>OX336336.1:23960848-25375357 GCA_946902875.1 Nematopogon swammerdamellus
ACAGGGTGCCCACTTGGACCGTTTTCTGGTGCTTAACGCTTAAGCGAAGGTCATTCTCGGGTCTGCCTCTGGCTGCGCGAAGCGTGAAGGTCAAGAATCTTTCAATTTTAGATTATGTGGCGCTTAGGTACAAATTTTTTGGAGACGCCTATCGTCGTCGTCTCCTCCTACTTAATATAATGTTTAATGTTTCTTACACCGACGTTTCAACACGTCGTAAAGCGCATGCGCCGCTCTCCCTCTGCCCCATTCCACAAAGTCGTCGTCGTCGTCGACGGGGCATTAAACTCGAAGGAGTTGTTTCGATTCTTGCTGTCACATATTTTTTGCATTATGTGCTTCAGCTAAGACTGTTTCGTCATCACAGTTATTTCGGACGCATCTGGGCCACTACGCAGTTGCGAAAGCAGGGCGTCGAATACTTTTAAATACGTTTAGATACGTTTTGCCATGCCTGTCACATTTCTTTAGTCAGCACTTTTTCGAGAATCGGACTGAGTGCCAGCAAATATCGAAGTCTGAATAAACACTCGAGTGACACACCGTCGTTGCGCAACTTCCTAAATGGAAATTATGTTATGATATCTTCTCCACTATTATGCTGATATCTTCTCATTTATCTGGCGAATAGATACGTTGTGTTGGGAAAGTCAAGGACAGCGGCGATGCAAATCAATCAAGCCGATTTACCAGCTAATTGGTTTGTTTGCAAACATCGAGATACATGTGCCGGCTGCATCTGTTTAGCTTTCGGATCCTATAAATAAACTACTCCAGGCAAGGACATTGTCAGTGATAATGATAAGTGATAGATAACGGTAGACATTAATTCGTTATTGGGATGATGTTATAGAAACAGCTATAAGATATGACGACCTGAGATGACATTGATCCCCCTCAAGATTTTTTGGAGAAGCAAACATTTGAATTCCCGCGAAATGCATTCTTGATGGAAACGCGGGCCGTTAGAAGGCTTTAGAATTTTGAAATAAATGCAAAAATTCTGTAGAATGTTATGCTTCGGAAATACGTAACTGTGATGTTTCTGTCGAAACGTAGGATGATGTAGGAATTGTGGCTCAATTAGACATCCGCTTCGCCGAAATTGAAACCAGATTACCTGCTAAGCCGTCAAGACCAATAAACACACCGGAGAAGCCGTTATCTAAGGCGCGCAGTAACCGCTTCGTCGGCGCTCTGTTTCTCACGATCCGGATTATGCAACCGACAAATGTGTTATAATTATTTCACAATTAACGCAGCCTGGAGATAACAACCTGCACTTACTGGCCGGCTCGGCGTCGGTGAAAACGTTTAGCGTAATGTGCTGTTTTATTGAAATGCTTGTATTTGCACTGGCTGCAAACAGTTGTCGCGCCTAACAGGAGTTAGTTGGTGTTAAATACTTCCGGGATGTTCGGTTTTGTATTTTATCTAGTATTTTGGTTTTATTTATCTATTAGTTCAGTATGAATTAAAGGATTTAGAAAGGAGTGCTTCGGTGGTTCGCTTATGTTGGAAGAATGAATGATAGGAGTCTAAAAAAAGACATTTATGGAGCGAATGTGAGTGGAATAGTCGGGAAGAGTCGCGCTAGACGTAGGTACCTGGACCAGATCGGGCATGTGCTCAAAAAAGGGGCAAGTGGTCAGTACCCGTAACCGACGAGCATATATGAAGAACATTATGAGAGTGGAAGAGGCGGCAGAGGTGTGTCAGCTCGTGGCACGTGGAGATCCGTTGTCTCTGCCTACCCCACTGGGAAAAACAGGCGCGACGAAATAATTAATGGAGAAAGAAATAATTTATTCGCCACAAAATTATTCACAAAAACAATTTAACCAAATATAAACAAAAAGTGCCTTGGGCGACCTAGCTTCGCTCTCGGTGTCTACATCCATCTAGATAAACCTGGAAAATAAAACATTATCTTAATACAACAAAATTTCACCCAAACCGTTAGAGCCGTTTCCGAGAAACCCATTATTCATACATATATATTATGTATAAGAATTACTCGCTTTAAAGTAATAAATAAGACATGTGACGAAAAGGGAGCCCACTCCGCTGATTCACTGCGCAAAACAGCGAACCTGATTTTCAGGGGACAACCATCGGCAAGGCTAAAAACCAAATGAATACCAAACATGACAATAATTAAGAAATACAAATACATAGGGCACACTAAAAGTTTCCGGAATTGGCCACTTACATAAACAATATTTAAAAAGTTATTACAACATTTGAAAATGGAACTCTTTGGCTGTAGAATGCAGTTTGTTTCATCTGACTGTCAATTGTTTTTCCATTGTGGCGCCATTTTAAAAATTACGTGTCTACATTAACATAAATTTAACCCGGGAAAATTTTCGTAGTATGATTTTCTACGATTTTAAGTGTAATTTGACAGCTCATCAGAGCCTCGCTCGGCTTCAATCTGCTTTTGGCGATGAAGCACCATGCAAGACGACTATTTATTGCTGGTTTGCAGAATTCAAGCGCGGTCGTGTCAATCTCAGTGACGAATCTCGCGATGGTCGCCCGTTCACCGCTGTGAACAACAAAAACATCGATGCTGTGCGCCGTATGATCGAAACAGACAGGCATGTGACCTACCATGAGATTCGGGCATCCTTAGACATAGGCATGAGTCAAATACAATCAATCCTACACAAACATTTGGGTGTGAGAAAGCTGTGCTCGCGGTGGATCCCACACAATTTGACCGAGGCTGAAAAAACGCACCGCGTCACTTGGTGCAATGCCATGCTTACCAGATTCAACAAAGGCGCTTCAAATTTGGTGTGGCACATAGTAAGAGGTGACGGCACCTTGTGACTTTTTTCTGTTCCCAAAAATTAAGAACCAATTACGCGGTCAACGATTTTCATCACCAGAAGAGGCTGTCGAAGAATATGAAAAACACGTTTCTGAGGTCACCACGGAGGAGTGGCACAAAAGTTTTCAAAATTGGTTTAATCGTATGAAAAAGTGCATTTACGCAAAGGGGGAATATTTTGAGAAACAATAAATTAATTTTTGACCTTTAATAGTATTTTATTCTTATTAATTCCGGAAACTTTTAGTGTGCCCCACGTAATAGTAATAATATGTAACTCAACCCACAACTTTTCGACGAGGGTGCGTACATAATGTATACAATACAATGTAACTAATGGCTTGAGGCAAGTTTTCTTGTCAATTTCTTTCTCTCTGAGTTAATAGTGTGGCCGTATAAACAATTTATGTAGACTTTTCCAAGTGTAGTCGTAAGTACAACCAACTGGATCAATAAAGATACTCAAACCTTAGAGGTAATGTTGTGAACACAATAAAATAATGAAACTGAAAAATTAGCTTTCCTATCATTTTGAAATTTTGAACATTTCGGTCTTCGCTTACCAGCAAATAGTTTTTTAACATTGTTATGTTTTTTTTTTATATATAAAATGATTACTAATTTGACTATTCAGTTTAGCGAGTTTGAGAGTGTTACTCTCAACGAAGAGGTACGAATTATTTTTATCTTTTTGATTCCAACTAAAATGTATCGAACGAGATACATTTTAGTTGGAATCCAATGGAATCCAATTCAACATAAGAAGGGAATTTTCCATAGCTACATGACGTTTCATATTATGTATTTATCAAAATGTCTACTGAAAAGTAAACCTTAGGCCATAATGGAAACTCTCCTATCGCCTTGTCCCCTTTGAAAATGTTGACTTATCTTACAATTACGTATCTTCTTGACTTAATTTAAGTGACACGTGCGATATTTGTTTTGGTGTTTCAGAGAATCCTAACTGAGCTACTGTCTGACGCGCGAATACGTTAGAATTCATGAATACATAATGCCCGAAGGCCGAGCTGGGTTCGGTTAAAGAACGTGCTTTCTGAAAGAATTAAGTCATTAAGGCTGCGCTGCATACAAGGTAGAATTCCGCTCGTTCGGAGAGATTTACTACAGATTTACAGATTTACTATGGAATATTATTCAATTGACATATTCACTTTTAATGCATGTAAAACTTCGTCTATCGGGGCCGATCGGTAGGTTTTTGAAAACAAAATTTGATTAACTTCGCTCGATAGAAAAAAATCACGAAAATGCCTCTGAATTTATGTACTTGTAAAAACTTATTGGACGAAAGTAACGAGACGTTAAGGTAAGTTTTTGAAAAAAAGTTAGGTTTTGAATAAAAAATATTATTCGTTGATTATCTAGGTCGATAGCTTTTTACTTTTTTGTTTCAATTCCGAGTTTTGCAATAAAGACATTAAAACCGAGTTTTCGCTTACTCTACGAATTTTCGTGCGATGCATCAATCGAAGTACGCAATTTTAGCTTAAATTTTCGAGTTGAGAGAAAATTAAGAAATAAAAAAATATAAAACAATTGCTCACTGTTTGATTCAAGTCGTATCAATTGAGACTACCGACCGACAGCGACTATGGCTTACGTACTAAGTATAAAATGAACGGCATGCGCCCAGTTGAGTAATGCGGCATGCGGCAGATTCCGGACGGCCGGACTGCCGGACCGCAAGCCACGATCCCTGCGGTCAGCCTCGCCCCCGGTATACCCCGGGATGCGCTCTGATACAGCCTTCAACCCCGAGTGACAGCAGCGGTCTATAATACTGTGGACATAAGTACGTACGCGCAGAACATTCAAGAGGAAAGAAGTGACATTTTGAGATTCCATCTGGTAGATTATAGGAGATATATACATACCATAGATATATACCATACGAGTAGATTAGATAGCGTAAAGTGAGATTGAGTTAGTCTATATAATTAAAAATGTTTATAAAACCCGACTATGTAAAACGAAGAAAACAAGGCAAGTTGAAGTTGATAAAGAGCAGTCGTTTCGACGAATTCGAATGAACAGTGAGACCGGCTAATGGTACACGTAGGTATATGCGTACTATACAGGATGTATTTGAATTAACTGCGTTCTTTTTAGGGGGTTGTTCTGTATCTAAAACTGAGCAACTTTTGTTATACAACTTTTGGAAATTCCAAAAAAAAAAATTCACGTTCCCCATACATTTGGAGGTTAGGACTGCCCTTAAATGTATGGAGAAAGTGATTTTTTTTTCAATTTCCAAAAGCTGTAGAACAAAAGTTACTCAGTTTAGGATACAGGACAACCCCCTGAAAGGAACGCAGTTAATTAAAATACACCCTGTATATAAAACGTATATACGCATACATATAAAAAATATATATTTTAAATGCGTATGTACGAGTATACGCGTACGTACTTGTAACTAAAATGTTTACTAACATGTATATTACTGGATTAGCAGACGTAAGTCTGTCAGAGTTCTGTTTACGTCTTCGCGTTCAGTCATACATAAACGCGAACTTGACAGCTCAACAGATATTGTGCGAGTTACTTGCCGAGACGCTTCAAACGCGGGCTATTTTGGGAGAATCAGTGCGATGTAAATATTATCTTTACAATGAGATGAGATGTCGTGTTTATTTCGGGTGTTGATGTGTTGTGTGTGCGTGTAACTCCTGGAATATTGCGTATAATCTAAGTTATTGAAGCAAAAAAATATTAAAAACTTGGGCAATCGCCCCTTAAAACGCTTCCGCAAATGGGCCTCCCTCCCTAGATTTTTGCTTGAGTCATTCTGACGCTTGGGTCACGCTAACGCATAATCCACTCTTGCGCGTGGACCACCTTTACGCTTGGGTCACACTCACGCTCAGTAAACCAACAGTATCTGTATGTGCAATGCAGGAAGAGTTTTTATGCGTGTCGCGGTCGCACACACTCTGTGAGCTATATATGTGTTACACTAGAGAAGTCTAAGAAAGATTCAATGAATTTGTATTAAAACGACTGGAGTATGAGGAAAGGTAGTGCGTGGAGCGAGCGGGGGACGCGGGGTTCGTGGTTACCGATATGTGTGTTGGATTAGAGAAATTGCTACTAAGAAATATTCAATGAATTTGTATCATAGCAACTGAGGCATGAGGAAAGTTAGTCCTTGAAGCTAGCGGGGGACGCGGCGGGGTTAATGGTTACCGATATGTGTGTTACACTAGAGTAGTCGCTACTAAGAAAGATTTAATGAATTTGTATCACAACAACTGCGGTATGAGTAAAGGTAGTGCTTGGAGCGACCGGGGGACGCGGGGTTAATGGTTACTGATGTGTGTGTTACACTAGAGAAGTCGCTACTAAGAAATATTCAATGAAATTGTATCACAACAACTGAGGTATGAGGAAAGGTAGTGCGTGGAGCGAGCGCGGGATGCGGGGTTCGTGGTTACCGATATGTGTGTTGGATTAGAGAAATTGCTACTAAGAAATATTCAATGAATTTGTATCATAGCAACTGAGGCATGAGGAAAGTTAGTCCTTGAAGCTAGCGGGGGACGCGGCGGGGTGAATGGTTGCCGATATGTGTGTTACACTAGAGAAGTCGCTACTAAGAAAGATTCAATGAATTTTTATCACAACAAGTGGGGCATGAGGAAAGGTAGTGCTTGGAGCGAGCGGAGGAACGCAGAGTTAGCGGTTACCGAGAAGAGAACCAACTGAAGCTAAATGGCTAAAGCGCTGCACGCAAAACGCGTAGTAAAAACAAATAGCATGCGTCTAACGCACGGCTAGCGCAGCTGTGCGCATTGCCGCGAGCTAGTGCAGGCGAACAGTGGTGGCAGTGGTGGCAGGTAGGCAGAGATTGTTTATTATAACTATAACTCTCGCCCGCACTGTGACACCCTCATAGAGTAATCTATACATATAATAAAATCGTAGAGGTAGGAAAGTCTGTACATTGAATGTATTCGGAAAAAAACTAACCAGGGTGGCTTAAAATGAGATACTGAACATGTTAGAACAGTTTTTAAAATTTTTGTTTGTTTGTTTGTTTGTCTGTACGCGCATCACGCAAAAACCACTGAACGGAATTAGACGAAACTTTGTATAGTGGCAGTTTATATGCCGGGTTAACATAATACGTAAAAAAAAATAACAAAAATAAAAAAAAAATTAACAATTATAAACATTATTGCGCGTTTAAAATCACGTAGTCCAAAGTGCATAATTATATCTTGAGAACTGTCAGCAAATACAATTTGAATAAAATATTCATTCGAAATTTAAAAATAAGTAGATACAACGAAAATGACAGTTCTTCTTTTTTATAACTTGAACACAATAGTCTATACATATCTATTCTTTCTATACATATCATAAAATCGTAAATGCAAAAATGTCTATTTGTACGCGCATCTCGCAAAAACCACTGAACGGAATTTGACGAAACTTTTTATAGTGACAGTGTATATCCCGGATGAACATAATAATTAAAAAATATAATAAAAATCACGTAATCCAAAGTAAAGGTAAAAAACTATTTTAAATGTCATGTTGACAACGGAGAACTGTCATCTCGACGTGAGCTGGCCGGTGACAAATTGTTTGATAAATAAAAATAATAATTGAAAGTCGAAGTTATGTCGCTGTCATTGGTGCAATAAAATTTATATATCTGTTGCCCGCGGCTTCGCTCGCGTGAAATTCGTATTTAAAAAAAAGAAAGTAAGTAACTAAAGGCGGGCCCGAAGGCGGATCTGCGCTCACGTAAACGATATTCTTTCTCGATGAAAGTAACTAAGGGCGAGGCGGAAGGCGGAGCTGAGTTCAGGAAGAAGAAAAACATTTTTGAAGAAAGTAAGTAACTAAGGGCGAGGCCGAAGGCCGAGCTCTATTCTGGAAGACCATAAACCTTCTCGAAGAAAGTAAGTAACTATGGGCGAGGCCGCAGGCCGAGCTGCGTTCAGGAAGAAGCTAAACCATCTTGAAGAAAGTAAGTAACTAAGGCGAGGCCGAAGGCCGAGCTACGTTCGGATAATTGAAAAACCATCTCGAAGAAAGCAAGTAACTAAGGGCGAGGCCGAAGGCCGAGCTGCGTTCAGGAAGAAGCTAAACCATCTTGAAGAAAGTAAGCAACTAAGGCGAGGCCGAAGGCCGAGCTACGTTCTGACAAATGATAAACCATCTCGAAGAAAGCAAGCAACTAAGGGCGAGGCCGAAGGCCGAGCTGCGTTCAGGAAGAAGCTAAACCATCTCGAATAAAGTTAATTAATATTAAAATTGAGTTAATTTAATTTAAATTTTATTATAAAGTCCACGCTTCTAACGGCAAATATACCGTGCATCCTAGAACCTCGCGGTTATTCCCGGCTGGATGGAAAGAGGCCCGATGCTATCACCTTAGTGCCATGGACTAAGGGTAGTTCTTTGATGTGGGACGCCACTTTTGTTCTCATTGGCTCCAAGTCACGTTAGGACATCTTCAAGAGCGGCTGGCGCGGCCGAGGCTGGGGCGGAGAGCCTCAAACGCAGCAAATATAGAAATTAATTCAAGATTTCGAATCTGTTGCGTTTGCGGTTGAAACCCTCGGTCCGTGGAGCAGTGAAGCCAAAAGAGGCTTGAGCTGGTTGACGCAACTGGTGTCCCGTCATCAAGGGCTTATGTACTTGATTCAAAGGGTAAGCCTTGCCATCCAGCGGGGTAATGCCGCAAGTGCTCTAAGAACATTTGAAAATGCCCGTTTTGATAGTTATTTTAATGTTTGTTAGGTAGGTTTTTTAACCCCCGACGAAAAAAACGGAGGGGTGTTATAAGTTTGACGTGTGTGTGTGTGTGTGTGTGTGTGTGTGTGTGTGTCTGTCTGTGGCATCGTAGCTCCCAAACGGATGGACCGATTTGGATGCGGTTTTTTTTATTAGGAAGCCTGTTTAATCGGGATGGTTCTTAGCTATGTTTGTAATCAAGTAATTAAGTAATTAAGTAATAAAAAAAATTATTATCTTCAAAAGTGGACCGATTTGCATGCGGTTTTTTTTAAAAAGCTTGAAATAAAAGTTAAATTACAAATTTAAAAAACCCCCGACTCTTAAAAAGTCAAAAATAATTTCCGTTTACTTACTTAAAGGAGTCGGGGGACCGCTAAGTAAATTAAATATAAAGACTCAAAAGTTGCGCGGGAATTTACTTAGCGGTCTACCGACTCCTTTAAGTAAGTAAACGGAAATTATTTTTGACTTTTTAAGAGTCGGGGGTTTTTTAAATTTGTAATTTAATTAGTTATTAATATTACTTTTGTATTTTTATGAAATAAATAGATTGAGTAAACGATATTATATTCTATCGAAGAAAGGAAGTCTTTAAGGGCGAGGCCCGAAGGCGGAAGAGGGTTTTTGGTTTACCTGAACGGAGCTCGGCCTTCGGCCTCGCACTTAGTTCCTTCCTTTCTTCCAGAAGGTTTAACGTCTTCCTGAACGCAGCTCGGCCTTCGGCCTCGCCCTTACTTACTTCCTTTATTTGAGAAAGATTTATCGTTTACCTGAAAGCAGCTCGGCCTTCGGCCTCGCCCTTAGTTAGTTACTTTCTTTAAGAAGGTTTATCGATTACCTGAACGCAGCTCGGCCTTCGGCCTCACCCTTAGTTACTTACATTCTTCTTTGGAATACGAATTTCACGCGAGCGGAGCCGCGGGCTCAGCTAGTATTGTTATATAAGGGTATAGAGAGGAAGCTTCGATTTCCAGCTTAGTTCAAAGCGCCATCTATAGATTGGGAATATTGTTCCCAATCAATAGATGGCGCTTTGAACTACTACAGCCATGTTACTAAGCAACTACTTATTATTTATTTCTCAGAAGTGTGTAAGGTAATAATGAAACACTAGACAAATTATAAAACTTTATTGATGAATAGGTAATAAACATAGATATGTACAATATTAGTTACAATTTGATCGATTGTTTATTGTTAATCTGACCACTGTGCCTATTTACATTACCTACATAAGTCCACCGGTATAGTCCCATCGTCAACTTTTTACCTTGCCTTACATCACAACCCACGACACAGCACTTTCGTAGCATCGATGCATTGAACAATAATATTGAATTACAACCCAAAAATTACATCACAGAGTAAAAGAATATTCTTCAGCACAAGGATGTTTCGTGTTTCGCTTTTGAGGATATTTTTGTTTTTTGGCGTGACACATGTCATAGAATAATATATACCGATGGACGACGGCAAGCAGTTATATCCTCTTTGGGCGATGGGTGACATCCAAAACATAAAAAAAAAATATCTAAAAAAGTAGTACCGGTCTCGATAAATAGATGGCTCTATTAATGAAATTTTTCATTTTCTTCTAAGTTCCCCCACCATGGACACCCTCCGTCACACACAGATTACTTGGGCTGTCATTAGTTGAAAATACAAATAATTTTGCCAAATTGTAGTAAAATAACGCGTTCTACTTACTTGTGGAATGCTATTCCTTCATGGAGTTGGGGAAGATCTTCCCCAACTCCATGTATTCCTTTCGATATTGATATGTTCTTGCAATTATTATGACAGTATCGAGACACAGGTCATTTTAAATGGAAAGTAGCATAATATTCACATACCTACTATCGCACACACACATGACTACCATCGACGACCGCCTGGGGTCGACTGAAAGGAATTCTACGAGGTAACCGATTTCGATGGGACCAAAGTGCGTACCCTAGTGTCAGCTCTATGAGAGATGTAGGTCAGTGCACTTAGTACACGGAACAACTTATCATAATTTACAAGGTGAAGACGGGGACGTGTCGCTCTATTGCAGGCAGATAGTTCACGCATGCACGTCATCGGTTCGTACTTCGTTTGTTCGTAGTGCGGTCGCGAGCGTCGTAAAACCCGACCGCGAGGGAAACGAGACCACTTCTACTGCGAAAAACCACAAGGGCTTATGTTCGACCAACAATTCGATATATGATTATAAGTTTAAAAGCTTCAGTTGTTAAGTTTAAAATCGAAAAACCTCTTTTTGGTGTTTACGACCTGCTATCGTTCGATTGTCGATTTATCGTTGGTTATTTTTACGACGGTAGCAGTAAATATCGCCCATATATTATGTGGGTAGGCATCATTTGAAGATTATCTTCGCTACGGGCTATGAAAGTGTAATCTTTTACTTTAAACAATTACGTAAATTGACAATCAATGTCTCCACCTGTGTATTTATTGACCAAAACAGTAGGCGCGCTTACTGATCTCTTGTCAATTGTATCCTTATTGTATGTCACACATTGACTTATATATTAATTTAGCATATCACTGATCTCACACGAAACTACTCGCTTGTTATGCCGGCACTTGACTTGGCTTAGCGTATTCGTGTATTTGGCAAAAATTTCCGTTTCGTCTCCCTCTAATGGCTTGTTTAGAGCGAGATAAAACTAAAATATTTGCAACAAACACGAATACTTTAAGCCAAGTGAAGTGCCGGCATTACAGGAAGCTAGTTTCTTTGATTGCTAAAATATATGTAGTTGATTTATATGCTCGCTCTGCATTATTTAACGTAATTGTCAAGTGTAAAACACTATTCAGAAACTCTAAAATAAGACAAAGGGCAATATTCACAGAAATAAGTGATTGCTGTCTGAGAATTCATGAATTAAAAGAATCAAGTGGAAATTCGAATGGACATATTGTAAGCTGGTTGCATTTGTGAGATGTAGAGAAAACCGAGGTAGAGGTTCAACACATACATACATATAACACGCGCTGAATCCCGACAATCGGGGTAAGCAGAGTAATCGGTGTTGTAGAGGTTCAATTCCAATTTTATGTGCATTATTATAATTAATTATTATAAATTATCTCTTTACATCATTTACTCTTTATATCTGTCATCAATGTATGTACCTATCACTAGTGTCCGACCGAATATTCGGTTTCGGCTTTCGGCTTTCGGCCTTTCGGCCAATATTTGCAACATTCGGCAAACTTACGGTTTCGGCCGAAAGTAGTGGTCACTTTCGGCCCAACCGAAAGTTGTTAGACAGACAAACCGACCGCCCCGCGACGTGATTACGCGATTGGCGGCCGGGGCGCAGGCACACACTGCCTTAATATACTTAAATACCATACATACTTTCGGCTACGGCTTTCGGTTTCGGCTTTCGGCTTCGGCTTTCGGCTTTCTGCCTTTTGCCGAAATTCGGCTACGGCTTTCGGCCGAAAGTGAAAGTACACTTTCGGTCGGACACTACCTATCACCACACCCCACATCCCAAAGTTTAGCTGCGAGCGAGTAATGAGAATGCATGTTGTGAGCCAACATTTTAGTACGTATTTATAATAGGATAGAAACTCTTTATTGCATACAATGGAAAGAAGAACATTACACGACTAGAAACAAGAAATACAGGAGTACGCAAAGGCGGACTTATCACTGCAAGTGATTTCTTCGAGTCAACCTTTGGGCGATGAGGAATACGATACACAGAAAGAAGTATGGGTAGTGCAAGCGAAAGGCATATTTCAAAGTCTAAAGAAAATAAACCCAACTTATAGAGTGCGAAATTTTTAACCGATTCCGTGTTTGCTTTTAAACCGAGAACTACGACGTTTTCTGATGATGACACATCTCAGGCTGGGGTGGCATGTGGTGCCAAGTCACTCATAAGGCGTCTAACTCCTCCACGGTCATGCCGGCCTGACGGGTGCCTATTCACGCCCTCTTGAAGGACACGTGACTGTATTTGGGAAATATGTGGGTAGTGAGACCGTTCCACATATTACCGGTTCTATTGCAATTTTACTATAAAAAAAACGTAGGACTAGAATCTAGATAAACGACTAGATGGCAGGATCAAACTAATTCTGCTTCAGATAGCGCGCGTGCCCCACCGCCATGCGCCAGGCCAGCTCCAATCCAGTTTTATGTGCGGAATAAGTGTATTCAGATGGTGCGGTGCGCGGCGATAGCCTCCGCCTCCGCCCTCAGCATCCCGACCGCGCCGCGCCACCACCGCACCACCGGTCACGTTCCACTACACTCCATCTACCGCGACGCGGCGCGTAGCCGCTTGCTCTGTATCCTAATCACGAGATTTAACCTACTACGCTACGCCGTGTTCTCCGCATCATTTTGTATGAAGAAACGGAGCAGCGCCTCTAGTGATAGATTTGCGAACTTCGTTTATTGTTTATTGTTTATTGTATAATTTCATCCATAGGTAGGTAACCTACGCTTGGACATGTCGAAAATTCCGCCAGTTCTAAATTCAATGCGAAGAAGAACTGACAAACAAACTTCGCAAGTCACAATGTTTTGTTAGTACCTTATAAGTATTATATTATAGTAACTTACAAATAATTAACCCATACTACCGCTCACAGGAGCATTAATATTTACAGCATAAACATGAATACTGAAGAATTTGACCACACTGCCTATTTAAATTACGTATATCTGGTGTATAGTGCCATCGTCAATTTTGATACTTCATATTATATCAAGTCAAAAAATAAATAAAAATTAGTTTACATTTATTACAAAGAGATGTAATAAGTCATATAAAAAAAAAAAATTATGATACAAAGTGTATCCAAATGTCAAATTGTCAAAGTTTGTTAGTGGAAAAAACAGTAGTCAAACTCTTAGATAAAATTACGGTCAGTTAATGCATCCTTAATAGTGTAATAACTCTTTTCAATTAACATTAATTTAATCCGTCGTTTGAAATTATTATCATCTAATTGTTTTATGTTAGAAGACAGTTTATTATAAAATCTAACACTATTACAAATAAAGCTTTTTGAGGTTTTAGCTAATCTATGTCTTATTAGTTGTACATTATTCTTACACCGTGTATCATAGTTATGATTGTCGGAATTAAGAGAGGAATCATTAATGTATTTTCTGGCATAGCATATGTTTCTCCATATAAAATGATGCGGAGAACACGGCGTAGCGTAGTAGGTTAAATCTCGTGATTAGGGTACTGAGGTTCGTGTTTGTTTTTTTATGGAAAACTGACACGGTTGGCTACACCACCTACAACATCCGTGATGTCGGCCCATAACACCGGGTGAACTAGGTGCCATGTCAGTGCTTTCCTTCATTCCATGCCGGCTACACTGAACTGGACGGAAAACACGAACTATTTACATAGCCGTTTTGACCATCGTTTCATTCAGTGCGGTGGTAGCAATCCGGGCGGGATAAACCCTACCACCTAGTAAGGTAAGAAGGGAAGGGACCTACAGTTTTACGTGGAATCAGAACCAGGGTCAGCCTCCAACGATCGAGCGGTCACCCATCCAAGTACTGACCGCGCCCGCACCACTTAGCTAACGAGGCTGACAAATGACAAAATCGTTTGGTGAAACCCTTCTGTCGCCGACGATCATCATAGCCAAGGAGTGGGCGAGCAAGTCACACCGGTCAAAAAAAAAAAAAAGTTCGATTGCCGGGACTCATGGAACATGAAATTATTATTTATTTTTAATTTATTTATTCAACACAATAACAATAACCCAAAAAACAATATAAATGAAAACATACATCTGATGAACAGGGAGCGCGCTCAGCTGATTCACTACGCGAGACAGCGAAGCTAACTTTCAGGGGCTTCCCTTTCCAACTAACAATGATGCTAATTAAATTACAAATAAAAAAATTCCCGACCCATAAAAATTCAAAAATTATTTCCGTTTATTTACTCGCTAAGTAAATAAAATGTAAAAACTCAGATTTGTGCGGGTATATTATTTTTGACTTTTTAAGGGTCGGGGTTTTTTAAATTTTAATTGAACTGTTATTTAAAGCTTTGATAAAAACCGCATGTAAATCTGTCCACTTTTTAACATAATGATTTTTTTAGTACCCCGATTAAACCAGCTTTCTAATAAAAAAAAACAGCATCCAAATCGGTCCATCCGTTTGGGAGCTACGATGCCATAGATAGACACACCCATGCACACACACACACACACGTTAAACTTATAACACCCCTCTTTTTGCGTCGGGGGTTAAAAACAAACAAATAACGAACATGACAATAATAACAGATACAAATAATAATAACAACTAACTTAGCCCACTAATGTGTGACAAGGGTGACAAGCTTTAGACATGATCGAAGGTGACAACTGTGTGACAAAAACAATCAAACAACAATTTATCACTTGCGAGCGTCACTGTTTACCGGTGTAGATGTTAACGCAATAATACGTGAGAATACAAGCCTGCTAGCAGGCCTTCGTCACTCGCTCAAGGTCGCAAGTTAAATGCCTACCGCTTGGCGTACCGACTAATGTACAATTAACAGTGGGCTGTCGCTATCCAGCCAGACCGGGCGTGTGGCGCTTTCGAATTTAGAAAATGTCGAAATCACGTAATTATTGTGCAGTGGACGGGTGCAAAAGTCAACAGACAAATGAAAACTTGTCTTGTTTTTTCATTGCCGAGAGAAGAAGAAAGGTAAGTGTTGTTTAGTAGCATTTTGATTTATTTCTAGTAATTTATTTATTCATATAGTAGGAGGTCATTGATTTAAAATGATATTATTATATTGCCAATAACATTAGTACGCCGAACAGTGTGGTGTGTATGGCCTAATTCGTATAAGGATAATAGGTACATTGTAGATGATCATTGATCATTAAATTTATTGATCAAACAAAA
Organism: Nematopogon swammerdamellus; assembly: GCA_946902875.1. NCBI lineage: Eukaryota > Metazoa > Arthropoda > Insecta > Lepidoptera > Adelidae > Nematopogon > Nematopogon swammerdamellus. Next base: position 23,976,376 of record OX336336.1, read on the forward strand.
CTATCACTGGAAGGTTGCACGCAATGCACGCTTCGATGTGAGAAACTAATTGTGACGCTAACACATGCATGAATTTGTTCGCATGAATTTGCCGTAGCTAAATATCATATCGTTGGTAGCTAGAACGATAAAAGTTGGTAGGTATCATCTTCATTTTATTCCTCACAATAAGACAGCACAAAGACACAGCCCTTAACGCGCTGAACGGCGCGCTTTCGAGATAGAGTTACACGACAGAAAGAGAAGCGAAATGTAGGCAATTATCGTGGTTAGGCATGTAGCTCTGGGCGAGTCAATTTGTACTTTATCGCGTCGTCGCAGAGTAGCTATTTCTTTGTGAGTGTTTGTACAGAGCAGCTTCTGTACGGAGTACTCTTTTCTATTCTGTGCTGCTAGTGCGAACGTTGTTCGCACACACACAGAGGATTCCGTAACCATTTCCTTCGCGCACGTATGCAGAGTGAGTGTGAGCAGCACCGACCGCGCGGTCACATCGCAGTCCACTAGAATGCTATTTTGAACCCCCGACGCAAAAAACGGAGGGGTGTTTTAAGTTTGACGTGTGTGTGTGTATGTGTGTGTCTGTCTGTGGCATCGTAGCTCCCAAACGGATGGACCGATTTGGATGCGGTTTTTTTATTAGGAAGCTTGTTTAATCGGGTGGCTTCTTAGCTATATTTGTAATCAAGTAATTAAGTAATAAAAAAAATTATTATCTTAAAAAGTGGAACGATTTGCATGAGGGTTTTTTTAAAAGCTTGAAATAAAAGTTCAATTACAAATTTTAAAAACCCCGACCCTTAACAATTCAAAAATAATGTCCGTTTACTTAATTGAAGGAGCCGGTGGACCGCTTAGTAAATTCCCGCGCAGCTCTGAGTTTTTATATTTTATTTACTTAGGGGTCTCCCGACTCCTTTAATTAAGTAAACGGTAATTATTTTTGAATTTTTCAGGGCGGGGGTTTTTTAAATTTGTAATTTTCTCAACTGTATAGAAATAACTCTAAAATGCGCAACGCATCAACTTACAATAGAGGTGCTATACCGGAGAGCACGTCACCCATTTCATGTGCAAAATGCAATTTCCAACGACGACCGCCTCTGCTTAAATATAGACTACACTTATTATTCTGCAAGAAAATTACTTTGCGCTTTTTTATAATTAATTTTTTTAAAACAATTATTTTTAATTTTTACTAAACATCATGCAATGTTTGATGTATTTTGTATTATTCGGTAGTTTTTATATATAACCCATACACTTTACCCAGATGCCTACCAGATTTCGTGTTTTTATATATTTTTTAAAGTTTGCATGAATTAAAATATAATATTTTTAGGGTCCCGTCGCAAAATTGGGAAAAAAGGGATCACTCTGGTGTCTGTTTGTCTGTCCGTCTCTCGGTCACACGCAGATTGGGAGATATCTGACAAATAATATTAATAAATATATAATAATTTAGGAAAAGTCCTACGTCTATTTTACAAATAACCATATCTCCTGCTCTAGGGAATCTGTCTTCCAGGCATATCATATACATCAACACCTATCTTATATAGGTCACGTATTAATTTTTGTTGCATAAGATCAACAAAAATTTCGAATAAATTTGAATCTCAATTCAAATTAAGTGTCAATAAATTTACATTAATAATACAAACTATTAAATATGGTTGTCATTTTACACGCGTGCACATCAATAAAATATTCGTAATAAATATACGATAATACGTCTTGATTTTTAACCCCCGACGAAAAAAACGGAGGGGTGTTATAAGTTTGACGTGTGTGTGTGTGTGTGTGTGTGTGTGTGTGTGTGTGTGTGTGTGTGTGTCTGTCTGTGGCATCGTAGCTCCCAAACGGATGGACCGATTTGGATGCGGTTTTTTTTATTAGGAAGCCTGTTTAATCGGGATGGTTCTTAGCTATGTTTGTAATCAAGTAATTAAGTAATTAAGTAATAAAAAAAATTATTATCTTCAAAAGTGGACCGATTTGCATGCGGTTTTTTTTAAAAAGCTTGAAATAAAAGTTAAATTACAAATTTAAAAAACCCCCGACTCTTAAAAAGTCAAAAATAATTTCCGTTTACTTACTTAAAGGAGTCGGGGGACCGCTAAGTAAATTAAATATAAAGACTCAAAAGTTGCGCGGGAATTTACTTAGCGGTCTACCGACTCCTTTAAGTAAGTAAACGGAAATTATTTTTGACTTTTTAAGAGTCGGGGGTTTTTTAAATTTGTAATTTAACTTTTTGTTATCGTGTTATTGTTTATTTGTGTTGTTGTAACATTGATAAAATAATAATAAAGAAGCAAGCGCCGCCGATGACGCGTACGGTGCGCCGCCCGCGCCGTCCGCCCGCCCGCCAGCGTTGTGTGATCGGAACTCCTGAAAGCCTCGTGGGCGGGTGGACAGATTGAAGGCGGGCGCGGGCGCGTAGCCAAGTGCTAATGTTTTATTATTTACTGTATTAAATTGACCTTGAAAACATGACACTTGTGTCTAATAATAGAACCTTCATGTTTTCAGTTCCGCAGGTGTTATTTTTAAATTCACACAAAATTTACTTATATGCTGTAATTAAATATTATAGATAATGGTAAATGAAATTATTTACGTGAAGAAAATGTAAACCTGTTTAAATTATACTATAATCGTTATAATTAGCAAACGGATGATGCCGGAAGTATATCTGGATGTAAAAACTTAAAATAAAATAATTTCAACGTTATATTAAAAAAAAAACCTAAGGTTGCACTCCGGGAGTGCCGGCAGAAGTGAAAACTTAAACATCAACGTTGTGCATTTTTGAATATTTTGGAATGGTTAGGGAATAATTTCGCATTTTCAGTATAAAAGTACTATCATTTATGTGGTAAAATACAATATTCATTTATTGCGCTATCGTAGACAAACATGACAGTTTATATTACATATAAAATTTAACACTACAGAACTATTATAATTATTTTACATCAAAAAGTTTATTTCTCAGAAAAACCAACTTTCATCCATAATTTCAACGAATCTTACGCTTTTTCGATCAGGCTACGGATCTGACGCGAGTTTAACATTTTTTACCCATCTAAAAAAAGTGCCAAGCGCCGCTAAAGAAGTTTTCACTTCAAAAACTATTTAAATTTAGAACAAAGTTAGATTTTAAAAGTTTTTTGGTGTTTACGGTTCCGTCACATAAAATGGTACAAAACTAATTTGACTCTCATGTTATTAAGACTAGGTACATAGCTGCATTGAAATTTTGTTTGTCACAGTTCACGGTCAGCAGTCACTACATTGACTTCTCAGATAGATTCGTGGGATTAATAGGGCCAAAAAAGTGTACGACCGTTTCTTATTACGACGATAGAAAATTCTTTATTGCTCCAAAAAACATTCAACAGTAATAAGTACATTAGAAAATTTACACAAGGTGCAAAGGCGGACTTATCCCTTACAGAGATTTCTTACATCAACCTTGGGATGTTTGAGATTCGATTAATATAATGTAAGTTGGTAGTATCAAAAGAGTTAAGCGTGAAAATTTAAGATAAAATAATAATATAATACTTGTAAGTACATTATAGTAAAATGCCATACTTGTGTTAATATACTATATAAATTAACTAATCCTGTTGAAAATTAATGTAGTGCCTCTGCAACAACCTATAAAAATTTCCAAAAAATTTGTTCGGTCCATAGGTTCTAAATTAACAGAAATATCAGGATTACCTAACTGCGAAACATTCCTCAGGCAACGGATAGCCCTTGCTATACAGCGTGGAAATACAGCGAGTGTTTTAGGTACCCTTCGCGGTCATTTCGGAGATTGTTTAAATGAGATTTTTTATATATTAGTTTTTTAGTTAATTGTCTATTTAGTACCTATTTTTGCTGTTGAATAAATAAATTCATCTACCTATACATATAGTTACACTGACAAAATATATCTCAATGGCCACTGCGCGGTTAGTGACTCGTAAAAGTGTTGTTGTCCAGCTCTATGTTGGTTTATTGAATAGGACAGCGAACCGTGATCAATTCATTCGTGGTCTAATTGACATCGTTATGATCATCCCGTTAGGGTATGCCACTGAAAGATGATGTTGATACGACGCAGTAGGTGACGCGTGTCTGTAAACAAGCCCCCCCCCCCCCCCCCCCTCCCCCCTTCGAATGTTGGCCGGCCGCCATCTTGCCCCCGCCCCCCACTCCCCTCTGCCATTGGCATCTGTCAGCGCGCCAAGCGCATACGCCGGGATAGACCGATCGTCTGGGATGCTAGTAGTAGTGATCGATACAGAAATTAAGGGTGTCACAGACGATGATGATATTGTAATATTTTTGGATGCGTACCTACCAATCGGTTCTGCAGATCTCTCCACCACAGAACTGGTTAACTCTGGAACGCTCTCCTTGTCCACATAATTATCCCCAGCTACAGTCTCGGGCCCATCAAGAGCCTCTCTTGATGGGCTCGGAATGGATGGCTCGGCGCCACGTGACGCGCTTTCTGTAAAAAAAGTCTTCAACACAAAAATTCGTATTGTCAATTTCGCCACTGGGTCGATGACGTATTCTCTCCAAATTTCGAACAGTTGCATATTCTTTAATATGACAAAGATATTTATTAGCACATCATAGAGCACACAAATACAAAGCTGAAAATATACAGTGCACGTACACTCCATGAGGCAGGTCAATACATACTCGTAAGTAACTAAATCACTTACTTAGGATACAAATTGTGTACCTATTCCTTATATATATTATTGATTATGTATTTAAATACATGATCAATTCACTTTATAAATTCGCATAGCTTATATAAGCATTTTTCATGTAACAGATTGTTCAGACGGGTGCGGAATTTGTTGTCATCTATTTCCCTTCTTAGGTCCTCAGGTAGAATCTCATACAACTTTGGACCTATCACCCTAGGGCGCAACTATAGTATCCTGTGTTCTGACGACTGCGCGATTCCATATTGAATCTTATGCTGTCGTCACCAACGCCGTCTTCGTCGTCGTTTGTATTCTTTTTAATTTCGGCTTTGCATCTGTCTAATAAATACATTTTAAAGGAAGGTCCTGGAGCTCAAACATTTTGAAAAAAATATATATATAATTCTTAGACTAAAGTTAGTAATTTGAGCATTTTGGTCGTCATTGCGAAATCACCTGTACATTAGAACTAAGTTGAAAATTACCAAGGAAACCCTAAAAGATCACTGTATACGACAGGGATGTCGAAGCCCGCATGACGCACATAACTTCCGTTTAAGTTTTTCGCAATCATCAAACCCGATAAACTTTTTAATTTGGAAAAATAAATTTTTCAGAAATAATCAGCTATCCTTTGATGTCACCGTGTTTCGTTTAAGTTTTTTTTTTCTTTAAATAAACAAACATTATTTTTTATGACCTGGTGCGTTGCTGCTGGGGGGGGATACATTGCCACATAAAAAATACGTAAATATCCAACATCTGACCTGGCGCGACAGCAGAAGTTGCGACACATCCCAAATCCTCCGCATTATTTGGGGCGATCTCTGTAAGAGACGGTTTGGAGGGGGGATGAGTTTCTTGAAACGGTGCCAAAGTAAATTCAACACAAAACTCTTGGCACAATGCATTATTTATTATACCTATACGAACATAGATCCGAGTACGTTACTTGAAAGTATACCCGAGAAAAGTGCTGCGCTCGGGTATATTTTCAAGTGGCAAACTTACTTTGCTACTCCTTGAATGTATACCCGAGCTCAGCACTATGGGAGCGCTGGGTAAAGGTATATTTTCCAAATAAGCCACGCCGAATTGTTATCAACCAACCACATAGAACTTTGACATATAAAGTATGAAACTCAACTATATAAATGTTTTCCTCGATGTTAAAATTAAAAAGAAATCTAAACTACTCATAGTTTTCCTTATACATACTGAATATAATTTTAATTACACTTGATATTTATAGTGCATTCTTAGCTAAAACTATTTTAACTCAGCTATCTCCGTATAACTCCCCGTAACCCTGCGTTCTCGCTGCCCTGCCCTGCGTAACACTTGTATGTACCCTTCGGAAGCTTTTAGTTGAAGTTGCGCAGATCCGGTCGGATACCTTGACAAATTGAGTAATCTGGATCCGGTTATAACGACAGTTGTAGATGCAATTTGTGATTGTCATATTCGCTGTCAAAATGTCAATGACAGATTTTACCATTGACTTAAGGATTTTATATTTATGTACGTCATACATTATGGACAATCCAATGTATAATTCATAATTATACATATCTATAGTAATTAGTTCAATTATTTATTACACAGAGGTTATAAACTTATAAGTACTTATAACACCCCTCCGTTTGCATCGGGGGTTAAAAAGGGAATCTTTTAACCTCTGTGAATTGTGTGTTGTTGAAATAAACTAAAACACGCGTGAGTTCATACGTTTTATAAAAATTAATTATTTCTAATTCTAATTAATTAATTCTAAATGCGTTAGGCAAAATAATATGCGTTTAATTAATTACTTAGAATTATTATTACGAAAATGGAATCGACCGCGACGTGTCTTTCACCATCAATGTTTTTCAAAACAAAAAATACTGAAAACAGCCTAAAGAAGCTGGTATGTACACAAATGGTTATTTATAGTACCTACGAAGGCGTGTCACAGCCAAGGTGACCGCACACACTGAATTCTGATCACCACTTTATCTCTTTAATTAGCCCATTAGCATTAAGGCTGTGTCTTGCTTGTCTCGTCGTCGTCGCAGCTGTAATAAACAATATGCATAAATTCACTAGTGCGTTGAGTGACGCGCTCAGTAATGGTCCAATGCGAATTTATAATTTAGCTTTTGTACTGGTTTGAAATAACAATATGATTTTGTGGTAACTTCACCGTCCAAATGGTAAGGAATATTAATGTTTACTTACATATACAGGCTGTCCAAAAACCCGACGTGCAAACGAAATGACGTGATAGCGGGGATCATTTCCAATCAGAATCAACCTATATGTAGTTGTCCAATTCTCATTCGTTTAGAAGTTATAGCTCTTTTTCTGAGTTTTTCCAATTTCAACCCCAATTTTCGAAAAAAATCATTTGAAAAATTACACGTAGCTGAGGTTAATTTTATTTTTTGGGGTTTTATTGAAATTAGTGTACCTTCGTGTAAAAAATGTTTTTTTATAAAATGTACTTTCTTATTCCATAGTAAGGCCTATTTCAATTTGAATTTTTCAGTATTTCATCAATGAAGCCTTGACTTTGATTGAAGTTTACTTAAAAAAAATTTATTACAGAAAAGTGAAATCTAGGTTGATTCTGATTGGAAGTGATCCCCGCTATCACGTCATTTCGTTTGGATGTCGAGTTTTGGGACACCCTGTATACATAGATAACTAGCTTTTGCTGGCGGTTTCGCTTCGCGTGACTTGTTGCTCACAGCTCAGGCCGCCGATGGCGTAGCGTTATGATTTACAGCCTAAAACCGTATGTAAATCGATAAAGTCGTTCTCGAGCTATAATGATTGATTTATTGACGTACGCTACACGGCCGTAGAAACCTCGCGTTATTTATTAGCATACCACGGGCTGTTATAACCACAATTGGGTTAAGCAGAGTAATCGGTGTTGTGCTGCAAGAAGTCTGGCACAATCACAGCACAACACCGACCACCACGTTACGCAAAGTACTCGGACAAGATCAAGCAGCAAGTAAGGAAGATCCACATGCTGCATGAATCGGTGAAAGGACCGCGCCAACGTGATAGGTGGCTACCCTGTCGCCCTTTAGCACGGCATCTTGTCCTTATTCCCTCAGTCGCCTTTTACGACATGCATTTATTAGGATAATTTGTGCAATATTATTATGACATATTGATATAACTTTTGACTTAAGGGCCAATAAAGCCGACATCACTATCGGCAACGTTCACTATCGCTCGAGTGGGGCGCGATGTGATATGCACTGATTCCACAATCAGATCACATCATATGCAGGCGCGAGCAGACCTTGTATATTACAAGTGTACCTACAATGCATGCATATGTATATACTTAAGTATTTAAAAATATATATATACATAAATATGCGCTCTGCTAATACGCGGATGTTGCGCAAAGAATTTGTTCAACTTTCAAGCGTCACATACATAACCGATGAAAGTCAACTAAAACCTAAAATATCCTTCCTTCCTTACCTATAATAAAATCCAACGTCTGCTTTCTGTCTGAGTGTCTTGAGTGTCTGAGTGTATGTCTGTCTGTCCGCTTATAACTCGAGAACCACTGAACCGATTATTAATAAAAAAAAATTCTACGGATAGCTTGATTCTTCCCATCAACTATAGGCTACTTACTATCACGCTAAGTGGCTTATGAGGTTAGCAGTGAAGTGAAATATGAGAGCGGGCGGAGCCGCGGGCACAGCTAGTGTATGTATAAAATAATATCCGCCTATCTTTTGTCTTTCAACAATGCAATGTATAAAAGCCTGTGGCGCCATCTATTATTCAGTAGCATGATTAATCGATTTTTCGCACGTTTGTTGTATGGGTGCCCCCCTTAATTTTTAACATTTTCTTTTTTTTATTTACTTATTTTTTGTTCTATCCGCCATAGTAACACATATTCTTGTGAAAATTTCAACGGGCTATCTATTACGGTTCAAGAGATACAGCCCTCGGACAGACAGACGGACGGACGGACGGACGGACAGACAGACAGCGGAGGCTTAGTAATAGGCTTCCGTACGGGATACGAAAACCGGAAAAAATATATACACATAAATATGCGCCCTCCCCTAATATGCGGATGTTTGCGCAAAGAATTTGTTCAACTTTCAAGCGTCGTATAACCTTGGAAAGTCAACTAAAACCTAAAATGTACGTATAAAACAAGTACCAAGTATATTTATAAAACAAGTACCAAGTATATTTATAAAACAAGTACCAAGTATATTTATAAAACAAGTACCAAGTATATTTATAAAACCAGTACCAAGTATATTTATAAAACAAGTACCAAGTATATTTATAAAACAAGTACCAAGTATATTTATTGTACCGTGTGGGGCCGGTACTTTAAAAGAATAGCCCCACTGCATCTCTCCCCGTGTATGTCGTAAAAGGCGACTAAGGGATATGACTCCCTTCTTATATTACTAGGTGGTAGGGTTTAACCCGCCCGGGTTGGTACCACCGCACTGAATGAAAGGTCGGTCGAAACGGCTATGTAAATAGTTTGTGTTTTCCGTCCAGTTCAGTGTAGCCGGCACGACCGAAGGGAAGCACTGACGTGGCACCAAGTTCACCCGGTGTTATGGGCTTACATCACGGATGTTGTAGGTGATGTAGCCAACCGTGTCAGTATCCATAAAAAAAAAAACCTCTCATGGCCTGTCGAACCAACTATGTTCCATTACCCCAGGTGGTATGTTGCCAAAATCATTTTTGGCAGTTGCTTGTATAGGGGCGGTCCATTTTTTTTTATTGCTTCCGAACTAGGGTTCCGGGTTAGTGCGTCGGTGCCCATTATATATATATTTTTATTGCTTCCGAGCTGGGTGGCTCTTCCCGAGGTTGAAGCCTCAGGCGCAGTCAATTTCACCCCCAATGAGGTGCCAGTCCGGCTTGGAGGTGGGCTAATGTCGCTGGGGAAAGGCTATTAACCCGTGTTTTGAAGATCCGTGGTGGGTTGTAGGAGTGGGGTAAGATATTCCGCGGGGGCCGGGAGCCCGTTCCACACCTCTGCAGTGCGGCAAAGGAAATCGCGCGTGCAGTTCGAAGAACTCTTCTGTCGACTACAAAGGGTGCCCCGGGAGAGTATGGCGGGTTTGGCGAAGGCGAACAGGAGGAGGAGGGATAAGGGATGCAAGTTCGTCAGAGCAGCGGCCATAGTGGTACCGATAAAACAGATTCAACGAACGGACGATACGTCTGTGCTTTATATAGTTCATTATTATAATGGTTTAGTTTAATTCACGAAGATACCTACTGTTAAGAGTATGTGGATGAGCGGTGACAGTGTGAAAAAGTCGTAGAAAGTGTGGGAAGCAATGCGGAGACACTGTGTCAAGCCGCAATGACACAATATTGTATTACATTTCGAGTTGAAGGTATGAGCGGTTATCCCCTTATATTGAAACATTTCAGCGTCAGAAATGAAAAGTCTAAATGTAAAAGTATGACCTCATTCGCGCGTTATGTACCTACCTACTGCGTACTGTCTGTGAAGTAAATAACGTGAACAGACTCGACGCGGTCACATCAAAAGGTCACGGGTCAAAGACCCAGCCCAAATACAAGAAACCTGTTATCAGTTCGACTCGATTGAACCTCGGCAAGATCTTCACTTTGTCCGTATTTCTAAGAGAATATTTTATCACTCACGAACCAGATAGAAACAATATCTATATTGAATAATATTTATTTGAATTTCAAATTTGAAATTTAAAAAAAAATAATCGTTGAAAAAAAAACATGCAAAACATGTCATTAGCATCCTGCGCTAGATTCGATGTGTCTTGCAGGAGTACTTTCTTTCAGAAATTATACATCCATGAGTCAGCTAAACTTGTATTGTATATGTATATAATTGGGTTTCTCGGAAACGTCCCTAACGATTTGGATGAAATTTTGTATTTTATATATAATGTTATTTATTCAAGTTTATCTAGACATGTGTAGACGCCGAGCGAAGCTCGGTCGTCCAGGTACTTTAAAAATAATATGCGCTTAGTTATGTCCTGCAATTTACATTAATGCTAAAATATATTAAAAGTTAAAAATCTGAGAACACTATCTATACATATAATAAAATCGTAGAGGTAAGAAAGTCTGTACATTGAATGTATTCGGAAAAAAACTAACCAGGGTGGCTTAAAATGAGATACTGAACATGTTAGAACAAATTTTTGTTTGTTTGTTTGTCTGTACGCGCATCACGCAAAAACCACTGAACGGAATTAGACGAAACTTTGTATAGTGGCAGTTTATATGCCGGGTTAACATAATACGTAAAAAAAAATAACAAAAATAAAAAAAAAATTAACAATTATAAACATTATTGCGCGTTTAAAATCACGTAGTCCAAAGTGCATAATTATATCTTGAGAACTGTCAGCAAATACAATTTGAATAAAATATTCATTCGAAATTTAAAAATAAGTAGATACAACGAAAATGACAGTTCTTCTTTTTTATAACTTGAACACAATAGTCTATACATATCTATTCTTTCTATACATATCATAAAATCGTAAATGCAAAAATGTCTATTTGTACGCGCATCTCGCAAAAACCACTGAACGGAATTTGACGAAACTTTTTATAGTGACAGTGTATATCCCGGATGAACATAATAATTAAAAAATATAATAAAAATCACGTAATCCAAAGTAAAGGTAAAAAACTATTTTAAATGTCATGTTGACAACGGAGAACTGTCATCTCGACGTGAGCTGGCCGGTGACAAATTGTTTGATAAATAAAAATAATAATTGAAAGTCGAAGTTATGTCGCTGTCATTGGTGCAATAAAATTTATATATCTGTTGCCCGCGGCTTCGCTCGCGTGAAATTCGTATTTAAAAAAAAGAAAGTAAGTAACTAAAGGCGGGCCCGAAGGCGGATCTGCGCTCACGTAAACGATATTCTTTCTCGATGAAAGTAATTAAGGGCGAGGCGGAAGGCGGAGCTGAGTTCAGGAAGAAGAAAAACATTTTTGAAGAAAGTAAGTAACTAAGGGCGAGGCCGAAGGCCGAGCTCTATTCTGGAAGACCATAAACCTTCTCGAAGAAAGTAAGTAACTATGGGCGAGGCCGCAGGCCGAGCTGCGTTCAGGAAGAAGCTAAACCATCTTGAAGAAAGTAAGTAACTAAGGCGAGGCCGAAGGCCGAGCTACGTTCGGATAATTGAAAAACCATCTCGAAGAAAGCAAGTAACTAAGGGCGAGGCCGAAGGCCGAGCTGCGTTCAGGAAGAAGCTAAACCATCTTGAAGAAAGTAAGCAACTAAGGCGAGGCCGAAGGCCGAGCTACGTTCTGACAAATGATAAACCATCTCGAAGAAAGCAAGCAACTAAGGGCGAGGCCGAAGGCCGAGCTGCGTTCAGGAAGAAGCTAAACCATCTCGAATAAAGTTAATTAATATTAAAATTGAGTTAATTTAATTTAAATTTTATTATAAAGTCCACGCTTCTAACGGCAAATATACCGTGCATCCTAGAACCTCGCGGTTATTCCCGGCTGGATGGAAAGAGGCCCGATGCTATCACCTTAGTGCCATGGACTAAGGGTAGTTCTTTGATGTGGGACGCCACTTTTGTTCTCATTGGCTCCAAGTCACGTTAGGACATCTTCAAGAGCGGCTGGCGCGGCCGAGGCTGGGGCGGAGAGCCTCAAACGCAGCAAATATAGAAATTAATTCAAGATTTCGAATCTGTTGCGTTTGCAGTTGAAACCCTCGGTCCGTGGAGCAGTGAAGCCAAAAGAGGCTTGAGCTGGTTGACGCAACTGGTGTCCCGTCATCAAGGGCTTATGTACTTGATTCAAAGGGTAAGCCTTGCCATCCAGCGGGGTAATGCCGCAAGTGCTCTAAGAACATTTGAAAATGCCCGTTTTGATAGTTATTTTAATGTTTGTTAGGTAGGTTTAATTCTTTAGTTATTAATATTACTTTTGTATTTTTATGAAATAAATAGATTGAGTAAACGATATTATATTCTATCGAAGAAAGGAAGTCTTTAAGGGCGAGGCCCGAAGGCGGAAGAGGGTTTTTGGTTTACCTGAACGGAGCTCGGCCTTCGGCCTCGCACTTAGTTCCTTCCTTTCTTCCAGAAGGTTTAACGTCTTCCTGAACGCAGCTCGGCCTTCGGCCTCGCCCTTACTTACTTCCTTTATTTGAGAAAGATTTATCGTTTACCTGAAAGCAGCTCGGCCTTCGGCCTCGCCCTTAGTTAGTTACTTTCTTTAAGAAGGTTTATCGATTACCTGAACGCAGCTCGGCCTTCGGCCTCACCCTTAGTTACTTACATTCTTCTTTGGAATACGAATTTCACGCGAGCGGAGCCGCGGGCTCAGCTAGTAAAATAATAAATGTGTAAAGCTGATTCCTCTCTGATGTAAATATTACAATTGATAAATTTGTTTTCTCAGATACCTACGTAAATTACGTAAAATAAGAAACGAATATTCCAAGAATTTACCTCAATATTCAAGAAGGATAACGCCGTGGCCCTCCTTCTGCCCCGCAGAAAAGAATAATATATAAAGTAAATATAGGTATAAGTAGTAACATAACTTGAATGTTTCAATACGAGCGAATGTTTCTTGACCAATAGCGGAACGTCCTTGCTCTAACATTTCTACGATTGTACATTCAGTTAGAGCACGAACCGACGCGGAGCCGCCGAGGCTCTGGTTGGCCACATACATTTTCATTCTACATTCCACCGGTACCTTATCCCCGCTCACTTGCATCACATCGGAATATACCGCTGCACCGGTTCGAGTATTATTGTTTATTGATCATTCATATGGCAGTTAGACTGCACTCGAACTTGCCACAATTGTCCTATCCGGTTCACCGGCAAGAAACTTCGCAGGGTATTTTTTTTCGTACATATTATTGTAAGTATTTTAGTGACTAGTCACATAATAATGTCGCTTACAGTTTATCGAAAACACAGCTTCAGAGCAAGAACAATTTTACTAAGAGTTCTGACTACGAAGACGTATTAATTAAATGTACCAGGTGTAAAGACCTTTTGTCAAACTTTGATACGTAATTTGTATCAACTTAATTATGTTAGTACAATAAACATACTACAATTATTATTATATATTATATATATTAGTAGTACTGGCGGTCACAATGTAGCCAACAGTTACACAAAAGAAGATATTATTGACAACACGGACCAATCAGATTTAGTTACAAACATTCTGAAATCGACATACCTACGATAGAAAGGACAGTGTAATCAGTGCCGAAATGAAGAAGTCATACAAAGATGGCGCCGATTTAAGTCGGTCAGTCCGATTAGCAACTGATAACGTAGGTGATCTACTATCTTACTCACCTACTAAAGGCTCTTTCCAAGAAGGCCTCGCTAGACAAAGGAACTTAGAGTAAATAATGAAGAAGCAAACGGAATACCTAAACAATTAATCTAATCGTAAAACTTGCTGTAATCAAACATCCTAGTGTTATGAATAACTTTATCGAAACAGTGGAACATTTTAGCTTACTTAGTCGTTGTGATTCATTGCTCAATTTTATTGTCTCTTATCTAAATAGGAAGAAGTCTAGTATACCTTATTGTATCGTTCAAAACAATGCTGCGATAATGTTGTCACCGTTATAAATGATTCCCGATCAAGTTGTCACATAATGTAGTCAAGTCGATCGGATACCGTTGAATCCATCGTCGTCGTCGCGTAAATTTCAAAGTGCAGTCATCGCACTAATTGCAGCTCAATTGATCCACATAAGGAAGGATCGCAATATAAGGGTAAATTCTCAAATTATATCCATGCACAGCCCATACATAACGGTCCAGCGTAAAAACGTCGCAGTTGGGTGCATTGTGTTTGAAGCATAGAAATAAGTCACTGGTTTGAAGATAATAATATCGTCAGGATTGTCGCCGGTTATCCAAAACGGCATTGCGCAGCTATACGAAGAAATTATCTACGGTCGATTAAATCTTATTAAGAATTTGCTGCAGAATGTAAAATAACTTTGTCGTTCGTCAGTTTAGGCAAGGTTTTGCTTTGCTTTGCTTTAAAGCATCAACTGCAATCAATATTGGGTCAAGCTGAATATCTTAATCAAATTACCTGTGATTATTCTTATCACAGCGACCAATTCAATGCCATTTCGGTCATGCTTTATAATGTAATGTATATTTCGTTGATTACCTTTTTTCGTCCTTGTTTGTTTCTAGATCTGCGTTAGACTTTGATTGTTCCCTTGAGTGATAACCACTGGAAAGCGATCAGCGGCAGACTTTTCGCAGACGGCCGCCCCTAGTCTCATATCGGCGATTGATAGAGCGCGCCGCTTTCTTTCTCTTTGGTGATACCAATACATTAAAAAAGGTAGTAACGCGATTCTTTGACATTAAAGACTATTTCAAACATAAAGGTATTTATAGTTATCCATCGAGGGGCTGGACATGCTGTAAGTAATTATGTGGCCAATGAACTCATTAACGAACATTATTCTGTCACTTTGATGAGCGGTTTATCTAGGTAATCGTATACAGGTTGATATTTGAATCCGCCTCCTCCAAACAAAGCTCCAGCAAGTCGGAAGTGCAAGCCAGAGCTTAAAAGGGCAACGCGGATGTTGGGCAGATCGCAAATATGCGCATAAACTTCCTCTAACGAATCCACACACAGCTTCCTGCTTGACACTCGTATGTTCGCTGATTTTCTCGATTGGTATTGGTAGAGATTTCAACTTAGAAGGTTTCAGAACGAAATCCGATCCTCCTTCCCCCGGTTGATAACTCCTACATTCCTGGGTAATTTTGAAACATCGGGTATGCTCCGCTGTAGGATATTTACGACGGAGAAATTGGTAGAGATTTCAACTTAGAAGGCTACAAGTTGAGAATGAAATCCGATCTTCCTTCCCCCGGTTGACAACTCCTACATAACCCTTGGTAATTTTGAAACATCGGGTATGCTCCGTTGTGAGATTTTTACTATGGAGAAATTGGTAGAGATTTCAACTTATAAGGCTACAAGTTGAGAACGAAATCCGATCTTCCTTCCCCCGGTTGATAACTCTTACATATCCCTTGGTAATTTTGAAACATCGGGTATACTTCGTTGTAGGATATTTAAGCTGGAGAACGAAGACCTTTTCACGTGTTCAATATTTTCTGACTAATTTCGTATATAATATAAAATAGGTAGCCTTTACCGGGGCCATTGGGTCTGGGGTATTATCGCCTCCTGTCTTTCAGATTGTGACAAAAGACAAGTCTACATAAGTCTCTTAATGAGGAATTTCAAAATGATGCTGTGGTATTATTTTCACATATCGTAGAAATGTCAACAGCCCGCAGTGACAGTTCGCTTATTACTGGTAAACGTTGCCATAGCCTGTATTTTAAAGGGGGCAAATTCAGGAAACTGTACTTCATTTCGAAAATTCGTCCACTAGGATCTTTCTTTACCACCCAAGTTCTGTAAAATATGGCTGATATTTGTTTAAAATAACAACAAGTCCTTATCTAAACGTGTCCCATTTGCGGGGCGCTGTAGGTTATGCGATATCTACTCGCGGTTTCGCAATCCGACACTGCCGCCGTCGTCCTTCCCAGTGTCGCATTGGTGTAATCCCATATGCCCCGAGCGCCATGCGCCGTTCCTATCAGCTAGCTAGACCACGTTTATTGCACGATAAAACTGTGTTATCTCGGCCTCTGCCGAGGACTCAGATAGAAACATCGACAGCTGACCAAAATTCTGGCTCTGTCGAATAAAAATTCTGTAACATAAGGAACTTATATGAATGTACATGCACTGCGGTTTAATTGCCACGCGGACGAAAATCCGCCGGCGGTCTACAGCAAATGGGATGCGGTGTGGATTTTTTCCGCGCTCGGATTTTGTTCGGCGCGGAAAAAACTACTTTTTCCGCACACCTAGCCCAAAGTTAAATAGTTTTCTCAAATGTACCTATTCGTATCGGAAAGTTTAAATTCGGTAATTCCTGATCACACGTTTCTGGATATTATTTACTGAGATGATATTTTACGATTTAGGTTCCCCAACACAATTCACCCGGTCACGTACCGCTGCGGTCGATGCCGCGCGTCGCGTCGCATCGTACGCGGTGATTAATACTGCTCTACTTTACATTGTTTCCAGTCAGGTCACACTGGCAACTGCACAGGTAGATCAATAAAATCGTTTATATCCAGCCCGGTACATATACTCGTAGGCATTCTCTCTCGCCTGTCGGAACTGGTTTCCCTTGCCGCGGCGATATGAGTTGCGTCGTTTGCGTGAGTTAACTAGAGTTTATTGTATCTTCAGATCTGTGCTATGTTTACTTCTCAACTAAGTTAATTGCGTTTGGACGCGCGAAAACCCATCATACAATCACGGAATTGAAATAAAGAGTTGTAGGCTGTGTTTGAGAGAACATTAGAGTAGCAAAGTATTTCATCATGCATCGTATATCCAGAACGAAAGACTAGATATGAGTCAGAGAGAAAGAAAGATTGGGAGAGGGTTTAGATTAGAATATTATGAATCATATTTATGAATAAGTCATATTGACGAGCCAGGCGCAATTTGTCCTGAACTCAACGAATACGTATTCAAATTCAAGATTGCTTTCCGTTTCATCGACGGCTGCTTTCAACGGATTCTCGGAGGCCCTCAGGCGCTCTTTATCGAGCTCGAGTGACTTTCCTAAAACCGGCATTGATGCGATACATTTCTGTCTGTGCGAATAGCAATAATACTTTGATTAAATTCTTCGCCATCGCACTGAAGCAAAGACACGTATGAAGGAACCGATTGGCAGAGACCGTGCAAAAGCGCCAGACGAATATTATCTTGATTTCAATCTCGAGCAAATTCTTGTATATTTCGTACACATGTCTAGCCTTCATTACGGAAGCTATGGGATCGGTCGGATCTGGCGTCAAATAGCATCTGGGGGCACGGCCCGTACCCCCGCCAAGTCGAGTAAACACGGCCGTACCGTACCATCCTTTTCTCGAAGCAACTTTGGATACTTTTGGCCTAATATTTATTCCTCATTGAGAGTTTTATTTGATCTTTGCAATCAATATCAGTTACTACACTGTTGGAATTCCATGCATCGCATTTATTGGACTGCATTAAATATATACATGTGTCGCAGATCGACCGTATAATACATATTACCACCACGCGTTTCCTTAGCTCATACTTAACCATCATCATCATTATCATCATCATCAGCCTGTATCGGTCCACTGCTGGACATAGGCCTCTCTCAGGGCACGCCACCACACGGCGGTCTTCCGCTCTTTTCATCCATCCACTACGCTACATAACCATACGCTACAAAAATAGTTATTAAGTTTTTTTTATCGAAATTATAGAGCTTCATGTATTTCAGGATTTTATGCGGCAAGGTGGGGCGACAAGAGCGCTCTGTGATCTTTAGGGTTCCGTATCCATACGCTACGCCGTCTGTCCGTTCGTCTTTCCGTCTGTCTGTCCTACCTTTAAAGGGTTGTATTATATTTTGAACTGTAATAGGTAGGCGGTTGAATTTTTTACAGATTATTTGTTATTATAGCGAATATACTAACAAATAATAAAAAAAAGAAAGTGTTTTTCTTGTTTTTGCTCTATCGCAAAAAAACGGTAATACATACACATGAATTGGTGTGATTATAGTAAAACTATTTAAAGTAAAGCAACAAATAATAAAAACGGTACGGAACCCTCGGTGCGCGAGTCCGACTCGCATTTGGCCGGGTTTTTCCTCTTAAATATTGTATTGAACTCAAATGTTTTCGTAGCTCTCGAAAGCTGAAATCACTTAGATTGATGCGATACTATTTGACACAACACCCCTCCTTTTGCGAAGTCGGTAAAAATTATATACGATAGCAATTTTTCTAGCCTATGTATGAGCCAAGGAATCGCGTGATGGTAATATTATGCGATCGATCTTAGACACACTGTATATACGACGATGGAAACGTCTATGTAAAGTGTCTCGTCGAAGAAGCATGGACATGAATATTAGAAAAGTATTCTGACACGTCTTGTTTGTTATTGCAGCCGCTCGGGGCGGCGTAGTTGATTACATCATGAGTCTAGACGTAGTATTCCATGTCTTATCGATTAAAAAAATAACCATCGTTCATCATCAATAATGAATGACGCATGATAGAGCGGACGCGCCACTCGGCACGTATATCCTCCAGCTAGCCGTTCGCGTGCCTCAGTGCGACCTCACCAGCCAGCCATCATCATCGGGAGTAGGGTTGTTGCGAAGCATCAGCATCAGCATCCGCGGAACTTCAGCATCATTTTCAACATCAGCATCCGCATTGATCGATGCTGATTATTAATGCTGATGTTCGAGTCGTGACATGACCGCATGACAGTTCCAATACTAATAATTTAATTGCTAATATAATTTACAAACCATCTCGGAACAGACTCGAAGCCGAAAAAGCAGTCCATACAGTTCCAATAGTTCCAAAGTTCCATCCAATACTAATAATTTTATTGCTAAGATAATTACTAAACTGGTACTGGTATCAGACTGATTCTTTTTTTTATGAAAATGTCACAAAATTATTAAAACACAATCTTTTATTTCAATACCAACCATTACTTTGGACATAAATTAATAATATTCATATAGTTCAGTATTTTTCCCCTTTTTTAAAGAAAATAATAAAAATCAGCCTCAGCATCAGCATCCGCTGATGTCAATGATAAAATATCAGCATCAGCATCAGCTGATGTGAAAAAAATGTGCATCAGCAACAACCCTGATCGGGGAGTACTCAGACGCTTTACGTTCCGGCCTTGGATGTAGCACGTGCTTGCACAACGTCGGAGATGTTGACCACTTTCGTTTGTACTAGCATCGCGATTAGTTAGCACCTGCCGATGTGAATATAACAAGTTTGGGCGATGTACACAGATATGATTTCAACGGGCTCGATCTTTGTGATGTAACTCTTTAGAATTAACACGCGAGACACGATGTGGACTGATGCCAAATGTCTTAGCTCAACGAAACGCAATACATCAGCCGATCCCGCGAAGCCATAACTATGGCCGTTCGCCAAGACGATTAAAGACAAACAATAGCAGTCTGTGCTACTGCATCTGTTTGTAAATAGTGCAGCTTAATTTGCTAAACAACGCTTTGATGAAATCGTTAGCGGGCCAGTCGGCGTAGGATCGAGGACGGCAGCAGTCTTGCCGTCCCATCTTGAACTTTCTGTATCACGGATCGATGGATAATTATCCGATAAGATAAATTTTGGAACTTATATAGCACAGATAGATAGATGATGTTTTGACGCCTACAGGCCATCTGGCGCAGACACCACGCCGCAGCTCAGCTGATAAGCAATTAGTTGAGTTGGCAACAATACAAATGTGGCGATCCCTCAATCCATTGGAGCCGTAATATTGTCATAATGAATCCCTAAAGAAAGTAAAAGTAATTTATCAATGACAGACTACTGCACGTCATTGTTACAATGTCTTCATCATCATCATACATATCGTAGTATGAATTGGAAATTTGGGCGTTGTTCCAACGCAACATAACAGATTACCTATCGACATGGATAACTTTTTGATCAACAATTTGGCATTAGCTTTCCCTCGCACCTCTTGGCGTGGCCTCGAAACGGCCATTGTACGTTCTTCTCGGCGAGGAAACCAGATCGAATTGCTCATTCAAATGTTATCTAGTTTCTCAGCGAACATATGTACATTCCTCCACACAGTGCGCATGCCCTGATTAGGCTTGCCAGATCTGATGTTAGCCTGTCCGGGACATATCTACTACTGCAATCCTTCATAAATATGGTAGAGAAAGAAAATATCAATATTTTTCTTCTAGAATTTTTACGGCGAACTTTTAGCGTTTGTTTTAAAGCGAACAACTTTAGTAAGCAACACTACAATAAAATGAAAGAAGGAAATTGCTAATTTGAACACTTCATCAGCATCTGGACTCTTCCCGGGAGAAAACGATCCTTGGCCCGGGACGCGGGACATTGTAGCCTAGCCCGCGACAATCCCGGAAATCCCGGGCACCTGGCAAGCCTAGCCCTGATAGCGAACAGCAGCGGGAATGCTAACTTGCTCGCCGCGGAGCAATAGAGTCGATCTCACATCAGACATGTGGAAACTTCTCGCTGCTGTAATGACCGCATTACCTGTGCTATAATTCTATAATGTTTCAATTTACGGCTATGAATGTGTGACGCCTTTGCAAATGCCTTGATGGTTTTATCGCTTCCTACCTTGGGTCCGTGAATGATGATTGATGATGTAGAACAAATCTTGCGAGGTTCTAACGTATGCATCCAAATGTCAGTAGGACATTTAATCCAATAAGGGATTAAATGAGAAATGGATGATTGAGAAAGGGGATGCTGGGATTTTGAGACTATCGGCATGACAAGCGTGGCCACTGGCCTGATGAACGATAAATGAAAAGAATACGTCTGAATACGTCGATAATTCTAACCGAATTCTGAAATAATCCTCCCTCATTTGGTGCTGGGACGCGAACTGAAAAGAAAAGACGAATGAAACTCGTACGATTCTCGTCCGCTCCAAGGATTTGAACGCACGGTGTGGGTGTACCTTTCTTATTAGACTTTTCCACGTAAATGCGTCGCTTAAGCGTTTTCCTTCCATTCTTTTTTCTCTTGTGCATTTTCATCCCGTCCTCTCGTCTCCATGTGCCTGGGGAGGGTAGGGTAGAGTCCTTCCGCTGTAAGATGACGCGACCGCGCTGCTGCGGTGTGAGTGCGTGTCGACTATTGATGGGTCGGGATGGTATAGAAGTTGTATCGAAATCGACTCATTAGAGTCGTTTATATTAAGATTGTCAGCCTCGATAGCTCAGTGGTGCAGACAGTCGACTGTTGCTATTGATTGTTAAGCAACGTTGGGCGCGGTCAGTTCTTGGATGGGTGACCGCTCGAACGTTGGAGGCTGACTGTGGTTCGGATTCTACGTAAAACTGTACGTCCCTTCCCTTCTAACCTTACAGGTTCAACCCGCCCGGGTATGGTACCACCGCACTGAATGAAACGTCAGTCGAAACGGCTATGTAAATAGTTTGTGTTTTCCGTCCAGTTCAGTGTAGCCGGCACAACCGAAGGGAAGCACTGACATGGCACCTAGTTCACCCGGTGTTATGGGCTGACATCACGGATGTTGTAGGTGATGTAGCCAACCGTGACAGTACCATAAAAATAAAAATAAAATCATATCGATGGACAGGCAGACCGCCAAGAGTGGCGATGAGTGTTTCTACGGAATGGTAATATTGATCCATTGCAATATTAAATATTTTTAAAGTACATTTAGATAACACAAATTGAAAGACAATTCAATCGCATGTTCGAACCCAAATTAGAAAATTAAGTATTTTGTGGTAATAAAAAATGTGGTCTCATAAGTGACCCATCATAGTGGCGGCTCGGTAGGCCCCTCCCTGGGCCGCGTGGAGGCACCACCCCAGCGTGGAGGCGCGTCGTGTTGTGTCGCATGAGGTGTAGGGAGACAAAGCCGACACGAACACGGTAACACGGCGGATGATCACGCGGTGACCCAATTCGGAGCTTTTTCTTCTCCGGCGCGGCCGCGGCGGCGGCGGAAAACCCCCGCCCCTATCGCTCGAACGCCACTCGGGAAGTGGAATTGGGCGAAGTACCGAGCGACTTGACCTTACGCGATAAGGTCCCCAGCGCTCGGCCTTCGGGTTTTTGCAATTTTCTTCGTCGCTGAGCCGATAACGGACATAACCTATGTAGGGTTGACTAATTAGTACAAACCTCCTGACTCCTTCCGAGCCCGCCGCCCTGTCGTCGCTGCAATAAGAGAGATCGGCGAACCGTTTTGGTTTGGCTCCTCCTCGTTAACAGAGCTTACAGAGGTATCGTAGTTTCTCCGCCGGTTTCCTCCAATTTTAAATCGAGGCGACGAAATATTTTCGTTTCATTGAATTCGTGTCTTATTAAAATATTACGTTCTTCTTTACAGCTCGCTTTCCTTTTCAAACCCTTTTTAATTTGCCAAAGTATTATTAAAATCTCTTAGAAAAAATGAGTACCGTGCCGGCTCCCTCAGCATTCCTAAAAAATACACTGTCTATACATATAATAAAATCGTAGAGGTAAGAAAGTCTGTACATTGAATGTATTCGGAAAAAAACTAACCAGGGTGGCTTAAAATTAGATACTGAACATGTTAGAACAGTTTTTAAAATTTTTGTTTGTTTGTTTGTTTGTCTGTACGCGCATCACGCAAAAACCACTGAACGGAATTAGACGAAACTTTGTATAGTGGCAGTTTATATGCCGGGTTAACATAATACGTAAAAAAAAATAACAAAAATAAAAAAAAAATTAACAATTATAAACATTATTGCGCGTTTAAAATCACGTAGTCCAAAGTGCATAATTATATCTTGAGAACTGTCAGCAAATACAATTTGAATAAAATATTCATTCGAAATTTAAAAATAAGTAGATACAACGAAAATGACAGTTCTTCTTTTTTATAACTTGAACACAATAGTCTATACATATCTATTCTTTCTATACATATCATAAAATCGTAAATGCAAAAATGTCTATTTGTACGCGCATCTCGCAAAAACCACTGAACGGAATTTGACGAAACTTTTTATAGTGACAGTGTATATCCCGGATGAACATAATAATTAAAAAATATAATAAAAATCACGTAATCCAAAGTAAAGGTAAAAAACTATTTTAAATGTCATGTTGACAACGGAGAACTGTCATCTCGACGTGAGCTGGCCGGTGACAAATTGTTTGATAAATAAAAATAATAATTGAAAGTCGAAGTTATGTCGCTGTCATTGGTGCAATAAAATTTATATATCTGTTGCCCGCGGCTTCGCTCGCGTGAAATTCGTATTTAAAAAAAAGAAAGTAAGTAACTAAAGGCGGGCCCGAAGGCGGATCTGCGCTCACGTAAACGATATTCTTTCTCGATGAAAGTAACTAAGGGCGAGGCGGAAGGCGGAGCTGAGTTCAGGAAGAAGAAAAACATTTTTGAAGAAAGTAAGTAACTAAGGGCGAGGCCGAAGGCCGAGCTCTATTCTGGAAGACCATAAACCTTCTCGAAGAAAGTAAGTAACTATGGGCGAGGCCGCAGGCCGAGCTGCGTTCAGGAAGAAGCTAAACCATCTTGAAGAAAGTAAGTAACTAAGGCGAGGCCGAAGGCCGAGCTACGTTCGGATAATTGAAAAACCATCTCGAAGAAAGCAAGTAACTAAGGGCGAGGCCGAAGGCCGAGCTGCGTTCAGGAAGAAGCTAAACCATCTTGAAGAAAGCAAGCAACTAAGGCGAGGCCGAAGGCCGAGCTACGTTCTGACAAATGATAAACCATCTCGAAGAAAGCAAGCAACTAAGGGCGAGGCCGAAGGCCGAGCTGCGTTCAGGAAGAAGCTAAACCATCTCGAATAAAGTTAATTAATATTAAAATTGAGTTAATTTAATTTAAATTTTATTATAAAGTCCACGCTTCTAACGGCAAATATACCGTGCATCCTAGAACCTCGCGGTTATTCCCGGCTGGATGGAAAGAGGCCCGATGCTATCACCTTAGTGCCATGGACTAAGGGTAGTTCTTTGATGTGGGACGCCACTTTTGTTCTCATTGGCTCCAAGTCACGTTAGGACATCTTCAAGAGCGGCTGGCGCGGCCGAGGCTGGGGCGGAGAGCCTCAAACGCAGCAAATATAGAAATTAATTCAAGATTTCGAATCTGTTGCGTTTGCGGTTGAAACCCTCGGTCCGTGGAGCAGTGAAGCCAAAAGAGGCTTGAGCTGGTTGACGCAACTGGTGTCCCGTCATCAAGGGCTTATGTACTTGATTCAAAGGGTAAGCCTTGCCATCCAGCGGGGTAATGCCGCAAGTGCTCTAAGAACATTTGAAAATGCCCGTTTTGATAGTTATTTTAATGTTTGTTAGGTAGGTTTAATTCTTTAGTTATTAATATTACTTTTGTATTTTTATGAAATAAATAGATTGAGTAAACGATATTATATTCTATCGAAGAAAGGAAGTCTTTAAGGGCGAGGCCCGAAGGCGGAAGAGGGTTTTTGGTTTACCTGAACGGAGCTCGGCCTTCGGCCTCGCACTTAGTTCCTTCCTTTCTTCCAGAAGGTTTAACGTCTTCCTGAACGCAGCTCGGCCTTCGGCCTCGCCCTTACTTACTTCCTTTATTTGAGAAAGATTTATCGTTTACCTGAAAGCAGCTCGGCCTTCGGCCTCGCCCTTAGTTAGTTACTTTCTTTAAGAAGGTTTATCGATTACCTGAACGCAGCTCGGCCTTCGGCCTCACCCTTAGTTACTTACATTCTTCTTTGGAATACGAATTTCACGCGAGCGGAGCCGCGGGCTCAGCTAGTTGGGAAATAAAGCTCGTCGCGACGACGTCGACGTCGGCGGCGGAGGCGGCGGGCGCGACAATGGCGGGTTGATGAGGCCGGGCGAATGTCTGAAATCTCCGTTGAATTCGCGGCCGAAATGAGAAAACCGAAATGTGTCGCGCGGGGGCGGGCGGGCAGCGCCGCGGAGGCGGGGACGGCGGCGGCGGGATGTCCCCGCCAGTGTCAAGGTCGCACCCCACATCGATCCCGGGCCGCGCGCGTGGGCGGCTAGCCCGTGGGCGGGCGCCGCGCCGCCCCCGCGCGCCTGTCGCGGGGACAATCCGCCCGCCCTGTGCATTGTATGTGTCCGTAATCCGTGCGTGTAGCGGGAGCGCGGGGACGTTGCTCTACCTGTCCACTTATTGAACCTTCTATGTATTATTTCTTTATTTTCACATTCTATGTACAAGACAGTCTTAAACATATATTTTTACATTAATTCTATATACCTATGTATGCCGGCTATGTATTATTAATTATTATGGAACTTGAACATGATAAAAATGTAAATAGTTCGTATTTTAAATAAAAAATCGGTTTTGGTTTTCAAAATGCTATCGATCTGTCCTGATAGATGAAGTTTTTCACTATTAAAACTGAAATGTTAGGTGATTAATGTACTGTTTGATTTCTAAATAAATAAATAAATAATAATAATAATGGTAAAGCTCTCTAAAAGAGCAGAGTTTTACCTTGTACGAAGCCTTAAATATCGTTGTTTGAAAGTTTATTCAATTATTCATATTATAAGGAGCCTGAAACTTATATGAATGGGAAAAATAAATAATGATATTTCTTTTCTTTCTTTCACCATTATTTCAGGATAAAGTTTACATACTTACTGATATATACATAGGTACTATATTCGCCGATATAGTAGAAAAAAAACACACACACAAAGGTCTAACGAGGTATTCTTACATATTCATATAATTGGCCTAATGTTAGATTTATACTTATACAAGGCAGGCTCCGAATCCTTTTGTCTTTCATTCCTGAAAAAAATATTATTAAATTTTCTTTGTATTTTTTTCGTTAAGAGAAAGGAATACCCCTATCCCTATTATAAAAATTAAGGTCTCTTTCGTCTGTCTGTGTGTTCCTTACTTTTAAACGCTTCATCCCTTAGGTCACTTCTAGACCTCCAATATTGCGTGTACAGTCAGAGCGTACGTTCGTGGCCTCCGGCAGGAAAGCGAGAATGGAACGTAAAGTGCTGTCAATCAATCTCTGAAAGTACCGACATTTACGAAACCTCTTTTTTATTTATGGCATTAAATTATTTATCTAATAAGGTTTTATTACGTGGTTGAAGTACGAAGGCAAAACAGGGATTATCGTTTAAAGATCTATCGGACCCCGCCCGCAGAGGCCACGAACGTGCGCGCGAACAGTAGGTAGCGTGACTTAGTGAATAAATTTTTTGAATACGTTGATTTTCACGTAAGCGAACGCGCAAGTAAACGCTTTCCTGCCTATTATAAACATCACGATGTCTCTCAAATCTGTTCTATTTCAAACATCACCAATTCTCTGAAATCTATTCTATTATTAACATCACAAAGTCACTCAAACCTTTTTCTTTATAAACATCACCAATTCTCTGAAATCTCTTCTATTACAAACATCACAAGTTGTTTCAAACCTCGTCTATTACTTACATACAAACATCACCAATTTCCTCAAATCTCATGAAATCTCATGAAATCTCATCCAGATCATCCTGTTCCTAAGATATTGCATGGTGGTAGCCGCAACGAAATAGGAAGGGCTTTTACCTGCTCACCCACTGGGGACATACGTCACGTGGAGTTTTAAACGACGCTTGATTGGAGGAATATAAAGTAATGGGTGCGACTCGCCTCACTGGCACAGATGAAATATTAGTTACTACGTGCACTGGTAACGCATGTTTTACTAGAAACTAGAGCTAGGAATACCTACACTTATTTTCTCCGTGGCGGTATCTAAGGGTGTTCATCGCTATTCCATGGGGAATGCTCATAGGAGCTGTTTAACGCTATCCCGCCGTCCCCTTTCCACCTTCGCACAACGCGCACTGGGCAGGGATTGCTGGACTTACCACGAATGCGTCCCAATCGGTTCGGCAGATCTTTCCTCCACAGAACTAGTAAACTCTGGAACGCTCTCCCTGCCCACATATTTCCTCCCAAGTACAGTCTCGGGTCCTGCAACAGAGGCGTGAAAAGGCCGGCATGGCATTCACAACCCCCGCGTACGACCGAATGTCCATGGGTGTCGTTAGACACCTTATGGGTGGCTCGGCGCCACATGTCGCGCTTACTATAAAAAAAAAAATTCGTGTCAACTAGTTGCTGCAACACAACTTTGATGAAACTACACCAAACCAAGCTTTACGCGAGCGAAGCTGCGTGCGAAAGCTCGTTCAAAATAAAATAATCTCGGCTGTGCGTCGGAACGTCTCGGCATTAAGCTGTGACCTTTCGTGACCTTGGATTCTTTAACGACGACGCAAATTTCGCATTGGAGCCGCAGAAATTACGTTAAGCTCTTTCTTGGCGTAATGTTTTGTGATAGATTTCAGCTGACTTTGGGCTTCTTATAGATTCACGAAGATATTTTGTTTATAGATCGTTGGGCACATTCCACGCTTTGATATTTTTGAGACAATTCAGAATTGCGCGTCTTTTCTGTAGAAATTCTGAAGCGTATTATAATGAGATGAAAGCGGCGCGAATATATCTTATGTGCACATATTTGAGTGTTTAGAAGAATAGCGTGTATTGTAACTATAGGCTGTCGATTAAATGTGTTTACGTGGAATTTTATTTTAAATTATGTTATGCCTCATACGGGCACATACATTATGCATAATCGTATCGTATTCCTATAAAGTACTTTTATAATCATAAAGTACCTATGGCTTATATTTAATTAGTATTTACTTATACCCGCTGACCGATGGAGGCTGACCGAGGTTCGGATTCCTCGTAAAACTGTAGGTCCCTTCCCTCCTAATCTTACTTGGTGGTAGGGTTTAACCCGCCCGGGTTGATACCACCGCACTGAATGAAACGTCGGTTGAAACGGCTATGTAAATAGTTTGTGTTTTCCGACCAGTTCAGTGTAGCCGGCACGATCAAAGGGGGAAGCGCTGACATGGCACCTAGTTCACCCGGTGTTATGGGCTGACATCACGGACGTTGTAGGTGATGTAGCCAACCGTGTCAGTTTCCATAAAAAAAAAAAAATAACCTATTATTAATAACTATTCTATTATCGAACCTACTTACATTTCACTATATTAATCGACTCTCGAACATTTAAAAGTTGACTGGATGAAATCTCTCTAAGGGAAAAATCCGCCTTTGCACCTCATGTAAATTTGTGATTGTCCTTGTTTCTTTAAATATTGTTTTTTGAGCAATTTATTTTCTATCTATCTATCTAAATTATACTGTTTTTGATATCACTGTAATTGTGTATTATATCTAAGATTTAAAAAAAGATTCTAATAAATTAAGTCACCCCGTTTTACAGATTTAATCGACAGAATAGGATTGTTCCAACCTGTTCACCATACGAATGATTGTAGACGACAGAACATTGAAATCTCTACTTGAACTGGCATATGCGGTCTCAAACTCCGTACGAGCACTCTGGTCTTGCTCAAGGCACAGTATCGCCATTGTTACTTCTTATTGAGAGGTTTTTCTTTGTTCTGTGTCGTACCGGTCGGTGCACGCTGCCGCATGTTTTCAAATTTCATTTCATTTCACCTCACGGCGCTCACATTCTCCATTTAATGTCCAACAGCAAATATTTTCCTCATATTTTGTCACTATACGTGTTCCTGACGTGTACAGTTACCTGCAGCAAATAATGCGTATCGAGCTTTAGAAAGAGATGATCCAGTTGTAGAGCGTCGTCCCTGTCGCACGAACTCGCACGGATTGTCTCTTTCTAAAGCTCGACACTATTTGCTGTCGGCAACTGTACATGAAAATATTAAATCGGTACAGAAAATATTTGGTGAAAATAGAAAAAAAAAAATTTTGCTGTTAGGCTGCTGCTCACTTGGTTTATTTATTATTCTGTTAATTTATAATTTCAATTTTAATTTATTCAAAGACAAATAAAATACGAAACGTTGCATTTTGAACGAGAATGTGTTTTATTTGTCTTGGCGTCAAATGAATCTAGGAACTTGGCATGATTGTATCTTTAGTTAAAATTGGCACTAAAGCACGCCGCTCACATCATCATCGTAATGGCATGAACATAAATATTTTTTTACTTTATATTTTTCTCGATTTTGTCAACAAGATAATTTTATTCATAGCTATAGAATCTGCGAAGATTTCAGTCACAAGTAGATTTTTAGAGGCATCATTATGTTATGAAAAAAAAAATTGTGGACACTCCATTTAATATTTTATATATAATACATACTCAGAATTTTTTTTCCCATCTACATAAATATTGGAAGTAGTAATATATGCCCGTTGCCAAAAGCTGCATCGCTATGGCTCGGCGCAGTCACTGTCCATCGGTCCATCTTGGCAACAATTGCGATTTCTGAGCGACTGCGGTTTACGTAATCAAGTTGAATCAATTAAAACAATAAGGTAAATTAATAAGGTCATTTGTTGGGCACAGCTACCCGTTTCGGATATTGACATAGAGTTGTAATATGTTATTTATGTAAAACAAAACTAGCAGTTCAGCCATTAACCATTCAGTATAACTAACTAGCCAAGTTCGTAGAGTTGTTTGCGTTTAGACGTGTTTGACACTTCACTTATCGAAGGCACGTACAACAAGCATGCATCCGATGTTTATCATGTATGAAAATGCATTCATACCTGAAATTTATCGAAAACCATCCACAAAAGAAAGATAGAATGGTATAACAGCTTCATGCAGCCGCTCAAAACCTATACATTCACCGACCGAATCACCGAATGTCAATGGGCATCGTTAGCCACCTGTAGGTGGAACGATGTCACATGTTATAAAAAAACTTTTAGACGATCAGTACCCTAATCACGAGATTTAACCTACTACGCTACGCTACGCCGTGTTCTCCGCATCATTTTGTATGGAGAAACGAAGTTCGCAAATCTATCACTAGAGGCGCTGCTTCGTTTCTCCATACAAAATGATGCGGAGAACACGGCGTAGCGTAGTAGGTCTAATCTCGTGATTAGGGTACTGTTACAGTTCCTTAGAATCCTTCTAATCGACCCGTCTGCGGTGTTTTGAGCGTTTATATGCAGTTGACCTACTTAAGAGCGTGTCGTGCAAAATGACAGGCGACGGTGTTGCCACTCAAGTAAATAATATATATCTCCTAAACAAAGCCATAACTGGAAAAAACAAGCCATGAAGCTGTAGTTGATTTTGATTATGATATTCTAAGATACTGAAAACAGTTTTGTATTGCTCAGTTTATGCACAATCATTATAACGGATTTCGATGGCCACCGTGATCCGTTATAATGATTGTGCATAAACTGAGCAATACAAAACTGTTTTCAGTATCTTAGAATATCATAATCAAAATCAACTACAGCTTCATGGCTTGTTTTTTCCAGTTATGGCTTTGTTTAGGAGATATATATTATTTACTTGAGTGGCAACACCGTCGCCTGTCATTTTGCACGGAACGCTCTTAATGTTCGTGCCTTTGCGAAGTGCGGTGTGTTGTATGTTGTATGTCGTGTGTGTTGGCATGCCGTGTGCGCTTAGAGCGAGCCTGTCTCTTGCTGGCAGGTCCCGCCGCGCCTCTCAGCAGCTCTCCCGCAGCGCCGAGAGCATCGACGTCCCCGTGCGCAGGTGAGTCACTACCCCGCCGACCCCGATGATCCGTCAACTTACCCGCCCGTCCACGCGTCACATCACCCGCCTGTTTCCACATCATCGTAGCTGGCTGCTTTGCATAGAAAAAGGTCGTAAGTCGGTGTTGTTTTTTAATTTAAAAAAATTTATGGTATTAAAATTTAAAAATCTTCAACAATAGAGTTATGTGTTTGTGGTTTAGTTATTAATCATTGCAATAAAATTTTCGTTTTATTCATTCACTTTCGCGTCAGATGAAAAAAAATCGAAAAATCGAAATTAAATAATTTTTTTCATCTGACGCAAAAGTGAATCAATAAAACGAAATTTTTATTGCACTGATAAATAACTAAACCACAAGAACAGAACTCTATTGTTGTAGATTTTTAAATTTTATAACCATTATTTTTTTTTTAATTAAAAAACAGCACCGACTTACGACCTTTTTCTATGCAAAGCAGCCAGCTATGGGTATCGTCTTAAGTTGTCCGGCTGTTCCCCCGCCATCCGCTTACCTGTTACCTGTCAAGTTATCGGCCCGTTCACCCGTTACCCGACCGTCCACTCGTCAAGCCACCTACCCGTTTGCGCACCACCTGTCCAGTTTTCCACACGTTCACCCTTTACCCGCCCGTTCACTCGTCAAGTCACCTGCCCGTTGGCCGTCTTACCCGCCCATCGCCCGTTCACACGTAACCCGTCAATCCGTCACTCGCCTAGTTAGTAGTTACCCGTCCGTTTACCCATCACCCATCGAGTAACCTACCCGTTCAACCTTTACCCATCTGTCCAGTGTCCACCACCCGTCAACCGCCAAGTTGCCCACCCCTCTATTCCTATAAATTTTTTATTATTTAAAATAATCGCCAGATATATTGGGCCATTAAGCGATTCGCCCGTAAACAACCCCAGCTTTATGCCACATTTTTTTTATGTAAACTGACACGGTTGGCTACATCACCTACAACATCCGTGATGTCAGCCCATAACACCGGGTGAACTTGGTGCCACGTCAGTGCTTCCCTTCGATCGTGCCGGCTACACTGAACTGGACGGAAAACACAAACTATTTACATAGCCGTTTCGACCGACCTTTAATTCAGTGCGGTGGTATCAACCCGGGCGGGTTAAACCCTGCGACCTAGTAATATAAGAAGGGAGTCATATCCATGAGTCGCCTTTTACGACATGCACGGGGAGAGATGCAGTGGGGCCATTCTTTTAAGTACCGGCTCCACACGGTACAAATGTTTAAACTCATATATGTTCAAACGTGCACTCGTGCGATTTCCATCAGCACCACACTGTAAGCACTGAGCTCAACTCTGTAAACCGAATTGGAAACCGTTGGAGAACGAATTTGAATTTTCGGGTGAAAATTGCTGGAAATTACATCGACCGTAAAAAAATGTGGCATTTAAAATTCGCAGCAGCGCCTGCGGCCGACTAAGTATTCAGCGAGGGTCTGCCTAAATGAATGAGACCTTCCCAACGGCTACCAATATTAATAACGACAACGTCCAGTTGAGTCTCATGTAAATTATATAGAGCGCCCACTTGCGCAATCTTGATTCAAAGTTCATTTGTAGTTATTTTATAATATTCTGAAATAAGGCATGGTAGCATGGCAGATGCATGTGCTATTGGTGTGTAGGTAAGGCATGGCATGACAGTTCACAATGAATGGGATGCTTATACCTAGAATGCGACTGCAACGAAATGCACCGAAAGTTAATTCAGTGCACATCTTCGGAAAAAAAATTTATACATACAACACATCGCAGACACAGCTAAACTCCAAAGCTCTTGTGGGTAGGTAGGTAGGTACTTCTTTTAATATGTTATGACGTGCTCCATTATAATTAATTAACATTAAAATATTTGTTGCTAATACAATCAGTATCGGTTAACTGCTGGGCATAGACCTCTCCTAAGGCACGCCACCGCACGCACGGTCTTCCGCATTCAAGCTACGTTTGCTAATACAATAGCAGATGTTTATACACTTTATAGACTATAAATAAAAATAAAACACTCATATAATACAGGGTGTTTCAGGATAGGTAACTTCAGGGTTCGAAAGAGGCCCATCTTTGAAAACGAAAAGCTCTGAAACTTTTTCCTAGATTCGGTCATTTTATAGTATTTTTTGCTGAAAATCGTTTCATCGAGATTTGGTGGACAGAACATCCCGCTATATTGAAATAAAAATAAAATGACTGAATTGCAATTTTTAACTAGTAGAATTGAACTGCATATAGGTAAATTCCAAACACTTGAATTTAAATGACATCAAGAGAAAAAGGAGATGGACTAGGTCATTGCACTCCCTAGACCTAGACAGCACCTTCCCACTCACTGTCCATCGAGTTTCTATTGCAGTTTTGAAGTTTTGTATGAAAATAAAAAAATACGGAGTTTCGATTAGAGTGATACGGATTTTCTTCTTCTAATAATGAGTACTTTCTATTCCTGAAGTTTCTCAAGCCTATCATGAAACAGCCTGTATACAACGTGTCCCAAAACTCAACGTCAATCGGGAACCAGGGAGTAGGCCAGTTTATGACTACCCAGGGAAAAATAAGAAAAAAAATCTGAGTAATTTGTTTTTTATGATATGAGATTTTTTTTTAAAGCGTTGAAAATTTCTCGTACAATATTTTTAGGTACTAAGTTTTTTATTGGTAGCCTAAATAACTCTGCTATTGATCAGTATCGCAAATAAAACCAGAATGCCTGTAGTTTTACAAAAGAAAATGTTCAGTTTTTTTTTTTCTAAAAAAAACTGGCCTATTCCCTATTTTTCTTATTTTTCCCTGGCTAGTCTTAAACTGGCCTACTCCCTGGTTTCCGCTTGACGTTAAGTTTTGGGACACCCTGTATATATAAGTTGTTTGAAGTTAATATTTATTTAAAAGACGAGCAATTTATATTCACGCATATATACATATAAACAATGAGGAATATAAGTACTTACTTGAACTAGTTGGTTCACGCGACCGTAAATAATGTGAACGTATCTGCGTTTGTTCGTGCGCGCGCATTCCATTGTTATTATTAATATTACTGTCTATTCAACTAGAGATAGATTGTGAAACGCCTTTGTCTCACCTGTCCTCTATTGTTTTACTGCTATTTGTTAGGCATCCGTATATAGAATTACTGTAGGCTTCCGTCGTGCTGTCTGCGCGTTACACTAATTACCATTTGGACGATGATGGCGCTACTGACCTGCTGGAACGGCGGACTACTGAGGCAGTGGCACTGCATCCGATTTTTTTTTTTATGGAAACTGACTCGGTTGGCTACATCACCTACAACATCCGTGATGTCAGCCCATAACGCCGGGTTAACTAGGTGTCATGTCAGTGCTTCCCATAATTTCATGTCAGCTGCACTGAACTGGACGGAAAGCACAAACTATTTACACAGCCGTTACCACTGTGTTCCATAACATTTTATATTAGGGGAAAACCAGTTTGATACGAGAACAGACTTCCTGTTGTGCAAAAGAAATCATTAACTGGCCATTGAAATAAATTATATGTCTGGAATTCTTAAGAGGTTTTCCCATCAGATTTTATTTCTGCCTCAGTTTTTTTTTTTTGACGTGATAACGTCTTATAAATTGATGAACACGGGCAGCACGTACGAAAGCGTGTCACGTTGATAGTCACGTAGATATTCACGTTGATATTCAAACTTACCATGGAAACGTCCTCGGCCCAAGCGGCAGTGTTGCCAAACGTACAGTAATTGCCGTATCGTACGGTAATCGAGGCTAGAAATCGACAAATGTACGATTGTACAATTCTTATAGCTGTGTTTCTTTATGACGTTATCACGTAAAACTATCGTCCGTAAACCGACTTTAC
This sequence comes from Nematopogon swammerdamellus, assembly GCA_946902875.1. Lineage (NCBI taxonomy): Eukaryota > Metazoa > Arthropoda > Insecta > Lepidoptera > Adelidae > Nematopogon > Nematopogon swammerdamellus. Next base: position 24,011,289 of record OX336336.1, read on the forward strand.
AGACAACCAATTTTCTTACAAAAAATCAAGAGAATTGATAGCCTCAGATCCCCCTGCTCTAAAACAACAGCAGCTCCTGGAGAATTAAGCCAGTCTTGTGAACTAATTGTACGGCATAAATTACCGCGTTTAGAATACGTTGCCTGAACACTCAATGGATGTAAAATAATTTATGATGTACATAGATAATACAGGGAAGGCGTCGCGGCGCTTCGCGGGCCGGAAGATTAATGTAAGCGGCATTGTAAACGGACTGACACGGACGGATTGGTGTAGATAAAGTTAGATAAACCTCGACGACCTACATAATATTTAACAACGATAGCATCCCGATAGAGCACAACTTGCAACATTGTTAGTGTTTGTACGCTTAGCAACACCTGATGAAGAAGAATATTGTTGAAAAGAAGAAGTAATAATTTCCACGTAATTAACGTAATTCCACGTAAAGCTGAAAGTAAAATACCCTATCGATCCACTTATTCATGAGCAAGAGGTGGCGCATCTCGAAAAACCGGCCAAGTGCGAGTCGGATTCGCGCACCGAGGTTTCCGCACCACAAAAAAAAACATTGAAAACAAACACGTTTCTTGTATGGGAACCCCCTTAATTTTTTTCTTTTTCTATTTTTTATTATTTGTTCTTATATCCGCCATAATAACACATATTCTGTGAAAATTTCAACTGGCTACCTATTACGGTTCAAGAGATACAGCCTTCGGACAGACAGACAGACGGACGGACGGACGAACGGACGGACGGACAGACAGACAGACAGACAGCGGAGGCTTAGTAATAGGCTTCCGTACGGGGTAACGAAAACCTAAAAACTAATCCTAACAAACTATGAAGCAAACCTACTAAATAGTTTTTTAATAGGTTCAAATTTTTTTATTCGTATATTCGTATATTTATTTATTATTCGTAGGCAAATACATTTTGCTCTCGAATTAGTCATCTTACATTCCGAATAGAAACTGAACAGCAACAACAAAGACTTAATGACAAACAATGACAAGGGCTGTACAGAACCAAGAGAAAAGACAAAAATAATGAAACTGTATGATGCTTGTGATCCTACTACCTACTACTACTATCTACTTAATTTAGCGTTAATTATTTAATGTAACCTCAATAAACTTGTCAATTCCCTATTCTAAATCACAGATCAGTTAAGTAAAATATACAATAATTTAATACAATGACATTATATTATGTAATACAATTATTTTTAGTAAATAATAAAATAAACCTACACCTGAACTTAAAAATAAAAAAAATCTTCCAATTAAGCCGAGGCATCCATGGTCCCTAGGACGCTTGTAGCGTTCCCTCTTTGAATTTCCAAACTTGCGCGGCGTATGAAGAAAGCCTAGGCAGGCACTTCACCGGACTTATCCACTATATAGCAGTTGGTTTCGTCAAAAGTCAGTGCGTCCGGTGAGCACTAAAGAGTGGTATTAAATTTTTTAAAGTTTTGTATTCCTCGTGAGGAGAATTAAGTAGATGCAATTCGCGTAGATACGAGTATCAGGGTCGAGTTTGTGACCTTCCGATCTTCCGATCGGACGAAGTCTTCGTTCCAAATTTGAAAACTCTTAAGTAGCCAACAATGTTGTTTTGAATTCCTAATAACAATCTACACAAAAATAGAAACGGAAGCGTTCATTCGCATTTTTTTATGTTTGGAACGTTTGCATTTTTAACCCCCGACGAAAAAGAAGGAGGGGTGTTATAAGTTTGACGTGTGTGTGTGTGTGTGTGTGTGTGTGTGTGTGTGTCTGTCTGTGGCATCGTAGCTGCCAAACGGATGGATCGATTTGGACGCGGTTTTTTTTATTAGGAAGCTTGTTTAATCGGGATGGTTCTTAGCTATGTTTGTAATCAAGTAATCAAGTAATTAAGTGATAAAAAAAAATTTTATCTCAAAAAGTGGACCGATTTTCATGCGGTTTTTTTTAAAAAGCTTGAAATAAAAGTTAAATTACAAATTTAAAAAACCCCCGACCCTTAAAAAGTCAAAAATAATTTCCGTTTACTTAATTAAAGGAGTCGGGGGACCGCTAAGTAAATAAAATATAAAACTCAGAGCTGCGCGGGAATTTACTTAGCGGTCTCCCGACTCCTTTAATTAAGTAAACGGAAATTATTTTTGACTTTTTAAGGGTCGGGGGTTTTTTAAATTTGTAATTTAACTTTTTAATTTTATACTGTTTGCTTCCGTGAATGTAAATCGACCGTTTACAATCAAGTAAAAATAATGAATTAAACATGATTATTCGCGTTGAACAAAACTTAAAATAGTGGTCGTCGGATATAAAGATCCTATAGAGGACGCGTATAAAGTCAAACTCTTTAAAAGTTCTATAATATAGATAACAATTTTAATATAGCAGACAAATTTCACAGAATGTCTCAAGAGAAGCTCAATGTCTGTTGTGCGCCAAAACACGTGGCATAGAGTCATGAACCGAGTTTACCGCTGTATATAATTTTTTTAGGTTTCCGTACCCCGTACGGAAGCCTATTACTAAGCCTACAACGCCTATCTGTCTGTCCGTATGTCCGATGGCTGTATATCTTTGGAACCGTAATAGCTCGACGGTTTAAATTTTCACAGAATATGTGTTATTTTGGCGGAAATAACAACAAATAATAAGATTTAAAAAAAGTGAACAATTAAGGGGCGTCCCCATACAAGAATCGTTTTTTTTTAGGTTGTTTTTGTGGTGCTCAAACCTCGATGCGCTCGTCCGACTCGCACTTGGCCCGGTTTTTCATGTTATCCGGTATGGCTATGGATGCCAGACCACGTACTTCGACAATCTATTGTCTAGTACGGTGGTATCAACCCAAGTCGGCTACCTAGCACCTAGTAAGGGGCAAGGAAAGGGACCAGTACCCTAATCACGAGATTTAACCTACTTTTGAGATTTAACTTACATTTGCACTGAGATGGCACCTAGTTCACCCGGTGTTATGGGCTGACATCATGGACGTTGTAGGTGATGTAGCCAACCGTGTCAGATTCCATAAAAAAAAAATAAAAAAACTACGCTACGCCATGTTCTCCGCATCATTTTGTATGGAGAAACGAAGTTCGCAAATCTATCACTAGAGGCGCTGCTCCGTTTCTCCATACAAAATTATGCAGAGAACACGGCGTAGCGTAGTAGGTTAAATCTCGTGATTAGGGTACTGTTTGCGTATCATTGTGTCGTACGTACGCCGTGGTTCCCCCTCTTATCTCAACAACGCTTAGAATTTCGATAACGAGTTGCCATCGTCGCATACTACTCGTTCAGTTGACCTCCGTCCCGTTATGCACGACGACGACCGTCGCGGACTGAAAACTTCCGCTAGTCGCAATTATACAGTCCGTATAGGTCGCGGCAACAATTAGCCTCTGCGGCCGCCTAGCCGGCCGACTGTCATTTCATTCTTCGCCACTCCAGCCGGTGACGACCGCGACGACGCTCGTTCGGGACGGAATCACCTTTTGTTTGATTGAAGTCAGTCCAAACTGTATGATTGTTGGATTCGTCGAATTGGAACCGACCCAGCGCTGGTACAATACTGTTGCTCAATATCCACAGCGATAACCTGAGAAAGTTTAGTAACTGTAGTGTGCGGCTACACTGAACAATAGCGACGAACAAATAAAGTGCTACAAGTGTGTCACTCATTAATTTAAATTTCGCCCGACGACGGATGAGATTGAGAGGACCATATCCCCAAATAGTAGTTAATAAAAAAAGTTATAATAATGATAATTCAATTTATTTATTGATCTATTTGGTACATACAATTAAAAACAATTATACAAGTCAAATAAAAAAATTGGCCTTATTCTATTTTGATCCAAGCCATTGACTTATGCACATATTACTAGCGTATAAGTACTTTAGGTTAGGATATCGAAGCAACAATAGGCCATTGTCAAAACAATAATTTACAATAAAAATTAAAGTCTTTGAAAATTAGTTAATATACGCTAAGGGGGGGTTCTGTACCATATAGATAGGTAGTAAAACCTATATAAAAATTTTTGGACCTTGGGTTTTTTTTTTATGTAAAATATGTTTTTACGTATTTAAATAAAAAAAATTGGTTGTCTGTAAAGTCGGTTTACGGTCGATAGTTTTACGTGATAACGTCATAAAGAAACACAGCTATAAGAATTGTACAATCGTACATTTGTCGATTTCTAGCCTCGATTACCGTACGATACGGCAATTACCGTACGTTTGGCAACACCGAGGACGTTTCCATGGTAACTTTGAATATCAAGGTGAATATCAACGTGACTATCAACGTGACACGCTTTCGTACGTGGTGCCCGTGTTCATCAATTTATAAGACGTTATCACGTCAAAATAGGTGTCGATTTTTATAGCCTAATCGATTCAGTTTCATAAAAGTAACAAAAAAGTTGGTACAAAAAAATCAAATTATTTCTATTCCATACTAATAAAACTAAAATTGTAGTTTTTCACAATTCCCGAAAGAAAGATATCTATGTGTTGGAAAACTTTTTTGTTCCTGGCATGAAACTGAAACGATTAAGAATTTTTTTTTACATTTTAAATAAAAAAAAATTTTTTTTGTAAAAAAAAAATTCTTTGTTCTTCAAAAGTAATCTATTTCCGATACAGAAGCCCCCGCTTAGCGTACTATTAACTAATTTTCAAAGACTTTATATAGTACAAGTAACATTTAAAATCAAACCTAACAATAAAATCCTAAACAATGTAATTGAATTAAAAATAAAAATGTAAAGAACAATAGATTAAAATGTCAATTAATAGGTAATTAAGCATGAAAGTAATAATAGTAAATGAAATGAAGTAGGTAGGTAGTTAAAAATGTAAATCAATATCAGAATTACAAAGATAAGTTGAGCTGATAACGCACACAGAGCTGCGATCGGCGGCCGTTTTTTTTTATTTTTATTGAAACTGACACGGCTGGTGACATCACCTATAACGTCCGTGATGTCAGCCGATAACACCGGGTGAACTAGGTGCCATTTCAGTGCTTCCCCCTTTGATCGTGCCGGCTACACTGAACTGGTCGGAAAACAAAACATAGCCGTTTAGACCGACGTTACATTCAGGCCGTCTGCGCGACGCGATTTCTTGCTCTGCGACAACACATGTCATATAATAAAAGTTCAAAAACCTCATGAAGTTAGCTGCGGTTAGGTTTTCCATCATTAACAATAATAAGTTTTACCGAATTTTCACCAATATGCCAATTCGTGTCAACCTTTTACCGACGACGACGACATAATTTGTCACATGCTGTATGTTTTTCTCGCTCTGGCCTTCAATAACTCTTAAAAACGTTGATGAAAATGTTTGTTCCGCCAACAGAAGCACTATGGTTGCGTCCATGGCAAAGTTTGTTCATGGAATATGTTTTATTATGGCGGATATAACAACAAATAATAAATAAAAAAACATAGAAAAAGTAAAAAAATAAGGGGATACCTACAAGAAACGTTTTTTTTTTCTTTTTTTTTATGGAAACTGACGATTGGCTACATCACCTATACAACATCCGTAATGTCAGCCTATAACACTGGGTGAACTAGGTGCCATGTCAGTGCTTCCTTTAAATGCATTTTTTCAACGTTTTTGTTTGTGGTGTGGAGTGCGAGTCGGACTCGCACTTGGCCGTTTATTCCACAGAAATCAGAAATATTAAACTTTAATATTTATGATTTCTGTGGTTTATTCCAATAAGAAATTAGACAGGGATAAGGACGAGATGCCGTGCTAAAGGGCGACAGGCTAGCCACCTCTCACCTTAGCACGGTCCTTCCACCGAGTCGTGCAGCAGGTGGGTCTTTGTGCCTTACTTGCTACTTGATAGTTATCTTGTCCGAATACTTTGCTAAACGTGGTGGTCGATGTTGTGTTGCAATTTTTAGAGTTCTTGCAGCACAACACCGATTACTCTGCTTACCCTGATTGTCGGGATACAGCGTGTGCGGTATGTATGTAGAAATTAGACATTATAAATTACGAGCCTCTTTTTCTCTCTTAGTATTTATTTTTATATCTCTCTCAAAATATTGCCTGTGTATGCAATATTGGCAAGGCCTGATTTAATTTACCAATGGGTCGCGGCTGCCTTCTGACCAGCTAGCTAGACGATAGCGGTAACGTCACGGCAAGGCAGTAGACAAAATGTATTGAAATGTATGCACAGCTTTCTCACTGGCCGGCGACGACTGTAAAGATATGCCGTGGTAGTTGCTTGACAACATGCTTTCGGGATGTGTTGCCTAGATTCGAAACATTATATTTTCCCAAATTAATCAACTTATTATTAAACGTTTAGGTTGTAAATTACATATACAGGTTGTCCCAAAACTCAACGTCAAGCGGGAACCAGGGAGTAGGCCAGTTTATGACTAGCCAGGGAAAAATAAGAAAAAAAATCTCAGTCATTTATTTTTTTAGAAAAAAATTTAACTGAATATTTTTTTTTGTAAGACTACAGGCATTCTGGTTTTATTTGACGTTGAGTTTTGGGACACGTTGTATATATAGATACATAACGCCACACCTGCTTCCCAATGGGCTAGGTAGAGGCAGTGGATCTCTGATTGAATTGAATTTATTTCAAAATATATTTTTAGTTATATTACTGAAGTTTATATTTTTGGAAAATTAATTTGTTTCAGTTGTTTCAGCCGTGCATGTCGTTGTCTAATTTATAACCACGCCTTTTAAAGATCCCCAAGTTATAGGTACTTTATTTTATGGTTAATTAATTTTTATATGTTGGTACTCAGTTGTACCCGCTTTATATTTCGGGGCGTTTTTTTTTCTCTTTATTTTCGGCTTTGCATCTATTTAATGATCTAATGAAGATACTTTTTTTTTCTCGGGTGGGCAAAAGCTGCCAAAATTAAATGTCTTCTTTTTGAAGAGAGTATGGCGAACAACCTCGCGAATAACACTACCTATAGCTAGTCTTCCCAAAATCACCCACAGTGGAGACAATAAAGCCTCCAAAGTTAAAAGTGTTTTATTTGTGGCTAAATTCATAGAAAATTCTCCTGATCTAGCGACAAATTCGCTAAATCGGCGCCAACGCTGGCGCAAGGTGAGATTGGGATCGTTGCCGTGCCGTGCCGTGATTTTAGTCGTGATGTTTTAGTGAAAAAGCGCCCATTGGTGGACAGTCAGTCGGTCAGTGACCGCCTCCCCCCCCCCCCCCCCCCCCCCCCTTCTGTACCAAAACAATCGCACGCGCGCTCTTCCATCGCATCTGTCAACACCCCGCTCACTTCGATGAGGTGACGATGTGACGCGCACCGCTGGACGAGTCTAGCTAGCGGACAGGTTTTTGGGTCGCGCAATTTAAAGGCAAGCAGACAGATGGCAGAAGCAGATGATTGGACGTCTAGACTCGAATGTTAATTCATAGTTACTTGGTAAATTAATTTAAATAAGCGGGCCGTGCGGTAAAATTGGCAGGAATGAGGTCGATAATTTCTTGGATGTTGCACACTATTATTGTTATTACTGAGACTATTCAGGTTGTCTGTCTGAACCACAGAGCATCAAATGCCTACCGCCCGCGCCCCCTACTAGAGGCGCCCTAAGCGATGATATTTGAAACCCAATAACCGTACGCTGAGCTGCTAGCGCTTCGTATGTGTGTGTGTGTGTGCTAGTATCGACACTACACACAAAGAGGAGCAAGTTAGGCACACGCACAAAACAAATGCACACGCACAACACACATATGTAAGTCATAGGCCACGCCCACAGGCTTCAACGGCGTTGTAGAGTAATCGCGCTCACGGCGCCTCTAGTAGGGGCGGGCGCGCGCATTTCATGCTCTGTGGTCTGAACGGAGCATCTCTTTTTGTTCCTCAAATAATAATAATAACGTCGGAGCGGACCGTTAGTGAGCCAACTTAATATTACCGAGTTGTTAGCATGGATATTGGTCGGAGTGTAATAATTATATTCATAAAAAGCATTGCGGTACATTAAATGACCCACGCTCGCCCCTTGCGGTACGCCTTATACGACATTGAGCACTAAAGATAACCATTTTTAACCCCCGACGCAAAAAACGGAGGGGTGTTATAAGTTTGACGTGTGTGTGTGTGTGTGTGTGTGTGTGTGTGTGTGTCTGTCTGTGGCATCGTAGCTCCCAAACGGATGGACCGATTTGGATGCGGTTTTTTTTATTAGGAAGCTTGTTTAATCGGGATGGTTCTTAGCTATGTTTGTAATCAAGTAATCAAGTAATTAAGTAATAAAAAAAATTATTATCTTAAAAAGTGGACCGATTTTCATGCGGTTTCTTTTAAAAAGCTTGAAATAAAAGTTAAATTACAAATTTAAAAAACCCCTGACCCTTAAAAAGCAAAAAATAATTTCCGTTTACTTACTTAAAGGAGTCGGGGGACCGCTAAGTAAATAAAATATAAAACTCAGAGCTGCGCGGGAATTTACTTAGCGGTCTCCCGACTCCTTTAAGTAAGTAAACGGAAATTATTTTTTGCTTTTTAAGGGTCGGGGGTTTTTTAAATTTGTAATTTAACTTTTATTTCAAGCTTTTTTCTATAATTAATCACAATGTTGATGTTTAGAGGAGATAAACAGAATTAGAAGTAGAATAGGGATGTGCGCGAATTTTTGACAAAAATTATATTGGGCCATCTTGTTGAACGCATTAGATGCGTCATTCGTTGTATTTACATAAGTGGCTACAGCATAGAAATAAACTACTTCAATGGGTTACAGTCAATGATATTTTAGGAAAGATAGGTTATCTATATGACATTCAGTGCTCACACATGGCACGTCTTTGAAAAGTTAAGAGGAAGAACTATTAAAGTGATACGCCGACTCGAATAGTCTTATTCCAATTATTAGAATTAGTGCAGAATCTCATTAAACACAACGACGGCATTTTCGATGTGTTAGCGGATCGTGGTTAGCGGTCCGAACGCGTGCGTAGTTGGTGGACGACTAACTTCAAACAGGACCAGTGTTGCCGCTTAGGAAAAAAGAAAGTCACCAAACTATTGCCATAAAGTCACTAGAATTAGGGAAAAAATTACGTCAAAGAGTCACTAGAAGTCACTAAATATTTTTATCAGGGCTCCATTTTTAAAATAAGTTATATTTAAATAAAATGTGAAAAAAATCAGTGATTTATTCATTCAATGTTTAATCTTCTTTTCTTCTTTTTCTCTTTTTATTCTCTTTTTAATTCTTCCGGCAATTCTTTTTTTCCTCTTTTTAATTCTTCCGGCACAGGGAAGGTGGATGGTTCTGCAGAAGTTGCAGCTGTTGTTTTGTTGCAGCAATGTTTCTCTATTTACGGTTCTCGTAGTTTTTTTAATTTTTGACAGGACTTCTGGAGGTATAAAGTAAGTGTGGCAGCTTTCTTTCACAATTTTTAGTTGGTTCCATCAAAAGTATTGAATTGAGAGGTTTGGTGGCTAGTCTATGTAGTTTTTACAATGTTCATTGTACTGAAAATGAGCTTGAACAGGCAAAGGTATATACAGCCAAAGCGATTGTTTTGATTAATTCGTTCAAGTTCATAGCGTGTCGAAGATGATTAGTAAATGATGTGACGAAGAACAGGTACCTACCTAAAATCTATGAGGGTATACAGCCAAGTGAATGTCCGTGCTTAAAATTTTATCACTATTAAAAGTCACTAAAAGTCACTAGATTTTTTTTAGTGACTAAATCTTTAAAAAATGTTACCAAAGACGTCAAAAACTCACTAGATCTAGTGACAAAGTCACTAAAACGGCAACACTGAACAGGACTGTGGTCTTGTATTTAATGTGCTGCTTGGGAGCTCAGATAACCTATCTACCTCCTTTTTAACTTATAATATCATTGGTTACAGTGATATTTGATACGTTCAAACAATGGCCAAACTGACATGGACTCCTAAAACTAAAAGTTGTATTCTATTTATTGAGCTGTTTGTATTGTAGATATGTATAGTGTTATAATGAGAAGTTTAATTTTGCTCTCCATTTTGAACTAGGCTACAATGATAAACGCTTTGTTGACATTATTAATTACGTTTAAATATATTTAGTAAATTACATATATTGCCGATATAATTATGCTAAATGTTAATTAATAATATCTTGTTAAGAATCGAGGCAAATTATACCTGAGTAAATGCTGCAATTTAGACCTACGGCGAACTCTAGAAAGTGTTCGCTATAAATTTAAAGTAATGACTCTTGGAGCACGTCATAATCATATTCCTAGATTTATAGTATTTCCGAGTACTAACTCATCCTTATTTTATTTCCCGATGGCCCGATTAGTTTAGGCGGAGAAAATAAGCATAGAGCGTCAACAAATAAACTAAGTGCGTACGTTACTTTAATTGTTACTCATTTGCGAGTAAATTTGATACCTAATGCTTATGGTGGTGCTTTGGGTTTAGTTTTATTGAGTTTTTGGTTCTTAATCATTTATTGTTGCAGGTGGAGGATTTCAGGTTAAAAAATATTCTCTCTCAAAAACTCCTGTCAAATGTATGAAATTTGTCACTTAACCGAGAAATAACTGTTGGACCAGACTTAATCGGATGTGGGCAAAATTGCCATAATGACATAATTTTGCAAATGTGTGTGTACGGTTTACTGAACATTCTCCGCTGAACTAAATATTTCCTATGAGGTATTCCGTGCTAGTTCTGTGGGACTGGGTGTGGTATTGATTTTCTTTAATAAAGAACTGGCATGGGTTGCTGTACCCGTGCTATGCCCAATGGTAGGTCGCGCGAAGACAGACACAGCCAATAACAATATTACTCGCGATTCTCCATTCCATTCTAACGTATCTTGGCTTGTATATCATATCATCAATATCAATCAATACTAATAATAAATCTGTAAGGGATGGTCATGGAGTAAGTTACTTTGTTTTATGAGATACTGAGTTTGTAGACTCTATGTATGATATTAAAACTAAATTGATGAGTTTAGAAATATTTTCTGTATGTATGTATGTTCCTCCATAACTCTTAAACCGATCATCCGAATTTGATGAAACTTAGTACAAGCAAATTTACCAATATGAGACACAGGATAGGATAAAATTCAGTTTCGGTTACTCTAAGATGTGGCTCTCATACAAACCGAATTGTTCCGCGCGTCAAAATGAAGGTACGGTAGCGGGCTTACTTACCTTCTTCTTTTTAAATACGAATTTAACGCGAGCGAAGTCGCTGACAAAAGCTAGTAGGATATAAGATTCAGAACATTGGCCATGCGTGGTTCTCTTGTCTCAGTTCATACGAGTATCGTATTATAATATTATGATTGTGTGATTGTGGATGGGTGTATTGAATGTATGTCTCGTCTGTTGCAGGTCGAAGAGCCGGTCTGTGGATCACGGGTTCGCGGCGCCCTTTGACCTGGACGCGCTTCGCTCCAAGGTCGAGGGCAGGTTCGACGCAGTACACAGAGGTGAATTCACGACTCTTTCTACCAGATTCCTTATATCTTCTTCCGTTTTTTTGCGGAGTGGGCGTGTGCTGCTTCCTGGTTCACTGGTCAGTCCCCTTAGCCATTTCCTTTTTTTATATGGAAACTGACACGGTTGCCTACATCACCTACAACATCCGTGATGTCAGCCCATAACGCCGGGTGAACTAGGTGCCATGTCAGTGCTTCTCTTCATTGTATGTCGGCTACACTGAACTGGACGGAAAACACGAACATTTTTACGTGGAATCCGAACCACGGTCAGCCTCGAACGGTCGAGCGGTCACCCATTCAAGTACTGACCGGCCCAGCGTTGCTTAACAATCAATAGGAACATACGACTGTCTGCACCACTGAGCTATCAAGGCTGACCATATATATATATATCCTATTATTATCCATTCACCCCAACTAAGATAAGAGGAAGATTTGGAAGGAAATTGTAGGAAAAAGAGGTGGATATGATTACATATATCGCTATAACCTTAAATTTTATTGGAACTCTCAACTGATCTTTCACTCAGCATAGCTAGTGTTAGGAGCGATTTAAAAGAGATCTGATATAAGAGTACCTATAGTTTACGAACACCTCGTCTTCCTCGGAAGAAACAGCTGGCGTCGATAGTAACGTAATCGAATTATCACTTAAATTTGTACTTCAAAAATATAATACCCTTTGATATTAATAGTTCGGGTTTTTATCTGGAACATCTGGCAACCCTATTTCAAATCCATTTCAACTTTTACTTTATATCGATCATTCTGTATTTATGTAGGAACAATTTTAAGGAAACATTTACGAGGGTTGAAATCTGATTGTGTTTCTCTAGAAAAAATTTTAAGGAAAGGGTTGAATTGAAATCGTTGCTTAATTGTAAATATCCTGACCAGGAAGCCATAAGCAAAGTAAAATATTTACCCTTTGGCAAACTGTTTTTAAACAATCGTTTGGGTACGATCGCATCAGAGCCGAGATCTTACCTACACAGTATCCGCTTAAAAGCGCCTGTGGCAATGTAACCTGCAAAATACAACCTGAACGTCTGATTAGCTGTCAATTAGGTCGTCGTCGAAGGTAGGCGTTGATAAATAATTGCATTGTCGCAGAAGTTTTCAATATGCACAATACAATAATTCTTTCAGGCCACCTCGTAAAATAATAGTGTTTGTCTTTACATATTATAAATGTATAATTTCTAAGAAACCTGTGTGACAAGACGGACAGACGGACACGGGAGTGATCTTATAAGGGTTCCGTTTTTTTCCTTATGAGCTAGGGATGCCTAAAAAAATTCAAAACTGAGTTTTTATGCAATTTCCGGCAATTTCAAACATCTTTAGAAATGTTTTCTGTATGTATTTATGTTCGTCCATAACTCTTAAACCGAACGTCCGTATTTGTTGAAACTTAGTACAAGCACATTTAGCTATACATAAACGCAGGATAGGCTAAATAATATTCAGTTCCGGTTACGCTAAGATGTGGTTCTCATATAAAACGTACGTATTTGTACCGTGTGGGGCCGGTACTTTAAAAGAATTGCCCCACTGCATCTCTCCCCGTGTATGTCGTAAAAGGCGACTAAGGGATATGACTCCCTTCTTATATCACTAGGTGGTAGGGTTTAACTCGCCCGGGTTGGTACCACCGCACTGAATGAATGGTCGGTCGAAACGGCTATGTAAATAGTTTGTGTTTTCCGTCCAGTTCAGTGTAGCCGGCACGACCGAAGGGAAGCACTGACGTGGCACCAAGTTCACCCGGTGTTATGGGCTGACATCACGGATGTTGTAGGTGATGTAGCAAACCGTGTCAGTTTCCATAAAAAAAAACCTAAATTTTCCACGCGGCGAAGTAGGTATCTACGATACGAGCCCTCGCCCTTAATGACTTTCTTCTTTTGAAATGGGAATTTTACGCGAGCGAAGCCGCGGGCAAAAGGTAGTGTTATAAAAAATGTGTGTGTTTGTGATGTTGCAGACGACGAGGAGCCCGCCAAGCGTCTCCCACCCACACCGCCCATCAAGACTACCACCTACTCGGTGAGTGCTAGCTAGCTCTGAAAACACTACGTACAGTTCCCCGCGCGTGTCGAGCTTTTAGAAAGAGACAACCCGGTTGTAGAGCGTCGTCCCTGTCGCACGAACTCGCGACAGGGACGACGCTCTACAGCCGGATTGTCTCTATCTAAAGCTTGACACGCATTATTTGCTACCGGGTACTGTACACATTCGCTGTGCAATAGAACAGATCTCCGTGTAGTTATAGCTTCAATAAATATAAGTGTGTACTCCATTTTTAACCGACTTCAAAAAAGGAGGAGGTTCTATGTTCGGCTGTATGTATTTTTTTTTATGTATGTTCAGCAATATCTTCACCAATTGTGAACCGATTTCAATGATTCTTTTTGTGTTCGGTTCAGTCTAGCTCCAAGGTGGTCCCTTTTTTTTTTGGTCAAGGTCGGATTGGAAAGCGAGGCGGAATCGCGAGGCCGAAGGCCGAGCGATTCCGCCGAGTACATTAATAGCAAATAAAAATTACTAAAAAAACTGTGAAATAAAAAACTATTTCAAAAAATATAAAAACCGCCTTCAAAAATGTATGAAATAAAAAAATATAAATCGAACCCTAGAGTTGAAGGCGGTGGTGCTAAAGCAAGCAAAAATAACCGACCGCCTTCAACTCTAGGGTTCGATTTTTATTTTTTTATTTCATACATTTTTGAAGGCGGTTTTTTTATTGTATAATTTCGGTGTGGGGCCGGTACTTAAAAAGAATGGCCCCACTGCATCTCGCCCCATGCATGTCGTAAAAGGCGACTAACGGACAAGGACAAGATGCCGTGCTAAAGGGCGACAGGCTCTCCACCTTTCACCTTGGCACAGTACTTTCACTGAGTCATGCAGGAGGTGGGTCTTCGTGCCTTACTTGCCTGCTTGATCGATTGAATCTTGTTCGAATACTTTGCGAAACGTGGTGGTCGGTGTTGTGCTGTAATTTACCAGTGTTCTTGCAGCACAACGCCGATTACTCTGCTTACCCCGATTGTCGGGATTCAGCGTTTGTGATATGTATGTATGTATACGTATAATTTCATCTATAGCTAGGTAAGCAACTTATGGATTTTTTTATGTGATCCGGTATGGGTGGCTGGATCAGAGGGGTCAAATCAGAGCTCACGCTCCGACCAGCCAACATCACCTCCGAGAAGGTAGGTGCCATAACGGAGACTTCCCTTTGGATTGCTGGCTATACTGGACTACAGGACAACACAGCCGAGGCTGCTATGCGGCCATCTAACATCCATTACGGTGGTACCAACCCAGTCGGCTACAATGTGAGCCTACCAGGGGCGTACCTTAGGGGTTGTTCTGGAAAATGAAAATGAAGATATTCTTTAATGTAGTTACACCAATATATAAAAGGGTTACAAAAGGCGAATTTAATGCCTTCAGGCATTCATTACGAACTAACCTCTGGGGTGTGGAAAACACGTAGGTGCGGACAATGCATGCAGTACTAAAGAGTGGACAATAGTATGAAATATAAATGCACAACTTACATAGATAAAGTGATACAAAGATACATACAATCAATATATGTACATCCTTATATACATAATTACATATGGATACAATAAGAAAAAATGTATGAAATAACCCTAGAGTTGAAGACGGTGCTAAAGAAGGGCGGTTTTTATATTTTCAACCTTAAAAAAAAGGAGGAGGTTCTCAATTCGACTGTATTTTTTTTTTAATAGTTTTCGTCGCTTTCCAATCCGATCTCGACCACACGGGAAGCACCAGCTTTCAAATAAAAAAAGAATCATCAAAATCGGTTCACCCAGTCGAAAGTTCTGAGGTAACAAACATAAAAAAAAATACAGTCGAATTGAGAACCTCCTCCTTTTTTTGAAGTCGGTTAAAAATAGTTCCTCAAGTTTACTGGTTTGCAGCCTGTCGTATTTCGGTTTTGTATACATTCTATTTATTATTATTATTTGTTAATGAACTAGCAGCTTAATATGCTGATAGTATATATTTGGTAGTTTCTTTAAGTCAGGGTTAGGCTTAAAATCAGCGTTCTTATGGTTCACCGCCATAGGAATAAGAGCTGTGCCGCATCCTTTTTGCGAACAATGTGTTGTATTTGTCTTAATGTTCTTTATAAGTATTTAATTATTTCTGTTTTTATCGTGTATTTCTTTTTTCTTTTATGTTTTCTGTTTTACGTATTTGTTTGCAAATAAAAATCTTGAATTTGAATTTGAATTTAATGTATTGAAATGTAATTGTGCGTGTGCAGGTGCGGGATCGCGACACGCTCACGTCGCTGGCGGCGCGGTTCGACACCACGCCCTCGGAGCTCACCAAGCTCAACCGCCTCGCGACACCCTTCATCTTCTCCGGCCAGCAGCTCCTGGTGCCCGACAAGAGGAAAGGTACTAAATATTACAATCCGCGCAACTTTTAATGCTAGTAAATTGCCTTTCCCCCCCAAATTTCCTTTCTACAAATGGCCCACCCTCAAATGACCTTCCCCCACAATAGGCCTTTCTACAAATGGCCAACCTTCAAATGGCCTTCCCCTCCCAAATGACCTTTGCCCCATCATCCTCAAAGCCCCCCCCCCCCCCCCCCCCTTCCAAATGACCTTTCTACAAGATGCCCACCCTCAAAATTCCCTCAAATTTCCAACCCCCCCCCCCCCCCCCCAATGGCCCACCCCCAAAAGGCCTTTCTCCAATGATACTTCAAACTGAACTTAGTAACCAGAGAAATCTGGTTGCAACAATTCTATAAAATTTTGCGCTGGAATGCGGTCTTTGTATATCATATACAACGTGTCCCAAAACTCAACGTCAAGCGGGAACCAGGGAGTAGGCCAGTTTATGACTACCCAGGGAAAAATAAGAAAAAAAATCGGAGTCATTTTGTTTGTTTAAAATCGGAGTCATCTTTGAAAATTTGAAAAAAAAAATTTTACTTAAGTAATATTTTTTTGTGATATAACTATGGGCATTTTGGTTTTATTTGGGATACTGATCAATAGCAGAGTTATTTCGGCTACCAATAAAAAAAAATTAACAATTATATTGGCATATTTTTATTCGTAGTACCTAAAAATGTTGTACGAGATGTAAATTTTCAACGTTTTTAAAAAAATGCTCATATCATAAAAAACAAATGACTCCGATTTTTTTTCTTATTTTTCCCTGGGTAGTCATAAACTGGCCTACTCCCTGGTTCCCGCTTGACGTTGAGTTTTGGGACACGTTGTATAATGATCTCACCTAAATCTAATTTAATCTACATTTAGGCGATCTTACATTTTTATGATTAATCTCAACCAGTTCATATACTCACACTATAGTAACACCAAGTACGAGGAAATACAATCTGATATGACACTGACAGTGAAGTTTTTTATATTCTCTTTGGTGACGTTTTCCTTCCTAACAAGCGTACAATGTTGTATTCGTTTTATCTTGTTGATTATTGCCTAAAAATAACTCTAGCGTAACGTGATTGCATTCGAACGATGCTGAACTCGCTAAGTGGTGAAATATTTCAAGCCCGTGCATAATTTCTGATTCATTGATCAGACCAGTTCTCTCGTAGACCTTGCTAAGCGCATAAAAAATTCTGATATAATCTAAGAATAAACATATTTATCCACATATTAGAATAATCTGGTAGAATAATAACGATATAGGATAATAAAGAAATAAATTTATAAAAGATAAGCTCACGATTGCGACAATATATCAGTTGGTTTGCGGTGATTATTGTGATTGCCGGTGTCGCTTGTTGAAATTCTTGTTTTGCAATATTTAATTTTCAATATTGCGCTTCCGAAATAATTCGCGTGTGGAAAAATGTTGTCGCCGTGACTGATAAGAACGCAGTATAAGTGCTCGCTTGTGTTCAGATAACGTCCTGTCGGCTAAACGTGATCTCGACTGCAGCGGTGTTGTGCGGGAGTCGGTCTTGTGTCGTGTCGGCATCATATTATACTTTCATGAGCCTGTGAAACGCAAGTTCATGCATGTTAATAAAGCCCGTGCGCGAGTGGAGGAGACGCGGGTGCAAAAAAGTGCGCTGCCGAAAAAACATCTCAACATGAAAATATTTCTGGCACTCTTTGCGACACATTTCTATGAAGTGACTTTATATTTGTGATAAAATTTGTTAGCTACGATATCACCGGTAAATGCGGGATGTGTATTCTGACTACTTTTTAGTATTATTTCGAATTTTTGAGTGTCGCCACCACCAACCGGAGAGCGGGCAAAGTAATTTTTTTTTTCTATGTAAAATGACACGGTTGCCTACATCACCTACAACAACCGTGATGTCAGCCCATAACACTGGGTGAACTTGGTGCCACGTCAGTGATTCCCTTCGGTCGTGCCGGCTACACTGAACTGGACGGAAAACACAAACTTTTTACATAGCCGCTTCGACCGACCTTGTCAGTGCGACTGCGATTGAAATTACTTAAATTGCGACTGAAAGTACTTAAATAACGTTTTGGCGAAAAAAATCACAAACGGAAAAATATTAGCCGACATTCGTACCTTAATGGCACACTCAACGTTTGTGATCTTAAAGCAAATAAGACCACAAACTGGCCTAATAAATACCCAAACTTTAATAAAACAATTTGTGTAGAGAATAATAATTAATTTTCCAGAATTGTCACATCCCTCGGCCTCTATTGGCACAGGTGCGGTGTGGTGTGCGGCACACAATAACACAACCGTGGGCTTTTATTCGCGAATCGAACAAAACGCGCGAACGTACCGGGCGACGACGCTCGAGCAACGACAATAGAAAACGCTCGGCTAGTGTGGGGCCGGCTCGAGCTAAACATATACACGCGGCTAACCTCTGATCGAGTGATAACTCGGCGCTGTTAGTGCGCGTTAGAGATATCGACGGTGTTACGGTGTTGTGATGTGACGTGCGGCGTTCCGTGAATATGTTCAGTTTGGATTTTATGAAACGCTGGTACGGCAAAGGTAATTTGAAATTTTTCTATAAATTTTCACAATGCACTCGTCTCGTTCACCGTTGAGCGTGGTTATTTATTGTTAAATATTTGCTGGTTTTCTGTCGTTCATGATTATTCCGTGTTATTGCGTACGTAGCATGTAGCTGATAAAATTGAAATATGTCTTACCTACCCATACATACTAGCTAGGTAATCACCGATGCATGATTTTTTTATGTAATCCGGTATGGGTGTCTGAATCAGAGGGGCCAAAGCACACGTCCCGTCTAGCCAATATCACCTCAGAGAAGGCAGGTGCCATACCGGAGACTTCCTTTTGAATTGCTGGCTGAATAAGAACACAGCCGAGGCTGCTATGCGGCCATCTTACATCCGGTACGGTGTTACCAACAGTCGGCTACAATTTGATCACATAGTAAGGGACAAGGGAAGGGAACCTACAGTTTTACATGATGTATAAGAGCTGTATATATTACCAATTTACCATTTAATTTAACACTTTCACTGACACAAAGATGATCTTAGGTTTCATGATATGACACATAACATTTCCATACAAACTCACACGCAGCCTGTGTGCGGGGAAATCATTCTAGATTTTGTTTCCTACGACACAAATTAAAAGTGAGTGAGAAGAGCGGAAGACCGCGTGTGGTGGCGTGCCTTGGGAGAGCCGAGAGGCCTATGTCCAGCAGTGGACCGATACAGGCTGATGATGATGATGATGATGATGAGTGCAATACGACACAAGATCACGTGACTTCATAATAATCTATACAAATTTGCCCGCCTTCGGCCGGTTCGTCAGTTCTCGAAAAAGTAACCTCTCGACGGAGTGTCAGTGAAAGTGTTAATATACTTTTACCATAGAATTAAATTACAACACTTATTAAGTCAATTACCTACTTTTTTAGGGTTCCGTATCCGTCGTATGGGACCCTATTACTAAGCCTACGCCGTCTGTCTGTCCGAGGGCTGTATCTCTTGAACCGTAATAGGTAGCCTGTTGAAATTTTCACAGAATATGTATTAATATGGCCGATATAACAACAAATAAGAAAAAGTAGAAAAAATCACGAAATACAAGAAACTAAAAAGTGTATGCGCGTCATCTACCGAAAAGAGTATGAAGCATTTTAACTAATACATAGATGGTGTGAGTGGCGCTGACCATGACATAGCGATAGGGAACTCTCGGTGCGTGAGTTCGACTCGCACTTGGCCGGTTTTTTTTATTACACTTTCACTCATATAATTTTTTATAGTGAAATTGGAGCCAATACCATTAAAGCAAAAACTATGTTTCAAACACACATTGAAAACATATTGCCACGAATAGCCAGCGTCTGTGTACGTCCGTCACACGCTATTGTGCTTTGCCTTATCACAAAGTGTACGCAGCTGTTGAATCTTTGCTACCTATATTACTTCACAAAAACACAATGCCCGCTGTTAATTTTGTATAAGATTTTTGTGCTATTCACTGTGCGGTAACGTGAATTGATCAAAAATGTGTTTATGACCCAAATTAATATTGCGATTAAGTTCCAAGGTTCTGCATAGATTAGCGTTTGTAGGAAAATATACATAGTATCTATATTATACATATGTTAGGTATGCCCTTGCCTCGCTGGTTTGGTATACGCTGCTCGTGTCGCGTTACAGATGGCGACAAGGAGTCGGATGGACCTTCCGAGAGCGGCGACAACACGTCCGAGTCCAATCAGAGCGGCCAGACCAGCGAGCCGCCTCAGGAGAAAGGTATCGCCGCCATTTTGTAACTGCTCCGAAACCCTCACGGACAGCCCTTCAACTCTTCGTAAACCATTGCAGGCCACTCGCAATGGACCGCTTATAGTCTCAGTGAGTCCTCGGTGGCGGCGCAAGGCGTCAGCAGGGTTGCCAGGTGTCCGCTTTTACCGCGGACAGTCCTCTTTTTTGAAGTCTTGTCCACGGAAAAGTTTTAGACTTCCGCGGACAAAACAAGGGGGGGATAGATTTTTCGTAAAAATTTTATCCGAAAAATCCCCTTTGGTGTAAAATGTCCTCTTTTTTTATCTGGACCATCTGGCAACCCTGGGCGTCAGCGACGTCGGCGACCGCCGACGGCCTCGCGCCTGAAGGGGCCTCGCAAAAATTCGTTTACCATAGCTGACTTTCGTATTGCGCGATCCAAAAAATTCTCATCAAAGTATGGTCGCACACTTTGGGCTATTGCTTGTTGGGTTACTTATTTATTTTAATTTGTGATTGTTCATGTAATTTTTGTCAACATTTGATTAGCAATAAAACTCATATTACATCAGTCTCATTCTATTTATCGTTTTCTTTCTGACTGGGAAATGAAAGAGGCCTCGCAAAGCTGATGTCGCTGACGTCTACGTTTGGTCTAGCACCGCCACTGTGAGTTCTACAGAGCAAGGACTAGTGGTCACCTTATATGGGTTTTTTAATTGCCGTGGTCGTCCACGAACTACGTGGCTCGACGTTTTGGGCCAATGCGTATTGCCTATCTTCGTGATCGCTGCGCCTGGTGCGACGGTTGGCAGAGAACTCCGTTTGGTCAGAAACGTCGAGCCGCTTAGCTCGGAGACAACCGTGAGGATATATTTTCTAATAGTGCTCACCTTTTGTGGGAGTTACAGCAAACCCGTTTTGTCTCACATCAAAACTCATCCATCAGTAAAGTTTTGTTGGCTAGCTAGGCTAAGATGTTTTGCATTATACACTACCACATCCCTCTTCTCTTGTCAGCCAGCGTGTAGGCGTCTACTGCTGGACATACGTCTCGCCCAATTATCGTCCAGTCCTCCCGGCCTTCAGCTGTACGGAACTACTGCTTTCCGCCGACGTATATGATGTCGTCGTCCCATCTGGCGGGACCTGCTACACTCCATTTTATACTCCATTTTATACTACTATGGCCGTTGCTCTGACGAACTTGCTTCCCTCATCCTGTTCGCCTTAGCCAAACCCGCCATACTCTCGCAAAACACCGCTTTGTAGTCGACAGAAGAGTTTTTCTAACTGCACGATTCTCTAAATAATTCTCGTGTCGCACTGCAAAGGTGTGGAACGGGCTTCCCGGGAATGTCTTTCCCTATTCCTACAATCCAAAGATCTTCAAATAGCGGCTTAATAGCCTTTTCCCGGCGACATTAGTCCGCCTTCAAGCCGGACTGACACCTCGGGGGTGAAATACGCTGCGCCTAGACTTCAACCTCCAACACAGCCACGCGGTTCGGAAGCAAAAAAAAAAAACTAACAGTCCGATTGATTGCACGTTGCAGAGCTCCTGGACAACCTGCGACCGGTGTCGCCGGAGGCACCCACCAGCTCCACCGCACCGCGCTTCCTCAAGATCAACGTGCGCCACATCACTGACGGACAGGTAGACACACACCATATAGTTTGTTTTACCGTATTTCAGTTGACGAAATTGTATGAGGTAAACACTGTGCGGCAGAACGCTACACTAATACGGCAAGCAATTAATATGAACTGTGCCGTGCAGCTCATCTGCCGTGTTACTACACGGCGGCATACATTTACAGTCGTAATTGTAAAACTTAACTAACATACAATTGTTTGTTCGTTTGTTTGTTTGTTTGCTGCCCAGCCTCTTGGGAAGGCGGGTGGGCCATTCTCTACACGGAGATCTCTTATTATTGGACATTAATTATAAAAAAAAAATTTTTTTTCTTTATATCTTCACTTTTTTTTTATTTATTTGTCATGACTATATTTTGTTGCACCCACCCTGGTCTAGATATGTTAAAAAGGTTAGGCTGGCGGAAAATGCCATCTTATCTTATAGCAATAAATGTTTCATGATTTGATTTGAATTATCCGTTTTTAGATCAAGGGCATCGGTTGTTTTATATTCTATATAAGGTGTTTCGTTAGTCATGTAAAAAATTTCGGAAGGGTTACATACACACTCAAATAAACACTTTATGTAAAAAAAAAAACATATGTGGATAGGAGCATTTTTTCTCCTAACAAAAAAATTAAATGAAATAAGTAGCTGTAAAAACCAATCATAGTGACCTTGTGACTTACCTACTTACAACAAACAGCTGTTCTGCGTTTGAACATAGTACGGTCATTGACCACGAACAATGCTAGTTACCTATCGTTACACACAGGTTAATGTTTAGGTAGCAAACATGTTTTGTTAAATTTCTCGGAAAGTAATGCTAAAAACACATTTTTTTTGCGTAACATGTTTATTTGAGTGTGTATGTAACCCTCCCGAAATTTTTGACATGACAAACGAAGCACCTTATATATTCAAGAAATTACGCATTACTGAGTTATAGAAACTCATATATTATCATATCCACGAATAAAATATTAATGGCCTTTTTCCAGACATAAAACAGACATCAAAGTTTATGATCCATTCGAGGATACTAGCTGACATTTGCAAACAGAGTGTTTCCTCCCATTTGTAACAAAACAAACTGTTATGTTGATAGAACATGGAAAATAACAGCAATGTCAGTGTTGTTTGGCGAGCTGTCCGAAAATGAATTAATGCATTAATCCACCAGCTAGTTAGATATTATGTTTGGACGCAGGCCAGAAACATCAGTCAGCTGAGTTTATGCGGGAATTTGTTTGATGAATGCGTTACGCATCCGACATAAATCTTAAAATCTCACTCTGTCCGTGCATCGGCCGTAAAACATCTCGTAAAACAGAGTATCGACGTGCCGGTTTGAGTTTTATTATTTTGTGCGTATTAGACAGAAGACTGTCAAGTGCAAACATTGTTCAGATACAGAGGGTTCTTTCAGTAGCAGCGGTCGTGCGGTCGCACAGTGCCTCTAGCGTTGGAGTCCACTAGAATGCTATTTACGCTATAATTATCATCAATCAATCAATACTCAATACTAATAATAAATCTGTAAGGGATAGTCATGGAGTAAGTTACTTTGTTTTATGAGCTACTGAGTTTGTAGAATCTATGTATGATACTAAAACTAAATTGATGATTTTTAGAAATCTTTTCTGTATGTATGTATGTTCCTCCATAACTCTTAAACCGATCATCCGAATTTGATGAAACTTAGTACAAACACATTTACCTATACGAGACACAGGATAGGCTGAATAAAATTCAGTTCCGGTTACGCTAAGATGTAGCTGTCATACAAACCAAATTGTTCCGCACGCCGAAATAAAGGTACAGTAGCGGGTTTACTAACTTTCTTTTTTTTTAAATACGAATTTCACGCAAGCGAAGCCGCGGGCAAAAGCTAGTGGGATATAAACTTGAAAATAATTTTCATGACGTAGTAGGTAAGAATATTTTTTGTTCCGTATCTTCTGTTACTTGGCGATCTGTGTCAACACAATGAGCCATTCTGTTGAGGTTATTCGTTCTGTTTTTGTTTTTTTGTTAGCCGGTGGAGCCCTAGCTTCATTTCCTGCCTTCAAATCTCACGGCTAGCTTGGGACTCTATGCCTCTTCAGTCTGGAATGTGTGACTTCCTGTGTCAACTAGTTTTGATGACAGCTTTTACGCAGTCTAGTAATTTCTTGTTCGACGGTGCAGGTTTTTAGATCCTCTTGTATGTATTTGTTGCTCACGTATAATGCGCGGGGCGGATCTCGGCGTGTCGCCGCCGCGACGGTTCGTCAGTGTTCTCCCTCGCACCCGCACCGTACTTGTATAGTGTATTCGCGTGGCGGGTCGCCCGCTGCGGCGACGACACGCCGAGATCCGCTCCGCGCATTATAGTAGGGTATGTCTAGCATAGCTTTCAGTGTCTTGCTCTGAAATCTTTCGAGAATGTCTAAGTTGCTATCGCTAGCAGTGCCCCACAGCTGGATGCCATAAGTCCAAATTGGTTTTAGGATAGTCTTGTAGATAGCGGTAAGAACTACATTTTTTTTTATAGAAAGCGCGAGATGCGGCGCTCCGCCACCCTTGGATATACTAATTTAAATTATTTTTTTATTAATTGACATAATATACAGGCTGTTTTATGACCATAGGTCACAAAGCAAACCAGATATTCCTGAGCCTATTTGGAGCAAAAAAGTTAGATGACATTTTGTTCTACGGTGAACTTTTTTTTTCCATACTAAACTAAATAAAGACACTCCTTTTACGAAATGCTCCCGTGTGAATAGACCGATGAACATGTGCGGGCGTCGACAATGCACAGAGCGGAGCGGCAACGTCGTCGCAATGTAGTGAGCGTCTCGGGTCGGTCGCACTACCTTAGTATTTTGCGCGCGAAAACTAATTTAATTAATAACTTCTAGGCATATCTGACAAAACTTTACTGGGCCTTTTAGACTTCAAATTAGTCAAGGAATCACTGGTTTGCTTTATGATGACCTATGGTCATAAAACACCCTGTATAATTTTCAACTCGGGGAGAGCTTGTGACTGACGGACGGACGGACGGATGGAAAGACAGAGACCTAACGGTTTTTGTAAGGATCCCCGGCTACAGAACCATAAAAAGTACATCAAGTTTAACAGTCGTACATAAACATAACGCGTAAATGATGAAGGTCAACTCTTGATCTTGAAATTATTTCAGTAACAAGTAGGTAAGTATTGAATAAAAACATTAATTCTATAAAGTACTAGATTGTGCTTGCAGCTCAGCCGGCAGCATTTTATGGTTCCGTATCTTAAAAAGAAAAAAAAACGGAACCATTATAAGATCACTCCGGTGTCTGTCCGTTTGTCGCAGAGGTTTTTTTTTCGAAAACTAAGTAACGTAGGAACTTGAAATTTGCCATAATGATAGATCTTGATGACGCGCTTATAACTCGAGAACCACTGAACCGATTTTAATAAAACAAAATTCTACGGATAGCTTGATTCTTCCCATCAACTATAGGCTACTTACTATCACGCTAAATGGCTTATGAGGTTAGCAGTGAAGTGAAACATGAGAGCGGGCGGAGCCGCGGGCACAGCTAGTATATTATATGGCTCATCAAAAACTAGATAAACATTTTTTTACATTAATATCCCCATATTAATGTAAAATAAATTTTTAGCCAATTTCATACCATTAAAAAAAAAGTACTAACGTGTGGTGGGGTATCATTTGAAAGAGCTAAGGATTGTAAAAATATTCCTTTTGCAATTTTAGTTCAGTGGTCTTAATGATATAGTTAAAAATGTGCAAAAAATTACCCTTACCCCCACACCCCTTTTCTCCTAGGTTTCTAAAGCAAACATTTTGACTTTCATAGTGTTAGTAGATATTAAGCGATATATTATAGGAACACTGCAGGTTTTTTCGACAATGTAACATTTTCCGACAAAAAAAAACAATTGTTTTTTTATACGGAACCATAATTTGTGCGAGCATGACTCGCTATTGCCGTTTTTTATTTACATATGCTTAGGATTCGAATATAGGTACGCCTACTGTAGAATTGTTTATACAACTAACTAGTGTGATGTTCAAAGAGTGCAATTACTGTGCGCTCAGGGCGTGGTGTCTGGAGTGCTGCTGGTGACGCCGAACGCGGTGATGTTCGACCCGAACGTCTCCGACACGCTGGTGCTGGAGCACGGGCCCGAGTCGTACGGAGTGATCGCGCCGATGGAGTTCGTCTGCAACGCGGCCATATTCTACGACATCGCGCACATGCGCACTCGCGACCCGCTGCACAACGCTCGCCAGTCAGTACCGCACCATTCATAATCATTATATAAATTTTTAAGTTTCCGGATTAAGGCGGAAATAAGACTGAAACCGTGCTACCCGAGCACTGATGATTGAAACACGAACCGTATGCCGATGTAAAGGTGCGAGATTCATTCTACTCGTGCGGTGGCTGATACGATGAACGTTTGCGCGAAAATGACACTATATATTAAATTTCACGTGTTGGAAAGATGGAAAAAAATATTTATTTAGCTACGATTGTAGGGAAAAATATTATCTATATTTCTATGAGGGTCTTGTATTGAAACAATTTATGCTTCTCAAGATAATTTAACTTGAAAGTACAATTTTCGTACTTTTCGTTATTTTTTGAAGATTTATTTAACACCTTTTCAAAGTAGTAAAATAAATGTTGTTGTAAAATAGTAAAATAATGTTTGTTAATTAAAGATCAATACATAACATATATTTTTTACGGATTTTTTATCTTTACGAATAGCTCAATAATTTCGTTTAAAGTTGACCTTTTGAGTCTTATTTCCGCCTTAACAGTAGGTTTAAAGACTTACATAAGTCGACGTTTCTTTAAATCGACGTAAGTCTTTAAACCTACTGTTAATCCGGAAACTTAAAAATGAATATAATTAATAACAGAGTAAACTTAAAAAAAATAGTTCATACTCATTCTCTCTTTCTTTCTTTCTCTCTATAAAAACACCCGATTCTGAACTAAATTTTTTAGTTCTTTCGATGTAATTAATGGATAAATCTAAAATAAAATTGCTAACAAAAATTTATAAATCCGTCAACGAAAATTGATATATTTGACAATGAAAAATTAATGAAATTGCCAATGAAAATTTATAAACCTGTCAATAAAAGTAGATAAATTTGTCAATGAAATTCATTTGCTAAGATTTTTTCCGGCTATTCGTCGTGGGAGTAATTGATCCAAATTAAAAAAAAAAGCAAACTGACAAGTTTACTCGGTAGTAGGGTTCAACCCGCCTGGGTTGATACCACCGCACTGAATGAAACGTCGGTCGAAACGGCTATGTAAATAGTTTGTGTTTTCCGTCCAGTTCAGTGTAGCCAGCACATTCGTAGGGAAGCTCTGGCACCTAGTTCACCCGGTGTTATGGGCTGACGTCACAGATGTTGTAGGTGATGTAGCTAACCGTGTCAGTTTCCATAAAAAAAAAAACTGTTAAAAAAAACTGTTTTGGCTAAGTCTGTCAACAAATCAAGTAGTAGCATGCATTTTTCATTTGTTTTAGTTTAACAACCCCTTTGTCTTCACAACTCCCAGCGATATTAAACAACATCATGTATAATGTGGTTACAGAGCATCCAAGGCGGAGATCTACTACATGAACAAACAGACACACTCACCCGGCAAGGATTCTCTTCTAGTTAAGGTGAGTCATACACTTTAACCTTTTTTTTTTCTAGCAAGTGGCACGAAGACCCACCTGGTGCATGACTCGGTGGTAGGACCGTGCCAAGGTGAGAGTTGGCTAACCTGTCGCCCTTTAACAAGGCTACAAGATAACATTTTTGTGCAACTTTCCTCATATGTCGTTGATCGTTTCACAACTTCTAAATAATTTTTTGGCATTTCATGATGCCTCCACACTAAAGGTGAGAAAACTGAAGTTTTTCTCTCAGAATGTTCCCCGGGCTGCAAAATTTAGTTTTCCTATTCCTTTTAGTAATTTATGAAAGAATTATGACTCCCTTCTTATATTACTAGGTGGTAGGGTTTAACCCGCCCGGGTTGGTACCATCGCACTGAATGAAAGGTCGGTCGAAACGGCCATGCAAATAGTCACACACATCATCACCATACATCGGAATCCGCGGGGCACGAATGATTCAAGGTTGTTTAGTGATGGGACAATGTATCCACAAATATCGAAAATCGATCGTTATTTTAGAATAATATGAAATAATGTCGATTATTAAAACTAAGAGTATTTCTATAGAAAATAAGATATAATAAACAAATGTTGTATTTACTTTGTAGGTACAATACAAATCTGTTCAAACCACAATATTAGTTTTATTAGTATGGAATAGAAAGAATTTGATTTTTTTTACCAACTTACACATCATAATGATATTGAAGACTTTTTTGTTACTGTTATGAAACTGAATCGATTAGGCTATAAAAATCAACCACCTATTTTTTTATTTAAACACATAAAAAAATATTTTACATAAAAAAAAGCCAAGGTCCAAAAAAATAGGTCTTACAAAATTAGTTCATAGTAAGCTAAGGGGGGGTTCTGTATCGGAAATAGATCACTTTTGAAGAACAAAGAATTTTTTTTTTCACAAATTTTTTTTTTTTAATGTTAAATGTAAAAAAAAATTTTTCTTAATCGTTTCGGTTTCGTGCTAGGAACAAAAAAGTCTTCCAACACGTATATCTCTTTCTTTCAGAAATTGTGAAAAACCACAATTTTAGTTTTATTAGTATGGAATAGAAAGAATTTAATTTTTTTTACCAACTTACACGTGTTACATCATAATGGTCATGAAGACTTTTTTGTTACTGTTATGAAACTGAATCGATTAGGTTATATAAATCAACCACCTATTTTTTTATTTAAATATCTACATAAAAAAATTTTTTACTTAAAAAAAGCCCAAGGTCCAAAAATTTTTATATAGGTTTTTCTCCCTATATGATACAGAACCCCCCCTTAGCGTACTATGAACTAATTTTGAAAGACCTTATATAAATATGTATTATATTTACTTAATCGTTAACATAAAGTATACATGTTTATATAAGTACTGTAGGTATATAAGTATTCAGGTCTGAAATATGACATGAATAAAATACAATAAACAAATAAATATGAGTATCGATAACAGTGTCGATTGTTTATTGATCGCCGTAGTCAATCCCTAACAAGGTCGTATTCGTGCCCCGCGGATTCCGATGTATGATCATCACGGATGTTGTAGGTCAGTGGTTCCCAAAGTTGTCTAGATCGCGACCCATCTGAAAAAAATATCTAAATTCGGGACCCTTACCTAACATGAAACAAAAATATCTAAATTCGGGACCCTTACCTAACATGAAACAAAAATATCTAAATTCGGGACCCTTACCTAACATGAAACAAAAATATCTAAATTCGGGACCCTTACCTAACATGAAACAAAAATATCTAAATTCGGGACCCTTACCTAACATGAAACAAAAATATCATAATTCGGGACCCTTACCTAACATGAAACAAAAATATCTAAATTCGGGACCCTTACCTAACATGAAACAAAAATATCTAAATTCGGGACCCTTACCTAACATGAAATATCTCTGACAACCTTGGCATGAATATGGACTTGAAATGCTCGAAGTGTGGGAAACAATATAAGCGAAAAATCTGGCTAGAAAAGCACGTGAAGGAGAAACATAGCGACAGTGAAGCAGGGCAGAAAGCGCCTGTAAGTTCTACACCTGACACTATTGACAGAGTACAACCTCACAAGTCACAAAGTGTTGCGCAACCTTCCTCTCACCATGAAGCATTTTCGCCCAGAGACCGACTAAGCTTACCGAGCATATCCGAGACCACTTGGAAGCAACATGATCGATGCCTAGCCGAAAGACTTGACCTCCCAGGCTGCAGGCAGAGTCCCGAAGATCAGCTGTATGACTTCCAGGGAACAATTTACAATTACTTCTCCGAATTGTACCCTGTTCGCTATCACCACAACCCAATGGAAAGAGAAAACACTTTCAAAGCAAAGCTTAGGAGAAGGAAGAGAGAGTTGATAAAGCAGCTAAGGAAGGCTAAAGCCTCAGGAGACAGAAATCTATGCCACCAATTAGCCAGAGCGATGAGATCTATCCTAAAACTCATCCAGAAAGTATCTGAGCAAATTACGGTTGCTGGCAATGAATTTCGAAAGGCTCAGAATATAGCAGCTTTCGAGAAGAACCCCTTTTACTTCGCCAAAAAAGCTTTTAAGGAACAGCAGGGTACAATTAGGTTAAGTACGGACGAGATGTTCAACTACTTTAAATCCACATATACCACCCCGGAGGCAGATATAACTTACAGGGATCCACCAGCTCCAAAACCCAAAGAACCTGCTCTAGCATTTGATGCTGATTCACCGACGATGGAAGAGCTGGAATACCACATAAAAAGGAAACCAAATAGTTCCGCCCCGGGACCCGATGGCATACCATACATCATATACAAAAAATGTCCATCAGTGCGGAAACACATGTTGAACATCTACAAAAGAATTTGGACGAACAGAGAAGTGCCAGACTGTCTTGGTAAAGCCGTGTTTGTTCTTCTACCAAAAAAGAAAGAAGTTACTGATCCCAAGGATATTAGACCTATAGCCCTTACGAACACAATTTCGAAAATATTCTTCTCCATTATACAGGCCAGACTACTCAAACACATGTGTACCAACGACTACTTACCGAAGAAGTACCAGAAAGGTTTTCTCCCAAGAGTTGCAGGGTGCCTCGAACATAATTCTTTGCTGACTGAATGTCTTAGAGATGCAAGGAAGAATGAGAGACAATTAACTGCCACGTGGTTAGACTTTGGAAACGCCTTCGGTTCGGTGCGCCATGAGTTACTATTAAAGGCGCTAGAGTGGTATAATGTGCCACCTCTGATCTGTAATATAATAGCCTCCTACTACAAAAAACTTTCCTTTGTAATACAAGTAAAAGGCGAAACGGAGAAGACACCGGAAATTCGTTACGGCATAGGACTTTTCCAGGGTTGCTGCCTCTCTCCTGTCACATTTAACATTGTTATCAACATTCTAATTGATACGCTTGTCGTAAAAGAAAAGAAATGGGGATACAGGTTCAAATATGGAGACACATATATGGCGGCCATCCTGGCATTTGCGGATGATATTACGCTGTTAACCCGCAATCCAAAACAAAATCAGGCGCTTCTTAAGGTGGTGGATGACTATTGTGAATGGACCAAAGGGATGAAGATAAAACCAGCGAAGTGCTACTGTTTGAGCTTAACCAGGAAAGGTTCAAAGTTTACCTCGAGCAATCCAGGTCTGACAGTAGCCGGAAAACCAATCGCAACCGTGGCTGATGAAGCTCCTTTTAAATTCTTGGGCAAAAGGATCACCAGCAGAGGAAAGGAGCATCCTACTGATGATATTGTCCAACTTTTCGAAGAGAGCCTCCGCCAAACTGACAATCTTCCCCTCCTGGGTACACAAAAGGCATGGATTTACGATAACTACCTGACATCAAAACTTTCATGGCCATTTCTCGTCTACGACTTCACAAAGCAAAACCTGACTAAATTAGACTCGTATGTGACCAGATTCCTGAAATCATGGTTTGGACTGGCTCACCCGGCTGACTCGTCAACGCTATACAGATCTCACAATAACTTTGGACTGAACATTAAGAAACCGTCGATATTTTATCAAAAGGCGAGAATAGCCAAACGATGTATACTCAAAGACTCCAATGATAGCGCTATTCAAGCCTTACCCAACACATCACTATCAGATGAACTGGAATCGAGACTCGACTTCTACAAATCATTCCAAGTTGGCACACGCACCAATAGATCTGGATTGGGCATAGAAACAGCAAAGTCTGATAAAAATACTGAAAGGTTTTGCTCAGGAGGACATGGAACAAGGCTTCAAACTTCACGCCTTAAACCTAGAAATGCAGAATGATTGGCTAATAGTGGGTGACTTCTGCATCCCTCCTGCATTGAAGTGGAAATCCATAATATACAACTGGTCCCCTGAGCTGCTTAAGTTCTACTTAAATGCATTCCAGCTTACTCTCCCCGACCCGAGTAACCTAGTTAGATGGGGGAAATCTACAAATAGACTATGCCCGTCATGTAAGGAGTTCGTAGGCACGGCCAAACATTTGTTATGCGGATGCAAAATACTACTTGAGCGAGGCCAGTATTCCTACCGTCATGATAAAGTCCTCCAAATCATCAGAGAGGCCATCAACCTGTCAATTGCACGGACCAGGAAAGGGCAAACCAGTAGCGGCTTCCAGAAGGTCAACTTTGTGAAACCTGGAGCCAATAAGCTGCCCAAAGATAGGACTAAACCTTCTTCAATTTTGGGAGCAGCAAAGGATTGGGAATTGTTGATGGACACACATGAGAAGCATTACCAAATGCCTTCGGAAATCTGTACCACAGCATTAAGACCGGATATACTCATGTTCTCAAAAGCGACAAAGCATGTAGTACTTGTTGAACTTACAGTTCCATGGGAAAGTAACATACCGAAGGACCACAACATCAAGCTTAACAAGTACTGCAACTTAGTAGACCGGATTGTGAGAAACGGATTCAAGACTGATCTCTTCGCTGTGGAAGTCGGAGCAAGAGGACTACCAGCGAAGTCGCTCTACAGTCTCTTCAAGAATCTAGGGCTCCCAAGATCGACGCTAAGCTCATATATGGAGAGAGCTTCAAAAACGTCACTGGAAGCATCCTACAGAATATGGATAGGTAGAGAGAGGGAGGTCGAGAGCGGGACTGGTGGTTTCCCCGCGTCCTAGTCAACGCAGACTAGCTGACGAGGGCTTGACGCGAGCCGAAACGTGAAGCATGCGCGGGAAATTTAGAGTGGCCACTCGCTAGTCCCCGCCTCGATTAACACCCTCCTCTACTGCCGATGGGCACACGAGAAGCATGACCAGATGCCTTCTGAAATCTGTACCACAATATTAAGACCGGATATACTCATATTCACAAAAGCGACAAAGCATATGTAGTACTTGTTGAACTTACAGTTCCATGGGAAAGCAACATACCGAAGGACCACAACATCAAACCTAACAAGTACTGCAACCTAGTAGACCGGATTGTGAGAAACGGATTGTGAGAAACAGATTCAAGACTGATCTCTTCGCTGTGGAAGTCGGAGCAAGAGGACTACCAGCGAATTCGTCCACAGTCTCTCCAAGAATCTAGGGCTGCCAAGATCGACGCTAAGCTCATACATGGAGAGAGCTTCGTAAACGTCACTGGAAGCATCCTACAGAATATGGATAGGTAGAGAGAGGGAGGTCGAGAGCGGGACTGGTGTTTCCCCGCGTCCTAGTCAACGCAGACTAGCTGACGAGGGCTTGAAGCGAGCCGAAACGTGAAGCATGCGCGGGAAATTTAGAGTGGCCACTCGCTAGTCCCGGCCTCGATTAATACCCTCCTCTACTGCCGATGGGCCCGGATATGTTCGGTGAAGCCATCGCAAGCTTAGATCCACACCTTCCTCCTAAAATATCTAAATTCGGGACCCTTACCTAACATGAAACAAAAATATCTAAATTCGGGACCCTTACCTAACATGAAACAAAAAAGAATAGCGTTATATTTCTGCTGCAGTATTGTTTCATTATACCTACATATTGTATCTATGTGAAGAAATGTTCTAGGTATTAAGAAAAAAATAAAAACCACATTTAAATATGTATAAGATGTGTGTGCCCTAACTGGTTTGGGTGCGAACGACACGTCCCGGCCGACAATGTGTTGCGTGCGTCCTATCAGTTTCAGGGCTCACCCAATATCCGCTTGCGACCCACCAGTGGGTCGCGACCCATATTTTGGGAAAGGCTGTTGTAGGTGAAGTAGCCAACCGTGTCAGATTCTATAAAAAAAAATTAAAAAAATTAACTTGTGTGTCGCAGGATGAGACCTTCCCCGAGCTGCAGGCGGCCTCCGAGACGTGCTCTGGGGACGCGGAGGGCGCGGAGGGCGCGGAGGGGGAGGCGCGCGGCGCGGGCGAGGGGGAGGGCGAGCGCGAGTCGTGGGTGGAGCCCCCGGAGCGCGGCGGCGCCGCCTTCCCCAAGGCCTTCGATAGAGAGCTCGTCACCCCCACTCAGCTGCAGGTAGGTACTGTTGTTATATTTCAAAATCAAATCAAAATATATTTATTCCACTTGAATTTTTTTTTGACGTGATAACGTCTTATAAATTGTTGAACACCGGCTGCACGCACGAATATCACGTCACGTTCCATCTGAGCCTGTGTGTGCAAGCGAGAGCGCGTAACAAGCGATAGAGAGGCACAATCGGCCCAAGCGTCGGCTTGTAAAAGTACCAGGGCCGCAGAAATTAAAACGAGGTTACTCGTACCATAATATCTGGCCGGTCGGAAAATATTTCAAATTTAGAATATTCATGAAACAAGGGTTGTATGACGTTATCACGTAAAACTATCGTCCGTAAACCGACTTTACAGACAACCAATTTTTTTTTGCAAAACGTACAGCTTAACACCTTAGGCGTTTTCCTCCAGCCAACCTTTGGATTATCATGTAAGAGTGTGGAGTGGCAGAGAACAAATAATGAGATGATGATATAGATAGACATAGAATTTAAAACAGATAATAAAACACAATATTTAAGAAGCACAAGAACAAAATATTTCTTTCAACACATTGTGAATGATCGTAGTTCACAGTATCAGTGAGACCAACTGAGAACGAGCGCTGCAGGGTACGTTCCTGCAGCAAAATGGCTGAGTTGGTATTCTTTGTTTATGGTTCTTTGTGAGATTGTTACACAATATATGTTGACGGAGAAAATAAGACATGTTTCATTTAATTAAATGAACGGTCCCCATGATTCAGATTCAGATATTTATTTCGCCATAAAGAACACACAACAATAACAATATTACATTGAGACATATGCATATTCAGTATGGTTCGTCGTCATTTTTTATGATGTCCCGTTCAGTAGTGCAATCTATAAGGAAGAACCGGGTAAGAAACCTTACAGAGCTTTTTTTAAATATAGCTTACATACTAAGTTTTCATTATGTTAAATATAACATACTATATCTAAGCAAAAAATTAAAAATACTAAGTCAAAAATATACTCATTAAAAAAGATAATAAAATACAAAACAAAGAACATAGGGTTCAGTCAAGTTATTAATAAAATTTGTGTTTATGCATATAAACAATTTGAATTATCAAAGTCAGCAGAATTTTTATTTACAGTATGAAAAAAATTCACTTAACTTATAAAATGGATTGTCTAAGAGAAATATTTTCAGCTGACTCTGGAACACATTGTCACTATTTATTGATTTTATTGTATCAGGAACATTTTCGTACAATTTGGGTCCAATCACGTCAGGGTCTTTTTCAGCCATCGCCGATTTATGCGCAACAGATTTTAAACGCTCTGAGTTACGTGTGTTATAATTATGACTTGCGCCATTTGACTCAAAAGAATTCATGTTTTTGCGTACATATACCACTACTTCATATATATATAGAGAGCACACAGTTAATATACCAAAGGATTTGAAAAAGTCTCTACAAGATGTTGTTCGCGGTACACTGGCTAATACCCTTATCGCTCGTTTTTGCAGTATTAGCACTCTTTCAGCATCGGTTGAGTTACCCCACAGGATTACACCATACGACAGTAATGAATGTACGTACGCATAGTAAGACTGTCTCAAAGCCTCCGGACTGATCAAGCGGCGTAACTCTCTTAGTGCGTAAATACCTCTAGCCATCTTGTCACATAGTTTGTCTATGTGACTTTTCCAACTTAGAGTTGGGTCAATATAGAACCCTAAAAATCGTATACATGACTGGGAGCCAATAGAGCCGGATGAAGTTTTTTAATTGAAGGTAATTAGCAGGTCTAAAGTGTGTTCAATTAAACTTGTTATTGGAATATTTCGTTAAATAAAAAAAACATCAGGTGAGTAAATAAAACTGAACGAGTGCCTGCTTTTCTGTTTTGTAGCAGCAGACGGCGGAGGAGCGACGGAGGTCGCTGCTCGACCACCACTGGGCGATACCGAGCAAGGAGCGCATGTCCATAGACAACGCCAGCGAGGTCAGTACTAATCATCCATCTGAATCTACGTGTCGCGTCCCAAATATCTCCGATTTTTTTTTATATAATCCGGTATGGACGTCTGAGTCAGAGGAGCCAGGGGCCTATTTAATAAACGTGACAATGAAAGGTGACAGGCGACAGGTGACAATCCGACAATTTTACAATTTTTTGTTTAATAAAGATTATCACTGACAAATTTGTCACGGTGGAAAATCTACAAATATGTCGATTTGTCATGACAATTTGGCATATTTCGGTTTAATAAACAATTTCTCTTGACAGGCGACAGGTGACAATTTGTCCGGAAAAACTTGTCAAATTTGTTATATTATTAATATTAAACACTAAATTGTCATGACAGGTGGACATACTTGTCGAATTGTCAGAGATTTTCGACAGGCCAATCATCCAATGTCAAGCCAATTCGGCTATGTCAGAAAAAGTGACAAATTTGTCAATTACCATGACAAATAAGTCAGAATATTTTCTTAGAGACTCGACAGGTAAAAGATAATAATTGTCGCCTTTATTAAACGGGTTTTTAGTCTGATAATTTTGTCAGTATTTACCTGTCGCATTTGGACATAATTGTCATCTTTATTAAACGGGACTTGTCGCGACAGTTCGACTTATTTGTCAAAAAGTGACAAAGTTTTCGGATTGTCGCGTTTATTAAATAGGCCCCAGGGCACATTCTCCGACCAACCAATATAACCTACGAGAAGTTAGGCCTTAACGGAGACTTACATTTGGAGTGCTGGCTATACTGGACTAGATGAGGACACACCGATTTTTCTGCCTTCTTGTCACTTTTATTAGTGTGCAATAAAGTATATCTTTATTTAATTTCATTTCAAGTATCGGTAGTACATTTTCTAGCTCTTAAAATATGTAGGATGAGATGTCACCACAATATTTTATACCCATTTTGGCTAGTACCGTGTACAAAAAGCCGTTTCCTACTCGCGCTACCCCCATCTATATGTCGAATGATCACCTTATCAGAAATGTCTTCCGCACAGGTGTCATCTGGCGCTGACCACAAGGAGGACAACAGCGAAGACCCCAGCCAGCCCGAGGCCACCGCCGCACCGGGTGGCGCGGAGCCGGAGTCGGGAGAGGGCGTCCGCGCGGGCGCGGGCGCGGGACCCGCACCGGAGCCCCCCGCTCTCCACCTGGTGAAGCTCTCCTACCACGACTCCGGCATAGACATCCGGGAGCCCGTCCTCAACTCTACGCCCACTAACTCCAAGAAGGTGACATTTGTGTGTGAAACTTCTATATTACGCTGTCGTATCGATGTCGTGCTTCGTTGCATGGTATAGTATTAGAGTTTTGTAATTTTTTGGTTCGAACATACTTTTCATACGACAGAAAGAGATGGCAGCTGACTCGCGACAGCCCAGATTTTTTTTTATTTTTTTTATGGACAAACGACACCTGTGCCTTTGCTCAAAAGTTCAAAAGAAGATTATATTAGTTCTGTTATTTTTTATTTGTTTCAAACATACTTTCATACGACAGAAAGGGATGGACCTAACTCGCGACAGCCCATATTTTTTTTATGGACAAATGGCATGGGCGACTGTGTCCAAAAGTTCAAGACATAACCTATGAGTGACCTAGCACATGCTCTATAATCCTTCTTCCTTCCTTTTTTTTTTATTCTAAGACCGTGAGATGGTCAGAGCGGCCCTTTTTGCCATATTGGCAACTCACCGCTTTTTAGCTTTTATATACTGCAAGCTGTCAGGAAATTGACATTCAACAGTCACTTGTAAACTGTCAAAGTCAACTTGTAAACTGTCAAAATGGATGTGATGACGTAGTCCTGTTTCACTCTCCAGTGGAGAAAAGAATGCAAAATTATTTTCATATTATGAGTAAGTAAATTTTAACGAATAGACGGACGAGTTAAATATTATGAATAACAGGGCCAGGAGGAAGGGCGGCAAATCTGGCATAGCCCATAGGCGGCAGAAGTATAAATCCGCCACTGCTCTCCACGAAAGTTCAGAGAGACATGACTATGTGTACAACTGCGCGAGTAATATGCAGATTAGCATGTACACAAACATTTTTAAATTTTAGTTCTTAGTAGAAATAGAAACATTGGTTTATTTTATCTATTCAAATTGTGTAGAGATGTTTTATGTCAATCTACTACTGTCTTGCTAAATTATGTCAGTGATTCTTTCCCAGAAGAATATTTAACTGATTAGTACACGTGTACGTAATGTAGTCAATATAACCACCGTTTAAGGAAGAAAATGGGAGAGGCGTATGTCCAGCACTGAACGCACACACGCTGAATGACTGACTGACTGTATAAGGGTCTTATACTGGCAAGTTTGTGTTACTTTTGCAAGAGCGTATGTGAAACAAATTAATTTAATAAAAAAAAAAGTAAAGTGAATATTGGAAAATCATGCTCTGTGGTTGTAGTCCAGTGGCCTAACCGCATTTTAAGATGGCTACTGTCACCCGATATTCTAGAGAACTAATATTTCAAAAAAAAATCACTGTGAACATATTTTTATTATAAATGAATGTCATAGGTATATAGTGAGATATATAAATCCTACCCTGGATACTGGCAGTGATAAACGGAGTCACTATTCGTTTGGTTGCCACGAATAAAAAAAAAGAAGAAGAAAAAGAGATATATAGATGAATAGGAAGAACGACAAATAATCTTTTATTTGTCGTCCAAGTCTTCTTGGCTGTACGGTCAAACGACCCTCGCCTTTCCGTAAGGGTAAAAAAAGAAAAGATATATAAATTCACCCAGTAAAAGTGGAC
This sequence comes from Nematopogon swammerdamellus, assembly GCA_946902875.1. NCBI lineage: Eukaryota > Metazoa > Arthropoda > Insecta > Lepidoptera > Adelidae > Nematopogon > Nematopogon swammerdamellus. The sequence continues at coordinate 24,050,139 of OX336336.1, forward strand.
GGAAAAGATGGCGGCTGAACAAGTTTGTTTGCCGCGTCGTTGTAAATAAAAAGTATATATTTTTGAGATTCTCGCAATACGATAGGAAAACATTAGACATTAGAAGTACAACAGAAAAGGCTGTATACTTTAATTAGTTTTGCCTGTCCCGGAAGAGGACGAACACATATTTTTTTTATTTATTTTTTTATTGAAACTGACACGGTTGGCTACATCACCTACAACATCCGTGATGTCAGCCCATAACACCGGGTGAACTTGGTGCCACGTCAGCGCTTCCCTTCGGTCGTGCCGGCTACATTGAACTGGACATAAAACACAAACTATTTACATAGCCGTTTCGACCGAACTTTCATTCAGTGCGGTGGTACCAACCCGGACGGGTTTAACCCTACCACCTAGTAATATAAGAAGGGAGTCATATCCCTTAGTCGCCTTTTATGACATGCACGGGGATAGATGCAGTGGGGTTATTCTTTTAAAGTACCGGCCCCACACGGTACAAAATATAAAATAAAATAAAAATGTACCCAGTAATGTCCACGGTAGGCTAAAAGTGTTTAAACTATAACACTTGTTGAAGTGTAGTGTGTATTGTGCAGGTGTACAGCGACGCGGACATCGTGCTGTCGGCGGAGTGGGTGCCGCCGGTGTGCATCGCGCCGGCGGAGCCGCCGCTCTCGGCGCCGCCTCTCGGCGCCAACGACGAGCGGGCGCCGACCGCGCGCAAGCCGGCCTCCGTCTCATTCTCGCTCGACGGCAGCAACACCGGCAAGGAGGAGGTTAAAGGAGAGAAGAAGAATAAGGTTGGCTGTTGTTTTAAATTAAAGCAGCTTTAGGGTGCGCTGTAGTATAAGGCAGGTTTGGTTGAAGATTGCCGGTAGCTGGGACTGATAGGTGAGGGTCTAAGGAACTACTATCAAAAAGATTTAGGGCGCGGAGACTTGTACTTTCGGAGAAAAATTTAAAAAAAAAAAATTTTTCATACAAAATTAATTTTCGATTTTTTATTTTATTTTCTTAAATGCACCAAAACATTTATTTTGAATAGGAATTTATGCAAAAACGACATGCGCCGCCTCAACATTAGGTTAGGGTTAATTTATAGAAGATGCTAGCGACGCATCTTCAAAATTTTTTTATTTTGTATGAAAAAAATTTTCAAAAAAATTTTTCTCCGAAAGTACAAGTCTCCGCGTCCTAAATCTTTTTGATAGTAGTTCCTTAGACCCTCACCTATCAGTCCCAGCTACCGGCAATCTTCAACCAAACCTGCCTTATACTACAGCTCACCCCAGCTTTACTCACGGTTCCACTCCGAGCTATGTGGCTCGACGTTTCGGGCCATACGCTTGGCCCGAAACGTCGAGCCACATAGCTCGGAGTGGAACCGTGAGTAAAGCTGCTTTAATTTAAAACAATGTCTAACAACCACGGTAATTTAAAAACCCATATAAGATTGGTTGTTCTTACGGTTGAGGAGCAGGGTTGCTAGATGTCCGGTTTTGGACCGGGACATTCCGGTTTTTGAAGCTTGCGTCCGGTCTCCAAAATAATGAATAACCGGACGCCAAAACGTCCGGTTTTTTTCTTCATATAAGGTAAATATTTACTTTTTCAGAACATTTTAATACTAAATTTTGCAGTAAGTTCGATCAATTCAACCCTTTTATTTATTACTCTATCTCCCATCGATTTTCAAAAGTAAAGGTCATGAAAATTTCATTTTTTACCTGAAAAATCAAAGGCCCTTTGATGAAAAATGTCCGCTTTTTTCTGAACCATCTGGCGGGTGCGCTGTATGTAGTATAAGGCCTGCTAATTAGAAAATTGCTGGTAGCTGGGACTGGTAGGTGAGGGTCTAAGGAACTATTACCAAAAAGAACTTTTTGCCGGAAATGCATAGTTTCGGAGAAAAAAAATTTGAAAAAAATATTTTTCATACAAAATAAATTTTCGATTTTTTGTTTTTTTTTTTTTAATGCACCAAAAAATTTATTTTGAATAGGAATTTATGCAAAAACGACATGCGCCGCCTCAACATTAGGTTATCTTCTATAAATTAACCCTGGTTATTTTTTTTTAAACCATCAAAACATTCGCCCATACCACTTCCCTTGTTTTTACATACATTTATATTGAAAACAAAATGTTTTGGTGTATTAAATTTTTTTTTTATTTTGTATGAAATAATAATTTTGTATGGGAAAAAATTTTTTTTCTCCGAAACTACACATTTCCGGCAAAAAATTATTTTTGGTAATAGTTCCTTAGACCCTCACCTACCAGTCCCAGCTACCAGCAAATTTCTAATTAGCAGGCCTTATACTACAGCAGACCCCATCTGGCAACCCTGTTGAGGAGCCTGCCCTCCGCACGGGGACCACAGTCGCTCACTTGCAAGTGAACGGTGGCCACAGAACATGAAAAAAAAACCGAGAGGAGAAGTAGCGCGATGAATCGTTTTGCGTACCACAAGTAAGCGTAGCTCCGCTCACTTGATTTTTGCCCATACACGTCGCCTGTCATTAATTATTTTACGAAATATTTGAGATTGTGTGTGCTGCGCCATTAAATTTTGCGTATATTCACGCTGCAAATATGGCATGAAAGCCAGGCGGGGTTTGCAAATTTGAGAAGCCAACGGGTTAAGCCAGAAAATACATAAACGCCTTATTGTGCTATATCACAGTGCAATAACAATAGCCAATCTACTATTCTGTCTAAAAGTCGTAAATTTATAACTTGCAGGTATAAAAACTCAAAAATGTTTTGTATTAAAATTCAAAACTCTAAATTGAAAACTCGTTTATTTCAGACTAGCTTTTGCCCGCGGCTTCACTCTCATAGCCTATGTCTATCCAGAAGGTCCATTCTAAATATTGGTAAAAAATTTTCAAAAATCTGATGAGTATTTTCGTACATTTCCAAACTTCAAACTTTACCTCTTTTTAATATTAATGTAGAAAAACATGAAACACTTTATAATATTCAGTCTCTGCCTCCTGAACTAGCCATCGCGGTTATGTAAATAGGTGTTTTCTGTCCAGTTCAGTGTAGCCGGCACGACTAAATCGAAGCAATGACCTAGTTCACCAAGATGTGATAGCTGACATCACGACAGGTGCAGCAAGTGATGCTACACGTGTGCGGTGATAGCCAACCGTGTCATGGGCAGGATCCATAAGAAAATACAATTTCTTCTATCAGATGCTGAAACGCCTATCGTACCCTCTGTCCTGGATGGAGGGTCTCACCGGAGACGGGTCGCAAGGCTCCCAGGGCTCTCAGGGCTCGCAGGGAGACTCACTGCCCACCTCCGCAGACAGCCACAATTCGGGCAGCGTCTTCTCTAAAGTCTTCAACAGGTACGTTCGACGTGTGTCGACTAGAAAGCAACAGCGACACGGGTGAATTATTACTTAATTCCAATAGTTAGCCAATGATCAGACTTGCTCGAGGGTGAGGGGTGGTTGAACTAGTCTGGGAGTTCCCAACCTCTTTTAGACAACAACGCTCTCGACATGATAACAATTGTTTACACCTCCCTGAGATATATAGTAATTTCTTCGAACATCTTTTATGTGTTTCAATCGTACCTATATAAAAAGTCATAAATTTACTGAAGTTATGAAAAGTTTCGGAAATAAATGTTGCAAACGAAGAACAGACAGGGCGCCATGCTGTCGGAAGATTTAAAAGTTCAGGGGTGAATGAAATAAACATATTATTTCCGCGACTCCCACACTTCAGGTGTGATGGCGACGCATAGGTTGGGTACCCCTGAACTAGTATACTTTATTTTAATGTCAACTGCGGTCACCGGCCTTTATTGAGTGCCTCGCTAATTTACGTTGAATTACAAGAATTCCCAGATCAGATAAGACCGAGTATGTTCAGACGGGTGATTATTTATTCGGCTGCTATATGGCCACCTCCATAGATCATTTATTATCGTCACATAGTTTCAGGATAGGGTTTCGTAACTTCAGGGTTCAAAAGGGGTCCATATTTGGAGACGAAAAGTTCTGAAACTTTTTCCCGGATTAGGTAGTTTTAACAACATGCTTTAAATTCGAGTAGCTGCAACAATTGCGCTCTGAATCTGCTCTTCTGAACACGCGGTGTGTGAATGGCAGATATGTCCAAACCTCTGAACAGTCAGCTTATGCAAAATGTAGGTATACATATCTTGAGATTCATTACATTAACAGCTCCATGGTGAAGTGTATGTTGCCTGTAGATTGAATATTGATCTTCAACATACCACAGCTTCATACAATGCGCGTGGCACTGAAAGTTTACAGAAACTTGACAAAATATGGTGTTGGTCATAGCAAACGTAACAATAATGTGCGTGCCCATTTTAGTCACCAATTAGTTTTTTTAGTAGGCCTAACAATGGTAACACCTTTAAAAATGTTTTTTCAAACTTTCAGTGGCACTAAAATCCAGGCTTGTAAAGCTTCTATATTCAGTACTTACCTAATACACAACATCTTCCTATGCCTATGCTGTTTGGATGGGTATAGAAAAACGAATTACAGTCTAGTCATAAGTTTGTATCTTCAAATTGTATTGGATATCAACAAATTGCTTGATTTGAAACTGTTCTAAATACACTCCATTAGCTAGAAGTATTCTCGATGATTTTCAGTCAAGCATCTGTCACGCACACACACAAACACACAGCCCTCCAGAACTGCTCATGTATCATACACACGATTTGGACACATTATTCATTGCAAATGAATTTTTCCCCCCCGTGCTAACCTTGGATCTGCATTGTCGAAACTCCACTCTATTCTTCTGGGTACTGGGGTTATCCGTTGTCGATATTGATTTGCTTTATATCTTTGACTTTCCATTAACATCCGACATTAATCGATGTTGCGTACGAAAAAAAAATGAGGACGGATAGCTCTCCGATGAATCTAGTGGAGTTCGGGACTGGCTTGTTCCTGAGTAAGACGCCGTCGGAAGAGGCGCCGCAGGACGTGTTCCCGCCGCCGGGGTACGTGGGCTCGCCGCTGTACAAAATTCTCTCTCGATGTTGAACGTCATGTGAATGTTGCTGTCTACACCTTACTTACCGCTAGATTCTCCACCGCTCTTCTCGTCTCTTAATGCGTGCCGGCATCGGGCGCTTCTCTTTTGTACTAGGAGTCGCACTATTTCTACAACGTGTATGGGTTCAGCTGTCACTCTAGTTGATGTTTTATATAAAAAATTACGTAAAATGTGAGAAGTGCTGCTTGCTGATTTCTTCGAGGATAAATGATTTTGATGAAAAATGATGAGACCGTCGTCGCCTCCTGTTAATTTTTTCTTAGAGGTCAGATTTTACAATTTTCTCTTGAAATACAAAATCAGTAATAGTATCTCACATTCTGCTAATTGGAGTTTTTGAATTTATTATGTTGGAAAAGCATTCTCTTAATCTTTTTAAAGACGAAACATCAAATTACAGTGACAGAACGTCCATCTTTAATATTTAATTGTATGGTTTCCCTCTAATCGAATGAGGGTGTCATTGTGAGTACGTATTGAAAAATCTCTTGTCAATTTGAATGAAAGTGAATATTTTTCCGATGTAGTGCACTCCTCATAAGGAAGTATTCCCGATGGCGGCACGGCTATGGGTGTATGCGGCGCATGCGGTGTCGCGCTCTAGCTATGTCCAGTGACATCCCCCGTCCCTGGCCCCCATCCTAACTCATCACTCATCATCACATCACCCATCACATCACCTATTGTGATGGTGGCAATGTTTGTGAAACACCTTAGTTGAAGTGCGCATAGTTATTAGTTACCTTATACAGGTTGTCCCAGTTCGATCGGATTTGCTAGTACCACCAGAGAGATTCCGCATTGAATAATCTTCAAAAAAAGAAAAGCTTAGTAATTGTTTTTCTAGGACTCGTATTTTTCGAGATAATCGCCATAACCCCTTTTTTGGCGACACTTTCCTCGATCATCTCGAAATATACGAGTACTAGGAAAAAATGCTGCTGATAATTTTTTTTAAAGCCTTTTAAATGAGGCATCCTGTGGTGAACTGGTACACTCTGTATAGTGTTTGTTTATTGAATACAGTGATGAACATTTGAATTTACACAGCTCTGAGAATGACAAATTCAGCTGTATTGTTGACAGATTAGAAAATTTTTCTTGTGAAAAGAGTTAGAACGGCGGGTCTACCGGGAAGCATATTCCCAAAGTCTAGTATGCGAGTTGCTCTGATTGGTCGTTCTCAACTTTGGCGGGAAATATAAATTTCGGAGCAAACCTACGGAATCCGATATTCGTATGGTACATATGTACTTCAGTGGTGGCTCAGTGGTAGTGTATAGGGTTTTTATTTTTTCGATCTCGGCCATGGATTCGTGTCCCTTTTGCCAAAATTTGTTTTGTTTTACTTTTTTTTAAGCAATGTTAGGGTGTTAATATTAGGTTATGGTTATTTTTTTTATAACCACCTAAGAAAACTTTACTTTCGGAAATACGTCCGATATTCGAAATTTATATTTCCCGCCAAAGTTGAGAACGACCAATCAGAGCAACTCGCATACTAGACTTTGGAAATATGCTACCGGGAACAACTCGACACGCTGACTCACCCAAAAACTCGCCGATTTCAAACAATAGCTGTGTCGAGTGCATTACTCGTAGCGCTCTCTGATTGGTTTAAATCGATGAAGTTTTTGGGTGAGTGAGCATGTAATTGGTTCCCGGTACGTGCAGATGGAGATAGTTTCTCCACCTGCACGTACCGGGAAACTCTTTTTGTAGTTTTCTTGACATTAAACATGCAATTTTTATTAATAACATTTTATTAATTCTTAATTAATATTGCTGACCTCTGCTCTGGTCCGGGTCTAGAGTTTGATCCGAATAAGTTTCTAAGCATTCACCATCACAGCCTACCTACCACTCATCACTACATCGCGTCACACATTAGCACAGTTATCAGTTATCATCACGGATCATTAGAATGTATGAACGTGACTAGAAAGCAATCTTATATTGCGATCTTGTCACAATACTCATCAGACTTGTAATCGCATATCGATGCCCGCCATTCCTCAATCATGGATGTATCTAACTATTGTATACTTTTTTTTTTTACATTTGTTTTAGTGCGGCAAGGATTCGAAGCTCAGTTTGGTTTTTGAACGAATTTCTTTTGCTTTTTTCCAAACATAAAATGGATAAATATGTACTTCGCTACAAGAACCAAACTGAGCCAGCGTAAGTATTGTCGAAAAGTGTTGCAACCTACCACCAATAGCTTTTAGTTTAACAAATTGGCACCTGGTTTTAGAAATTTTCTTCTATTTTCTTTTCACCTTGTCTGTGAACTTCTCTATATGTTATTTAGAGTTAGAATATGTTATCTTTTTCAGAATTATCTCTCAAATTTAACATGGGAATTGCTTAAAAATTTGAATAAATATTTCAAATTTATTTTCTTCTTTAGTTATCAAATTGCTTGGACTTGTTGAAATAACTGGTATTTAAGTGTTCTCTGACAGTTTTTTGGCGGCGAAAACTACATGGCGGGATAGTTTTATGAGTTAGCGATGGCACAATTTTTGCATAAAGAGTTTTTAACCCTGTTTAGAAAGTTCGTTTTGTTCTATTACGTTTTAACATTGGAAATGTTTAATGGATCGATTTTGCGTTATACACAAAAATGCTTATAACTTTGTTGATATAAGGGTTACGAGGGTCAGTCAATCGACGCAGAATATCGAGACGTATTCGTTGATGAGATTTTAAAAATTTCGAAATATTATTATTTTTTTAATCCAAAAAACCGAAAAAAATCGGAAAAAAATCGTGTCATTTTTCGTAATTTTTTTTTAAAGTTCCGATTAAGGGTTAGACCAAAAAGGGAAAAATGCTCACCTAGAGCATGAATTGGGCTACTCGATAGTATTTTTGGTTTTGCTGTGCGACTTATGGTTGATGAGCAGCGCGACCCCAAAGTTCAGCAATTTTTCGAAAATTTGCACATAGCTGGATTTGCATAATGAAATTTTCCAAGATACATTTCCAATGCAGCCATTGTTGCGCAACAATGGCTGCAACACGTAAAATCTGTTGATTTTTTCTTTAGAATGACAAAAATTATGAGAGAATGTGTCATACATAAGTACATAACAAAGAAACTGACCCTGTAAGTGACTGATCCGACTGGTCGGCGCAACAGACGCAGCTCGCTGGGCGGGTTCGGTCGGTCGGCGCCGAAGCCGGCGTCGGGCGGCGCGCAGCAGCCCCGCCTCGATTACCGCAGCATGGTGTCCGTAGACGACATGCCCGAGCTGTTCGTCTCCTTTGACAGTGAGTACCGTCTGATGAAATTTGAATTTAAAGATAATTATCAATACAGGGTGTTGTAACGGCCACTACATTAAATTAAGGAAACGATTTATTGGGATCAATAGTAACAAAAAAGTGTAATAATTTTTTTGTGAATTCCTTTTAAAAAAAAAGTTACAGTTTTCATACAAACTAATTGATTTATTTAGTGTAAAAGGATCTAATGTTTCGCACGAACGTGGGAATGAAAGGCGCGCGGTGAGTGCCCGCAAGGACGAGTGCGCGGAGAGGGGAGATGCGCGGCGGTGGCGGCGCGGCGCGGCGTGAGTTTTTCGACCCCGACCGTTCCAGCGTCAGTACCCTCCCCCCGCGCGTGGCAAATTACACTAGACGAAAACACAAACTTCAAAAATGTATATCTTCAAAACTAGACACTTTAGAGGAAAACTTTATTTACTTTTTGAAAAACATGAGGACTGCGCTGGCAAAATTAATGTACTGGCCGTTACAACACTCTGTATATTAATATTGATCATAAATCTGTAAGGGATGGTCATGGACTCATGGAGTAAATTACTTTGTTTTTATAAGATACTGAGTAATCTTTTCTGTATGTATGTACCTCTGGCAGAAGCCGTTAAATGATTGGGGCCTTTTAATGTCTATTTTGAGTTTATTTACAAGGGCTTGTGTTTTGGCAGAGCTGATCCCGCGGCCGGCGCGGCCGAGCGACGACCCGCCGCTCTACCTGCGGCTGCGCATGGGCCGCCCGGTCGGCCGCTCGCTGCCGCGCACCACGCCCCTCATGAGCTACGGCCGCAAGCGCATGAAGCCAGAGTACTGGTTCGGAATACCTAGAAACAGGTCAGCTCACGCAAGCCCGTGTGGGTTGTTGTTGCTGTTGTTGTTGTTTTGGTTTGGGGTTGGCTCTAGGCCTGCAAACTAATCCCGCTTGGTTGGGGACCTTCGTGCAAAAACCCGCAGTCTCCAGCCACCCCGGCCAGCCTATGTCTTCCATGGAAGCCACAAGTCGACCGGGGTGTCTGCAGGCCGCTTATCCCTTAGTCGCCTTTTACGACATGCACGGGGAGAGATGCAGTGGGACTATTCTTATTAAGTACCGACCCCACACAGTACCAAGTCCGTGTGGGGCCGGTACTTTAAAGGAATAGCCCCACTGCATCTCTCCCCGTGTATTGTTGTTGTTGTTGTTGTTTATTAAGCATTCATTAGACAGCATGACTGTAGCCGAATTTGTTACAATTTGTTCTATCCGATTCGATTACACCCACGAAGAAGAACCAGTAAGAAACTTCGCAGGGCTTTTTTTTTCATCGTCATTTTTACAAGCATTTAGTGACTATCCACATAATAACACCGCCTACAGTCGATTTAAAATACAGCTTGTGTGCAAGATCAAAAACAGATTTTTGTTTTGTCGTAAAAGGCGACTAAGGGATATGATTCCCTTCTTATATTACTAGGTGGTAGGGTTTAACCCGCCCCGGATTAGTACCACCGCACTGAATGAAAGGTCGATCGAAACGGCTATGTAAATAGCTTGTGTTTTCCGTCCAGTTCAGTGTAGCCGGCACGACCGAAGGGAAGCACTGACGTGGCACCAAGTTCACCCGGTGTTATAGGCTGACATCACGGATGTTAGGTGGTGTAGCAAACCGTGTCATTTTCCATAAAAAAAAAAGTCACAGATCCTCGGCCACATTCTGATGACCTAGTTATGTTTGCTGAGTTCGCTCTCATTCTACTTGGTTTTGAAAACTTTACATATAGATTGATCTTTCCATTGATATTGATAGCTCCAGCAGGACTTCGCAAAGAAGGGTGGCTTGTGGATTAACCCTCCAAAATGCTGACAATTGAAACTTTACAACATTGAACCAAAGCACCCGAGGTTAGAACGTCTTGACAACCACAGACATTACTAAAGACTATTAGCGTAAAAATATTAAATACTATTAGCATAAAAAAAGTTCTCAAGTCAACTTCTAGTGTCCGATACCAAGTTTGTGCGACTTTGGTGACGACAGCGTAACATACAACAGTACCGTGTGGGGTCGGTACGTAAAAAGAATAGCCCCACTGCATCTCTCCCCGTCGCATGTCGTAAAAGTCGACTAAGGGATAAGAAAATTCGTCAGCCTCGTTAGCTCAGTGGCGCGGTTGGTTAGTCAACTGTTATTAAGCAACGCTGAGCGCGGTCAGTGATTGGATGGGTGACCGCTCGACCGTTGGAGGCTGACCGTGGTTCGGATTCCACGTTAAACTGTAGGTCCCTTCCCTTCTTACTTTACTAGGTGGTAGGGTTTATCCCGGCCGGGTTGGTACCACCGCACTGAACGAAACGTCGGTCGAAACGGCTATGTAAATAGTTCGTGTTTTCCGTCCAGTTTATTGTAGCCGACATGAAATGAAGGGAAGCACTGACATGGCACCTAGTTCACCCTGTGTTATGGGCTGACATCACGGATGTTGTAGGTGATGTAGCCAACCGTGTCAGGTTCCATAAAAAAAAAAAAAAAAAAAAAAAAAATACAATATGGAATCGTGCAAATTGACAGAACGCAGTAGCTTGCGTCATACTATAGAACAGTGTTTTTCAATCTTTTTGTATACGCGACCCCTTTACAGGTTGAAAAATTCTCGCGACCCCCTTGGGCCATAGACAGAAAACAGTTAGTAATTTAAAACTCTATATTTATGATTTTCTCTATTTTGGTACCTATATTCATCCCAGACAGTATAATAAATATACAAAAACATCCCAGAAATAATACAATGGGGGACAATCTGTTGTTGTGTAAAAGTGTGAAAATAATAAATGAAATTTTGAGTTTTGAGTTTTTTTTTTTTTTAATAAACAGGCCCATCCTTCTCACTGAAATTGTGTAAATTGGGTTTTATTGTAGTGTAAAACCTTGCCTTTTTCCTTTTGCCGGCGACCCCCCGAGTAAGGCTTCGCGACCCCCCCCAGGGGTCGCGACCCACATATTGAAAAACACTGCTATAGAAGATGCAACTGTTTGAACTTTGTAGAGAATACGTCACCAACCCGGTGGCGAAATTGGTAACGTGTTGGCGGCTCTGCCAGAGTATCAGGTTCGAGTCCTGGTCGGGACGTATGTTTTCTCTTTATTTGCGGCTTTGCATCTATCTAATGTAGAAATATTAGCACAACGTTGAAACGCTCAACATTTCTGAAGTGGTCATTCTGAAGGCAGCGTCCATAAGCAAAGGCACCCTTTTTAGGTTTCCGTATCCCGTACGGAAGCCTATTACTAAACCTCCGCCGTCTGTCTGTCCGAGGGCTGTATCTCTTGAACCGTAATAGGTAGCCCGTTGAAATTTTTATAGAATATGTGTTACTATGGCGGATATAACAACAAATAAAAAAAGAAAATGTTAAAAATTAAGGGGGGCTCCCATACAACAATAGTACGAAAAATCGATTAGTCACGCTACTGAATAATAGATGGCGCCACAGGCTTCTATACATTGCATTGTTGAAAGACAAAAGATAGCTGCTCAATTGCCAACGACCACATTGAGGTGCTGTAATTTTCCCACCGTCAATTGCCATCGACCTCATTGAGGCTTCTCTCCGATCGTCCTACATATCTTCGAAATTAAAATTCGAAGACCATGCCACCTGAGCGGATAGGCGGATATTATTGATAACGGATAGATACGGAAACCTCCGCGCCCGAGTAAAACTCGCACTTGACAGATTTTTTAGAAAGTGGGTATGTGGTGTGCGCCGGTACTGTGTGGGGTCGGTACTTAATAAGAATAGTCCCACTGCATCTCTCCCCGTGCATGTCGTAAAAGGCGACTAAGGGATAAGCGGCCTGCAGGCACCCCGGTCGACTTTTGGCTTCCATGGAAGGCATAGGCTGGCTGGGGGTAGCTAGAGACTGCGGGGTTTTGCACGAAGGTCCCCAACCGAGCGGGATTAGTTTGCAGGCCTAGAGCCAACCCACAGAGCACGAACCTGGGTTTCAAATATTATCGCTTAGGGCGTCTCTAGGAGGGGGCGTTCGCGGAGGGGTATTCCTTGCTCTGTGAGCCAACCTCAAACCAAAACAACAACAACAACAACATGTGTCGTGTGCGCAGGGTGGACGACCTGTACAAGTTCCTCGCGCACTGGGTGCCGGAGCTGTACGGGCCACTGGGCGACGTGGCGGCGCGCGGCTACCAGCTCGTCGACAGCGACACCGAGTGGGACGACGAGGAGGACGGCAAGCGCGGCGAGAAGGTTGCTAACATTATTATATCCTTCAACATGTCACCAAGTATGTCGTTTTTTTTTATGGAAACTGACACGGTTGGCTACATCACCTACAGCATCCGTGATGTCAGCCTATAACACCGGGTGAGCTTGGTGCCACGTCAGTGCTTCCCTTCGGTCGTGCCGGCTACACTGAACTGGACGGAAAACACAAACTATTTACATAGCCGTTTCGACCGACGTTTCATTCAGTGCGGTGGTATCAACCCGAACGGGGTGAACCCTACCACCTAGTAAGGTAAGAAGGGAAGGGACCTACAGTTTTACGTGGAATCCGAACCACGGTCAGCCTCCAACGTTCGAGCGGTCACCCATCCAAGTACTGACCGGCCCAGCGTTGCTTAACAATCAATAGCGACAGTCGAATGTCTGCACCACTGAGCTATCGAGGCTGAATGTCGTCCCTTCTATGAAACCTCTCACTCACTCATTTTATCACTACTTTTATCGCCTTACTACTATTGTAGGTGCATTTGGAAGTTTGTATGGCTCTTAATTGATGATGAGTTGTTAAGTAGGAGAGCAGTGTCCCTCATTATTTTCCTGCACTAGTAGAGTGCTATGTTGTCTCGGATCAAAGAAATGTGCGAAAATGAGAAATGGACTGTATTAAAAAATGTGAAATTTGGTAGAAATAATCAAACAGAAAAGGGCTACCTTGCTGTGGAGTCGGAGGAGCTTACTGGCGCCCTGGGACGCCGTTACCTGTATCCTTCCGCCGGTTAGGGGCCCCGCCGTGGAGATCGCCAGGCTAGACACTTATAGGGCACCAGTGAAGGAAACTTTGCGTAGGACAAATTTTTATGTTTTATGTCTCGGGGTAACTTGCAGCGTCTCAGTCTCCGCTGAGAGGTTGGAGGGTCCGTGAGCTGACTAGCCAACACGTTTGCATATGGGATTATTCGCCTATTTTGAGACTTAGTCTGGGCCAGAATTTCTTCATTGACAGTTATGACTTTTAGGTCATGGTGCAGTAGCTAAAGCTTAAGTTATTGGCAGCATAATCTGTCGTGCTCGTGTCAGTCCATTATGCCAGGGTCTTTCCAATTTTTGAAAAAATTTCAAAATTTCATGCATTGCATGCTCGACGCCCTAGTTATCACAGACTTAAGGCGGAAATAAGACTCAAACCGTGCTACCCGAGCACTGATGATTGAAACACGAACCGTATGCAGATGTAAATAGGTGCGAGATTCATTCTACTCGTGCGGTGGCTGATACGTCGCGCCGACGATGAACGTTTGCGCGAAAATCACACTATATATTAAATTTCACGTGTTGGAAAGATGGAAAAAAATATTTATTTCGCTACGATTGTAGGGAAAAATATTATCTATATTTCTATGAGGGTCTTGTATTGAAACAATTTATGCTTCTCAAGCATTGATTTTATAGGGGGAGTCAGATGTACCGTCAGCGCTGTTTTAAAGGTAACATGAAATTAGTCTTCAATTATGTCCTAAGATGGCGCCAGGAGTATCGAATTTGAATTAAATAATTATTATATTTTTAAATCTGCTAATTATAGAACGATGCTAAGTGGGAACAGCATAGTTAAATTTAAAGATTATTTTATATTAAGTAGAAATTTCAAAATAGTGTATTTTAAGGTTTTCATAATTTTTCCAATAAATATTTTCATGTTTTGTCAGTCCGTGAGCTTGGCGGATAAAATGTATAATTTCGCCGCTTCTGCATCATAGATGTCAGACCAAAGTTAAGTTGTCCTATTTGTCTATAGATGGCATGCCTATTTCTTATTATATTTTTAGTTGCCAAATACCCACAAACCAAACCTGCGTGCAATTCAAATACGCGCGTGCGGTTAGGATAAAGTGGAGATACCTTCTTTAAAATTATATTTTTTTACCTCACCACCTTTGAAAACGGAAACAAACACGATGGATTAAATATAATAATAATAATAAAAATCGTTAGCCATTTATAAGAAAATCGACCTCAACGAAATAATTTGTATGACAGCTACCCTTATTTTTTTTAATTAAAAAAAACTAAAAAAGGTACCCCTAGATTATCATTTCAAACTACTAAATACGAATTTTGAACGAAATCGGTTGAGCAGTTTAGGCACAAGGTCGCTGGACGGACACACACACACACACACACACATACATGTTTCTCAAAACCACTTTTTTGGGATCGTTGACAGATATATAGCCCAAATCTGTACTGTGTGGGGCCGGTACTTTAAAAGAATAGCCCCACTGCATCTCTCCCCGTGTATGTCGTAAAAGGCGACTAAGGGATATGACCCCCTTCTTATATTACTAGGTGGTAGGGTTTAACCCGCCCGGGTTGGTACCACCGCACTGAATGAAAGGTCGGTCCAAACGGCTATGTAAATAGTTTGTGTTTTCCGTCCAGTTCAGTGTAGTCGGCACGACCGAAGGGAAGCACTGACGTGGCACCAAGTTCACCCGGTGTTATGGGCTGACATCACGGATGTTGTAGGTGATGTAGCCAACCGTGTCAGTTTCAATAAAAAAAAAAAAAATCAGTCGCATTCTCAACTTCGACATTTTGGACGATCACAATACTTCCTTTCTCCTTACAGTCGCTCGAAAGTAAAAAGCCACCTCCATAGTTTTTAGCCGTTGCGGCAATTTATCGATCGACGCGCGACGTTCGCTTGTTTTGGAACACGCAAATGTTTGCGTGGAGCGTGCAGGCAAGCGATACGGGTTACTGCGCGTGGAAAAAGGATGACACAATATCGATGCGATCTCTTGAGACGGTCGGTTCTGTATTCACGCGATACGCACACTACCATAATCGCGGTGTCTCGTTTTAGTAATAGTTGAAGTATGAACAAAATGTGTTTGAGTATGAAGTAGGGAGTCCAGGCACCGAATTAAAAAAAGTTGAGTCCAGGGCTATTTTTTCCATCTACGATGCTGCTGGTGGTGTTATACCAAAGAGATTAAAAGAGGGTGGGTTTAATGTATTTGTGATAAGCTTTACAGAATATATAAGTCAATCAATGACGTATCATGCTTTGAAGTCAATGATATTTTATATAAAATTGTAAAATTGTAGATTTTACCAATGACGTATCATGTAACATAAAATCTCTTTGGATTTTACCGACGACGACACGACGACGAATAAAATAAAAAAATAGTAAATCTGATTTAAATGCAAAATTGATAATAAACCATCGCTTCTCTTATATTCTCTATCTTTTTCGGGAGGAAGGAAGGGATTCCTTCCTCGCCCATCTCTCACTCACCTCTCTCCCGGTCTTCTCTCCTCGATCCCGCCTTCCTCCCCTCCTTCCCCTCACCCTTCACGGACCCCCTCTTTGCCACCTTCCCTTTCGCCCATTCCCTCCCTCTCTCCCTACTTCCCTTCCTCCCCTCATGTCGCCCCTCCTTCCCATCACCCTCGCATTCCATTCCTCCCCTACTACCCCTCATCCTGTCCGCAACCCCCTCTTACCCCGCCCCTTCCCCCTTTCAACCTCTCACTCCCTCGATATCCATTCCTCCTCGTTCCCTCTACTACCTCCCTCCCCCACACCTACCCTCATTCACTAACCCTTCCTCCCTCCATACCTCTCCTCCTCTTCTTCTTTTTTTTATGGAAACTGACATGGTTGGATACATCACCTACAACATCCGTGATGTCGGACATGTCGTGCCGGCTATACTGAACTGGACGGAAAAAAACGAAAAAACTATTTACATCAAATCTCTTTGATTTACATAGCCGTTTCGACATACGTTTTATTCAGTGCGGTGGTACCAACCCTAGTAAGGTAAGAAGGGAAGGGTGCTACAGTTTTACGTGGAATCCGAACCACGGTCAGCCTCAAATGGTCGAGCGGTCACCCATCCAAGTGTTGACCGCGCCCAGGGTTGCCTGCACCACTGAGCTACCGAGGCTGACAAACGTACCTCCCACCCACTTCCCCTT
Organism: Nematopogon swammerdamellus; assembly: GCA_946902875.1. NCBI lineage: Eukaryota > Metazoa > Arthropoda > Insecta > Lepidoptera > Adelidae > Nematopogon > Nematopogon swammerdamellus. The sequence goes on from OX336336.1 coordinate 24,066,709, forward strand.
CTTTTCTCTCCCCCTTCCTCTTCCTGACCATTATTCATTATTTCTTACCAAAAGCAGTAACTATTGAGTAATCTGTGCCAAAAGCCTAGATAATAAATTTTCATATCCTTACCTAGAGAAATCATGGATTCCCCATACAAAAACTTTCACCCCTATTTCACCCCTTATTTTTAGGTTTCCGTATCCCTGTACGGAAGCCTATTACTAAGCCTCCGCAGTCTGTCTGTCCGTCCGTCCGTTTGTCCGTCCGAGGGCTGTATCTCTTGAACCGTAATAGGAAGCCCGTTGAAATTTTCACAGAATATGTGTTACTATAGCGGATATAACAACAAATAAGCGGAGCTAGGTACAACCCAAGTACAACCAAAGAGTTTGTAAATTCTTTGGACCGGAGTAAAACCGCAAACAGGAAATTACAATCTTACACGTTCAACGCCACATGAAAAATCCAGTATTTCCGTTTGGGCCACGGGGCTCACCGCTCACCGGTGAGCCTTTCCTTACTGAACCATTCAGGGCATGGGGGTCACCGGTGAGCCGCGTGAGAGGGCCTACGTAAACGCTTCCTACAAGCCACAGAGCGCAGCTACAAAGCCAATATGGAAGTGAGCCGCATGGCCTTGTAGTCGAAGCGGACGGCGTGGTTTTCAAATCCAATAGAAACTTGTAGTTTTTTATTAAGTTAATTGTAACGATGCTAGGGCTGCTCTTAACGATAAGGTAGAAAATAATATTTGTATTAATAGAATTAATAAAACCAGAAAATAATAAGAAAATATTCGTCAAAATAAAAATGAACATAAAATTTTCTTCATTGCCAAATAAGAAGACATTATTTATTACGAAAATAATTTATGAAATTGAACAAAACAAAATATTTATGAAATTGAACAATCACAACATTATGACACTTCATTATTTAAAATAATCAATCATCTTAACCCCAAAGGGTTTAACCATAAACAATAAAGAATTATCCGTGAGTCATGTTAAAACAAGGCAAACAAAGGAATGGTTTAGTTGGGCTGCTTTGGCAATAAGTGGATACTTTTTTCGACTTGGTTTTAGCCTGTTTGCTACCCATTATTGGTACGTTCTTTGCATAACATTGGTGACATGTTCTTCTCACTTTTCTGGCCAATCCCTCTTTCCTTTCCAGAGTGTGTTTCATTCTCTTCCGTCTTTCTATATGCATTTCATAGTCGCTATCCTCACTCTCCGACAAAAGAATTCGACAGCATCTTCTTTTCGTTGGTTGAACTACGTCTTCATAGAATCTATTCCGAAACTACGGTTCAGAAGATCTATCTCGATGTTTTCTAACTGCGTTAGCGCTTCTTGTGTTAATTCGAAATCTTCAAAATAATAATTTTTGGCGAGAAAAGCGTAAAACATCCTCAATTGTCGACGCAGCCGGACCGGGATTGATCGCTGCGTCCGCGGCGTGTGCGCAACGGGTGGGCCGCGGCGTGACCCCGCGGCCCCAGCCAACAGAAAAATACAAATCCTTCATATGAGGCCACACGATCCACCCGTGAGCCTTCTGCTATATCTCGAAAATTAGACGGTAAAAGTCGCAAATTTTTATTTTCCTTACAAATTACCGCATTTTATAAACTTTGTGATGAAAATCTCAAGTTGATGAAAATTACGGATATAATGAGTTTGGCTTGGCCCGAACCGAAAAGTACGCTAGGCCCACCGGTGGGTCGTATGGCGTTCAACGTGTTAATTATGGGCTGATTTTGAAAATTCTTTTTTTGTTTGGTAGGTCATACTTCAGAGGTGCTCCCATTGAAATTTTATTGAAATTGATTGAGCGGTTTATGAAAAAGCAACAAAATACTATTGGTGTGTGGTTACCTTCAGCAAAACTTTTGTGATGTGGACTTTTTCAGCAATTTGCAGTTTGACACATGGCGAATAATTCTGTACCACTTCAACCGATTTCGATTATTCGATTTCGATTATTGTTTTTTATGTAATATTGTTTTAAAAATATAAAACCGACTTAAAAAAAAATAAACTAGAACTAAAAAGTATTAAATAGGTAGAATAGGTACCTAATATTTTGAAATTTTCTCTGTCATTGTATTGAAATACATGAATCGATATTGTCATTCATATTCGGACCCTTGTTTCATGAATATTCTAAATTTGAAATCTTTTCCGACCGGCCAGATGCGTTTAATATATTATAATACGAGTACGAGTACCATCGAGCTGGTCTGATGATGGAGACGGAAGGTGGCCATAGGAACTCCTAAACTACACATGATAAACCCATCGTGTTTGGGCTCGTTGAATTTGTCATCACGAGCAATTTACTTTAGACCTAGGAGATTCTCAATTCGACGGTATGTTTTCTTTTTTTGGATGTTTGTTACGCGATTACTCCGTCAATTATTGTGGGCCGATTTTGAAAATTCTTTTTTTTTGTTTGAAAGGGGATAACCATGACGTGGTTCCATTTTAATTTGGTCGAGATCAGATTGGAAAGCGAGGCGGAATCGCGAGGCCGAAGGTCGAGCGATTCCGCCGAGTACATTAATAGCAAAAAATTCAAAAAAAAACTGTGAAATAAAAAACTATTTAAAAAAATATATAAAAACCGCCTTCAAAAATGTATGAAATAAAAAAAATCGAACCCTAGAGTTGAAGGCGGTGCTAAAGCAAGCAAAAATGATACATGAAAGAAAACATGCGTGGATGATATCCTTTGTGATTTGTGTAGCCTTCTTTAGCACCGCCTTCAACTCTAGGGTTCGATTTTTTTAATTTCATAAATTTTTTAAGGCAGTTTTCATATTTTTTTTTACATACAATGCTGACATTATTAGAATGAAGAGTGACGAGTATTTGTTTAACTGTTCAACTAAATAAATACGTTCTATCCACAGAGCACGGAATACCGCGCGCGCGCGCGCGGGGGTATTCCGTGCTCTGTGTGGATCTATCTATTAAAAGCGCACAAACAGGAAATTACAATCATAATAATATTTTGTTCCGTATACCAAATAATTTTCAAAAATTTTTTTTATTTTATTTAATTTGATAAGAAGTGTTAGTTTAATTGTAAATTGTCATAATTTTATTATTCAAATATAATTAAAAATTTTGGAATTTACAGAAATAATGTTCTTTATAAATATAAATGAAAGCGCCATCTTTTGTCTAGTAGCAGTAATTCTACAGCCTAGTGACAATTAAAGGTACCTAGATACATGTTGTATTTCAACTAGATAGCGCCCTTAGTATAGAAGTATTAACAAACATTAACGCCACCTGTTTGTTTTACGACAACATCAAGAAAAATTATTAACGCCCTCTGTTGGTTTTACGATTTACAACGTTACCAAATTTGTTATATGGAGTGGTCTATCTGTCCCGACAGGGTTATAAAATCAATGTTCTCAAGATAATTTAACTTGAAAGTACAATTTTCGTACTTTTCGTTATATTTTGGAGATTTACTTAACACCTTTTCAAAGTAGTAAAATATAATGTTTTTTGCTATGTTTGTTAATTAAAGATCAATACATAACATATATTTTTTAAATTTTTTTTATCTTTACCAATAGCTCAATAATGTCGTTTAAAGTTTTCCTTTTCTTATTTCCGCCTTAACTAACTTCACTTGATACTCGTAGCAAAAGTGGCCACTTGAAAGTCAGAAATTTTCTGTTCGCTGAAGCCATTGAGTGAAGCCAGGGTGGAGTGTTCCGTTCGCATATTGTGTCCCACAACAATGAATTGTGCCGCACGAGGCAAATAGATACAGCACACAGAATTATCAGTAATTGCTATTTGTCACACCGTGTCATAACACTCATTTCATGGGCATGAGCACAGCATTGTTCTCAAGAGTGACGTCGAAGTTAAACTGTCACTCTTGTCGAAATAGTTTGCAGGTTGAGGTTTAAGCGACGCGTGGCCGAGTGGTTTGGGCATCGGCTTCTCATGCGAGAGGTCCGCGGTTCGAATCCGGTCGGCGTGTACCAATGAGTTTTTTCTGACGAAAACATTTAAGTACATACCTACACCTGCTGCTTCACCGTTCGGAACCGGTGTAAAACTGTAGGCCCCTTACTAGGTGGTAGGCTCAAATTGTAGCCAACTGGGTTGTGGTACCACCGTACTGGATGTAAGATGGCCGCATAGCAGCCTCGGTTGTGTTTTCCTCTAGTCCAGTATAGCCAGCAATCCAGGGAAGACTCCGGTATGGCACTTACTTTTTCGGAGGTGATATTGGTTTTTCGGAGCATGCGCTTTGGCCCTTCTGACTCAGCCACCCATACCGGATTACATAAAAAAAAAGGTTATGATTGTGGAATGTTTTGTCGTAGGGAGAGAGGTCCGGCAGCCAAGGCGACGTCGGTGACCTCACGCGCGAGTCCTGGGAGGTGCGTATCTTCCTAATTATACTGCTGTAGTATAGTGCTTTCTCGGACATTACAGCGACGGCATATCTACGTTGCACTCAACAGATTGACTGCTCCTGTGACATACTTAGTGTAGAAAGTGGAAACAAACACAGTTTAGTTTACTAAACTGTGTTTGTTTGAAACAACTTCAACAACTTCAACACAGTTCAGAGTTACGGGAAATCCCGGTGTGAATGTCAGAAAACTCTCTGTATCTATGTAGGTACTTTGGTTACACCATATTCGAAGAAGTCTATAGAAAAAACCCAGATTATTAAGAAATAAATCAGATTAAAAAAATAATGTTATACTATAAACTATAAATTGTAACTAGCGATTACTACAAACATTTTAAGGGCTGATTCAGGAGCTCAAATGAACAACTTAAACCTCGCTAATTATAATTTTTTATCTCAAAAGATACAAATTTCGTGATCCTTATGCATTGGTCGTATTTACTGCCAAAGAAATGTATGGGGATAGTATACTTTTAAAAAATTACTAAGGCCAAAGTGTTTTATTTGGACTTCAGAATCATCCTTTAAAATGTTGGTAGTAATTGCTGAATCACCTGTAGAAGAGCGACATCATTAATACATCGCAACAACCAAAAAGTAATCACAATCAAATAGGTATCTATGATTTTAGGGCAGTTTTTTAGGGCTCTCTTCAAGAATACTCACTTTCAAGGCACTTAAAATGTTTGGTATCACTGTACTGGCATCTTTATACGTTTGAACCACAGAAGTAGGAATATAAAAAAAAGCGAACATGCTCAAAGTTGTGTCCATCTAAAGGGCACTTTCAGTTTCAATCTTTCGGTCTGCTTCCTACCTCCGTTCGGATCTCTCGCAGCTCTATCTCACTAGACGTATTGAGAAGCTCGTTAGAGCGAGTGAGACGAATCTTGAGAAAGTGTCAGTAGCAAGGAATTATTCCCAGTAGAGAATAGCCCCGCCATGCTGTTGCTACGCCTCGACACTCGGCTGGAAAGCAAAATAAAATGCGGTGGAAAGGGAAGTTTGGTGGCAATATTTGGACTCTCTGTGAGGATATTCCTACTTCTATGGTTCAAACACATAATAACTAACCACATAAACCTGTCAAATTACTTATCAATTCTCACATCACTTTTATGGCCAAGATAACAAAGTGCCAACGTCAAAACAATACGTATTGAATCTTTGTTCAAGGAATGGATACACCGTAAATGTGCTTTGTTTACTCATACGTCACAGCGCAGTATTTATTGTATGGGCGAGGTGTTTCGAGCTATCTCGTCGGTAATTCTATGAAGTGCAGCATTAGATAATTTATTTAACGATTTATGACCGGAGATAAGCTCAACCGAATATAATTGTCTGAAACAAATTTTAACAAAATGTAAAGTTCTTTTTACACATTAACTAAGTCAAAGCACAAAGGTATTAATTTGACAATAGTATTTGAGATCTATAGGTTGTTTGTTACGTTCACACAGAATCTTAAACAGCTATGAAAACAACACATTACATATGCGTTCTCACGACAAAGACACCAAAATAGATCGCTTGACGAAATTGTAAAAAAAAAAATTATTACAAAGCATGTGGTTAAATTAAAGTGATGTTTTGACGTGGCAGCTATTGAAGGCGCCGTACGTCAAAATATATTCGATTCTGAAGAGCCAGAACCTGTCCGGTGACTCGGAGGAGCACCTACGGGAAGAGGTACGGTAGCGGGCGACTCTTGTCTAGTGCAAGCGTAGCGCGGAGCACGCCTAGTGGTAACCCTGGATGTGATAGCACGCGTAGCAACCCTGCATTCTGTGTGCCGACCGCCTGCCTCGTTCGGCCCTCTCTGTCCGCTTGATTTGAATAAGTAATCGGAGAATTCTTTTTTTAATTTCTTCTAGTCCTTTCCAAGGCAAAATCTTCGAAAAGCCTTTTGTTATAAAGTGGCGGACCACTTATAGAACCTTGTCACACACACCAACATAATGTTGTTGGTCGACGAAGGTACATCGAAAAAATATTTTCAGTTTTATGTGTAATACTAATATGTCACATCAAGTGCAGTCAATGCTCTTAAATCATTTTGTTTTTCCATCGACGAAGATTCATAATTACACACTGCATTTGTAAAAATAGTATTTTATTGTAATTTTGTGATTTTTTTTATGTTTCTTCTAAGATTCTCCGCTCACTTATTCTGTTACTGGACGGGCCTCCGGGAGCACATCGCGGCACCGTAGTGGCTTCCCCCCACACGAGCATGTCTTAGTCTCCTTTCTGTCTATCTTACCTATGTGTGCTAGGGGTTTTTGTTTTTTGTTCTGTGTCCACGGAGTGATGTAGAGACGTACATACTTACCTAGGCAATCGGCATTGTATTATCTTTGCAGCCGTGCAATGCATAGATAATACAGTGTTGGGTGCCCAGTAAAATGTGTAGGTCTATAAGCGGGCTATTGTTAGTGGTTTTAGTATGTCTTGTGAGCAAAGAATATTGTACTCCGTCTTGTGAGGATGTCGGATTTTGTTCTTCCTAGGGTGTCTCGAGAGTTCTACAGAAGTAAGAGAATTTGGTTTTCTAGCTGTACATTTTATATTATTAAGACTGTACACGTTATTACTTTTATAGACTAGCTTTGCCCACGACTCTGCTCACGTTAAAATGTGACCTACAGGAAATACAACTTCGAGTGCGATCACCACTGACTATATTTCTATACCTACATACATATAAAACGACACGCCTCTTTCTCAATGTGGTAGGCAGGGACCACGCCGGAGCTCCGCGTCCCACAATCCGGCCTGACACATCTAACAAAGTTTGACAAATGTCTTTATAGTCAGAAATCTCAGTAAAATTGTTAATGTTGCTCTCAGGCCGTGTTTTCGATGGACTGTAAGCGATGGTATTATGTGGCTAGTCATTAAAATACTTGTTTTAATGTGTAAAAAAAATATCCTGCGTAGTTTCTTGCCGGTTAATCTTTGCGGGTGCAATCGAATCGGATAGAACAAATTGTGACAAGTTGCAGTGCAGTCTAACTGCCGTATGAATGATCAATAAACAATACACGTAACAATACAATACAATGCTCTACTGCCTCTTCCGTTCTCAATAACAATATAATAACGTCATTGTGTTGCTATTTAAATGTTACTGTTAGCACATAGCAAGTATTAGTGAAAACCGCACGAGAGAATGGACTAAGCCGTTCTCAAACTATGATTGAATAGGCGGACAGATGGCAGATTGCGTTATGTAATACTCGGAGATGTTTACAAGTTAACAAACATTGAATACGTAAGTTAAATACAATGACTTTTGAACAGCGGCTTGTTGTTGTAACGTTGAGAGGTCAAAAGTGTTCTGCATTCATGACGTGGTATCTATGATGTTAAATAATCTAACCTAGTGGTTAGCTAATGGCAGTATCTTCACTTCTCCTCAGCTGTGATAGTTGACAAAACAAGTGTGCTGTATAGACCGTGTTCATAGTTATTTTACCTCTAGCCATCAAGTTGCCTAACCTGAGCTCTGTGTTGCCATAATTGGTTCGTACTATTTCCCTGTACGAAATATTTGAACGTATTTTTAGAATAGAATAGAATAGAAACTCTTTATTGCACACAAATTGAAAGAAGAACAGTACACGACAAGAAACAAGAAATGAAGGAGTGCGCAAAGGTGGACTTATCACTACAAGTACAACATGTACTTATACATAATTTCCACTACCACGGGGAAAATATTAATAGCAAGTAACCCTTTTTAGGACCGTAGTACTAGTGACAGCAAGTGGTGCCAACCTAGCGGAAGATACAATGACATGTGTCAGAGGTAAAATAACTGTGAACGATCTGTAGTGCGATTCTTATCATGAAAATTTCCCAGCAAAAAAATTGAATGAATAATGATTTAACGGATAATCGGCAATAAATGCACGAAAGCAATTTGTTAATCGATAAGCAGCAATAAAGGCACAAAAGCAATTTGTTTTAAGGGCCGGTTTATTTGTCACGGTCGTTTGACTTTTTTCCGTGAAAAATGCAGTTAAATGTGAAAAGAAATCCAAATGTGACATTGTGAAATGTGATTTTCGTAGAATACTTTCTAAACAACTTAGCAATTTTTCTAAGAATAGTAGATTAAAAACAAATTCAATATTTAATGTTCCAGATACTCGACACAAAATGGTCCACAAGTTTCGTTGTTGGTTTTGGTGTCATACTGAACCGAAAAGGAATGTTCGGCACTATAACCGTGTTATGTCAGATAATCAATCGAAAAATCTACAAAACTGCGAATCATAAATAAAGGATACAATAGTAAACTCAGGAATACTTTTCTTTTACATTTTTTAATAGATAAAATGTCAAATTAGGTGACAGGAAAATGGGTCCTTAATAAATTATAATACCTATAAGAATTTGATGTAAAGCTATTTCCAGAATTTTTATTTTTATTTTCCCTAAATATCAGTGGTTGGGGAATGAGCGGGTACGAAGGGAGGGGAGGGAGGGAAAACGGGCGGTGGGGGAAGGAAGGGAGGGAGGGAGGAAATGTCCCCCTTACCGGTTGTCAGGCGTACCTTGTTACAGCGAAGAAGATTCGATTTGCTAGGTAAATATAACAACAGTCCTTAAAAATTATCGCGACTCCGGAAAAGGACAATCAGCGAGCGTCACTGACAGCTGTCATGGCGAGGCCACGCGCGCCATGGTGATTACGAGCCCGTATGCTTTGTTGATTTTGACTGATAAATTACGGTTCACTTATTGATGTTGATGTGTCTACTGTTGTCTGTAGTTAGTTTTTTTAGAGTTATCATTGCTCGCTACCTCATTAAAACAACACAAAAAATACTATACTTCACTTGAATTTTTTTTATTAGGTGTGATATAAATTCATAAATATATAATTGCATAGAATGAACCAAACTATTGGCCGTTTTTAAACCCCGACGCAAAAAGAGGGGTGTTATAAGTTTAACGTTTGTGTGTGTGTATAGGTGCATCTGCCTGTGGCATCGTAGCTCCCAAATGGATGGTCCGATTTGATGCGGGTTTTTTATTAGAAAGCTGGTTTAATCGGGATCGTTCTTAGCTATGTTTGTAATCATAGTAATCAAGTAATTAAGTAATTAAAAAAAAATATTATCTTAAAAAGTAGACCGATTTGCATGCGTCCAAAGCGTGAAATAAAAGATAAATTACTAATGTTTACCACCTAAAGTTAAATCTCGTTCATCAGTTATTTGTCGGTTATAGCGACATTTCTCATTTTAGCCGAAATTGGTGAAATCGGCCTTGTATTATATAACAAAATCCAACCACTTTCTATAATGGGTTAAGATATTTGAAAAAAAAAAATGCTTTTTGAGAATTAAATTATTATTTATTGCACAGCACAAGTTGACAAAGGGCGGACTCAGTGCCTAATGATTATTCAATGAAAATATTAACGAAACAATTATGCGGTATCGTTTGAAATATTAAATAAAATTTATTACAGGCATTTTCACTACAACATAATAGATAGACGTGAATAAAGCAGTGAGTGACAGTCGTAAATCCCATGATGGATTCAGATGTTTGATGAACAACGTTATAAATTACAAAGATAGTAAGGAATGGCACGAGAAAAGCGTGTGCACTATAAAATGGCCTACTGAAGAACGCTTCACTTGAGCACTACAGTATCACATCATGATACACAAGACGAGCTGTACAGAAGTCGGCCAGAGGAAAATCTGGTGAACATGTGCTTCATAGTGCAACTAGGAAGTTATGATACGTGGGAAATATGCGCAACAGCTGTCTGCATTCCTAAGACTCAACTATTTTACTTAATTCTTAAAACTTTCGACCGAAAGTTCACGTCCCTACGTGAACTTTCGGCCGAAAGTTTGTCGATAATTGTATGACCTAATAACCTAATTATCGACAAACTTTTGATCGAAAGTTCACGTTCCTTCTTAGGAGTGCAGACAGTTGCGCATATTTGCCACGTACCATAACTTTCTGGTGACAGGTAGGTATAGCCTACACAGTTTCTATTACGGAATAAAGAACGATTTACACAAGCGGAAAGGGCATATAAGTGTGTGCTTAATTGGGACATGGAGTATCAAGATTAAATGGAATAAAAACACTTTTATTGCAAATAAAATTGTACAAAACGTAGTAACTTAATGCCTATTGCATTTTCTGCCAGTCTACCATTTTTAACATAACTGTACCAGTGTGCAACAAAACATAGTGATGATAAACGAATACTCCACACTAATTATGTTCAAGGGGGGAAGGGGGATGTGGGGGGGGGGGGGAGGTGGTTGGGAGAACTTTGTTTTTTTTTTTTATGGAAACTGACACGGTTGGCTAATTCACCTACAACATCCGTGATGTCAGCCCGATAAACCGGGTGAACTTGGTGCCACGTCAGTGCTTCCCTTCGGTCGTGCCGTTGTACAAAATTATACATGTTTAACGTTATGCTACAAAAGATAACACAAGGATTGATACGTTTACGTTGTTGGTCGGACTGACGGGAATGACAGAGGAAGTACGAACGAACTTGATCTTTTACATTCGAGTAAAAAATGTGACGAGTACTGTATATTCGGAAACACACTCGCCGGAAGCCCTAGCGGTACGATAGCAATAGATAGAAACAATTTTGTGAACAAATGATGTCGACAATAAAAGTAAACAACTTATCTCTTCTACCCCTTAGGGTCCAGAGTTCCTAGGTGAGCTTACTTAACCAACAACGAAAGGAATATATCGATATTCCATTGCGGAGGTCTGCATTTCTGCAGTCACCCTGGTGGACTGGTGGCCTTCATGGAAGACGTAGTCTGACTGAATTAAATGGAGAGCAATGTATTATTTTTAATTACACGGTTTTAAATTAAATGCATCTGTTGGTCCTTCGAGCCGGATAAAGATGTATTTGTGTAACTATAGACACGATTAGATTCAGTATCAGGTTTACTTTTATTTTTCCTCAATACAACGAACTTTGCTTAAAAACGTTACAGGAAAAGTTATATAATATTATTTTGTAGATGCACATCTATTATTAAAGTTAGTGTTGTGACACAAAGACAAAATGCGTCTGTCACACTGTGTTACGAGCGCGTGTTACGAGAGCTTGGGCACGTGTTACGAGAATGAGTTTTGCGACGAAGTAAATTGTACGTGTTTGCTCGACTTGGCGGGGGCACTGACGTGCCCCCAGATGAAGTGAATTAACCAGACTACGCCCGGGACGTCAGCTCTGCCAGCATTTCCGGCCCCTTCTCTTGCCCCTTACTAGGTTCTAGGTAGGCTTAAATTGTGGCCGACTGGGTGGGTACCACCGTACTTTTTTGTTTTTTTTTTCTTTAGGATAGCGCGACATGTGGCATCGTTTCACCTACAAGTAGGTGTCTAACGATGCCCATGTGATGCACGGAGATTGCGAATGCCAAGCCGGCCTGACAGGAGCCTTTTCACGCTGTATGTGAGTAGAGCAACCTCGGCTGTTTTGTCCTGTAGTCCAGTATAGCCAGCAATCCAAAGGGAAGTCTCCGGTATAGCACCTTCCTTCTCGGTGGTGATATTGGCTGGTTGGAGCATGTGCTCTGGCCCCTCTGACTCAGCCACCCGTACCGGACTACTTTAAAAAAATCTCTTTTCGTCGCATAACATCGGGGGTCTATTCCTAGGGCGAGTCTATTCCTATGGTGATTCACTGGTGAAAGGTTCAGGTTCTGTTCAGTGTAGTCGCCACGACCAAAGGGAGGCACTGACATGGCACCTAATTCACCGAGGTGTATGGGCTGCCATCACAGGTGTTTTAGGTGATGTAGTCAACAAGTTTCCATAAAAAAAAGTTGAACTCACGCAACAGAATCTCGAGAGCGAGAGGGCGAGCGGGTAGTGAAGCGAGAGAGAATGAGATAGCAAAGTATTTCACACGAAATAAACTCTTGTGAATCTTTGTAAATCCAAGCAGTTGGTATTTTGAATGTAGATATTTCAAGTTAATCTATGTTATTCCAAAAGCAGTTGGTTCATTGAATGTAGACATTTCAAGTTAATCTATGTGAATCCAAAAGCTGTTGGTTCATTGAATGTAGATATTTCAAGTTAATCTATGTAATTCCAAAAGCAGTTGGTTCATTGAATGTAGACATTTCAAGTTAATCTATGTGAATCCAAAAGCTGTTGGTTCATTGAATGTAGATATTTCAAGTTAATCTATGTAATTCCAAAAGCAGTTGGTTCATTGAATGTAGACATTTCAAGTTAATCTATGTGAATCCAAAAGCTGTTGGTTCATTGAATGTAGATATTTCAAGTTAGTCTATGTGAATCTAAAAGCAGTTGGTTCATTGAATGTAGATATTTCATGTTAATCTATGTGAATCCAAAAGCAGTTGGTTCATTGAATGTAGATATTTCGAGTGAATCTATGTGAATCTAAAAGCAGTTGGTTCATTGATTGTAGATATTTCGAGTGAATCTATGTGAATCTAAAAGCTGTTGGTTCATTGAATGTAGATATTTCAAGTTAGTCTATGTGAATCTAAAAGCTGTTGGTTCATTGAATGTAGATATTTCAAGTTAGTCTATGTGAATCTAAAAGCTGTTGGTTCATTGTATGTAGATATTTCAAGTTAGTCTATGTGAATCTAAAAGCTGTTGGTTCATTGTATGTAGATATTTCAAGTTAGTCTATGTGAATCTAAAAGCTGTTGGTTCATTGTATGTAGATATTTCAAGTTAGTCTATGTGAATCTAAAAGCTGTTGGTTCATTGTATGTAGATATTTCAAGTTAGTCTATGTGAATCCAAAAGCAGTTGGTTCATTGAATGTAGATATTTCGAGTGAATCTTTACGCGGCGGGTGGCCGAGTGGTTTGGCCATCGGCTTCTCATGCGGGAGGTCCGAGGTTCGAATCCGGTCGGCGTGTACCAATGAGTTTTTTCGGACGAAAAAATTTACGTGCATACCTACACCCGCTGCTTCACCGTTCGGAACCGGTGTAAAACTGTAGGTCCCTTCCCTTGCCCCTTACTAGGTGTTAGGCTCAAATTATAGCCGACTGGGTTGGTACCACCGTACCGGATGTAAGATGGCCGCAAGCAACCTCGGTTGTGTTCTCCTCTAGTCCAGTATAGCCAGCAATCCAGGGAAGTCTCCGGTATGGCACCTACCTTCTCGGAGGTGATATTGGCTTGTTAGAGCATGTGCTTTGGCCCCTCCGACTCAGCCACCCATACAGGATTAAAAAAAAAATCTATGTGAATCTAAAAGCAGTAGGTTCATTGAATGTAGATATATCAAGTTTATCTATTTTTAGTTCAGCATGGCAGAATCGAGCTATGTTTAAACGTATATGTAGGTAAAGTGGGTTGACACTTGCATTTATTTATGGCGGCGCCCGCAAGACCTTGACTCTTTATAATTAAAATGCGTCGGCAAATACGGCGCGCGGTGACGCCACTCTCGGATCCTTATTGAGCGGATAATGTTCCGTTGACCATAGAGCAGATTAACCTAATAAAGAAGACACGAGATACCCGTGCGAATCTCTGAGGGAAACTTAATGGAATGATCACTTTGTTTGTTCGACGTCAGGGTGACCATATTTGCTGCTTTTTGTGTAAAGTGAATTCGTGTTGAAAATACTTAGTAAGAATTAAATACCTTCTTTATACCAATATTTGGTTTTAGTTATTTTTAATAAATAATATATATTATTTACATTAGAATGTCATCATCATTTGACATAGTAAGTACTTATTTAACTTGCATTATTATATATAAAAAAATATCTGCCGACGACAATAGGTCGAAATATTATGAAAAATATTTAGTATTTAGGTACTTTATTTGTGTTTTCAGTAATTAACGATAAAATTTATAAATTCAATTATTCCGAGCTAACCATTTATAATTATAATAATTATTTAAGGGCGGGCTTATTGCCTTAGGAAATTTCTTCCAGTCAACCCGGTGGATCTAAATTTTTACATGGAATCCGAAACATGGAGCAGTGGGTGCAGGTATGTACCTAGGTAAATATTTTCAAATCAGAACTCATTGATATATGCCGGTTGGATTCGAACCTCGGACCTCTCGCAAGAGAAGCAGACGCCCCGACCACTTCGGCACCCGCCGCCGCCTATAATTCACTGTTTAATTTAATTAAATCTGTAACATAAAATACATCTGATATCTACTCCTATCCTACTGGGGATCCAACATTGTTTATGTAGGTACGTTTCCCTCCTACTGTATTAGGTCTTGTGACGAAGTTTCACCAGATATGCCTTGGAGTAAACAGTGTCTGTTATTTTAGAACGCAAAAAAACATACCTATGACGCATTTCCATTGTGTTGTAATTAAATTTGATTTGTCTTCTGCAGTCTACAATTTCTTCTTGCGCATCGTCCTTGCAAGAGTACCTTTACCTTTGTACCTTTACGAAGTAACTATTAAGTAATCTGTGCCTTTACCAAGAGTTACCAAGAAGTAAAATTTATCTCCACTTTTGTGTACCCGACACGACGAGATCCACTTTTTAGTTTGCTCCGGTATCCATTCCGTTCCGTATCCATTCCGTTCCGTATCCATATTCCATACGGAAGCCTATTACTACTAAACCTACGCTGTTTGTCTGTCCGTCGTTTTAACCGTAAAAGGTAGCCGTTTGAAATTTTCACAGAATACACATATTATGGCGGATGTACCAACAAACAATAAAAAAAAGCAAAAAAAATATATGGGCAGGAAGAGCGTTCCAGAATTAATATTTTTTTTTGTAATAAGTTATTATTCCTCCACAAAATGCTGCGTAACCCCAATGCAAAGTGGACAAGAATTAGGTAAACCTTTAGTATCAAGTGAGTTTATCTCACCAGTGACGTCATCAATGAGGTCAATGCGACACCGACTGACAAGTGTCAGCTGATTGATGCGGAAATCGCTCCAGCATGATGTACAATGAACACGAGACGCGAGCTTATCTTGGTGTCTCCCGCGGTGTCTAAATCATATCTCATTGATCTCTTTCTATCTGCTTGAATAGTATGAATAATACTATAATATTCTACTAGTAGATAACGATATATCTAGGATGGAATGGCACATCCGTTGACCGGCAGAGGAAATATAAGTTGAAATGGCGCATTCTGTTGATAATTTATTTCGAATAGACAGGGCTATAAGGTATTCAATTCCATTGTGATTATTTCCTATTACATCATGCGCAAAATTCTGTAACGTGGATCCAGCTAGATCATTTATATATAACCCCCCAACGCAAAAGGAGGAGTGTTACAAGTTTGACGTCTCCGTCTGTCTCTGTGTCTGTCTGTGGCATAGTATGCGTTTTTTTGTTGAGAAAGCTGGTTTAGGGTTGGTTCTTAGCTATGTTTGATGAAGATTGAGCCGATTCGAATATCATCGACGCTTTTCCTAATGGGATTGATTCACAAAATTGTAACTTTTGCGCCAAAGTCGATTCGATATTTTATTGGAGTGTGAACGGAACACTAATTTAAGAAATGCTCTTATCAAAGGTTTAAAGACGGACCGATTAAATCGAGGATTAAATTTATTTTTAAACGGTTTTTTCTATCCACAGGGCATTAGGTGATCCCCTCACGGAAAAATGCAAAATAATCACTACATTTTTCCAAGCATCTCTAGCCCTCAGAGGCTAGAGATTGTTTAGTAGTTACGATGGGGTTGGCGTAGTCGACAGTTGGCTAAAGCCCTATTTCATAAAGTAGAAAAAAAATTGTGAAAGGGGAATTTATTACACTTTCACTCGTCGCCTTGATCCCATTCTCATCCCATTTGACGTTTTAATTTGACAGTTAGACAAATGAAGCGTTTCTGGTGCCCTGGTGCCTTATACCGTGCAATATTGGGCGAATTTTCCGGAAGTTTCCGCTATGCGCTAATATCGTTGACACGTCCATGAAGTGTGCCGTGCGCGAGCGATCAATGCGCAGATCCGATCATCTTGAGATAAACGAATGCTTTTCTTGTTATTGTTTTGTTCTTTATCTTGAATTTAGATCTTGCCGTTGAAGCAAAATGAATGAGATGCTTTGCAGGCGCATTTTATTTTTCTTTCGCAATAATTTTTGACATTATTTTGGTTATAATAACTTTATTCCTCTTTGCCAACATGAACAAATAATACACCTATACGTCTGGTGAGAAATGAGCTTAGAAAGGCCAATTGTCTTTCAAACTTTACCTACCCCTTTTTTCCTTTTTAACTGTTTCTCACATCAGATGAGCAACAAAAATCCTAGGAAAAAGTGCATCTTCGTCATGTTTTTTTTACGCGTAATTATAAGTATATTGCCTCCTGAAGATTTTTTTTATTTTATGGAAACTGACACGGTTGGCTACATCACATACAACGTCCGTGATGTCAGCCCATAACACCGGGTGAACTAGGTGCCATGTCAGTGCTTCCCCCTTTGATCGTGCCGGCTACACTGAACTGGTCGGAAAACACAAACTATTTACATAGCCGTTTAGACCGACGTTTCATTCGGTGCGGTGGTACCAACCCGGGCGGGTTAAACCCTACCACCAAGCAACATTAGGAGGGAAGGGACCTACAGTTTTACGAGGAATCCGAACCTCGGTCAGCCTCCAACGGTCAGCGGTCACCCATCCAAGTACTGACCGCACCCAGCGTTGCTTAACATTCAATAGAGACAGTTGACTGTCTGCACCACTGAGCTATCGAGGCTGACAAGATTAAAACATTTATATAATCACCTTAAGCCAGGTGAGCTGTTTGTTGTTTGGCCGATGCGATTCGATTGTATCATGAATTCATGAAGCATTGTGTGCGAAAACGTACACGCCCGCTTCGTTAGTTTGCGTACAGTTCAACCACTTTAACATGGCAAAATATAACCAAGTATTAGTGTGAAAATGGCACTATGGAACTGCATGACGTTTTAATGTAGTCAAAGTATACTTTGCCGGCCAGTACCTCGAATGCTGTGGTGGCCAAGTCGTTGTTTTCACTCAGATGAAACGAATCGCACTGAAGGGCGAAAATTGCTGTATTGTGTTCAACATGACAATTGAAATCGCTCTTTGGAACCGATTCTTTGGAAAATCTATGGAAATTGGCAATTGGTGTTAAGCGTTAGTGGAAGCAAGGTACGTACCTACTTAATTAGAGATTCGGCGATATATGACGAGACATTTTTAAGATAATGCATGATTAGAAAACAGCTTTAGCTGGTGATAAACATACAAGCGATCGTGTTTACTAGGAGTGGGAATATCGTAATACCGCGATAAAAATTTTATTATTAATCATTGTACATTTTGCATCGCGTTCTAATCCACTCCGTTAGTCATGTCATGTAGCATGACCATTGGCGTATATAGAGGGGGGGGGGGGGGGGGCCGGGTGGGCACGGCCCACCCCAGAAGTATCTGGTGCCCACCCCAGGATGTTGGGTTGCCAACCCAAAATTCTAGGGTGGGCACTTAAATAACTTCACACAAAAACACTTAAATAATCTACAGCTGAGGAATCAACATAAAATTGAATTTCCATCCAGGTAATCAAAATAAACACTTAAAAAAATGTTTTTGTGTAATTTTATTTAGGTAGAGAAACTTTCCGAAATCAATGGTCGAAATACGGTTCAACACTTCAAGTTCAAATTACCTACTTTTATTGCGTAGGTACATCGGGTTTCGGCTTCATCGGCCATCGCTTTTCAGGGGCCAGGCCCACCCTGGAAAATAACTCTAGATACGCCAATGAGCATGACTAGTGAAAGAAACCGTTCTGGCGCTTATAGGGGTACGAGCTAATCGCGGATTGGAATTAAGATGTATCAATTAACAATTTATTTACATCGCTATCGGCTTAAAGTTATCGGCTCGCGACCGAGCTCTGAAACTGGCACAACTGACGTATATGCACACATACTGTCACATAAACTGCAGTCGTCCGCCAATGGTGGTTGCAATTGTTGGACTGAAGAGGGTTGTCACCACCTCTTCTTATTTATTTTTTTCTCCCAAATACTTTAAGAATTACATGTGCGATTTTACGCTAGCACTAAAATAGATAATAATGCGAGTTAATGCGCGGCAAGGGCGGGCTTATTGCCTTAGGCAATTTCCTCCAGTCAACCCGGTGGACCTACATTTTTACATGGAATCCAAACCATGGAGCAGTAGGTGAAGGTATGCACGTAAACTTTTTCAAATTTGAAAAAAACTAATTGGTCACACGCCCGGCCTTTGGTTGGATTCGAACCTCGCACCTCTCGCAAGAGAAGCCGTAGAGATGCCATACCTCTAGCCAGATGTATGCTTGAGGCTGACTCGAAGTGGTACCACCGAATATAATGCTTGTCCGCTTTACTGGTCCATTCGATAAAATTACTTCGACTTAGGAACTAAAGATAGGCTTATATTTTACTAGCATGTACTTATATGTATTGTTAATAAGTATTCTTATTATTATTTTATCTTCAATTCTCACGCTCAACTCTTTTGCTACTACCTACTTACATTCCACTATATTATCAAATCTCAAACATCCACATGTACCGTGTGGGGTCGGTACTTAAAAAGAATAACCCCACTGCATCTCTCCCCGTCGCATGTCGTAAAAGTCGACTAAGGGATAAGAAAATTCGTCAGCCTCGGTAGCTCAGTGGCGCGGTTGGTTAGTCAACTGTTATTAAGCAACGCTAAGCGCGGTCAGTGATTGGATGGGTGACCGCTCGACCGTTGGAGGCTGACCGTGGTTCGGATTCCACGTTAAACTGTAGGTCCCTTCCCTTCTTACCTTACTAGGTGGTAGGGTTTATCCCGGCCGGGTTGGTACCACCGCACTGAACGAAGCGTCGGTCGAAACGGCTATGTAAATAGTTCGTGTTTTCCGTCCAGTTTAGTGTAGCCGACATGAAATGAAGGGAAGCACTGACATGGCACCTAGTTCACCCTGTGTTATGGGCTGACATCACGGATGTTGTAGGTGATGTAGCCAGACGTGTCAGGTTCCATAAAAAAAAAATCCAAAGGTTGACTGTAAGAAATCTTTGTAAGGGATAAGTCCGCCTTTGCACCTTATGTAAATTTTCTAATGTATTTGTTACTGTTTAATGTTTACTGAAGCAATAAAGAATTTTCTATTTTCTATTTCTAAAGATGCGTTCTCTCTGAAATATTGTATGACCTCGGTTGCACGGAGGATTACGCGTTGACTGAGAGTGTAAATAACATAGAGAAATAATATACTTTATACGTATATGGTAAATAACTTCACACCAGCAAAATGACGTGTTGTCTGTCTTTAATAAACTTTCGATTGATACCCATGGACTGTATTTACGCCCCATAAATTGGGCGCCAGCGAGCACCCACGCAAACGCCGTCGTATTTTCAGATATTGATTACGTACATACTGCTCGTTTGTCCAATAATTTCCCGTTGTGCGCGACCATGGGGGTTCGGGGTAGGTAGAGCTAGTCTATTCTCGTCCCGCGCATGTAGTCAACTAGGGTAAAGTCGCTCAAGGCCTGCATTGCTTGACCTATTAGGGGATTACTTACTTGGAGCTCATATACAGAGCACTATGAATTATTAAATTGCCCTAATATGTTTATCCTACGACGACGGCGCGGTGGCGGCGAAGGCGCGGAGTTGCAGGGGTTACAATTTTGATATGTGGATTGAAGTCAATAGTTTTCTCATTACATTCCTAGTTATTAGCATAACATGACATGCTTCCTAATGGTCTAATCGTTAACATTGGTCATCATATAAAAAACATGACAATACAAATGACGTGATGGGTGTTAGTGATGGATTATGCAATGCTCTTTGTTTTCCATTTGTTGTTGTTGCCGCTATTTTTTTAATTTGTTTTATTGAATGCGCCAGATTTTTTTTTTAATGGAAACTGTCACGGTTGTCTACATCACCTACAGCATCCGTGATGTCAGCCCATAACACCGGGTGAACTTGGTGCCACGTCAGTGCTTCCGTTCGATCATATGCGAGGTTGCGAATGTCATCCCGGCCTGATAGGTGCCTATTCACGCCCTCTCGAAGGATCCGAGGCTATACTTGGTGGTAAATATACGGGCAGGGAGCGTTCCGGAGTCTACCAGTTCTGTAGTGGCCACTATTTCTATTCTCTATGCCTCATCAAATGCCCCGAATTCCTCAAATTCCCTGTCCGGCGGCGTATATTTTACTTCGTTAATTGGCGCGTAAAATTGTATAATCGTGTGCTGCAGCGTAATTAAATTCTCGGGCGCGAAGCCGACGCTTCCCTCGCGTGTTTGTCTTGCTCGCCGTCGGCGGCGGAGGCGCGTCGTGTGTTACATTACATTATTCATTGGAACCGCCTCGCTCGTGCGCTTGTGCTTCATCCACGACACCGGTTCCATCATACCGCCTCCACCGTTCACCCACTCGACTCGCTTCAGTCAGTAGTCCTCTACGCCTCGAACCGCGCTGACGTCGCCTTCAATCATCTCATCGCTCATCAGACTTTCGCGAGAAACGTTATCGTCCTATCCTCACCAACACTCGCGTCGGTGACTCAAGTCGTTTCTCACAGAGTGACATAGGAAACGCATCTCGGTAGCTGATATAAGCGGCTGCAAAATTTACGGACGCGACTTACAACGTGTAAACATACCTAGTACGGACTCGTATCGCGTCGGTGTTTTCTATTTTGGTAGCTCGTCCGGACGGAGTGGACTCAATTCGCAATTGCGCCTTTTCCGAATCTCTCTCGTGCAAAAGAATTTCTTTTAAAATTCGTGGTTAAACGTTTCGAACTGTGCCTTACCGGACAAGACATTTCATGTAAGCGATGAATCTCAGTTTCGGAGAAGTGGTTTGACTTTCGAATTCGATATATAGGTAGTTTTTTCGAAGGCAATCGCGATGATATGCCACGGGAGGGTCCAGTACGGCGGCGGAGCGGCCGCCGCGCCGGTGCCGAGGTCGGCAGCTTTCAACAAAACAGCCGTGAGTATCCTGTCCAGTCCACCTGCCTCGTCGGCGCCAAACGCCACTCGTTCTTCCGGCCTTTAAGCTATTTTAATCCATTTAATCCATTCGATTGTTTTGTTTTGGTATACTGCTTCTGCTCCTCTGACGACTGTGTCCATTGCAATCCAACTAGTCACAGACACATAGTTTTCTTCTTCAAACTACGATTTTATATTTATTCTTAGCCAATAAAAACTACCAACGTCGTTCCATCATCTCTCGTTCTACGGACACCTCGCTTCCAGTCTTCCCGATCTACGGCCACCGGAATTTTTTAATTCTTAAAATTCACCATAATTTCAATTCAATCGTCTGTTCTATAATGGAAGTTTTCAAGAGTTGCTGATGATGTGGTTTACAATGTTATTAGCATTATTGTAATGAATTCGACTTTGCGGTCAAAATGTTCATCAAGGCGGACGATGCCAGAAGTAAGTAATTAATATTTATACGCTCATGTCGGAACTGGATTAACGACTATAGCCTAGGCTCGAATGGCGGACGGAAACCGGATCCTGACATATCGTTAGCTGATGAAACAAAACCTAGCGCTACAAAAGCGTTTACATATAATTTCCATGGAAACCCTTGTATCTCAAGGCACGTCTGTCCATAGTTTTATATGACTGCCACGTTAATATAACGGCAAATTTTCCAATAGGGACCCAACTATGCGGACGCTCGATCGTAGATGGGGACATCTTCTGGGAACATTCCAAGGGGATCTATGGGCTGATCCCAAAAGAGTGTTGGATCCTCGTCTGGACCGCAATCGATGTCCGTCTTCCGTTATTGTGGACTTGCGAAGGCAATCCTCTCGGAATAATATACTGTAGATTTAAAATGATGATTATGTCGTTTCTTTGTCGCACCGCTAGTGTGTGGAACTGTCTTCCGGCGAGTGTGTTTCCCGAATCCTTTAACCTGGGTGTCTTCAAACGTCGTATTAACAGGCTAGACAGCCTAGCAACAGTCCGCAAATCTCCTGGTATGGCGCCTAAATGAGCGTGTTTTCGCCAGGAGAGGTGTTTTTGGCTCTGTAGAATGCACCATTGGTCTCTCGGCACAGCCACCCATGTTGGTTTACATAAAAGAAAAAGAGATTTCGATAGATTGTCGAAATGGTGAGATCTACCACAAATGCGGGTACAATAAAAGAAGTGGTCGATGATATTTGTTCATTCTGAGCACGACGAGACGTATGGCTAGGGTTGCCATACGTCCCCTATTTACGGGATTTGTCCCCTTTTCCAGCCATATGTCCCCTTGTCCCCTACACATGCCAATTTGTCCCCTATTTTTAAAAAAATAGCAAAAAAACTTATTTTTCAAGGCGCTTGTTCGGTGCGTCATTCATTATCCCTGGTAAGGGATAGTAATGTGGATTGCGTTGCGATAGCAGGGATGTCCGACTCAGTGGTGCCTACTGAATTATTAGTAATTCTTCAGTGCTATGTGAACTTTAAAATGACGTGCGCTTAGTTTTATAAATACGTGAAATGAAAAAGACTTAAACGACCGAAAAGTATGACTGGTATAAAAAGTAAGATTTCATTCCTTTTGAGTTTAACGTGTGATTCTTGTTCTAGAAATAGGTATAAATTTTTTTTATATTTAAATGAGTTTTTTTATTTTGTCGATCAAAACTGTAACTTACTAGCTACTACAAGAAAAAAATATCGGAACAAAAAAGTGGCCAACCTCTAGGTTTGTCCCCTATTGCCTCCGTGAATTTATGGCAACCCTATATGGCCGACAGTTTGCTTGCGCCATCGGCTCTCATTGTTGAACTGTGGGGCACCGGCTTTGTTTCATTGTTAAAAGTGGTAACCACTGACCACGGTGGGCAACCAACCAAACAGTCCTCACTTCCTCCGCTCATTGTATAATTTAACTGAGAACAATTTTTACAGGGAAAGTTTGACTTACGCTGCTGACGGCTTGTCGAATGCTAGGCGTTCGTCGAAAGACTTATTTTCACGAAATGCTGTACAGATTGTGTTGTTTTTTTTTCATTTTTTAATAAAAATCCTAAACCGAAATTAAATTATTAGTTTCAACAAGAAGAGTTATACTCAGGGATACTCCAATTTTTCACTAATTCTCCCGGCACCCGGCAGCATGGATTCGCAAAACGTTCAAACAATGTTTTGCATTTGCCGCATTTACAGATTTGCACGATGTACCTACGCATGTAGTGTCCCTATATTCTATTGAATGGTATGGAATAATATAGGAGTACTATAGTAACGTTCGCTATTCGTCGCGCCACTAGTGCGAATGTGTAAATGTGGCCGCTCAAAGGCTTGTAAGTAAATAAGGCACTTTTATCGTAGCTCAAATCCTATTACTGATCAGTTTTTATATCTATCGTCGTGGGTGCTCCGCACCCACTGCTCACACCTCGTGGGTGCTGGAGCCCCCGAGCACCCACGTAGTCGGCGCCTATGGTTATACTTATCAGCTTTGGATTAACAAACTCCCCGACACCACCATGCTCAAAGCGGCGTACGTGTCTCTATACAGTGACGTTTAAAATTCGGGAAATGTTTAAGCTTTCAGTAAACTTGTTAGAGAGCATTACGATTTGATGATATATTTTTAAGCGACACAATAATTTATACTTTCCATCTTTCGGATTATGTTTCGGGAGTTCACACGAAGTCGTGTATTATAATCGTGACACGTCTTCATAAACTTTTCTAAGTGTTCAAGGTCAAGGTCATTCAAGGCGTCTCCCCAGAGATTTCAGTCCGGCTACAGGCCGGACAGGCGGCACATTCTCGGGGGTGTATTGCCGCGCCCGAGACGCTACGACCTCGAGCACGCACAGCAACCCAGTTCTGATGCAATTAAAAAAAAATTTTACACTACTCGTGCGCTGTCAAAATGTATTCTGTAGAATCCGGTTAAATTTACTTCAATGGATTACACCTACGAAGAATAAGTATATTTTTTTACAAACATTACTTAAAATTTCGGACCACTTATTTCGGTGACTTAGGCACCGCTGATAGTCTTAAAATGCAACAAATATTATTGAGCGATCACATTTCACGAACGTCGTCAACTACTTTAAGTAAGTACGCCACCGTCGGAAATCAGCTGTTCCGTACCGCTGAAGGCCGGGAGGACAGGAGGAAAAATCGGAGAGGCGTATGTCCGACAGTGGAAAATTCCAGTCAGTGTAACCGGCACAACTAAAGGAAAGCACTGAATGGGGTGATTATGTCACCCCATTCAATCAGTCAAAACCAGCAGATAATGTAGCCGTGTGAAAATCTGTAAGGTATGGTCATGGAGTAAGTTACTTTGTTTTATGAGATACTAGCTTTTTCCAGCGGCTACGCTCGCGTGAAATTCGTATTTAAAAAAGAAGAATGTAAGCAAGCCCGCTAACGTACGTAAGTACCTTTATTTCGGCTCGCGGTATATTGATATAATATGATGTATCAATATTGACGATAGCACTATACACCAGATATAGGTAATGTAAATAGGCAGAGTGGTCAGATTCTTGAGTATGCTTATTCTGTAAATATTAATGTTCTTGTGAGCGGTAGTATGGGTTAATTATTGTAAATTACTTTAATATAATATGTACTTATAAGGTACTAACAAAACAGTGTGACTTGCGAAGTTTGTCAGTTCTTCTTCGCATTGAATTTAGAACTGGCGGAATTTTCGACATATCCAAGCGTAGGTTACCTACCTATGGATGAAATTATACAATAAACAATACATTATCTGGTGGTTTTGACTGACTGAATGGGGTGACATAATCACCCCATTCAGTGCTTTCCTTTAGTTGTGCCGGTTACACTGACTGGAATTTTCGTCGAAATAAAGGTACGGTTTCTTCTTATTTCGCGCTAGCGAAAGCTAGTATTATATAATAAAAAAAACAATATTGCACCACGAACTCAATATGTAATCCTGAGATGTAATCTGCGCTCACGATCTATAATGTACTTCATGATTCATTCACATTTTCGTGAAAATTCATATCATATCTGAAAATGTACAAGTAGGTTATTGTAGTAGGCAATCTTACTAACCATCTCGTAATCTTTCAGTCGACACGTTAGAAGAATTGAGCACACGTATTGACTTAATTCCGAAAACAATTGATTCGGATTTCGGATGTTATCATCCGTCGAAGTCCATCAACACTGCTCCGTGTTTGGCTGCGTGATATCATAGTTTAAACAGTCTCCTTTTACTATGATGATATGGTTTACCTATGTGTAAACTATGCAGAAATGTAACTAGCCGCTTTCGAGTTTAACCCTCGCAAACAGCTGTCTGTTGACCACGACGTTGCATTTTATAAGAAAATATTTGGGTTTTTTTATTATTTTAAAAAACATACCCCAATTCTAACTTAAATTGTATATTATATAATATAAGGATTCGGATTGAATAAAAAAAAAATTATACTATAGATTAGTTTTTAAGGAATATCTGGAATTGGCTAAAATAATTACTGTACACCCATCACCCATTGTACTGCTAAGCTGTAGATTTTCTGAATATTAAAAAAAAAACATAATGAGTTAGGCTCGTACAATTAATAATTGTGGTTTCGTACTAAAGCATATATACCTAATATGTGTTTTCCTCGCAAATATTACATTGTCGAAAAAACCTGAAAATTTCCTGTAATCTATGGCTTAATATCTCCTAACCCTATTAAAATCTAAATGTTGACTTTAGAAGCCAACAGGGGCGACGGTCATTTTTATCCATTTAAAATAAAAAAATTAAATATTTTTAGAATCCTTACAATTAGCTCTTTCAAATGATACCCCACACGATATGTTAATTATAGCTTTTTTTTTTCGTACCAAACGAAAATTTTATAAAAAAAATCTATATTTTGACGAGCGATATATATTTGCGTGTCATCAAGTTCTATAATTAAGGTAAATTTAAAGTTTCCACGTTACTAAGTTTTCGAGAAAAACCTCTTTCACAGACAGACGGACAGCGGAGTGATCTTATAATGGTTCCGTTTTTCCTTTTAAGGTACGGAATCATCAAAACGAACTAATTAGCACAAAATGTTGTACAACTTGTCATAAAAAATAGAACACTCATAAATGGTGAATGAACAATAGATCAGCATATATTTTCGTACATAATAATAATGTAATCAGCTCCTTAACTTAATCGTGCCATCATTAAATTGTGCTCATAAAATGTGCCTACGTAGGTATAACTTTGGAATTATGTTATACTGACTTCTGCTAGCGGTTTCGCTCTCGAAACTGCCTGATTTTAGTGAAGGTTTATAAACATGGAAGTAATAAAAAATGTCAGCACTTTGTATAAGGAAAGTGAAAAAATATATCAAAATTTAATGTTATAAGTAGGACAAAAGTTGTCCTATTAATGCAGTACCATGTATTAAAAAAAAGTTTTGTAACTTTTTAAAGTTTTGAAACTTTTTTATTAGAGAACTAAATGAAGTATTGCACTCACATGTACCTACATTCTAAGACAGAAATAAAGAAAGAAAAAACGTTTATTCAGCTAAAACAATATACAGTGATAAGTAAAATCAAAATAAAAAATACTACTAGCTGAAATTCCAAATTCAAAGACCAAATTATCTTTGTACATCATTTTCGTACACCTATACGTATGGGAGGATTGGAGGAAAATTGGAGAGGCTATGTCCAGCAGTGGACGCCTACACGCTGACCGTGCGAGATAAAGTCAGCGTATGTTGAATAATAATAAAACGCGGACGCATTTTGATTTTTCAAAATTTATGTTTAATGCTCCGCCATTTGGACATAATATTATATGATATTACACACATAAACAATTACTGGAAGAGATTTATTTTCATAAAATATAAAAAAGTAATACTAATAACTAAAATAACCTAAGAAATAAAACCTACCTAACAAACATTAAAATAACTATCAAAAAGGGGCGTTTTCAAATGTTCCTAGAACACTTGCGGCACTACCCCGCTAGATGGCAAGCCTTATACACTTTGAATGAAGTAGGCCCTTGATTGCGGGACGCCAGTTGCGTCCATCAGCAGAGGCCCAAGCCTCTTCAAGAAGCTTATTGTATATAATATGTGTTCAAGTTTTATTTTATTTATTTTTATTTATTTATTTTAGACAGGCAGCCTAGGCTGATGCGTCTAAATCCAGTTAAACTTTGTTGTTTTTGTCATTATCTTGGGGTTTTTTTTTTTTATTTAATTATCGTTCTTGAGCACTCTTTTTGAGATTATGTTTTATTTGTTAAATATTTATCTAGTCTATTTTTGAATTGGTTAAGTTCGAAAAAAATTACTCATCGGCAGACATCGGTCCAGTGTGCACTCAGTGGTTTCATTAAGGTTTCGTTAGCGCACTCAGGCAATGTGCTAATCACATTATTTGGTCACCGTAAAGCAGTGAGCTCATAATTGAGTTAGATAAATAAAACAATACCTTTTATTATGGCGACATATGCCTGCTAAATAAAATTACATACTGAGAGATAAAACACAAAAATGCAACATAGAATACAATTTTAAAAACTATAAGCAAACTCATATTATTGTAAAAACACACACCTACCATGTATACACCTACAACATCCGCGATGTCAGCCCATAACACCGGTTGAGCTAGGTGCCATGTCAGAACTTCCCTTCGTGCCGGCTACACTGAACTAGACGGAAAACACAAGCGTTTAGCGTTTTCATATCATTGACATGACACAATTAGAAGAGAATGTAGTTCCTTGAAATATACCTACACAAGCTCACTAACATCCACCAATAAATCAATTTAGTCAATTCCTCGGTCAATTCATCGAATTGTATCGCTCGCTATGCTACAATTAGTTACTATTTATATTATTTGTACGCGCAATGCCTTAGGTACTGTTTCGCCAAAGTTACATAACTTTGTTTTGTCTATTTATTATACAGGGTGGCCCAGTTATAGTAGTCCAAAAACCATACATTTTAAAATTTTATTTTTTTCACAACGCTAGTTCAACTAAAATTTAACATTATTCACAAACCTGTCTCTAACAGCGCTAATCTACAAATAAAAAAAATGCTTAGAAATGTTTTTAAAAAATAAGATTTTAAAAATTAAGGTAATCGTCACTTTTTATTGTAGTGACTTTGTACAAATGATGTTAATTTTGAATATGTTTCAATTGTAACACCGTACAATTTTTGGTCTGGAGAATTATGATATGTATAGGTAGTTTTTAAGGGCACGGGCAAATCTCCGGTAGTGCTTTTTTTGTTCACAGTGATTTTTCAAAAATTTATCAGTTGTAAACTGAACAAAAATTCACTGAAAGGGCTATAGCAACAGTACAGTCTAGGAGTAAACCTAAAAACTATTCATTACGTACTAGCTACATGTCTCCTCTACTTCCATACCAAATTTTATTCGATTTTGTGGAATAGATATCCAACTAGAGCGGTTTATGTGACTAAAATAGAGAAATTTCAAAAAAAACTTTAAAAAAAATCATAACTTCTAAACCATTGATTTTCACGGAACTAATATTTTTTTTAAATGAGTCAACATGATGTCCTCCATCTAAAAAAATTTTTGGACCACTATAACTGGGCCACCCTGTATGAGAGAGATAACAAAAAGGAGTTGGGTGTTACGAGTTTGACGTCTCCGTTTGTCTGTGGCATCGTAGCTCCCAAACGGATGGGCCCAAATATTTTTATTAAGTTTAAAACCATAACCAAATCTACATTTCTATTTATTTCTATTAATTGTAAAACATATCACATCCTATCGTGTTTTCCGTCCAGTTCAGTGTAGCCGACATGAAATGAAGGGAAGCACTGACATGGCACCCAGTTCACCCGGTGATGGGCTGACATCACCGATGTTGTAGGTAATGTAGCCAACTGCAAACGGGTCAGCTTCCATAAAAAAAACCTTAGGGACATGATATGTTTAATATATAAGGTGTTTCGTTAGTCATGTCATTAACTTCGGGAGGGTTATATACAAACTCAAACAAACACGTTACGCAAAAAATAAAAAATGTTTATAGTCTTACTTTTCGAGAAATTTAACAAAACATGTTTGCTACCTAAACATTAACCTGTGTGTAACAGTAGGTAACTTGCATTGTACGGGGTCAATGACCGTACTATGTTCAAACGCAGAATAGCTGTTTGTTGTAAGTAAGTCACAAGGTCACTATGATTGGTTTTTACAGCTACTTATTTGATTTTATTTTTTCGTTAGGAGAAAAAATGCTCCTATAAACATATGTTTTTTTCTTACGTAAAGTGTTTATTTGAGTGTGTATGTATGTAACCCTCCCGAAGTTAATGACATGACTAACGAAACACCTTATATAGGTATGTCTAATACATTATAGAAAGCTAAATTTAGCGTTATCAACTTATCATATTTTATTGTTAACGTCTGCAAATTACAATAAAGCTTAATCCCAACATAAACAGAAAACATGCAGTATGATGAACCTATACTATAGCTGTAAACTTTATTACTTGTAGACGCTTCGTTGGTGAGCTGCACTTATAAGAAATTATATTATCACTTTCACTAGTAGCATGTAGTTGGAAAACTATTTTGTAGTAACTTTTAATACCGACGTGTCAAATAAAATTAATAGTACCTACATCAGTATTACTAATTTAAAATAAATTTTATTTTTAAAACTTTTTACATAATTTCCTAAGGGGGAGGAAGGTGTGGATCTAAGCTTGCGATGGCTTCACCGAACATATACGGGCCCATCGGCAGTAGAGGAGGGTATTAATCGAGGTCGGGACTAGCGAGTGCCACTCTAAATTTCCCGCGCATGCTTCACGTTTCGGCTCGCATCAAGCCCTCGTCAGCTAGTCTGCGTTGACTAGGACGCGGGGAAACCACCAGTCCCGCTCTCGACCTCCCTCTCTCTACCTATTCATATTCTGTATGATGCTTCCAGTGACGTTTTCGAAGCTCTCTCCATGTATGAGCTTAGCGTCGATCTTGGCAGCCCTAGATTCTTGAAGAGACTGTAGAGCGACTTTGCTGGTAGTCCTCTTGCTCCGACTTCCACAGCAAAGAGATCAGTCTTGAATCCGTTTCTTACAATCCGGTCTACTAGGTTGCAGTACTTGTTAAGTTTGATGTTGTGGTCATTCGGTATGTTGCTTTCCCATGGAACTGTACGTTCAACAAGTACTACATGTTTTGTCGCTTTTGAGGATATGAGTATATCTGGTCTTAATGCTGTGGTACAGATTTCCGAAGGCATCTAGCAATGCTTGCAATGCACTATAAAACAGTAGAAGTCGTATTCTTGGGGGTTATATTTTTAACCCATGCCAAACTCGGTTCATAGCGGAAAATCAGACTTTTTGCTTGGGGGTGAGCTCTAAACGTTTGAAAGAAAGATCATAATAGAGCTTCCTAGGTCGCTGTGACAACAGGGGTCAGGGGCCCTAACTCTCACACTTTAAGTAATAATTATAATCAAACACTATAATAAAATCATAATCCTTCCTTTTGGGAGTCGTAGTCGGGTAAAAACCAAATAGGAAATCTTTAAAAATCTTAAGTTCTCTTTTCTAACAATCAATTGGTTTAAAAGTGAATAACATTATCATTGCTTTTGCCATTTCGCCTTGTTTATTTACAAATATACTTTATATTTTATGTACCTATATATAAACATTAAAATATATAAAAAAAATATAAAGCATACTAATAAAAAAACACACTCCATGTATCGGGCAATTCAAATACATAACATCAATTCATATACATAAAGATAGCTATCTCAAACATATTGACTTTTATCATTATTTATGGCACAATTTAAGTGAGAGGTATAAAACTATAGCCCTGCGATAATGTGACGTAAGCTCGCGTAGGTAGACCATGCCGCGACGCGACGCGACAGAACAGTCGTGACCCCCGCGCCGCGAGAGCTCCACTACCGTCGGCCTTCCTTGTACATAACTCTTCATATTAGTTCTTGAACTAACGAAGAGAATGTCGGGAAAATACGGTTAACGAAAATCTACGCAATGGAGCTACTTAACTGTTGTAACGTAAAATAGTTTTTAAAAATAATTTAATATTAATCAACAATATTGACGAAAATATAATAATAAAACAATTTATAAATAATATTAAAACCACAAAAACAAACAGGAAAATTGAATCCGGGAAATATGGTCCGCTGATTCGATCTAGTGCCCCGTGCGTAATGCAATCATTGCGCACTGACTCTGTAACCGTAACTAACATTGTTAATTACTTTAGTATGTTGATTATATATAACAGTGCATTGTGATAAATATTACCGTAACGAAAAATCTAAATAAATAAATTCAGCATGAACGAATATAACAATGATATTATGTTACTTAGAGAGTGTTAACGTATAGCATAGCAGTGTGTCTTTGTATATAAAATAATATATATAAAAAAAACCAAGAACAATAATAATAACAACATAACATTTAAAACATCAATATACTACTTGAAGTACCGTTCAACGGTCACCACCGGATTTAAACGTATCAAAAACAGTCAAAACTGCAAATATGTGGCGATTCGTAGCAAAGTTAGCGCGGCGCGTGCTAAGTAAAATGCGACGCACTCAAGAACTGATGTTGGGTGTGTACTTACGCCGGGAGAGGCGAGGGACCATAGGCTACGGCAGCAGGCGAGACACCATTCACAGCTTTCACAGGAGCACCCTCGACGCTTTACGTAACATAAGGAGGGCTACCATACATTCGGTCTGCGGGGTGCGTATCTGACATACATCATAACATTATACCTGATTCCCAATGGGGTAGACAAGAGAATATCCAAGTGCACGATTCTAACGTACTTATGGCGTACCTATCTTCTACGGTCGTAGTGTACCTGATATAATCCCGAGAAAGTCCACTTTCGACTAACCCGCTGTATTCTCGACAACATATTGTTAGTCGACACAAGGTTTTATAGAATGGTGGGAGTTTCTCTAGCTACTTGTGTGGAAAGTCTCGCAGCGAAAATATTTCCTTACTCTTGCATTCCACTTATCTTCAAATCTCAAATGAAAGGGCTAATAAAGGCTAATGCAGTGTAAGGAATCCAAGGTCTACAATAAACTGTTACATGGAAATAGTCTCAAAGGCAGCTTTCTGGCATCATGCATAATCTTCATTAGTATTAGGGGGAAGGAAAATGGAGCTGACTGAAGGCTGGTAATATGCGCCGTCCTAGAAAACACAGGCTAGCGAATGAGTTGTGAATCAAACAGTTAGGAATCTTTAGAAAAATCTCTGGCATTTTCTCGGGAATGAGAAAGCAAATCATTAAATACTACTAGAATGTGCTTCGGAAGGTATCTGTACATTATTTTCTATATAATATTGAGAAAGGAACTATCGATGATATTTCTATGTTCCAATTAATTGTGTTTTATGCATAATCCTCTGCTGCCAAAGCTATGGTAACCGTCTGGCTGTTCTTTTTCAAAATTGTCTATTTGTCTAGCTCTAGCGGGTAAGTCACGTAGTGTCTAGCGCACAATGAATGTTGGATGTGAACCTTAGACAACGTAGTCGACGTCCGGTTTGCTCCGCCACCGACCACTGCCACATCTCCTTCCCAGGAGGTTGGTGTCGCCTGCAACGTTGGAGGCGAAGGAATCCGTGCTCTGTTCCTATTTGAATGTTAGCATTTCTTCTGGAATGTTCACAGGTAGATTAGAATTTAGACTCACTGGCGCCTGATCCGGTACATACACTCGATGTTTCTGAATGTTCGATTTGGCAGTGTGATGCTCAATTTTTTAGACTATCTCAATTTGTAGGCAAACGTAAAATTATTTCCAAATGGTTTACCTTCTTTATTTGATTCAATGTAGGATTTTCCTTCAATCGTTGCTCTGTATTTAAACATTTCTCGTATTACTGCTAAGTAGGTATTGAAATTTTAAATAAATGTTTTCATCTCTCATGCATCTGCATCATTGGCTCTGATAGTATCTAGCTGGCCGTTTTCACTTTTCATACCATTTTATTTTAAACCAAATTTGTATTCATGAAAATGTGACTAAAGATAAGTTTGTAAATACATAAGTAGAATGTCACATTCAAAATGCCAACATCAGCTCATAACCATCATTAACCTGTAACATCATTCTGACATACATGAGAAGTGTAGGTTGTTCGATATCACCGCGACTGTGAACTGGCGTCACTGTCGCTAGAGCGAGGAAAACTTAAAACAGCAAATGCGACAATATTGTGAGCCTTTGCCAAAGTTCAAAATTGTCTTTAAAGATTGGCAAGGTGTTGTATACCCCACGCTATGTTACTTTGCCGCTGCGAAATTAGTCAACAAACTTTCGTGCAGGTAGTGCAGTTGGATGAATACACAAATTATTCACTGCACACTAGGAGAACATACAAATTAAAATAAAGTAATAAATTCTAACTTAAAAGCGGCAAAGTAACATCTAGTGCTAATGTTGTCAATGCAATCACTATAGGTGATTGGGCGGTTAATAGTGATGACAGTATGTTGAAGTGCGTGTGTGGGCGACAGGTGCTGTCGATGAGCGATGAGCTGCGACGAGCGCTGTACTCCTCGGGCGCCTCCGTCGACATGGAGCTCAGCCCGCCCGATCTCATCGGAACAACAGAGATACTCACGATGGAGCACAGGTTCGTCTCACTCTACAACCGTTCCCTCTTTATGACTAGGGAACGAAATGTGAAGGCTCTAAGGACATTCTTTCCGAAACTGTTGTAAAAAGCGACGAAGGAGCGGCGACGGTAAGGAGTGTACACACCGTCGAAAGCGATTGCAAGCAGAAACTGATGTTGTGACTTTCTGTGGAAATATAGTGAAGAATATTATATAAATATTAACAAACCATCCTCTTCCATAAATATTATTATGATTATGTTTAAGAATTTTAAAAATATCTCGATACCAACCCGTAATGGCAAAAGGGTTTCCGCATTTAGCTAACCTCCAAATGTATGTTTAATAGAATAACAATATGTCTCCAAAATTAAAAAGTCGTAAAACGAAACATATTATTCTGTATCATGTACAAAATCAACGCTTTCAATATTTCATACATTACTGCGGACAGACACCCTCCTGTATTTAGACCTTTTGAGGCCATTGGTTCCTAAATATTTTCCGCAATGTGAATACGACACAATGGCAGGCCTGCACTCTATGTACTTGCGCGCGCTAACTACCTACCGCCCAGCGGGCCGCCGCGCCGGGCGGCGGTCTAATTCAGTGGAAATTCGTCAGCCGCGCGAAGCATACCTACACGCTCGTCCACGCTACTGCGCGCAGTAATAATCACTTTATACTCGATCGTTTAGGTACATTTTCGCACGCAGTGATTGGCGACGTGAAACAGTAGGCTATTAAAGCCGAAGGTATGGAACTTTTTCTATGGAGTGATTTATCTGTTACGAAGTAACTATTAAGTAATCTGTTGTTGTGTGTTTAGGGAGAAGATCTGCGGCGTGCTGCCGGCGCGCGCGCAGGGCTACATGTGGTCGCTGGTGTTCAGCACGAGCCAACACGGCTTCTCGCTCGCCTCCATGTATCGCAAGATGCAACGCGTCGACAGTCCGGTGCTGCTCGTCGTGCAGGACACAGACAACAATGTGAGTGTGTCTTTCTCGACTCTAGCATTTTTTTACGAAAACTAGCATGGGTGACTGTGCCAAGTGACAGATGTAAATAGTCGACACGGTGAAACGACGCTCATCGTGGTGACTTTTGGTGAACTGTTACAAACTATATTACGACACTTGAAGCCCGCCATTGAGAATTTCGGGAAAAACTCTCACCGGTAGACAGTTTCACGCTATCGGCGCGACAAAGGAAAGACTTTGGGAAATGATATGTACTCAAAATCTGGAAGTCTATGCCAACGCCCGAACCCGGTGTAAAACTGTAGGTCCCTTCCCTTGCCCCTTACTAGGCGGTACTCAATTTGAAGCCGACCGGCTTGGTACCATCGTACTGGATGTAAGATGGCCACATAGCAGCCTCGGTTGTTTTCTCCTCTAGTCCAGTATAGCCAGCAATCCAAGGAAGTCTCCGGTATCGCACCCACATTCTCTAAGGTGATATTGGTGGTGGTGGGTGCGAGCATGTGCTTTGGTTCCTCTGACTCTGCCGCCCATATCGGATAACATAAAAAAAAACTAAGTGTGCTCAATCGAAGAGTATGGCAGAGATAGGGTGCTTGAAAATTATGGATGCATACTGTTCCTCAGAACAGGTCCTCTGTTAGTAACCCAACTAGCACACAAGCTGCCAAAATAGCCGTACAATAGCCGTATAACAGTTCTGGGAAACGGCTTAGCCTGTACAATTAAGCTCTACAGTAGGGTTAGAGGGGGATATAACACTCCTGCAGCGCCAAAAAGGGCCCAAAATTATGCAACCTTCAGTGCCACAATCGCTCTACAGTGGCTCTATAAACCTGTTATGGCGATACAAAGGCTCTATATAAGCGCTTGTATTCGCCAAAAGGTGATACAAAGGTTCTTTAAAAGCGCTTGTGTACTCCTATGCGTGTAAGTTATGCGCTTGTGCCGCCTTTGTACAGCTTGTACCGTATTTCGCTCTTCTCTAACCTCTGTATGGAGGCTTAGACTGCATTTCGATTGTATAGCAATAGCAGATATTTACAATTATAATTTAATTTGAAGAGAGCGCCACAACACAACAAGTGATCGAAACTAAATTTTAACAGAAGTGGAATACCAGTTACGAGGTAAGTAATGATTTTCGTTTATATGAGCCAAAAATCAGTGCGAACAACAGATTACTGTGAATATAGGTATATGTTTGAGGTAAATTTTTCACGCGCCCCCAAAATATGCAGCTAATAATATAAATAATGCGCTTTTCATATGCAGGTCACGTTGTTATTATTAATTTAAAAAAAAATTAATCTTTGTGAGAGTTTTATTCGGTATTAAATGAGAAAATATTTATGTGTGTTGTGTAATTTCAAAGCATTTGATGTGGAAAATATTAAAATATTCATATGAATATTGCATTCATCAACATGTGTAATGGCGTCTCGTTGCAATAGCTTTAGCAGTTTACTATCGCCAATCAACCGCTTTCAGATATAAAGAGGCGATTGTATTCGCTCTTTTGGAGCTATAGGCCCTACACTTACTGTACAAAAGTGATTACTTCTCTTAAAGAGTTAAAGATTTACTTTAACCCTCTTTTCTAGATCCCAAGGAGTAAATGGAGAGTCTAATATTTCTCTAATGGAACGTTTTAGGAGTCCGTTGTCAGAACCAAAAACACATGTAAAAGTTTAAAATCAAGAATAAACATTGGTTCAATTGTTTGTTTCAGGGCGGCCGGCAGGACAGTTTTCATGGTGCGACGTTGTGCGGTGCATCGTGGCACGTTGAGACGTCGTATCGTGTATTTATGTTTTGACCCTTAGTGCCATGCTCGTTACGCATCATAATAAGGATATTTCTGGTGGAGGGATTAGCTCGTAAACTTTCCGATTCGACAGATTCATGATTCAAATGGGCATGTGAATTTCTGTTATGCCGGTGCTGAATAAAACATAATATGAAGAAAATATTCATTGTTTTATTTTATAAATAGGTATGCAACAATGGGAAGAAATATTATTCGCTTCTGTGTTCGACACACACTAATGTACATTGAGCATCTTTGGGAGTTACGTCTTCAGGTAAAACATTGGGAATTCTTTTATTCAAAATGTTCGATAGTCATTTCACTGCCACTTGCGCTATGTTAAATTCGACCGCCCATTTTCGTAATTCATTTCGTAAATCAAGATTTTTTATGAATTCACTTGTAATCGCCGTTTCTTCTTCATCTGAAGTGTAAAGGTTAGCAGAGTCGTGGATATGTTTTGTGGTGTTCTCTCTGGAACCCTCGTGAATTCCTGTTGCCTCGAAATCACTGTTAACATTCTCAACTATACTAATATTCTCACTGTAGGACAAAATGCAGTTACTTGTAATTGACGCACTACTCACAACTACGGAACCCTCATTATTATGAACTTGGCTTGGATTATTTATTACTGTTGGTG
Organism: Nematopogon swammerdamellus; assembly: GCA_946902875.1. NCBI lineage: Eukaryota > Metazoa > Arthropoda > Insecta > Lepidoptera > Adelidae > Nematopogon > Nematopogon swammerdamellus. Next base: position 24,104,302 of record OX336336.1, read on the forward strand.
CAACCAGAATCAAATTCTTCCTTCCGACTTCGTTTTGCCTCCTAGCTGAGCAAACCAATAGCTTGATTATTTATGATATTTAAATAATCCCTGGATATCTTTCTCTTAACGCAACCACTCTGTTTTTTCCGTTTCCATATTTTAAAATCCATGGTGAATGAAACGACAGCGCGCGCATATGAGTCAAAAACGGTAGAGCTTTTATCCTGCCTTGAGCGCTACAGTGACAATATTGGCGGATTTTCTATTCTTTTGGTGGTTAAATATTTTCTTACTATATCCAATGCAGCCTTTTATCACACAATCGCTATAAATATTCCTACTGTATCACCTTCAGCGCTATAAGTAGATTCATACCTCTACTGAAGTTATAAGTGTTACAAAAGCGTTCACAAACTCAACTTAACAGCTATGGGTTTCAATATATTCTACTCTAACACCAAAAGTGTTTCAAACGATGTTTTGAATACCACTCAAAAGCTTTAGCCTTCACACCTTATCTTATTGAACTTATAGTGTTAGAGGAGATATTTTTAACCCTGTTTAAGATTCAACGCCCATATAACAGAAACATACTAACCCTTTGTACAACGGGGGCGATAATTTGTTACCATTTTACGGCGACTATTCCACCTAGCTCTTGTAGAACTTTCTAATATTCTGTTATACATGTTCGGGAGGATACAGAAGCCTTTGAACGGCTATTATACACCTGTTAGGCTGTACAAGGGCTGCTAGCTTAGCTTGTGTGCTAGTTGGGAAGTAACTGCAAAATAGGCTAACCTCTAGACGTCATCAGCAGTCAACTAACATTAAGACGATACCCATAGCTGGCTGCTTTGCATAGAAAAAGGTCGTAAGTCGGTGTTGTTTTTTAATTTTAAAAAATTAATGGTAATAAAATTTGAAAATCTACAAAAATAGAGTTCTGTGCTTGTGGTTTAGTTATTTATCAGTGCAATAAGAAAATCGTTTTATTCATTCACTTTTGCGTCAGATGAAAAAAAATTAAATTAAATCATTTTTTTCATCTGACGCAAAAGTGAATGAATAAAACGAAATTTTTATTGCACTGATAAATAACTAAACCACAAGCACAGAACTCTATTGTTGTAGATTTTTAAATTTTATTACCATTAATTTTTTAAAATTAAAAAACAACACCGACTTACGACCTTTTTCTATGCAAAACAGCCAGCTATGGGTATCCTCTCAATGTGAGACACGATGACGTCCAGACTTGTGCGATGACTTTAAACTTAATAATTTCTTAGCGCTCACTGTTCTGATGATCAAATGCGTTCGCAGGTGTTCGGTGCGCTCACGTCATCGGCTCTGCACCCCTCTGAGCACTTCTACGGTACGGGCGAGTCGCTGCTCTTCTCGTTCCAGCGCCTACCGCCCGAGGAGGCCCCGGCGGCACCCGACCGGGTCGATAGCGAGAGGAGGACCTCGCAGGCCGACAGCGACGGCGGCGATAAGAAGGACGATGAAAACATTGACGGTGAGCTGAAAAGCCCGTTTTTTTTCTGCACCGACCTGTGTGTGTTTTGGCGACAAACCTCTCTCAGGGAGGACTTATGTCAAGCGGTAAAATGCAGATACTTAGGATACCGCCCTCCGTTTCGGAGGTACGTCGCCACACTGGTTGTCTAGTAGCCTAATTATGACATTTTATTTAGCCCTCATGGAAGACAGACTGGCTCTGGCTGGGATAGCTGGAGACTAAAAGGAAGCTTTTATCACTGGCTTACGTGGCTACCATCAGGCATGTATCCAGAAATGTGGTTCTGGGAAAAGTGTTAGTTTAAGAAAGGCACTGCAGTGGTGCCGCCACCGCCAGGTTTTGGGGAGGGAGGGGTAATAAATTTGAATGACCCATGATATACGATACGTTACGAGAGATTACCTATGACACAGAGTCTCAATTTTGGTGTGGATACCTTGGATATGTGCTGAATTTCCATCAGCACATTCCAAGGTACTCACTAGGAACTAAATTCCTGAGGACAAGTCTGGTTAGTCCAAATGGTTATGATTGATAATGCTTCAATTATTCAACAAGAGGTTTTCCACCTATTGAATAGCATCATGGAAGGAAATGCATTGTGTCGAGTTTTGAATGACTGTGTATTGTGTTTGGCAGTGACGCTGACTGAGACGGCCGCCCCGGAGGAGAGGAGCAAGTTCTGCGTGTGGCAGTGGACTGGGGATAACATGTACTTCATTCGCGGCAGCGGAGACAACATCTCAATAGGCGCCGGAGAGTGAGTATCTCTCTTTTTATTATATGTATCTTTTTTGTGTTTTCTTTAAGACTGCCCATTAATTTATTGTGCTTTTGGATATTATCCATAATATTATTATATATTGAAGTAATTTTAAACGAAAAAAAAAGGCCTGGGTGATAGATAAAGCAATGTGAGTGAGAACCAAATATTTATCATGTGCATTTCTTAACTTTCTCGCAGCATCATCAGACTTGGTGTTTTTACTTGGTAAATTATTGATGTTGAAGATTTCATTGCATATCCCACTCCATAGGTCGCACGTGACATTTCTTGTTTTTGTAAAACTTCAAAGTTTCCAAATCTGCTAGTTAAATATACACGGTGTTGCAAACTGCAAACCCAACCCTAAAACCCGAAAGGGGGTGATTCTGTGCGTGAAATAGAACAACTTTTGTTCTACGACTTTTTAATTTGAAGAAAAAAAAAATTTTTTTTCCCTACATTTTGATACCTATTTAAAATTTGTATGGAATTTTTTTTTAATTTTTGTTTAAAAAAAATTTTTTTCGCCACAGAAGTTCTATAGTTTCACATATAGAATAATCCCCTTATGTCAGTTAAAAATATTACGGGGGCAACCTGCAACACTGTCTATATTTATAGTTAGTAGTTTTTTTACATCTTCGAAAAAGCTGTGCTTTCATCGGAACCTCTAAAGATATTAAATAAACGATGGCGTTGCGTGTTGCAGCGGCAAATTTGGATTATGGCTGGACGGCGACCTGTACCTGGGACGCACGCAGCAGTGCACCACATACGGCAACCAGCCGCTCACCACCAAAGAGGACTTCGTCGTCAAGATCATGGAGTGCTGGGCGTTTATATGAGCGTGCACCGCCTACCAGACCCTCCACGGTGTGACCTGCTCACCTGAACGATATTTGTCACAAGTCTGAATATTGTAAATAGATGGAGTAGGACACATTCGCTGAAAACGCCAAAGTCCGTCAGTGTAAAGGAATGGGCCGCGACCGAACGTGGTGGGACGAATCGAGGCGCCGCGGGGTGAAGAGTGGAAGGCCGCGAGTGCAATATCCTAGTCAAATTGTCGTGTGTGCGGGGAGCGGCGCCGGCGCTAGCGGACCTCGCCCATTCTATGAAATATGTCAATTGGTAAATACTTTAACGCGCCTACCGTGGAGAAGTCGTCGTAGTGTTTGTATTTAATGAAATAATGAGATGTTCGCATCGCCGGCGGAGCGCGCGAGCGTCCCATCGGCGAACTTGTCAACGACGGCGCCGGGCAGGCTATGTATTCAACATATATCGGTAGAGAAAGCGTAACGTGTTGCAACGTAGTGAATGTGCATGTACCGGCGAGGTGGCGGCGCGTCACCGCGTCGCCGCCCCCGCGCCCCGTCGCATTCTAGACGACGTTAGACTTAGCTATTTTGCAATTCTCAAATGTTAACGAGACGCACGCATTGCATGTTCGTATGATTATGTTGTAGTGATCATTTTAATTTAGGTAGGTATATTTATTTAGCCATTATGTAACTGAGATGTTTGAGTCATAATGTTAAGGCATGTGTATTCTGTGATCGCAAAGAGAGAAGCGAGGTCGCGCGACCGACCGCTGTCAATTCTGTTTTAGTCGGCGAGGCGTTAGCTGCCGAGTCTTAGCTGTGTCCATTTTTTTTTATTTTTTGTTTTTCTAGTACGATGCATAATAGTGGTGTAAGTTTGTGAATGCGTACCAAATTGTGCTCGCACGGCTAACCCGACACAGAACCGCGAATTACATTTGCAGTAGTTTAAGTTGTAAGTTGTAAAAATCATTTCTGCCCTAATATCAAATTGTCAAATGATTTCACAGGAGATTTAAGTTGTGTGGCGCTTCGCTCTCGGAGTAGCAACCTCACTGATTTTATAAATGTAAAGATTATAGAAAAATAAAAAAAAACATTAGCGGCTTGATGAGTGTATATTGTCATTGTGCTTAGTAATAGTATCACTGGCGTGATGTTACTCAGAGGTATCTGGTCGTATTTAACATTATTTATTGTATGCAAGTATAATATTCCTAAGTGTCGCGAGACCCAACCGGCCGACGCACCGCAGTTCCGTATCGCATCGCAGTCCTTTCTCTGTCGAAGACTTAAAGTTAAACCTCATTGCGACTGTCGTCTGTCAAATGAGAGTGCGTAACGCTTGAAGGTTATGTTCGCATCCGGATGAAAGGGAACGCAAGCGCGGTGCGCCCGGCCGTTCATGTTACGTTATTGATGATTGTGTACATAAACTACGAGCTGTTGAGTAATAGACAAGAGTTTTGATAGTGAAGAGTCTATATTTTTGTGACGGCGGCGACACACGGGGAATAGGCGTAGTTTAGCTGACGTTAGAGGAATACGGAACGAGGGAGCGGGCGGGAATTGTTTGCGGTGCGAGGAAGATTTTAAGCAATCGATGTTGTGAACAATTGAAGCGGAGCGCCATATCTGTGTTGTTGCCTTTGGTCTGAGCGATGTCGTACATGCATTTCTACGGCTTTATTTTCACTGTAATAGTATATTATGGATTCTGACCGCAGCACATTCCAACACAAACCTCTTGTCAAATGATTGTCATGCATGTTGTCGCATTCTCTTAGGTACTGTCTGTTAGATTGTTTTTCAAATCTTGTCCTAACAGCCAGGTTCTTGGGAAGGACCTGGCATCCAATTAAAAAAAACTAATAAAGAGACCTCCTGCAGCGGGAGCACAAATGCGTCGATAAGCCTATATCGATCGATAAACATCTATTCGTCTTCTTCTATTCTACTTCGTCGAACGAAGCAAATAGATGTTTATCGATCGATATAGGCTTATCGACGCATTTGTGCTCCCGCTGCTGGAATCACTTCGAAATGTTGTCAGTTGACTTGACAGCTAAGAAGAGGATTTGAAGTTTGAACATTCTACTGCATTCACTATTGCACACATAAGAATAGAGTGTGCAGGTAATGTGCTGCGGTCAGGCGCATACTGTAGCTCGGTGCAATAGTTAAAAAAAGCAGTAATTACGCAGTGCAAAGCTGGATTCACATGTTGGCCAAGTAATGCAAATATTTTATAGCGGTTTCTGAGCAATTAAAGAGGAGGTGAATGAAACTGCATTTTTTTGTATTGCTCGTCCAACGTGTGGATCCGGCTTAACAAACACTTTTGACTGTTTGGAGCAGACACAAAGATGGCGCTCAAATTATTATTTTTTCACAGATTAGTGACCAGCGTCCATATTGTAAAGAGAGAAACATTATTTTTAGTAAAGTTGCAGATTGTATGTTCTATCGAGAGTAGTGTAAGGAGCTGAGCTATATATTTTCTGTAAGCAGACGACGGCGGAAGAATTAAGGAAACGTCGACGTCAATATTGTTGATTAATATTAAATATGTTTATTGTCACTGTATTAGAAATTGTTGAGTCAGCCTCGATGTATGATTCATTCATTGTGTAGAGTTTATCTGTATTATGTATATATATTTTTTTTATTATTTTAATTTTCTCAATTGAATTGGTACACTATGATTTGTTTATAAGTTGTTACTATGTAACTTCAGCCATAATACAAAAATATATCATTTTGGAATTATTTTGTTTCGTTTTTATTTAAAAAAAAATTCACTCTGGTATTATGTCCATTTGTTGATGTTAGCTGCTCATTTATTTATATTTTATAATTACTTAGAATGTTTTTTTTTTAAACGACACTTCTGAAATGTTTTAACGTTGTGCTTAGGATTTACACTACTTAGAATAAAGTAGAGGACACCATAGTTATTGGATGTGCGGATACAACTCGCTTCCTGAACTGTGCGTCGGCGCGCGCGCGCGTATCCGCCACGGAGGATCCCAGCTCGCGCACTCAGCACCGGGACGACCCACTGTGAAGACCACAGAGCATCAAATACCTACCGCCTGCGCGCGCGCATTTCATGCTCTGTGGTGAAGACACATCTAAAGTTTTTTCAAACTAATGTCAATTAGCATGTCAAACTGTTAGGATGGACGTAAACGTCAAAAGTATTTTATACATACAAATTGTAGTAGATTAGAGGTAGTCAAAAATATACTTATTCGTTCCTTATTTCTCGCCCTAACGTACGAAGCCAACTTCACAACCACGTCTCTTGGATGCCAACTTGACCTATTATAATTAACAACTGCCTTTATCGAACATCTCCAGTATGAACCATATCAATTTTCTACCAAAAAAAATGCCTGGGTTAATTCAACAAAGGAGAATGAGCGTTTTGGTCTACCTCTCCTCTAGCTGTGAGTGTTATATCAATGGAAAGGTTGATTTTTAAAGAAAATTTTTTAGTATGGCAGCCAACGTCAATTATTAGTACTTTAGGAGTTACATCACTTTTAAGTTGTATAAACATAGAACCTTATCATAGTAATATGCTTACCTCTGTACGATGATCATCGTTCTAAGAAGGGTAAGTAGTTAGAGCGAAACAGTTCCAAAATGACCGAGCGGTATTAAAACCATAATGATTTATTTTATTTATTTTAAACAGGCAGCCTAGGCTGATACGTCTAAATCCAGTTAAAATTTGTTGTTTTTCATCATTATCTTAGATTTTTTTTGTTAAATTTTTTTTTTTTTTCGTTCTTGCGCATTCTCTTTGAGATTATGTTTTATTTGTTAGATATTTATCTAGTCTATTTTTGAATTAGTTGGTAGTAAGTGCGCTTATTACTTCCTCTGGAAGTTGGTTCCAGTCGTCCACCATTCTGTTTTATGATTAAAATACAATTTTTTTGGTTTCAATACCGCTCGGTCATTTTGGTACTGTTTCGCTCTAAGTACTTAGCCTTCCTAGAACTATGATCATCGTACAGAGGTAAGCATTTATTACTATGATAAGGTTCTATGTTTATACAACTTAAAAGTGATGTAACTCCTAAAATACTAACAATAGATATTAGGTATGTTTGGACAAAATGGTTTTCTTGGAAAGACCTTTCTATTGCTATATCATTCATTGTTAGAGTAGGGGTAGACCAACTCCCATAAATTTTTGCGCATTCTCCTTTTCATTTCAAACTAACAAAATTATGGTTAATTTAGAAAAGCTCGCTGTGCTACAGAGCGCACAATTCTATCGACACGCACAATACGCGACATGTAAATCTCATATAAGAATATATCGGAACTGTCGCCGCTAGCGGCGCGGCCTCTAGCTGCATTCGCTTTAAATTTTTAATAATCAGGTTAGGGTTATCTATCATGTTCGTACAATACTTCGAGTCTTATTCACGACCAAATAGTTGTAAAGGTTTTGTATTCAAGTACTTTTGCCGACGCAAGTGTTGGCTTTTTGATAAATCGAATCATCAAATGGTTTTTTTTCTCTGTAACATCATATTCATTAGTAGCTTCCCTTCTGGACTCTAATGTTTTACAAAGGGGAGTCTGAGAACAAAAAAGGGGCAAATCCGACAGCATAATAAAATAAAAAAACCGTTTAAAAAACCAAGTCAAATATCTTCTTATCTAAAAGCCAAATTTTCATTCAATTTAATAATGAGTAAACCGAATTAATAAAACATAAAATGCCTCTTTCACTAAAACAGTTTTTATTAATTTCTGAGAATGTTGTTCAAACGAATTTGTCCCATTTTTGTTTTCAGCCTCCTTTGTAATTGACGGAAAGCAAAGTTCAAACGCGTGGGATGCAAACGCGGTTTTTCAGCTTATTTAAATGGCTTCAAAGGAACATACATACATGCTTCAACAGCTTTGAGATGGATTACAAAATATATAACGATAGGTTGATCTAAGACTTATTCCGACAAAGTAACGTGTACCAGGGCACTAGTTAATTGTTTCGTAAGGTAATCGGTTTGCTTTAGAACAGCAGTTAATAAACTCAGTTGTGCTAACTACTAACTTTATGATGAAATGTAAATGTTAGCTGTAACAATGTACAATACATATTGTGGAGAATAAAATGAGTTGCATTTTGATTAGACTGTTTTTACTCTACATTCATCGTTTATTGATCATTCATATGGCAGTAAAACTGCAATCGAACGAAGCAGGGGCGCCGACTTTTAGAAATACTCGTGGGTGCTCAATGCTCATGCAATTTTTTTTTATTGAGCAATCATCATCATCATCATCAACGTGTTGCCGTCCACTGCTGGACATATACTTCTCCAATTTTTCACTAATTCTCCCGGCACCCGGCAGCATGGATTCGCAAAACGTTCGCACAATATTTTTCATTTGCCGCATTTACACATTCGCACGATGTACCTACGCATGTAGTGTCCCTATAATCTATTGCTTGGTATAGAATAATATAGGAGTACTATAACGTTCACTATTCATCGCGCCACTAGTGCGAATGTGTAAATGTGGCCGCTCAAAGGCTTGTAAGTAAATAAGGCACTTTTATCATAGCTCAAATCCTATTACTGATCAGTTTTTATATCTATCGTCGTGGGTGCTCCGCACCCACTACTCATCCCTCGTGGGTGCTGGAGCCCGAGAGCACCCACGTAGTCTGCGCCTATGGAAGGAAGAACCGGTAAGAAACTTAGCAGGGTATTTTCTTTTTCATATATATTATTACAAGTGACTAGCCACATAATAACATCGCCTATTCTATCGAAGACACAGCTTTAGAGCAAGATTAACAATTTTACTGAGAGTTCTGATTACAAAGACTTATTAATTAAATAAGGTGTAAAGAGTCTTTGTCAAATTTAGCCTAAGCACAGGCGCGGTCAGAGCTAGATTAGTGACCGTTCAACCATTGAGGTGACTACGTGAAACTATAGGCACCTTGCCTTAAGTATCGCTGGTAGGATTTATCGCATCCGATTGGAACCACCACACTGAATGAGGTGTGCATTCAGCAGGCCAAGAAGGTCGCTCTGAACACGCGGCTATGTAAAAAGTTGGTCCATGACTTAAAAAGTTAGACTCTTCTATAAATCTATTTCAATAATGCAGATTTTCGACTGATGAAAGTGTGTTTCATATGTTCCTTCCGTCAACAGTGCCGTCCTATTCAATTTCTCTCGGTCATATATTGCAATTTATACAAATTTATTTTGCTAGGCGCCACAGCATTGAAAACATTTTTTTTAGTGCTATTACGAGTATCGAGTATCTACTTCCCATGAATATGGTTGCGCCAATTGCGTTGTAAATGTTGCATTTACGACAAAAGCCTATGTAGGTAAATTTTTTCTATTGAACGAAACCTAAAATTCCAGCGACCTACCGCTGCGTCAACACTACACGGTGTTCCAGTTGCCCCCGTAAAATTTTTAACTGACATAAGGGGGTTATTCTATATGTGAAACTAAACAACTTCTGTGAAGAAAAACATTTTTCTGAGACAAAAAAAAAATTTTTTTTCCATACAAATTTTAAATACCTATTCTCAAAACGAAAAAAAATTTTTTTTCTTCAAATAAAAAAGTCGTAGAACAAAAGTTGTTCTATTTCACGTACAGAATCACCCCCTTTCGGGTTTTACGGTTGGGGTTGCAACACCGTGTATATCTGAATGAGATAAACAACTTATGGAAACTGTCAAATAATTTATTCAACAAATCAATGCGTCAGTCAATTCAAATCACTTCAATACGGCCACCGCTCCCTCGCGTCCCTCCTTTGGTAACTTCCGCCCTGGTTGTAGTCCCGTTGGCCGCGGCGCTCTCTATGATGATACGACCGCTCTCTACGGCCGTGTCTGCGATCATGTGTGCGGTTATTCCGCTTGTTCGTATTCTGAGCGTACCACGGCTCCACTATAGGCGGAGCGGACGGCTCTGCGTTAAACACCCGCATAAACTCCTCATCTTTGTCCGTAAAGCGATCCTTGAGCTCCTCTTCGCATTCTTCAAGGAAGTCCCGTTGCTCCTGCGTCAGTGTATCTGTCATGTTCAGTTTGATAATGCTTTTGAGTTATAACTCCGTGTGGATGAGGTTAGACTTAACTTTAGGATTGACTATCAGCGAATCTGTAACTGGAAGAGAAATTAATGTTAAGTTGTTTCATTCAATACCAACCGGAATCAGTAGGCTTTTTGGGGCTGGAGTGAATTTGGTAACGCTCGTGATGCGATACATATTTTTAGAGATAACTCTAAATGTAAAGAGGATGCTTAAAGAATTAAACAAAAAAATATGTAGGAAAAAACAAATTAAAACAATTTGTTTATTATAATGAAATTAGCTATCCTAGGAATCGCAGAAACATCAAACCACTAAATTGTAAGGCAATTTTTTTAAATATATATCATTTATATTTATAAATATAAAAATAGGAAATATTCCTAAAAACCAAAATTTTAAAAACAATATTCAATATTTATCCGCAAAGTATAACTCAATAATTCTCTTGTTTTGTGTTGTTGTTTGGTTCATCTGGACCGAATGGCTGGAACGCAACAGGTTAATAAAATGTTAGAATAACAAAGAAATAAACATGCAGGTTATGCATTTTATCAAAGAGTTTTTCAACAGTTTCACACGAGGCATTTCACACGAAAATTCCCCACACTCAGACGTTGATGGGTTGATTAATTCCCCACACTAAGATGTTGATGGGTTGATTAATTCCCGACACTCAGATGTTGATGGGTTGATTAATTCCCCACACTCAGATGTTGATGGGTTGAATAATTCCACACACTCACATTTATATGTGTTGAATAATTCCCGACACTTAGATTCAGATATTGATGGGTTGAAGGGATGAAATAGGAACAACAGGGAGAAAATGTTGCACCCCGGCGTAGATGCGAGCGGTCCAAGCAGGAACATACAGCTGTTACACCACAACATGGCTTACGATTCTCTACCTAGCTAGAGTTAAATATTTTATTGCAGCGGTTCTATCCATACATTCTTATTTAATTTTACGTTCACAACATTATTTTTTAACTTCGCTCGATAGAAAAAAAATTCAAACATTCCTCTATTTTTGCGGCAATTTCTATTGCAAAAATATAAAAAATTAATGTATATTTTTTATAATTTTTCTCCAAATACATTTTATATTCTTTAGGGATGTGTGCTTAGAAAAGTTCATAAAGTTAAAAGTTTTCATTCTAAATAAAATAAAAACGATTTGCGCCCTATTCTCGTTCGCTTTGTTTAATCGTAAGCGCCTTGTGGCGAATTCCATCCTGCTCTAGTAAAGAGGAAACTGCCTCGCCCGCATTGTTTCGCGACGCCCCTGTCCCCGCTCCCCATTCCACTGAGCGCATGAGATTAGATATTCTGTGGCATGGGTGGAAGAGGCTTAAAACAAACGAAAAGCAGAATGCGAAACTCAAATTGAATTGTTTTTTAAACCATGATGTAAGATTATAGCTAGAGTTATAATATCGATGGTTCATAGCAACCAGCATGGAATTAATTACCCATAGTTTTGAATATGTGGTAAGCATTAAAATAAGAATGAAACAGTGACACAATTGACCGTGAAGACATATTTTAGGAAGGCTCTTTTAATTTCTGTTCTAGAAGGTATACACAACTTGGCTTTTTATGGCTACATCAACATAAGTACCTGGGAAAGGCTCCAAGCGGGAAGCAGACACGAAACCTTCGACTCAATAGGGGACAAATACCCTTGCAACATGCCGCGCAACGCAGATTCTACTCGCCGCGGAACATGTTGCGGGCGATACTCTTAATGGTGTGTAGTGTATAGAAAACGATGTCCCGCGGCATGTTACAACATGTTATACACGGTGTTGCAGTTGCCCCGTAATATTTTTAACTGACATAAAGGGGTTATTCTATATGTGAAACTAAACAACTTCTGTGAAGAAAAACATTTTTGAAACAAAAAAAAAATTATTTTTTCCATACAAATTTTAAATACTTACCTATTCTCAAAATGTATGGAAAAAAAAATTATTTTTCTTCAAATAAAAAAGTCGTAGAACAAAATTTGTTCTATTTCACGTACAGAATACCATAATAGTATATAACCCATGCCACACACAGGCACTCAACCCCAAGAATATAACTCGGTTCATAGGGGAAATCTGACTTGGGGGTGAGCTATAAACTTTTGAGAGATCACAATAGATCTTCCTAGGTCGCAGTGACAACAGCGCTCAGACAACAGACAAGAGGCTCTAACTCGGACACTTTAAATCATAATCATGTTACAACATGTTCCCCGCAATACATACCGTAGAAGTCGAGACATGTTCTGCAACATTTGCCCCCTAGTGAATATTTTAAATTTAGTATTTTTTATACTTCTTCCTTACTTTATTTTCTATTAACCGAATGCCGAATACAACTGTAAATTTTCCCAATAGACATAAAACCAAACAATAAAAAACATTTCAACTGTCATTCTCATTTTTAGTCACAATGAAACAAACCGGACGTGGACGACACACACACACAAATAAAACTTCATCCCAAATATAAATTCATACAAGTCTCGCCGACTAGATGGCTGAGTATAAAGCCGAAGAATGCTTTGGAGTTGGTAAACGGCGCGTCGGCCGGCTCAAACACCCAGCCGAGGTGCGCACCGCACTCGGGACAAACGCACGGCCTCCACACGTGTCCGGGGTACCACACTTCCTCCCATTGCCACTGCGAACCCACGCAATCAACAATATAACTAATGCCAATATGGCATAACTTTCCGTACAACATAAAACAGAGGAACTGTGTAACAAAAAACAATAATAATGGTATATTAAGCAGACCTGCTTCCATTTCTTGCCCTGATGTCCAAAGTTTATAGTGCTAAAGGGCGACAGGTTAGTCACCTCTCACCTTGGCTGGCACGGTCCTTCCACTGAGTCATGCAGCAAGTGGGTCTTCGTGCCTTACTTGCTGCTTGATATAGTTATCTCGTTTGAATACTTTGCTAAACGTGGTGGTCGGTGTTGTGCTGCAATTTACAAGATTACTTGCAGCACAACTACTCCGCTTACCCCGAATGTCGGAATACAGCGTGTGGTATGTGATGGTATGGAAACTGACTAGGTTGGCTACATCACCTACAACATCTGTGATGTCAACCCATACATAACAACTTGGTGAATCAGGAGCCGTGTCAGACCTTCTCTTTGGTTGTGCCGGCTACACTGAAGTGGACGGAAGACATTAACTATTTACATAGCCGCTTCGACCGACCATAAGAGCATAAGCGGACAATGTTCCTTTCCAATTTATTGACAAAAATTCAACATTTCGAGATTTACGGATCAACATTTTGAGAATCCAACATTTTGAGATTCAACATTTTGAGAATCCAACATCTTGAGAATACAACATTATGAGAATTCAACATTAAGTTCCGGAAGGCTTTCGTTTAGTGCGGTGGTACCATCCGGTTGGGTTAAACAAACCCCACAAAAGAGTAAGGTAAGAAAAGAATGGCTTACAGTTTTAGGAGGAAGGTGTGGATCTAAGCTTACGATGGCTTCACCGAACACATCCGGGCCCATCGGCAGTAGAGGAGGGTATCAATCGAGGCCGGGACTAGCGAGTGGCCACTCTAAATTTCCCGCGCATGCTTCACGTTTCGGCTCGCATCAAGCCCTCGTCAGCTAGTCTGCGTTGACTAGGACGCGGGGAAACCACCAGTCCCGCTCTCGACCTCCCTCTCTCTACCTATCCATATTCTGTAGGATGCTTCCAGTGACGTTTTCGAAGCTCTCTCCATATATGAGCTTAGCGTCGATCTTGGGAGCCCTAGATTCTTGAAGATTATTACTGTACACTCCGTATTATTACTGTACACTCCGTACCACCATACTGTATTAATAAGTCACACTTAACCTCCGTATATTAGATATTGTTATTTACATAAAGTTACATAAAATTACACACCATGAATAACAAGTAGGTTAGAGGTAGGGACGTCGGACCTTCCCCGCGCCAGTGCAAAAACGATATTTGTAAAAACGTACAAATAACATTTGTTACCACCCAATCAGAGCGCGCGCCGTCCCCTCAGCTAGCGCTACCCGCGGAGCTCGGCGACGCTGGTTCTCATATAAGTATTGGACAGTCCGACGTCCAACCTCTTCTAACGTTCTTGATGAATAGGTACAGTTCCCGGCTACAAATAATGCGTGTCGAGCTTTAGAAAGATGACAATCCGGTTGTCTCTTTATAAAGCTCGACATGAATTATTAAAGGGCAACAGGATCACCTTGGCACAGTCCTTCCGCAGAGAGTTAGAATAGGATGCCTCACGGCTCATTAAGGTCGTATATTTTGCCTAATTTGTATAAATTGGTGTTCAATAAAGAATATATACATATAGATACATACATTATTTGCTGCCGGTACAAAATTACAGCACCGACCAACACCGTCCACCACGTTTTGCAAAGTATTCGGACAAGATTCAATCGATCAAGCAGCAAGTAAGGCACAAACACCCACCTGCTGCATGACTCGGTGGAAGTACCATGCCAAGGTGAAAGGTGGCGAGCCTATCGCCCTTTAGCACGACATCTTGTCCTTATCCCTTAGTCGCCTTTTACGACATGCATGGGAAGAGATGCAGTGGGGCTATTATTTTTAAGTACCGTCCCCACACGGTACTAAACTTAATAGAACCTTTAGGTAGTTCGAAGGTCTTTGAGGGAAATCAATTCGGAATGGCTGTTTTAACTCTGCGTAGTCTGCAGTACGCAATTCGGAACACGCCGATAGAATAGGTACATACTTCACCAACTCCTTGACAGACTGCGCTGGAAGCTGTCACCAGCTGGAAGTGCTGTAGCGGAGAGGAAATGAGCTGCACCAGCACTCGCTCGCGACTGAAGAGTGTCTCGTTGAAGGCAAAGGACGACTCGGAGCTCGGTCGGTCGATCAGATGGTAAGAGTCCGCGACTGGCGCTCCGCAACCGCGACAGAGAATGTACTCTGTATAAATTGATTGTCATAATTTTATTTGTAACATTTGGTTTTCTTCAGAGGGTGGTTTAATATCTGAAGGAAGCGATGATCGCAAATTGACCGAGTCACATTTGTTTATTTGTGACAGAAAATTTTACATTTGACAGAAAAAACTGTCAGAAAAATCAGTTTAAATTAGAAAATTCGGGAAAAATGTCAAGCATGTTTTATTGTTCCTGGAGTTCAAAAATCCGTGTGTGCTTGTAAAATGTGAATAATCACTTGTTTTACACAAAGATGTATTATGTCCTTGCGTACTAGATCAATCACTCGGCCAACTAACATGTTCCAACAAGTTGCGGTCCACGGTCCACACGTCTCTTAGTCGAGCGCGAGCGGCCGCAGCGCGCAGTCGTCGTCGCCTGCCTGCTGCGATCGCGCCTCGCGCCGCGCACAAGCGCCAGCAATAATGCCCACGTGTGTGTTAATGTGTGGTATAATGATATATAGCTACTAGCTAGTCGAAGGTGCGATGGGGAATCTGGAGATGAAGTGTTAGAATGAAAAGGCAATATGCACACGCACACCGACGACGCACGAGTGCGATCGTTCTCCCTACCCCTTGCCTCTTACCCACACGCTTCCCGGCCCGTGCGCGCACCCCTCTTCGGATCGGCTCTGCGCTCCGCCTCCCCGCTACCTTACCCCATACCTCAGCCGCTCGAACATATTTAGCAGCTATATTTCTTTGGAGTGCTGGCTCTATATATATTTCCTCAAAGGTTTTACATCGTTTTGTGGGTAATTTCATTTGCTATTAGAGCGAATAGTTTATTGATCCGACTTCATTATTTGATTAATTATTGAGTTTTTGACAAGATCGGCGCTAAAGGTCGCGCAATGTGGTGGTGCAGCAAAAACGCCTGCAAGTCAAGGGGATGTAAACTTGGTTGGAAGTAAACTTTTAGCTAATTATGTAACATTTTAGTTTAAAAAAATAGACGATAAATGCGATTAATTCGAAGTTTTATCTATATCTCACAATCACAGGTGGAAGACAGCCGAAATTTTGTTCTGATAAAACGATATCAAAAGCAGAAAAGTTAGATAGCACAAGTAGTTAATTAGGTAAAGAGCAATGATAACCTTCGATGGGATCTTCTTGAACGTACTCTTCAAGAATGATTTCTTCTTCAACGGTGGGTTCTGAATCGGTATCCACTGATTGCACGGTAACCAAAACAGCGTTCAACAATATGAACAGGAACACACAAAAAGCTTTTTCAAACACACGCATTATCCCTCCGTCCGTCCCAAAGAATATAATACTGTCTGCCCGACCGACCAAGAAAGAATCTGTCATCATCTGTCATGTTCATGTCATCAAGTCCGTCCGAAACGAGTGTCTCTTTGTAGTAACAGTAAACTTTTTTTTTACACATTTATGTTTGTGCAAACCTGAGACGAGTGGCTCGGGATCAATTCTGTTGGCTCTCGCTGACAGCTGTGACGTCATAGAGCCCAAAGCGAATCAAGGGAATTCGATATTCGTTTGTTCGTTTAAGTGATTTCGTGGCTCAGGGGTGAGGGTCTAGGACTAGTAGTTTTATGACCTGGGTTCGAATCCCACAAAATCTTTTTAATTTTTTTTTTCTTTTTTTTTCTTTTTTAAGCAATGTTACGGTGTTTAAATTGTTTTAGGGTGTTTAGTTTTTTTTTTTAACCACCTAAGAATTATTTTTGGAAATACAAACTTGTAACAAAAACAACATGCACCGCCTTTAGGTTTGGGTAAATATAAAGAAGACGCGTCGCGTAGCGACGCATCTTCTATAATTAACCCTGGTTATTTTTTTTTAAACCACCAAAACAGTTTGTATATTTCCGAATATTTCCGAAAATAAAAATTTCTTAGGAATGGAAATGTCAGTGAGAGACATCAGAATTGATCCCGAGCCACTCGTAACCTGAGAGCTAGTGTTATATTCTTTGGCTGACGCTGCTGGAACAAAAATTACCTACGCACGCGCTTGCCTTGCCACGCACAACGCTTATAACGAAGTCGAGAAGCGAAGCAAGTTCGTCTTTCATCGTACAGAATGGTTTAAAGATAAGGTGTGTGTTGACAACATTTGAAAGGACAATGGAGGTAAACTAAATTCACCGCCCCAACATAATCTGTTAATGTGGCTATTCCCTAGAGTGTTTTTATAAGCCGGAGGCGCGGAGGGAATGCAGCCCCTGTCCACCGTAACACAGCGCAGGCACCCGTGTGAGCCGGAGCGGCTGAAGCTTGTCGCCGCAGGCGACCAAAAAGCCGAAGCTGCGGAGGCGAGCATGGGTGCCTGCGCGGTGTTACGCAAGGACGGCGGGGCTGCACTTCCCGCAGCGCCGGAGAAGAGGCAATCCTAAGTCGCTATTGAAAATAAATTGTTTTCTTGAAGTTTAATTTTTTTATTTTTGGCCCTAGTTTTGATTTCCGCGGGCCAAGTCATTTCTAATAGCAGTGTTTTGTGGTTGTTGTGGCTATACGGTCACACTATCTTTGCCTTTCCGTAGAAAAAAAAAACCAAAAAAATTAACGTTACTACAAAGAGACACTCGTAGAGAGCGATCCATAAAAATCTTCCCTTCGCCGTTATGTTGGCTCCACTGTCTATCTGTCAAAACAGCGTTGAGGGTTACTGTGTACAGATTTACCCGTAATTATCAGTATTTATTATTTATACGGTAGTATTTATTATACGGTAAATACCTATAATATTGGTATAAATACGGTAAATACCTATTAAATTATTAGGTAATATAATCATCACAATCTGGCAACAGGAATTTAATTTTTTTTTTTAGATTAATTCGTCTCCTCCCGAAACAGGCAAAACTCATTAGAGTATACAGCCATTTCTGTCGTAGCTTTTAACATCTGTTGTATAAGTTCTCGCACCGCGAAAACCACAAAAATATATTTTTCTAATTACAACGACGACGCGACAAACTCCCGCCGTCCGCCATCTTTCTTCAAAACTCAGGAATTTAGGCACTGACAGACAGTGACACTGGCAGTGGAGCCAACATAACGGCGAAGGGAAGATTTAGTTGGAATGGAACGCTCTCTATCTCTAATCCAAATTGCGATCACATAAATTTTTTTTGTCTTTTTTTATCCTTATGGAAAGGCGAGGGTTGTTTAACCGTACAGCCAAGTCTGTGTACGTCGTATGTCGTGCTTATTCTTCAATTCATTAGTTACCTAATCCTTCTTCGTTTGTTGAATCGATAGAATATGTCTTCTTCTGCTTCTTCTTTTTTAGGGTTCCGTATCCCCTATTACTAAGCCTACGCCATCTCTCTGTCTGTCTGTCCATCCGTCTGTCTGTCCGACGGCTGTATCTCTTGAACCATAAAAGGTAGACCGTTGAAATGTTCACAGAATATGTGTTATTAATATTATAGCCGATATAACAACAAATAAGAAAAATAAGAAGAAGTAAAAAATTCACGGGGGTTTCCATAGAAGAAACCTAAAAGTGTATGTGCGCGAGCCATCTACCGAATAGAGTGTGAAGCATTTTAACTAATCATGACATTTAATTTAAGAAGCATTTCATAACACGCCATAGATGGCGTGAGTGGCGCTAACTATGATATGGCGATAAGGAACCCTCGGAAATATTCTGTGCCCTCGGTGCGCGAGTTCGACTCGCATTTGGTCGGTTTTTTTTTTAATGTCGGCTCTTGGGAAAATTCGCGTTACATCTATTCTTTCTTGCTCTTTGTGGAAATGTCAGGCCGAAGCTTTTGACAGCTCTGCTGTTTGTTCTTCTTCTCTTCTTTTCTTTGCTGAATGCTGAGTTGGCAATATGAATGTGAGGTGCTTTCTCTGTCTTTCATCAAGAAGAAATAGGGATAAATCTTGACGACACGTTCCAATTCATGAGAAAATCGAACGAAACATCAGTCAGCAACAGCTTTGTTGTTTTGTTCAGTGCAAAATCGAAACAAAATTAATTCATTCATATTTTACACTCCTGTTACGACCGATTACCTAAAGCAAACGAATAAACGATGGCTGAAAATGTAACAGTCGAGGTGCCCGGAGAGATGGCGGGTCCCGGCGGTGGCGGTGCTTCGGAGAAGCGTGGATTCCAAAAGTATGTCACTGAGGCAGAACTGTAAGTTAAATTGATACTTCTGCGTGTACGGCTTCCGTGGGCGTCTGCATAATCACCTCCAAGCCGCTAGACACGCTGTAGACTCTCGTGCATCACACTGTTTCTTAGGAAAATATTCGCGATATGAGGCAGGCTTTTCATTCCGCTTGTATTTTGACCACATTTTTGAAGAGCATTCGAAACAGAATGCAAATTCTTAATTACCTACTACTCATGTATGATGATTCAAAGTGTACACAGCTGACAGGGGTGTCGATTATGAGATTTTTTTTACATTTTGTCGCATATTACAAGTAAGTAAATATTTGTATAGAGAAAAGAGGCAGCGCCTCTGGCGGGCCAGTTGCTACTAAAATAGCGACACAAATATTTAATTGAGTACGCAATAATATGTAAAAACTATCTCATTTTTGTGCGTCGGATTTACGGCACTATTAAATAAGTGTTCAAGTCTCTAACGGTCACCGCGCTTAAAATGTTTAGGTATTATTGCTTTCTTGAGTAATTTTCAGTTAATGTTTGTTTTGCTATGGATTGACGTTGTATGCGTATAAATTGTATTTATAGTTTAGAGCTGAGTGCTTCTAGATAAGGATTTTTAACTTTGCTCTTTTAATGTAATGTTATTTTGCAATGTGTGTTCTCGGTGGAGTGAACAATTAAAACTGAAATTATTGAAAGTCACTCTTCATCGCTTAACTTGTTGCATTCCAAAACTATAAAAATGGCGATAGACGCTGATTTCCAGGTGTTTTTTCAGCACCGCGGCATTGAGCGCCGACCTTGACATAAACTTAGTTATTTCGTAAAATAATGAAGCTAGATCAGTAAAATGTTTTGCAAATAAAGCCAATGAAATTATCCACAAAGCGATGTGAAACAAGTGAGGATTCACTTATTTTGAAGCACAGACTTTTTTAACTCCAGGAAAAGCAAGACACGCTCGACATTTTTTACGAATTTGTTTTAATCTAAAATCGACAATCCTCCATACTAATTACATATCAATGTGTAAAAGAAGTAAAGAAGTAAAAGAACGCAGCCTCTAAAAAGCCGCAAAGTATTAAAGTTTGGCGCTTGCGTCCAATCGCATAAATAAGAAAAGAACAAGAAACCTGAAGGCAATAAGCCTGCTTTTTGTTTCGCGCGGTAAAAATTACAAGACATCAGAATATATTTTTTCTTTTTGAGTGCGGAATTGTTTGTGGTGTGTGTGATGTCAATTGGAAGTAAATCTATCTAAAGTGCTTTCTCTCATTCTAATAAGAAAAATTAACTGAAATAGCACTAGACAAATATTTTGGACGTTGCCCATCGGGGCCAGTGTGGGCCCAACGGAATCAAATGATCGGGCCATTCGGAACGCAATCGCTAACGCTACGCTAAATCATGTTAGCTGATTACAATATGTTACTGTCGGAACTAGGTCCCATATGTGCAATTTTAAATCCATTTTAAGGGGGGGTACTAGGCAAAAGCACTTCGTATTTCCCTAACCATATCCATATTTCAAGTGATTTAACTATAATTTATATGCCTATAGTTAGGTAGAGATTCAAGGTATAATGTGAATACATTATTTTTAATTTAATCATATAAATTCCCTTAAAAATATGTGGTTGAAAAGTGGTAAAATCGTTCAAAAATGCCTTTGCTATTTCCTTCGCCATTTTTTACAAATGCATCTAATACGAAAAATGCTTCATTGAGCTTAGAGTCAATAAGACTAAGAATCATCTAAATAAATTCAAACGCTTACAGAATAAATGGTTTTTCACTGAACTGTCTTTGAACATTCTAAATTTTGGGCCGTTGCCGTGAGCGAGCGTTTTTTTTGTATGGACGTATTTGTAACGAATCTAGGAAATGCATTTTTGAACGTTTTTACCACTTTTCACCCACTTATTTTTCAGAGAATTTTCACGATTAAATTACAATAATCTATCACACATTATACCTTGAATCTTTACCTAACTATAAGCATATAAATTATAGTTATATCTATTGAAATATGGCTATAGTTAGGATAATATGATGTGATGTTTTGCCTAGTACCCCCCCTTAATATCATCTGACATTTTTGTTGGAAAGTTAAAGAGTGTTTCTTAATGGAATGTGGGTAATTACTTGATGTTCTTATAATTGTACGATATTGTGTGTGACGGCAGGGTGTTCCAACAAATCCGGAGCGGTTCCGGACCAGCTCTGCTGCTAGGTGTGCTGGCCTCGCGGAGACCTTGGTTACAGTTTGTCGCTACTGATAACTTCAAGGTAAATAAAATATCCAGTACGCGATCCTATTACTAAGCCTACGCCTTCTGTCTGTCTGTTCGAGGGCCGCATCTCTTGAACCGTAATAGGTAGCCTGTTGAAATTTTCACAGAATATGTATTATTGTGGCCGATATAACAAAAATAATAAAAATAAGAAAAGGTAAAAAATTCACGGGGTTTCCCATGGAAGAACCTAAAAAGTGTATAGTATGTAAGTGTACAGGGGCGCCGACTTTTAGAAATCCTCGTGGGTGCTCATGCAAATTTTTTCTTTTACTTTTATCCACTTGTTTTTAATGATATAGAAGAGAAGAAAAGAAGATAGATAAGCATAAAATCCTAGATTGAACAATCATCATCATCAGCGTGTTGCCGTCCACTGCTGGACATACGCTTCTCTAATTTTTCTCTAATTCTCCCGGCACCCGGCAGCATGGATTCGCAAAACATTCGCTCAATGTTTTGCATTTCACGCCGAATTTACACCTACCTTCTCGGAGGTGATATTGGCTGGTCGGAGCATGCGCTTTGGCCCCTCCGACTCAGCCAACTAAACTGGATTGCATAAAAAAAAATGTATCGTCGTGGGTGCTCCGCACCTATGATCACCGCTCGTGGGTGCTGGAGCCCCCGAGCACCCACGGAGTCGGCGCCTATGTAAGTGTAGCCATCTATCGAAAAGAGTATGAAGGATTTTAACTAATAATGAATTTTAACTAATATGAAGCATTTCATAAACACGCCATAGATGGCGTGAGTGGCGCTGAACATGACATGGCGATACGGAACCCTCGGTGCGCGAGTTCGACTCGCACTTGGCCGGTTTTTAGGCTTCTGTACCTGTACGGAAGCCTATTTCTAAGCCTACGCCATCCGTCCACCTGTCGTCTTGTCAGTCTATCCCACCTTTAAAGGGCTGTATCTTTTGAACCGTAATAGGTAGCCAGGTGAAATGTTCACAGAATATGTGTTATTATGACGGATATACAGTAGGGCCTTGGTAATCCGGACCTGCGATAGTCCAGTGATCGCGGTAATCCAGACAGCCGATAGGGGAAACGGGCGGTGGCGCGGCAAGAGGTTGTGCGCCGCCCGACGCGTCGCTCTTCCAATCGTCAGTACTGCCCCACGACCAGGCACATTTGTGCCAGGGATATATCCGTGTTTGCGAAAAATGGCGCAAACACCTCTAACACTGAAGGTTGAAGTGTAATTTCTCGAGATGATCGATAGAGGTGATAGTTACACTATGATTTTGAAGATGTTTGGAATAAGCAGATAAATAAAACAATTTCATACTATAATCCGGACGTCTTGGTAATCCGGCATAGCTTGGTTTTTTACTCATCCGGGTTATCAAGGCCCTACTGTACTAAAAAAATAGAGAGTATAAAAAAAAACGTAAAACATTCACAGTTAATTAAACTCAGTGTGATTACAGTGCGAACTCTAAAGTACAACAACAAATAATAAAAACTGGCCAATTACGTGGCGGTACGAACAAGTTCGCACTTGGCCAGTTTTTTTGACTACACAAACCGTTGGCCTAGCACAAATTTAGCAATCACACACACGTGTCACACCCCTATAAGTATAAGTTTCAAAAGTTGAAATTCATAATGGGTTTGAGACCATAAAAACTGCAATCAAAACTTATCCTGATAAAGTGGTTGGCCAATCAACATGTTTCTTTATGTCCCATACAAGAAAAATATTTTTTCAATGTTTTCTTGTTTTTGCTCTATCATAAAAAACGGTAAGGATGGGCCAGAAAGGCGTACGATTTTAAAAACACTCTTGCGTTTGAACCTTATGAGAGGGGGCTGCTTGGGTGGTGGGGTTGAGAAGCTCGGTTCTCGGAAATTTAGTCGCGATGGATCACTTCAGCGGAGCGCAGCGTGCATTCTGCGTTAAACATTATTACAAAAATGGCGATTCGTGCGCTATTGTTCGGCGTGAGTTTGGATTACATGACCTAAATCGTGTCCGAAGGAAAGTGTGATTCGAATGTGGGTCAGAAAGTTCGAGGCTACTGGTTCGACTCTCAAAAAGAAGCCTGCGGGACGCCCAAGGTCAACAAGAACGGAAGAACAAGTTGAACAAGTTAGAGCAATCTGTCACTGTAAACAAGGGCAATCTGTCACTGTAAATTCCAATCGATACATAGCCATGTTAAGGGATTTTTTCTTTCCACAACTGCAAAAATTTGAAGCCTATGATCGTGCGACATGGTTTCAACAAGATGGCGCGACATTCCATACATCTAATGCCTTTTTGGCGGTCGTAAACGAGATGTTTGCTGGGAAACTGATATCGCGCCGAGGAGACATTGCATGGCCGTCTAGAAGTCCGGATCTAACGCCACCGGACTTTTTCATGTGGGGATATCTGAAAAGTAGAGTCTACTCCAATAGCCCAGCCACCATTAACCAATTGAAGACCAATATCCGAGAAGAAATGGCAGATATTCCCCGCGCAATGTGCCAGCGAGTTTTTACCAATTTGAGGTTCAGATTCGAGGAATATTCGCAGCATATTTTTAAGAAATAAATTTCCCAGATGTCTATTTTAATTATAATAAAAATTTGTATAAGAATTGTATTTAGTTTTTTTATTAATATTTTTTCAAATTCGCAATTATTTCTGGCCCACCCTTGACGTGATTATAGTGCAAACCAAAACAAAACAACAAATAATAAAAAATAAACAAATAATAATAAAATCTCGGTGCGCGAGTCCAACTCGCACTTGGCTGGTGGAAGGGGTTGAACTGAGCTTGCGATGGCTTCACTGAACATATCCGGGCCCATTGGCAGTAAAGGGTGTCAATTGAGGTCGTGACTGACTAGCGAGTGGCCACTCTGTAGTTCTCTAGCATGCATTACGTTTCAGCTCGCATCAAACCCTCGTCAGCTAGTCTGCGATGACTAGGACGCGGAGAACCACCAGTCCCGCTCTCGACCTCCCTCTCTCTACCTATCCATATTCTGTAGGATGCTTCCAGTGACGTTTTCGAAGCTCTCTCCGTATATGTCATATGAGCTTAGCGTCGATCTTGGCAGTCCTAGGTTCTTGAAGAGACTGTAGAGCGACTTCGCTGGTAGTCCTCTTGTTAGTAGTCTTGAATCCATTTCTCACTATCCGGTCTACTAAGTTGCAGTATTCGTTTACTTTGAAGTCTGTATTTTAACCCATTTGCGGCCGCTGGTATACATACACGGTGTTGCAGTTGCCCCCGTAATATATTTAACTGACATAAGGGGGTTATTCTACATGTGAAACTAAACAACTTATGTGGCGAAAAATTTTTTTTTGAAACAGAAAAAGAAATTTTTTTTTCTTACAAATTTTAAATACCTATTCTCAAAATGTATGACAAAAACAATTTTTTTTTGTTCAAATAAAAAAGTCGTAGAACAAAAGTTGTTCTATTTCACGTACAGAATCACCCCCTTTCGAGTTTTACGGTTGGGGTTGCAACACCGTGTATAAAGAAAGAATTATAAATAATGAATGTGGTTGTCGAGCAGGTGCCGGCGTCGCTGCCGCGGCTGACGCGCAGGTTCTACCGCAACGTGGAGCACTTCCAGGCCAACTACTTCTTCATATTCCTCGGTCTCTTCGCCTACTGCCTGTGAGTACGTCCCCTTGTCACTTATACTTGTAAATACCCATTTTTTTATGGAAACTGACACGGTTGTCTACATCACCTACTACATCCGTGATGTTAGCCCATAACACATTGGTGAACTAGGTGCCATGTCAGTGCTTCTCTTCGGTCGTGCCCGCTACACTGAACTGGAAGAAAAACACAAACTATTTACATAGCCGGTCACGGTCAGCTTACAACGGTCGAGCGGTCACCCAATCCATCCACTGACCGCGCCCAGGTGTGCATCAATCCATCCATCAAATGAAATGAACATGTACCTACTTTATTTCACACAAATACATTTTTAAAAGACGGACTTAATACTTAGTCGTCTGTTTTCGGTTTTGGTGCGTCACGGAGCCAAGTTCTAAACAATCGCTCTTGCTTCAGAATAACGACGCCGCTTCTCCTCATCGCTATTGTGGCAAGTTTCTTTGGCTATCGGAAACTGACGGCTGGACCTAACACTTGGAAGGTAAACCTTACGAGAATTTATTTCGCGAATTCAATATGAGAGGAAAAATATTTTTATTCACTTTTATGTTTTTGTTTTGCACGGATTTAATTTATATAATTAATGTACAAAACTTATTATGAAGCTTTAGTAAAGATTTTCTGTTTTGTTTTTTCAGTTGCAGGTGAGTGTTTAATTTCTAATACCTTTGTTTTTGTTATCTTTCATTTCAAAAAGGCGTATGCGCCTTTTGCGCCACTGTTCTTCTAGTTTAGATTTCCAAAAACGTTGTACAGTTGTTCTATCTCACGAAGGCGGGTTGGTTTTAGTTGTCATTGTACGTACGTTCACACTGTTTTTGTGCGCGTTAACTCTGAGAGCACTCGCCCGCCTATGTGAGTTAAAATATCTGTATTTCTATCTATCTGGAAGCCACTACCCATAATATCATCTTTCAGCGAGCCTTTTTAGATTGTTTTTTTTTTCTGCGATGCTTTATTGATAGTTAAACCTGCAAGAATGCAAGAATTGGCGACATCATGTACGTCGGCGGAAAGCAGTGGTTCCGTACCGCTGAAAGTCGGAAGGAATGGAGGAAAATTGGAGAGGCGTATGTCCAGCAGTGGACGCATACACACTGACTGACTGACTGACCAATTTATAAAATAATTATCAACAATAATGCATTAAGACTTTTGAATAATGGCTCCAAGACTAAATAGAAAAACAATAGCCAGTCGACTTTTTGTATTCGAGTCGCAACTCGAGTTATAGATGTTTTCATCTCGAGTCACTCGAGTGGTCCGAGTATTTGACTCGTAACATGACTAGTGCCAAGGTGAGAGGTGGCCAGCCTGTCGCACTTTCGGACGGCATCTTGTCCTTTGAAAATTCTCTAAAAGTAAACTTTTTCTAACTTCCTGCATAGTTTTACCTCTCTCTCTCCCTCTTTATCTCTCTAACTGTGTGGCTGTGGGTGCGGACGGGCACAGATCGCCGGGTGGGAGGTGACGAAGACTCAGCAGTACACGGTGGTCGCCGCTTGCTCGATGCTAGTCTGCTGGCTCGCGGGCGCCGGCGCCGTGCTGTTCTGGGTCCTCGGTTAGTGAACTTTCTCTTCTTTAGCCATTTAGGGCTCGTTGTAAACTCACGCACTAACTGCTGTCAAATTATTATTATTATTGTTGTAGTATACACTAGCAGTTTTAAGCTGAGCGATGCGTGTACTTAGTGTGTTGAGTGCACTTGATTCTTATAGACTAAGAGCGGGCCGTATGCAACCCTACCTCATCGAGTAGCAAGATGTGACTTATCTAGGCTGTTGCATATTAAAAAGTTATGTTTTATAGTACAGGGTTGCCTGGGTGTAACCTGGAGCATTTTGTACAGTGACCAAAAAAATGATCCTTTTTTTTGGTGGAATTTACCTCATCGAGTAGCAAGTAGGTACATAGCACATTCGATAGTGCTAATCAAGAAGTGCCAAACTGCACAGGGTTGCCTCGCCCAAACCTGGCACTTTCGTGATTCAGCCTAATTTTAGGGTGGCCAAAAAAAGGAAAATTTACCTCATCGGGTAGCAAAATGAAACTCGTGCCATTCGAAAGGTCCCATCATCCTATTATTAATTAATTTGGGTTGCCGGCCCTATACCTGGAGCTTTTCTTATTCAGCCGAGTTTTATGTTCGAACGTAAAAACTGACTGATGCAAGAAAAACGTAGAAATAAGTCCAGTGGATAGTTTAAATGAGATTGTTTAGATGTAATAATAGATTATATGTATAAAGTTGGAGCTACACGACCTTGAACATTTTGTACGGTGAGCAAAAAAATAAGATAATGCAAAAAAACTACGAATATTTTTAAAAAGACTGTACATCTATTAGATCTAATCAATTTCGATGTTTTTCCATTAAGCACATACTTTTTTTTAAATATGTTCACTTAACCTAACACTACACCCGCGTATCCCTTCTCCGACACTGTCTCACTCATTGCGAAACACAAAAAATTAGCTTCTCGCAGCGGTGCTTGCGTCGTTTATACTTTTTGGAGAATGCATCCTATACATTCCTAGTACTACGGCAATTTTATTTTATTCGGTAAATTCACAGCGATAGCATACGTATATTAAAATGAGTATATAAAAGTGTTTACAGAAATCGCCAATGAATGAATTTACACACATACTTGAGTTCTTTTATACATTAATAGAAAAATACCAAAAATTTATGTATCTATGTCGATAGCAGATGGGTTTTCCCATGCATTCCAATGACGATAGTCGTCCCTGCATGCGGGAATTCCGATATGGGTTTCTGGTTCTGCGCCAACGAAATAGCAATAGAAAAACAGATACAGATAGTGAAGCCGACGCATCTCTTTTGTTTTCAGCTTACCATCACAACAGGCTTCAATACGATTTATTCGTCTTCACTTCAGTTGAGTCCTCTGTTTGAGAGTGAGATAACGCAGGTGTCGGTTAGTGCGGTGTTTTCATTTTGCTGTTCAATCACTTCATATTTAATTCACACAACACAACTTGGTAAAAATACCACTAAAATTTTGTATATTTCGCATAGAATTCACCGCACTAACTGACACCTGCGTTATCTCACTCTCAAAGACTTATATCTTCCCCACGTGGTGAGGATTTACGCGGGTGCATACAGATCCCCTAACCCCAGTGCGTCAAGAACAGAGGCATTTTATGAGCATCTTAGCAGTACGGCAGACAAACTCCTTTGCGAGTTCCCTACGGCGGAGTTAGTGATTCTGGGTGATTTCAATGTTAAACCTCCCCCATCACTGACCATGCCGGGAGGCTTACAACTTGGCCATTGCACACGGTTTGACGCAGTTGGTGTCCGGAACTACTCGGATACCTGATAACCCGGCCCATCGACCTAGTTTGTTGGACCTTGTGCTGGCTACCGAGCCAAATGGTTGCAAGGTGGGGGTCGAAGCTCTCCTCGGAAACTCTGACCATTGCCTTGTACGCTCAACTGTACCAACAGTACACTTCGCGGAAGCACGTGAATGTAGTACGCGAACATTATGGCACTACCGGTCAGCACAATGGAATGACTTCCGTTCCTTCCTGGAAGCATACCATTGGCACGACGTTTGCTTCTCTTCTCCAGACCCAACGCTGTGTGCCCAATCGGTCGTCGATGTGATCGCACAGGGTAAGAATTTCTTCATACCTACCTCCACCGTTCCCATCGGCGGCCTCCATAAGCCTTGGTTTGATTGTCAATGTAGGCTGGCTATTGATACTAAAAACAAGGCTTATAGGAAATGGCTGCAGAATAGGTCTGTCGAGAACAGACGAGAGCTCAACGTCGCTGCTAGGCCCTGCAAACGAACGCAAAACTTGGCCAAGTTCAGGCACGACCGTGGAATTGGCGCGAAACTTGCACGTAACCATTCGGGTAGCCGCGCCTTCTGGTCTCTCGCCAAATCCATCGGTCGGAATTTCTACCGTCCTGCTACACCTCCGCTGGAATGTCAGAATGGCTCGCTCGCTATACTCGCGAAAGAAAGGGCGAATACCTTTGCACGCCTTTTCGCATCCAACTCAAACATGGACGACCTGGGCGCCAACCCGCCTTCATTACCCCATTACGGGCGTACGATGGCAAATATTAGGTTCCACCCCAGAGTCGTCTATAAAACGCTACGTGAGTTGGATATTTCGAAGAGTAGCGGGCCTGACGGTGGCGTCCCAGCGATCGTCTTGAAAAATTGTGCTCTGGAATTGGCCCCAATATTTAAACGCTCCTATTCCTCCGGTTCAATGCCTTCTTGCTGGAAGAGAGCTTCGGTCCAGCCGATCCCCAAGAAGGGGGACCCAGTGAACCCATCGAACTATCGCCCTATTGCGATAACCTCACTTTTGAGTAAAGTTATGGAGCGCATTGTCAACTCAGCGCTCCTGACGTATCTAGAAGACTCTAAACTCCTCGACGACAAGCAATACGGCTTCCGCAAGCAAAGGTCGAGATCTTCTAGCGTACGTCACGCATTTGTGGGCTGAAAGGCTCGATGGTTTTGGGGAATCGCTGGCGGCCGCTCTGGACATATCCAAAGCATTCGATCGCGTCTGGCACCGAGGACTCTTAAGCAAGCTTCCGGCCTACGGTGTCCCTGCAAAACTGTGCACTTGGATCTCCAGCTTTTTGAGTAGTCGGTCGATCTTTGTCACCCTAGATGGTGCCTGCTCGGCCGACTACTCAATCAATGCTGGTGTTACACAAGGATCCGTGCTGTCACCTACGCTGTTTTTATTGTTTATTAACGTCATGCTCTCGCTCGGCGAAATACATTGTTATGCGGACGACAGCACGGTGCACGAAGGGTTCATCAAGGATTGGAAGGGTAGAGTAGCCTCAGCAGCAAACGCGAGAGGCGAAACTGTTGCTCGGGTTGACCAGGTTTTCGAAAAAGTATCCTCTTGAAGGAAGAAGAACTTGGTCAACTTCAACGTAGCCAAGACGCAAGCCTTGTGCCTTCTCTACTAAGGCTGATCCGTTTCCTCTCCAAGCCACTTTCCAGGGCAGCCAAGTCCCCAACGATGGTAGTCTGGGCGTCCTGGGTATGGATGTGTCCAAGAACGTTAGTTTTCGATCGTTCATAGAGTCCAAGGCGAAACTAGCGTTTCGAAAATTAGGGATCCTCTACCGATGTCGGCGATTCTTCACGCCGGTTCAACTGCTTACACTCTACAAAGCACAAGTAAGACCGGTGATGGAATATTGCAGTCATCTTTGAGAGGGTTCCCCTGAGTACCTTCTTTAAGCCTTGGATTCTATTCAGCGACGAGCCATTCGTCTCATTGGTGACTCTGTACTCACAAAGGACCTTCAACCTCTAAAGCACAGACGTATCGTTGGTTCATTGAGTCTGTTTTATCGGTACTACTATGGCCGCTGCTCTGACGAACTTGCTTCCCTTATCCCTTCTCCTCCTGTTCGCCTTCGCCAAACCCGCCATACTCTCGCGAAACACCATTTGTAGTCGACAGAAGAGTTCTTCGAACTACACGATTCTCTAAATCGTTCTTGTGCCGCACTGCCTTTGCATTGATTTACCCCGCATTTTCCTGTGGAACGGGCTCCCAGAGAATTCCCCACTCCTACAATCCACGGATCTTCAAACCGCGGGTTAATAGTCTTTCCCCAGCAACATTAGTCCACCTCTAAACCGGTCTGGCACCTCCTCGGCGGTGAAATTGGCTGCGCCTGAGGCTTCGACCTCGGGCAGAGCCACCCATTTCGGAAGCAATAAAAAAAACTAGGAATGTATAGGATGCATTCTCCAAAGCGACGCAAGCACCGCTGCGAGAAGCAAATTTTTTGTGTTTCGCACTGAGTGAGACAGTGTCGGAGAAGGGATACGCGGGTGTAGTGTTAGGTTAAGTGAACATATTTAAAAAAAATTATGTGCTTAATGGAAAAACATCGAAATTGATTAGATCTAATAGATGTACAGTCTTTTTAAAAATATTCGTAGTTTTTTTGCATTATCTTATTTTTTTGCTCACCGTACAAAATGTTCAAGGTCGTGTAGCTCCAACTTTATACATATAATCTATTATTACATCTAAACAATCTCATTTAAACTATCCACTGGACTAATTTCTACGTTTTTCTTGCATCAGTCAGTTTTTACGTTCGAACATAAAACTCGGCTGAATAAGAAAAGCTCCAGGTATAGGGCCGGCAACCCAAATTAATTAATAATAGGACGATGGGACCTTTCGAATGGCACGAGTTTCATTTTGCTACCCGATGAGGTAAATTTTCCTTTTTTTGGCCACCCTAAAATTAGGCTGAATCACGAAAGTGCCAGGTTTGGGCGAGGCAACCCTGTGCAGTTTGGCACTTCTTGATTAGCACTATCGAATGTGCTATGTACCTACTTGCTACTCGATGAGGTAAATTCCACCAAAAAAAAGGATCATTTTTTTGGTCACTGTACAAAATGCTCCAGGTTACACCCAGGCAACCCTGTACTATAAAACATAACTTTTTAATATGCAACAGCCTAGATAAGTCACATCTTGCTACTCGATGAGGTAGGGTTGCATACGGCCCGCTCTTAGTTTATTACTTGTATTTGCTTGTTATTTTATTTCATAATATTATTTTTGTCACTTAGTTGCCTTAAATCTTTTTATTTATTAAAGAAAATATACAAAAAAATCGAGCATTTCCCCCTTATCTCTGAAAGTAGTGAGTCTAACATTTCGAAAAAAGTATGGCCCCTCTTATAGTTTACAGGAAAACCTAAACGAAAATCCAAAGTCTTCAAGTTCTCGCGGAAAACAGAATGGTACGAAACGCTCTCTACGCGAGTTCGACTCGCACTTGACCGCTTTTTTTAGTTTACGCCCCATTATAATATATTTTTCGAAGCATATTTTCATAACGCGCCCAAAGAAGTATAATTTCAAACAGTGTTGCCAACATAACCAATGTCGACAATGCTCCCCAGGAGCGACGGTGACAGTTGTGGCGTTGCACGCCGGGTTCTACGACGCGGAGACTCTGCCGCAGGACCCCGAGCAGTTCCCCATGATCGAGCAGGTGTGACAGCCGCTGTTGCCCCTCTACGCGCCGCCCTCCACCCCGCACGCCCCACCGCCGACGCTCTCGAGGGGATAACCTACTTTGACGATGCTGAATTAGCCTAAGTTTAATTTTTTGGTCTTATTCAGAACCTGAGTACGTTTATATACATAGATGAGGTATTTTCACACGTAAAAATAAGATTAGCTCTCTTTTAAACTGCTGGCGCCACAAAAGTCACTAAAGGCAAACATCTGGACATCTCGAGACTTTTGGTCAATATATAGTAAATTTTTTTCAAACATAGTTGACTCAATTCGCCTGCTGCGTACACGGTAAACCCTTCACACCTTGCCGTGTCGTGTGCCGTGTGGGTCGTGTCGGATACACTGAACTAGACGGAATTCATACTATTTTTCATAGCCTTTCCGAACGACCTGCATCCTTAGCAGGTTTACCTTCATAAAATTGTTTGTGCGTATGCACTTGAATGTATTGTTATATTTTAAAATTAAATATTTTCCTGTTGCATAAAAGACATATTTTTGCTTTTGTAAGATATCGCGAAAGACATACCCCAAAAAGTTAATATTAGGTAATATTAACTTATAGGATATAGAAAATTGTATTGTATTACTTAATTATATTCTCTGATTAGATAAAATTGTGTGTTAGGAACTATCGTGTGTATTGAGTGCATAACTAAAATATTTATCGAATATGTTATAGTGAAATGAATTTTCTTCTTTGTAAATAAGTAGTGAATTAAATTTAGCTCTTTTTGCCATACAGTTGGCTTAATATTGTATATATGTAATTATGTTATGGACCTAAACCTTGCCAGTCCTCAAAATGCTGGATACATGATCCCGCTGATACAATCTTTTTAATTGTACATATTAAAATGTGTTTAACAATTTTGAGTGTTCATTGTATAGGAAGTAGGCACACAATATACAATTTTTTTTTTTTTTTTTTTTTTTTTTTTTTTAATGGAAACTGACACGGGTGGCTACATCACCTACAACATCCGTGATGTCAGCCCATACCACCGGATGAACTTGGTGCCACGTCAGCGCTTCCCTTCGGTCGTGCCGGCTACACTGAACTGGACGGAAAACACAAACTATTTACATAGCCGTTTCGACCGACCTTTCATTCAGTGCGGTGGTACCAACCCGGGCGGGTTAAACCCTACCACCTAGTAATATAAGAAGGGAGTCATATCCCTTAGTCGCCTTTTACGACATACACTGGAAGAGATGCAGTGGGGCTATTCTTTTAAAGTACCGGCCCCACACGGTACAATTAAAATTGTCAAGTTTGTGTCCTGCTGTGCATTCACTTTATTTTGTATATTTACTTAAATAAAAATTGCATACAATTTTCTTATTTATTTTATAATATACTGCCCCAAATCTGTTAATATAGAAATTTGATTTTTTCTTATATAATAAAATGCATTTACTTATTTTTTTACTTGTATTTTGAAATTATCTAGCTAGGTGTAAAAATAAAGGAAATAAATGGATTTAAATGGTAGGATTAATAAAAAAAGGACATGATGAGAAAGTTTATTAAATTTACTTAAATTTATCGCGACAAAATAACATGAGTAAAGCATTACAAAATATATTTAAAATGTCGCATAAACATACAAAACCACTGCATAAACTCTCTTTGCATGCATTTATTTAATTTCTTTGGATATACACTACTCAGTGGTTTCCAACATTTTCAAAATCAATAAATTGGTCGATCCAGTCATTTTGTACATCATGAGAGTGTCTGTCATATTTTCAATTACCTTATTAGTCTTTTTAATCAATAGGTGCTGCCTCCCTGGAGTGGAACAGTTTTAATATTGAATCTTTAAGAAAAAAAATTTTTTTAATACTACTATTCATAAACATGTACTCACTTCACTACATAGATGCAAAATATTAAAAATCAACTTCTAGTGTCCGATGCCAAATACGACTTTGGTGACAGCATAATATTCAATATAGAAAAAAAAAATCATGCAAGTTGACTGAATGCAGTAGATTGCATCATACCTACTAAAAGAAGGCAACTGTTCGAAAATTTAGAGAGAATACGTCATAGACGCGACGGCGGAATTGGTAACGCGCTGGCGGCTCAATCCGGGGTTGCAGGTTCGAATCCTGGTCGGGACATATTGTTTCTCTTCATTTTCAGCTTTACATTTATCTAGTGAAAAAAAAAAAAAGTTTAAGGAAATTTTATTTAAAACCTCAATAGTGGATTTTTATTTGGTTATATTTTCACATTTTCAAAAAATAAAATTATTCTTTTGCCTTTATTTTTACGCCTTCAGGAAAGACAGACCGCTAAGGTTTTTATTTTAATCACCCTAAATTTGAGAAGGATTAACAACGACCAATGTCAGTATCACTGGTTTTGGATTAAACATATTTATTGGTATATTTATTTTACTTAACATAAACATGAAAAACAGTAAAAAAATCATGCATACAGTAAGCGAACACGACGTCAAAGCCAGCGGTTGATTGTAAAATCGGGCATATTACTAAGTATTAGTAGAAACCTTTGAAATCCAACCGAACCGTATAATACAATGTATTGTATTGTGATATGGGCGCTGCTCTGAGGAACTGGCATCCCTTATTTCCTGCCATCCGTCTTAGCACCCTTCTGTTGTTTATATTGGGTTTTTGAGAACAAAAAACGGTTTCTCAAAATTGTTCCTTTCTCGCACCGCTCGGGTGTGGAACTGTCTTCAGGCGAGTGTGTTTTCCGAATCCTTTAACCCGGGTTTCTTCAAACGTCATATCAATAGCCTGGACAGCCCGACAACAGTTCGCGAATCTGCTGGCATGGCATCGCACTGCAATTTGGCTCCGTCGACTGCTCTTTTCGTCCTTGGGCACAAACACCCATGCTCATTTCCATATAAACAAAATTGTTAATTTACAGGGGGATATTTTTTAATCATGCTAAACTGAACTTTACCGTAGTAGAAATAAAGACAAATATCTCATGGCTAATCAGTTAACGTTTGTATGCCTTTTGGCTGGATTTCGAAGATTTCTACTATACATTGTATTGCTCGGGCCGGTACCTCTACAACCCACTTAGGATTAGTGATAGCGTTATGTGATCTGTCACATATCTTATGGGGAATCTGTTACAAACGCTCCTTCTGATACTAAGTGCAAGTTAAAATATCAAGGCATAAGGCCGACTTCACCACCTTCGTCTGAAATGTAGCTGCGAGTTAAACTCCTATCAAATGTATGAGAGACCGACCAATAAAATTGATTGAAGAGACTTAATGAGGTGGTGAAAATTTCGAAACGCTTAAAACAGAAATTAATTTATTATAAGACGATACCCATAGCTGGCTCCTTTGCATAGAAAAAGGTCGTAAGTCGGTGTTGTTTTTAATTTAAAAAAAATATGGTAATAAAATTTAAAAATCTACAACAATAGAGTTCTGTGCTTGTGGTTTAGTTATTTATCAGTGCAATAAAAATTTCGTTTTATTCATTCACTTTTGCGTCAGATGAAAAAAAAAGATTTAATTTCGATTTTTTACTTACGACCTTTTTCTATGCAAAGCGGCCAGCTATGGGTATCCTCTTAAAAAGTAAAAGGAATATTGAAAAATAACTCTTCGAGATTGCAGTCTGGTGGCCTAGAAAAATAAAAATGCTAATATTTCTATAACACTGGCACAATGGCGTTTTGAAAATATTTATCTCTGAAATGGCATAGACGTATAGATAGTACCTTGAAACCCGGCCATCAGGCTGGAATCTCTAAGAGATATTTTTCAATATCCCATTTATTTTATATAAATTAATTTGCTTGTTAGTATCCAGCCCGGCATAGCCTTGCATTATATGACACTTTGTCACACCAATTGAATAAGTAAACCTAACCTCCAAATTTTACTTAATTTATTGACTGGACCTAAAATATTGCATATAGTATGTTGAACGGTTTATACCCATAAGGTTTCACACTAGCACAAAGTACATAGCCACCTTAGTAACAAATTAAATCAGTCAAGCTATTTCTTACGCAACTCTGTATTAATATTTTTTTATGGAAACTGACCCGGTTGGCTACATCACCTACTACATCTGTGATGTCAGCCCATAACGCTAGGTGCCATGTCAGTGCTTCCCTTCGGTGGTGCCGACTACACTGAACTGCACGGAAAACACAAACTATTTACATAGCCGTTTCGACCGACGCGACGTTTCATTCAGTGCGGTGGGACCGACCCGGGCGGGTTGAACCCTACCACCTAGTAAGGTAAGAAGGGAAGGGACCTACAGTTTTACGTGGAATCCGAAGCACGGTCAGCCTCCAACGGTCCAGCGGTCACCTATATAATTACTGACCGCGCTCAGCGTTGCTTAACAATCAATAGCGACAGTCGACTGTCTGCACCACTGAGCTATCGAGGCTGACAAAAATGTTTGAAAAAAAAGCCTTTAAACTAAACTACTTAACTGTCGTTTAGAAAATAAACAATATAGTGAAAATCTATTTATGGATTTTTTTTTATAAAAAACAAGTATATAACTAGTCATACATCTGGATATAAAACTTTAGAAACCAAACATATGTTTCAGTCAATTTTGATACATTGAGCGAATTTAATTTTTTTTTTAATAAATCAATTTAGAATACACTTTAAACATAACTTCATTTTGTGTTTAAATACATTTATACACTTGATTGCACAACGCCTCCGCAAACATACAATAAATTATGCTCTTCAACAACCAACATTGATATAGGTTAACCGAGGAACTATTTAAATATAAACCACAATATACAAGAATACAGCATACAAGACTGGGCTAACTCAAGAGAATTCAAAACGACAGAACTGCTATAATGTACGACACACTACATACAATTTAATTCCATCCCCAACGTATGTGGTTACAACTGAAGTGCACAATTTGCGTTCACATTGCAGAAGGGTGATGTCAATGTTTCGAATGACACTTCAAAGAATAGGCCCACTGCATGTCTTATAATAAGGCAACTAAAGGATGACGACAAAATGACACGCTAAAGGGCGATAGGCTAGCCACCTCTCGTGTTTTTTTTTTTTTTTATGGAAACTGACACAGTTGGCTACATCACCTACAACGTCCGTGATGTCAGCCCATAACACCGGGTGAACTAAGTGCCATGTCAGTGCTTCCCCCTTTGATCGTGCCGGCTACACTGAACTGGTCGGAAAACACAAACTATTTACATACCACCTAGTAATATAAGAAGGGAGTCATATCCCTTAGTCGCCTTTTACAACATACACGGGGTGAGATGCAGTGGGACTATTCTTTTAAAGTACCGGCCCCACACGGTACAGACCCCACACCTATTTATGTCGTCTCTTAAGCCACATTCGCAACAGTCAAACATTCAGTCGATAACTTCACCAGCTCGACAAGTGACTTTTTAAATAGTTTTGAATTCCTTGGCCAACTCGATTTATACAAAACACATGCACTAATCTAAAAACACACTATGATTTCATACTATAAAATTTAAAATAACGCAAAGTATAATGCGGTCAGAACGCTATGCGGTGGAAGACAGGGTGGTAGAGATCGTCTGTTCTAAAAATGAACGCCCCTCCACAAATCTTTATTGTTTCAATGTGGGAGAGGAAATACCAATTGCAACACTTACTTGTGTGCGTGCGGCATTGATTTTATAGGGGGAGTCAGATGTACCGTCAGCGATGTTTTAAAGGTAACATGAAATTAGTCTTCAATTATG
Source organism: Nematopogon swammerdamellus (assembly GCA_946902875.1). Taxonomy (NCBI): domain Eukaryota; kingdom Metazoa; phylum Arthropoda; class Insecta; order Lepidoptera; family Adelidae; genus Nematopogon; species Nematopogon swammerdamellus. The sequence continues at coordinate 24,142,361 of OX336336.1, forward strand.
TCCTAAGATGGCGCCGGGAGTATCGAATTTGAATTAAATAATTATTATATTTTTAAATCTGCTAATTATAGAACGATGCTAAGTGGGAACAGCATAGTTAAATTTAAAGATTATTTTATATTAAGTAGAAATTTCAAAATAGTGTATTTTAAGGTTTTCATAATTTTTCCAATAAATATTTTCATGTTTTGTCAGTCCGTGAGCTTGGCGGATAAAATGTATAATTTCGCCGCTTCTGCATCATAGATGTCAGACCAAAGTTAAGTTGTCCTATTTGTCTATAGATGGCATGCCTATTTCTTATTATATTTTTAGTTGCCAAATACCAAAATAGCCACCAACCAAACCTGCGTGCAATTCAAATACGCGCGTGCGGTTAGGATAAAGTGGAGATACCTTCTTTAAAATTATATTTTTTTACCTCACCACCTTTGAAAACGGAAACAAACACGATGGATTAAATATAATAATAATAATAAAAATCGTTAGCCATTTATAAGAAAATCGACCTCATCGAAATAATTTGTATGACAGCTACCCTTATTTTTTTTAATTAAAAAAAACTAAAAAAGGTACCCCTAGATTATCATTTCAAACTACTAAATACGAATTTTGAACGAAATCGGTTGAGCAGTTTAGGCACAAGGTCGCTGGACGGACACACACACACACACACACACACACATACATGTTTCTCAAAACCACTTTTTTGGGATCGTTGACAGATATATAGCCCAAATCTGTACTGTGTGGGGCCGGTACTTTAAAAGAATAGCCCCACTGCATCTCTCCCCGTGTATGTCGTAAAAGGCGACTAAGGGATATGACCCCCTTCTTATATTACTAGGTGGTAGGGTTTAACCCGCCCGGGTTGGTACCACCGCACTGAATGAAAGGTCGGTCCAAACGGCTATGTAAATAGTTTGTGTTTTCCGTCCAGTTCAGTGTAGTCGGCACGACCGAAGGGAAGCACTGACGTGGCACCAAGTTCACCCGGTGTTATGGGCTGACATCACGGATGTTGTAGGTGATGTAGCCAACCGTGTCAGTTTCAATAAAAAAAAAAAAAATCAGTCGCATTCTCAACTTCGACATTTTGGACGATCACAATACTTCCTTTCTCCTTACAGTCGCTCGAAAGTAAAAAGCCACCTCCATAGTTTTTAGCCGTTGCGGTAATTTATCGATCGACGCGCGACGTTCGCTTGTTTTGGAACACGCAAATGTTTGCGTGGAGCGTGCAGGCAAGCGATACGGGTTACTGCGCGTGGAAAAAGGATGACACAATATCGATGCGATCTCTTGAGACGGTCGGTTCTGTATTCACGCGATACGCACACTACCATAATCGCGGTGTCTCGTTTTAGTAATAGTTGAAGTATGAACAAAATGTCTTTGAGTATGAAGTAGGGAGTCCAGGCACCGAATTAAAAAAAGTTGAGTCCAGGGCTATTTTTTCCATCTACGATGCTGCTGGTGGTGTTATACCAAAGAGATTAAAAGAGGGTGGGTTTAATGTATTTGTGATAAGCTTTACAGAATATATAAGTCAATGATATTTTATATAAAATTGTAAAATTGTAGATTTTACCGACGACGACACGACAACGAATAAAATAAAAAAATAGTAAATCTGATTTAAATGCAAAATTGATAATAAACCATCGCTTCTCTTATATTCTCTATCTTTTTCGGGAGGAAGGAAGGGATTCCTTCCTCGCCCATCTCTCACTCACCTCTCTCCCGGTCTTCTCTCCTCGATCCCGCCTTCCTCCCCTCCTTCCCCTCACCCTTCACGGACCCCCTCTTTGCCACCTTCCCTTTCGCCCATTCCCTCCCTCTCTCCCTACTTCCCTTCCTCCCCTCATGTCACCCCTCCTTCCCATCACCCTCGCATTCCATTCCTCCCCTACTACCCCTCATCCTGTCCGCAACCCCCTCTTACCCCGCCCCTTCCCCCTTTCAACCTCTCACTCCCTCGATATCCATTCCTCCTCGTTCCCTCTACTACCTCCCTCCCCCACACCTACCCTCATTCACTAACCCTTCCTCCCTCCATACCTCTCCTCCTCTTCTTCTTTTTTTTATGGAAACTGACATGGTTGGATACATCACCTACAACATCCGTGATGTCGGACATGTCGTGCCGGCTATACTGAACTGGACGAAAAAAAACGAAAAAACTATTTACATCAAATCTCTTTGATTTACATAGCCGTTTCGACATACGTTTTATTCAGTGCGGTGGTACCAACCCTAGTAAGGTAAGAAGGGAAGGGTGCTACAGTTTTACGTGGAATCCGAACCACGGTCAGCCTCAAATGGTCGAGCGGTCACCCATCCAAGTGTTGACCGCGCCCAGGGTTGCCTGCACCACTGAGCTACCCAGGCTGACAAACGTACCTCCCACCCACTCCCCCTTCTTTTCTCTCCCCCTTCCTCTTCCTGACCATTATTCATTATTTCTTACCAAAAGCAGTAACTATTGAGTAATCTGTGCCAAAAGCCTAGATAATAAATTTTCATATCCTTACCTAGAGAAATCATGGATTCCCCATACAAAAACTTTCACCCCTATTTCACCCCTTATTTTTAGGTTTCCGTATCCCTGTACGGAAGCCTATTACTAAGCCTCCGCAGTCTGTCTGTCCGTCCGTCCGTTTGTCTATCCGAGGGCTGTATCTCTTGAACCGTAATAGGAAGCCCGTTGAAATTTTCACAGAATATGTGTTACTATAGCGGATATAACAACAAATAAGCGGAGCTAGGTACAACCCAAGTACAACCAAAGAGTTTGTAAATTCTTTGGACCGGAGTAAAACCGCAAACAGGAAATTACAATCTTACACGTTCAACGCCACATGAAAAATCCAGTATTTCCGTTTGGGCCACGGGGCTCACCGCTCACCGGTGAGCCTTTCCTTACTGAACCATTCAGGGCATGGGGGTCACCGGTGAGCCGCGTGAGAGGGCCTACGTAAACGCTTCCTACAAGCCACAGAGCGCAGCTACAAAGCCAATATGGAAGTGAGCCGCATGGCCTTGTAGTCGAAGCGGACGGCGTGGTTTTCAAATCCAATAGAAACTTGTAGTTTTTTATTAAGTTAATTGTAACGATGCTAGGGCTGCTCTTAACGATAAGGTAGAAAATAATATTTGTATTAATAGAATTAATAAAACCAGAAAATAATAAGAAAATATTCGTCAAAATAAAAATGAACATAAAATTTTCTTCATTGCCAAATAAGAAGACATTATTTATTACGAAAATAATTTATGAAATTGAACAAAACAAAATATTTATGAAATTGAACAATCACAACATTATCACACTTCTTCAAAGGGTTTAACCATAAACAATAAAGAATTATCCGTGAGTCATGTTAAAACAAGGCAAACAAAGGAATGGTTTAGTTGGGCTGCTTTGGCAATAAGTGGATACTTTTTTCGACTTGGTTTTAGCCTGTTTGCTACCCATTATTGGTACGTTCTTTGCATAACATTGGTGACATGTTCTTCTCACTTTTCTGGCCAATCCCTCTTTCCTTTCCAGAGTGTGTTTCATTCTCTTCCGTCTTTCTATATGCATTTCATAGTCGCTATCCTCACTCTCCGACAAAAGAATTCGACAGCATCTTCTTTTCGTTGGTTGAACTACGTCTTCATAGAATCTATTCCGAAACTACGGTTCAGAAGATCTATCTCGATGTTTTCTAACTGCGTTAGCGCTTCTTGTGTTAACTCGAAATCTTCAAAATAATCATTTTTGGCGAGAAAAGCGTAAAACATCCTCAATTGTCGACGCAGCCGGACCGGGATTGATCGCTGCGTCCGCGGCGCGCGCGCAACGGGTGGGCCGCGGCGTGACCCCGCGGCCCCAGCCAACAGAAAAATACAAATCCTTCATAGGAGGCCACACGATCCACCCGTGAGCCTTCTGCTATATCTCGAAAATTAGACGGTAAAAGTCGCAAATTTTTATTTTCCTTACAAATTACCGCATTTTATAAACTTTGTGATGAAAATCTCAAGTTGATGAAAATTACGGATATAATGAGTTTGGCTTGGCCCGAACCGAAAAGTACGCTAGGCCCACCGGTGGGTCGTATGGCGTTCAACGTGTTAATTGTGGGCTGATTTTGAAAATTCTTTTTTTGTTTGGTAGGTCATACTTCAGAGGTGCTCCCATTGAAATTTTATTGAAATTGATTGAGCGGTTTATGAAAAAGCAACAAAATACTATTGGTGTGTGGTTACCTTCAGCAAAACTTTTGTGATGTGGGCTTTTTCAGCAATTTGCAGTTTGACACATGGCGAATAATTCTGTACCACTTCAACCGATTTCGATTATTCGATTTCGATTATTGTTTTTTATGTAATATTGTTTTAAAAATATAAAACCGACTTAAAAAAAATAAACTAGAACTAAAAAGTATTAAATAGGTAGAATAGGTACCTAATATTTTGAAATTTTCTCTGTCATTGTATTGAAATACATGAATCGATATTGTCATTCATATTCGGACCCTTGTTTCATGAATATTCTAAATTTGAAATCTTTTCCGACCGGCCAGATGCGTTTAATATATTATAATACGAGTACGAGTACCATCGAGCTGGTCTGATGATGGAGACGGAAGGTGGCCATAGGAACTCCTAAACTACACATGATAAACCCATCGTGTTTGGGCTCGTTGAATTTGTCATCACGAGCAATTTACTTTAGACCTAGGAGATTCTCAATTCGACGGTATGTTTTCTTTTTTTGGATGTTTGTTACGCGATTACTCCGTCAATTATTGTGGGCCGATTTTGAAAATTCTTTTTTTTTGTTTGAAAGGGGATAACCATGACGTGGTTCCATTTTAATTTGGTCGAGATCAGATTGGAAAGCGAGGCGGAATCGCGAGGCCGAAGGTCGAGCGATTCCGCCGAGTACATTAATAGCAAAAAATTCCAAAAAAAACTGTGAAATAAAAAACTATTTAAAAAAATATATAAAAACCGCCTTCAAAAATGTATGAAATAAAAAAAATCGAACCCTAGAGTTGAAGGCGGTGCTAAAGCAAGCAAAAATGATACATGAAAGAAAACATGCGTGGATGATATCCTTTGTGATTTGTGTAGCCTTCTTTAGCACCGCCTTCAACTCTAGGGTTCGATTTTTTTAATTTCATAAATTTTTTAAGGCAGTTTTCATATTTTTTTTTTACATACAATGCTGACATTATTAGAATGAAGAGTGACGAGTATTTGTTTAACTGTTCAACTAAATAAATACGTTCTATCCACAGAGCACGGAATACCGCGCGCGCGCGCGCGGGGGTATTCCGTGCTCTGTGTGGATCTATCTATTAAAAGCGCACAAACAGGAAATTACAATCATAATAATATTTTGTTCCGTATACCAAATAATTTTCAAAACATTTTTTTATTTTATTTAATTTGATTATGACAATTAAACTAACACTTCTTGTGTTAGTTTAATTGTAAATTGTCATAATTTTATTATTCAAATATAATTAAAAATTTTGGAATTTACATAAATAATGTTCTTTATAAATATAAATGAAAGCGCCATCTTTTGTCTAGTAGCAGTAATTCTACAGCCTAGTGACAATTAAAGGTACCTAGATACATGTTGTATTTCAACTAGATAGCGCCCTTAGTATAGAAGTATTAACAAACATTAACGCCACCTGTTTGTTTTACGACAACATCAAGAAAAATTATTAACGCCCTCTGTTGGTTTTACGATTTACAACGTTACCAAATTTGTTATATGGAGTGGTCTATCTGTCCCGACAGGGTTATAAAATCAATGGCGTGCGGCGATTTTACGATTCGCCCGCGCAACTAGTTGGTCAACTAATCGTGCGACGCCGATGTAATGATTGTGGAGACTGCTGTCTCAGCTGCTGACAAGTATGATAGTGTCGTCATAACAGGGGAAGACATAGATTTTCTTTTGCTTTTCCCTGCTTTGGGTTCTTCCAAAAAGAGCGTTTATTTATAGAAGAGTGGAAAGGTTCACAGCCAAACTGTACTGTATTCATCTCACTCGTTCAAGTATGAACCACAGGATATTCTTTGTATGTCTTTGTATGGCGGAGAGCTCGCGCTTTGTACGGAACGACACGTCCGCTCTGTCGTGCGGTTGCGTCATTAATGCACTAGTTGGCCAACAGATCCGGCTAGATCTAGCCGGTGAATGAATCAGACTGAATGACCAATGACAAAGAACAAATTTGTGTGTATTGCCACGTATTTAGTCTGTAAACCTACTGCGCATGTGAGCGTAATCAAAGTGGAGGGGCGTTCATTTTATGATTAGACGATCTCTACTGCATTTGAAGTCGTTAATATAGCACCAGCGTTGGAAACAATCTTAATAATAACAGTCGAGAGGGCACACCGACATTACTAAATGTAGGCATTATTAATTTTACTCAGTTCCATGTCGGCCACCTCGAGAATTTCATCCCATTTACGTTTAGGAGTTGGCGGAGGCGACAGTAAGTGTCTAGAATGCGCCTCCCTCCTCGAAGTCGGCGTGGAGAAGTCCAGTTTCCTCTTGGATCGGCCGCCGTAGAACTGGCACGGAGGCGTCTTCAGTACTGCGAAAGGCAACGGGGCGATCGGTGTACTGTTTGCGGACTTGGCCCTCCGCGGTCCGACGTATACGAAGACCGGTTTCTTGAGGATCTGGTTACCGGAGACCTTCTCGATGAGCCCGATGGATATGAGGACGTTGGCGATGTCGTACAGACGACGCACGCGCGACTTGTGCTGCCGCTCCACTTGGTCTTGTGTGAGGGCGTTGCTCTTGTTGGAAGCGTCTATGAGGACGCCGACCGCCATCTCCAGGTTGATGAGTGTGTTCTGGAGTGCGATTGAACACGGGTGATTTTATTGTTTCTGAGGACTTGAGCCATGACATACCCATAGCAGGTTTTTTTTTATGTAATCCGATATGGGTGGCTGAGTCGGAGGGGCCAAAGCGCATGCTCTGACCAGCCAATATCACCTGCGAGAAGGTCGGTGCCATACCGGATACTTCCCTGGATTGCTGGCTATACTGGATTAGAGGAAAACACAACCGAGGCTGCTATGCGGCCATCTTACATCCAGTACGGTGGTACCAACCCAGTCGGCTACAATTTGAGCCTACCACCTAGTAAGGGGCAAGGGAAGGGACCTAGTTTTACAACGGTTCCGAACGGTGAAGCAGCAGGTGTAGGTATGCACGTAAATTTTTTCGCCAGAAAAAACTCATTGGTACACGCCGACCGGATTCGAAGCGCGGACCTCTCGCATGAGAAGCCGATGCCCAAACCACTCTGCCACCCGGTCACCCAGTGACACATTTGGGGGCGAGGGAGGGATTTGTCAAAATATCATGCTGAGTCACAGAGGGGAGGGGGTCATTCACCCTGTGAAGTGGTATTTCAAAATATAGTTTAAAAAACTAAAAAAAAACGCGGTTTGAGACACACAAAAACAATCGCTTCGGTGGTGTACTGGTACTGTTTTTACACCGCCTGGTCATATTCAAAAGTAAAAACAGTTAGTGCAGTTAGACTGCACTCGTACTTGTAACAATTTGTTCTATCTGGTTCGATTACAATTACCACTTATTATATTATTACAAGATTTTTTAATGACTATCCACAAGCAGCGGGTGGCCTAGTGGTTTCGGCATCGGCTTCTCATACGAGAGGTCTGAGGTTCGAATCCGGTCAGCGTGTACCATTGAGTTTTTTCTGAAGAAAACATTTACTGCACTTTTTTATGTGGAAGGAATGGCTGCTTCACCGTTCGGAACGGTGTAAATCTGTAGGTCCTTTCCCTTGCCCCTTAATAGGTGGTGGGCTCAAATTGTAGCCGACTGGGTTGGTACCACCGTACTGGATGTAAGATGGCCGCATAGCAGCCTCGGTTGTGTTCTCCTCTAGTCCAGTATAGCCAGCAATCCAGGGAAGTCTCCGGTATGGCACCTACCTTCTCGGAGGAGATATTGGCTGGTCGGAGCATGCGCTTTGGCCCCTCCGACTCACCCAACCATACCGGATTACATAAAAAAAAAACAATAAATGAACTGTAATGTAGCAGGCGATGCACACAACACTCACAGGTGGCTCCACGAGGAAGAGCATAAGGAATCTTTGCGCCATTATTCCGAGGGTCTTGTGCTGCGGCGGCGAGGGCCGCGGCGCCGTGCCGCGCAGCACGTCCGACAGCCGCAGGGCCTCGCCCTGCTTGCGCAGAGTGCGGAGGAAGGTAGTCAGCCGGGATCTGCAGTGTTGATGTTTATTTACTTGTTGTATTATGAATAATCAATCACTTATTATATTTTTATTTTGGGTATGGATTAGAAGACCGGCACCTTCCTTGCAAATTGCAGTATACTTATCGTGTAGACCGAGTTAAATGATGAATGGTAGTGAAAGATTTTTTTGCCGCAGACGAGTAGTTTCGGAGGAAAAAAATTTTGAAAAAAATATTTTTCATACAAAATTAATTTTCGATTTTGTTTTTGTTTCTTTTTTAAATCCACCAAAACATTTATTTCGAATAGGAATTTATGCAAAAACGACATGCGCCGCCTAAACATTAGGTTAGGGTTCGACGACATTAGGAAGCGACGCTTCTTGGTAATTTTTTTTTAACCACCTAAACATTCACCCATACCACTTCCCTCGTTTTTACAAACATTTATATTCAAAACCGATGTTTTGGTGCCTTAAAAAAAACGTTTTTATTTTGTATGAAAAATATTTTTTTCAAAATTTCTTTTCTCCGACACTACTCGTCTGCGGCAAAAAATTCTTTCACTATCATTCATCATTTAACACTACTCTACGTCTACACGATAGGTATACTAGCAATTTGCAAGGAAGGTGCAGGTCTTCTTTATTTTCACTCAATAAACATTTATTTATTTTATAAGCAGTCAAGTGTGGGAAGACTACCCGCCAAGTGGGACGACGACATCAAGTACGTCGACGGAAAGCAGTGGTTCTGTACCGCTGAAGGCTGGGAGGGCTGGAGGAAACTTGAAAAGACGTATGTCCAGCAGTGGAAGCTTACACGCTGACTGACTGACAGTAAATTGTGCGTGGAAGGTTATTCTGTTTGGCAAGACTAATGGAAGGGTGATTTTTGTCCTTAAAAAATAACAATTACATAGAAAAGTGAGATATCCCGTCAGCAGATTTAAACATAAGATGTTTTAAGAATGTTGGAAGAATTGATGATGACTAACGAAAGAAATTTATGGAGCAAATGTGGGCAGAAGAGTCGGGAAGGGTCGCCCCAGATGCACGCGTACCTGTACCAGATCGGTCATGTGCTCAAAAGGGTCAAGTGAGTAGTACCCGTAACCGAAGAGCATGCATGAAGGACATTATGAGAGTGGAAGAGGTGGCAGTGGTGTATCAGGATCGTGGCACACGGAGATCCGTTGTCTCTGCCTACCCCACCGGGAAACAGGCGTGACGCTATGTATGTATGTTTTAAGAAGATTTTAGAGCACACTCTACGCCCCTGCTCCCAACACGAACTTATGGGAAGTGGGAGCGAATTGAACACCATAGCGACACACCGGTGTGCAGGTTCTGTATAAAAGAGGATGAAACGCCCATACACATCCTGTGTGAATGTGAAGTGCTCATTCACAATAGAAGCCGTATTCTTGGGGGTTATATTTTTAATACATGCCAAATACAGGCACTCAACTCCTAGGTTATAACTTGGTTCATAGCGAAAATCGGAGTAGGGGGTGAGCCATAAACTTTTGAGAAATCACAATAGATCTTCCTAGATTGCTGTGACAACAGCGCTCAAGGGGTTTTTTTTTGTAATCTTTACTTTGTTTAAGGCTTTAGCCATTCCTGGCTATGCCAGCCCCATAGTAACTATATTGATATTTTAATCTACTTCAGCACGAATCATTACTTGTGACTTTACGAAAAAAACTTAGTATGGATTCAAACTCCTCCCCCTGAGCTCGCCCCAAGGCTTCATGTACTTTAATAAAAAACAGGTTCGAGTCTGTCAGTTCTTAAGCCTCTCAATAGCTTCTGCCTCAGTTCTCGGTTCCGGGCACATTCCAACAGTATTATGGAGTAGGTCCTCTTCTATCCCACATGTGCTGCAGTTGGGTGTTTGTGCTATCTTCCCTAGGGATATGACTCCCTTCTTATATTACTAGGTGGTAGGGTTTAACCCGCCCGGGTTGGTACCACCACACTAAATGAAAGGTCGGTCGAAACGGCTATGTAAATAGTTTGTCTTTTCCGTCCAGTTCAGTGTAGCCGGCACAACCTAAGGGAGGCACTGACGTGGCACCAAGTTCACCCGGTGTTATAGGCAGACATCACGGATGTTGTAGGTGATGTAGCCAACCGTGTCAGTTTACATAAAACAAAAAAAATATTCATGAGGTACATTGTCCTATTTGTTGGAATGTGTCCGGATCGTAATCTCAGGACCATTACAAATTTCTGTTATCGTTCTGTCGAATTTTTAACAATTCACATTGCATTGTTCTGTAACATATAGCTTTGTGCACTGATCTCCCATATCAAGGGGTTCTAACTCTCACACTTTAAATCATAGTCAAATATGGTGTTTCGTGCCAAACTACTATATAGTTAGCAGTTAGCACTACATCTTCTATGATCTAGTGATCATGGCAACAATTACAGTAATCGCGCATGCGCAATCACTATACGTATGATTCCACCAATCGTAGCGAAGCATGCCGCTCCGTCATTGGTTGGATCGCCGCGCGCGCCGGAGAAAATAATTAACATGTTTTCGGACTTCCGTCCTGCCTGTTCCTCTTGTGTGCTGACCGTGAAAGGTTCGATAAAATAAGTTGTAAAGTTTCAAACGAGTATTCTTCATGTTCCTGCCTCCAATCTGCGCTATCCACAAAAATAAAAACTACGCAAGCGTGCATCAAACGCACTATATGGTAATGAGACTTGTTCTCGACAGAGCTCCTCACCCGCCGTGCCACAAGTATGTGTTCTTGCGTCGATGCACAGCGCACTGCATGGCCTCCAGGATGTTGATGATGTCGTACATGCGCCGCTTCTCCACGCCCAGCCGCTCCGCCGTACGGTCAAGGTGGATCTCCGTCCCCGGCGATCCGTGCAACGGGTACAGAGTCAGAAATCTGCAATTACGCATGAAATCGGATCGAGATATAAAAACATACCGGCCAGACAAACATTATGGTTGACTGGTTCGAGAGTAATCAATCATCATTCGAATTAACCACTCAAGCGTCCTAGAACGATAAAAAAGGTATGGACCCCGAACCCTATCCTCGCCAGCGTAACACACGATATAAGTAAAAGCATACTTGTTTCATAGGACGGTCGTGCACTGGCCCGTCAGTCTGTCATCGGCTACATTCGCAAAAACCTGTTTAAAATGCCGGCATGCTCTGTGTTTACGTGTAAAACACTACAGTCAAGTTTAGTGTGCACAATAGTGGAATACTTAGTGGAATATAGTACACTCCGCTCACCGCAACTCGGCGACGCTAGTTCTCATACAAGCATTTGACAGTCCGGCGTCCATACCTTTTTTATCATTCTAGCAAGCGTTGATGGCAAAAACGCTATTGCTGCACGGAAAAATGATCAAAACGCTGTTGCAAATATTATTGCTGGTGTTTCAGTCATTCGTATTTTGTGTCTGTGTGCATAATTGAAAATAATATCATATTTCTGAAGTGAATGTGTCATTATTGGAGGTTTTTATCCATTTGCATATGTTTGAAATCAAAACAAAACATATCCTCAAATTATTTGTGAAGTGCAATATTAAACTCACAATTTGAAATCAAAACAAAGATCAGTGCAATGCAAGTTATAAATAACTTTGTAGGAAACGTTGTCAAGATTACTCCCACGGTAGATTTGATGCAGGTGTTGATATGTTTTTTTTTTTTTCAAAACATTTTAGTTTCCGTAGCTCTTAGGCATTCAAATCGCTCACATCAAAAGTTACCATGAATATCCCTGACCAAGATGGATTGGTTTGCAGGCGGTAGGCCACCCCTCAACAACAAAATACACTAACAAATAAGTATAATAGGTAACGATGGAATTAACAACGTGAAGAATGAGAGTTTTAACCTTTGGGCGAACATTCAGGTCTGCGTGGACACGAATCTCTTACTACTGCTGACATTGGAATTCTAATTAGAATATTCCCATATAGTGATATTTCTGTCAATTTTTTCATATTAGAACGAGAGAGAATGGTAAATTTATGGTTAAAAATCATTGCCTTCTTCATCAAACACACTTTACCAACACTACGCCGTCAGGTTGTCACCTGTGGGAGCCAACGGTTGCATATTTTATGTGGGAAGGCCAAATAATGAAATTTTCAGATACTAACCTATCACATAGTATTTGAAGAGACTTCTCCTTTCTCTGTAGTACGCTGGGCGGCGGGGTCGGGTACTCCAACGCCACATGAGTGAGCAGTTTCAAGTTGGCGGTCGGCGAGACATAGTCTTTGGAATTCGTCAACTCCGAGAAGGCGGAGCGCTTGGGTGTGGAGGCGAGAGCGGTGAGCGGCGCCGGGGACTCGGCGGCGACAGCCGGTGATTCCTCACCAGCGTACATCGTGCAATAACATGGCAAAATTCACAAATTTCGCGGGCTATTTTACAGAAGTCAGAAAAATCTAATTGTACAAGTATTTCATATTGCGAATTGGTGCACGCGAGAAATTCCTATTACAGTATTGTTAAGTCTTCGTTGCGCTCTTAGAAGAGTGCGAAAGAAGCAACATTTGCTTCATAAAATGCACGTCGGGTCGGAAACAGTCGGAAAACGACCCATTCTTATAACCTCAAAAATATTGTTGACATGTCTGATGTTGCGCGCTAAAATGTCAAAATGTTGCCATTGAAACGTCACTGCTGTCACTGAAAATGTCTATGGTAAAGTGGTAAGAATGCTTATAATTTGGAATCTCCTTTTATTATGCAAAAAAAAAAAAATATTAAATATTTTTAAAAGGAAAAAATAAATTCAACATAGGTAATGTTTTCAATGATTTTGTCACAACTTTTCGCTTGCGCGTTTAAGTGGTCTTTGAGTGAATTTAGTCGTTTTAGACTGCCTAAGTGAATAACTATTTCAAATGCTCAAAGAAAGCCAGCCGTGGTGGGCTTTGTAATGCGTTCTAAATTTCATCACCCGAAGATGTATATAACACTGAAAAGAATAACTTTCTTGAATTATTTCGTGACGTGATCCATTTGGTGCCAATATTGATTGGCGCTACTTCGTGAGCAGTGGCGCCACTTCGTGACCACGTCTTGTCTATGGATTTCGTAGCATTTTAGCATGGCCGCCTGGGTTTCGCTAACTCATTTGCCGTTCGGTCCCAGCCGTTGCTTTCGCTTCGGCTGTATTTGATAAAGTACTATTGTGATACCGGAACAGTGTCGCGAAGCATGTGCCTAGAGGACAGGGCCGCTCGTCTGCGGCGACCGCGGTTGTAGTATTGCGACGCTGGTGCGACCGGTGGCGTCTCCCGGAGCGGGGAGCAAAGCGCGGCGAAGATCGGGAGGCTAGCGCGTTGGTGGCAAACAGACACCGGTCATGATGAACGAGGGTGATTGGATGTGCGCGGATGAGGCGTGCGGGAATATCAACTTCTCGCGGCGCATCTGCTGTAACCGCTGCAAGAAGGAACGTCCCGACGCAAAGGTAGCGCGCCTACTTCCGCACTTTTTATGTTTACAGCTCAACGATGCCGGTATTCGACCAAACCGTACACTGTACAACGTGACTGCAGAGTAATTTGTCCCAACTTTTCTGATTTAGCTAAGTTATTATCTATCACCAATGTTCCTGAATTCCAATGTGAGGGTCAATGCGAAGCTACCGTAAAAAAATATATAATAGGTGTTTCTCTTTATTATAATAGAGAATTTATTATTATATCATGATTGGTAAGATACTTCAATATTAGGTTTGCAAGGCGTTTTAAATTGTATTGGCAAAATAAAATGATTCAAATTGGAATATTTAGCTCATCAGGGTGGCTTTGCAGAGGTGTGGTGAGGCCTGAGGGGCGGGGGTGGCAGTAAATATGTATAAATTTATACCGCCCTTTGCTGATGCTCATTTATTGTGGGAAAAAATGAATAAGTTTGAAACAATTATAATGGGGGGTGGCTTAGAAGAGGTGAGCCGAGAGGGTGGCGGTTAGGTTAATGATTGGTGTTTTAAAACAAAAATGAGCACGGTTAATTTTTGGTCTGCAAACTACGCCCACGTCGGCCGTCGGTCAGGCCGGTGTCGCCACATTATCTGGCCATCGCTGCGCTTGCAGCCCAAAAAACATTTTTTTTAAATTCTTGAACTTGTCTTATTTTTTGGATTTCAACATTATTCGAGGAGACACAACTATTTATTTACAATTACACTTTGATTTTTTTTTAATAAAAATTTAACAGCTCTTAATACGATGTCCTTCGGAGCCAATTTCTCCCTTGAACAAAGATTGGGTTGCCCGTAAATAAAATTTTTATTTGTTTGCATTTACTTTCACAAAAAATAAAAAATGCAACGAGCACCACTTGTGTATTGGTGTATTACCCTCTCATCCCAAGGCTTCATGTGCTTTAAAAAACAGGTTGAGTCCTCTCAATAGCTTCTGCCTCAGTTCTCGGTTCCGGAAGGGGGGAGGAGTTTTAATTCATACTAAGTTTTTGTGAAGTCACAGGTATTCAATCGTGCTGAAGTACATTAAAATATCAATATAGTTACTATGGGGCTGGCATAGCCAGGAATGGCTGAAGCCTTAAAAGAAAATTAAGATTTAAAAAAAAACCCCTCTCATCCAGCCCACATGTATGACTGATGTTGATGTGTACGCGCGCAGGCTTACAAGAAGAAGCTGGGCACAGAGATCGGCAAGTCGGCTGCGGAGAAGTCACGCGGGCTGTTCAACGCAGACGACTGGCAATGCAACAAGTGCGCCAATGTCAACTGGGCGCGCCGCATGACGTGCAATGTCTGCAATGCGCCAAAGTTCGGCGAGGTACGCGCATTCCATTTTATCATATCGAATAATAATTTTATTATTGGAATTCGTAATGGTTGGCTACAAAAGCCTATTAAAAAAAATTGGTTGTCTGTAAAGTCGGTTTACGGACGATAGTTTTACGTAATAATGTCATACAACCCTTGTTTCATGAATATTCTAAATTTGAAATATTTTCCTACCGGCCAGATATTATGGTACGAGTAACCTCGTTTTAATTTCTGCGGCCCTGGTACTTTTACAAGCCGACGCTTGGGCCGATTGTGCCCCTCTATCGCTTGTTACGCACTCTCGCTTGCACACACAGGCTCAGATGGAACGTGACGTGATATTGGTGCGTGCAGCCGGTGTTCATCAATTTATAAGACGTTATCACGTCAAAAAAAAAATCAAATCACTTAGTATAAACATGATGGCAGCTCGTAACACCTACTTCCTATTGAAACTACTTCCACGCCATTCATTCATTATCAAACGCAACGGCAACCGGCACGCGCCGCCGCTGAGCTCTGCGTTTGATTGGCTGTCGCTCGGGTCGCTGCCTCCCCGACTCAATATCTACTCTCCGTAGGTATTACGGATAGTCTACTGTGCCGGGGATTCATTAGAGTGCGGTGTGCTTGACAACCAATGAAGGGAGATGTTCTGTTCTCCATCTTCCATTGCGGAGATCTGAAGCCACCTCGGTAGTCTTGTGGTTTTTCATGGAGAATATAGGCTGGCTGGGATAGCTGGAGATCAACAGGTTAAGTGCGAAGGTCCCCGACCGAGAGGGACTAATTGACTAGTGACTCCCCAGCTTCATTCAGCCCACTCTTGATTTTTGGCGCACTCAGTTTCAATATTGTAAAGACGCTTTGTTGTGTCCTTTGGGTCAGCGGTCGGTGATTATTGTCTGTACCGAGCAGTGTACTCATTTCATGCGCTAATCGGTACCCGATTTGAACAGGTCGAGGCTCGCACCGGATACGGGGGCGGTTACAACGAGCGCGGCGTGGTGGAGTACCGCCGTCGCGACCACTCCTCCGATGAGGAGTACGACGAGTTTGGCAGGAAGAAGCGCAAGCAGTCGGCGACAAGCTCGCGGGAGCGCGACCGAGAACGCGAGCCGCGAACGGAGCCGCGACCGGAGCCGCGACCGGAGCAGGTTGGTTCAACTTGTCTGTTTTGTTGAGACCGCCCTTAGGTGCTGTTCGAGTGAGGCAAACGTTTTGACAATCGCTACGTACGTACTGTAGAGCGTCGGTTATACGATCTAATTGGGGGAAATGGGTGTTTGTAAAATATATTTTGTTGGATAATTTGACCTCTGTACATTTATGAATAAAAAAAAACCGGCCAAGTGCGAGTCGGACTCGCGCACCGAGGTTTCCGCACCACAAAAAAAACATTGAAAAAAAAACATGTTTCTTGTATGGGAACCCCCCTGAATTTTTTACTTTTTCTATTTTTTATTATTTGTTATATTCGCCATAATAACACATATTCTGTGAAAATTTCAACGAGCTACCTATTACGGTTCAAGAGATACAGCCCTCGGACAGACAGGCGGATGGACGGACGGACAGACAGACGGATAGACGGCGTAGGCTTAGTAATAGGCTTCTGTACGGGATACGGAAACCTAAAAACGTACGGGATACGGAAACCTAAAATGTACAATCATACATAGGTACATATATGTGTTTAAAAATTTAGTTTTATTACGTCAAGATACAATAATATGACAAATATTATAAATTAGTTTTTAATTTTATTCATACATATAGTATGTATGTAAACACTATCTACATACTTAAACTTGCTTGAAGAAATGCTTGATCTTGTTGAGTGTGTGGTTAGCGGGGATGGTGGAATGCGATGATGCGAAAAAGGGAGGAGCAAGCCTCTCACTCTGTTGCTACGGAGCGCCGCGTCGCTAGCTCAGTTTTAGGCTGCTCGGACAAGCCGTCGTTCCGATAACTGACGTTCACATAATCGACGTTCTACTGTATTCTTTAGTCATCGTTTGTAAAGTAGTACCAATGATATTTAAGGAAAGATAGGTTATCTATATGACATTCAGTGCTCACACATGGCACGGCACGTCCTTGAAAAGTTGAGAGGAAGAACTATAAAGTGATGCGCCGACTCGAATAGTCTTATTCCAATTATTAGAATTAGTGCAGAATCTCATTACACACGATGGCATTTTCGATGTGTTAGCGGCTCGTGGTGAGTGGTCCGAACGCGTGCGTAGTTGGTGGGCGACTAACTTCAGACAGGACTGTGGTCTTGTATTTAATGTGCCGTTTGGGAGCTCAGATAACCTATTTACCTCCTTTTAACTTATAATATAATTGAGTAGTACCTAATAATTTTTGTTCTTTCCTTCTGCCATCTGTCACTTGCTTCAGCAGGTACCCGATGAAGCAGCAGTTGGTATGACTTTTGCTTGGTGAGTAATTATGGTCACTCACCATCTTCTCCATGCTCATTTAGGCGGCTAACTGCAAAAATAGCAGTAGCGGCAGCTTTGTCTCACACATTGAGAAGCCCATTGGAGCGAGTGAGACTGATCAGGAGAAATTGCTAGTAGCGATGAATTGCTAATAGAGAATGGCCCCGATGGTCTTGTAATATGCCCTGAGTTTTAACTGATCATAGTTGGATCAATGAAGTTCTTGGTAAGTAATACTCTTCTTTACATAAAAGTTCTTTCGAAAGGTACCACTATGGTCATTCTACCTCATTTACCACGACATATTATTATAATTTTTTTATTTATTTGTCCCTTTTCGGGACAGGCAAAACGAATTAAAGTATACAGCCTTTTCTGTTGTACTTCTAATGTCTGTAGTTTTCTTCTTGTATTGCAAGAATCTCAAAAATATAAACTTTTTATTTACGACGACGCGGCAAACAAACTTGTTCATCCGCCGTCTTTATCCATCGAGCGGCGGAATTCATCATTCCGAATTCCGAACTTTACCACGACTTAACAATCTCTTAACACACAAAATAAATGGGTGGGAAATGCGTTCGAATTTGCAACAGCATAAAGAAAAAAATAATTTATACCACAGATTATGTTTTCTGCTCACATTTTCAGTGTTGGCAGACATTAAAATTAATTAAAATTGTTTTTGTTCTGAAAACTTTTTTACACTTTCATGCAAAAGTGCTGAAAAAACATTTCCAATAAAAAGATACGAGTAAAAAATTGCGTAGTTTCACACTGAAATTCAGTTTTGGTGAAGTGAAAAATAGTACAACACAATATGTAACACAGTGTGTAGGAGCGAGATGATGCTAAAATGTCTTGCTTGACCAACATGTTGCTTTTTCATATATTTAAATAATTGGATTTACTCGGAAATGTTGATATTTTACACCATGCAAGTTTTTAATCATTATGTACTTTTATGAATTATTTTTTAAAAATTCAACGAGAAGTATATAAAATGACTGGCGAATCATTCCTAACAGACCAGCCTACGACCTTCTGTCTGAGAGTAACTACACTTTATTTATTCTTTATTCATTATTCGTATGGTAGTACACTACGCTTGAATTTGTCCTGTTTAGTTTTTTACAATTCGGTTCGATTACACCCACAAAGAAGAGCCGGCAAGAAACTTCGCAGGGTTATTTTTTTAATGTCTCCGATTACAATACATTGTGACTAGCGACACAATAGACACCGCTTACAGTGTTAAAATACAGTTTGAGAGGTAGAATA
This sequence comes from Nematopogon swammerdamellus, assembly GCA_946902875.1. Lineage (NCBI taxonomy): Eukaryota > Metazoa > Arthropoda > Insecta > Lepidoptera > Adelidae > Nematopogon > Nematopogon swammerdamellus. The sequence continues at coordinate 24,161,172 of OX336336.1, forward strand.
ACTATAATTTAAGCTAGATGATTCTGACCACATAAAATCAAAAGTAAAAGTATAAATAAAATCCTAGAGCCTTTGTCAGAAATTGTTGACACTAATAGGTAAAAAAAAAATTGGTTGCCTGTAAAGTCGATTTACGGACCATAGTTTTACGTGATGACATGGAATAATCGTAGTACATAGAGCAAATATCAGTAACTCTATTTCCAGTAGAAAGATTAATCATCTTGTGACTCGCCATCAATAAACTTCTGTTGTCTGATCTTGACAGTTTTACTTCTTAAGATGTTTCCATGGTAACTTTGACTATACCGATTGTGCCTCTCTATCGCTTGTTACGCGCTCTCGCTTGCACACACAGGCTCAGATGGAATGTGACACTTTTTCGTGTGTACAGCCGGTCTTCATCAATTTATAAGACGTGACGTCATCACGTCAAAAAACACTGTCGCCGACGTGACTCGACTCACACGACCAACAGCACACAGAAAATCTGCTTATGGTCGCATTCATATTGCAGGATAGTGCACGGGTAAAAAAAAATTTTTCCTTTTTTTTTTTGCCAGTCCCTTTGACTCTTCAATCGCCCGTGCGGATATAGCGCGGCGCGCTACGGTCGCCTCCTGCAACAGCCGCGCGGGAGACGGCTGTCTATTTAATTCATAGCAAATTCTACCAATTTTTCTTATTAAAAGGTACTAATGGTAAAAGTTCTTGGTTAAATTTACTGGTAACTATTATCAAACATGACTGGGCAACACATCACCTTCACACAGAAAATAATTATTGAAAATGAAAAAAAATATGTCAGTTTGACAACTGACATTTCCACTGACACTGGAATAGACAAAAATTGTACCCGTAACCGTAGTTCGGTATTCGATAGTTCATTTCATTACCTTTATTTTGATAATAACTTGTATGGGGAAATTGTACAGTTTTGGTCAGAAAAAATTGGAAAAAAATGTCAAGTGTGTTTTGTTTTGCCTGGAGTTAAAAAAATCTGTTTGTGCTTCTAAATAAGTGAATCCTCAAGCGTTTGGTATTCGACTGAATGCGTAATTTCAGTACAAATAAGAGTGAACACAGATTATTGATCTAAATTCATAACCTTGCGAGATATTCCAATTTGTGCGGGAAGGCGCGTGGAAAAATTTTGCGTTTTTGCGCACGGCGAAAAGGGCTGGGACTCAATGGTAGGCAAGCATTTTAATAGGGCGGGAGTTAAAGGGTGAAGCTCAAGAATATTTATATAAATATATCAATGACAAATCCAAGTGTTCCATAAGTTTAATAAAGGGATAATAAAATATACACATACAGATGTGGCATAAGATATCAGTAAAAACCCCACGTGAATTCATTGAATAGTTCTCAACTTATTAAGCGAACATAATGTAGAATCGACGACCGAGCATCATTACAGATTTTACCTTTTACTAGTTAGGATTCATATGGTAGCGCATACAACCTGCTCTTGAACGTGTTACAATAATTTTTTTTATTGTGTGAGAACTTCACTGTACTCAGGAAATATTACTCAAGCATAATGAACATTTTATGTATTAATAATCTAAATTTACGTCTTTAAGAGCCTCATTAGTATCCTATACCATGTGGTCTAAAACCTGCCCAATAAGCTCAGAAAAAATAACTAGGTACTTAAAAATCTGTTTTCTGGTTTGAGATTGTATATTATGTAGGTAGAATAATTTTTACATGCTGTATTTTTTCCATTGCACATTCTTCAAAATTAGATAATAGTTTGGGCTGTTAATTAGTAGGGATATTATTATACATTATTTATAGCCTGGTATAATTATGTTAAAAAAAAAATACGTCGAATTGAGAACCTCCTAATTTTTTTGAAGTCGGTTGAAAAGGGTAGACTGGCAGAAAATGCCAATGTAGGCATTTAGTACTTATGTACGTTTTTATTTATTTTATTTGATTTGATTATTTTAGTTTTTGATCAGGGCACATAAGTTGGAATGCTAAAATGCTAAGCCCCTCAATCAGAGCAAGTACTTTATTGCTTATAGCCTGTGTGAATTCTTTGCTGGATAATATGTAACTTTGATACTAAAATACTAGGCGAGTTGTTTTGTAGCTAATATACTCACTGCAAGCATGTTTTGTTATACTTCTGGATGCCTCACATGGTTTCTTGTGTACATACGAGAAATTAAAACTTACATACACTACATTATGTTCCTTGCATCTGTGTCCGAACTGATATGCGGTGAAGCGGCTTCGTCTAAGTGAAAATAAGAAAACCTTAGTGCAGTGACTCAAGTGCTATGAGACGTTCAAGCTCATCATTACTAAAGTGGAGATCGTTTTTCCTGCCTGCAGGTTGGCGTCACTGAGGCCCGACAGTGCAATAAGGTGCCGCCAACCGTGCCGCCGGAGAAAAGAATCCGGCACCGAAAAGAATTCCAGGCTCCGCGATGCGCCACCGAGGACCCGACTGCCAGATACAAGGCGATAGGAAGCCTCAGCGACGGCTCCGTCTGCGAATATCCGCCGCTCACCAGGAGCAACCTGAAAGCCTTCAGCAACTCCATGAACAACAATGCCAGGAATCTGGAGCTCTTCCCAACGCAGGATCTCATTCAAAATGTGACCCCGCAACTGCAGAGGAAGCGACACAGCTCCGGCGATCAGGCGCCCTCCTCCGGTTACGAGACGGGCCCCAAGAGAGTGAAGCGCGAAGCGTTCGATGCCAAATCCGCCGTCAAGTATCAGAGCCCGGTCATGGAGAATCGGGTCTCTTCCAGCAACACAGTTCCGTTCAAGCCGGTCAATGAATTTCCAGTTGTTTATTCTTTGATAGAAAAAGTAGTATGCGCCGCTTTCGCTATAGCTCAGAACAACAGCAAGGCGGCGGCATTGAGTTTCACTAAAAAGTTCAGAAAACCGGCACCCCACATCAATGTGATATTCGAGTGGCGTCAACGCCTCCTACAAACGGGGTGCCTGATCGACACTCACACCGAAGTGGAGCCCAAGGAAAACAAGAAGGAGACAACCACAGAAAAATCATCCAGCGTCTGCGCTTCGGTCAACAAAGAAGACCAATTTGTGGAAGAAATCTCCGCCGAGGAGTTGCCGATCGATCCACCCCAAGAGATTGAACATCGTCAAGATAGGCCGGTGACTAAGTCGTACGAGGAGATTGTGCTAGATTCCGAGAGCGATGAAGAGAAACAACCTGAGGATATGAATTCAGGTAACATGCCAGAAAAGTACGATGCAGTTGGGTTAGGACTGCAGCAAGGCGAGGACAATCGAATACGCAAACGACGAGATAGCGGAAGTCCGGTTGTGCAGCGGCCGTCGCAGACGACAGTTCGGGCTCGATCCAAGTCCGCAGAGAGCGTAGAATCTAACTATCCCGACACAGATTCAGACAAACCTGCTCCAAAGACCCTCAGCGTATCCCAGAAGACAGCCTCCGCGCGCACCAGCCAGAAGGCCATCAGCTCTAGCTCCGAATCGGAATCCGTCGTCAGCGACGCGACTGACTTCTTCTCAAGGGTCTACGGCGCTAGCAAGAAGTCCCGAAAGAAGATGAAGAAAAAGATCAAGGAAGCGAGCATCAAGGCGCAAAAGTTTATCAACGACAATGCACAAAACTTCCCTCTCAACCGATACACCAGGAAGAAGTCTCCCGAGAAAGTGCAGCCGTCCTTCTACACCTACCAGCCCAGCATCTCGAAATCTCAAGACATTCTCGCAGAGGACGGATGTTCCAACGAATACGTACCGACCAAGGCCGGCTCCACAACCAAGAGGAACTACCAGAGGTTTAAGGACCACGTCATCAAACGAGGTTTCAACGACGGATATTGGGCAAAAGGCAACGGAATGCGACTGGGAAGACCTTGCGACACAGCACAACAAAATAGCAAACTCGAGCCAGTGTTTGAATGCAGCGATAACGCCCAAAATAACACTATCCCTAAAAATTCCTTCAAACCAAAGGTGAAGACTTTCACTGTGAACCCAGCAGACCCACGCAATCGAGTTAGACAGGATTTAAAGGTTGAGTTGGAACAAACGGAACAAACTAAACGGTACACGGATTTAGATAAAAACACTCCTGTAGAGAAACCTAAAATGCAGCCTCCTGCATTTGACAGCACGGCCATATTTAATTCTGTGCAGTCGGACTCGGTCAGCAAGAATCGAAGCATCACAGATATATTTGGATCGTTCAATGGACCAGAAGTTGAGGCCGAAAAACCTGATGACTTGGAGAAGTACAATGATATCAGGCGACGTTTTGAGACCTCGTGGGACGAAGACGACGATGCACTCTACAAAACTGATGATAATGTGGAACACAACCCGGGCATCCGTACCCCGTCACCACCCAGCATAGGATCTCTCAGGGCTCAGAGTCCAGTCGATGACTTAGATCTGAGAACTAAGGCTGCATCTCCAGAAGCACCGACCATTCTAAAGAATCAGACCTTGGAAAACATTAGGCAAAGAAAGGAGAAACTCGTAAACATGTTGAATAGTATTCGGGAGGAAACAGCTCCGAGACCGATACCGAAAACAGTACCATCTGCACCAAATTTGCAAGTAGTCGAGGATCCCGTCGTGGCGAGGGACCTTTCGCCTTATTCGCAAAGGATATCTAGAAAAGTCAGGAGGGAAATAGATCTGAACATGGCAAATACTCAGGATGCTAAGAAAAATGTTGAACAATTGGAAGTGTCAACTTCTCTAAATGGTCACAAAGAACCACACCAAACCACCAACGGTCTGGAACAGTATCAGAACAATACAGAAGTTTTTCAGAAATCACCCAGAAAGACTAACAGATTGAGGCGTTATTCAGAAGATATCAAACGTGATTCTGATTCAGCTTACGTTGAAACAACTGAGAATGCAATCAATTTTGATTCTTACTCAAATGCTAGGTTAGAACCACCTTGTGAAGTACCCACATCTTCTGTTGGCTACAATTCACATTTAAATCACACTAGAGATTCAGATGATCGCATCGTTGCTAAAAATTTTAATGAGTTTTCAGAAGATATCAGAGTTCCTGATCACTCACAAATATTTAACATCTATACTGAAAGCGTGCCAGAGATTATTTTTGCATCGCCGAGACCTTTTATCGATAAAATTAACCTGAGTCCCACAAAACCATCGTACAGCACCGCATCGACAAACATCGAAAATGGCTTCTCGAACACGGGCGTACCCGACGATCTCAACATGATAGCCACTCGACGACACATAGACGATCGTGCCATGAAACTAACTATACCTCCACGGCATCAGTACCAGAGTAGGAGATCGGCCGGGTCTTCTCATTCAGAGGACTTCAATCCGAGCTCGACAAATGTATCATCTCCAACATGTACGGTGCTGTATAACAACACACAAACTGCACCACCGCAAGATCTCAATACCATCGCCACTCGCAGACCCATCGACCCTCAGGCGCGTCTTAAGGAGAGAGCTCATCAGTACGCTACACAGAAGCAGCACGAGCTCGAAATTCCCACTCAAAATGGGGCAACCGTCATCATACAAGAAGACATCTGCCTGGCAATACCGTTGAAGACCCCCTCACCGATGAAACCTAAAGCCTCAGCAACTCCGGTTAAGTCCCCAAAAGTGCTCCAAGGGAAGATTGCACAAGATCAGATGATCGCACAAACTACTTCACCTCAGGCCCCCGCGCCACCCTCTCAGAAAAGTGATAGTGCAAACATGAGTCCAGTGAAGGCACCACCGAAGCAAATGAATCTTGATCAGTTGTCAACGTTGCTGGCCAGCATTAACACCAACACACTAGCTCTGGCCCTGCAGAATATACAAAAGTTGTCGCACACTCAACCGGAAGATCAGGAAGGGTGGAGCGAAATTCCCGATGAAGACATTCCCCAGGAGGATGAGTGTCAAAATGATACTTTAAGAAATGCGGCCGATGGAGATGAATGGGAGAGAGAATCTACCGAGAACGGAGCCATCGAGAAGGAGTTGGAGACATTAGACGGTCCGACGAAAGACATCCCTTTTCTCAACGACATGTTCGACCCTGGCCCCGACGGCCCACCACGACTCAACCTGAACCCCGACCCGAATTCGGACCAGCTGAAGCCGCCGGTCGCTATAGGCAGCTTCAAGAGCTTCGCCCTGCCCAAGCCGATCTTGCTGAGTCGCTTGAAGAAGCTGATGCCTCAGGAGGAGGAGAGTAACTTGAAAAATTGCAACGGCAAGAGGAAGACGAAAAAGAAAAAGGTTGGTATCGCTTATTACTCGATGCATTCATTCAGTCCACACAGATCCTCCTTTACATATATAACATACAGCTTGAAAATTTCTTTCACAATCCTCTTTTTTTCTGTTTTGTAGCCAGCGCCTTGGAGGGCCGATTGATCTTTGAGAATGAACATAAATTATTTCCATTAGTTATCTCTTCGCTGTTAGCACTACACAAATAATTCAGGATGACAGTTCAAATTATATTGCTCACTATTAAACTCTGCGCCGGTGTGAAGTTAGTTACACACCAAACTATGCAACTCCTCATTCTCGCTCTATTCTAAAATTACTGTTTTCAATTCACAGGACTTAGCTGCATTCCTGCTGGTAGAGTTTGGAGGTTGACCACAAACTAAAGTTTAACAAGCACTGCAACAATCCAATCGTTAGCGTGCACGTAACGCAGAGCTGGTTGCTAAGAGTTTTGCCACAAGTGAAAAAATTGTATGTGTGAAATAAAATGCTAACTCTAAAATTGCAGCCTAGAATATCTGTACATGATTGTGTGGAAGAGAACTTCCTATAAATTGTGTATCCAAGGTTGCACAGTTGACCACGTAGCTAACTTCACAGTGTTTCTGCGTTATACCGAGTATAGACATACTAGCCTTTTCTGTGGAGTCAGTTCTCTGCACTGCGACCATAAGCAAGCCCGTCGTCCATCTTGGGTTTTCTAAAACCCGATCGACTGTTGTAACACGACATTGCCCCTGAACGCTCTCTCGCCTTGTTGCAGAGCGGTAAGTCGTCGGAGGGGGGTGAGGCGGGCGCGGGCTCCGGGGCCGCGGCGGGTGCGGAGGACGACGAGGAAGAGTCCGGGGACGACGCAGACCTGTCCAAGTACGACCTTTGGGGCAGCGATAGCGAACAGCCCAATACCTCGCAGGCCGGTGAGTGATAATTTCAACACTGAAGGAATGCTCCCTTCTAGGTCGTCAGAGTTGCCCATTCTTGTGCGATCTTAAAGTATACGTCTCAGCAGAGATGTAACCAGCCAGCTCGGTCACTGTGTATTTTTTTAATTGATCCGCATCTAGAGTCATGAAGATTGTTTGTGCAGCCGATCATGTCTGACGAAGGTAAATCATGAATGGGTTCACCAAGGTCCGGCGTTCAAATACAATATATTTTTTGCAAGTAAACATTGAAACCACTACAGTGTACTACTGGTTAAATAAACGCAATACTGTTTCCTTTATGGCTTGTTTTAAATTGTTTTAATCTTCCAGTAAATTTTTTTAAATTCAGAAAGAATTACATTTCTTGTGCAGAGTGAAATCGTGGCTATCATGCAGCGCGATAACGTCGTAGGCTACAACATTCGGCGCAATGTAAAACGTAGGGACATGACCTAACTGTGGTGTGTTCAACGTTCGCTTGAGCACATTATTAGTATATATATATTTTTAAAAGCTATTGAAAAGTGATCCTATTTTTGTCACCAACAAACTGCTAACACCGCGACGAGCGAATAGACGTTTTCACGGTTGCATAGTGTAAAATATGTTAAATGTTTCAGGTAAAGACAAGGGCGAGGGTGAAGCCGGGGAGAAGAAAGAGGAGGCTGAGGACGCCGGTGCCACGGAAGAGGCGGAAGCTGAACACAACGGCCGCTCCCCTGAAGACAAGGAGAGTCGTTCCAAGAGGTAACTAAAGCGTTGTTTTACTTTATTTAGGCATTAGTGGTTACAAAAGTATATTTCAAAAAGGTATAGCTAGGATACCGCTGGGTGCTGGAATGGAGGCATACGATCAAGTACGTACATACGAGCAAGTGCAGTGTGGGACACCCCTCGACTAGGTGGACAGACAACCTAAAAAAGTTAGCCAGCAGCCGACTGATGTAAATTTGGATGAGATGAAACTATAGACTCGTTTGTTGCAGATCGCGGTCGCGCAGTTCGTCCTCCTCTAGCAGCTCCTCCTCGTCCTCCAGCAGCAGCCGCAGCTCCACCAAGCCGCGCAACAAGTCAGTAACGCCGTCTGCACACCACACTACTGTCTCACCATACAACCAACCTGCTAATATGCCTCACCATACAACCAACCTGCTAATATGCCTCTCCATACTACCACCCTGCTAATATGCCTCTCCATACTACCAACCTGCTAATATGCCTCTCCATACTACCAACCTGCTAATATGCCTCTCTATAATACCAGCCTACTCATATGCCTCTCCATACTAGCGACCTGCTAATATGCGTCTCCATACTACCAACCTGCTAATATGCCTCTCCATACTACCAACCTGCTAATATGCCTCTCCATACTGCCAACCTGCTAATATGCCTCTCCATACTACCAACCTGCTAATATGCCTCTCCATACTACCAACCTGCTAATATGCCTCTCCATACAACCAACCTGCTAATATGCCTCTCCATACTACCAACCTGCTAATATGCCTCTCCATACAACCAACCTGCTAATATGCCTCTCCATACTACCAACCTGCTAATATGCCTCTCCACTACGAACCTGCTAATATGCCTCTATACTACCAACCTGCTAATATGTCTCTCCATACTACTAACCTGCTAATGCCTCGATATGTGAATTCTCGAACTTTTTTAATGTAAACCAACACGGGTAGCTGTGCCGAAGAGACCAATGGTGCAGTCAGCAGACGCAAAATCACCTCTCCTCGTGAAACCGCACTCAATACTTCACAATGTTCAGTAAATGTCCACATACTTATATTGTCGAAGATATCAATCATATGTGCCGTGAGGTTATCTTGTCCGAATACTTTGCTAAGAGTGGTGGTCGACGTTGTGCAATTTTCCAGAGTTCTTGCAGCACAACACCAATTACTCTGCTTACCCTGATTGTCGGGATACAGCGTGTGTGGTATGTATGTATGTATGTGACATGAGGTGTGACGTTGTGACGCAGATACGACGACTTTAACCTGAACAGCGAGCGCGAGGGCCGCCGCAGCTCGCCCGAGTCGCCGCCCAAGTCGCCGCTCAAGTCCAAGTCGAGGTCGCGCTCGCCGCGCACCGCCGCCCGCCGCAAGTCGCGCGACACCAAGTCCAACAATGAGAGGTGAGGCTAGGCGCTAACAGAGTTACTGTTGCCGTGTAAAAAGTGCGACGTCTTGCATGGTTTCGCCATTTTATATTAAGAGTATTCAATGTATATAAAGTGCTTCGTTATTCATGTCAAAAACTTCGGGAGGGCTACACACGCACTCAAACAAACACGTTACGAAAACAAAATTATATGTTTTTAGCATTTACTTTTCGAGAAATTTAACAAAACATGTTTGCTACCTAAACATTAAATAGATCAACCTGTGTGTACCAGTAGGTAACTTACAATGTACGGGGTCAATGACCGTACTATGTTCAAACGCAGAACAGCTTTTTGTTGTGTTTTTTATTGTGTGAGACTTCAGACGTCGCTGGATAGGTACCTACCTACGTGTGCGGTGTGTGCGTGCCTACGTTTCTCGTGTTTGCTAGGGTTATAGCATGATTGATTTTTACAGCTATTTGATTTTATTTTTTTGTTAGGAGATGTTAGGAGAAAAAATGCTCCTATGAACATATGTTTTTTTTGCGTAAAGTGTTTGAGTGCGTATTTAACCCTCCCGAAGTTATTGCCATGAATAACGAAGCACCTTATATTCAGTGGTGTATGGATAAAAAATTATGTTAGATGTGTCCAACTGTTATAATTAGAGTTCAACATAATAAAAATAACATACCTAAATAGATCTTGTTAATCCCAATTGCACTCCACAACTATAGTGAGGTTAAGTTTTTCTCGATTTCACACACTCACGAATGGATAAAAACCTCCAATAATAACAAATTTATTTGTTTTCCCATCAGTGTGTCGGTTTATCTGTTTCAAAAATATTCATTCTGCCTCGGTAGCTCAGTGGTGCAATCGGTCGACTGTCGGTCGTGATCATAAGCACACCTGGGCGCGGTCAGTACTTGGTTGGCTGACCGTGGTTCGGATTCTACATTTAACTGTAGGTAAGGGACCTACAGTTAAATGTAGAATCCGAATCTTACCTTATAAGGTCCTAGGGTTTAACCCGCCCGGGTTGGTACCACCGCACTGAATGAAAAGTCGGTTGAAATGGCTATGTAAATAGTTCGTGTATTCCGTCCAGTTCAGTGTAGCCGACACAACCGAAGGGAAGCACTGACATGGCATCTAGTTCACCAAGGTGTTATGGGCTAATTTCACGGATGTAGTGTCCGTCCAGTTCAGTGTAGCCGGCACAACCGAAGGGAAGCACTGACATGGCATCTGGTTCACCAAGATGTTATGGGCTGATTTCACGAATGTAGTGGGTGATGTAGCGAACCGTGTCAGGTTCCATACTTAAAAAAAAATTTGATTAAATCGGTGACATAACAATAATTTGGCGCATTGCAGAGCCCCCGAGCGGCACGGGGAGAGGGCGCGGGAGCGCGCGCGGCCACACGACGCGCCGCGCGGCGCGGCGCGCCCCACGCGACCGACCGACCGGGCCCCGCGAGACCGGCGCTACGCACACTACGCGCGCGGCCGCCAGCGGTAGACCCGCACTGCGTACACGTTACATGTTACACGGTAGGCGGTAGAGAGAGAACGTGAGCTTAGAGGGTTGCGGAGAAGACCTATGCAGTTGTCGTTAATGCCAGTTTTTGGTATTATGCCTTTTTGGTTTGGGATGGAAAAAAAAATCAATGAAATAAAAATCTAAATATTCTTTATTAACACACTATTAAAGGTGAGACGCAGACTAGATCGTCGCACTTCTGGAAGGGCGCATGTAAAACAGCAAATGAATTAATTTAAAAGCAGTAAAAGGATAATAAAAAAAAATTGCTCTTAGAGATAGCAACCTGGTTGTTTAGCTGGTTTACTTATGTATGAATGTATGTATGATTTATGATTGTATGACTTGACGAAAGTGTATATTTTTCAAAATGATAAATAACTATAATATGTTAAAAAAATATTACATCTCTGGTTTACACATTTTTAACACCTAAACGACTATGCGACACGGCACTTATCCCCAGCCCTCTGTGCTTTCTTTCTCTCCGCATTAGTTATGTAGGCTGGTATGTGCGCTGTATTTGTGATGGCCTTCAACCGTTACGTTATTTATTAGTCTCCGAAGAAATGCTAAATAGAAGCCTGGTTACGATATCAATTTGGTCCCCACGACAGTGTTAACAAATAATTATATACTTAAATTTTGTGTGTAAATTCGTTAACAGTCAGTCAGTCAGTCAGTCAGCGTGTAAGCGTCCACTGCTGGACATACGCCTCTCCAATTTTCCTCCAGTCCTCCCGGCCTTCAGCGATACGGAACCACTGATTTCCGCCGGCGTACTTGATGTCGTCGTCCCACCTGGCGGGTGGTCTTCCCACACTCCGTTTTCCTGTCCACGGCCGCCAGTGTAGGACACGGTTACTCCAACGGTCATCGTCTCTTCGGCTAACGTGCCCAGCCCACTGCCACTTGAGCTTAGCCACCCGGTGTCCAATATCGACTACTTTGGTGCGTCGGCGGATTGCCTCGTTACGCACCATATCACGTAGCGATATACCCAGCATGGCTCGCTCCATTGCTCGCTGGGCAACTTTCAACCTTTGGACAACAGCGACCGTCAGAGTCCACGTTTCACATCCGTACGTCATAACCGGGAGGACACACTGGTCATATATTCGTCAGGTCAATTCGTTAACACTTTCATGGAACTTTGTGAATTGTTTTGAACCACAAATCCAAGTCGGAAATAGCAGACACTATAAACTGTACAAAAATAGCCGTGTTAGATTTTTTCATGGATTCTTTCTCGGTTCCGCCGCCTGGTGCACCTGTGATGTCACATCGTTGCATCCTGTTCATGTTAAAATTAGGTGCCATGCTTCCCTTTGGCCTTGAATACTTTTTGTGCGTATATTATAATTTTTTTTGCTGTAACCATTCTTACACAAGATGCAATGTGCAAAAAAAAAAACTTAAGTACCTAAGTACCATCATGAATGCAGTCGCACACATATTGTACAGACATATATTGTTTATGTTTCTATAAACTATAGTTAGAGCAGTAAGAGTACCGTACGGTACGCAACACTAAATACAGGTTGTTTTTTTTTAATAACTCGCACCGCATAGCGGATGATTCTGTATGTCAAACTAAGGAATTTACTAAGTCAGATCATAAAAAAAATTTCACCATGTGCATCATTGAAATATTATTCTATGGTCTGTTTCTTTCCAAGACGGAGGAAAGCGAAGTTTGGAGCGAGTTTCTGATAAATTTTAAATAGTCATGTAGTTGTTATCAATAATTTTATTGATTGATTAACTAATGAATTTACCAAATTATGGATGTCATTGACAAATTCTTCAGCTAAATCTAGCTAGAAAAAAGTACAATTGGCAGCCTGGGATAATATAAGAAAATAATATTAGTTTCACTTTATTTAAAATTTGGACTTTAGTGTCACATTTTAACTAATACTAATGATTATTCAATCGATAAAAGTCAATAGTGTTTTTATCGAGCAGTCACTAGTTGTGTGAAGCATGCGACACTCCATTGTCAGCCAAACGTTACCTTACTTCGTCTGGCAAAAAAAAAAAACCTGACTAGAGTGTCCACTTGTGTGGATGTACCTACCTATGGTAATTCCCTATTAAATGTGTTTTTGCGTAGTATGTACTTGTGGAGCTCACGCTTGAGGCGGTGCGCGTCATTAAAAAAACACCTGTATACAGATAAGCATACAATTATTGATGAGAAAAACGTTTAGGGTTACCATGAATCGGATGATGAGAAGTCGAACGGAATATGTAATTTTTTTTACATTAAAAATATTTCTGTTCGAATAGAAAATAAAATTCACAGTGAACATGTCCACAATTTGTAAGATTAAGCTATTGTTATTATATAAGGTGCTTCGTTATTCATGTCAATAACTTCGGGAGGGTTACATACGCACTCAAACAAACACTTTAAGCAAAAAAAAAAAACATATGTTTATAGGAGCATTTTTTCTCCTAACAAAAAAATTTAATCAAATAAGTAGCTGTAAAAACCAATCATAGTGACCTTGTGACTTACTTACAACAAACAGCTGTTCTGCATTTGAACACAGTACGGTCATTGACCCCGTACAATGCAAGTTACCTACTGTTACACACAGGTTAATGTTTAGGTAGCAAACATGTTTTGTTAAATTTCTCGAAAAGTAATGCTAAAAACATAATTATAATTTGTTATAATTATGTTTTAACATAATTATTACGTGTTTATTTGAGTGTGTATGTAACCCTCCCGAAACATTTGACATGAATAACGAAGCACCTTATATACATATAATGTCTTCGAAGCAGAAGTCGTTATGTTTGTAAAAACTGTATGGAATTTGTAAAATAAAATATTTTCCAAGTAGTCAAGTCTCGCGTTCAAAATGAGTAGGTAACACAGAATGTGTGCGGTAAAAACTATTATGCGGATTATGTTGCGGAATGTTAATTTTTAGGTATTACAGTGCTCTTGAATACATTTCACAGTAAGAAATGATGTAGAAGAAAACGTGGCTTCAGGCGTCCCAGATGTCGGAGAACTCAAATGCGTATCTAATGTATCGTTTGAAAGTTGAAATAATTTTGATTATTATGCAATTTCTACCCGCATTCATAAAAAGAACTATAAAAAAATTTACTGTTTTACTTCCATACAATAATTTGAGAGAAAAAAACTCTTGTCGCCCCATCTTGTCGATTAACACGTTCAGACCGGGAATGATTTTGCCCAATCTTTTTGTAAAATTTTTGTTTAGTTTTTTTATTTATACTGTTTTATTGTTATCTATGATTTCACCAGAATTCTGTATCAAACTAAGAAAATATATATCCCCGGGGCGGGAGCACATAACAAGAAAGTCTAATCGCTGGTGGTAAAAAATGTCAATACTAGGAGCATGACTGGTAGTATGCGCCACCGGTGGTACAACCCGGTGTGAACGTGTTAAAATCCAGAAAAAAATGGAAACTAAGCGGAATAAAAACATAAAATTGTTGTAGCTTATGAGCTGAGGAATCGCGCAGTGGTAAAATGGGGTTGATCTGGGACAATCTGTTTATTTTGTATGAAGACATCGAGGTGGGGACTTAATTAAAATATGGCTACTTAAAAACACATTTGACCTTTTTTTTGTTATTCCTATCGAGCATGACACGGTTGGCTGCATCACCCACCACACCCGTCATTTCAGCCCACCACCTCCGGTTCCAGTCGGAACTGGGTCTCAGGTCGGTGTACTCTTCGGCTTGTCATTTTTATGTTTCGATAAGTTTTGTCAGTGTAATGTTGATTGTAAATTTTAACAAGCCAAATCGAAAATAACATAGTTTCTTTTTCAATATTTTCTTCAGGTTCAAACAATTCAAATACCATAAAGCCAAAATGTTAATTATCATCATACAAGTGTAGGTACCAGTAATGTTTGTGATTGCTATGTTGTAAATATGAAGGAAATTGTGATAGATTTAACGGGAATAAAGTTAGGTATAAGAATCGTTTGGCCTAGCGAATGTAAGGGGGGTTTGCTTTCCATATAAGTATAACACGGTTTGTAGTTGCTAAGTTGAATATGTGATTTAGTATGATTCCTTGTCCTGTTAGGGTTAGTCATAGCGGGGATCATTTCGATTATATTAGGTTGACAGTCAAATAATTGTGTAATGATCACTGATTATAATATTAGATGATGCATTCTCATACATCACTGCCGAAAAAAGATGTCATCGAACGAATCAGCTTATAAAGCTGAGTTCACACTTTCTGATCTAGGGCTTCCAATCCCGCATGCCCTGGCGGAATCTCAGTATAGGCGGGATCACATTTTTTCAATGTTGCGGGATCTCGGTATAACGGGATCCCTCAATTATTTTTTATAATTATTTTTTTTGCCTCTAAACTTTCAACTTTGCTCCTCATTGCAATCTAGATGAAATTATCTTTAATTTTTTTTTTATTATTATTGAAACTGACACGGTTGGCTACATTACCTACAACATCCGTGATGTCAGCCCATAACACCGGGTGAACTTGGTGCCACGTCAGTGCGTCCCTTCGGTCGTGCCGGCTACACTGAACTGGACGGAAAACACAAACTATTTACATAGCCGTTTCGACCGACCTTTCATTCAGGGCGGTGGTACTAACCCGGGCGGGTTAAACCCTACCACCTAGTTATATAAGAAGGGAGTCATATCCCTTATGATATATGTAGGTTCCCTTTCATATGATATATGTAGGTTTGAGCCAGTTGGATAAAATAAGATTGGATAGAAAATTAGGTGAAAGAAAACCTTTGTTTCCTGGCCAACACAGCTTACCATGGCTGTGACCATTTTTTATTGCCTTCTGTCATTATTGAACTACCCCACACCTATGGTGTCTGAGCGACAGCGCTCGCAAATAATAATTTGCAATCCCGCAAATCCTGCGGATCCCGCACTGCTGATCCCACAGTGGGCGCGGGACTGGAAAATCATGCGGGATCTCGGTATACCGGGATTGGAAGCCCTAGTCTGATCCTTGGTGTTGTATGGCTCACCTCGTCGTCTCATGTCCGCAAATATGTGAGTGAGGAGCGTTTATGCATTCATAGCATGGGATGACAATTTGCATGTGAAGGCACGCACACTCGTTCACCGCCGGATAACCATGTTTCATGACGGTTTGCCTCTTCTAGTATTTAGTTTGGTGGTAATGACACAATTTATCACCATACATTGACAGTGGTAGGTACACAATGAAGATTAAAAACGGTTGAATTCCATAAAACACTAACACAGAAAATGTAATGGCCTCATACGAGCAGAGCCGACCACAAGCCCACTGCTTCACGCAGTCGTATTGCCGTTGGATTTCGACTGCAACATGACTGCTGCTTTCTGCCGCTGCCCACATGTCAGCAGGGGAGCGGAAACTGAGGCAGTCGGAACAGACTGCGCGGTCCGTCTGCGACTGGCCGGGCAGCGGTCTGGCTCGCAAGCGGACACACAACATAAAAACGAATGGCTGTAGTGCGATGACACGTTGCACGTACCACGAGTCAGCGTAGCTCTGCGCACTTGAACTAAGTCAATATCGTCGTCGGCTGTCATTCATTACTGTCACGGTAACCATCATGTTAAAAAATTCATAAATAACCTTATTGTTCTATATTCAAAAACGATAGCCTGAAAAAAGAATATACATACCTACCTAAAGTGGTAAATTCTAACTTGGAGGTATCAAAACTCACAAATGTTTTGTATGGGAATTGGGTTACACTTAGGGTTACCATTTCGAAATTTGAAAAGTCCTGACAAAAAGCCAGATATTTAAAAAAAATTGTCTGAACATTTAATTCACAAAATAAAAAAAAGATATCCAACGCGCAGAGCACGTTTTACAAGGATAGCGGACGCGGCGCGGGGTGCGTGCGGAGTGCCCGGAAAACAATCGCATGATTGTTGGAGGAGTCCATTAAAAGCTATAACCATTACTTTAAACAGTTTTTAAAAACAAAGACCTTTTAACATGTCATAATTAACAATACCTAGTCAGCAACAAACTATATGAGTTTACTGAACAGACAGCAGCGCCCTCTCTAGGCTAGTAATTTAATGTGAAGACAATTTGATATTCATTCAATTATTTTTTATTTAAGTCAAAAATCCAGACAAATTAAAAATCCAATAGTCCGGACAAGTTGGTAACCCTAGTTACAATGCTCTGCATGCTATATTATAATAGTCAACGTGCTATTTCTACTCGTTTATTTATATTTTATGTTTTGGGATTGCGACTGAGAATTTAGCATTCAAATTGCAGATTGCTCAACTGCGACAGCTCGAAGCCGTCGGCCCACAACTGCTTCAAGCTGCTCATATTGGGGCCCTTAGTCTAATGGGGGCTAACGCGTGGTGTTTGTTGGCCACTAGTTGGCGCCACTGTGTTGTGAGGTCCAGATAACTGTCAATGACAGTACAAAATCATCAAAGCATTAAGGGTCTACCTCCCAAAATTGTGCCTCTCACTCTAACAATGCGCGTTTTTCATACATTTTGAAGAAGAAATTAAGAAATTGAAGAAATTATACAACTTATAAAAAAATCCTCTGGGAGAAACATGCATGATAAAATTATTAATGTTTTTCAATAAAAAAATTTGGTACTCCACATATAATTTAAAAAAAAACTAAATTTAATAAACTTTTAGTTTTTTTTTTTCAATTATATGTGGAGTACCAAATTTTTTTATTGAAAAACATTAATAATTTTATCATACATGTTTCCCCCAGAGAATTTTTTTATAAGTTGTATTATTTCTTCATAAAATAAAACGCGCATTGTTAGTGAGAGGCACAATTTAGGGAGGTAGACCCTTAACAACAAAAGAAGCAAAGTGTTTTGCTATACAGAAAGCAGTGGTTTCTGATTGATCACTCAATTACCGCAAGTCGACCTCTACGGCCAATGAGAGCTCCCAAACATGCCGATATCCTCTGCTTTCAGTACAACTCTGGGCATAGGGCAGAGACGCGCCAGATGCCCGCTCGGCCATATTCATCTTTTGTATCATCTGAATTTTAAATTTCATCTTTCTTTATCTTTATCTGACGTATGTTGAGACACTTGTTTGTTATTGTCAGCGGCGACTCCTGGTCCTGAATATTGGGTTGGCTCTGGCTAAGGTTTTTTTTTCATAATTTCATAACTTAGGTACCTACGCGTTAATTTATTTCTACCACAATGAGTTCAAAAACTGAAAGACGATTACGATATAGATAGTTTATAATATTTAGTTTAAATGATTTATTTTGCTCACTTACGATTTATTTGTCTGTAGATAGGTACCTACTGGTTGTGTCAAAGCTGTCGAGTTGCAGCCGACAAAAGCGACGTCTCCTCTGGCACGACGACGACGAGACAGGCATACAAGCTTGAATTGTTACATTTTATTTGTACATGAAATCCACTCTTCGTTCCACAGACAAGAAATTTTCGATGATTCGGTCGTGAAAATCTTCTTTCTTCCTCAACTTTGTTAGCAACTCCTTTTCCACAGATATGTAAGAGTGCCAAATTACTGAGTCTCTCTTGTCCTTGAGTGCTCCGTAGATAGCTCGGTAGGAGTTTGCCATTATAATTACCAATAAATCACTTTAAATTTGACAACACTGCACAGGATTCATCCATACAAAGTCCATACCTACATAACGGAATATATGCAGCTATCAACTCGCGAGCCAATGCGCACACACACGCGCACATAACACACCTAGCCTAGCTCGCTATAATAGTCGCATCGCATCGCACGTCGCACAGCACAAGAATACTCGTCGTGTGGACGCAGCGCGCACACACCCGCACACGCAACACACACACCTAGCTCGCTCTACTCGCTACCGCGTCACTAAATGCACTCCCCGCTGCGCCAACTCGAAAGGCTGATCAGCGGGTCCGCGCGGGACGGGGGGGACATCGGTCGCTTCCGCCTTGTATGGAATAGGATGGCGCTTCAAAATGTAGCCAACCGGCCAATGAATGCCTTGATGTGTCGTCATTCGTCGTCGCCCGCGTTTGACGCGCGCGAAATTTCAAATTATGTAACGGGTACGGGATTGACGTTTTATCTTATTAATCGTGGATTATATGACATAAATAATATAACTTCGAATTTTTTTCACATTTATTTTAGCCTGATACTTCTGTATTAATGGTGTCATTCATTTTATTTGGTTTGGCGGCGCCAACCTCGCCAACTGAGAGGAGTCGCCGCTGGTTATTCTTCATAAAAACTACCAAAATGACGAAATGATCCCTTAAAGTGTAATTTTACTACGTCGACTAATAATGAATGTTTATCTGTCGTAAATACGCAGTTATGTTGTAAGAGAAAGATATGTATTATACGGTTTCATACATGTTTCAAACTTTCAACTGTTTACCGATAAGAAGTGGAGTAGTGTTTTCGCCTAGTTTTATTTTCACTTTTCTTACCTGTCAATAAACAGTTTATGATCAATTTGTCTTTTATTGTCTTTATAAAAAAAAACATGTTAGTAATTTCCGTATACAAGTATATTTATAAAAAAATAAATTAATGTAATCAATAAAAAAAGAAATTAATATCAAAATAAATGAATACAAAAAGAAATGACTATAAAATAAATTAACATCAAAATAAACGAATATCAAAATAAACGAATATAAAAATATGCATATTTTCAATACAGTTGTCTCAGCCTCTCGCACCATCTGAAAATAAAAATAATAATTACAAGAATGTATGTGAGAAAACGAGTCGATTATTTTAACAGATAAGAATAGCATTTATGAAGAAAACTATGAGAGCCCAGAGGCGGCAGGGTGTGGCACGTGGAGATCTGTTTTGTCTGCCAATCAGGAAATTGGGAACAAGGAAAACCTCTATAGTCTGTAAAGTCTAGCTTGCCTATCCACAACGAGTGGAGCTGTGTCCTCAACACAAGACAGCAGCGATAAGCTATGCTTGACCTTCATACTTTGTGCATTCACGTGCAAATGGACGCAAGGTTTTTTTTTTATGTAATCCAGTATGGGTGGCTAAGTCGGAGGGGCCAACCAAAGCGCATGCTCAGACCAGCCAATATCACCTCCGCGAAGGTAGGTGCCATAACGGAGACTTCCCTGGATTGCTGGCTATACTGGACTATAGGAGAACACAACCGAGGCTGCTATGCGGCCATCTTACATCCAGTACGGTGGCACTAACCCAGTCGGCTACTATTTTAGCATACCACCTAGTAAGGGGCAAGGGAAGGGACCTACAGTTTTACACCGGTTCCGAACGGTGAAGCAGCAGGTGTAGGTATGCACGTAAATTTTTTCGTCAGAAAAAACTCATTGGTACACTCCACCGGATTCGAACCGCGGACCTCTCGCATGAGAATCCGATGCCCAAACCACTCGGCCACGCGCCGCTAAATTGGATTGCCATGCTTCGGGCAGTTGTCGGTGGTAGGGACAAATGGCACGCTAAAATAACGAGTGACCTTTATAGGAATCTCAAACCTCTGCCGTGGCTTGCTTTCAGGTGTCATGATGAGGGAGTATAATTTCAAAAAATTCTATAATAAAATAGAAATACCTAGAAGGGACCTAGAAATCCCTACACGCTGAACTTACTGCGAATGCGTACCAATCGATATTTTTTTTATTTATTTTTTTTATGTTACAACCCCCGCATACGACCGAATGTCGCCGCCGTTAGAAACCTCATGGGTGCCTCGGCGGCGCCATGTCGAGCTTACAATAAAAATAAAGGGACGAATGGGAAACAGAGTCCCAAGGGTAATTCAGGGACGTAGACATCGTGTGGCATACCTACTGATGGATCCAAAAAAAGAGGGTCCCAAAGAACGTATATGGGGTCTATGGAGTCTGTGGAGAACGTACAAAGATGCGCAAATCAACAACAAATCAACACATCTTGGGAAACTGTTTCCAACCTAAATGTAGGTATGTGATCATTGTGGTTGCATTATTTTTAATTTTTTTTTATGGACACTGACACGGTTGGCTAAATCACCTACAACATCCGTGATGTCAGCCCATAACACCGGGTGAACTAGGTGCCATGTCAGTGCTTTCCTTCATTTCATGTCGGCTACACTGAACTGGACGGAAAACAAGAACTATTTACATAGCCGTTTCGACCGACGTTTCGCTCAGTGCGGTGGTACCAACCCGGCCGGGATAAACCCTACCACCTAGTAAGGTAAGAAGGGAAGGTAGTAGGAACCTACAGTTTAACGTGGAATCTGAACCACGGTCAGTCTCCAACGGTCGAGCGGTCACCCATCCAAGTACTGACCGCTCTCAGCGTTGCTTAATAACAGTCGACCGACTGCACCACTGAGCTACCGAGGCTGGAATTCATGAAAATCAGCGAATATCATACTCTGACAAAACACTTCTTTATCTTGCCAGATAGCCAGGCAACCCTTAAGGCACTGGAATCAAATGAGCTAGTTTAGACTTAGTTACGAGTGTGTCCGAGCCCTAAGCCACCTCAGCGCCAATAACAAAGTAACGCTGAGATGGGTGCCTGGCAGTCCTGGATTTCCCATTAGGCTGTATAGGCCGTGGCCTATGGGCGGCAAACTTCAGGGGGCGGCAGATTTCCGAAGGCGCTAAAGAATATTATAAGTAACACTTGCGTACAGTGTAAGCCGTCAAGTTTGTGCGCGATCAAAGAGTTTGTATTACGTCGCTGCGCTCCTTTATAGAGCGACCCTATGGGCACACGGCTACGAGAAAGAATGAAGCCCGCTGCGGGGTGTAGTGCGGGCAGGGGAACGACGTTCGGCTCCTACTCGGGCATGCGCGAACGGAAAGCGTCCAAGCGTAGAAACAATGTATCTCTTATTTTGCAAAATTTAATTTGTATTGTAAGTGAGGTTGTAGGTACCTTAATATATTGAATTCTTACGGTGCTTACTTACTTTATTACTTTATCCTATTACTTTAAGTGAGCTAAACTTGTATGTATATATTTGTTTCTCGGAAACGGCTCTAACGATTTCGACGAAATTTAATTGTATTTAGATAATGTTACTTTTTCAAGTTTATTCATCTACATAGATCTACGTAGACACCGAGCAAAGCTCGATCGCTCAGGTACTTGCCATTATGAAAGATTCGTATTTACGACAAACGAGTGAAAAAAAAACAACATAACAAAAGTTTTGTAAATCAAAATTTATGATCCAAATAAGGTCCCGCTTTTGGGTTTTTCGCTACGATCTCGAAAACGGTGCCCCGTAGAGTAAAATTGTCTTATACCGAATGAAAGCTCATAACATTATCTACAACTTTTATTCTATTCACTTTTTTCAAATTCCGAACCGTTTTCGAGCAACACGCTTAGGAAAAGTGAAAATTTCCGTAAAATTTATTTTTACCTCATATTTCTCATCAAACATTCCTTCATATCGTCTAAACTATTCACCTGAGAAAGATATTGTCAAACAAGAAGTTATAGATAATTCAATTCCCTTCAATAGTGTGTATATATAGGCTAATTTATCTCCAGCCGGTCAACAGTTGCACCAATTTTAAGATATTTTTGTAAAATTTTATCATTTTCAGAAAAAGTTGTTTTGGTCATTCCTGAGTCACAACTATCGTTTGTTACACCTATGTATCATCTAATAATATGTCACACTTAAAAGCGGGTTAAATGCAGTAAATGAAAATCATGTCACTTGAAAAAATGGAAAATTGTATTTCATAGCTGACAAGCTGTGCCCGCGGCTCCGCCCGCTCTCATATTTCACTTCACTGCTAACCTCATAAGCCATTTAGCGTGATAGTAAGTAGCCTATAGTTGATGGGATAAATAAAAGTTTGTTATAAGGTA
Organism: Nematopogon swammerdamellus; assembly: GCA_946902875.1. Taxonomy (NCBI): domain Eukaryota; kingdom Metazoa; phylum Arthropoda; class Insecta; order Lepidoptera; family Adelidae; genus Nematopogon; species Nematopogon swammerdamellus. Next base: position 24,183,896 of record OX336336.1, read on the forward strand.
AGTAATTTTATTTTATTTTAATAATTATTCATTGTTTTACTTCCAAGAAGTTTTCGTCCTTTTGGACGTGAGGGCCCTGGTAAGGGTTCTTCATCCATGGCATCTTCATCCTCAGTGATGGGTGGTTCTTGATGAATGGCCTCTGCGTGCTGTTTACCTGCGCTCTCAGTCGGTGGGAGCGAGCTAATTTCAGGCTTCCAGTCGTTTATGAGGCCACTGACCTCATAAACGACTGGAAGATGTACTGGTTGAGGGAGGTCTGTCTTGTTGGTGCCCCATACTATTTGAGGAAGCACATCTTCCCAGCCTGTTCAACCTCGCCGTGAGTGGAGGCGGGGTTGCAAAAGATCACTGCCGCTTCCTTGATGACTTCTGACTTCAAGTACAATTTTAAGAAGCCCACTTTACTTCTCCTGAAAGTTGCGGATGTTGTGTCGCAGCCGGTAGATGAATGTAAAAACAGAATGTGTTCAAATCTACGCTGCTGCATCTCTTGGGTGGACAGTACTATTGTTTTGGTTTTTCCTCGGCCGGGTTTCAGTAGCGGGATGTCTTGGGTGGAAGGAGTGGGCACCAGCAAGACAGACCTCTCTCAACCAGTACCGCTTCCAGTCGTTTATGAGGTCAGTGGCTAGTATATAGCCTGAAATTAGTTCGCGCCCACCAACTGAGAGCGCAGCTAAACAGCACGCAGAGGCCCTCTATCAAGAACCACCCAACACTAAGGATGAAAATGCCATGGAGGAAGAACCCTTACCAGGGCCCTCACGTCCAAAGAGGATGAAACTTCTTAGAAGTAAAACAATGATTTATTAAAATAAAATAAAATTACTTACCTTATATATAACAGAATTTTATTTATTATCTATAAAATACAATTTTCCATTTCTTTCAGTGACATGATTTCCATTTACTGCATTTAACCCGCTTTCAAGTGTGACATTATTAGATGGTACATAGCTGTAACAAACGATAGTTGTGGCTCAGGAACCAAAACAACTTTTTCTGAAAATGATCAAATTTTACAAAAAATCTTAAAATTGGTGCAACTGTTGACCGGCTAGAGATAAATTAGCATACACACTTTTAAGGGGAATTAAATTCTCTATAACTTCTTGTCAATATCTTTCTCAGGTGAATAGTTTAGACGATATGAAGGAATGTTTGATGAGAAATATGAGGTAAAAATCGAAAATTTTCACTTTTCCTCAGCGTGTAGCTCGAAAACGGTTCGGAATTCGAAAAAAGTTAATAGAATAAAAGTTGTAGAGAATTTTATGAGCTTTCATTCGGTATAACACAATTTTTCTCTACGGGGCACTGTTTTCGAGATCGCAGCGAAAAACCCAACAGCGGGACCTTATTTGGGCCCTCCTCCCCCCCACCCTCCCTCCGGCTCACCTCGTAGACGCCAGGACTTTTAGTATGTTTACTCCCTAAGCACCGCGAACAGGTTTCTGAAGAAATCGCTTTTGACCCTGCTCACGCACTCTACACCTCCTTTTGGGCCATTCGTTGATTGGACTATTGGTATTGCTTGATCTTTGAGTTTTCTATCTCCATCTGGTGCAATATAAAAGTAGTCTTCTTTAAAATGTCGAGAACAAATACGGCTGTAAGTGTTTCCTTTTCTTTTTATTGCGGCCTCCCACAGTTTAATTTTTTCAGGATTTTTGGGAACCTTAAAACCAAAGGTACCTAATTGAAAATTACCTAATTGCCATCTTTCACTAAACAAAATTACTCGGAAACCAGTATACATACTAAATAGTCCATATTTGGGCGTTTTTTATGGAATCTGACACGGTTGGCTACCTACATCACCTACAACATCCGTGATGTCAGCCCATAACACCCGGTGAGCTAGGTGCCATGTCGGTGCTTCCCTTCATTTCATGTCAGCTACACTGAACTGCTCGGAAAACACGAACTATTTACATAGCCGTTTCGACCGACGTTTCGTCAGAGCGGTGTTACCAACCCGGCCGGGATAAACCCTACCACCTAGTAAGGTATGAAGAGAAGGGGCCTACAGGTTAACGTGGAATCCGAACCACGGTCAGCTCCAACGGTCGAGCGGTCACCCTTTCCAAGTACTGACCGCGCTCAGGGTTGCTTAAGAACGAAGGTAGGTATATGCGTGATTTACGTTAAGCTTATTCCATTCGTTTCGAAATGGCGGCCATTTTTTGAAAAAATAAAATGCTTCATAAGATAAGATACCTACGTGAACGAACATGCGTCGTTTAATAAAGAAACCGAGCTAAAGTCCTTCCATAGAGTATTGACTTTTACTTGGTTTAAAAAAAAAATACACGAAAGATCATATCTGCCTCCTATTTTGGAACTTTATCATCAATACTAATAATAAATCTGTAAGGGATGGCCGTGGAGTAAGTTACTTTATTTTATGAGATATTGCGTTTGTAGACTCTATGTATGATACTAAAACTAAATTGACGATTTTTAGAACTATTTTTTGTATGTGTGTCACTATCTACGTTCCACGATAGCTCTTAAACCGATCATCCGAATTCGATGAAACTTAGTACAAGCACATTTACCTATACGAGACATAGGATAGGCTAAATAAAATTCAGTTCCGGTTCGCTATGATGTGGCTGTCATACAAACCGAAAAGGTACGGGGGCGGGCTTAATTACTTTCTTATTTTTAAATCCGAATTTTACGCGAGCGAAGCCGCAGGCAAAAGCTAGTACTACTTAAATTAATTACGTAATCACATACATTATTATATAAATATTCGGGAAAAAATATGATTTAGACTTAGCACGTTCTATAGGAAATCCGCCACCGCCGTCGCTCCCGGTTAAAATATCACCAAAATACCAATTACCTGTGGAATCTTAGACCATTCACGATTCTAGTCTCCTCCTTTGAGTCAGATTTGCAAAATAAAACGCAACAGTTGACCATTTTGGCTGAATTTTAGGAATAAAACTAAGAAATTGATCCCATTGCATCGCGCGACGAAGCACGGCCGATGACTGTCGATCGGACCCGAACGCGCTTCGTGGCCCTCACCAACGAAGCTTCACCTCACCAACGCTCACATTCTCTCTATAAAGGAGCGCAGCGACGTAATACAAACTCTTTGTGCGCGATTATGGATGCAATACTCAAGCAAGTCACTTGTGGATAGAGTTCATTTAGGTAAAGGTTTTAATTTACCATTGCGACTTAGTAATACTCCTATCCTATGTTATTTATATTTTGCGCAGGGGGGCGGGGGGGGGGGGGGGGGGGGGGGGAAGTCATGTAGCCCATACTTAAGAACAGTACAAGTCCGGCACTGGTGCCTGGACATAGTGGAATTAACCCGATCAAATTGCTAAGGATCGAGCTGAAAATCCACCCATCGGCCCAGAGCCGATGGGTGGAGTTGCAGCTCTGGGTTCCTAACTTTAAATTAAAAAAAATTATACCTCATTGTGAAACATGGCATGACATTATGAATGTATGGTATCTAGTAACATTTGAATTTTTAACCTTCCTTTGCTTCCAAGCACCCACAATCTGCCTGAAAAAGAAAAAAACCATACTGAAGAGTTTTTACAATATTCTCTAAACATCGCTAGCTGAAAGCAATAGTTCGTTATCTGTCCAAAAGTAGATTTTGAGTTAAGTATACAAAAATATCGAGTAAATCGAGCTCCATCCAAGATAACAGTGGATTTCCAGAAAAAAAAATTTTTATCCCCCTTATAACGTTAACTAAATGTTGAATTTTAGGTTTTCATAATGTAGGTAATACAGTAAAAATAAAGCAAAACTGAGTTATTTATACAATTTCAAACACAACACCATAGCGCATTACAAGAAATTGCTAAAAGTTAAAAGCAACACTGAGTTATCTAACTATGCAATTTCAAACTTAACCCACACTTGCTCACAACACAACCCACTGTTGCATTAGAAAAATAACTGTAACAACGCCCATCCCTACGTCAAAATTTCAAGGCACTGGCAGGCCTCACGCACTCTATGTACTTGCGCGCGATAACTACCTACCGCCCGCTGGGCCGCCGGCGACCCATAATTCTTGGGCTGTCGACAGCCGCGCGGAGCTAACCTACTACGCGAGCGCGCGCTCACGTTACTGCTTCGTACCCTGTGTTCGTACCTACCTATATCTTAATTCAAGTTGACATGGATTCTGTTAATAGTGGCAGTTTATGTGCAGTAGATGGATGTAAATCCAGCAAGAGGACAGATAAAAATCTTTCTTTTTTCCATTTACCTGCTGATGAAGAAATGTGAGTATATTTGTTTTCTTTGAGCAATAATTATTCTAAAAAACCGACAAGTGCGAGTCGGACTCGCACACGAAGGGTTCCGTACCATCGTACAAGATTTAACACTATGTACTTTATTTTATATATTTTTACTAATTGTTGTTATAGCGGTAATAGAAATACAGCCCGCTGACAGACGGACGGACGGACGGCGGGGCTTAGTAATAGGGTCCCGTTGGCACCCTTTAGGTACGGAACACGGAAATAGGTATTTTGGTTTATGTTGTGTTTCGCTTGAGTTTCGGTATGTTCGATATATCTGTCTGTTTGTTTGTCTATCATAGTCACTTTACGATTTGTGTGCATACAGCTGACATTTTGTGGTTGTTGAGGCAATTGTAAGACTACGTACGACGCAACAGAATGGAAAACAAACGTCCGTGAAGATGGGGAAATTTGAAAATAGGGGGGGGGGGGGGGTCTGGTTTGCAGACGTTACACGTCACGCGTTGGGGGGGGGGGGGGGGAGTCTGGGTCTGGCCAAAACTTACATCATTCTTACAAATACGAATAATCCCACAACATGTCATAATAATTCTAGCTGTGCACGCGCTGTTTCTGTTGGTGCGCCGCGCCGCGCGCCGCCGCAACACACCGCCGCCGCCGCACTATGGATCGAGAATCGGCCTCCATAGTATTAGGAGATTTTTTTCGCAAACTTGATTTTTTTTTAAAAACTGTTTTTGTTATATTTAGGGTTACATAAGATAATACCAAATATATAGTTGTAGTGATATCAGTCAAGTAGATATTTTATTAAAAATACTTGAAGTTTTCAGTTGTATGGGACGGAGAATGTTTAGTCGATTTTTTCAAAAGTCTTTCGAGGTGTCGCAGATCTTTTAATACATCATGAAGTAGACCACGAGTGTAATAAGACCACATAAAAACTGTAACCCAATTCGACCCGGTATAGAAAATATCTAAGTCCGAATTTATAAATTTTCGTCTATTTTCTTTATACATTATTTATGGTTTAACTTTACAATTAATTACATTTTCTTGTGTTTTGTGATTGCCAAGTGTGTAAGTTATACTAATTTTTACATTATGTAACAACTGTACCTACCACTGTGGTCGAAAATACCCTCCAATATTTGTAGCGTTTTAAATGTTTATTTGGTATTCATAATTGATTTGAGGACACATTAAATAAACAAATATGTGAAGACGCGTAGCTTGACAGTACGTATGTATGTTAGATTCAAATATATAAAGTGTACATATATTTTTTTTATATTTTAAAATTTGCAATGTATGGGACGGAGAACATTATATTTATTTTGCCGGACTACAAAGATGTGTCAAACTCTTATTAGCAAGGTTGTGTAGCACAACATAAAAATAAACACACTCAGTAAAAAAAATGTTAGAAAGGTGCAGCCTTCCAAGTATCAACAGGTCAAAGTATAGCATTTTTTACCTTTTTTCTTTAACAGTAATTTTTGGTTACATTATGATTGTACAATTATTAAGCAGGTATGCAAATATGTGAGGCATATAATTCTATATCAGATATGTACACACCATTCCGATTAACACTGTAAAAAATAGCAATATTTTTATTTAATAAAACTGAAAACATTATAGTACATTATTCGAAACTGTTAAGAACTAACAAAGTCTTAACAGTAACGTGATGTTGAACGTGACGGAAAAGAGGCTGTACAAAAAAAATCGTGAACAGTTGCACTTTCTCAAGATGTTAAAAAATTTTCTATTCAAAATTATTCACCAAAATAAATACAAGGTTGAATAAAAACAGAAAAAATTAATAAACCGAACTTATAAATAAAAGATTCACCAAAATTAATTTTATAAAAATTTTTTTTTATATAAAATTCGAGCCGGTATAGAAAATATGTAAGTCTGAATTTGTAGATTTTTGTTTTCTTTCCTTTAAATATAATTTACAATCTTAGAATAGAACATATATACAAGGCTTTGCAGCTCATTCATTATGACGACGCGTTAGATACTAATTATCATTCGGTAAGACGAAAACATTCCCACATCCCTGTTTGTGAAACCCCACTATATTTGTAAAAACCGGTAATTAGTGTCCTTTGGTCGCGAATTTCAGTTTATTATCTGTTCAACGCGCGTAAGTGACGGATCTCTCCTTTCGACACGAGTTATCGCTGTTTTCAAATACTTTCCTTCCTGCATTATTGTATGCTGCAAAAACACGTGCTTCCACTTCCGTGACCTTGACACTTTCTTTCGGACGGTAACACTCGACCTTTTTTTTGGAGCTGATAGTATAAGGGATACAGTTCAACTCCTGCTTCAATTGCCGTTGCCCGTAGTTCGCAGTATTGCGATTTGGAGAGTTGCTGGGAACTGAAGAGGCTGAGGGCTTTCTCCGGCGAGTATTGTGTTTTTTTTTAACTTGAATGTATTCCTTTATTCTACCAACCTCATTTGAATTTTCCAGAAGAAACTTAAGCACCTCAGCAACAGTCTTTCCGTATTAATACCTTTACTCACCGCAGCGAATGCGAGCTCGTCGAAGTCATTTTCCGTACACAGATGTGCGGTTCTGCGCCTTTTTGGCTGGTAGTGAAGTTCGTGGAATAGTTTTCGAGGACTGAACTCTGGTTTAGGAGATTTTGAAGCTTCTGAATGCTGTTTCGCTGGTGATTGCGGCAAGAATGGTTCCGCTTCCTCATGTCTTGGTTCTTGAGGTATGTTTTGAACATATTCGGGCCACTTTATGTCTGACGTCAACCATGTTTCAAATTTGCATTTGAAGAAACTGAACGAATAATTTGTACTTTTACACTTTTTATACATATTAGACAAGTAGATTTTACAAAAACACTTGAATTGATCACGGTTTTCATCAGATATATGAACGGAAAACATGTCAAATAGTATGTTTGGGTCGGAGAGGCCTTGCTCGTTTTTTAAGAAAACAAAAAGTTTCAGATTTGATTTAAACTCTTTCATTTTGTAAAATGTTAGAGTTCGAACCGAAAATGTACCTAGTTTTCAAGTAATAATGCAGGAAGGAAAGTATTTGAAAACAGCGATAACTCGTTTCGAAAGGAGAGATCCGTCCCTTACGCGCATTGAACAAATACTAAACTGAAATTCGCGACCAAAGGACACCACCTGATGTACTAAACCGGTTTTTACCAATATAGTGGGGTTTCACAAACAGGGATGTGGGAATGTTTTCGTCTTACCGAATGGTAATTAGTATCTAATGCGTCGTCATAATGAATGAGCTGCAAAGCCTTGTATTTATGTTCTATTCTAAAACTGTAAATTATATTTAAAGGAAAGAAAACAAAAATCTACAAATTCGGACTTACATATTTTCTATACCGGCTCAAATTTTATATAAAACAATTTTTTTATAAAATAAATTTTGGTGAATAATATTGAATAGAAATTTTTTTAACATCTTGAGAAAGTGCGTTCACAATTTTTTTTTGTACAGCCTCATTTCCGTCACGTTCAACATCACGTTACTGTTAAGACTTTGTTAGTTCTTAACAGTTTCGAATAATGTACTATAATGTTTTCAGTTTTATTAAATAAAAATATTGCTATTTTTTTACACTGTTAATCGGAATGGTCTGTACATATCTGATATAGAATTATATGCCTCACATATTTGCATACCTGCTTAATAATTGTACAATCATAATGTAACCAAAAATTACTGTTAAAGAAAAAAGGTAAAAAATGCTATACTTTGACCTGTTGATACTTGGAAGGCTGCACCTTTCTAACATTTTTTTTACTGAGTGTGTTTATTTTTATGTTGTGCTACACAACCTTGCTAATAAGAGTTTGACACATCTTTGTAGTCCGGCAAAATAAATATAATGTTCTCCGTCCCATACATTGCAAATTTTAAAATATAAAAAAAATATATATACACTTTATATATTTGAACCTAACATACATACGTACTGTCAAGCTACGCGTCTTCACATATTTGTTTATTTAATGTGTCGTCAAATCAATTATGAATACCAAATAAACATTTAAAACGCTACAAATATTGGAGGGTATTTTCGACCACAGTGGTAGGTACAGTTGTTACATAATGTAAAAATTAGTATAACTTACACACTTGGCAATCACAAAACACAAGAAAATGTAATTAATTGTAAAGTTAAACCATAAATAATGTATAAAGAAAATAGACGAAAATTTATAAATTCGGACTTAGATATTTTCTATACCGGGTCGAATTGGGTTACAGTTTTTATGTGGTCTTATTACACTCGTGGTCTACTTCATGATGTATTGAAAGATCTGCGACACCTCGAAAGACTTTTGAAAAAATCGACTAAACATTCTCCGTCCCATACAACTGAAAACTTCAAGTATTTTTAATAAAATATCTACTTGACTGATATCACTACAACTATATATTTGGTATTATCTTATGTAACCCTAAATATAACAAAAACAGTTTTAAAAAAAAAATCAAGTTTGCGAAAAAAATCTCCTAATACTATGGAGGCCGTTTCTCGATCCATAGTGCGCCGCTCAGTCTAATAAGACCGACACGTGCGGTCCGCGCTTTCATCTGCTTTAAAGCAAACGTCGGCTTCCTTATATAATAAGTCCGCCTTCTGCCAAGCAGAAAGGTGTATGTTAAGGTCGACTGGAAGTAATTTCCGCCGGCAATAAGTCCGGATTCGCTTGGCAGATGTATTTTTAATCTATACCGAATAAAATCAGTTAGATAAGCATGCGTACACGTAACAATAATAACATTACAGGTGTAGTAGGTAGGTAGGTAGGATTACCTGAAGTATTTTCGGGCTGAACTAATTTCTTCCTCTAATATATTTTAACGAGGGCGAAGCCGCGGGCATAAGTTAGTAGTAGCCTATATGTTAAACCAAAAAAAAGATAGGTACCTATCTAACAGTAAAAAACATTTTTAAATCTGTGCTGTAGCACGCGAACAAACATTCACACATATTTCCTCTTTACAATATAATGCATTGATTTTTTTATAGAAAGTAGCAGCCCTAGCATCACCGAGTTCGCTTCAAGGCCCCGCGTCCGCGCGCAGCTGCAAAGCAATAATCACTTTACGCTCTTTCGTTTAGGTACATTTTCGCACGCAGCGACTGGCGACGTAAAAGTTTAGGCTATTAAAGCCGAAGGTACGTAACTTTTTCTATGGAGAGATTCATCTGTTACGAAGTAACTATTAAGTAATCTGTGGCACTGGTTTAGTGAAACAGTGGGTTATTTCCAAGTTATTTCCCGATTTTTTCAGATTTTCATAAAATTAACTATGAAAATGAAGATTTATATTTTTCAAAACAATTAAATCAAGAAAATAAGCGTTTTATCTATTAAACAATCGTGATTCTAATTTAAAACAAAAATATACAATAAAATTAGAACTAAAGGTTAGAACTTAAGAAAACTAAAAATGTGTTTATCTCAAAACTACCTTTTTTGAGATAACCCACTATCGCTTTCAGCTAGCGACATGAAAGTTAAATTTGGAAAACAAATAGTATACTAGCTTTTGCCCGCGGCTACGCTCGCGGTAGACTCGGTTTACTAGCAAATCCGATTTAAACGCAAATATGATACGTAATGAACGATCGCTCTCTTATATTCTCTCTCTCTCTCTCTCTCCCGTCTATACGAGCATTCTGGTCTCTCGCCAACTCTATTGGTCGAAATTTTTGTCGCTCTGCTACACCACCGCTGGAACGTCCTGATGGATCACTCGCTATCCTCGCGAAGGAGAAGGCGAACATTTTTGCTCGCATTTTCGCGTCCAACTCAAATCTGGATGACCAGGGTGCAACCCCTGCCTCGATACCACACTGTGGGATTTCGATGTTTGAGCCAAGGATGCACCCTAGACAGGTCTACAAGTGCTTGAAGACGTTGGACACTTCGAAGAGTAGTTGTCCTGATGGCATTCCAGCCATAATGCTCAAGATTTGTGCCCCTGAGTTGACACCAATCATCTCCCGCCTTTTCCGTCTCTCCTTCGCCCGTGGGATTGTACCCTCTTGCTGGAAAAGAGCCTCGGTCCAACCGGTTCCAAAGAAGGGCGACTCCGCGAACCCCTCCAACTATCGGCCCAATGCGATAACTTCGTATTCGTAATAACTTCACTATTAAGTATGTAAAGTGGAGCGCCTTCTTAACACCCAGCTCCTAACGTACTTAGAAGCAAATAAACTCCTGGATGACAAGCAGTACGGATTCCGGAAAGCGCGGTCAACAGGAGATCTTCTAACCTACGTTACGCATGTATGGGCCGAAAGATTGGACAATTTTGGGGAGTCGCTGGCAGTCGCCGTGGATATTTCCAAGGCTTTCGACCGCGTTTGGCACCGAGGCCTTCTAGGCAAGCTTCCGTTCTTCGACATTCCACCCAAACTCTGCACCTGGATAGCCAGCGTTTTGGCGGGTCGTTACATCTTCGTTACCATCGATGGCTCGAAATCGGACGACTTTCCAATTAACGCTGGTGTTCCGCAGGGCTCTGTGCTGTCGCCTACGCTTTTCTTAATCTTTATAAACGATCTACTGTCCTTGGGCATGATACACAGCTATGCAGACGACAGTACGGAGCACGAGGGCTATGTTAAGGACTGGATGAGTAGAGACTCGCGGCATAGGGAGGGAGGGTCAACGCTCAGTTGTTGATAAGGTCGATAACGTTCTCGGAAAAGTAGCTATATGGGGCCAGGAGAACCTTGTCACCTTCGACGTTAGCAAGACTCAGTGCTGCGCATTATCTGCTAAGGTCGATCCCTTTCCTTTCCAAGCTAGTTTCCAAGGCAGCGTCGTACCTGTCTCGGAACACCTGGACCTCCTGGGCACCACTATTTCCAAAGACGTGGGTTTCCGGCAACTAATCGAGTCTAAGGCCAAAACTGCATCCAGGAAATTGGGAATACTTTTCCGCAATCGGCGGTTCTTCTCACCGGCACAACTATTCCTGTTATACAAAACACAGATTAGGCCGGTGATGGAGTACTGCAGTCACATCTGGGAGGATAGTCCCCATTATCTGCTAGCATCCTTGGACTCGACACAGCGCCGAGCCATCCGTCTTGTTGGTGACCCGAAACTTACAGATGTTCTGGAGTCCCTGAGTCACAGACGATTTGTGGGTTCGCTTAGTCTGTTTTACAGATACTATCACGGACGCTGCTCTGCGGAACTAGCATCCCTTATTCCTTGCCCCCCGTCCTATCTCCGCATGACTCGTCGCAGAGAGACTCAGCACCCTTTTGTTGTTGGCATTGGGCTTTTGAGAACCCATCGGTTCTCTAAATAGTTTCTTTGTCGCACCGCTAGAGTGTGGAACTGTCTTCCGGCGAGTGTATTTCCTGAATCCTTTAACCTGGGTGTCTTCAAGCGTCGTATTAACGGGCTAGACAGCCTAGCAACAGTCCTCAAATCTGCTGGCATGGCACCTAACTGAGCGTGGCTTCGCGAGGAGAGGTGATTTTGGCTCTGTCGACTGCACCATTGGTCCCTCGGCACAGCCACTCATGTTGGTTTACATAAAAAAAAAAATACTATACTTCCTTATATAAAAATACTATACTCAGCGCTATATATCAGCTATTTGACGTGATCAGCCTATATTGAGCCTCAAGAACTACTCTGTTGATGCAAACAGCATCAAAATCTGAGTGGTTTCGGAGTTTACCTCATACAGACAGACGTTCCCTTTTATAAGAAGTAGAGAAGAGATAGAGATTCCTAGAGATAAACAATGTAAGTAAGTACAGAGAGCTAAAAACAAATAGAGGCGGGGTTAATAACTTTGTCGCATGAAAGGGTAGGTAATCAATATGTCAATATGATTCATGTCAATATGTCAAATATGTTGTTGACAAAATACAAGTATGGCCGCATAGCAGCCTCGGTTGTGTTCTCTAGTCCAGTATAGCCAGCAATCCAGTGAAGTCTCCGGTATGGCACCTACCTTCTCGGAGATGATATTGGCTGGTCGGAGCATGTGCTTTGGCCCCTCCGACTCAGCCACCCATACCGGATTACATAAAAAAAGTTGACCAAAAAATTTACAATGACAATAAATTGAGGAAATAAAAAAAAATTGCTGGACAAAGAGCAAAAGTTCAAATTTGTTCCTATGTTCGTTACGTTTACATATTATTAGCTATGAAAATACTATGTATGTTTTCAATTCAGTTTAGTATGGCCGGCACGGGAAGCAAGCACTGCCATGGATGGCACCTATTTCATCAAGGTGTAATGGGTTGACAATGACATCACGGGTAGATCCAACCATGTCAAAGTCAATAAAAAAAGTAGACATCGTTAAAGAAACTAACGAGAGAGTCCACGCCGTTCCTGATTTCGTCTGCAGGCTCTTTGATGGTCAAAGTCTTTGTTCCGGCAGTTTTGGTGCTTTCATCTTTTACATTCTGAAAACAAACAAGAAATGTTTCTGAAATAAAGGTTCCACATTCAGTCTAAGTACCACCAAAGAGCAAGAACACTAATGCAACATGAATTTGCCCCTAGAACCCCTACTGGTTTCAGCTAGGGTTAGTCAACAGTATATTTTTCAAACAAATGTAAATAGTTTGAGACAAGACAAGAAAACTTTTTGTCATTGTATTCGTGACATTTCGTTGACGGACACAAATTTCTCGCTGTCTCCAAATTTGGAGACAGGCGCCAGTGTAAAATTTTATCAAAGAAAATATACCTAAAATTGAATTGGTTTGAATTTTTAATTTACTTGTATCGATGTAGGCCAAATAATGGCACGGTAACTAATTAATCAAGGAAGTAGGACCGAAAGAAACGAAGTAAACATATCCTTCCATCATCAGTGAGTGGTACAAATAATAGTTGTATTTTAATAAAATGTGTACATTTTTAAACGGAAATCTGATGATCTATTATTTATAAAATTAGACTCAGGCACAAAGTGAAAAAATATTTTTAGAGGTAAGTTTAAAATTGTTTTTAACAGGCGAAGTAATTAATTACTCTAACTAAAGCAATTACTTTTATAAGATAGGTACATATATTAATCTTCTACGTTCGTTTTTTATCGCTAAAACGCTTTTAAAATAAGTTAGGTATCCGTGTACATGAAAAACGCACGCACAAGCCCTTACTCTCAGATTTGACAAAGGGTATGCCATTTTATCGCTTCAGATTTCACCGAAAAGACATTTCATTTTTTTTTATGGAAACTGACACGGTTGGCTACATCATCTACAACATCCGTGATGTAAGCCCATAACACCGGGTGAAATAGGTGCCATGTTAGTGCTTCCCTTCGGTCGTGCCGGCTACACTGAACTGGACGGAAAACACAACTATTTACATAGCCGTTTCGACCGACGTTTCATTCAGTGTACCAACCCGGTGTGGTACCAACCCGGGCGGGTTGAACCCTACCACCTAGTAAGGTAAGAAGGGAAGGGACCTACAGTTTTACGTGGAATCCGAACCACGGTCAGCTTCCAACGTTCGAGCGGTCACCCATCCAAAAACTGACCGCGCCCAGGGTTGCTTAACCATCAATAGCGACAGTCGACTGTCTGCACCACTGAGCTATCGAGGTTGACAATCATTTAAAAGAGTGTTATAATCGCGCCGCTAATCAACACGATTTTGCTTTATCGCGATTATGAGACGAATTAGAACAGACGAGGCTGTATGGTTGGTAAATGACCTTTGCCTATCTTCCAACAAACTACAAAAAATCATCTGTCGCGTCGGCCGGCCCGGCTGATGGTTAGACGACGACCGTTGGATTGGAGATTGGAGTAACCATGTGTTATATTCTTTCAACATGCCCGCTTACACTGGCGGCCGAGGAAGACGACAGGAAAACGGAGTGCGGGAAGACCACTCGCCAGGTCGACAGGACGACATTCCGTACGTCGAAGTTAAACAATGGTTCCGCGCCGCTAAACGCCGGGAGGATTGGAGAGGGTATGTCCAGCAGTGGACACTAAACGCTGACTATATCTATATTCATATATTCTAATTTTTAATTTTTGACAATAAAATTATACTACCTTGTAGTTTATACTAACATAATTATGTTGATACAAATTACGCATCGAAGTTTGACAAAGGCTCTTTACACCTGATTCACTTAATTAATAAGTCTTTGTAGTCAGAACTCTCAGCAAAATTGTTAATCTTGCTCTCAAGCTGTGTTTTAGATAGACTATGGGCGGTGTTATTATGTGGCTGGTAGTCACTAAGTACTTGTAAAAATATGTTTAAAAAAATACCCTGCGAAGTTTCTTGTCGGTTCTTCTTCGTGGGTGTAATCGAACCGGATAGAACAAATTGTGACAAGTTCGAGAGCAGTCTAACTGCCATATGAATGATCAATAAACAATACAATACAATACAATACTGACACCTATCATTTTATAGTGAACGAATACCTTCGGCTCCTTGTTGGGCCCCAGCTGCATCACATCGGGCCCCCATTCGCGCAGGAAGTGTCCGGCGCGCGCGACGCGTTGCGCGGCAGTCGTCACAGTGTGCGACCCGCCGCAGTAGCGCGTGCAAATGTGCTTACCCGTTGTCGACCTGCCAGAAACCACACGTCAATACTATTAGGCCATGCAGTAGGTACAAAAATAAACCCTGAAATGGGTAAAAAAAAATGGTGAGAAGCAATATTGTTATTTTCGTCAATTTTTTCAGGTTTTTTAGGTCGAACTTATTTATCGATCGTAGACAGAACATTGTTTGACAAAGTTGTAGAGAATTATAATTCCTACAACGGGGCAGTGACAGTTTTATTGAAAAGTTAAAAATAGGCGAGTTGTGTTGCAAAAACATAGGTAGGTACCTAGTTATTCATCTCTAAATTCAAGATTGTGTTGTGGTCGAACCCGACGCAAATGTAGAATCTGGTCGACTAATGAATGACCTAACCAACGATGCTACAAAGAAAATAGTGATTTTATCGAAAAAGTCTAAAAGAAATATGCCTGTGGAACCTTATCTATCACTCATTAATGCGCGTCCGGCATATGACAAAGTTATATTATATCACGACACGGTGTGTTAGGTTTACTCCGCCTGGATTGACATTTGATACCACCGCACTGAATGAAGGTCGGTTGAAACGGATATGAAAAAATCTTCTGCGTTTTTGAACCTGGAACTATATTCGGGGAAATATTTAAGGAGAGTTTCAGTCGCTGAGACTAATCTGATAAATAGATTTTTTTTTATGTAATCCGGTATGGTTGGCTGAGTCGTAGGGGCCAAAGCACATGCTCCGACCAGCCAATATCACATCCGAGAAGGTAGGTGCCATACCGGAGACTTCCCTCGATTGCTTGCTTACATCCAGTACGGTGGTACCAACCCAGTCGGCTACAATTTGAGCCTACCACCTAGTAAGGGGCAAGGGAAGGGACATAGCCTAGCCACAGCGACTGAAACCCTCGTGAATATTTTCGCGTATAAGCTAATAGTTCAGTGTAGCCGGAACGACCCAAGGGAACGGGATATAATGTGATATAGGTAGTACAATATAGTCAGGTTCCATAAAATATTTATCAATCATCAAAAGCGAGAATAGGTCTATATATCCTTATTAAAGGACCTAAGATTCAATACTGTTTATAAAACCCTTTACTTGTTGCAACGTTATAAGACTTGTTGGCTGAAGCCAAAAAGAAGTAACGTCTGGAGGCCATACCGTTATCCCTGACAAGACATAACGGTTGGGTAGTGTGCTATACCTACCAAAAGATTAGCAGAGCTGAAAATAAAGTCCTCTGTGTCAGAAAGAAAATCCCAAGAGAGGTAGTGTTTCAGTGGCAACGGAGAGGGTCCAGTGGTTTTATTTTTTTATGGAAACTGACACGGTTGGCTACATCACCTACAACGTCCGTGATGTCAGCCCATAACACCGGGTGAACTAGGTGCCATGTCAGTGCTTCCCCCTTTGATCGTGCCGGCTACACTGAACTGGTCGGAAAACACAAACTATTTACATAGCCGTTTAGACCGACGTTTCATTCAGTGCGGTGGTACCAACCCGGGCGGGTTAAACCCTACCACCAAGTAAGATTAGGAGGGAAGGGTCCCTAGCACACCGGACCCTTCCCTCTGTAGATTACTGTAGACGATATAGCGGTAGGAGATAGGAATCACCTGGCTCTTGCCATAGGTTTCTGCTTGCTCTGATTTTCTATATTCTCCCAGTCGTGCATGTTCCGTTGCGCCAGCCCCGCTGCCTGCTGTTTCCGAATTGTGTCTGAATTTGAACACAAAATGATAAGGCGTCGTTCTGATTCTCTCTGTACCAACCATCAAAGATGAGACCAACAAGCAAAAAATAAGAAATGGGTTTTCGTATGCCCGTTTTAACCACCTCCGTTTAAGTCTGTTCCACCAGTTATTTATCTGTTAAAGTGACATTTCTCAAACACTGGACAGGAGTTAACCGACAGCTACATTTTAGTCGAAGGCGCTGAAACCGTACCGTGTGGGGCCGGTACTTAAAAAGAATAGCCCCACTGCATCTATTCGCGTGCATGTCGTAAAAGGCGACAAGGGTTAAAGGGCTCTCACCTTGGCACGGTCCTTCCACCGAGTCATGCAGCAGGTGGGTCTTCGTGCCTTACTTGCTGCTTGATAGTTATCTTGTCCTAATACTTTGCTAAACAAACGTGGTGGTCGAGGTTGTGCTGCAATATACAGGTTTACTCGTGGCACAACACCGATTTAACGTGTGGTATGTATGTGCTGAAATGTTTGGTATGAAACCCTAATGGACAATTAGAAAAAGGAGTCTGGATGCGTACCAAGTTCGTAGGTGAGATAGGGCTTTATGGAGAGGTGTGCTGGCGGCATGGCACGCGGTGCCGGCACCATGGTCTCCTCCGCCATAGCCATGATGGCTCGCGCATCGCACGAGATGCAGTTCACGTCCCTGCAAATTATAGATCAGTCGATGTGAAATGCTTTGAGGTGCGTACCTACATTTTCAACGAACGAGCGTGACTAGGTTTCTGTATTATAACGGCCGTGCTGCGCTGGTGGCCGGATCTTGGCGAAATTCAGACAACGTGCACCAAAAAGTTTTAGTGTTGGCAAAAAAATTTACCTCACAACCTGCTTCACCGTTCGAAAGCGGTGTGTAAAACTATAAGTCCCCTTCCCTTGCCCCTTACTAGGTGGTAGGCTCAAATGGTAGCCGAATGGGTCGGTACAACCGTACTGGATGTAAGATGGTCGCATTGCAGCCTCGGCTGTGTTCTCCTTTAGACCAGTATAGCCAGCAATCCAAATGGAAGTATGGCTCCTTCTCAGGTGTCATATTGACTGGTTAGAGCATGTGCTTTAGCCCCTATCTGAATCAGTCACCTATACCGGAGTACATAAAAAAAGTGATCCTCGTACACTAATAAATTTGCCTTCTGTACCGTAGAGCAATGGAGCGAGCCATGTTGGGAATATCGCTATGTAATATGGTGCGTAGCGTAACGAGGCAATCCGCCGACGCTCCACAGTGGGTTGGGCACGTTAGCTGAAGAGACGACGATCGTTGGAGTAACCGAGTCCTACACTGGCGGCCGTGGACAGGTCGATACTATCATATTTGTTTCTCTCTTACGTTTTGTTTATAGACGTCCGGAAATACCAGCCTTCCGGCTAAAAAATCCAGACGTCTATCCCTGCACTCTTGCACAGTGATCATGTATGCCAGATCGAGGCCCCATAGCTGTACCGTTTTCCGAATAAATCCCATGGGAAACACAGGCTGAAGCCTTTCCCCAGCCGATCCGAGCCACCACCCGTCCACCCGAAGGAACCCCCGACCGAAGTCGAGAGCCGGGGGTGAAGCCTTCACTGCCACTGGGGTCCGCATCCTGTCTAAAAACAATAGCCTGTGCCCAGGGCCTCAGCGTTTTGTTCTAGCTGGCGGCCGTGGACAGGAAGGCGGGGGAAGGCCACCCGCTAGATGGGACGACGACATCGAGTACTTCGGCGGAAAGCAGTGCGGTTCCGTACCGCTGGAGGCCGGGAGGACTGGAGGAAAATTGGAGAGACATACGTCCAGCAGTGGACGCTTACACGCTGACTGACTGACCGTAGAAAGACGATGTAAAGATTTCTTGGTTATGTCGGATAAATTTGTAGGTACCTAAGGAACTTCTTCTTAGTCCCAGCAGCCTCAGCTTCGCGACGCAGATCGGCCATTTGACGTAGATTTTCCTGCAGGCTGCGCAGCTTGTCGATGAAGAACTGCTTCACCGGCGCCAGCTCCAGCTTGTCCAGCTTGGTCTCTATCTCGCGCTGGATGTCGTCCAGCGCTTGCTGCCAGAGTGACTCCTGCGTACGCGCACGCTAGCTTGTCACATCATGGCAATTGAACTTGGTTGACCGATCGTTTGACCGTTGTCAAACGTTGAGGCTAAGGCTGACTAGGTTTATATAATATCAATGGCCGTGGCTCGGATACCACAGACTGTGTATGTAGGTCCTGAAAACTGTACCCAGGAAACACCACCCGGTCGCAACGAAGTCACTGGTTTGAGAAGAAGTCGTAGTGTGGTAATTGTTCCAACACATTGGCGACAAAAATTTTGGTCACAAGTGTTCCGGAACAACGACCGAAAGGCTACAGAACTATTGCTACCAAAATTTTTGGTAGCAAATATTCCCGAACGGCGACCGAACGGCGCCCGAACTATTGCTACCTTAATTTTGGTAGCAAATGTTCCCGAACGACGACCGAACCGTGCTTCATCGTCTGTGACTAAAATTTCGGTCGCCAATGTGACCGAACGGCGACTAAAATGTTCCTACACATTGGTAACAGACAAATCCGTCCAGAACATTACAGTGCTTTTCAAATAGTCTTCGTTCGTCAGTACTGAGCAAGAATGGAGCAGAAACCTAAAAAAAATCAATATTCGAGTACATTTAACAGAAAACTGAATAATATAGAGTTAGTGATACAGGCGTTGAAGTTGAAGGCGGTACAAACCTTAATATAAAATTATGCTGCAAGATTGTACTGCAATATGTTTGGTGCCGACTCAAAATTAGTTACGTACATTAATTTAGGATCTAGTTTAGTTATTAAGACTCATCATCATCATCATCATCAGCCTGTGTCGGTTCACTGCTGGACATAGGCCTCACCCAAGGGAGGCCACCAAACGCGGTCTTCCACTCTTCTCATTCATCCCCCCCCCCCCCCCCCCCCGGCTACCTTTTTATTAAGACTAAAAAGGTTTATTTTATTTTTCGCTTTTTAGTTCATTTTCTCGTCAGTAATTTTTTTTGTTAAAAAGTTTTATTTTGTGTGCCGTATGGTTTATACGACTACGAACAAAGATTACCTTTATTCATGTCCAGAAATTCAATTCAGGAATTGCTCCTAACCAACCCCTCGTTTGTGAAACTGATGAACCAAAAGCATACACGATAAATGATATTAAGACGAGACGGAAGTTAACTTTCTCCATACAAAATTGTCTTTCGGGGTTTATGTTTTTTACCCCCCTAAGTAATAAGGACAGTCGAATCTACGTTCCTGTCTTTTTATTTTTGAAGTGAAAACTTCTTTAGCGGCGCTTGGCACTTTTTTTGGATGGGTAAAAAATGTTAAACTCGCGTCAGATCTGATACGCGTCAGATCCGTAGCCTGTTATTTAAAATGTAATCTTAAGTCATAAGTATGTATATAAGTATGTATGTATAGTATATTGATGTAGGTATATTATAGTATGTATATTTCTTATTGTATATGTAATTATGTATATGAAAGGATTTATAGTGATTGTATGTATCTTTGTACAATTTGCATATGTGTGTATTTATATTTCATACAACTGTTTCCTGTTTAGTACTGCATTGTCCGCCCCTACGTGTTTTCCACATCCCAAAGTTTAGTTCGTAAAGAATGCCGCAAGGCATTAAACTCGCCTTTTGTAACCTTTTTATACGGTGTACAATAAATTATATTTTCATTTTTCATTTCATTTCAAGTCATTGCATTAAGGGTTAAGTTACTAAGTCTCTCAGTGACAGTAAAGCCGAAAGCGAATCAAGGGAATCCGATATTCGTTTGGTCATTTATATGTGATTTCGTGGTTCAATGGTGAGAGTGTAGGATTTGTACTTTTTGACCATGGTTGCGAATCCCACAAAATTTGTTTTGTTTTTTTTTCTTTTGTTTTCTTTTTTAAGCAATGTTACGGTGTTCAATTTTTTTTAGGGTGTTTAGTTTTTTTTATAACCACCTAAGAATTATTTTCGGAAATACAAAAAGTTTTCACTTCTGCCGGCACTCCCGGAGTGCAACTGAGGTATTTTTTTAATATCTAAAGTGATGAGAAGTGATGTCTCAATAAAGCTCAATGAACTTCATGACAAAAAAATAAACAATTAAATTTGTTTCGGTCGAAATAAAATTGTTTAGCTCCGGTGTTTTATATTTCATATAAACAAAAACGACAACGGCAGGAACGGAGAACGTATCAGTTACAAGGTGGTAGGGTTTATCCCGACCAGGTTGGTACCACCGCACTGAGCGAAACGTCGGTGGAAACGGCTATGTAAATAGTTCGTCTTTCTGTCCAGTTCAGTGTGTAGCCGACATGAAATGAAGGGAAGCATTGACATGGCACCTAGTTCACCCGGTGTTATGACATCACGGATAATCACGGATGTTGTAGGTGATGTAGCCTACCTACAACACACTACACCTACAACCTCCGTGATGTAAGCCCATAACACCGGTTGAACTTGGTGCCACGTCAGTGCTTCCCTTCGGTCGTGCCGGCTACACTGAACTGGACGGAAAACACAAACTATTTACATAGCCGTTTCGACCGACCTTTCATTCAGTGCGGTATTTTACTAGCATGTAATTATATGTATTGTTAATAAGTATTCTTATTATTATTTTATCTTCAATTGTCACCTCTTTTGCTACTACCTACCTACATTCCACTATATTATCGAATCTCAAACATCCAAAGGTTGACTGTAAGAAATCTCTGTAAGCGATAAGTCCGCCTTTGCGCCTTATGTAAATTTTCCAATTTATTTTTATTGTCTAATGTTTACTGGAGCAATAAAGAATTTTCTATCTATCTATTTTATTTCTTGAATATACATATATATAAATCCGTAGTTCGAAGTGACTCTAAAGAAGATTTCGAACATTTTGTGGGCCAATGTAGAATTTACCCGTTCCCCCATTCGCTCGGAACAGCTGTAACAGCGTTGGAATTCATTTCCCGCGTTATTACAATGGAATACGGCATTTTAAAATATTGCAGTTTGAGAAGGGCTGCAAGAAAAAAATTTAATATTATTTCGGTAACATTTTGAACGTAAAGTGGTCGCACCGCGGTTTGCTTGCGCCATATTGGAACAAAATTGAGCTATAACGTACAAGATGTTATTGCCTACGAATATCAGCAAAAATTACAAAATCTTCGATTTTATTTGGTACACGAGAGCAAGAAAAGTACTTCAAGCCCTTTGGAAGTCTTCTCTAAGAACATTTCACAATTTTCATGTACTGTCTAAGTATCATGCACTTTGTAATTTTGCTGTATTGGAAGGGCGCTTTAAAAATATATATTTACTTTTAAAATTCAATCGTAAAAATTGACTTCGCAGGGAAATTTTACCCGCGAACAGTCGAATATCCACGATGACGAAATGCCTAATTCATTTACGAACAGTTGCGAACAGCTGGGTAATAAAAAGGCGACAATGATTATCGAACGCTCTTGATTCTACGTTTGTTTTTGTCTCTCATTTGCAAAGACGTTTGTCTAATAGTTTGTCTCACGTTCATTCGGGATAATTCGGAAATAATGTCACAAACTAGTCGCAAATGTGTGGTAACGTCGATTGCTTTTTGTGGTAGCAAAAAGTTACCTAATGAAGCCATTTCTTCCCCACTTTTGGTAACTGCGACCGTGCGGTGTGCACTCTGCGACCAAAATTTTTTTAAGTGTGCACACAATTCTTTGTTGCGGTTCTAGAACGGCGACCAAATTGTGACCGAATGTGTTTCCTGAGTATAGGTCCCTTCCCTTCTTACCTTATTAAGTGTTAAGGTTTTACTCGTGGATTGGTACCATCACACTTAAGGAAAGCTTGATGGCGATGGTTTATTCAGACCATTATGTCCATATTACATAAAAAAACATTTTACACAACCTACAAAAAACAAAAATACATACATACATACCACACGCTGTATCCCGACAATCGGGGCAAGAAGAGTAATCGGAGTTGTGCTGCAGGTACTCTTGTAAATTACAGCACAACACCGACCACCACGTTTAGTAAAGTATTTGGACAAGATAACTATCAAGCAGCAAGTAAGGCAATAAGACCCACCCCACCCGCTGCATGTCTAGGTGGAAGTACCGTTCCAAGGTGAGAAGTGGCTACCCTGTCGCCCTTTAGTACGGCATCTTGTCCTTATCTCTTAGTCGCCTTTCACGACATGCACGGTGAGAGATGCAGTGGGGCTATTATTTTTTAAGACTACTTTTTACTACTAAAGGGTTAAATAAAAGTAAGGAAGACTCTTTTTAATTGTATTATTCTTCTAATGCTGTAATGATTCTAACCTGTAAGTAGTTATGTTATGAATAAACTCCCGCTAAAACAAAATGAGTATTCTTGTTAGAGAGCCATTTTCTAAAGGAGGTTGGCTTAATGGACGATCTCGACACCTTCGAGACTACAACCCGGAAAAGTGACCGCGGGCTGAGGTTGTACCACTGGCGCCTGATTTTAGAATAAGATTTACGGCTTCTTCCAGGCGTTGAGCAGAATATGTACAAAACCTGTGTATTGAGCTTGCACAGAGCGTTATCAAGCCCGCGCGACAGGTCGTCGCAGGCATTCTCGAACTGGTCGTGCGAGACCTTCCTCGCCAGCATTCGTGCGTCGGCCTTCTCAGCCATCGCTTCAGCCATGTCCTCGCGGTCCATCTTGATTGTCTTCAGCAGCTCTACTTGCTCGATCAACATCTGTGCGGTGACGGAGACTGTGATGGCTGGTGTGATATTGCAAGAAATTATGTAGCAATGCTCTGGTAGATATGAACTGGGAAGCGCAGTGACCAGCAGCAGTGAACAGGACATAATTGATATGATGACGAAGAATATCAACGTATGAATTAAGTATCTACCTATTGGTTTCTAGCTCAATTAAAACCAAGGTCACACAATATTATATAATACGGCAGAGGTGCTCTCGTGAGTCGTGACCTAGTGAGTCTGGGAATGTTTTACAGGTGTATTTCTTCTTAAAGAGGTAACTGGCGACGAGAGTGGGGGTACCCGTACGTGCCCTATCCCCACGGCCGCGGCCGTAGAAAGGGAAACCGAGTGGTACGACGACATCCGGTACGTCGCCCTGTCGGAGGTGAACAGTGGTTTTCAAGAGAAGATTGGAGGAAGAGTGTCCACTTGTATCCAGCGGTGGGCACGGCACTGCACTGAAGTGCACTGCAGCAGAGCGGCGCGGCATGGAGCGTCAAAATATAATTTGTATTAAATTATATGAAGTCGCGTATGAAGGAAACCACACTACACGGTAGCGACGCTGCATGCTGCAAGCAATTAGTTTGGATAAATTTGTGCTGCGCTATGGCGCCGCTGCCACTGCTCCGCTGCTGTATATTGCGGTCTTACCGACCTGTATTATGACAACAGTCAGCTCGTCGGCGTGTATGCATCCACTGCTGGACATAGACTCTGCAATTTTTGTATTATTTTTTTATTAATAGCGCGTTTCACCTACAAGTATGTGTCTAACGATGCCCATGGATATTCTGTGATGCACGGGTATCGCGAATGCCATGCCGGCCCGACAGGAGCCTTTTCACGCCCCTTTTGAAAAACCCCAGGCTGTACTTGGGAGGAAATAGATGGGCAGGGAGTGCGTTCCACATTTTCCCGGTTCTGTGAATACCTACAGAACCGGTTGGCTGTTGGTTGCCTGTCGAATTTTCCTCCAGTCCTCGCGGCTTTCAGTGGTATGGAACCACTGCTTTCCACTGGCGTACTCCATGTCGTCCCACCTGGTGGGTGGTATTTCTTCACACACTCCATGACAGCCAGTAATGGATAACAGTTTTGTAAATAGCATGGTCTGAAGTTGAACTCGGGAATAACTCGTGTGACAAAATGCCACATTCTTCGCTAGGCGCTCGTATTAGGTGCATAATAATTTGATACTAACGTTAAGATTGAAACCGCGCTCGTCCTTCTCCTGCGCCAGAGTTTCCGCCACTGTGCGCACACTCTTCACCTCATGCTGCAGCTCCCGCACCAGGCGGAACAGATCCGTCACACCTGCGCCAGACACCAACACTATCTATTTACCTAAGTAGTACCTCTGTAATCTGTCTGTACTTAAGACTTTTTGGCTTTTCCATCATGATCTAGTAACTGATTTGCGAAGAGTTTGTATTACGTCGCGATTTGGAATCCGGCTTGCGATCGCAGCGAGAAGATTAGACGTGGGAAGCGTGCAGAAGGGGGAGGGGGAGGGGGGGGGGGGGGGGGGGGGGACTCCAGACTCAGATGTGATGACCGCGTTGCGTGTTGTAGGTATACGTCATAGTGTGCACATCTTGTAGGTTAGGTACAATAGTGTGCGTGCGTACCTGGCTCAGGCATTCAGTGGCGCGGCGGGAAATCGGTTTGTATGAACGCCACGCCACTGCTAGGTACCTACCTACTTCAACAAGGACTGCCAACACGTCAACACTAACATTGTCTATCAAGCAAGGTATCTACCTACCAACTTCAGCAAGGACTGCCAACACTACCGGAGGCGATTTTTGGAACGAAGTTTTATTGACGTAACCACATTTTTAGGGTTCCGTAGTCAACAAGGAACCCTTATAGTTTCGCCATGTCCGTCCGTCTGTCCGTCCGTCTGTCTGTCCGCGGCTTAGCTCAGAGACCCTTGGTATTAGAAAGTTGTAAGTTGGTAT
Source organism: Nematopogon swammerdamellus (assembly GCA_946902875.1). Lineage (NCBI taxonomy): Eukaryota > Metazoa > Arthropoda > Insecta > Lepidoptera > Adelidae > Nematopogon > Nematopogon swammerdamellus. The sequence continues at coordinate 24,209,198 of OX336336.1, forward strand.
GGGTATTAATATTAATAACGCCGACAAAGTGGTAAAATAAAAAAATTTAAATAATTTTTTTTTAGGGTACCTCCCCTACACGAAAAGTGGGGATGAATATTTTTTTTCACGTCTACCCCATCGTGTGGGGTATCGTTGGATAGGTCTTTGGAAAATATTGCAAGTTTGTGAAAAGCATTTTTCGATTTAGGGATCCGTTTGCGAATTATTAAGCTTTTAAGTGCAAATTTTTGTTAGAGTCAAGTGTCCCCCCCCCCTGCCAGCTAAACGGTTGTTATTAGAAATGTGAAAAAATTCACCGCAGTAGTATATATATCGAAATTAAAAGGAAAACTATCACAGCTAAGTAGGCTGTACAGGTTGACCAGTAATAGTCGACCAACTTAAAAAATGTACGGACGACAGCCATCATTTCACTGTTGAAGAACTTTTTCAAGTTAACATTCATTTATTTCCCCTACAAAATTATACAAATAATCAAATAATGTATTTTGATAGGGTTCCGCAACTACGGAACCCTACACTGTGCGTGGCCCGACACGCACTTGGCCGCTTTTTTTTCTTTCAAAATAGGTATGCATTAATTTAAAAAAAAATACCATCAGCGGTAAAGGCGTTTAAACCTGACACAAGGAAATTTACGAAAAGGAAGAGGGAGAAAAAGGAAAATAATTTGCCACTTCGCCAAGCATTTTTTTTAGATGAAATCTATTTATTTCTCAATTCACACACGCACGCACGCATGCACGCGCGCACGCTCGCGCTGACGCACGCAAGCACGCATGCACGCACGCACACCAGACCTGTCGTATCGTGTCGAGTTGGACACGAACGTAGCCCGGTGCACAGGAATCAAGCGAGCGTGCGCGCCCCGTGTACGACGCCGCGCGTGCTCGGTTAAACTCGGCTCAGCCTAGCTGGCCCGTTTCGTGTTCGTGTTACGCACGACACGAGCCAGCCCGTTGTACACGAGACGGAAGTTATTATGCCACAAGTGGGCCTGGGCCATGATTTAGCAATGATATTGTATTACCGTGTGGGGCCGGTACTTAAAAAGAATAACCCCACTGCATCTCTACCCGTGCATGTCGTAAAAGGCGACTAAGGGATAAGGACAAGATGCCGTGCTAAAGGGCGACAGGCTCGCCACCTCTCACCTTGGCACGGTACTTTCACCGAGTCATACAGCAGGTGGGTCTTCGTGCCTTAATTGCTGCTTGATAGATAAATCTTGTCCGAATACTTTGCGAAACGTGGTGGTCGGTGTTGTGTTTAATTTACCAGAGATCTTGCAGCACAACACTGATTACTCTGCTACCCCGATTTACGGGATTCAGCGTGCGTGATATGTATATGTATGTATGTATTGTTTTAAGAATCGTGTGTTAATAATTATTTATTATTAAATATTACATATGGACTGTACAGGCAGGTAGAAGGTGAACTTATTGCCTTCAGGTAGGTAGTTAACTGTATGTAACGTTAAACTCTTTACACAGTTAAGTATAGGTTTCGTCGTTTTCATTCGCAATTAACTGAACACACAAACTAACATTTATGTACCTGCATACATACCTACTTAAACTTAAATTGCAAGTTCAATAAAAGCTTGCAATAATATTAAAAATACGAAATTCGATCAATTATCTTTGATTCCATGTCTAATGCGTAATGCCCATACCTCTGTCTCTCTTTCTCCTATTTGGCGGTGTCGCTATTTAAATCAAACGTTGTGACGGAGCGCGTCCCGCCGATAGCCATTGGTCGGCGGCACGCGGCGGCAGATCAAACGTATTGACGCGTCACATGCCGCCTCGCGCCGCGCGGCTAGGCTAGCGAGCGACAAAGAGCGAGTGAAGTGACACAGAATAGAGTAAAATCTACAGAAATTACACTAACCCGTTCTCGTGTTATAGTATAGTATAGGTGTGCGTTCAGTCAGAGGGACATGATATATTATAACTATTTTATAAGTAGGTACATAATATCTAGAAACTTAAAAACTTTCTTTTTAATAAGGCGTATGTGTGTATTAGTGAGTGCGGGGTAGTGTTTCAAGTTAAATTGAACTGATTTCCCGGTTCCCCATTCTCCGGATTGAAGTTTACTGCTGAATATAGTTGCGTCTTCTAATCCACTCATCGCATCTCACTCACGCTCGTTTACAATAATAAAAAATCTATACACTATACTATAATGAACACAAATAACATAAAACACTGAACCACACACGAAGCCGCCAGAATGCAAGAACGAAGCAATAAAGTCTGACAGATGTAAAGGTGCGAGTTTGCCGAACACACTCGAAAATAAGCCGAAAGAGCCCAACGTTCCCCCGGGTAGACTCCAGTGGGCCGAGTCCTCGATTCGAGAATCGGTACGATCGAAGTGTAACTTCTGTTCTCTAAATATTCTATGGCTGCCGGTGACGCGGGGTTAGAGGTGAGGGTGACGCACGAAACGCAAGCGCATTAAATGACCACTAGATAGAAAGAAGACAGCGGGAAGACTGGCAAAAAAGTGAACGATTTAGTTATTTTATTCCTGTCTAGTTACCCCCTCCACCTTTCTCACTACTCTCTTTCTAGTTTAAAGTACGTATGCTATGATAATAATAATTAAAAGGCAAACGAAATAATCTGCGATTTTTCAACATGGTGGCCACGTGGTACTGAGGGAGAGAGTACGGACGGACACCGCCTCTCAACCGGGAGGTTGTGTTAAATCCATGTCAGTTCTATCAAAATTATTACTTACAATATATACAGGCTGTATCAGGCAGGATAGGTTTGAGAAACTTAAGGAATAGGAAATACTCATCCAGTCTTGATGACTCCACCAAATCTTGATGACTCGATTTTCACCAAAAAGTACTGTAAAATAATCGAATCGGGGAAAACGTTACAGAGCTTTTCGTCTTCAAATATGAACCCCTTTCGAACCCTGAATTTACGAAAACCTATCCTGAAACACCCTGTATAAGTAAAGTTAAACGAAAAAATACATACATACATAACGCTGTATCCCGACAATCGGGGTAAGCAGAGTATTCGGTGTTGTGCTGCAACTCGGGTAAATTACAGCACAACACCGACCACCACGATTAGATAGATAGATAGATAGAAAATTCTTTATTGCTCCTAGAAACATACATCAATAATAAGTAAAAACAACAATTACATGAGGTGCAAAGGCGGACTTATCCCTAAAAGAGATTTCTTACAGTCAACCTTTGGATGTTTGTGAGTCGATTAATATAGTGGAATGTAAGTAGGTAGTAGCAAAAGAATTGAGCGTGAGAATTGAATATAAAATAATAATAAGAATACTTATTAATAAATAATAATACATATAAATACATCCTAGTTAAATAAAAGCAATATAAATATATACCTACATATAAATCGCTAAATAAATATCTAAAATATAATACACCAATAAATAAATATATAAATATATATACTTGTCCATCCAGGTACGAAACAAAAGTATTTTTTTTATGTTTTCACTTCACACTGTCGGATTAGCAAAGTATTCCGACAAGATAACTATCAAGCAGCAAGTGAGGCACGAAAACCCACCCGCTGCATGACTCGGTGGAAGGACCGTGCCAAGGTGAGAGGGGGCTAGCCTGTCGCCCTTTAGCACGGCATCTTGTCCTTATCCCTTAGTCGCCTTTTACGACATGCACGGGGAGATGCAGTGGAGCTATTCTTTTAAAGTACCTACCGGCCCCATACAGACACGAAAAAATTATGTTTGTGTGAGAAATGTATGTAGGTACCTATAACCACATCAGCGATCCGTCGACACGTTTCGTGCCGATCGTGTTGCCCAAGCTTCAGGCTGGCCTAGCTAGCCTGGAAACTTCAGCAGCTAGTCGGAATATTTCGGCTAGACAGAACGAACCGTGTTCAGGCTGTGTCCGAAATTGCCGTCTACAACTTCGTAAATTAAGCTGACAAGACAGGCAGGGCTGCAGTCTAGTGTAGCCAGACTAATCCCAAAACAAAAGAGTTTCTTTTGTTTCTTTGACATCTTATTCCTAATTATAGGAAAAATTTTGCGTTGGGCTGACATTGTATAAGTAAGAAATAAATAAAGAAATCCTAAATTCTTGTAGGTACGCGCGCGCATAATCACATCAGCATGCCGTCAACACGGTTCGTGCTTATCGTGTCGACCGGGCGTCGGGCTGGCCTAGCTAGCACGGAAACACGATCGTGCTCGGAACATTTCGGCTTGCACGCACCGTGTTCGGGCTGTACCCGAAACTGTCGTGCGCGATTTCGTGCCGCAAACCGACACGACAGACACCTCTGACGCACACACACACACACAGCGCTCGTAGCTAATTCACATGCGTGATGCGAGCAATCTGCTGTTCAAAATCAAGACACGACATTTAACTCGAATGTTTGTAAGAGACAGCAGGTCTATTCTTGTAAATTCTGACAGCGGACTCAGCGCTGATGTGGCGCTGAGAGCCACTTTAGTAAGTGGCTCTCAGCGCCACAACAGCGCTGATTCCGCTGTCAGAATTTACAAGAATGCCTATTTGTACGGGCATCTCGCAAAACCCACTGAACGGAATTTGACGAAACTTTTTATTTTTATAGTGACAGTGTATATCCCGGATTAACATAATAATTAAAAAATATAATAAAAATCACGTACAGTAAAGGTAAAAAACAATTTTAAATGTCATGTTGACAACGGAGAACTGCCATCTCGACGTGAGCTGGCCGGTGACAAATTGTTTGATAAATAAAAAAAAACAATTGAAAGTCTAAGTTATGTCGCTGTCATTGGTGCAATAAAATTTATATAATCTGTTGCCCGCGGCTTCGCTCGCGTGAAATTCGTATTTCAAAAAAAGAAAGTAAGTAACTAAAGGCGGGCCCGAAGGCGGATCTGCGCTCACGTAAACGATATTCTTTCTCGATGAAAGTAACTAAGGGCAAGGCGGAAGGCGGAGTTAAGTTCAGGAAGAAGAAAAACATTCTTGAAGAAAGTAAGTAACTAAGGGCGAGGCCGAAGGCCGAGCTATATTCTGGAAGACCATAAACCTTCTCGAAGAAAGTAAGTAACTATGGGCGAGGCCGCAGGCCGAGCTGCGTTCAGGAAGAAGCTAAACCATCTTGAAGAAAGTAAGTAACTAAGGCGAGACCGAAGGCCGAGCTACGTTCTGATAATTGAAAAACCATCTCGAAGAAAGCAAGTAACTAAGGGCGAGGCCGAAGGCCGAGCTGCGTTCAGGAAGAAGCTAAACCATCTTGAAGAAAGTAAGTAACTAAGGGCGAGGCCGAAGGCCGTGCTCTATTCGGGAAGACCATAAACCATCTCGAAGAAAGCAAGTAAGAAGAAGGTAAGCAAAGCAACTAAGGAAGAAGGTAAACATTTTTGAAGAAAGTAAGTAACTAAGGTGAGGCCGAAGGCTGAGCTACGTTCTGACAAATGATAAACCATCTCGAAGAAAGCAAGTATTAGTTACTTACTAGTAGTATTAGTTACTTATAGTATTAGTAGGCGAGGCCGAAGGCCGAGTTGCGTTCAGGAAGAAGCTAAACCATCTCGAATAAAGTTAATTAATATTAAGATTGAGTTAATTTAATTTAAATTTTATTATAAAGTCCACGCTTCTGACGGCAAATATTCCGTGCATCCTAGAACCTCGCGGTTATTCCCGGCTGGATGGCAAGAGGCCCGATGCTATCACCTTAGTGCCATGGACTAAAGGTAGTTCTTTGATGTGGGACGCCACTTGTATTCTCACATTGGCTGGCAGTCACGATAGGACATCTTCAAGAGCGGCTGGCGCGGCCGAGGCTGGGGCGGAGAGCCTCAAACGCAACAAATATAGAAATATAATTCAAGATTTCGAATTTGTTGCGTTTGCGGTTGAAACCCTCGGTCCGTGGGGCAGTGAAGCCAAAAGAGGCTTGGGCCTCTGCTGGTTGACGCAACTGGTGTCCCGCCATCAAGGGCTTATGTACTTCATTCAAAGGGTAAGACTTGCCATCCAGCGGGGTAATGCCGCAAGTGCTCTAAGAACATTTGAAAAGGCCCGTTTTGATAGTTATTTTAATGTTGGTTACGTAGGTTTTAATTATTTAGTTATTAATATTACTTTTTTATTTTTATTAAATAAATAGATTGAGTAAACGATATTATATTCCATCGAAGAAAGAAAGTCTTCAAGGGCGAGGTCCGAAGGCGGAAGAGGGTTTTTGGTTTACCTGAACGCAGCTCGGCCTTCGGCCTCGCACTTAGTTCCTTCCTTTCTTCCAGAAGGTTTATCGTCTTCCTGCACGCAGCTCGGCCTTCGGCCTCGCCCTTACTTACTTCCTTTATTCGAGAAAGGTTTATCGTTTACCTGAAAGCAGCTCGGCCTTCGGCCTCGCCCATAATTACTTACATTCTTCTTTGGAATACGGATTTCACGCGAGCGAAGCCGCGGGCAACAGCTAGTATGTAATATGGCTTGTCGCTTTGTCCTTTTTCGTAGACATAAAGAGGATGAATTACCACCTACATCACACGCCAAAGCGGACCCACAACCAACGTCTACAAAACAAAAAGTGACCAATAGATGTTCGTCTTTGATCGCCCACTTGTAATTTGGGCCGAGGCCACACCGAGGCCTCGACCTGAATCGGAGCAAATGACATCTAATTGTAGGAGTCAAGTGGGTCTTCCTCGCTCTGCTTGAGTCGAATCATCGCGGAAAACAGCCAGGTGGGAACCATAAAAGACAGACACTTCACCAAGGAACTATTGGGTTACTGAGTTAGCTGAGTTCAACGGTATTTTTTTATGTAATATTGTGGCCACATCACCTGCTACATCCGTGATGCCAGCCCTACACATCTTGATGAACTATGTGCCATTTTAGTACAGCACTTTGATCGTGCCGGCTACAATGAACTGGACGGAAAACATAAACTATTTACATAACCTATGCATTTCATTTAGTGCGGTGGTACCAATCCGGACGGGTTGAATCCTACCATCTGGTAAAGCAGTAAGAAATAATCAAATGTACCTATTTAGTTAGTCGAAAATAGAGAAATATAGATGGCGATAATTGAATAAAGAAACCTTGAACATCAATTTTAAGATCTGGAGACATGTTTCCGCTAGTTAAGTTTAAGTTTTCATTGACGGAGGAGATGTCTTCTCCCAAGCCGATCAGCTGATCTTGGAACGAAGTTAGCTGGAAAAGAAATAAGATTTTTTCATTAGCGCATTATGCAGAATGCTTCAGGATATACTTGAGAAACTTCAGGAATAGAAAGTTCACATTATTAGAAGCAATGATATTTTAAGAAAGATACGTTGTCTATACGACATTCGGTGCTCACACACGGCACGAACTTGAAACGTTGACAGAAAGAACTATAAAGTGATGCGCCGACTCGAATAGTCTTATTCCAAATTATTAAGGGAGGGAATTCAAGTTATGTGGCGGTTGGTATAACTGATAACTACTTAGGAAGGACGAAGCACGTCTGAACGCGTGCGTAGTTGGTGCGCAACTAACTTCAAACAGGACTGTGGTCTTGTATTTTAATGTGCCGCTTTGGGAGCTCGTATAACCTATCTACCTCCTTTTTAACATAATATAATATCATTGATTCATCATTGATTAGAAGAAAAAAATTCTTATCACTCAAATAAACATGCCGAATTTTTTTTCATACAAAAATTGAAAATTGTAATAAAACTCGATGGACAGTGAGTCTTGGGAGATTTGGCAATAGTGCTGTCTAGTTCTAGGGAGTGCAATGACCTACTCCAGTCCCCTTTTTCTTTTGATTTCATTAAAATTAAGTGTTTGGAATTTACCTACATGCAAGTTAGTCATTTAATTTTTATTTAGTAAAAGCGGACGTTAACCGCCCACCAAATCTCGATGAAACTATTTTCACCAAAAAGTGCTATAAAATGACCGAATCTGGGAAACACTTTTAAAGCTGTTCGTCTTCAAATATTGACCCCTTTCGAACCCTGAAGTTACGAAACCCTATCCTGAAACACCCTGTATATACATTTCATATCAAAATGTTGACAAATGCTCTCTACAACTGTTACATTTACTTCATAAGGCTTTTGTAGCCATAAATCTGAGTAAAAATTTTTAATCTTGCTTTCAAACTGTTTTTTCGATAATATATTATGTGGATAGTCACTGACTAAACATTGTAATAAATAACATACAGTTGCTTTCACGAGTCATGGATGAGCACAGATGGACATTGGACTAACATTGCACGCAAGTGTATTAGTAGTCGAACGACGCGTGTGAGCCCAATAGGCGACGCATTATTTTATTTATCTGTGGCGTCGACTGACTGACGCTGACTGACGAACCAATCGCGTGAAGCGTCGTCGGCGCCGCGCCGCCGCCACCGTCGACGTTACACACATCCCGTCAACTCGACCAATGAAAAGTGTGCTCATGACTCGTGAAAGCAACCTACATGTAAAAAAAAAAACCTTCGAAGTTTCCTGCCTGGAAGAGGTGCAGGCAGGAATCTTCGCAGGGTTTTTTTTTACATGTGGGTGTAATTGAACCGGTCATAAACAATACATTGTGGCAAATTCAAGAGTAGTTAAACTTATAAATGCTCAATAAACAACAGTAACAACAAGATTGACTAGTTTGCGGGCTCAGAGCCAACCACCGCCTACAAACAACAATAGCAAAAACAACAACATCAGCCCTCCCACTACAACACCAATAATGAATGTCAGTTCCATACCTGATCACCGACCACTCCGTCCACTTTATCGATCTTCTCGCAGCACTCTCGTATTCTCTTCTCCATGGCATCCATTCTTACTTTAAGCTCGCGTGTTGTCACTGGTTTTCCTGATTCTTGACCATCAACTGCAAAAAGTTTTAATTTATAGGTAAACCCTGTCGTTCAGTTCTAAATCACCACAGCCGGGCAGGTTTATGGTGGAATTTTTGATCCGCTGACCATGATGGCGAAGACAGTTCTAACTATAGGTAGTAAATATTGCTATAAATAAACATTAGCCGCTACCTACATAGATACCTACGTCATCTACGACGGCGAGCAGCGAATAAATAAATCTATCGATAAATGAAAATAATGTTTGAGGTTGAAAGCGAGGTTGAAAGTGCTCCAGTAGTTAAGGGTTTTAAATTACTGTGGTTGTTAAAAATTTATCGTAGTGCTCCAAGACCCGAATCGCTACGCTTCTCTTCGCCTGCACTCTGCCCGATGTACGAATTTCCACAGCTACATGGGATTTGGCAGACACCGGCAGACTGACGAGGCAACTTGTCCTTTACCGAAACTTAGCATCTGTGATACTTAGGAACCTTCATCTGCCGCGGAGACTACCCGCACTGGCCAACGCTATAATATTAGTCATCCGCGACTGACGGAGAACTGACAGTTCTCTTCCAACCGTCGCACCAGGCAGAGAGCTCATGAATATGGTCCATACGGTTGGCCCGAAAGTTCGAGTCACATAGCTCGAAGACGACCGTGAGTATAGCCGTAAAATGTTCCAATAATGCTGCCGTAAGGTATGTAGGTAGAGAGAAGTATGACGATGAATTTTGTAGCTCTTCTAACTATAAGGTAACACCTACTCGTACTCGTGGCTGTGTGCGTAAAAATCTGTGACAAAGACACTAAGTTCTTGTTCTGTGCTATGTACTTATAAGTGAGAGAAGCAACACCTGTGTGAGCTCAAATACATTTTGGTCATTTTCAAGTAATACCATCGTCAGTTCCATACACAGCCCGAGCCAGTCGATCAAGCTCAGCCCTCAGCAGCTCAGTCTCACGGGATGCCTGTCCTGACCCAGCGCCTGTGCCAGTTGAGTCATCAGCGCCGCCGCCGCCCCTTTGGGGGGAAAGAGATTGAATGAGTGACGTATGTATCGTCCAAAACGGATGGAAAGTTTTTCAAAAGCTATGTACTTCATGGCTTACCGGGCAGAGGCTCAGTCTACCTGATCTAGCATACCTAAAAGGGCCTCACCTGTCAGCATATTAGGTCTAGGCATAGATAGAATCTCGATACATATAGGAAGAGAACCAGTTTCAATTCTCCTCCTCCTTCCTGAGCTCTTCCCACCCACAGTGACTACAATATTTTACATGATACAAAATCATATTTTATAGGTACCCAGGGCGGTGGGAGGATGCCAAAATCATCAAAGTCGCTGGAACTTCATCTGAGACTTGCCCGGTTTTACCCGAGTATACAGAACCTCCACAGGTAAGCAAAACATAAGCTAGAAGCCAACCCAGGTCTACCGGGGCCCCCAGACGACTGCACCCCGGCGCCCCCAGACGACTGCACCCCGGCGCCCCCAGACGACTGCACCCCGGCTCCCCCAGACGACTGCACCCCGGCGCCACCAGACGACTGCACCCCGGCGCCACCAGACGACTGCACCCCGGCGCCCCCAGACGACTGCACGCCGGCGCCCCCCGACGACTGTACGCCGGCGCCCCCAGATGACTGCACCCCGGCGCCCCCAGACGACTGAACCCCGGCGCAATTCGCAGCCAGGTCCTGCACCAGGGAGCTCAGCTTGCCCACCCCCTCCTCCAGCGCCTCGATGCGCGTGGACACGTTCAGAGACGTCCACATGTCCGAGATCGCCGTGGAGCCTGGGTTATTCCTGTGGGATCACATCGATGATGTAATAGTCTTAACGGTCGTAGTTCCTGGTCGTTCATAAATTATCTAAAGAGAAAGAGCAATTTATTTGTTCGCAGCGTTTTCAGGGGCTGAGGGGACTTTTTTTGGGGGAGAGAGAAGTACTCTGTCATTGAGCAAAACATTTTGAAGTGCTGGATTTCCACTGAAATGGATGGAAGAAAAACTATTTTTTTTTATGTAATCCTGTATGGGTGGCTGAGTCGGAGGGGCCAAAGCGCATGCTCCGATCAGCCACTATCACCTCCGAGAAGGTAGGTGCCATGCCGGAGACTTCCCTGGATTGCTGGCTATACTGGACTAGAGGAGAACACAACCGAGGCTGCTATGCGGCCATCTTACATCCAGTACGGTCGTACCAACCCAGTCGGCTACAATTTTCAGCCTACCACCTAGTAAGGGGCAAGGGAAGGGACATTTATGTATATGGTCGCTTCGATCGACTTTTTATTCAGTGCTTACCCCCCGGGCGGGTTGAAACCTTTGGTCGCATAAAGTCTACTATATCAAAATGTCCACTGTATTAAAATGTCAATAGTATGGAAATGTACCTTGAACCACCTATACTATACTAGTATGATAAGAATACCACATATACTATACTAGTATGATAATGAAGGGGAGATACCTATAGTTTTACGTAGAATCCGAACCACGGTCATTCTTAACGGTGGAACGGTCATCCATCAAAGTTTTGGCCGCGCCTAGGTGTGCTTTAAGATCATGAACGGCGGTCGATCCATCGCACCACTGAACTGTCGAGGGTGCTAATGCATTTAAACCAGCCAACCTCGCCCGCAACTAAATCAGGTTTACATAGAAACGTATGTATATGTATGTATATATATATTCTTTATTGAACACCAATTTATAAAAATTAGGTACAACAGGCGAGCTTAATGCCGCGAGGCATTCTATTCTAACTAACCTTTGGGATGTGGGAGAAGTACATGCAGGCGAACAAGAATAGTTTGTGGCAATGTGTTAAGACTGTAAAGAAATATGTATGATAAATGATAATAAACTACATACGAATACTACATAAATACTTTAATAAGCATATATATGTATATAATAAACTTACATCGATCGGTGATACCGTTGTGCGACACAATCAACTGAATGACAGGATAGTAAGAGAATGGGAGTAAAGATATGTATCTAATATTATAAATTGCATTTACTTCGGTAAGGAAAGGAGAAGTTTGTTTAAATTAATCTTAAATACATTCATAGATGTAGAGGAGCGTAAATGCACGGGCAGTTTATTCCAGAGGCGAGCTGCTCGTACTGTGAAAGAGTCCGTGTAGGTAGAACGAGCTTGAGTGAGCCGGCATTGCCAAGAGTAAGTTGTCAGCAGATCTTAAAGCCAGACCGTGAGAAGAAAGAAATTCAAACCGTTCACTCAAATATTTAGGAGCAGCGGGATCATTAACCTTTCGAATGCCCAAGCGCAGATCTGCGCATCGCCCTCTAACTGCCTAAGCGTAGATCCGCGCCAACGTGACTGGTGACTTTCGGCATTTAAATACGCACTCTTTCAATATGGGGATAAGGTTCAATTATACTTCTAAAAGAAGGTGAAGTTATGCCCTTCTCGAAATGATTCACTTTGTCGCCACGCTAGAGCACAAAATTAAAGATCTCTTCAGTTGTTTTCGAGCAGTGGCGACGAACGTACATGTTCGCGCGCGAATTCGCCGCGACCACGCCCCGATTAAAAATGATTTTTGATGTTTTTACGTCGCTTTTTCGAAATACAATCCGGCTCTTGCTCCGACCAGCCAATATTACCTCCGAACCGGAGACTTCCCTTAGGATGGCTGGCTACCCGTATAAGTCCAGTGACAGAGGAGGAGGAGGGCTGAGGCTGCTATGCGGCCATCTGTCGTCCAGATCTTTCGTGCCAGTACTTTAGTCGTTGCTGATGTTGCATGCCAACATTTCTGCTTTCTCTCACTCCATGTAATTCTTTATTTCACGTTTTTAAAATATATTATATTAATTTTACATACATTTTACAAAAAGTAATAAAAATACACAAAATTAATATAAAATGTAAATAAAAACGGTAATGTACGCCGGCGGCGGGAGGCAAGCCTCCAAGCACGCCGGCGGGTGCAGGCCGTGGCTACGGAGCTCTCCGAGACGACGCGAGGCAAGCTACGAGCGATAGGTGGTGGTACTAGACACGTAGGCCACCACCACCCCCATCTCGGTCACTCCATGTAATTATTATAATTTTTTTTTTTTTACTCCATGTCATTGTTTACTTTAATTCAGTAGTAACTTAGAATCTGACCTGGCATGCTCCAGCAGTTGCTCGTTCCTCTGTCCGCCGCCGTACACCTGGCTCTTTATCTTGTCCACGGTCCCCTCCAGCTTATGGAACTCGTGCAGTGTCACCACCGACAGTCGCCGCTCGGGCCCCGTATCCGTATTCTGCTGTTTGTCGAAGCGCACTTCATGGGGCTTTGCTGGAAATCGAACGACTAGCGTGTTTCGAAATTCTACAGTCAGTTCATGACAATCAACATATGTCAATGTTCGCCAATTTTGTCCTAAAAGTTGGTGTGGTCGAATAAGTTCACCAACAATTATAAAAACAATTTACAAATCATTTTTGTATGTAAACCAGCATGGGTGGCTGTGCCGAGAGACCAATGGTGCAGTCGACAGAGCCAAAATCACCTCTCCTCGCGAAACCACGCTCAGTTAGATGACATGCCAGCATATTTGCGGACTGTTGCTGTCCACAGGAGCCGAAAGTTGGAACAAACCCGGATATATAATGTTTTACGTAAATACCGTGTGGGGCCGGTACTTAAAAAGAATATCCCCACTGCATCTCTCCCCATGCATGCCGTAAAAGGCGACTAAGGGATAAGGATAAGATGCCGTGCTGAAGGGCGACAGGCTCGCCACCTCTCACCTTGGCACGGTACTTTCACCGACTCATACAGCAGGTGGGTCTTCGTGCCTTACTTGCTGCTTGATCGATTTAATCTTGTTCGAATACTTTGCGAAACGTGGTAGTCGGTGTTGTGCTGTAATTGACCAGAGTTCTTGCAGCACAACACCGATTACTCTGCTTACCCCGATTGTCGGGATTCAGCGTGTGCGATATGTATGTATGTATGTAAATACTTAGGTATTAGTAATTACAAAAATTAACTCAATACCAACCAGACTTTTCATCTTGTCCGCCCTTCTTTATTCGTTCCACTGTAAATATCCAAATATTTAAATTGTGTTTTTTTGTCGTAGAAAAAAACGGCCATATATTATTTTATGAAAACAAATATTTTCTCACCCACTAGCATGGTCTGTTGCGAGCCTGTAGCTTTAGTATCTTTTTTTACTGTAAAAAAGGAAGTTTTTAGTTTATGAATACTAGCGCGCGTGGGTGGCTGTGCCGAGGGACAAATGGTTCACTCACATCTCATCGCGAAATCACTCTTAGTGAGATGCCATATCGACAGATTTTCGGCTTGTTGCTGGGCTGTCTAGCCTATACGAGTTTGAAGACTCGGGAAACACACCCTCCGAAAGACAGTACCACATATTATACTAGCGGTACGACAAGGAACGATTTTGGGAAACGATATATTTTGTTCTCAAAAGCTCAATATCCAAAACAAAGGGTGCTGCCTGCCTGCCTATTCTCTCTCTGTCTCACTATAGTCACATTGAAAAACCCTTTGGAGCGAGTGAGGGATGCTAGTACCTTAGATCAGAATCCACGATAGATTTAAAAAAACTAGTCAGCCAGACTTTTTGACTTCCCAAACATTTAATAAACAACCTTGTGGCATTGAGCTCGCCTATTGTACCAACTTAGTTTCAAATTGACGTTCAATAAAGAATATAATATAGAAATAACTTACTCTCAGCTTCATCTGCTGCCGCCTTTTCCTAGGAATAAATAAAATTGATAATTATTAAGTATTTGTGTGCACAGAAATTGCACATACATAATTTGCAATAACATAACCCTGCAGACATCCATGTACTTACATATCGAGGTATACAGAATATAAAAATCTACAGACCTCACCAAATATAAAGGCCTCTAAAAACCAACAGATCTCTACAAATCTACGGACTCTTGCAAATCTATAAAGCTCTACAAGTCAACAGATCTCTACAATTTCTACGGACCTCTTACAAATGAACAGACCTTTACATGCCAACATACCTTTACATACCTACAGACCTCTACAAGTCAATCGACCTCTACAAGGTCAAGACAAAGACCAGACAAGTTTAGGTACATACCCCTATAAAACTAAAGATCTCAACAAGTCAACAGCAGGTCTATTCTTGTAAATTCTGACAGCGGAATCAGCGCTGTTGTGGCGCTGAGAGCCACTTACTAAAGTTGCTCTCAGCGCCACGTCAGCGCTGATTCCGCTGTCAGAATTTACAAGACTAGACCTGCTGATCTCTACAAGTATACGGACCTCTTACAAGTCAACCTTCGATCACAAAAATTAAAATACGTTTTTATCCCGTCTACGAAGCCAATAGATCTCAACAAGTCAGCAGACCTCTACAAATCAACAAAGCTCCACAAGTCAACAGACCTGACCGTCCTTGGTCTCCAACGTGTACTCGGTGACGGTGACGGAGTGTGTCTGAGGGGACACCTTAGGCGGCGGAGGGTAGCCCCTCAGCTCCACGCCCTTGCGCAACACGTGCTGCTGTTGTGCCAGCACGTGCAGCACAGACTGCAGCATGTTGAAGTCCACAACGCCAGCCTGCATGGATGCCTCTGTTATTTATTAAGTACTAGCTGAGTCAGCAAAACTAACACCGCGATATTCGTCCGACTTTGATTAATTCCAGCCTTTACCAGTGAAGCACACAGAGACGCGGGAGCGGACCAAAAGCGGGCCTAAGTGTTCGTTACGTTTTCGCATCGCTTTCGCGTAACAAACCTATATGTCGCTGGCATTACAAGTGAGCAGCGCGGTCTCGCGACGAGTGGTGTGGTGTTGTTGACTGTGTCTGATTATCCGAGCCATGCCATGCTGTGCCATGTCATGCCATGCCATGCCATCCCGTGTCATGCCATGCCATCCCGTGCCATGCCATGCCACGTCTCAGGCGAGTCTCAGTGGACGGAAACTAAGCTGAATCCGCTGGCGGATTTACAAGAATAGACCCCCAGGTGCTGAATACCGCTGCTGGGGCCACTGAGATGCAGTGGCTGGGGCGATGGATGACGGCCCAATTGGACGACATATTCCTACTTTAATAGGCGTTATGTATTTTAGTTTTAATTTATTAGAAAATGCCTTGCATAAGGGCGACAGGATAGCCACCTCTCGCCTTGGCACGGCCCTTCCACCGAGTCATGTAGCAGGTGGGTCTTCGTGCCTTACTTGCCGCTTGAAAGTTATCTTGTCCTAATACTTTGCTAAATGTGGCGGTCGGTGTTGTGCTGGAGTGCGCTTGCAGCACAACACCGACTACTCTGCTTACTCCGATTATCGGGATACTGCGTGTGGTATGTGTGTAGTTTTAATTTATATTAGTTAAATTTAATTTAGTATCGTAAAGTTATTGTAAAATTGTCAACTGCTAATGCATACATATAAATAAATTTTAAATATCTAATGCATAAAGAATAATATACACAAATACATAATACAATAATAAAAAATATATTATGAATTAAGTATATATTGTTGTACATAACACATATAGGTGGTCACCAAAGTACCATCTAATATGTATCAGCGTGCATAAGCGAGCATTATGTTGTACAATGCAAGCGCGATACCAAAGAAAGCCGCGAAAAGAAAAAAGAAAAGAAAAAAAATAGTTATAAAAAACTAAAACCCGGCTACGAAAAAGCAAATTATGAAAATAGTTTAACTATAACTAAAAATAACAAAATAATGTTTTCCATATAATTTATCAGATACAGCAATTCTCTTTTTATATTGATTTTACCTTAGCACTAACTCTATAAATTTTGATAAATTTATTATTTTTAACGTTCTAAATATAGAGCCGTGGTCGGGCGTTCTTCGTTCAACAAGACAAGTGAGACCGTCGTTGTGCATTATAGCCGTTGACGTTCGGTATGTACCTATGTATCTACTTATAATAATTTTAGATTGGCTCTGTGACTGATCTTACAAAAAGATGCCAGTATGACACAATGACGATGGCCGTCCTAAGTTCCGCGCTCTAATAATGCACGACGACGGCCTCACTTGTCTTGTTGAACGAAGAACGCCCGACCACGGCTCTATATTTAGAACGTTAAAAATAATAAATTTATCAAAATTTATAGAGTTAGTGCTAAGGTAAAATCAATATAAAAAGAGAATTGCTGTATCTGATAAATTATATGGAAAACATTATTTTGTTATTTTTAGTTATAGTTAAACTATTTTCATAATTTGCTTTTTCGTAGCCGGGTTTTAGTTTTTTATAACTATTTTTTTTTTATTTAAACGATTTTCATAATTAGCTTTTACGTAGTCGGGTTTTAGTTTTCTATAACTTTTTTTTTTATTTTAGGCTTTTTTTAAAACTGTTTGCATACATTAAATGTTGTATGTAACTCGTATATTGATTTTTTTTTATGGAATCTGAAACATCACCTACAGGCTACAACATCCGTGATGTCAGCCCATAACACCGAGTGAACTTGGTGCCACGTCAGTGCTTCCCTTCGGTCGTACCGGCTACACTAAATACATAGCCGTTTCTACCGACCTTTCATTCAGTGCGGTGCGGTGGTACCAACACGGGCGGGTTAAACCCTACCACCTAGTAATATAAGAAGGAAGTCATATCCCTTAGTCGCCTTTTACGACATACACGGGGAGAGATACAGTGGGGCTATTCTTTTATATAAGTACCGGCCCCACACGGTACAAAATTGATACTATCCGTCCGTTTATTTGTCGTGATCTCTATTTGAAACTAAAGTTTTCTGCAAATAGCGCATGAGTGAGTACCTACATATATATACAAATTATGTATAGTTGAACGATGTATAGTCTTGAAGTAAAATGAAAAGTCAGTCAGAGCAAGACCGAAGACTGAGCTGTGTAAGTACACGATTTTCTTTGTCTATGTAAGTAAATATATCTGGCTGGGGTGAAGCGGATTCGGGAAGTAAGTAAACCAATCAGTTCAAGGCCGAAGACCGAGGGCGTTTTCAGGTTGTACATAGTTGAATAATGTACTCACTCGAAGCAGGTAAGCCACTAAGGCGAGGCCAAAGCTACTGATATTATTTTTATAGTAAGCGCGACATGTGGCGCCGAGCCACCCATAAGGTGTCTAGCGATGCCCATGGACATTCGGTAGCATGCGGAGGCTGCGAATGCCGTGCCGGCCTGACAGGTGCCCAGGTTGAAGGACCCGAGACTGTACTTGGGGGAAAATATTTCTCTCTGTTTGTATTTCAACAGGCTCTGATTTAGCTATGTATTCCTACGGAGTTGCAGTGGTTTTAGATCGCGGGACATTTGGGAGTCACCTACTATTCGCACGGCTCGACGCTGGATCGAGTCCAGAGGCGCCAGCTGGTATTTGACTGAGCCATCCCATAGGTGCGAGCAGTACCCCAAGCAGGACCGAATCTGCGATTAATACGGCCTTGCCCTCGATGTCGCGCCGGAAGTTTAGATCGTGCGAAAATTCGACTCGGAGGACCCCGAGGTGGTCGCAAAATTTAAGTGACGTGCCTTGGTAGGAAGGAGCTGGTGTGAACGCCGCTCTCTTCGCACTGAACGCGCAAACTTGTATCTTGGAGGTATTTCACTTGACCAACTTGCTACGGCCCATTCGGAAATAGAGCCGAGTGTTTGCTCAAGTTCAGACACAAGTCTTCGCCTCTTCTCATCCACATCCCGCCTAGTTGAAGGGTAACTGGTGTAGAACCCGTGTTCCGTACTCTCGTATGCATAACAATGATAATATGTTGCCCCCTGAATGCTACGCCCACGCCTTCAACGTTAGCAAGGCTCAGTGCTGCGCATTATCTGCGAAGGTCGATTTGAAGGTCCTTTTGCTTTCCAAGCCAGTTTATAAGTCAGCGTCATACCTGTCTGGAAGCACCTGAACCTCCTGGGCACCGCCATTTCCAAAGACGTAGGTTCCCGGCAACTAATCGAGTCTAGGGCTAAAAGTGCACCCAGAAAATTGGGAATACTTTTCCGCAATCGGCGGTTCTTCTCTTCCACAATATCCCGCTTAGCTGAAGGGTAACTTGCATCCGAAAATACTGTAGGTATTAGGTATATTTAATGTACCTACATTTTTTTTTTATGGAAACTTGACACGGTTGGTTACATCACCTACAACATCCGTGATGTCAGCCCATAACACCGGGTGCCATGTCAGTGCTTCCCTTCATTTCGCGCCGGCTACACTGAACTGGACGGAAACACGAACTATTTACATAGCCGTTTCGACCGACGCGACGTTTCGCTCAGTGCGGTGGTACCAACCCGGCCGGGATAAACCCTACTACCTAATATGGTAAGAAGGGAAGGGACCTGCAGTTTAACGTGGTATCCGAACCACGGTCAGCCTCCAACAGTCGGGCGGTCATCCATCCAATAACTGACCGCACTATTAAGCTGCCCAGGCTGACGATCCCTTTTTTTTTTTTTTTATGGAAACTGACACGGTTGGCTACCATCACCTACAACATCCGCGATGTCAGCCCATAACACCGGGTGAACTTGGTGCCACGTCAGTGCTTCCCTTCGGTCGTGCCGGCTACACTGAACTGGACGGAAAACACCAACTATTTACATAGCCGTTTCGACCGACCTTTCATTCAGTGCGGTGGTACCAACCCGGGCGGGTTAAACCCTACCACCTAGTAATATAAGAAGGGAGTCATATCCCTTAGTCGACTTTTACGACATGCGACGGGGAGAGATGCAGTGGGGCTATTCTTTTTAAGTATCGACCCCACACGGTACACCTACGCTACATATTATGCTTACACTAGGTACATGGACATTTCATACCAATTTATTTTAGCATAGTACTGTATCTAATAATAATATTATATATCTATATAAAATTTGCGGTAGATCAGTGAGTAAGTATGTAGGTATATTACGAACACTAGCATGTCGCTTCTTCGCGTCGCGTCGTCGCGTGTCGTCGTCGCGCGTCATTATTAGTGTATGCGGGGGCGCGCGGCGCGGTGCGCGGGCGACCACGCTTCATCGCGAATAATCGCTATGCGCCACACATTTTGCTCTATTTCTCTGTACACATAAGTTTAATAGATAGCAAAGTATATATATTTTCGGAATCGTAATTTAATTATCTTTAATTTGATACCCCACTCAATATATTTTGAAAAACTAATTTGACATTTTGAGGCCGTGCGTCCGCCATTTTGAATTTTGAAAATTATTATATAGCCTATGACACTCCCGTGAATAAGACAAATCCAATAGCACAAGAATTATTCAAATCGGCCCAGTACTTTAGGCTATAGAGTGGAATATAGATAGTCACATACATACATACATACATACATACATACATACATACATACATACATACATACACGCCAAACTCATAACCCTTCCTTTTTTGGCTTCGCCGTAGTCGGGTAAAAAGCCGCGTATCGACTGCGCGCTCCAAACGCTCGAACATCGGAGCGCGCGGCAGCCGCGCTCAGTCGATACCGGTTGTTGGAACGCGCGCCGTGGAGCGCTCGAACATGGAGCGCGGCGCTCCAACCCGTTGTCGGTTTTTAGGCGCGCACCAAAGGATTCTCAGTGCTTGGCGCGCGCGCAGTTGGGACGGACATTGGCGGTGTTCGTGTTTTCGTTGCGTGCCGGCGATAGTCTGTCTAGCCATGGATAATGAGAGGAGCCGAGTGCTTATACAGATGCATGCCGCAAAGAAGTCTTGTGGAACACCAAATGTGATGCCGTGCTAAAGGGCGACAGGGTAGCTACCTCTCACCTTGGCACGGTCCTTCCACCTAGTCTTGCAGCAATACTTGCTGCTTCATAGTTGTCTTGTCCGAACACATATCTAAACGTGGTGGTTGGTGTTGTGCTCTAAGAGAGAGAGATACATAGATACATAGGCAGCCGCTATCAGTCGATACACTAATAGAAAACTTGCCGCGCGCTCGCTCCGTGATCATGCTGCTGGAGCGCTCGAACATGGCGCGCGCGGCAGCAGTCGATACGCAGCTTTACAACTCTTTGCGCGATACAGACAAACAGAAATAAGATATTGCAGCTCTGCACATCTGGCGTTCGAATCTTTCATCTCTCGCGCTACTCGAGAGGCTGGTGGTGCCCTGAACACCAGACCTATACTACTCGTTCCAATTTTTCTGATCTCTCGCACGAGAGACTTGTGCCCTAAGCACCAGGACCTACGACTCACTTCAGGTGTGCCTATAGCCAGGTCGATCATCTCCGCCACGTCGACATGGATAACGTCAGCGGAAGCCATCTCGTCTCTCTGCGTATGCTTTTTCACAATAGAACGTGCACTAGGAGAAAAATATTCAATGAAATCGGCTCTAAAATCTGAAAATATTCAAAGGAGGTTAGAAAAAAAAATCTTTTTTTTGGCAAATCGGCAGACTAATGTCAGTGTCAAATTAAAAAAAAAATTTACTCGTTATTTTCCTCCCAAACCAAAAAAAAAACCTAACTAAAGGCTGTATCAGACGGTTCGGAAAAAATTACTTAGTTATTTTCCTCCAACATGTCGAAAGAAGTTGTGCGCCTTGGGATTCATGGTTCCCAATCTATGTATTAAAATTTCGGCTCCGACTATTTCGAGGACTATTTCGAGTGCAAGAAAAATTGCACTATTCAACTAGGTAGGTACTTATTTGCAGTACCTAGTGGATGCGGAATATAATAAAATTTTATTTATATAGCTCAGATGAATTAAAAGTAAAGACGGAACGCTGCGATAAAAAAACCTGATTCACTGCCCTGAGTGAAACAGGTTTTTTTATACCTGTGGCCGTATTACCATAATGATTCCCAGTACTCCCAGTATTATAAAAATGACGTTGTTATTGTTTTCTAAATAAAATAGAAAAAGTAATGAAATCTTGTTTAATTTTATTTATATTTGGGATAATATATAATAAAATACGGAAAAATAATTACAACAAACAAGTAACGTTACGTTACGTATAACCTTTCTTACCCAATAATCGGGATAATTATAACACTAATGGCAACACTCGTTGTCGAGCAGTGGACGCTTACACGAAAATAATTACAACAAACAAGTAACGTTACGTTGCGTATAACCTTTCTTACCCAATAATCGGGATAATTATAACACTAATGGCTCTCACACAAAATGGCTATAACACTCATTGTCGAGCAGTGGACGCTTACACGCTGCCTGACTATTATAATCCAACCGTTTCAGTTAATCTGTAATTTCAGTGAAATTATCCTTTTAGAAAAATTACCCCTTCAGTAAACTTATTCCTTCTGTACACATGCTCTTTCTGCATTACACACCCTTTCATTAGACCCTACACTTCTACGTGTGCAAATGAAGATACCGAGTTCACCTCTGCTACAAAAAAAAAATTGGTTGTCTGTAAAGTCGGTTTACGGACGATAGTTTTACGTGATGACGTCATAAAGTATATAAAGTGCGAAGTCAGATACAAAATCAGTTCCGGCCAAAGTTCCGGCGGATATTTACCGTTTTTATTTAGATTTTTATTAATTTTGTGTATTTTAATTTAATATTGGATATAAAGATGTGATAATAACTAATAAAAAATATGAGAAAATAACGACTATTAATTTTTGTTTATTTTGTATTTAAAAAACCTAAAAAGCCAATAATATGAATTATCAATATAAACATCGTGTCGGGACTCAAACCTACGTAACGCCATCTACATGTACAACGTTGCAACAACTACCTAACTGCGAAATCAAGTAAATACCGCTGAAGTATTTCATTTACTATTGACGCTAGATGTGGACGCTAAATGTCGCTCCATGAAATCTTCACATACTGTTGAGCAAATTTGCTGCGATAGGTACATGATCGATTAGCCCGCGTGGTTAAGACGTCTGGTCGGTGATGGTGGCAGGGACCGCGGGTTCGAGGCTCACAAAAGACGGACGGATTTTGTATTTCCTACTATTGTATATGTCTCTCTATCGCGCTCTCGCTTGCACACACAGGTTTAGATGGAACCTGACACTTCTTCGTGCGTGCAGCCGGTGTTCATCAATTTATAAGACGTGACGTCATCACGTCAAAATTTCATATTTCACAATGAGGGGCATTTTCCAATTTTTTTTTTTTTTTATGGAAACTGACACGGGTGGCTACATCACCTACAACATCCGTGATGTCAGCCCATAACACCGGATGAACTTGGTGCCACGTCAGCGCTTCCCTTCGGTCGTGCCGGCTACACTGAACTGGACGGAAAACACAAACTATTTACATAGCCGTTTCGACCGACCTTTCATTCAGTGCGGTGGTACCAACCCGGGCGGGTCCAATTTCATAAAAGTACTTCTACATACATACATACATAGCGTCACGCCCGTTTCCCGGCGGGGTAGGCAGAGACAACGGATCTCCACGTGCCACGATCCTGACACACCTCTGCAGCTTCTCTATATCGAAAACCATTTTTTCGAATTCAGCGCACTATCGCAAAACCTTCTGGAAGAGAAAACCGCGCCGTCGTCGTCCACCTATGACTATGACCAGGGCTCACGCACTCTATGTACTTACACGCTCGCGCGCAGCTGCAAAGCAATAATGCACTTTACACTCGATCGTTTAGGTACATTTTCGCACGCAGCGATTGGCGACGTGAAACATTAGGCTATTAAGGCCGAAGGTATGGATTTTTTTTTCTATGGAGTGATTTATCTGTTACGAAGTAACTATTAAGTAATTTGTGCTATGACTGTGTCGTCCGCGCAACCGTGCGGTCTGTGATCTGTCTGACCTCCGCGGCCGCCACCGTCAACCGGTGCACGGCATAATTAGCGTTTTGGCGACGTTCCAAGTCATGAAATAAATAATGCTACATATTGGAGGCGTTTGAGTTCAGCCGTCAACTGTGGAACCTCAAAGTTTTCTATTTAATTTTAGTTTTTTTTTTTCAACAAGCGAAGCGGCGAGCGGTGTTTTAAACCTTAACTTCATTCCTGAAATCGAAAGGCGCCGCCGCGAACAGTCTTGCGACTACACGGGATGACGCGACTGGCCAAAGCAAGGGGCGACGACGACGACGACAACCTTGAACCTTATTTTACTATGCCGGGAACATGTGTCTTGAACAAATGGTTTGCGATCACTCAATGATCGCAAGTCGACCTCTACAGCATGTCTACAGCCAATGAGTGCTCGCAACATGCCGACACCTCTGCCGTATGTACAACTCTTGGCATAGGCTAAGACGCGCCAGATCCTCGATTCTTCATCTTCTTTCATTTTATTTTCAGTGTTTTTTTCATGATCTTTTTCCGTCTGAATTTCAGATTTCATCTTCCTTTATCTTTATCTGATGTATGTTGAGACTCTTGTTTGTTATTGTCCATAAAAACTACCAAAAGGACGAAATGATCCCTAAAGCTCACCATGGACGATCGCGCCATCGCGTCAGTTAGAACCACGTTACGCCAAAAACTGCCCGTGGGTGTCAAAACCGTGAGCCAATATTTGGCGTGACGCCAGCCATCCCACGGATTTTATCCAGCCATCCCATCGCGCCGTAGCGTCATGCCATGGCTTCACGTCAGTCCTTCCGTGCATGTGCGAACTCACATCCATTTGGGCTTAGTTCGCCTGGAGAAGTAGATCGCAGCGGTACGATTGCACGTGCGTGCATCTAGGGGCGAGCGTGTAATAAGTAGACGACTGACCACAATTTGGAGCCGATCGCTCAGGCTCTAATATTTTGGCTTACATCCATTCGTCGTCACGCCAATTTGTAATGAAGTCAATCGGCGCGATCGTCCATGCCCAGCTTTAAAGTGTAATTTTACTACTTCGACTAATAATAAATGTTTATCAGTCGTAAATACGCAGTTAAGTTGTAAGAGGAAGTTATGTCTCTATGCGGTTTCATACATGTTTCAAAATTTCAAAGGTTTTCGATGGGAAGTGGAGCAGTGTTTTTCGTAGTTGCATTTTCACTTTGCTGTATTGTGTGTGTGTATTTGTACTGTGTGGGGCCGGTACTAAGAATAGCCCCACTGATTTCTCCCCGTGCATGTCGTAAAAGGCGACTAGGGGATAAGGACAAGGTGCCGTGCATAAGGGCGATAGGCTAGCCACCTCTCACCTTGGCACGGTCTTTCGATGAGTTATGCAGTAGGTGGGCCTTCGTGCCTTACTTGTAGGGCTGCCAGATGTTCGCCATTAAAAAAACGAACAACCAAAAACTCAATTATTAATAGAGAATTTTATTTAGATTTTTAAAGTAAAACACATGAAATGTTAAGAAAGAAAGTTTTATTCATACTTAAGTCACAACATAAACCGGGGGGTTTATGTTGTAACTTAAGTATGAATAAAACTGGGGTGGGGTGGGGACCCCAAAGCGTGCGCGTGCCTAGCAATAGCTTATGTATGGCGGGAACAGAAATATTGCAGTATTACCGGGCGGGAAATTTAAAAACCGGACAAAACCTGGTCATATTTTTTTACCGGGCAGGCGCTGCTAAAACCGGACTGTCCGGGCCAAAACCGGACATCTGGCAACCCTACTTACTTGCTGCCTGATAGTTATCTAGTCCGAATACTTTACTAAACGTGGTGGTCGATGTTGTGCTGTAATTTATGAGAGTACTTGCAGCACAACACCGATTACACTGCTTACCCCGATTGTCGGGATATGGCGTGTGGTATGTATGTATATACGAGTATGTATGTATTTTCACTTTGCATACTTGACAACAAAACAGTTTATTATCGATAATTTGTCTTTTATTGTATTCATAAAAAACATGTTACTACTTTAAGTATACAAGTAAATAGTTATATTTATAAAAAATAATGAACTTAAAAAATATATTTTTTCTATGCAGTTGTCTCAGCCTCTCGCACCATCTGAAAATAAAAAAATAATAATTACAAGAATATATTATTGCGTAGGAATAAAAAGCTTGAAATAAAAGTGAAATTACTTTTGAATTTTTAAGAGTCGGGGGTTTTTAAATTTGTAATTTAACATTCATTTCAAGCTTTAAAAAAAAAGCATGCAAATCGGTCCACTTTTTAAGATAATTAATTTTTTAATTACTTGATTACAAACATAGTTAAGAACCGCATCCAAATCGATCCATCCGTTTGGGAGCTACGATGCCACAGACAGACACACCCATGCACACATGCACCAACCCTCACATACACACATACACATACACACGTTACACTTATTATAACACCCCTCCTCTTTTTACGTCGGGGGTTAAAAATGACGCCTATTTTGCCGCCCCTAGGACCGACACAAGGTTCCTATCTCTGTGGTCCCATTCTGCAGTGGTGATACTTTATTGTGCGCTAGACTCCGCCCAGACGGCCAAGGACATCGACGAGTCAAAGCGCCTTAAGAAACATTCCTTCACACACATGCATACACCCTCACAAACACAGCCTCACACACCCTCTCTCTCTCTCTCTCACACACACACACACACACACACACACACACACACACACACACCCTCTCACCCTCACACACACGTATATATACATATATTCACATTACACTTGAAAATATTAAAATAAGATAAATAATTAATTACATTACATTTAATTTTATTTTTATTATATAATTTTTGGCAAGATGGTAGTCGAATAGAAAATTTGAAAATTCTAACTATGAAATCTATTATTAGCCAATTTGATATGACAATGTTCCATAATTTTATAATTTGATATATGTTTCTGTTGATTTCTTATACAAATAAATAAATAAATACATAGTAGATAAGTCCGTTTAATTTACATATGTTGTGCTCTTAAAGAAACAAACTATGTTTAGTTTAAGAGACAAAAACTGTTAATACTTAAGTAAGATGTAATCGAAATAAAAAAAATAAATAAAAAAAAAGATGGTAATAACATGTATGAAGAAAACTATGAGAGTGAAAGGGGCGGCGGCCGGCAGTAGTGTGTCGGGATCGTGCGTGGCACGTGGAGATCTGTCGTCTACCTCTACCCCATTGGAAAACGTGCGTAACATTATTTATGTGCGGTAATGTTTTAAATTAGTTACCTTCATCCAAGCACCGGCAGTCCCCCTGAAAAAGGAAAAAAAACCTTACTGAAGTGGTTTTACAATATTCTCTACAGCTGAATTAGGTATATAAGGTGTTTCGTTAGTCATGTCATTAACTTCGGGAGGGTTACATACACACTCAAATAAACACTTTAAGTAAGAAAAAAACATATGTTTAGAGGAGCATTTTTTCTCCTAACAAAAAAATAAAATCAAATAAGTAGCTGTAAAAACCAATCATAGTGACCTTGTGACTTACTTACAACAAACAGCTGTTCTGCGTTTGAACATAGTACGGCCATTGACCCCGTACAATGCAAGTTACCTACATTTACACACAGGTTAATGTTTAGGTAGCAAACATGTTTTGTTAAATTTCTCGAAAAGTAATACTAATAAACATATATATATTTTTGCATAACGTGTTTATTTGAGTGTGTATGTAACCCTCCCGAAGTTAATGACATGACTAACGAAACGCCTTATATATATATATGACCGTTTTTAAGATAGAGAAGAAGAGAGAGAAGACTGCTGGCAACCCAGAGAGAGACGCTATTCCGAAACAGGACCTGCGGCTATTTGTAAAATTCTGAGATTGAGAAATGTAGGTATAAACTAAAAAATCGGTTCACCCAGTCGAAAGTTCTGAGGGGAAAAACATAAAAAAAAAACAGTCGAATTGAGAACCTCCTCCTTGTCGGTTAAAAATAGCGGTAAGGACTTCTAACAGGACACCCCTCAACAGACATTTGTTCATTATATAAGCGTCATCGACATCCCCCCTGGCTTTGGTCGTGCCCTGGCTGGCACGACCAAAGAGAAGCACTAAGATGCCACTTAGTTCATCAAGGTGTGATCGGTGGATATTACGGGTACCTATAGATCCAACCATGCCAGTGTCCATAAAAAATTATATAGGTACTGTTCAACAAACTAACGAGAGATTCCATCGCTTTCTT
Source organism: Nematopogon swammerdamellus (assembly GCA_946902875.1). NCBI lineage: Eukaryota > Metazoa > Arthropoda > Insecta > Lepidoptera > Adelidae > Nematopogon > Nematopogon swammerdamellus. Next base: position 24,237,137 of record OX336336.1, read on the forward strand.
GGCATCATCTTCAGGCGCTTTGATGGTCGATATCTTTGCTTCTACACCGTTGGTGGTTTCACCTTTCACAGTCTGAAAACCAATAAAAAACACTTCATAGACAAAGGTCCCACATTCAGTCTACCGCCCCACTCACACGTCTTGTTAACTCTAATTGTTGTTAGATTTCAGATGAAGTGACGAGAACCTTTTCACACACACACTTATATCAACTGTCCCGTGTAGCAATTTAGGTGGCAGGCTGGTGGCGCACCCATCAGAGAGTTTGCCCCGGACAAACTGGATAAAACAGGTCAAATGCATACACTATTTAACACGGGTGTGGGACCATGAGTGCAATTTGAATGTAGTGTACTCACGACACGACACAACGTAACCGTCTTTAAACCTACCATGTTTGACAGCTCTTACACCTATCATCTGTCGGCTGATGGCAAGACGATGATGTGGACGAAATGGAATAACCATGTGTAACACTGACGTCCGACGACAGGAAAACGGAGTGCGGGAAGACCACTTGCCAGGTCGACAGGACGATATCCAGTACCTTGGAGCTATACAGTGGTTCCGCGCCGCTGAAGGCCGGGAGGAATGGACAGGGCTACGTTCAGCAGTGGACACTAAACCCTGACTGACTGACACCTATCAGTCTGTAGAGAACGAATACCTTCTGCTCCTTGTTGGGCGCCAGTTGCATCACATCGGGCCCCCATTCGCGCAGGAAGTGTCCGGCGCGCGCAACGCGTTGCGCGGCAGTTGTCACAGTGTGCGACCCGCCGCAGTAGCGCGTGCAAAGGTGCTTACCAGTTGCCGACCTGCCAGACACAACACGTCAATATGTACAAAAATAAACCCTGAAATGAATAAAATTTAAATAAACGAGGTGATGCAATAATTTAATTTCGCCACTTATTACTTTTTTTTTTTTTTGTATAAGCGCGAAAATTATCGGTCGTAGACAGAACGTTTTTTGACAAAGTTGTAGAGGACTAAATTTCCTACAAGGACAAACACAATTTTATGCTAAAGTTGAAAATAGACGAGTTATTAAACATATTTCTCTCTCATAAATTCAAGATGGTGGTCGAACCCGACGCAAAGCTGTAGAATCTGGTCGAAAATCTGGATTTAGACTAACAATGACCCAACCAACGATGTGACAAAGAAAATAGTGGTTATATCTAAAATTTACATTCCGATTGGGCTATATTATGCACAATATTTAGTCTAAAATAAATGCACGTTAAACCTAATCACAAGTTATAGTACGATGTGCTAGGTTTACCCCGTGTGGATATGAAAAAATATTCTGCGTTACCCGACCTGGGCGCTTTTCCGATTCGGGGAAATATTTGAAGAGAATTTATAGGTAAATTTATTTATGTAAATTTAATAAACACGAATTAATTAAAATTCTGTAAAATAGGCGCGCTTAATGCGTTGAGACATTCTAATCTAACTAACATTTAGGATGTGGGAGAAATACGCTAATTAACCGTTAAATATGGTAGAAGAGGTAACAATGTTGCCTTGTGGCACTCTGGCAGTGATGTCGCACCACTTAGAAGTAGCATTATTGACGCGAACGCACTGGCGAAGGCCATAACGATAGGAAGAGAACCAATCAAGAACTGACTGTGGAATGTTCAATGAACGTTGAATAGCCAAAATGATGTTGAAATCAACATTGTTGAAAGCACTGCTGAAGTAGAGTACAATCAACAGGGTATAAAGTTGCCTGTTGTCCATTGCATGACGGATATCATCAGTTATTTTAACAAGTGCAGAGACTGTACTATGGAGACAGACTTAATCTCGACTGATATGGGTTTAGAAGGCAGTTTATAGAAAGGTAAGTGGAAAGTTGGGACTGTACCACACGTTCCAGTACTTTTGATAACAAATGAAGTCTGGAAAAGGGATTATAATATTTTAACAGAGTTGGGGAGCTTATCTTAAGGAGTGATATCATATATAAGCTATACTCCGTTCATCCTAACTAAGTCCATAACTAACTCCAGGCGCAGCGGCGCACGCGCCGTTATGGTTTTGAGGTGACTTTCGCATACACCTATGACTCACAAACACAACCTTGCGTCCTGTGTAAAGAAGAGTAACAACCGTTGCGAGAGCGAGAAACCGCTCGGCATTAGTTGCTAGGATGAACGGAGTGTAAGCCTTGTTCCACAATTCAGGAAACGTTGCCGACAATAGCGAATGATTGACGATGTGGGTAAATATGTGTACAACATTATCTAATATCGTCAAAAACAGTTCCCAACTCATGCCATCAGGACCTACAACCTTGATATTAACCACTCGAACATCGGCGGGACAGCATAGAGAGGATGACACGCTTTACTTCACAGTCCAGTCAGTGAGTGACTCGGGTGAAACCAAATTGATCGGAGTAGGAAATTGTGACTGAATTTAACTTTCTAAGTGTGTGATCCTTAATAGATGGGTCCGGGAGCTAGAAAAGAGTCACGTTTGGCTAGAGGCTCATAATACGTAAAATAAAGTCCGCTGAAAATAAAGTGCACTGTCCAAAATCCGAAGAGAGGTAGTGTTTCAGTGTCATCGGAGAGGGCCCAGTGGTTAGTTAGAGGGATCAGTTGTCAAGTAGACGGTATAGCGTTAGGAGATAGGAATCACCTGGCTCTCGTAAGGGGCTTCTGCTTACTCTGAGTGTCTATATTCTCCCAGTCATGCATGTTCCGTTGCGCCGGCCCCGCTGCCTGCTGCTTCCGAATTTGGTCTGAATTTGAAAACAAAATTATAAGGCGGCGTGCTGGTTCTCTCTGTACCCTATAAACCATCTCAGTTGAGACCACATGACAGTAAACAATAAGAAAAGGGCTTTTGTATGCCCATTTTCACCACCTCCGGTTAAGTCTGGTCCAACAGTTATTTGTCGGTTAAGGTGCAATTTCTCAGGTGAGTTAATCGACAGCTACTATTACTATAATTTTAGTCGAAGGAGTTGAAATTGGCCATTTTAATTCATGATTGTTAACGAACCAACGGGTATGAAATCCTAATGGACGATGAAGAAGGAGTTTGAGTGCGCACCAAGTTCGTAGGTGAGATAGGGCTTTATGGAGAGGTGTGCGACCGGCATGGCACGCGGTGCCGGCAGCATGGTCTTCTCCGCGATAGCCATGATGGCTCGCGCGTCGCACGAGATGCAGTTCACGTCTCTGCAAGTGGGAGATCAGTCGATAAAATGTTTCAAGGTGCGTACATTTTCAACGAAAGAGTGTGACAGGTTTCTGCATTATATTGGTGCGGTGTTGGCCGGATCTTGGCGAAATCCGGACTACGTGCACCGATGAATTGTTTTGTTGGAAAAATTTACGTGTAGGTACCTCACATCCTGCTCCACCCTTCGAAACCGTTGTGTAAAACTGTAGGTAATTTTTATTGCCTTACTAGTTACAAATTATAGCCGACTGGGTTGACATCGCAGTACTGGACGTAAGATGGCCGTATAGCAACATCTGCAGTATTCTCCTCTAGACGAGTATAGCCAGCAATGAAAAGGGAAGTCACCGGTAGGCTCCTTCTCGGATGTCACATTCACTGGTCGGAGCACGAGCTTTGACCCCTCTGAAGCAGCCTTCCATTCCGGAGTACATATAAAATTAATGGTCGTACAGCAATGAATTTGCCTTCTGTACTGTAGAAAAAGAAAATAAAGATTTCTTAATTTTATTATGTCTAATAAATTGTACCTAAGGAACTTCTTCTTAGTCCCAGCAGCTTCAGCTTCGCGTCGCAGATCGGCCATTTGACCTAGATTTTCCTGCAGCTTGCGCAGCTTGTCGATGAAGAACTGCTTCACCGGCGCCAGCTCCAGCTTGTCCAGCTTGCTCTCTATCTCGCGCTGGATGTCGTCCAGCGCTTGCTGCCAGAGTGACTCCTACGCACAGACACATACACACGATAATTTGTCGCTTCGTGGAAATTGAACTCACCGCATCAGAACTTGGATGGGTGACCGACCGTTAGGCCGTAGAGGCTGAGGCTTGGGTCCCCAAGGTCAAAAACTTAGGATAGTCTTCCTAGTGTACCCCCAAACAACTTGTAAAAGTTTCATTAACTTAGGAAACTTTCCAGCTACCCCCACCTTTTTTCGACATGTCGATTGAATTAGTGGGCGAAGATGTAGGGCGTCGTGTACATCGTGTCGTGGTGTAGAAGAATATGTACGAGTACAAGACCTGTGTATTGAGCTTGCACAGAGCGTTTTCCAGTCCGCGCGACAGGTCGTCGCAGGTGGTCTCGAACTGGTCGTGCGAAACCTTCCTCGCCAGCAGTACAGCGTCGGCCTTCTCCGCCATCGCTTCCGCCATGTCCTCGCGGTCCATCTTGATCGTCTTCAGCAGCTCAACTTGCTCGATCAACATCTGTGGGGAGACGGGGACTGTGTGTTTAAAGGCTAATGTGAAGTCTTCCAATAAGTTATATAGCAATGCTCTGATAGACATGAACTGGGAAACGCAGCGACCAGCAGTGAGCAGGACATATGAAAAGGCGTGAATAGGCACCTGCCAGACCGGCATGGCATTCGGAAGTCCCGCGTGCGACTGAATGTCCATTGGCGTAGTTAGAGAACTTATGAGTGGCTCGGCGCCACAGGCCGGGCTTTCTATGAAAATAAATGTAGTGTGGTAATTTTGTGTCGCGCAACGCCTCCGTCGCCGCTGATCCGTTTCTGTATAGACTATGGCAATAGTCATGTCAGCCAGCGTGTATGCGTCCACTGCTGGACATAGCCTCTCCAATTTAACTCCAGTCGTTTCTGCTTTCAGCGGTATGAAATCACTCCTTTCCACCGAAGTACATAATTCGTGCCTGGCGGGTGGTCTTTAGTCTTTACACACTCCGTTTCATTTCCACGACTGTCAGTGTAGGACACGGTTACTCCAACTGTCGTGGTCTCCTCGGTGACATGCCTATCTTCTCAGTCTTTTGATCTTTTGGACAACAGAGACCGTCAGAGTCTATGTTTCACACCAGTAAGTCATAACCGGGAGGACACACTGTAGGCCAGTCATATCTGACACTAAAAATCGCTAAAATCGCAAACTAACGGCTAGTTCTGATTTTATATGTTGTTAGGACCACTACCAGTAGTGTATATCCAAGTGTGCAGCTTCGAAAGACCTGTGCTAACTTCGCAGCACTCGAAAAACCGCGAAATTTTCGCACTTTTTTTTGTATTTTCAATATAAGTCCTAAACTATGCATTTTTCATAAAATATTTTCCATACGTTTTTAAAGTAGACTAAAATTGATACAATTTTAGATCACAACCAGCTCTGTAGGTTCAATACTTACCAAGATACAGCTGTCCAAAAATTTTTATGTTTTTCCGAAAAAGTAAAATTTTAATTGTCAATTTTTGGAGAGCTGTATCTCGGTAAGTTTTGAACCTACAGAGCTGGTTCTGATCTCAAATTGTAGCAGTTTTAGTCTACTTTAAAAACGCGACGAAAATATTTTGTGAAAAACGCATAGTTTAGGACTTATATTGAAAATACCAAAAAAGTGCGGACATTTCGCCGTTTTTCGAGTGCTGCAAAGTTAGCGCAGGTCTTTCGAAGCTGCAAACTTAGATCACTACTGGTAGTGGTCCTAACAACATATTAAAAAAGCATAACTAGCCGTTAGTTTGCGATTTTAATGTTAGATATGACTGGCCTACTGGTAATAATTGCAATTTTGCGAAAGGTCACCTCACCTCACGGACCTCACGGCGAATTTTAACTTTCCAAAGGCAGCCCAAACCACTTGAATTCATCTATCAAAGTCCTTAGGCAGACCTTGTCTACCAAGCCGCAGAATTTAATCGAGATATACACGTACTCTTCAACCCGTTCGATCATTTCCACGCCACGTCAATTGTGATTTGGCCTACCGGTCATAACCTCGGTTGCCATGACCTTGGTTATGTCCCGGTTCATCTTCGGACTCACCTCCACCAACGCTTTATAAAGGTCTCCTAGCATGGTTTGAAGCTTGATTCTGATTTGCATTGCGCTCGCAGTAGTTATTGTTTGTAATTTGGTACTAACGTTGAGATTGAAACCGCGCTCGTCCTTCTCCTGCGCCAGAGACTCCGCAACTGTGCGCACACTCTTCACCTCATGCTGCAGCTCCCGCACCAGGTTGAATAGATCCGTCAGACCTGTGCCAGACACCAACACTATCAAGATACCTGCCTACTTCAGCAAGAACTGCCAACACTTTGACACCAACAACACTATCTATCAAGGTACATATTTATTTCAGCAAGGACGGTCATTATTTAAATAGGAATTTAGCCGCCTTGCGACTATGCCAGCCCCATAGTACCTATTGAAAAATTCTCCAAAACATCTCTAACCTCTGAGTGCTTGGAAAAATTTAATTAGTATTTTGCACTGTTCCATCAAGGGTTCACCTAATGCCCCGTATATCGCAAAAAAACAAATTTAACCTCTCCGTCTTTAATTCTATGATCAAAGCGTTACTTCACAGCGGATAAAAAGGGAGAAAAGCGACAAAACTTATCCAATTCCCCGTGCATTTTTTCAAATCATTGCATTTATTTCTCAATTCACACATCTAGCATACACAGAAACAATTTAAAACACACACCTTGGTGAACTATGTGCCATGTCAGTACTGCACTTTGACCTATCTTTGGTTTCACTGAACTGGACGGAAAACATGAACTACTTGCATAGCTGCCTCGCATTTCACTCAGTCCGATGGTACCAATCTGAACAGGTTGAATGAACCCTACCATCTAGTAAGGCAGTGTGACATTTAATTAAAAAAAAAATATTTATTAAGGTGGTCCAAAATAGAGAAATGTGGATAGTTTAAAAGAAACCTTTAACATCCTTGGCAAGATCTGGAGACCAGTTTCCACTAGCTAAGTTATCATTGACGGAGGTGATGTCGTCTCCCAAGCCGATCAGCTGATCCTGGAACGAAGTTAGCTGAAAAAGGAAGGTTGGTTCATTAGCGCATTTCCAGAAGGAATTCCTTGTGCAAGAGTAGGTAAACAATACTATTCTCCGATTACTGCCACTTGATTCAGAGAGGCCAAAGCACATGCTCCGACCAGCCAATATCACCTCCGAGAGGGTAGGGTAGGAGCCATACCCCATACTTCCCTTAAACATTTTTACTGCAGGACGTGTGACAATAATTCTGTGCGTATTAAGTTATTAGAAAATTTATCGGCTTTACTCCAACGACATTCTGGACGGGCCCTCGTTATACATTTCACCGGTAGAAAGAGAATCTCTCTCACAGATGCACACTAAGCTAAAATTTTACACACACACGTAACATAGGCTAGAATAAGACGTGCAGATGCAAACTCCGTGAACGGACAAGGGATAGTGCGATTGGAGTTATTCTATATATTGCCAATATTTAAAACAGCGTAAGTGCGCGAGCTTCTCATACATCATGTTACGTTTCCGCTCTGAGAACGTCGATAGAGCAAGGCGGTTAAATGACAATTTGATACGTGTAAGGGAGACAACGCTTGTACATTCCAAATTAGAATTCGTATACTTGAACTTTGTACGTCGCGACTTGCGTGGACGCCTTTAGATTCATATAAAGACTTGTGTCATGCGTTACAAGATAGGTTTAGAACCCTGCATGTCGCCACTGCATGTTCTCAGTGGCTGACTCTCGTATGCTCTCGTCTCGAACCGAGTAACGTATAGCTATCCTTTTCACGCTCATATTTTGTGTATGCGAATGCATGATATTCTATCTCTCTCTTTTACGGACGGACGGATACAAAAACGTGACCTGCCTGAGCGGCGCAGTGCGGCGGACTGACTGCTCGCGAAAGAGGGTGCGCTGTATGCTCACAAATAGCGCGCCTCAAGTCGGTGCGTTGTATGCCACTTCCCGATACTTTTTAATTCGTTGCTTTACTCACGGTCGTCTCCGAGCTATGTGGCTCGACGTTTCGGAATAAAACGTATGAACTCGTGAGCGACGGTTGGCAGAGAACTGTCAGTTCTCCACCCGTCCGCCCGCATTGGCCACGGCTACAATCTTCGTCGTCCGCGACGGGCGGAGAACCGAGAGTTCTCTGCCAACCGTAGCGTCGGGCGAAGAACTGACAGTTCTCTGTCAACCGTTGCACCCGCTCACGAAGATGGGCAATACGTTTAGCCCGAAACGTCGAGCCACATAGATCGGAGACGACCTTGAGTAAAGCCGATAAATTTTCTAATAATATTTAACAACAACCGTAATTTAAAAAACCCAATTCTGTGTGTAATTTGAGAAATTTTCTGAGGAGAAATAAGGCGAACTAAATAGTTTAGGAAAGATTTTAGGTATGTAATATGCTCAGACTTAGGAGATTGCTAAAAGACCCCGATTCCATAGAAACGCTTTAAGGACATCAGTTCCTTAGCATGCGCATGTTTTGTTAGTATGCAGGAGACATACTACTTTCTCGACCTTCTGTTGCGGAAATCTGCAGCCGGCCCGGTCAACTTGTGGCTTTATAGAGGATACTGGCTGCAGTAGCTGGGGACCGAGGGGTTTTGCACGAAGAAGGTCCCCGACAAAACTAAAAATAATATCTCTCTGTACTGACTGCATAGTGTATAATAAAATAATAATAATTTTATTTTTATATATCCTTTATTTCACATATTGAAAATTTTACATTAATTTTATATATATTATACAAAAAAGTAATAAAAATACACAAAATTAATATAAAAATTAAATACGGTAATACCGCCGGCGGCGGGAGACAAGCCTCCAAGCACGCCGGCGGGTGCAGGCCGTGGCTACGGAGCTCTCCGGGACGACGCGAGGCAAGCTACGAATTATTAAGCTTAATTATTAAGCATTTGGAATTATGATATATCCTTTATTCTCGACTTAATAATTTTTATTTTTTGCTTAGATTTAGTACCTATGTTATATTTAACGTAATGAAAACTTAGTGTGTAAGTTATATTTAAAATAAAAAAACCCTCTATAAGGTTTCTTACCCGGTTTTTCCTTATAGATTGAGTATTTTCCTTATAGATTCAGTATATTGCTGAACGGGGCATGACCAAAAAATTATGACGAACCATACTGAATATGTCTCAATGAAAAATTGTTAATGTTGTGTATTCTTTATGGCGAAATAAATTTATCTGAATCTGAATCTTTGACTAGGTACGATTGGTACTTAATTTTACTAACCATTGACAACTTAATACCTCAACTATCTTAAGATGTTTATTATATTATACTATATTTATATATTATTATATTAGTATGCCTAATGTACTAGCTTTATTTTGTTGAAATTTCGTATCAACATTTTGACAAAGGCACACCTGATACACTTATTTCCTAAGCCTTTTGTAGTCAGAATTCTCAGTAAAATGTATGTTCTGAAACTCTCTTTTCGATAACTGAAAGTGTTAATACATATTATGCGGATATTCACAAAATATTATAATTAATAAATAACACACATGTAAAAAAAGCCTGCGAAGTTTCTTGCCGGCTCTTCTTCCTGGGTGTAATCGAACCGGATATAAAAACAAAAATTGTCACAATTTTGAGAGCACTTAAACTACCTTATGGACAATAAACAGCAAGAGGGACTAGTTTGCGGGCTCAGAGCCAACAACAGCAACAACATCAGCTCCCCCACTACAGACAACAATGTATGTCCGTCGTCCCCAGGGTTGCCAGATGGTTTAGTTAAAAAAACCGGACATTTTTCGGACCGTAAATATTTGCGTTACATGAAGAAAAAACCGGACGTTTTGGTGTCCGGTTTTTCATTATTTTGGAGACCGGACACAAGCCTCAAACACCGGACTGTCCGGTCCAAAACCGGACATCTGGCAACCCTGGTCGTCCCCTTTCCACCTCCGTACAACGCGCAGGGATTGCATTGCATCCCTTTACGCTATTTACCGCGGACGCGTACCAATCGGTTCTGCATATCCTTCACAGAACCGATAAACTCTGGAACGCTCTCCCTGCCCACATATTTCCCCCCAAGTATAGTCTCGGATCCTTTAAGAGAGGCGTGAATGGGCACCTGTCAGGCCGGCATCGATAAAATCCGTAACGACGTGATACGTCAAAGAGCTAAGGTAGTCGACATGGCTAAGAAAATAAGCAAGCTGAAGTGGCAGTGGGCTGGGCACATCTGTCGCAAACCCGACAACCGATGGGGTAGATGGGTGCTCGAATGGAGGCCACGTACAAGCAAACGTAGCGTGGGACGCCTTCCGGCTAGGTGGACATATGACCTAAAAAGGTATGGATGGATGAGAAGAGCGGAAGACCGCGTGTGGTGGCGTGCCTTGGGAGAGGCCTATGTCCAGCAGTGAACCGATACATACTGATTATCAGGCCGGCCTGGCATTCGCAGCCTCCGCATGCTACCGAACGGCCATGGGCGTCGCTAGACACCTTATCGGTGGCTCAGTGCCACATGTCGCGCTTACTATAAAAATAAAATAAAAATTTTGCTCCATACCTGATCGCTGACCACTCCGTCTACTTTATCGATCTTGTTGCAGCAATCTCGCATTCTCTTCTCCAATTGGTCAATTCGTGTTCTAAGCTCGCGTGTTGTCACTGGCTTTTGACCATCAACTGCATAATATGTGGAAAAGTCTTAATTTATAGGGAAACCCTGACGTTCAGTTCTAAATCACCACAGCCAGGCAGGCTTATGTATGACGGAATTATTGATCCGCTGACCATAATAGCGAAAGTAGTTCGAGCTATCATAGTCAGCCAGCCAGTCAGCGTGCATGCGACCACTGCTGAACATACGCCTCTCCAATTTTCCTCCAGTCCTCCCGGCCTTCAGCGGTATGGAAATCAATGCTTTCCGTTGACGAACTTGATGTCGTCGGGACGACGACGACCTGGCGGGTGGACTTCGCACACTCCGTTTTTCTGCCCACGGCCGCCAGTGAAGGACACGGTTACTCCGACGGCCACGGTCTCTTCAGCTGACGCGCCCAGCCCACTGTCACTTGAGCTTAGTCACCCGGTTACCAATATCGACTTCTATGGCACGCCGGCGGATTGCCTCGTTACGCACCATAATATCACGTAGCGGTATACGTAGGTATATTAGCGGTATGGGGAACGTGATCAGTATCTGATACACATACACTGCTTAGCGTAAAGTTACCTACTAATGAAAGACCTTATATAGATAGAAAGTATAAGGATTAATTTTGTAGGTCTAGTTTAGAAGTAGACTATACGCAATACCTACTCGTGGCTGCGTGCGTAAAAACCAGCGACAGAGAAAGCTTGTGCTTGATGCTTGATATGTGCTTATAAGTAAGAAGCAACGCCTGTGTGGAGTCAAATAATTTTTTTGTAATTTTTAAGAGTAATACCATCGTCATCGCCAGTAATTTCATGCACAGTCTTAGCCAGTCGATCCAGTGCAGCCTTCATCAGATCAAACTCGTCGGATGTCCATCCATATCTAGCGCCTTCAGAGTCTTCAGCGCCGCCACCTGTGCCGCCAGCACTGCCACCTGTGCCGTCAGCAACGCCACCTGTGCCGCCGGCACCGCCACCTGTGCCGTCAGCACGGCCACCTGTGCCGCTGGCACCGCCGACGCCGGTCCTATGGGGAGGGGAAGATGTTGAATGCGTGACGTATGTATCGTCCAAAACGAATGGATAGTATATTAAAAGCTTTATATTCGATGGCTTCCAAGGCAGAGGCTTAGTCTATCCGATCTAGCACACCTAAAAGGGCCTCACCTGTCAGCATATTAGGTTTGGCATAGACATCTCGATACATATAGGGAGAGAATGAGTGTCAATTGCCGTGATCCTTCCCGAGCTATTCGCACAGGGACTATACAATTTTACATGGTACCAAATCAAATTGTATGCCTAGGTACCCAGGGCAGAGGGAAGATTCCAAAATCATCAAAGATCCCTAGTCGATGGAGTCGTCTCTAGGTGGAGTAGCCTAGTCGTCCATTAAAGTAGCTTGATGAAGTACAAATAACCTCCACAGGTGTGAAAAATAGAAGCCAGAAGCCAACCCAGAAGCCTGCCGCACGGGGCCCCCGGGGCTCCCGCGACCCCCAGACGCCTGCCGCCCGGCGGTCTCCTCAGCCAGGGCCTGCACTAGGGAGCTCAGCTTGCCCAGCCCCTCCTCCAGCGCCTCGATGCGCGTGGACACGTTCAGAGACGTCCACATGTCCGAGATCACCGTGGTGCCTGGATTAGTCCTGCAGGATCACATCGATGGATGTATAACATATATTTTTTTATACGAATATGTTTATGTAGTTTAAGTATTTCACCTGGAGTATTTATATTATTTAATATACTTATATAAGTATGTCACTATGTATTAATATGTAGTTTATTTTTATCTATGTTCATGTATGTATAGAATATTACAGTGTTATTTTAGGCGTCCAAGTTGTCATTTTTGTTTTTTTTTTTCTTTAAATACCCACAATAAATGTTGTAATAGGGTGGTTGACTGACAGAGGGTACTCTTTCAGGAGACACAGGCATCACAATTTTAACTAAATAGTCACCATTTGTTATTCTATGGTTCGTGCCGTTCTTGGTAATGAAGTAAGTTGCTAAAGCGTCATCCATATTTGCTTTGTTCCGACAATCAATAGAACTTGGTTAAATAAATTCTTATTCATCATTGTGTATACATTTTGTAATCAGAAATAGATTCAGAATCTCTATTTGTGAATTACATGTCAAATATAGACAACAAATAGAGATAAAAAATATGGGTATCGACAACAGTATCGATTCTTTATTGTTCGTCTTGGACAATTCCTAGCAAGGTCGTATTCGTGCTCCGCGGATTCCGATATATGCATGATGCACGCCAACATTTCTGTACACTCTACCTCTATGTTACTGTTAATTCTAATTCAGTAGTAAATGTACTCAGTTTATAAACAATCCTGGTCACGGCACCACATGAAGAGAACCCTGATCGTCTAATAAAAAAAGGACAATGGGCGTTTTGGTACCCCCCCACCAACCACCACCAACAGCAATGAGTCATATGTCGTTGGAAAGGTCTTTTAATATGTATCAATAGTTACTATGACGTCTCAGCCCAAAAAGTTGTGCTTTCGGAGATATACCGATTTTTTTATAATATGCTATAATAGTCTTCATTACACAATTAAAAAAAACATGTTATAACCATTGACTTATATATTACTTTATAACATGTGAATGGTGTTGTATTATTTATTGACTCAGACAGAACATCGACAGTGACAAACCGCGGGCTGTATTACCCCCTCCCCCGAACCAACCAACACCCCACCCCCCTCCCCCGCCATTCCTCGATGTGTGCGTATGCGCAGGCAACATACAGGTAAGGTAGGTAGTCGTTCGATTGTATTTTTTTTTTATGTAATCCGGTATGGGTGGCTGAGTCGGAGGGGCCAAAGCGCATGCACCGACAATATCACTTTTTTTAATTTTTATGGTAACTGACACGGATGCCTACATCACCTACAACATCCGTGATGTCTGTCAGCCCATAACCGGGTGAACTAAGTGCCATGTCAGTGCTTCCCTTTGATCGTGCCGGCTACGCTGAACTGGACGGAAAACACAAACTATTTACATAGCCGTTTTGACCGACAATAGCAGCCTCGGCTGTGTTCTCCTCTAGTTCAGTATAGCCAGCAATCCAGGGAAGTCTCCGGTATGGCACCTAACTTCTCGGAGGATGGGAGGATGGGTGACCGCTCGACCGTTGGAGGCTGACCGTGGTTCGGATTCCACGTAAAACTGTAGGTCCCTTCCCTTCCTACCTTACTCGGTGGTAGGGTTCAACCCGCCCGGGTTGGTACCACCGCACTGAATGAGAAGTCGGTCAAAACGGCAATATAAATAGTTTGTGTTTTCCGTCCAATTCAGCGTAGCCGGCACGATCGAAGGGAAGCACTGACATGGCACTTAGTTCACCCGGTTATAGGCTGACATCACGGATGTTGTAGGTGATGTAGGCATCCGTGTCAGTTACCATAAAAATTAAAAAAAGTGATATTGTCGGTGCAAGCGCTTTGGCCCCTCGGACTCAGCCACCCATACCGGATTACATAAAAAAAATACAATCGAACGACTACCTACCTTACCTGTATGTTGCCTGCGCATACGCACACATCGAGGAATGGCGGGGGAGGGGGGTGGGGTGTTGGTTGGTTCGGGGGAGGGGGTAATACAGCCCGCGGTTTGTCACTGTCGATGTTCTGTCTGAGTTAATAAATAATACAACACCATTCACATGTTATAACATGTTTTTTTGTATAATGAAGGCTACTATAGCATATATAAAAAAATCGGTATATCTCCGAAAGCACAACTCTTTGGGATGAGCCGTCATAGTAAGTATTGGTACATATTAAAAGACCTTTCCAACGACATATGACTCATTGCTGTTGGTGGTGGTTGGTGGGGGGTACCAGAGTCCATACATTTTTGCCCATCCTCCTTTCTTTTATTAAATACATCAGACCTGATATGCTCCAGCAGTTGTTCGCTCTTCACTCCGCCGCCGAACACCTGGCTCTTTATCTTGTCCACGTCCTTCTCCAGCTTTTGGAACTCGCTCTGTGTCACTATCGATATTCGGCGCTCCGTCTCGTCCTCCCCGGACTGTTGGTTGTCGAAGTGCACTTCTAGTGCCTTGGCTGGAGAGAGGGATTGCCAAATTTTGTCAGCCTTGGTAGCTCAGTAGTTCGGTCGGTCGACTGTTGTTAAGCACACCTGGGCGCGGGCCGTACTTGGATAGGTGACCGCTCAACCGTTGGAGGCTGACCGTGGATTCCACGTAAAACTGTAGGTCCCTTCCCTTCTTACCTTAATAGGTGGTAGGGTTTATCCCGCCCGGGTTGGTAACACCGCACTGAATGAAACGTCGGTCGAAACGGCTATGTAAATAGTTCTCCGTCCAGTTCAATATAGCCGACATGAAATGAAGGGAAGTACTGACATGGCACCTAGTTCACCCGGTGTTATGGGCTAACATCATGGATGTTGTAGGTGAGGTAGCCAACCGTGTCAGGTCCATAAAAAAAAATTCACCTTGTTCTTTGATAGTGGTGGTGTGGTAGGCTAGGCACCACACACAGAGGTTCCATTCCATTCCACAGATCAGAAATAATGGCTAAATGGGATCAATGTTGGCACCGACTTTGGGAGTGCCCGGTGCTCGAGCGCCATTAGAATTTTTGTGGTGTTGCTTATTTATTCTTGAGAGAAACATAAAAAAGATAACAATGTAAGTTTAAGCAGCGTATAAAACCAGTTAGAGGTTTCCTTATACAGGGTGTATTTTAACTGACTGCATTCCTTTCAGGGGTTGCTCTGTATTCTAAACTGAGTAACTTTTGTTCTACAACTTTTGGAAATTGGAAAAAAAAAATTCACTTTCTCCATACATTTAAGGGCAGACCTAACCTCCAAATGTATGGGGAAAGTGAATTTTTTTTTTGGAAATTCCATAAGTTGTAGAACAAAAGTGGCTCAGTTTAGGATACAGAACAACCCCCTGAAAGGAACGCAGTCAGTTAAAATACACCCTGTATAACAAGGATTAAAAAAAGCAGCCAAGTGCGTGTCGGGCCACGCGCAGTGTAGGGTTCCGTAGTTGCGGAACCCTATCAAAATAAATTATTTGATTATTTGTATAATTTTGTAGGGGAAATAAATGAATGTTAATTTGAAAAAGTTCTTCAACAGTGAAATGATGGCTGTCGTCCGTACATTTTATAAGTTGATCGACTATTACTCGTCAACCTGTACAGCCTACTTAGTTGTGATAGTTTTCCTTTTAATTTCGATATATATACTACTGCTGTGAATTTTTTCACATACCTAATAACAACCGTTTAGCTGGCAGGGGGGTTACACACTTGACTCTAACATAAATTAGCACTTAAAAGCTTAATAATTCGCAAACGGATCTCTAAATCGCAAAATGTTCTTCACAAACCCGCAATATTTTTAAAGACCTATCCAACGACACCCCACAAGATGGGGTAGACGTGAAAAAAAAATTCATCCCCACTTTACGTGTAGGGGAGGTACCCTAAAAAAAAATTATTTAAAAATTTTTATTTTACCACTTTGTCGGCGTTAGTAATATGTATACTCATACCAACTTACAGCTTTCTAGTACTAAGGGTCTCTGAGCTAAGCCGCGGACAGACAGACGGACGGACAGACGGACGGACAGACGGACGGACAGACGGACAGACGGATGGACATGGCGAAACTATAAGGGTTCCTTGTTGACTACGGAACCCTAATAAAGTTATACCTACTTCTCAGTTCATGTGATCAGGTGTGTGCGGGTGTGCGTGAAGAGTGTGTTGTGTATGAGTGTGAAGAGTGTCGGTGTGTAAGAGTTGTGTGTGAATAGGTAGAATGTGAGAAAGTACATTCCATGTGGAGATATAACGTTATAGTTTTTAGGGTTCCGTATCCGGTACGGGACCCTATTACTAAGCCTACGCCGTCTGTCTGTCTGTCTGTCTGTCTGTCTGTCCGTCCGTCCATCCGTCCGTCTGTCCGAGGGCTGTATCTCTTGAAACGTAATAGGTAGCCCGTTGAAATTTTCACAGAATCTGTGTTATTATGGCCGATATAACAACGAATAATAAAAATAAGAAAAAGTAAAAAAATCACGGGGATTCCCATAGAAGAAAACAAAAATTGTGTGCGCGCGAGCCATCTATCGAATAGAGTATGAAGCATTTTAACTAACCATGACATTTAACTAATATGAAGCATTATATATAGAAGCCATAGATGGCGTGAGTGGCGCTAACCATGACATGGCGATAAGGAACCCTCGGTGCGCGAGTTCAACTCGCACTTGGCCGGTTTTTGTACGCTATTTTCCTGAACGAATCGTCAAGCGTGTTTCGAAATTCTACAGTCAGCTGATGATATTTAACGTGGCACTCTTCGCCAAGTTCGTTCTACAAGCCGGTGTTGTCGAATAAGTTCACTGAGAACTAAAGAAAATAAAAATGGTATTGTATTGTATATATGGGCGCGACGGTATCCTTGAGCGGCCTGTAAGCTGGTGAATCGGGTAGCTCTCCTGCACCACCCACTCTTCCACACGTCAGAAGCGATATATACAGGGTGTTTCAGGATAGGATTTCGAAACTTTAGGGTTCGAAAGGGGCCCATATTTGAAGACGAAAAGCTCTGAAACCTTTTCCCAGATTCGATCATTTTACAGTACTTTTTGGTGAAAATCTATACATATAATAAAATCGTAGACGTACCGTGTCTGTACATTAACTATTTTTGCAAAACAATACTATGGAGATGGAACGAATAAGTAATAGAACGTAAAAATATAGTTTTTGAAATTTTTTTCTGTTTGTCGGTTTGTCGGTTTGTCGTTCGTTTGTTCGCGCATCACGCAAAAATCACTCATTGAATTCAAAATCTAATTACTAGAAAATATGAAGTTTTATTCTGAGTAACATTAAGTGTTTATTTCATCAAAATCAACCCCCAGAATCAAAAGATATAATTTTTTTTAGTTTAGTTAGAAAGTATCTTATGGCAACACGCCAACACCGCGCCGCAGCGCCGTGTCGCGGCGGCGCGGCGGGGCGGCCGGCGGCATCGCGCGGATCTTTTGTTTAGTGTCATGGAAAAGAAACACGGCTGTAGACTGGTGAGGGTGAAAAATTTCATGTTTGCAGTTTTTATGTTTTTATAATTTATATTACTTAATAAAAAAAAAACACATATTTTTTATGATATTTCGACAAATTTGTCGTCTCCCGTCCTGTCCGTCTCCAGATAAAATTGTTTATATATTTAATAAGTCAAATAACGAATTATAGATGGCGCTTTTGTCTGGTAATTAGATTTATGAGTTCTTTTATCCTTTCATTTCATTTTTAGGGTTCCGTATCCGGTACGGGACCCTATTACTAAGCCTACGCCGTCTGTCTGGTCTGTCTGTCTGTCTGTCCGTTCGTCCGTCTGTCTGTCCGAGGGCAGTATCTCTTGAACCGTAATAGGTAGCCCGTTGAAAGTTTCACAGAATATGTGTTATTATGGCCGATATAACAACAAATAATAAAAATAACAAAAAGTAAAAAAATCACGGGGTTCCCATAGAAGAAACCAAAAAAGTGTATGCGCGCGCGCCATCACCCGAATAAATTATGAAGCATTTTAACTAATATGAAGCATTTCATAACCAGCCATAGAAGGCGTGAGTGGCGCTAGCCATGACATGACGATATGGAGTAGCTCAGTGGTGCGGTCGGTCGACTGTTGATAAGCAACCCTGAGCGCGTTCAGTACTTGGATGGATGACCGCTCCACCGTTGGAGGCTGACCGTAGTTCGGATTCCACGTTAAACTGTAGATCCCTTCCCTTCTTACCTTACTAGGTGGTAGGGTTTATCCCGCCCGGGTTGATACCACCGCACTGGATGAAACGTCGGTCGAAACGGCTATGTAAATAGTTCGTGTTTTCTGTCCAGTTCAGTGTAGCTGACATGAAATGAAGCACTGAAGGGAAGCACTGACATGGCACCTAGCTCACCCGGAGTTATGGGCTGACATGACGGATATTGAAGGTGATGTAGACAACCGTATCACTTTCCATGAAAAAAAAAATTATCTTAGCGGCTTATGTGGGGCCACGAGGTCTGCTGAAATGTGAAGTGGACGTGGTCGAGCTTTAGGCTTCTGTGGACTGCGGAGACTGAAGATGAAGGCTTCTGTGGGTTGCGAGGCTGAAGATGAAGACCTCTGTGGGCTGCTGAGACTGAAGATGAAAGCTTCTGTGGGCTGCGGAGACTAATGATAAAGGCTTCTGTGGGCTGCGAGGCTGAAGATGAAGGCTTCTGTGAGCTGCTGAGACTGAAGATGAAGGCTTCTGTGGGCTGCGGAGACTGAAGATTGATGGCTTCGGAGGGGTTTCGGTGAAGCGTTGCCTATGAGCTCTGCTGAGCACGAGGACCGCAGGGGTCTGCTGTGTCAGCCGGTTCCTTCTTTGAGGGGAGCTTCTGCATAGGCGCTCCTGAGAGTCCGGGTATCACAGTGGGAGGTTGCTGAGGATGTGTCAGTTGTCCGATGAATCATCAGATCGAAGAGAAGCCACCTGCAATCTCGCTGAGGAGGAGGACTTCCAAAGTGGAGTGGCTCCAACCTGTCCCTTCAACGAGTTACAGACTATTATATCAACATCTGTCGTGAATCGAGGAGTTCACCAGATATCGAACTATGAAGAACTTCACCAAGAAGCATAAGAAGAATTAGTATAAATATATACGCATGTAATAAATAGTAAAATAGTATTTAAGTATTATTAAGAGAAGGCTGTGACCTACTGATTGGTCACTGTCATTGGTTCGGTAGCAGGCTTAGATCGAGGTTGAGTTGCTTTTCGCGCGGCCAGCGTGACTCTTTCCCGTATTAGTAATTCAAATAGTTTATATGCACACATTCCTGGAAATTCTACTTCTAATGTAGTTTAGAGAGAAGCGTTATTGTAGATTATAAAATATTACCATTGGTTGCGGCTTCACTTATGTAGGTCGAATCAAGTCTTTAACACGCCTTTTGAAGACTCCCAGCTTATAGTATAGGTGGTGGGGAACACACTCGCCGGAATACCGTTCCATATTTTCGCCGTACGACTTATGAACGATTTCGCAAATACCTACATAAATACTTAATTTTTTAAGTAAATATAATAGTAGGTAGAATCTACCTATGTCTACATATGTAATTACAAAAAATTAAGTCAATACTAACGAGAATCTTGTCCCTTTTTTGTTCGTTCCACTGTAAATATTGAAATACATATCAATCATATCGTACCGTGTGCGGTCGGTAGTTAAAAAGAATAGCCCCACTGCACCTCTCCCCGTGCACGTCTTAAAAGACGACAAAGGGATAAGGACAAGATGCCGTGCATACGGGCGACAGGATAGGATAGGATAGGACAGCCACTTCTCATTTTGGCACGGTTCTACCACCGAGTCATGCAGCAGGTGGGACTTCGTGCCTTACTTGCTGCTTCATAGTTACATATTATCTTGTCCTAATAAGTACTTGGCTAAACGTGATGGTAGGTGTTGTGCTGTAATTTACAAGAGTACTTGCAGCACAACACCGACTACTCTGCTTACCCCGATTGTCGGGATAAAGCGTGTGGTATGTATGTATGTACATATAAAAAAAATTCGTAGAAAAAAAAGGTAATATACCGAATGATTTTAAGAAAACAAATATTTTCTCACCCACAAGCATGGTGTCTTGCGAGGCTGGAGCCTTAGTGTCTTTTTTTTCTGTAAAAAAAGGAAGTTTTGAGTTTATGAATACCAGCGCGCGTGGGTGGCTGTGCCTAGGGACAAATGGTTCAGTTGGCATTTCACAGCCAAATTCACATCTCCTCGCGAAACCGCGCTCAGTTACATAGATGCCATACGAACAGATTTGCGGACTGTTAATACGATATTTAAAACTCGGGAAACACACTCGCCGGAAGACAGTTCCACACACTAGCGGGAAGGTTTTAAAAGCCCAAACATCCATTATTCCCTGCCACCTTATCTCCGCATGTCTCGTCGCAGAGAGACTCAGCACCCTTCCTGTTGTTGACATTGGGCTTTTGAGAACGCATCGGTTCTCTAAATCGCTTCTTTGTCGCACCGCTAGGGTGTGGAACTGTCTTCCGGCGAGTGTGCTTACCGAATCCTTTAACCTGGGTGTCCTCAAACGTCGTATTAACAAGCTAGGCAGCCTAGCAACAGTACGAAAATCTGCTGGCATGACACCTAACTGAGCGTGGTTTCGCAAGGAGAGGTGTTTTTGGCTCTGTCGAATGCACCATTGGTCTCTCGGCACAGCCACCCATGTTGGTTTACATAAAAAAACATCAACAAGTAAAGGGTTCTGCCTGCCTATTACTCTAAGCGGCGCGGCGGGGGGGGGGGGGGGGGGGGGGGGGGCGAGTGGTCGGGGCGTCGGCATCTCTTGCGAGAGGTCTACGGTTCGAATCCGGTCGGCGTGCACCAATGAATATTTTTTGGAGGAAACAATTGCGTGCATTACCAACGCCTGCTTCTTCACCGTTCGGAACCAGTGGAAAACTGTAGGTTCCCTTGCCCCTTACTGGGTGGTAGGCTCAAATGGTAGCAGACTGGTTCGTTTGGTACCACTGTACTTGATGTAAGATGGCCGCATAGCCGCCTCGGCTGTGATCTTCTCTAGTCCAGAGCAGAATAGCCAGCAGTCCAAAGGGAAGTCTCCGGTATGGCACCTACCTTCTCGCAGGTTATATTAGCTGGTCGGAGCATGTGCTCTGGCCCCTTTGATTCAGCCACACCGGACATTACATTTTTTTTTTTTAAATTGCTGTTCAATAAAGAATACAATTATATGAATAACTTACTGGCGTCAACTGGTACGGGTTTTTGCTAGAAATACAGAAAATTGATAAATTATAATTAAGTATTTGTGTACAGAAAGTTCACATACATAATGTGTAATAAATAAATAACAACCCCGCAGACACCCACATATGTATATCCAGGCATACAGAACAGAATCTACATGGGCCTCTGGGACCTCACGGACCTCACCAGGGTCTTCATAGACCATGCAGGGCCCTTGGGCACATTTGGGGCCCTTTTGGAAAGTAAAAAAATAAGTCGATGAAAACATCATGAACTGTCAGACTTAATGGATAGTTTTTTACTCAAGCAATCTATATATGAATTTACCAGAGTGACCGATTCATGTGCAACCTGTATAGATAATATTTTTACTGATGCTGACGTGTTACAATCAAAGGTATGCCACGGAGTTCATTCCGATCACTTTGCACAAATAATATCAGTTAAATGTGAAACTAATAATTATTGTAATAATAAAGCAGCGTATAAACTGAGTAGAAAAACAAGCAATGACTCCATTAATGCATTAAATAGAGACCTATTAATTGAATTTGGAAATGTGGAGAATGAAATAAATTTTAAATTTTTTTTCAATACTTTTGTCAGATATTTAGAAATGCACATGCCTATGAAATCTAAACGTATATGTAATAGAAACAAGTTTGCACAGTGGGCCACACCCAGTATTGTAAGATCCAAAGAAAAATTATTTATATTGTATGATTTATTAAAAAAATATAGTAATCCAAACCTTAGAGCGTACGTGTCCTCATATAGTAAAATTTTCAAACTAGTTACAATTAAAGCAAAACAATTATATTTAAAAGAAAAAATATTAATATCTGACAATAAAATAAAAATGGCCTGGAACATTATCAAAGAAGAAACTGGCAAGTCTCCCAAATCTACCGATACAAAAATAGAATTAAAGATTGGAGACGAATTAGTTAGTGAGAACTCTAGTGTTGCTAACTATTTTAACAAATATTTCTCGACTATTGCTCAAGAAACCACAAAAAATGTCAAGTCAAGTGCTGATGCAGCGTTAGTATATTTGAAAAAATATACGCCCCGCAATACTGAATCAGCAAAATTTAAGCCTGTTACACACGAAGAACTTAATAATATTATTAGTCACTTAAAGTCCAAAAGTTCCCAGGACCTATGGAATATTTCACCCAAGCTAATGAAGTCATTAACTTGTAGTATTATAGATCCATTAGTTACTGTAATTAATCAATGTTTTGCAGAGGGCACATTCCCAGATATATTAAAAATAGCGAGGGTGGTACCATTGTTTAAAAAGGGTTGTTATAGTACTATTGGAAATTATCGGCCTGTCTCTTTGCTTCCTGTATTCAGTAAAGTGTTTGAAAAAGCCATAGAAAAAAGGCTGATTGAATTTTTTAATGAAAATAACACCTTGAATTATAAACAGTATGGATTCCGCAAGGGCAGATCAACTGGTGACGCTATTGCATCAATGATAAAAACAGTCATACAATCGCTAGATAATTCACATCACACGTATGGCATATTCTGTGATCTGTCAAAGGCGTTTGATTGTGTTAATCATGAAATAATTATAAATAAACTTGATCACTATGGCGTGCGAGATATAGAGCTAAGTATTTGTAAATCCTACTTAAGCAACAGACAGCAAATATGTGACGTTAGTGGTGAAAAATCTAGTTGTGAAACCATTTCTATGGGTGTTCCTCAAGGCTCCATTCTTGGACCTTTGCTCTTTTTGATCTACGTCAACGACATCTCCAGTTGTATTACAGATGTTATAGAACTAATCATGTTTGCTGATGACATCTCAGTAGTCTTAAAAAATAAAAGCATTAATGATTTGCGCGATTCGTTTAAACGAACCAAGTTTTTAGAGATTGTATTACTGCTTTAAAGCAGTAATACAATCTCTAAAAACTTGGTTTGAATCAAACAATCTACTACTAAATGTAAATAAAACTAACATAATGCATTTTGCTTTAGGAACTCAAAGACGCATGGCGAACCAAGAAATTGTTAAAACTGCAGAAGAACTAACGCTAAATATTGCTAAAGAAATTACCTTTTTGGGAGTACTATTTGATGAAACTCTCAGCTGGAAGCCCCATATAGACTCACTTACTGGTAAATTAAGTTCAGCATGTTATGCCATCAAAAAAATCAAAGAATTGTGTGGTGTACAAGCTGCAAAAACTGTTTACTTTGCCTACTTTGATAGTCTCATGTCATATGGATTATTGTTTTGGGGAACTGCAGCTGAAGTAAACAGAGTATTTGTTCTGCAAAAAAGAGCATTGCGTTGTATACTGAATATGAAAACGAGGGACTCTTGTAGAAATGAATTTAGTAAAATAGGAATTATGACACTACCAAGTGCTTATGTGTATCAAAACATCTGCTATGCTAGAAAATACATACAAAATGCTACTCTCCAGTCTGATATACATCACCATGAAACTAGACACAAAAATGATATAACAATTGTAAAACACAGGTCGTCTAAAATGTCCAAGAGTTTTGTTTGTAATAGCATTCGATTTTATAATAAAATACCCTTAGAAATAAAAAATCTTAATGATGTATGTTTTAAGAAACGCATTAAAGCCATTCTTATAAAGAAAGCTTATTATAATGTAAAAGAAGCTCTAACTGACAAAATATTGTACTCTGAGGCTGACCGTGTATAGGTTAACATAGTGTACTCAGTGGTAGTGCGAGTGGTATAAGTAATAACAGGATAAACAGAACCTGTACATATTATGTGTATACAGGTTTATAGAACTTCATATTGCTTTGTGATCGGGGCACTGTAGCAGTTTGTGACAGAAGCAGTGGTATTATGTAAAACAAAATGCAAACATATCGTAGAAGTTTCATGTTGCCACTAGAGTAATGCATCGCTTTAAGGTCTTTGCTTACGGTGACGCTTGGTCCGGGTCGCCTCTCTCCCTAAAATATGGTTGAGGGAAGCGATGGCTGGCACTAGCGTGATGCTCGTGAACGGGTGCTGTTCGTGGAGACTGGCCTGCTCCAATTGGTAACATTGTATATTTTATATGTCAGGCGTATATTTTTAAAAGGAACTATAGTATCTGTCATGAACTGTTACATTTGTCGCAGATTTATATTTTTCATCATATTACTTTTTGGTCTTTGAGATTTGTACTACCTCGTATTATCACTGGTATAAACTGAAAATGCTACAAACATGTTCGCTTGAGATTCTGACTGCATACAAATTTTGAATTTTGACAGGGTACAACCTGTACCTTAATTTATACTGCTGACGCATGCTAAATATTAATTTGACTAATTGATACATTAAGTATCAAGTTTATTTAGCACGCATACTGAAATATTACTTTGACTAATTGATACATTAAGTATCAAATTTATTTATTTTATTTGACATTGTACTACAATGTGGTATGAATATTTATAACTGACATGACTTGATACGATATGTATCAACAATTTCTGACAAAGGCTCTATACACCTGATTTTATCTATACTTTTACTTTAACTTTTGATTTTATGTGGTCAGAATTATCAAGCTTAAATTATAGTTATTATAGTTAAATTATAATTAAATTATAGTTATTCTAGCTCTCAAACTATATCTTAACACTGTAAGCGGTGTCTATTATGTTATGTAGCTAGTCACAATGTATTGTAATTGAAGACGTTAAAAAAAGAACCCTGCGAAGTTTCTTGCCGGCTCTTCTTTGTGGGTGTAATCGAACCGGATTGTATAAACTAACAGGACAAATTCAAGCGTAGTGTACTACCATACGAATGATGAATAAAGAATAAAGAATAAAGAATCAGTTCCTTTTATTTAATGACTTGAATATTTTAAAGCTAAGTATTTAAATATTTGTATACATTCTATATAATTCATTTACGCTATGTATTTTTCAGATCTTTTTTTTAATTTAGTAAACATTTTGTTCACTGTTTAAAAATACGAAATCTCATCTGGTTTCCGATTTACATTCAATTAAAATTTAGAAATTTTAGAAACTTCCGTTCGTGCCGCATGTGCCCTTATAAAAGATTACCCTGGACCTCACCAAATCTACATACCCTACAAATCTACAGAACTCAACAATTCAACAGATCTCTACAATTCTCAAGCGGCTTCTCATGCGAGACGTCCGAGGTTCGAATCCGGTCGAGGTGTACCAATGAGTTTTTTTCTGAAATTTATATCCATACCTACACCTGATGCTTCACCGTTCCGAACCGGTGTAAAACTATAGGTTCCTTCCCTTGCCCCTTACTAAGTGGTAGGCTCAAATTGTAACCGACTGGGTTGATACCACCGTACTGGATGTAAGATGGCCGCATAGCAGCGTCGGCTGTGTTTTTCCTCTAGTCCAGTAGAGCCAGCAATCCAGGGAAGTTTCCGGTATGGCACTTACCTTCTCGGAGGTGACTTTGGCTGGTCGGAGCATGCGCTTTGGCCCCTCCGACTCAGCCAACCATTCCGGATGACATAAAAAAAAAACCAAAACAAGAAAAAAAAAACTAAAATCTACGGACCTCTTACAAATAGTCAACATACCCCTACAAGTCCTACAAGTCGACATCCCTCTACACACCACACTGGCCATCAGCCAGTGCATTATAATATTTTTAAATTTTATTTGTCGATTACTTTTATAAATTTGAAATGAGTTAGACAAATGTGATTTGAAATGTTTTTAAAAGCTATGTCAAGTCGATGTGTGCGTTCTTTCTTGTTGTTTATTTTACGCCTAAATTGTTGTCCTTATAGCACCATACCGATTACTCTGCTTACCCTGATTGTCGGGATACAGCGTGTGTTATGTATGTATGTATGTTGTTGTCGTTAAGTTTACCTTAATAAACAGTACATTGCGCTTTCCTTCTATGTTTTATTGCGTTTTTCTAAGCAGAGCGCCTCTCACTCTGAAGGTGTGATCGTTAACATCGAAAAGTACACTATAACTACTACGTGATAAGTCCGTTATGGAATCAACACACCTTAGCATACTAAAATACCCCTGCAAGTCAGTCAACAGACCTCTTTAAGGACCCCTACGGGTCTACATACTCCTACAAATCTAAAGATCTCAGCAAGTCAACACATCTCTACAAAGTATACGGGCCTCTTACAAGTCAACAGATCTCTACAAATATACGGGCGGGCCTCTTACAAGTCAACAGATCTCTACAAGTATACGGACCTCTTACAAGTGAACAGATCTCTACAATTATACGGGTCTCTTACAAGTCAACAGATCTCTACAAGTATACGGGACTCTTACAAGTCAACATATCTCTACAAGTATACGGGTCTCTTACAAGTCAATAGATCTCTACAAGTATACGGGCCTCTTACAAGACAACAGATCTCTACAAGTATACGGGCCTCTTACAAGTCAACAGATCTCTACAAGTATATACGGGCCTCTTACAAATCAACAGATCTATACAAGTATACGGGCCTCTTACAAGTCAACAGATCTCTACAAGTATATACGAGCCTCTTACAAATCAACAGATCTATACAAGTATACGGGCCTCTTACAAGTCAACAGATCTCTAAAAATAAGCCGATCTCTACAAGTCAACAATTCACCACAAGTCAACAAACCTGACCGTCCTCAGTCTGCAGCATGTACTCGGTGACGGTGACGCAGTGTGTCTGGGAGTGCACCTTCGTCGGCGGTGGGGTGCCCCTCAGCTCCACGCCCTTGTGCAACACGTGCTGCTGTTGTGCCAGCACGTGCAGCACAGACTGCAGCATGTTGAAGTCCACAAAGCCGGCCTGCAAGGGTGCCTCTGTTAGTACTAGCTGTGTCAGCAAATCTGACATAGATCCTCGTCCGATCGTAGGCGCCGACACTTTCCAAATTGTCGTGGGCGCTAGCGCTCTGCTATGATAAATTACTGGATTATAAATCGGCCACATGCTACTCCAATCGTAGGTAGGTCATAGGCCGACTGTTCTTCTGTCTTTACCCGCCTGTGTACTGTACAAAACTCTACCGAAAAGCGGGTCTTGTAGGGATTTTTTGGGAGGGTGCTCTTCACCCCCACAAAAATTCTTGTAGGTGCTCAGGCACCGGAGCACCCCCGGAGTAGGCGCCCCTGCGTCCGATCCTCGTGGAGTGATTTCAAAACGTTCGCCTTGTCTGTCTGCCCCTGGCATGACACCTTCCTGAGCGTGGTCTTGCGACGAGTGCTGTGGTGTTATTGCTGTGTCTGATTGTCCGATGGTCAGTCAGTCAGTCTGCCAGTGTGTATGTGTCCACTGCTGGACGTGCCCCTGGTACGAAACCACTGCTTTCCGCCGACATACTTATGATGTCGTAGCTGGCGGGTGGTTTTCCCACACTCCGTTTTCATGTGCACGGCCGCCAGTGTAGGACACGGTTACTCCAATGGTCGTCGCCTCTTCGGCTAACGTGCCCAGCCCACTGCCACTTGAGATTGAGTGTCCAATATCGACTACTTTGGTGCGTCGGCGGATTGCCTCGTTACTCACCAGTCACCATATCACGTAGCGATATAAAACTATAGGCAACTACCTTTGGACAACAGCGACCGTGGATTCTTGGGTAAAACCACCGTGAAAGTCGTTTGTAAAAAAATATTGCCTGTTTCTACCTATGTATCGCAAATTATGATGACATTAAAAAAATGTTATACCTAGGTCAAACAATGTAGGTATTTTATTGTGCACCAGTACAAAAAAAAATTCAAAATAGCCTAGCTTACTGCCGTGACGCATCTCATGATGTGCATAATTTGTATAAATTGGTGTTCAATAAAGAATATCCATACACATGGAACAGCGTGTATAATGCGAACTTTATGTGCAATGCTATTAGAAAAATTGGTAAAAAATATCTACATAAAAAACAAGTATATTCCTGGCTACTAACTATTGGACTTAAAAAATCAAATGAACTATTGAACATAATGGTGTAGTGGTGGTGGAAAGTAGACTTATAAGACTGAATACTGTACTACTAGTATGTACTTATATGTAGTGTATATTATAGTTATTTTCCTTATATTATATTTTACATTCCCACACTCAAGTCTTTTGCTACTACCTACTTATATCTCGCAACATACGACTCTCAAACATCCAAAGGTTGACTGGGAGAAATCCCTGTAAGGGATAAGTCCGCCTTTGCCCCTCATGTAAATTTCTTATTGTGTGTTTATGTTAAATGTTTTTTGGAGCAATAAAGTATTTCTATCTATCTATCTATCTACTTAGTATAGGTAGTAGGTACACAGGTACTGGCTGAGAAAGTTAAATAAAAAATTCATCACTTCATTTTCTAAATGTATTTCCATATTAAGTTTTTTTTTTCTCTCTTTAATCTGTTGACAGCTACCTGCCCCCTGCAAGACAGCTCACGCTAGTGCAGAGGGCAGGGGTTGATACTAAACATGTACAATGTAAAAACATTTATACAAATAAACATCTTTATCTTATCTTATCTTAATGTAAACGCGATGCAGACAGACAGAAATCAAATTGTGCAGCTCTGCACATCTGGCGTTCGAATCTTTCATCTCTCGCGCGAGTAGAGAGACAGGCTGGTGGTGCCCTGAGCAGGACCTATACCAGGTCTCACGCACTCTATGTACTTGCGCGCGCTAACTACCTACCGCCCGACGGGCCGCCGCCGGCGATCTATTTCAGTGGAGATAGACCGCCGGCGGTCTATTTCAGTGGAAATTCGTCAGCCGCGCGATGTATACATAGACGCTCGCCCACGCAACTGCGCGCAGTTGCAAAGGAATACTTAACCACTTTACACTCGATCGTTAAGGTACATTTTCGCACGCAGCGATTGGAGACGTGAAACAGTAGGCTATTAAAGCCCGAAGGTAGGAACATTTTCTATGGAGTGATTTATCTGTTCATAATCATCATCATCATCATCAGCCTGTATCGGTCCACTGCTGGACATAGGCCTCTCCCAAGGCACGCCATCACACGCGCTCTTCCGCTCTTCTCATCCATCCACTCCCGGCTACCTTTTTTAGGTCATCTGTCCACCTAGCCGGGGAAATACTCAGCCAGTACCTGTGTAACTGTGTAACCTATACTAAGTATTCAGTCTTATATTATAAGTCTACTTTCCACCATCACTACACCATGCTAAGAAAATAAGCAAGCTGAAGTGGCAGTGGGCTGGGCACATCTGTCGTAGACCCGACAACCGATGGGGTAGACGGGTGCTCGAATGGAGGCCACGTACAAGCAAACGTAGCGTGGGACGCCCCCCGGCTAGGTGGACAGATTTATCTGTTACGAAGTAACTATTTTAAGTAATCTGTGCCTATACTCACTTCAGGTGTGCCCAGAGCCAGGTCGATCATCTCTGCCACGTTGACATGGACAACATCAGCTAATGCCATCTTCGTCTCTCTACGTAGTAAGCTTTTCACAATAAAATCAGCACTAGGAGAAAATATTCAACAAATCGGCAATAAAATCCGAAGATAATAAAAAGAGATTAGAATCTGTGGGTTAGAAAAATATGTAATAATTTTTTTTTTTCGAAACTCGGTTCGGCGAACTATGCCAGTGTCGATTAAAAGCAAAACAGAAATAAAAAGAAACCTAAGGCTGGCCTCGTGCAGCCGGAATGTCTTTCTGGCCCGGAATTGCATTGCATGCAAGGGATATGACTCCCTTCTTATATTATTAGGTGGTAGGGTTTAACCCGCCCGGGTTGGTACCGCTGCACTGAATGAAAGGTCGTTCGAAACGGCTATGTAAATAGTTTGTGTTTTCCGTCCAGTTCAGTGTAGCCGGCACGACCGAAGGGAAGCACTGAGTGGCACCAAGTTCACCCGGTGTTATGGGCTGACATCACGGATGCTGTAGGTGATGTAGCCAACCGTGCCAGTGTCCATAAAAAAATTGGTTGTCGTAAAGTCGGTTTACGGACGATAGTTTTACGTGATGACGTCATAAAGTATATAAAGTGCGAAGTCAGATACAAAATCAGTTTATAATACTTTATCGTGCTTAGGCCCACTTGCACCAACACAAATTCAATATATAAACCAGTTTAACTCGTTAAGCTAGCACCCGTTGTATGTGTGAACCGCGTTTAAATCCATAACTCGCTACTTAACTTTAAACTCGTGTTGGTGCAAGTGGGCCTTAGAAGTTTAATTCTTAAATCGCAAATGTGAGTACTTTAAAAACTAATAATATTAAGAAGAAAAGCTGTCAGACTGACAAGGGGTAAAATTTTTTTCTGAAAAAATGAAAATTTTATAAAACCGGTTACCCGACAGCCGACAGCCTCGGCAGTGGATTACCGGCGACACCGCCTCAGCGCCTCACCACCCCGCTGCGTCAGAGGAGAAACAAGTGACGTCGCGCGTCCCAGTCAACACGCCTCGCCCTCCTCGCGGTGTGGCCGGATCCAGTGACAAGACCTGCTGCTTCTTTCGCAACCAGCGCACCCAATCCACCACGGTTCGCTGATCCATCGCCCGCGTCTGCCGGTGAGGATGACGAACCAGGGACACGCCCCGCCACACCAGCTACGACGGCTTGGGGCTATCGCGGCCCTGTGTCGCGCTTGCAGCCTCCGCTACCGGTGCAGCGCCGTGCGCAACAACGACGCACGCAAGAGGGCCAACAAAGATAGAAGAGCTGTGTGACGTCGCCCCGCAGTCCGACAGATACGGAGCTCTCCGGGATGGGGGTGGTGGTGGCCTACGTGTGGCCTACCACCACCTATCGCTCGCTTATATGCCTCTCTATCGCTTGTTACGCGCTCTCGCTTGCACATACATGTTCAGATGGAACGTGACACTGTTTCGTGTGTGCAGCCGGTGTTCATCAATTTATAAGACGTGACGTTAATTATAAGTCTTTCTTCAGGCCTTCAGCGGAATTGGACTTTCTCATTATGTTTTTTGACGAGATAACGTCTTATAAATTGATGAAACACGGGCTGCACGCACGAATATCACGTCACGTTGCGTCACGTTGATCACAGGTCACGTTGCGTCACGTTGTTCACAGATTAGATTACTAATACGTTGATATTCACGTTGATATTCAAAGTTACCATGGAAACGTCCTCGGCCCAAGCGGCAGTGTTGCCAAACGTATGGTAATTGCCGTATCGTACGGTAATCAGTGACAGGGGTGCCGTACGAAGAAATACCGTCATTCTTATAGCTGTGTTTCTTTATGACGTTATCACGTAAAACTATCGTCCGTAAACCGACTTTACAGACAACCAATTTTTTTTTTGTGTCTTTCTTTCGATTTTTTTTTTCCCAGTAAACGTAGTAATTCATCAAATTATGATATGGGCATTCTAATAATCGAAGAATCTGTCAGGATACTGTCGTAATTTTCTCGCTGTTATGTTGTACTGGCTCTCCTTTACTCTGTTCGCATGAAGAGGATGGATCCAGTGTATTCGTTTGCATTTCTTTTTTATTATTATTGACGTGATGTGATGACGTCACGTCTTATAAATTGATGAACACCGGCTGCACGCACGAAAAAGTGTCACGTTCCATCTGAACGTGTGTGTGCAAGCGAGAGCGCGTAACAAGCGATAGAGAGGCATATAAGGAGAGTAGGAAATACAAAATATATTTGTCCGTATTTTGCGAGCCTCGAACTCGCGGTCCCTGCCACCAATATTGTGTGACCGACCAGACGTCTTAACCACCCCGCTAAATCGATCATGTACTAGCGAAGCGAATTCGGTCAACAGTAGGTGAAGATTTCATGGCGTTGAGTCTTTTGGAGCGACATCTAGGGTCAATAGTAAATGAAATACTTCAGCGGTAGTTTACTTGATTCGCAGTTAGGTAGGTGTTGCAACGTTGTAGTATGCGCTTTGATATGTAGATGGCGTTATGTAGGATTATTGATAATAATAGTCGTCGGCGCGTTAAAGATTTTCTGCTCTGCCCGATGCGACGTTCCTCCTGTACCCTAATCACGAGATTTAACCTACTACGCTACGCCGTGTTCTCCGCATCATTTTGTATGGAGAAACGAAGTTCGCAAATCTATCACTAGAGGCGCTGCTCCGTTTCTCCATACAAAATGTTGCGGAGAATACGGCGGCGTAGCGTAGCGTAGTAGGTTAAATCTCGTGATTATGGTACTGATGAGTTAGAATAAGTTGATGACTTTCCTATAGCATAATTTTAAGTAGGTACCGGGGCCCCACACTGCATACCACAAAGAATAGTCCCACTGCATATCTCCCCGTTCATGTCGTAAAAGGATACTAAAGGGTAAGGACGAGATGCCGTGCTAAAGGGCGAAAGGCTGGCCACCTCTCACCTTGGCACGTTTTTTCCACCGAGTCAGGCAGTAGATGGTCTTCGTGCCTTACTTGCTGCTTGAGAATTATCTTGTCCTATTACATTGCTTAACGTGGTTGTCGGTGTTGTGCTGTAATTTACCAGTGTTCCTGCAGCACGACACCGATTACTCTACTTAACCTCGATTGTTGGGATACAGCGTGAGGTATGTACCTACGTATTTTTTGTGTCTAGTACGGAGTTTTTGCGTCTACGTGCGGAGTGGAGTGCCGAGAAAATTAATGAATCTCCTCCTGGTCCAAGTCGTCTATAATCCGTTGCCGGCGACAGACAAGAGACACTACGTTTTTCTCAACTTCGTGGTCGAAGTGGTCTCCACGAAAGTTTGACGAAAAAACCCAAGTGCGAGGCGGACTCACGCACCGAGGGTTCCGTAAAACCACACAAAATATTAGTGTTATGTTATGTATTTATCGAACAAATCAATCATCAATACTACTAATAATAAATCTGTAAGGGATGGTCATGGCGTAAGTTACTATGTTTTATGAGATACTGCGTTTGTAGACTCTATGTATGATACTAAAACTAAATTGATTATTTTTAGAAATCTTTTCTGTATGTATGTATGTTCCACCATAGCTCTTAAACCGATCGTTCGAATTCGATTAAACTTAGTACAAGCATATTTTACTTTACGGGACACAGGTAAAAAAAGGCTAAATAAAAGTCAGTTCCGGTTAATACGATAAGCTCAGATGTGGCTCTCATACAAACTGAATTGTTCCGCGCGCCGAAATATACGTAACGCAGCAGGCAGGAACGCAGCTCGGCCTTCTTACTTACTTACTTACTTTGTTCTTTTTAAATACGAATTTCACGCGAGCGAAACCGCGGGCAAAAGCTAGTTTTTAATAAAATAGGAAACAAAAATAAAACTAATTATAATTAAATTAACCTAATGAAGAAATTAAGTGTAAGGTGCGGTGGAAGGAAGGAGGAAACGATAGAGAAAGGGGGGTTCGCTACATACGCTGGCAGCGTTGTTGCCCCTTTGAATCGCTAGCCCTATCCGCTCAAAAAAGAAAGACAAACAAATTGTGTTTCCTTTCATTCAGTTCGGGATCCTTAGCGCGAGCCGGACTCACATTTGTTCGGTTTTTATTAGGAAGCTTGTTTAACCGGGATGGTTCATATCTCTATGTTTGTAATCAAGTATTCAAGTAATTAAGTAATAAAAAAATGTATTATCTTAAAAAGTGGGCCGATTGACAAGCGGTTTTTTTTAAAAAAGCTTGAAATGAAAGTTTAATTACAAATTTAAAAAACCTCGACCCTTAAAAAGTCCAAAATAATTTCCGTTGACTTAGGTACTTATAGGAGGGGGACCGCTAAGTAAATAAAATATAAAACCTCAGAGCTGCGCGGGAATTTACTTAGCGGTCCACTTGCCACTACGCCTACATAGTACGAGTCATCAACCATACATACACCAAGTAAATGTTTATTATTATATTTTATAGAAGACAAGCTGTGCCCGCGGCTCCGCCCGCTCTCATATTTCACTTCACTGCTAACCCCATAAGCTATTTAGCGTGATAGTAAGTAGCCTATAGTATGGGAAGAATCAAGCTATCCGTAGAATTTTGTTTTATTAAAATCGGTTCAGTGGTTCTCGAGTTATAAGCGGACAGACAGACACTCAGACAGACAGAAAGCAGACGTTGGATTTTATTATAGGTAAGGA
Organism: Nematopogon swammerdamellus; assembly: GCA_946902875.1. Classification (NCBI taxonomy): domain Eukaryota; kingdom Metazoa; phylum Arthropoda; class Insecta; order Lepidoptera; family Adelidae; genus Nematopogon; species Nematopogon swammerdamellus. The sequence goes on from OX336336.1 coordinate 24,271,704, forward strand.
AAGAAGGAGTTGTCGATCCACAATTAGGCAGCGCCCTGTTCTCGCTGTCGCGACTCGCGACAGGTGAGGTGAGTGGTAGAGGGTAGAGTTCGTGCGGGCGGCTCCGCTCGGCATAAAGTTGTTTATCGCTCCTCTATTTTCCGCGATACTCTTAGCGTCAATGCGCTGCCATAGTCTATTGAATATATCAGTAGCTCTTATAAGTTTTAAACGTACGCCTTCACTAAAACTTCACTTTCAGTAAGCGGCGGGTGGGGTGGCCGAGTGGTTTGGGCGTCTCGGCTTCTCTTGAGAGAGGTTGGAAGTCCGAGGTTTTTTTTATTATTTTATTTTTATTTTTATGGCATCTGACACGATTGGCTACATCACCTACAACATCCGTGATGTTAGCCCATAACACCGGGTGAATTAGGTCTCATCTCATGTGAGTGCTTCCCTTCATTTCATGTCGGCTACACTGAACTGGACGGAAAACATGGACTATTTACATAGCCGTTTCGACCGACGTCTCATTCAGTGCGGTGGTACCAGCCCGGGCGGGATAAACCCTACCACTAAAGTAAGAAGGGAAGGGACCTAGCTTTACTTGGAATCCGAACCACGGTCAGCCTCCAATACTTGACACAACAGTGCGCTCCCACTGCTACGCTTGACCGCACTATGGCGCGGTGCCCGCCAGACAGCCCCGACAGGAGAAAGCACTCAGAGCGCCGCAGGGTGCGGCGAGGGGGCTTAAAGTGCCGCACGCCAAATAACAGCAAGCAATGTACGGTCTCGGACGGAGTGCTAGCGCGCGAGTCCGCTTAGGACGCCGCGCCTAAGCCACGGAAGAGGTCCGCAGCCGCAGCCAACCGAAGGCAGCAAGCACCATGAACCGCAACTTTTAAAATCCTGTTACCAGTACTCGCGTTAGGAGATTTTATAGCCTTGGTCTTACATGCGTTCGTCTGCGGCTTCTAGTTTATTGTTTATTAGTTGCAGTTCTAGTTTATTAGTTGCAGTTATTAGTTGCAGTTCTAGTTTATTAGTTGCAGTTATTGTTGCAGTTATTAGTTGCAGTTATTAGTTGCTATTCTAGTTTATTAGTTGCAGTTATTAGTTGCAGTTCTAGTTTATTAGTTGCAGTTATTAGTTGCAGTTATTAGTTGCTGTTCTAGTTTATTAGTTGCAGTTATTAGTTGCTATTCTAGTTTATTAGTTGCAGTTATAAATTGCAGTTCTAGTTTATTAGTTGCAGTTATTAGTTGCAGTTATTAGTTGCTATTCTAGTTTATTAGTTGCAGTTATTGTTGCAGTTATTAATTGCAGTTCTAGTTTATTAGTTGTAGTTATTGTTGCAGTTATTAATTGCAGTTCTAGTTTATTAGTTGTAGTTATTGTTGCAGTTATTAATTGCAGCTCTAGTTTATTAGTTGTAGTTATTGTTGCAGTTCTAGTTTATTAGTTGTAGTTATTGTTGCAGTTATTAATTGCAGTTCTAGTTTATTAGTTGTAGTTATTGTTGCAGTTATTAATTGCAGTTCTAGTTTATTAGTTGTAGTTATTGTTGCAGTTATTAGTTGCTGTTCTAGTTTATTAGTTGTAGTTATTGTTGCAGTTATTAATTGCAGTTCTAGTTTATTAGTTGTAGTTATTGTTGCAGTTATTAATTGCAGTTCTAGTTTATTAGTTGTAGTTATTGTTGCAGTTATTAATTGCAGTTCTAGTTTATTAGTTGTAGTTATTGTTGCAGTTATTAGTTTCTGTTCTAGTTTATTAGTTGTAGTTATTGTTGCAGTTATTAATTGCAGTTCTAGTTTATTAGTTGTAATTATTGTTGCAGTTATTAGTTGCTGTTCTAGTTTATTAGTTGTAGTTATTGTTGCAGTTATTAATTGCAGTTCTAGTTTATTAGTTGCAGTTATTGTTGCAGTTATTAATTGCAGTTCTAGTTTATTAGTTGTAGTTATTGTTGCAGTTATTAATTGCAGTTCTAGTTTATTAGTTGTAGTTATTGTTGCAGTTATTAGTTGTTGTTCTAGTTTATTAGTTATACTTACTGACTAGTGACTTCAGCTGACTTGCGACAAAGCCAAACTAATCCGAACGTACATAGTATCGCGCCTGTTTCCCAGTGCAGCGGGGTAATAGTGTCGCGATCCTGAAACACCCTTGCCGCCTCTTCCACTCTCATAATGTTCTTCATACATGCTCGTCGGTAACGGGTACTACGCACTAGACCCTCTTTGAGCACATGCCCAATCTGAGTCCAGGTACATTGTGCATGCAGTAACGTGTATGGCTGGCTAGGCAATATACCTACTTGACACGGACTAAACTAATTTAATCTATACTTTTTAGGTTTCCGTATCCCGTACGGAAGCCTATTACTAAGCCTACGCCGTCTGTCTGTCTGTCTGTCTGTCCGTCCGTCCGTCCGTCCGTCTGTCCGAGGGCTGTATCTCTTGAACCGTAATAGGTAGCCCGTTGAAATTTTCACTGAATATGTGTTATTTATTTATTATGGCGGATATAACAACAAATTATAAAAAATAGAAAAAGTAAAAAATTAAGGGGGTCCCCATTCAAGATCGGTACGTGTTTTTTTCAATGTTTTTTTTTGTGGTTCGGAAACCTCGGTGCGGGGTACATTCAACCTGAATTGAATCTATGCAACAACCAGTTTACTCTGATCTGAAACTAGCATCCTAACCAAAACGTTCTACTAACCAAACAGCCAAGACTTTTTATCAGTTTCGGCAGATTTCAGGTCCTGCCATCATAGCCACGAGCAAAGTCCGTAGTCCGTCTTCACTATGAATAATATGAAGTGAAGGATAGGACCTCGCAGTGTAACACAAAAGTGACACCTCGACAGCATAAGAACTTGAACCTTCTTTCTAAATTTTAGTTCTTCTTCAACTAGTTGAAACTTAGTACCTAGTCACTGAAATGTTTCGTTCTACATTAGACATTCCACCAGGTATAATTTTTGAATTGATATATTTTGAATTTTTGACATATCATTCAATATCAATATCATCATCATCAATCAATATTAATAATAAATCTGTAAGGATGGTCATTGAGTAAGTGACTTTGTTTTATGTGTGAGATACTGCGTTTGTAGACTCTATATACCTATGATACTAAAGTTAAATTGACGATTTTCAGAAATATTTTCTGTGTGTATATATGTATGTATGTTCCTCCATAACTCTTTAACCGATCATCCGAATTCGATGAAACTTTGTACAAGCACATTTACCTATGTGGGACACAGGATAAGCTAAATTCAGTTCCTGTTACATCGTTAGGTAATAGGTATACCGTGAGTATCGGTATCGGGTTTAATTTCTAACTCAAACAGGTAGGTAAACAGCACCAGGAGGACGAAATTAACTGCAAGCTCGATTCCGAATCAATTTAGCTCCGGCAAGATAGGAATAAAACGACGCGACGACGACGACGCACAGACGAAACGAAATAAACCAAATGAATACCCAGCCCAAAGAAAAATTAATTCAACCACCAACAACGGCAGGGCAGGCAGACTGGTCGGCGGACAGACAGACCGGTGAGCGAGCGAACCCTTCCGGCCGGCCGGCCGAATGAACGACCGACCGACCGAACGCACGAACGAACGAACGAACGAACCGATCAGTCAGAATTCAGTCTTTAGCCGGCTACCGTGGAGGCTGCACGCGTTCCAGCGGCGAAAATACTCGACAAAATAAGCGTCAAAAACTTATCGTGATGATAACTCATAGCTGTTATCGTTCAACTTGTTACTAGTGTTTAACTATTTAGACTGTATTTTAATGTAGGTATAACATACAATAAAGTTGACCCGGGGCATGTGTCGGATCCTTGGCGCAGCAGCGTGTCAAGTTATTCAGTTTTGTGGAAAGAAAGCTCCGTAATATTGGGACGAGAAGAGAGGAGCAGGGGAGGGAATGCGTGCGGGCCGCATCTGATTAAAGCCGGCGCGTCTGGTAAGTTTGGCATTTTTTTTTTGCTTTTATTATAGCGCTTTCTGACTCGAATGTCGTACCTACCTACATATGTGTATCTAATGTTGATCTCGACTCTTTTATATATAGCTCGTAAATTGTATGTTTTCTGTGTCTATATAAATTGTGAATATTTTATTATGGTATGCATGTACATATATGTATGTATTTAAATAAGTTAACATGAACATGAAAGTTCATATGAAAACTTACCCATGAGTACAACAACTAACTAGAAGATAAATAAGGGCTGAGTATTAGATTAGCGACGGTAAGATCGAATATTGCTGGTATGCTTATTGTGTAGGCCGAATTAAAAGATGAATTATAGTGAAAGAATTGTTTGCCGGAAATGCGTAGTTTCGGAGAAAAAATTTTTTGAAAAAAATTTTTTTCATACAAAATTAATTTTCGATTTTTTATTTATTTGTTTTAATGCACCAAAACATTTATTTTGAATAGGAATTTATGCAAAAACGACATGCGCCTTTAGGTTAGGGTTAATTTATAGAAGATGCGTCGCGTAGCGACGCATCTTCTATAAATTAACCCTGGTTATTTTTTTTTTAAACCACCAAAACATTCACCCATACCACTTCCCTTGTTTTTACATACATTTATATTCAAAACCAATGTTTTTGTGACTTAAAAAAAAACAATTTTTTTTATTTTGTATGAAAAATTAATTTTGTATGGGAATTCATTTTTTTTCTCCGAAACTACTCATTTCCGGCAAACAATTCTTTCACTATAATTCATCTTTCAACTCGGCCTACACAATAAGTTATACCAGCAATATTCGATCTTACCGTCGCTAATCTAATCCCCCCCCTAAATAAGCCTTAATAAACCAGCAATATGCCTACTACACACACTACAGACTCCCAATCCTACGCACACACCAGATCATACACCAGATAGGTGCGTAGTAGGTACTTTGACTCAACCACATAGCCACAAGTATATATATATACACACCAAAAATATCCATATAATGAATTAAGCCTACATGTAAGTACTTACTCATAAATGAAATGATTAAATCCAACTAAGGAACAAAAAACCATGGGTTCCCCTCGAATTAAAACATTATTTGCAACAAAACGCAATTCCTCGCCACATCGCCCTATCCTATCCAAATCCACTATCCTATCACAATCACATCACGATAGCCTAAGTATAACCATTTTGTCATCCTCGATAGCTCAGTGGTGCAGACAGTCAACATTATTTTAAGCAACGCGGGGCTCAGTCTTTGGATGGGTGACCGTTCGACCGTTGGAGGCTTACCTTGGTTCGGATTCCACGTAAAACTGTAGGCCCATTCCCTTCTTACCTGAAGGGAAGCACTGACGTGGCACCAAGTTCACCCGGTGTTATGGGCTGACATCATGGATGTTGTAGGTGATGTAGCCAACCCTGTCAGTTTCCATAAAAAAAATCACACCATATAATAGTACTCTCGTAAATCTCTCTAAAGGTTATCCATAGGTGTATATTCAACCGGTCGTGGAGACAATCAATTAGTTATTAACAAAAGGGTTATTTATTAAGATGAAATTACATCGAAGTTTACGTACCTATCCAAGTACTATGAAATTAAGAAAGGAACCGACACGAAGAATCTGTAAAGTTGACATAGAAGCATAAAACCTCTTTGCGAAGCCAGACGAATGCAAAAACGACAGTGGACACACACTGGATACGCAGGTTGACAAGACGCACGATCACAAGGCTAAATTACATTATATATTGTCTTGTAGGTTATTCTGAAAACAAGAATAGTAATAAAATTGTTTTAAATTATAAAATTACCATACCTTAATACTTACATACCATACCATAATCAATCAGCACACATCTTCAGTTGGTTACCTATCTATCTATACATTTTTCCATACGAGACGTTTTAAATTTTTGTTGTATTGGTCTTATGAAGAATAATTAAAGATCAGACAATGTCAAGCGAAGACCTCACTAAAGGTGAAGACATGGAGGTATGCAAATCCACGAATGAAGAAACAAATATGTAGATACATATAAATGTGAGGAAAGCTTTATATAATATATTATGAGAAGATTAGAAGCTTAGTTACTGAGGTAGATGCTGGCAGAGGTGAAGGATGATCTTGCAGGTCCATATTTACTATTTATTGATTACTAGTAACAACATAATGTAACCTTAAAGAACCCACAGCAAGCAAAAGCCACAGACGGAGATCAGACAAAGACTGGACTAACCTTTAATCAGAATCTATCAAAGATTAGTTAGTCACGCTCGTGAAGACACAAAGGTCAACAAAGGTACATGCGAAAATTAAACTGAATGATTCTCAAGAGACTAATTAAATGGACTGTAAAGTAGACAGTTATTAATTAATAAACTTACTTACTAGACATATTTTAACTTATAAGAGCGCTTACCCCGACCGAGCAAGTATTATTTTACTTACACGTAATAATAAGGTCAATTTTCACCTGGAATGTAAAACGTTGATGATAATTTATGTTGCCCTATCCGACAATAGCTCGATTGTTTGACGTGAAGCGTGTGATGTTTGAACACTTACGAAGGTCTACTAGTAGAATCAGGATGCTCTCCTCTGTATTTATACAACAGGTAATTGCATTATCGTTTCATATACAGTATCCATACATTACATATTATCTACCAACCTATAATTTGGTATTTTGACATTGTGTGTTAGGTGGGATTATTGTTTAGGTCCTTCTATCAACAGCTGTCTCATTTATATTAGCACTGATTACGTTCTCGAATAGCTATTTCGGAAAATTACCATCTGATTGTCTATCTCCCGTTAGTGGATCTCGTATTAATTTAAACTTCAGAATTATCTTTAAGCCCTTTCAGTTCTTCTGCTTTAAATTACTTTTGTGAACACACAGAAACTGCGGAATTTGCTTACCCAAATATCTTCGTTTTAGACTCCGATACATCAACAGTAAGCTATAGCTTTCAATCCCTTTCAGGTCTTCCATTTTAAATTGCCTTCCATATATCTACATCCGTATAATCATCGATCGTATAATGATATGGTCGCCCGGCAGTATGCTATGCTTGCTTGTTGTAACGTTTAAACAGGATAGGTTAGCACTTACACGCTTGTAAATACTTAGATAAGTAGACAGAAAAAACTTGTTATCTCGGCGACGAAGAACACTTGTTGCGGACAAAAAAATATGCGAATACCTGTCACTTCAAGGACGTTTGGCTAGCTCGTTCCTCGTGCATTCGTCATACAAGTGATAATAAACGCAGAAACAAATGGTGAATTTGAAATATTTCCTTATTTTTCATCAACTCCTTGCCATCCCACCTATCTTCGTAGCACTCGCCGCAGAGAAACTGAGCACCCTTTTGTTGTTGACATTGGGCTTTTGAGAACCCATCGGTTCTCAAAATCGTTTCTCTGTCGCACCGCTAGGGTGTGGAACTGTCTCCCGGCGAGTGTGTTTCCCGAATCCTTTAACCTGGGTGTCTTCAAACGTCGTCGTATCAACGGGCCTAGCAGCCTAGCAACAGTCCGCAAATCTGCTGGCATGGCGCCTCACTGAGCGTGGTTTCGCGAGGAGAGAGTTTTTTGGCTCTGTCGACTGTATCATTGGTCTCTCGCTCGACACAGCCACCCATGTTGGTTTACATAAAAAATAAATAAATAAAAACTCAAATCAACGATTAGTCGTAACATATTCCCATCAAACACTTTTAAGTTCACCTTCGGAATCGCTGGCTGAATCAATTGTAGCCAGTGAAGGCTAAGTCACACGCAGCGAGTACTCGCTGCGAGTTCGCTCGCAGCGAGTGAAATCGCTGTGTGTGACAACCTACTCGCGGCGACTACAATCCACTCGCTGCGAGTAAAAAAGCTGCGAGTAGAATTGAACATGTTCAATTATACTCGCGGCGAGTACGCTACTCGCCGCGAATGTAACCTACGCGCGAGTCGTAGGACAAGGCACTCGCTGCTAGTCGCCATTCGCGCACCGCGCCGCTCCCGTCTCGCGACGTGTCAATCCAAGCCAATCGACTGTAGAAACTCGCGCGGCGCACGCGAGTCTACTCGCTACATGTGACTGTAATAGCGAGCTCACTCGCTGCGAGCAAACTAGCAGCGAATAGATCGCAGCGAGCAAACTCGCTTCGTGTGACTTAGCCTTGAAGTTCTTATTTCGCAGTGGGCACTTTTAACGATCACTGAATCACAAGCGTTGCCATTGTGTTTTGTGTATTGAAATCTAAAACAAGAAAGTATAATAGCAGGATACTCACTTACATATGTAAGTGCCTCATGTTCCATTCTGTCGGTACCTACCTACGCTGTATAAACAACTTGGCACTTGTTAATCTGTGGTTCAGGCAACGAGTTGGGTTTTCTCGATTTTAAACTTTTACTTCTATAATGTATTATATTTTTAATGTATATTTATAATGTATCTATATTTATTTATTAGGATCTCCTGTCTGACGCGAGTGCCCGTAGTTAATAATTTTTTGAAAGAGACGAGGTCGGAATTTTAAAAAAATCTGACGCTTTTCCAAATTCAATTTACGCCATCCCCGAAATCCTCGGGGTCCAGGTATAGATGTTTACAAATCAGAGAATATTCGTTTCTGTTCGATTGTTTCAAATATTATCTGAAAATGTAGCTCACCTCTCCTCGTCTCGCCTCGGCGAAACAAGCTCCGAGACCGAGACACGCCAATCTTCCAGCCGCCTAAGTAATGGTCGTTAGCTGCCTGTCGAATTATCGGTGTTTCTCAATGTCTGCGGGCTGTCACGAGTCACGGACTGAGTCCCGCTTGAACGCAACGTCAGGTTCTCTACAAAATGCTATGCTTGTTTGTTACCCTAGGCAAATTCCTCGGCAAATTCGTAACTACTTGAAACACGTTTCTGTGGCGGAACTTCGTGTTTATACAGAGGTCTTACTTTGATTTAATTACAAGGTTAAAATTTTAAGCAGCTGCCTTTTTTTTTAAGAAAACCAACATGGGTGGCTTTGCCGCGAGAACAGTCGACAGAGCCAAAATCACCTCTCCTCGCGAAACCACGCTCAGTTAGGTGGCATGCCAGCAGATTTGCGGACTGTCGCTAGGCTGTCTAGTCTGTTAATACGACGTTTGAAGATACCCAGGTTCCTTTAACCGGTCCCGGTTCCTTTAACTACGAATCCTTTATTCGGAAAGATACCCAGGTTCCTATAACCGGTCCCGGTTCCTTTAACCACGAATCCTTTATTCGGAAAGATACCCAGGTTCCTATAACCGGTCCCGGTTCCTTTAACCACGAATCCTTTATTCGGAAAGATACCCAGGTTCCTTTAACCGGTCCCGGTTCCTTTAACCACGAATCCTTTATTCGGGAAACACACTCGCCGGAAGACAGTTCCACACCCTAGCGGTGCGATAAAGAAACGATTTAGAGAGTCGATGGATGGGTTCTCAAAAGCCCAATGTCAACAACAAAATGGTGCTTTGCGACGAGTCATGCGTAGGTCCCTTCCCTTCTCACCTTAGTAGTTGGTAGGGTTTATCCCGGCCGGGTTGGTACCACCGCACTGAACGAAGCGTTGTTGGTCGAAACGGCTATGTAAATAGTTCGTGTTTCCCGTCCAGTTAAGTGTAGCCGACATGAAATGAAGGGAAGCACTGACATGTCACCTAGTTCACCCGGTGTTATGGGCTGACATCAAGGATGTTGTAGGAGATGTAGCCAACCGTGTCAGTTTCTTAAAAAAAAAACAGCGGTAAAAGCCTAAACGAACATAATTAATGAGTTAATGCTTTTATATCCCTACGCTGGGTTTAGAGGGCGAAGACCATACCAAGAAGCACTAACTACAACCTACCTACCTAACCTACGTACGCCTTACAGCGGATTTAGGAAATTACTAGCTATTCAGCAGAAGAGCGTTTAAAGAGCCCTGCTGCAAAATAACTGCAGCGCTGCGGCACTCCGCGCCTCCATTGTTCGCAGCGGAAATGAGATTTTGGCGCCAATCTGTTTGTGAAACATTCACCTCACTCCGTCGCGTCTCGCGTCTCGCTCGTGCGCTGCCGAGAGGAAGAAAATCGTAGAGAGAGCGTGCTTATATTGTGTGCTCTGTATTAGTAATTTGTGGGTTACCTAAAAGGAAAAGTTTGTTTGTGCTCGTATGAATTACGAGTACTTAGAATTTTTTAAATTTTACTGTTTTACTTTTGAAATTTTTTATTTAATTTGACCACTGATATAATAATTTTTTTTATATTTGACATCAACAATGTAATGTATAATTATTTTTATAGGTACATCTTTATTGTAAGTTCAGTTTTAAGTAGCAACTAATATATTGTAGTGTAAGTTTCCTGTTCTCTCACCCATTCTGGGTCGACCTATCCCGCTCTTTTTCTAGCGTCATAATCAGCCTTAAATCAATACACCTTGTTCGCATTAAATTGGCGATGAAATTCTTTGCACTTTCTCTACACCTTTTAATAAAATTCATATTTTTTATTTATATCCACAAAAAAGCATAGAGGATGTCGACTTTGTTAAAATCGATTTATCTCCATTTTCTTTCGTAGAATACTTTTTTTAATGGAAACTGACACGGTTGGCTACATCACCTACAATATCCGTGATGTCAGCCCATAACATAGGGTGAACTGGGTGCCATGTCAGTGCTTCCCTTCATTTCGTGTCGGCTACACTGAACTGGACGGAAAACACGAACTATTTACATAACCGTTTCGACCGACGTTTCATTCAGTGCGGTGGTACCAACCCAAGCGGGATAAACCCAACCACCTAGTAAGGTAAGAAGGGAAGGGACTAGGTAGCTGAGTGAGTGTCTTCATAGCATGTTATTCAGACCAGCACGCTGTGCTGCACATACCTACTCATCGTGGTGATCAGCTGGTGACCAACCTGACCACGCAACTGTTTCCAATGTCAAGATTTTTTTGATAATGCTGAAACCATCACTCCACTTCATTCGGCTGCCAACTCTTTCTTCACTCAACCTTTTTCTTTCTTTGTGCTGTCTCTTACTCTATTCATTTCTCATTTTCTCTCTTATTTCTTTTTTTTTTCTTCTCAAGTGCCGCGGGGCATGTAAGCCGGAAGGGGGTGAGGGGGAGGGCGAGTCGTTGACACAGATTACTTGTTGGGTGTGGGAATCATTTGTCAGGTGGATTTAAAATTATTCAACAAGGACATTCGGTTTTTCCGCCGACGACGCACCATAATAGTCGATACTGGACACCGGGTGGCCTAAGCTCAAGTGGCAGTGGGCTGGGCACGTTAGCCGAAGAGACGACGACCGTTGGAGTAACCGTGTCCTACCTACACTATCGGCCGTGGACATGAAAAAGGAGTGTTGGAAGACCACCCGCCGCCAGGTGGGACGACAACATCAAGCATAGAGAAATCAATCAAGTACGTCTCGGCGGAAAGCAGTGGTGCCCGTACCGCTGAATGCTGGGAGGACTGGAAGAAAATCGGAGAGCCCTATGTCCAGCAGTGGACACATACACGCTAACTGAATGACTGACATTGGGCTTTGTGAAAATATTATGTCGTTGTCTATTTACGGAGGCAGATGTCATTTTTATCGTCTCGATCATGTCTCGATTATGTTCTACACCCGCGTGATGTCAGCATATTACACCTCACTCCTGTTGGAGCTAGGTTCCACGTCAGTGTCTTTAGTCGTTGCTTTCTTATTTCGTAATAACTTTTCGTTTAATTTTGTTTCGATGAAATTGTCTGTGATATTGGTTTGCAACGCGTTGGTGATATTGGTTGGTCGGAGCATCACTATTACTGGATGCATGAATGTAACGCGGGCGGAGCCGCTAGTAAAAGGTTGTATGAGATAAAACGTCGCATTTTGTAGGAAATGTGCTGTGGCCCTTCCGGCTTAACCACCCATACCGTATTACATAATTAAATTACAAATTTAAAAAACCCCCGACCCGCTACCGCTAAGTAAATAAAATAATATAAAAACTCAGAGCTGCGCGGGAATTTACTTAGCGGTCCACCGACTCTTTTTAAGGGTCGGGGGGTTTTTAATATGTAATTTAACTTTTATTTCAGGATTTAAAAAAAAACCTTTTTTTCCAAATCTGTCCACTTTTTAAGATAATGAATTTTTATATTACGACAACAGCAAATTCCGTCAACAAAATTTCTATGTGAGTTGGCCAACTTTGTCCTTAAGAATAACTATTTTAATTTCGAAAACAAATTTTATCACCAAATAAAAGGCACTGCGATGGGGACAAGAATGGCTCCAGCCTACGCAAACCTATATATGGGAAAACTGGAAACAGATTTCCTACAAAATACCCCACTTAAACCACTGATCTGGCTGCGGTTTATAGATGACATTTTCATGATTTGGAATAACCCTATAGAAACCCTGAACACATTCCTAACAGACTTGAATAATTTTAGCACACTAAATTTTACACATTGCATTTCTGAAAAATCAATCACATTTCTTGATGTCGACATCACCCTCACAAATAACCAAATTTACACTTCAGTTCACTTCAAATCCACCAATAAACTCCAATACCTACAATACACCAGCTGTCATCCATCACACATTAAACGATCCATTCCATATTCGCTATCCATCAGAGGTCGGCGCATCTGCAATAACCAAGAATCACACACACAATATTACAATACCATAAAGAATGCCCTCCTACAAAGAAATTATCCAGAATCTACCATCCTCAAACAAATGAACAAACCTACATACTCTCCATCGAACAAAACCACAGAACCTGACACATTACGATTCATAACATCATACTTTCACGGAGCACATAAAATAAAACAACTCATCAAAGACAATCTTCCAATCCTCCAGACCAGCAACGAAACTAAACACCTTTTACCAAAACCACCTAACGTGGTTTTTAAACAAAAACCGAACCTGCGCAGCATACTTTCAAAAAATAAACCACCCCAAGAAAACACAAACTCATGCACATCATCATCATCCGGTACCACACCCTGCAACCACAAACGCTGTAAAACCTGTGATCTCATCAACACCAACACTATCATTCATCCAACAAACTCTACACAATCATACAAGACCCAGCCATACTCAACCTGCAAAACCTCTTCATGTGTATACATCTTGGAATGCCGTCATTGCACCTCATACTACATAGGCTCAACCATCAACCCAATACACATTAGGATCAATCACCACAGGTTCACATCCACCTCAGTAAACTCGCCTCTTCCCATCCCAACACATTGCCGTAACCATCAAATTTCATTTAATCAATGCTTCACCGTCCGCATCATTAAATCATTCAGTCCACCACTTAAAGAAATAGATTTAAGAACTTGGGAATCATCATTCATATGGAACCTAGGCGCGCATCATACCCCGGGATTAAATATCGTTCATTAAAAAAAAAAAAAAACCCGTATCAACCACTCATATGTCATAAATATCAACACCATACATAATATGTTATATTTTTCACTGATGACGACAACACAGTCGAAATATCTATTAATTGTGTAATTTTATAAATAATATTAATATTTAAAAATTCATCAAACAAACATTTTGTAAATAAAAATAATTTATTGTCAATAATTTATCGCAAAAGCGATTCTAAGTGTGTAAATATAAAGTCTTTTCTCAAGACAGTCTTGAAAGCTCTCATTCCGCCTCGCGAACACGCCAAGGTTCTTCATCATATATCATCCCAGCACAACCAGGATTCACCTACTTCAGTACTCGCAAGCAACACTCCACCGACTGGCATGCTACCCAGCTTACAGTGCAGGGGCTTTGCTTCGAAGAGCAGCACTTCATAAAAAGAAGAGTCTCGTTGAACAATTGGCTTCACTCTACTCCAGACGTACACTCCCGAGCGACGGTCGCCTACAATACAACTTCTTATACGAGCTTCACTTCCTGACCGAACCATACAGTGTATAAGATTTTTGCTCAGTAGTATTAGAGATAGCATCTTTATATGCACACTGCCCAGTGCCCAGCCTTCATCGCGGAAAAATAGAAGAAGAGATTGGGTCTCTGTATCACCCCACTCATGGTACACTCTCCCTAGCAACGGCTTTCTTTAACATATCCAAGCTTCACTTCCTGAGCCAACCCTGCAGTACAGAGACCTCGCTTCGAAGATAAAACTGCTGAGAGAGGAAGAAAAGTTTTGTAGAACAATTTAAATTCGAGATATAATTTTTACATGTTTGTTTATGTTGTGACATTTGATGACATTGTTCACACCTCTCATCTGATCTGACGTTCATGACACATAGATTTTTTATATTTTGACAATATTAATTTATTCTTTTAATGCTAATGTAATATGTGCCAACATGTAATGTATGCACTCATCTGCATTTTCATCAGCTTCGAACAAACCAGTTAAATTTCAAAGCCCTATTTATCGCGTGTTTCTAGTTGGATACATATGAAAAAATAACTCACCTAATGTAAAAAAACACAATATTCTGTTTTTAAAAATGAAAGAAATATTAGACAAAATTAAATATCATGCGTCTAAATTAGAACAATATTACAGCCATGTCTACTATCTCGGAGAATGCCTTCGACGCGGTGTAGCACCTAAAGGCTTAATCCACAAAATGCCATTTGACGCCATTCCACAAGAAATTAGAAACCCTTTCTATGCATTACAAATCATTCAATCTCTACATACAACCCAACTATTACATACACAATATGTACAACTATGCACACAACATAAATATAATCTAGACAATACATTACAAGTGACTCTTATATGTTTCCCACATTTGTATTTGGCTGTGAATAATATCTTGGAATCAAACAAAAATAATCTTGAAGTATACAAAAAAAGACTTGACCAAAAATTAAAAAAATTAATTATCTTTTACAAACAACGAAATCAATCACATAATAACAATAACAACACGAACAGTAACGCTCCAACTCCAACTAATATACAGCTAAATTCGAATACATTATTTAACATCCCACCACCACCGCCATTAAGACATCAGAACGAAGACATTGAGGAATCCCGTTCAAATGGTACAATTTACAACCTATCAGACAGAAACCTAACACCTACCGAAAAAACAATCCTCGAAAAAGGCTTATCATTTTGCCCAACCACACCACTAAACAAAATCGAATTAGTGAAGGATGCTCTACATTTCGGTAGAAAACTAAAGTGGAAATTCTACTGGAGCAAACAGCCCAGTAAAAACAGTAACGCAGAACAATTACACGAGAGCATAAACAAATTCAAAGAACCCTCAAAACTGGAACCTCCGGCACTTCCGCCCCATCATCCTATCGAAATATTTATGACAAATATATTAACAAAATTGACCAATGACAACTACACTAACACACTACAAAACACCAACCAAAATTTATCCACTAATGAACAAAAAGCACTGAAAACCTTAAAATCAGACAAGAACATTATCATAACACCAGCCGATAAAGGATCAACCACAGTTATACTCAACAGAAAAGACTACATTCAAGAAGGAAAACGACAGCTCGAAGATACAGCATATTACACACCTATCACAAAAGATCCATGTAAAACTGTTACAGAAAACCTTCAAAAATACCTAAATGAGAATGCAATAGATGAACAAATCAACACAATAACACTGCATACACTGCTACCACCCAAACCACGTACTCCACACTTCTATATGCTACCTAAAATTCATAAAGACAATCATCCAGGCCGACCCATCGTAGCATCATATGACAGTCCTACAGAAAGAATATCAGCCTTCATCGACTATCACCTTCAACCTTTAGTTAAAATCCTTTCATCACATGTCCGCGACACATATCACTTTCTGGAAATACTTAAAAACACAGTTCTACCACCAACACCAAGTGAAATTATATTAGTAACCATAGATGTCGTATCTCTCTACACAAATATACCACATGAGGGAGGCATAAGCGCTATGGAGTCATTCTTATCTAGCAGACAACAGCAAATTCCGTCAACAAAATTTCTATGTGAGTTGGCCAACTTTGTCCTTAAGAATAACTATTTTAATTTCGAAAACAAATTTTATCACCAAATAAAAGGCACTGCGATGGGGACAAGAATGGCTCCAGCCTACGCAAACCTATATATGGGAAAACTGGAAACAGATTTCCTACAAAATACCCCACTTAAACCACTGATCTGGCTGCGGTTTATAGATGACATTTTCATGATTTGGAATAACCCTATAGAAACCCTGAACACATTCCTAACAGACTTGAATAATTTTAGCACACTAAATTTTACACATTGCATTTCTGAAAAATCAATCACATTTCTTGATGTCGACATCACCCTCACAAATAACCAAATTTACACTTCAGTTCACTTCAAATCCACCAATAAACTCCAATACCTACAATACACCAGCTGTCATCCATCACACATTAAACGATCCATTCCATATTCGCTATCCATCAGAGGTCGGCGCATCTGCAATAACCAAGAATCACACACACAATATTACAATACCATAAAGAATGCCCTCCTACAAAGAAATTATCCAGAATCTACCATCCTCAAACAAATGAACAAACCTACATACTCTCCATCGAACAAAACCACAGAACCTGACACATTACGATTCATAACATCATACTTTCACGGAGCACATAAAATAAAACAACTCATCAAAGACAATCTTCCAATCCTCCAGACCAGCAACGAAACTAAACACCTTTTACCAAAACCACCTAACGTGGTTTTTAAACAAAAACCGAACCTGCGCAGCATACTTTCAAAAAATAAACCACCCCAAGAAAACACAAACTCATGCACATCATCATCATCCGGTACCACACCCTGCAACCACAAACGCTGTAAAACCTGTGATCTCATCAACACCAACACTATCATTCATCCAACAAACTCTACACAATCATACAAGACCCAGCCATACTCAACCTGCAAAACCTCTTCATGTGTATACATCTTGGAATGCCGTCATTGCACCTCATACTACATAGGCTCAACCATCAACCCAATACACATTAGGATCAATCACCACAGGTTCACATCCACCTCAGTAAACTCGCCTCTTCCCATCCCAACACATTGCCGTAACCATCAAATTTCATTTAATCAATGCTTCACCGTCCGCATCATTAAATCATTCAGTCCACCACTTAAAGAAATAGATTTAAGAACTTGGGAATCATCATTCATATGGAACCTAGGCGCGCATCATACCCCGGGATTAAATATCGTTCATTAAAAAAAAAAAAAAACCCGTATCAACCACTCATATGTCATAAATATCAACACCATACATAATATGTTATATTTTTCACTGATGACGACAACACAGTCGAAATATCTATTAATTGTGTAATTTTATAAATAATATTAATATATAAAAATTTATATTACTAAAAGAGATTTATTTGATATAAAATGAATACAAAATTAAAATGCTAAACAAACTACTTACATAACTATATAAAATATTTCACTGAAATTTTGCCTGGGGATGGAGCTGAGTGTTCCCAGCATACTCGCTGCATTCCCACGCTGGATGGCGATGCTGACCCTCTGTTTGAGATAAACTCCTGAACGAGGGTCGCCCCATATAATTTTTAATTTTGAGCCTAAAGTGTGCACAAGATTTTTTACTTCCTTACTCCAGGGGCCTAAAGTTTCGACGGAGTTATATTACTTGATTATTTGATTTGATTACAAACATAGCTAACAAACATCCAGATTAAACCAGCTTTACAATAAAAACCGCATCCAAATCGGTCCATCCGTGTGGGAGCTACGATGCCACAGCAGACACACCCGTACACGTACACACACGCGTAAAACTTATAAAACCCCTCTTTTTTCGTCAGGGGTTAAAAAACATACATAGATAGAAAATTCTTTATTGTTCCACAAATATTTCACAAGTATAACACAGTGGATACAGGTACATGAGGTGCAAAGGTGAACTTACAAACAAACAAACAAATTAACAGAGGCGGCGAAAGGCGTGGGCGACGTGGGTGACCGCCCACGGTCTCGCGGCCCGAGGGGCCTCGCGCCTCGAAAGTTCATGCAGCTTTGATTCATGAAAAACTAGATCTAGAAAAATTCAGCTAGATCTATTAAAAGAGACCGCGAGTAAACATGTTTAGACTAAAAGGCAAACTAAACCTTGCTATAAAGCCTTTATCCGGCACAAGATGGGAAAGCAGGACAGAGGCAGTGAATATTGCAATAATACAGCGGCTGTATTATTGCGATTTCATGATGTTGTTGAATGTATTGAGTATTGTATCGGTTCTCTTAGCCTGTTCTATAGGTACTACCGTGGACGTTGCTCTGATGAATTGGCTTCCCTCATCCCTCCAGCCCCCATCCGTATCCGCCACACCCGCCGGACTCGCTCGGAACATCCATATGTTGTTGACACCCAACTACTAAGAACACATCGTTTTTCGAAATCGTTCCTGTGTCGAACGGCGAAAATATGGAACGGTCTTCCGGTGAGTGTGTTCCCCACCACCTATAACCTGGGAATCTTCAAAAGGCGTGTCAATAAATTAGACGACAACCTCTTTGTCCGCCTCATAGCCGGCATGGCGCCTCTCTGAGCGTGCTTTCGCGAGGAATGGTGTTATTGGCTGTTTCTGATCTTCCGTTGAAGTATTGGGCAAAGGAACCCGCGCCGGCTGTCTATAAAAAAAAAAAAAATAATTGGCAAAATTGATAGGGCCTCGCAAAATTTATCTTGCCCACATCAAATTAAGTTCATGCCCCGCCACTGAACAAACAATATAGATATGTAATATTTTATTAGTATCGATAATTATCTCGTTCCGAAGTGCCTGCTCTCTCTGTCAATGAAGGCTCCTGTCCTCGCATGTTCCAGCCTGCTCGCTGAATGGATCGGCTTTGTTGGCTTCATTCATTGTTCTTGGTTTTGCATTTTGTTTTGTGAATGAGCTGGGCTGGCGGCGGGCGCCAGAGAACAAATCGTTTTGACAGAACTGGCAAATTAACAACTCCGCGAATCGTCGCGCTGCTCTACATGAAAGCTGTCAAAGAGTGGCACTTATGTTTGCTTCCCACTTCGGTGCCCGAAATGGGCAGTGTGTAAAAGGTACTTTGGCTGGGACATTAAAATCAAATATGGCATAAAACCAAAGACCGTACCAACTAGTTACGTTACGTACCAACCAACAAGTTGGTACGGTCTTTGCATAAAACTTGCAACTTGCAAAATAATTTTTACGATACATATTTATATAATCCTGTACTGTGCACATGCAGGCTGATTCTGCAATAGTAGTAAATCTAGATAGTAGTTAGTAGTAAAAAAAAAACACGTTTCTTGTATGGGGACCCTCTATAATAGGTTTCCATAGCCCGTACGGAAACCTATCCGTTTCCTATGCCTAGCCTATGCCGTCTGTCGGTCTGTCTGTCCTACTGCTATTTTCTTTGGAACCGTATATTTTCACAGAATATATGATATTATTATGGCGGATATAACAACAAATAGAAAAAGTGGAAAATTAAGAAGTATCTCCATACAAGAAACGTGTTTTTTCAACATTTTTTTTGTGATGCGAAAACCTCGGTGCACGTTTCCGACTTGCACTTGGCCTTTTTTTTATATTATTTGCTAGGATAATAATACCACATATATAGGCTTCCGTACGGATACGAAACCCTAATAAAATACAGCTCATACATTATGTCAATTCTATATTATTCTTCGTTCCGTGGCCAGCTTAACTGTTCTCACAAAAAAAAAACTACTGTTGTAATACAAAATTCAAAGGATTTGTCCTTCCCCTGTTGTCCTTTTGGGTGATTTTTTTTTATCGGATGCCCACTTCGGCATTGATTGATCAGGGCTTTGTTTTTCTCGGAAACATATAATTGACAAATTTCTTAATTATTTTAGGGTCCTCTTCCCTCGGTCTTCTTACCTGTCAGTTTATTGTACCGTATCTTTTTTTATGATCGTTTTGGTTTTAAAATAAAAATATGCAAGAAATATATATGAAAAATTGTTAGGTTGCTTTTAAAATTGCAAGTGCTTACGTGGAAACCGAGGCGAGAGAATCAATAAGAAACCCCACCTTTAATTAGTTTAGAGATGTAATTTAAAAGCGATCAACCAGTTTTTTATAGAAACTATAAGGTGTCTAACGACGCCCATGGACATTCGGTCGCATGCGGGGGTTGCCAATTTTTTTTGTTTTTAGGGTTCCGTATCCGTAGGTTTATAGGTACCGTATTTTGAACCGTAATAGGTAGCCGGTTGAAATTTTCACAGAATTACTGTTATTATAGCGGATATCCTAACAAATAATAAAAAATAAAAAATTAAGGGGTCAATCATTCATTACTAGTAAATAAAAATATAAAAAAAAAATTAAACATAATTAAACTCAGTGTTATTAATATTATTATAGTGCAAACTCTAAAGTATACGTAAAACAACAAATAATAAAAACTGGCCAATTACGCGGTGGAACCCTCGGTGCGCGAGTCCGACTCGCACTTGGCCGGTTTTTTTTTTGACTACTTAAACCGTTGTCATGACAGCCTAGCAATGTGTCCACTCCTATTTAAATTTCAAAAGCTGAACTTCATAATGGGCTTTCGATTATAAAAACTGTAAATTAAAAATTATTCTGATAAAGTGGTTGTCCAGTTTACTCTACACTTCTTTATGTTATGTCTATGTCCAACCAATTTCAGGTCGGTCGGACCGAGGGTCGGACTAGTTCTCCAGACTGGAAACATTATGAGGGGCCGAGAAAACCTGTATTTTTTGTACTTTGCCCCCCCCCTTGTACTTTGCCCTTGTATTTGCAGATGCGATGGAAACTACACGATACTTTGAGCGCGGTGTTAACAACGAACTCTCAACATAATTAATGCTACCCACCTTTGTATATCTTTGGTGCGGAATTCCAAAAAGAAACGAAACTATTCCGGATAAAGTTATTCCGTTTCGTTGTCTCGTTTTGAAAATTGTCAAGAAAATATATAAGTAAAGTAAGTAGATTATCCTCCTTTTTGCTTTGCGCAGTCGGATAAAAAAAGTTTTCTGTGGAATTGACATGAGCACTGATATGGCACCTAGTTCACCCGGTGTTATGGGCTGACATCACGGATGTTGTAGGTGATGTAGCCAACCGTGTCAGTTACCATAAAAAAAAAATTATAATTATCTCACACTAGATTAAGTGAAATTTTTACGCAATTGGGGAATGGGAGAAAAGCTCAAAAAAGTTCAAATTTAAATAAACAAAGCAAACATACTAAAAGTGTCAAAGCCCGTGGATATTCGGTCTTACGTGGGGGTTGCGAATGCCATCCCGGCCTCTCTTGAAGGATCCGAGACTATACTTGGGGGGGGAAATGTGTGGGCAGGGAGAGCGTTCCAGAGTTTACCAGTTCTGTGGAGGAAAGATCTGCAGAAGCAGAAGTTGCAGAGCCGATTGGAACGCATCCGCGGCAAGTCCTCCGTGGGATGCAATCTCTACCCAGTGCGCCTTATACGGTGGTGGAAAGAGTCGGTGGGATCGCGTCGAACAGGTCCTTTTTAGAAGCCAGCTTGGCTTTGCTCTCGACATGGCGCCGGAAGTTTAGGTCACATTCACATGTCATTGTCTACTTCTCAAACACTTCTCAAATTCTCAGCCTTATTCTGATTGGTTGAATACGTCAAGCATCACGTCGCGCCGGTCGAGGTGTGTTTGTGATAGCATTTGACACCTCCTGTCAACACTCGCGGCTACCATTCCGTGTACGTACCTATACCAACCACTACCACATCCGCCGGTTTCACTCGCAGTGTGAGCAGCATGAGAAGGGTGACTTTTTATTTGTTCGGATAAGGATTCTACTCGGGATAAACTAGTAGAGGCAAACTCGTCTTAGTTCGAGAGAGGCGTGTGTAAAACAATATAATATTAATAAAATAAATTGAATAATACTTAGGTAAATAAAACACAAAAACAATTTGCAAAAAACCTCCTTCGTAATTGCAGTGATATTTTAATGGGTAGATTAATTATGTAATTGTTCTAACTAGGTTAAAAAGTAAAAAAGTTGACTGGAAGAAAATTACATGCAGCATTAAGTACGCCTTTGCTTTGCGCACTCCTATATTTCTTTTTATTTCTTGTCGTGTACTGTTCTTCTTTCAATAATTGTGTGCAACAAAGGATTGTTTTTGAAATTTAATGAATGTTTTTTTTATGGAACCTGACACGGTTGGCTGCATCACCTACAACATCCGTGATGTCAGCCAATAACACCGGGTGAGCTAGGTGCCATGTCAGTGCTTCCCTTCATTTCGCGCAATTAAGAATTAAGAAAGAGATATTAAAAAACTTAAAATGATTACAACCACTTCGTTGCACACTTAAAAGTTAGGGTAGGGTGGGGCTATTTCGCCGAAAATTAATGTTTTTTGGATGCCATTTCTTGCATTGTCAACTTTTACGTAGTTTAATTATTTTATCCTTCCAAATGTCTTCGGCTACAGCAAAAAAAAATATTAGTGAACTCTTTATATTTTTAATAAATTAAAAACAAAAGGCTGTCAAATGCCGGCGGAATAGACCCACGGTGCGATGGGGCAATCCCGCCGGTCTCGTTTTGAGATGTATTTACCTTTGGAACTTTACTGGTCATGCATAATTATGTCTAGCCTCAGTAATACTGATTCTAATGATAAAATCCCGAGTTTTACATATCGGCGAAATATCCCCACGGCCCCACCTAGGTAAGTGAGGGTAGGAAAAAAAAATTTTAATAGTGACATTATATTGTATTCTTAAGTACTTATAATAGTTTCACACCATTTACACAAAAAATAATAATTTAAAATAAATGAAAAATAATAAATGTCAGAAATAACCCGTTAAACATGCATCTTTTTATTTTGATTTTTGCGCGTTTAGATTAATTTATTTAAAAAAAAAACTAACCTATGTGAAGTTATAATTACTCTAATTTGGAATAAATAAGGCTTAAATCGAGGTTTAAGGCGTAACGTAAGTTTGAAACCTTGTTCCATGCCCTCCTGAGCAAAACCTTTCAGTATTTCTTTATCAGACTTTGCTGTTTCTATGCCGAGTCCAGATATATTGGTGCGTGTACCAACTTGGAATGATTTGTAGAAGTCGAGTCTCGATTCCAGTTAAACCCATCTCCTACGGAGCGGCCGATATCGGCCGCTTTATACATTATTCTGACACATTCTTAATCCAGTCAACTTTATTGTAGCCACATTATAATTCGCCCGTTTTCTTCGAATAGACGGATCATAATGTATATTGTTTTGTTTCGTATAATCATCGTATCATCGAACGAATTCAATTCTTGTGATAACACCGACCCATTGTTGTTACACCTGTCCTCCAGATATTTTTTTAAGAACTCAAAACAAGGTGTATTCATTCACAATGAATCAACGTGAAATGTCTTCTCCGAAACCCTCTCGGCGTCGTCGCATTATGCTTGGCGTTTTTTTATTCTTGTTCGTCAGAAATGTAACAGAGCGCTCGGCATCCCTCAATAAACACAGCTGGGACAACATACCTGTACTCTGCTCAGAGCAACCCCTGGCATTTGTGCCGGGGGTTGCGATAGACGGCAGAGAGAAGTAAGTAGTAAGTAAGTAAAGCGGCGGGTGGCCGAGTGGTTTGGGCTCGGCTTCACGCGAGAAAGCAGGCAGCGATGCAGCGGTTCGAATCCGGTCGGCATGTACCAATGAGTTTTTTTTGACGAATTTGTTTTTTTTTATGGAAACTGACACGGATGGCTACATCACCTACAACATCTGGTTTGACAGCCCATAACACCGGGTGGACTTGGTGCCACGTCAGTGCTTCCCTTCGGTCGTGCCGGCTACACTGAACTGGACGGAAAACACGAGGCTTATCGGACCTTCATTCAGTGTGGCGTTACGGAGGGCGTTACCAATCCGGACTTCCGGTTTCTACAGGTCTACAGTTATATTTCTATAGGAACAAAGTGTTTTTGGATGTTAACCGGAGAGCGTTTCGATATGAATACTTTAACGTCCTACATTCGAAAATGTATTGCCGTTAAATTGAGTAGGTACTAATTTAGAATATCAATTTAATTAAAAAAATAATTAAGGACTTTGGAATTCTAACTTAAGTCTAATTTAATTGTGCAAACAAGACAAGTTGTAGCACAGCATAGATAACAAAACTCAGGGGGATATTCTTGAGTAGGACAACCTGTCTCGACCCTTCTCACGGCAGCCTTCCCAAATAAGCAGCGTTATTGTAAGGAATCTCACCGGATAAATCCAAAGGAATCCAACACGTTTACCTATGCATACTTAGGGAGGAACTTGTCTCCTAATAATAAGGACTTAGCCAAAGGTATTATGGAAAAAGTCACATTGACCTGTTTGTTATTATAAATAATACATTTAAATGTGGTAGAAGGGATAAAATGCACTACTGGTATAACTTAGACTTAGAATATGCCAGATTGACGAATGACAGTTCCAAAATAGTAATTATGTATAATTTACGTGTATAACGTTCTTTGAGATTAAAACAAAGATTCTATAAACCGAAAATCCTCAAGCGACGAAGCGATAACGATGAATATCCACTGTGGCCCCGGAAACGTATGAAGCAAATAATTGTACCGGAATAGCACTAGTGTTTTTACACTTCCTTGCCAAGCCGGTCGACCGCATCATTGACATGTCTCGCTAACTCCAAATCTGCATTTACAGCAGGAATAATGAGGATGATCTCGTCAAATTCAACCTTCAAGCATAAGAGCTAATAATGTTATTAGCGTTATAATCACACTCCTTATTGTGTTGACACTTGACTCATGAAACGATTGTACCTCTCATAACTCCCCATTGTTCAAAACGAATGTAGTGTTTTTCATCTCTCTTTGCGATATATGCGCTTGTTCCAAATACGGTAAGGCCGTGCGTGCTCTCTTCGAACCTCTATCCACCTTCAACAGAAGCGATGACGTGTTTGCAGTCAACACTGACAGTGTCCGCTCTAGCGTACGCTTCAATTCTTAGAATCCAGTCGTTCACAACTCGGGTGGTGACGGCAGCAGCGCGGCGGAGGTGTCAGGCGACTACGGAATCAGAATGTTTTCACAGGCGCTCTGGAGGCCACAGTCGATATTCCCGGCTAAACTTGCGAGTATGCAGTGTGAGAAACGGGAAGGGAAAATAAACATGCGCCGAGTGTTATTGTTGCGAAGTGCGCAGTTGGAGGTGTTGAGTACCGGTTGCGAAGTGCATGTGCGCGTTTTTCAATGGCACGAGGTTAAATCTGGTAAAATAACCGAGTTGTGGTAGATCCGTCTTGTCCGTGGAAACGGGCTACGTGTTCAGATCACTGAATTGGGAATCAATTCAGTAGTTCAGGTATTTGTACGTGTTTGAATGGCAGGAGGCAACGGTATGAGGCCATTAGACTTTAGTTAGACACTATGGGATGCTGCAATTGTATGGTCAAACTGAACACAATATTTTGTAACATTCAAAACGTGGATAAGCAAATCCGAATAATTTATTTGTAGGTAGTATAAAGACTTAGAGTAGACTGTAACCGGCGCGAAATGTAGATCTAAAAAATGTAAAATTATACAATGTTATCGTTGTTGGGTCCATCAACCTCCCGAATTAATTTTGTATCTTTGTATACATATGTTTACGTCTCACTTCATTATCCACCCCATATGCTTCTTTCTCCACATCCCAAAGGTAAGTTTGAAGTAAGAATGCTCCATTGAATTACTTAAACTCGCCTCGTGTGTTAGAGAACGTATTCGCAAACTGTTTCTATCCGATTCTGATTGCGACGAGTAACATTCTTGTAATTTTTATTCAGATGGTTTTATATTATAAAATATATGTATACATATATGTAGTTTATGCTTAAATATAATATGTACGTACCTTATAGTATTTATTTTATGTATGTATCTATGTAAGATAAGATAAGATAAGATAAGATAATCGTTTATTTTGCATAATAACTAACTTAACCTATTTACATTTTATATATACAATTCTTAATTTACTATGTACTTAATGTACCTATATGTTTGTGTCAATTTATTTAATAGTTTTATTTTTCACGCTTCTCTTTTGCACTGCATTGTCCGCCCTATCAGCTTCTCCACATCCCAAAGGTTATTTTGTAAAGAATGCTACTTTGCATTAAACTCACCTGTTGTGTTCCTTTTTATGGTGTACGGTGTACAATAAAGGATATTTTGATTTGATTTGATTTGATTTGATATTTTATGGTGTATATTTGAATTATAATTTGGAATAGATAGACAGCGTTACAGTTACCCTATGGCACATAAGTATAACTACAAGATTAGGTTAGCAGATAGGTAGGTAGGTAACCTTGAAATAGGTTTATGTTTTGTCAATTAGATATAATTCGAAGATCCAGTGAAGATCCCGT
Source organism: Nematopogon swammerdamellus (assembly GCA_946902875.1). Classification (NCBI taxonomy): domain Eukaryota; kingdom Metazoa; phylum Arthropoda; class Insecta; order Lepidoptera; family Adelidae; genus Nematopogon; species Nematopogon swammerdamellus. The sequence continues at coordinate 24,298,226 of OX336336.1, forward strand.
TACAACGAGAGCCAAGGATCGCCATTTCAATAGTTCAAGAAAATATATTGAATTATTAACCTTGACGAGACGATTCGAATCGACTGGTTTATAAATACCTACTACAGTGGAATGTATCTTTGATGGTGTAATAAATAATCATCGAATATATTAATTAGTCTGTCTGTAGGTACTTCGATTCGATATAGACGTTCTTAACGATATGTTAATAGATGTATTTTACTAATAGCGTTTCATTATTTGATAACGATAAAGTGTGAATTTTAAAAACACATTTACCGTTAATATGGTCGGTTCTGTTCTTTGTATCATTCTAATTATCCAACTAATTTATAAGTACTTTTATGTTCCAATTCTTGCATTCTTTATGCCACTCAGTGTGCGGACTTATTGCCTTAGGCGATTCCTTCCAACTCGTCGGACCTGCATACAGTTTTACCCGAAACCCGAATCATGGAGCAGCCGGACAAGGTATGCAGTATGCACATAAATGTTTTCAAATGAGAAAACATCTCTTGTTACACGCCGACCGGATTCGAACCTTGGACAAGAGAAGCCAGCACTGACAATTTCGCATATGGTGGTCGGCGCGGCCTTGGCTTGGACTCACGATCTCAGGTTCCGAGGTTCGAATCCGGCCGACATGCATGCAATTAGTTTTTTCTGACGGTACAATTAAAGAGCATACCTACACCTGCTGCTGTTTCACCGTTCGGAGCCGGTGTAAAACTTGCGCCTAGGTCTTGCCCCTTAGTAAGTTTTTTTTATGGAAACTGACTGACACGATTGGCTACATCACCTACAACATCCGTGATGACAGCCCATAACATCGGGTGAACTAGGTGCCACGTCAGTGCTTCCATTCGGTCGTGCCGGCTACACTGAACTGGACGGAAAACACAAATTATTTACATAGCCGTTTCGACCAACGTTTCATTCAGTTCCTCGTATTCCTCCTCCCTTTCACTTGCACTACCTCCATACTTCTTTCTTTCTTCTTTCTTCTTTCTGTATTTTTATATTCCTCATCAATCAGTCATCCAATCACCCAAAGTTTGACGGGAAGAAATCACTGGCAGTGATAAGTCCGCCTTTGCGCGCTCCTGTATTTTTCTTATTATATGTTTATTTGATGTTATTTATAATAACTGTGTGTTTCGTTAAAATAAATAAATAAATTAAAAATAAAATATTCGCCATAATAATAACACATATTACACATACTTATTACATCCTTACCTATAATAAAATCCAACGTCTGCTTTCTGTCTGAGTGTCTGTCTGTCCGCTTATAACTCGAGAACCACTGAACCGATTTTAATAAAACAAAATTCTACGGATAGCTTGATTCTTCCCATACTATAGGCTACTTACTATCACGCTAAATAGCTTATGAGGCTAGCAGTGAAGTGAAATATGAGAGCGGGCGGAGCCGCGGGCACAGCTTGTAATTACATAATATATAGGTAAGGATACCACACGCTGTATCCCGACAATCGGGGTAAGCAGAGTGTAATCGGTGTTGTGCTGCAAGTACTCTTGTAAATTACGACACAACACCGACCACCAGGTTTAGCAGGCCTAGTAGCGTTGGAAGTTGGAACTATCAATCAGCAAGTAAGGCACGAAGACCCACCTGCTGCACGACGAAATGCCCGTGCCAAGGTGAAAGGTGGCTAGCGTGTCGCCCTTTAGCATAGCATCTCTTTCATTTAATTTCATTTCATTTCATTTTCCTTATCCCTTAGTCGCCTTTTACGACTAGTGCGGGGAGAGATGCAGTGGGACCCATTCTTTTTAATCGATTCTGCAGATGTTTCCTTTACAGAACCGGTAAACTCTGGAACGCTCTCCCTGCTCATATATTTTCCCCCAAGTACGTGAATGAGCACCTGTCAGGCCGGCATGGCATTCGCAACCCTCGCATACGACCGAGTGTCCATGGGCGTCGCTAACACCTTATGGGTGGCTCGGCGCCACATGTCGCGCTTACTATAAAAAAAGACCGGCCCCATCTGTACATTACCTACACCCGCTGCTTCACCGTTCGGAACCGGTGTAAAACTGTAGGTCCCTTCCCTTGCCCCTTACTAGGTGGTAGGCTCAAATTATAGCCGACTGGGTTGGTACCACCGTACTGGATGTAAGATGGCCGCATAGCAACCTCGGTTGTGTTCTCCTCTAGTCCAGTATAGCCAGCAATCCAGGGAAGTCTCCGGTATGGCACCTACCTTCTCGGAGGTGATATTGGCTAGTCAGAGCATGTGCTTTGGCCCCTCTGACTCAGCCGGATTACATAAAAAAAAAAACATTAAAAATAACACATATTCAAACCCTCGTTCAAACCTAAAAACTCTACCTGACCGAGTGGTCTACATGCAATACTGTGGGTGGTGGTGGATCAGTCAGCCGCAGCGCAAGCTCGACTCGCCTGCTTGCCGCGCCGCGCCGCCGCACACAGAGTGATTTACTGTTCAAATGCGGCCAATATTCAGATCGTGCCGAAATTAAATGAAAAATGCTGGTATTCGTAATATATTTCATTGAAATACATGACAGTTTCAAAATAACGGTCAAGTGTGAGTTGTACTATCACATAGTGGTTCCGTATGCCCCTTTCTCTACCTTGTGTAGAGTTTATTTGATTAAATCTGCAGTATTTTAGTATTTATGATAAAAACAATCAAGTTCATACATATAGTAATAATTTATTGTCATAAAATATGTAGGTACACAGTAATTATGTACTAGATTCGGAATCGCTAGAATCTCCGTGCACTTTTTCAGACACTAAAAGTTCGATAGCATCGCGTGAATAGGGTTACGATTTTTTTTGGCTTTTTGGTCTCGAGAAACTTAAAAGGGTATCAGATGTAAGGAGGAGACGATATAGAACATCCTGTTGCATTGAATTCTTGAGAATTGTTTTGAGAAATTTTGCCTGTATACGCGGAAATGTTTGTGTAGTAAACTGATAAGTACCGAAAAGTGCATAATTATATCTCCAATGAAGGGGGGGGGGGAGTATTCAGGAGATACTTATTACCCACCTCCCTTAGCATAGCACCCCCTCCTATACCCCGTCTCCCCTCACTGAGTCATATTACGTTTTTGCCTCCCTCACTTACCCCTTCCCCTTCCGCGGGGGGGGGGGGATACCCCCAAACGAACCCCCTCTCCGCCCCTCCCTCCCGCCCCCCTCCCCCACTTCCCCCGCCACCCGCCTCTTTCTACAGCTCAGCCTAATCCCTCAATCTCTCGCGCTTTCCATTAAAACAGACCGTATTTCAAAAATATTTTTTTTGAAATGGGGGAAAATCGGGGAACACCTTTTTGTTGAATCCACATGCTACATAGTTCTTTTATAAGAATCCATAAAAATAATTGCGCGATCAGACACCGCTCTATAACATAAACACCATTTCTTAAAGAGCTTAATGACGAAAAATGTTTCGTTTGTACTACCATGAAATATACCTCCAAATATAATTTAGGCAAATTATTAAAAATTAGTAAGTTACATAATTAAACAGCACCCCCATCTTCTTCGTTTTCCATCATTATTGCAAACAAACACCTCTCTATATCTCTGAACAAAAATATTTAAATATTACGAAAATCTACGCAACGCAAAACAGCGACGTGCACTTCCTCGACATGTACTTTCGCACTAGCCAAGGCGGGACGCGGGGGGTGGGAGGTCAAAATAATGACCGCCGCTCGATGCGTTCGTTATATAGGTACGTATTAATAATAGTTTGTGTTCGTTTCGTTTGAGTTCAAAATTGGACTTTTGGCCGCATTTGAATAGTCAATCACTCTTAGTGCGCCGCCGCCGCCGCTCGGCTCCCCGCCCAGATGACGAAGATGTCAATCAGCGTGGGCGCGTGTTTGTCTAGCCAACTAGCTAGACTGTTTACCTCACTCTGTATAGGTAGACTCGACCAGACGAGATTATGTGACGAGGGGCCGGTTCCTAGGCAGACATTGCGGCGACGAGACGCGGCGGTGTCTACCGCTGCGCGCAATTACGGATAGCATTCGTAATTTTATTACACTTATCTGTTTTTCCTACGGCTTGCCTGCGTGAGACGAATTGAACTATAATAAATATCGTAGGTACCTACTAACTAACATGATTAAGTTGATACAAATTACGTATCAAAGTTTGGCCAAGGCTCTTCACACCTGATTGATACACTTAATACTTAATTAATAAGTCTTTGTAGTCGGAACTCTCAGCCCTGGTTTTCAAGTGCCACTTACGGAGCTCAGATAACACATCTACCTATTTTTTTTTAACTTATAATATCACAAGCTGTGCCCGCGGCTCCACCCGCGTATCTATCTATCTATCTATATATTTCACTTCACTGCTAACCTCATAAGCCATTTAGCGTGATAGTAAGTAGCCTATAGTTGATGGGAAGAATCAAGCTGTCCGTAGATTTTTTTTTTATTAAAATCGGTCCAGTGGTTCTCGAGTTATAAGCGGACAGACAGACATACACTCAGACACTCAGACACTCAGACAGAAAGCAGACGTTGGATTTTATTATAGGTAAGGAAGGATTGGATAAAACGCTTACAAAAAATAGACCGCATTTGCGCGTTCTTAATGTTTTATTTATTTATATATTCTTATCACTCTACACCGTAATATAATCTGTCTATACAATCAAGTATTTATATTTTACCGTACTGTAGGCAGAATTTAGAATGCGATGCTGGTTCTATCGCCTCCGTTGGATCAGCAATATAAGTGCGATATTGCCGGCAATTCCGATTTATTTATTTAAATTTGGAACACTGCGAGAATTTAATTGGTTCGTGGCACTCAACAGGGATCCAGCAAGCTGACAGTTATATTATTATATATAACTCCATTAGAAAGAGGTAGAAATAATGCGCTGCTTTCTATAGACTGAATAGTAGACTAAAATAACCTTAAATAATATTTTTTTATTATTATTTATTATACACTAGCAGCTTAAAGCTGATGCGTGTACGTACATCGTAGTTCGTAAATTGGTGATGCACTTGTTTTGAATTTGTGTAAAATTTGGTTTGATTTGATTGATTGAGTTATTTTATAATTTTGTCATTTTCGTATAAATATACATATATATATATTTTCTAAAGTCTCTTATTTAACAATTGCCCAAAATATTAATAGATCCAGTATATGGTTGATAAAGGATAACATCTTGTTAAAACCATAAAAATGTCCGTGGTTTATTGTCAGAATTTTCATTTTTCACCAAGTCATTTTTTCCAAAGCAATTTTTGCACTCTGACCTTCACCGAATTTGTTGATTATGAAGGCTGGACCCGTCGAGGTCAGCTCGGCTGGAGGCGCGAGAATCCCTACTACGGTACATCTGACGCGGGACCCTTCGGATATTCTCTGGGACGCAACACAACCCTAGTTTCTACTTTACAAAATAAATGCATACACACAGACACAGGTGTACATATTAATCTCTGAGGTTAGCAATCTAACGTCAAGCCCAACAAAAAATCCACGAAAGCGTCATGCAACATGCAACAGAACAATATTCATGCATCATGCATGCCATGCAACATATCCAAGCTCCCGCACGCAACAAGCTTTATTTATAACTCCAACATGGTTGACAACACTTATGTTGTTATGTACAAAAGACAGTGTAGGTTTTAAACTTTTTCTTTTTTAATTAAAAGCGCGACATAAGGTGTCTAACGACACCCATGGACATTTGGTCGTATGGGGGTTGCGAAAGCCCATGTCCATGTCCATTCAAGTCCCTCTTGAAGGACCCGAGACTTATACTTGTATCGTGTGGGACCGGTACTTTAAAAGAATAACCCCACTGCATCTCTCCCCGTGTATGTCGTAAAAGGCGACTAAGGGATATGACTCCCTTCTTATATTACTAGGTGGTAGGGTTTAACCCGCCCGGGTTGATACCACCGCACTTAATGAAAGTTCGGTCGAAACGGCTATGTAAATAGTTTGTGTTTTCCGTCCAGTTCAGTGTAGCCGGCACGACCGAAGGGAAGCACTGACGTGGCGCCAAGTTCACCCGGTGTTATTGGCTGACATCACGGATGTTGTAGGTGATGTAGCCAACCGTGTCAGTTTCAATAAAAAAGAAAAGGAAATATATGAGCTATTTTATTTAGTCTACTATTCAACAATAATTACAGATTTTCAGTTGTTAAAAAACACAGCGACGCCTATTTGACTGGTCCTTCGAGCCGGATAAAAAATAGACCAGCTGCAGCTGTTCGTCATGAACAACGATCATGAACGATCGCTCAATCATCCAAAATCTAGCTCCATTTCAACCAATCAAAAACGTTAGGTAATACACTTATGTACGGGAGTGAAAGTTGGGCATGGCAGACGAAGCATGAAAAAGCAGGATTAATGCTGTGGAAATGCGCGCGTTGAGGAGTATGTGCGGAGTTACAATGAAAGATAGATTGAGAAATATGTAGTGTAGTGCGAGAGCGCTGTGGGCTGAAAGAAGATATAGTGACAAGGATTGAGAAAGGAATGCTTCGGTGGTTCGGTCATGTTGGAAGAATGGATGATAGGAGACTAACGAAGAAAATTTATGAAGCAAATGTGAGTGGAAGAGTCGGGAAGGGTCGCCCTAAACGAACGTACCTGGACCAGATCGGGCATGCGCTCAAAAAGGGTCAAGTGCGTAGTACCCGTAACCGACGAGCATCATGAAGAACATTATGGAAGTGGAAGAAGCGGCAGAGGTGTGTCAGGATCGTGGTACGTGGAGATCCGTTGTCTCTGCCTACCCCACCGGGGAACAGGCGTGACGCTATGCATGACACTATACTTAGGTTGAAATCGAGTGCGATTTTTAGATGTCGAATGGTTCCCGGTAGAACCACTGCTGTATTTAAACACACAAGGCTGCTCAAAATTCTCAATGTAATTCTGAAATCAAACGCAGAAAGCTCTCGAAGTCTGAAAACTTTCAGAATAAACATTCGAACGAAGTGAACTTCAAACGTAAATGTTTAAAAGCCTAAACGTTATTGGGGCCTTAAATCTAAAGCCCGCTAGCTAGATTATTAATAGAATGCGAAACCGCCGTCACTAAGGCGCGGGCCGTAGAAGGTTCTCATAAATATTCCGACCCTAGCATTAGTCCGCACGGAACCCTGCCGCCGCCGCCCGCCGCCGCCCGGTCGGACTATTAGCAGATAGTGGATACGCAAATAGATATTTATTCCCAGTGAGCGCGGGCTGGATTTTGGGTTGAGTAAAAAACCGGCCAAGTGCGAGTCGGGGTCGCGTTAAGGATACTGAACTGAATATTAAAAGAATTTTTTTTTTTTGTAAATACATAACACGAAAAAATATATATCGTGTGGTGGTACGCACGGTATCCTCAGTGCGCGAGTCCGACTCGCACTTGGCCGGTTTTTTAAGTGATGTGTTTAAAACGCAAGACAAAGTATCGCAGTCTCTAGGTGCCTCTAGTCTAGCTGCTAGACAGAGGACAGACGTGTGGGAAAATGATAGTTTTTCTAAACGCGTCTTTTATAAAGAAACTAGTTAGATTACAATGATCAATCAACAGCTAAGTACGATACGTTGAAAATAATTTAAACAGATAGAAGTGATAAGTATTGTCACGCATTGCGTACAATTTGTTTCGTCCCCAACATTTCGACCGTTCGACCGCTGAATCTGACCGTTGTTCGGATTATACGTAAACTGTAAGGTTAGGTTAAGTGCGATCGAGAAATTAAGCACACCCTGGCAGTCAGAACTTGGATGGGTGGCCGCTTGTCGGTTGAGGCTGGCCGTGGTTCAGATTGTGCGAAAAACTGTCGTTCCCTTCCCTTACTAGGTGGTAGGGTTTAACCCGTCCGGGTTGATACCACCTTACTGAATGAAAGGTCGTTTGAAGCGGCTATGTAGTTTAAGAGATATAAGCGAAAAGCTGAAAAAGGTTAGAATTGTTTTGAGATTTTTGCCCCGCCCGAAGTTAAAACAGGGTCCTCGAGTTCGAAAACTTAGGATAGTCTTCCTAGTGTACCCCCAAACAACCTGTAAAAGTTCCATTAACTTCGGAATACTTTCCAGCTACAGGTAGGTAAAAAAAGTACATAACTGCTGGACTATATGACGTTCTATTCATCTACCTACAGATTCCACCTGCACGTTGAGTCCCATTCCATTTTTGAATTCTTTGAATTGGTTTGATTGAAGAGCATACGTGTGGTTTTTGTGCCATTCCACTGGCTGTTGGGTGGGTCACAAAATGCTAATTAACTGCTATTGTTTTCAGCTATAAACGGTTCGTTTTTGCCGTGCTGCGTTTGTCTATTTTTACCCGACTACGGCGAAGCCAAAAAAGGAAGGGTTATGAGTTTTTACCCAACTATCTAGAGCAAAAACCGACCATGGAGGGAATGGTTTTGATTTGAATATTTTTATAATAATTTGTACATACTTAATAAATAAAAAAATAAATTTTTTTTCATGCTATTTGGACTTTTATTAGTAGTCGTCGAACATTTGAAATATTTGATTTGAATAGGTATTAATTTTATAAAAGCACGAATGGAGAGATTTTTCAAAGCATGTGGCGGAATCTCAAATCAGTGTACAGGTAACAAATTAAAAGTAAGTAAGGCAGTGTCATAACTGACGCCCGGCTGTGTACCCATATCCAGTTACAAAAATACGCTCTCGGACAGAATAAGTAACCGTAACCTGGAATCCTGCACTGGCAGCCGTGGACAGGTGGTGGAAAGACCACCCGCCAGGTGGCGCGACGACATCCGGCACGTCGTCGGAGGTAAACGGTGCGTGGTTCCGTACCGTTGAAGTCCTCTCGGATTGTAGAGATATTCGAGAGGCGTATAGTATAAGGTCTTTCATTAGTAGGTAACAATATGCTAAGAGGTGTATGTGTATCAGATACTGATCACGTTCCCATACCAATTTTTTTTACGATATAAAAAATCTACTCACTCCTCAAATTTAATACGTAAAGTGCGCGCGTATGTCACCTTAATAAGTAGATATGTTTTTTATATCGTAAAAAAAAAATTGGTATGGGAACGTGATCAGTATCTGATATACATACACCCCTTAACGTATTGTTACCTACTGTTGAAAGACCTTATATATCCAGTCGTGAATTTATGAATCGACAATAGATAGAGTGGAAAATGACAACATTTGAACTAATCGCTTTAGTTTTGCAAACGGAAATACTAAACATATTTTCAAAGTGTCTCAATCGGGTTAAGCAGAGTAATCGGTGTTGTGCTGCAAGGACTCTGATAAATTACAGCACAACACCGACGACCACGTTTAGCAAAGTATTAGGACAAGATAGCTATCAAGCTGCAAGCAAGGCAGAGAGAGATGCAGTGGGGCTTTTACCGGCCACGCACGGTAAAAAATAAGGGTTTGAATAACATTCTCTTATTAAAACAAATAATTACATAGTACCTGGGCGACCGAGCTTCGCTCGGCGTCTACACCTATCTAGATAAACTTGAAAAAAAATTACATAATCTAAATACAAAATTTCATCCAAATCGTTAGAGCCGTTTCCGAGAAACCAATTATATATATATATATATATATATATATATATATATATTGTCCCGCGAACAAAGTTGCGTCCACCTATTACAAAATTTTCATATAATACTGCGTCCACCGCACTTGGGCTTCCGTATACGGACGCAACTTTGCAACCTCTGTTCTTTTAACTAGAAATGACTTCTAATGCCATCTAGAAGCGTTCTGTGAAAACACCCGTGAACACAACCACGGACGCAACTTTACTGAAAAAGTATACAAATTCGGGTATTTTAGTTCAGCCAAATCCCGAGCGGCGCAGGTGGCGACACTGAGCGCGCGTATACCCTGCCCCGCGCCCCTGCCGTATATAAAATATCGATTGGCTCAGTAGTATTGCGTCCGGTATTTGGAATGCGTATTTGGAATAATTTAACCTCGCCCGGGCCTCTCGCGTGGGACCCCCCCCCCCCCCCCCCCCCCCCTCCCCTCGGCGCATATAAATGAGCTATTAGCACGATAGTACTGCTTCCACTATTTCTAATGCATAGTAACCTAGCCCGATCGCCTCTCGCTCGCCCGGCGGCGCTCCCCCCCCCCCCCCCCCCCCCCCCCCCCCGGCGCATATAAATCAGCTATTAGCACGGTAGTGTTGCTTCCACTATTTCTTTCGAATGCATAGCCTAGCCCGAGCGCCGCTCGCTCCCCCGGCGGCGCCTCCCCCCCCCCCCCCCCCCTTCCCCCTCCCCCCCACGGCTCATATTAATCAGCTATTAGCACCATAGTATTGCTTCCACTATTTCGAATGCGTTGTTTTAGTTAAGTCACTGGTCCATAGCTTTGTGTGAGTGGTGTAGTATTAACGAGTTTTAGCCGCGTAGACAACAGACAGCACCAACCATAATATGTAGTTAGTTATCTAGATAGGCGTGTACCTTATGAATTTAAACTTTCATAATGAGGAGGAGGCGGCGAACAAAAGCGGACATGTCCACCCACATAGATTTATTTTTTACTAGCTTTTGCCCGCGGCTTCGCTCGCGTTTAATTCCATAAGGACAAAGTAAGTCACAAACGGCAAGTCGCTAGGGGCGAGGCCGAAGGCTTCGTTCAGGTAAACAATGTTCTCCCTAGAAGAAGTAAGTAACTAAAGGCGAGGTCGAAGGCCGAGTTACGTTCGGGTAAACGATGTACTCTCTAGAATAAATAAGTCACTAAAGGCGAGGCCGCAGGCCGAGCTACGTTCAGGAAAACAATGTGCTCCCTACAAGAAGTAAGTCAGTAAAGGCGAGGCCGAAGGCCGAGCTACGTTCAGGTAAAAGGTGTACTCTCTAGTAGAAATAAGTCACTAAAGGCGTGGCCGCAAAGTGCTACTTAGAAGTAGTAAGTTACTAAAGTCGAGGCCGAAGGCCGAGCTTTCACCCTCCTTTTAACCCCTTTAAAAGGTGAAAATCAAAAAACCGAGATACACGTCTTCATTTGTTTATGCTCAGTAACCTTAATTAAAATTTTTATATTTCTAACTTCAAAGGACAAAGACTTTCATACAAACTTTCATCCCCTATTTCACCCCCTTAAAGTTGAAATTTTCAAAAATCCTTTCTTAGTGGATGCTTACGTCATATAATAGAACTACGTTCCAAATTTCAACACTCTAAGTCTTACGGTTTGGGCTGGGCGATGATGAGTCAGTCGGGCGTAGTCTCGAAGAATAAGTACGAAGAAGTCTTCGTAGTATTGAAGATCGATAGATAGATAGATAGATTTTTTTTTTTATTCTCTGAGCTCATATTTATGTCGTCCCTGAAGTACTTTCATTCAAAACCGCTTCTTTCCTATACAAAATAATACTCAAATATGCATTTTCAGTCAAAACCAGACTTGTCCCATTAAAATTAGAAGAAAATGTGATTGCACCTTCATTTACAATCAAAACGGGATGAAACTAATTGAATAATTTTTCGTGTGATATGTTTTCTACTTGTCAAATAAATATCTATTTTTTGTTTGTTTTGATATTTGTCCAGAATTTTCAAACGAAACCGGAGATTTTTCAAACAAAACCGAACTTGTCCATTTTTAAATTAAAAAAATAAGACAATCAGTCAATGTTCTGATAAAATAAACGACGGTTACACGTTTGTATTTTGATGAAGCTTTTATGTACAAAAATGTAGAGCTATAGCTAGCCCCTATCTGCTTCATCTAGTTTTTGAGCTCTCCTGTAAAATTATATCTGTGGGACAAATCCGATTTTGTTCACCGCCTCCTCATTATTATTTCAGTATTTATTAGAAATTGAAACATACAATCTTAGCAAAAGGTGTTTACTATGTTCGGATGAGTTTGTTTGATTTTTTTTGTAATATTTAATAAAATATAAAAATTTTACAACCCTTTTTTTTAAATTGATCTATCTCCGATATAGAACCCCCCCCCCCCTGAAAAGCCCGTCACTTCAAACGAAAAGACCTATACATACATACAAAAGAATGATATACCGAATTCATTTACACAAAAACTGACAGCAATTTTGAGCTTCGTTTTCCTTTAAAAAGTCATTCACAATGTGGCCAAAATTAGGGATAATTTGCAAGAGTCTGAACGAACATTAACAATTGCAGTGAAGTAGTTTGTATTAAACGAAGTGCCCGTGGGGCCGTTACATGTTCTAAATTTGAAAAGTTTCCGGAAAACGCTCTCAATACTTTAATAATTCCAATAATTTCCATTGTTAATGTTAGTGTTAATGTTAGAACTCTGGCAAATTATCCCAAATTTTGGCTACTTAGTGAATGATTCAAGTCATTCACATGTGTTATAACGTTGGAAAGGGCGTAAACTAGCATATTTTTTCTCGTCCTGGAGATTTTGAGAGGTCATCATAAGTCCTTTTCATGGTATTAACTTCATCAAATTATATTTTTTCTAGAATAAGAATATTCGTAAAATACAATACATTTTATTTTGTGCTGATACTAACATAAACAAAAAAGTTACAAGGTTTTAAAGCTTGGGTTTTGGTAATTTTCAAAAATAAAGAAAAAAAATCGTATCTTGATACCACGTGACACCTGACAAAAGGTATCATCATGGGTCAAAACCTTGTAAATGAGCCCACGTATATAAAAAAAAAAATTTCGGTCGATGTGCCGAACATCCTGTATAATAAATACTATTATAACGAATACAATAATAATAACAATTTCAATTATTACATTTTGCAATCACTTCTATATTACAGCGCGCAGACACAACTTTTCCCTCAAATTATTTGGATAGGTTAGATTAGGTTACGTTAGGTTAGGTTAGCTTAGGTTAGCTTAGGTTAGGTTAGATTAGGTTACGTTAGGTTAGGTTAGGTTAGGTTAGGTTAGGTTAGGTTGGGTTAGTTTAGATTAGGTTAGTTTAGGCTAGGTTAGGTTAGTTTAGGCTAGGTTAGGTTTTTTTAGGTTGTGTAAGTTTGGGTAGTAAGGTTAGATCTAATAAGGTTAGGTTGGGTTGGGTAAGGTTATGTTAGGTTAGGTTAGGTTAGGTTAGGTTAGGTTAGGTTACATGCACATGAGGATGTGTTACATACAAATTTACTCACAGGTTGACCTAATCAAAGAGTGTTAATATTTAAAAAATACGTGGGAAGCAATATCTAATGTCGGTTTTTAAAGTAGATTTTGACTTGAATTCGAATGTCGAAATTGTTAGTTAATCGATTGATAGCAATAGTGCCTGTTTCTTGAAGAAGGTACAGTAAATATTTTGACTTTAATTCGACCTTTAGATTGGAAGCATCAATGTAATTTGTTTTTTTATTTGTATAGTGTATATTTTGACTTTTATATGACCTTTGTTAGTGATGAATGGATTGGAAGCAATAGTGTCGGTTTTTTTTTTATTTAGAGTATACATAGTTTGACCTTGACTGGATTGGACTGGCTGGACGCCATAATGTGTATTATAAAAGGAGTCAATTCTGTGTGTAAATTGAAATGTATACTCATAATATACAGGGCGGGTGCCGAAATGTCTGTAATATGAACAGACGTCATACGGAGGGTGAAATGAAAACAGCATATATAAATACGAATAAAAATATCGAAATAAAAAGTAATCTGCCCATATGATAGAAAGTTTTTATTACACTATTTTCACTTACATCCATAATAAATACTCTAGAAGTGATGGACGCAGCAAGTATCTTTTTTGAAAGGACGCAGAAATGATAGCGGGATGTATATATATATATATATAGGTATATTTTTTTTTTAACTGACGCGATTGGCTACATCACCTACAACGTCCGTGATGTCAGCCCATAACACCGGGTGAACTAGGTGCCATGTCAGTGCTTCCCCCTTTGATCGTGCCGGCTACACTGAACAGGTCAGAAAACACAAACTATTTACATAGCCGTTTTTGACCGGCGTTTCATTCAGTGCGGTGGTACCAACCCGGGCGGGTTAAACCCTACCACCAAGTAAGATTAGGAGGGAAGGGACCTACAGTTTTACGAGGAATCCGAACCTCGGTCAGCCTCCAACGGTCAGCGGTCACCCATCCAAGTACTGACCGCACCCAGCGTTGCTTAACATTCAATAGCGACCATTGACTGTCTGCACCACTGAGCTATCGAGGCAGACAATACAAGTTTAGCTCACCTAAAGTAAAAGGATAACTAGTAACATAATATTATCTGTGGTGATATACAACTGTTTATTTACCTACTTTAAATAAAACAAACAAACAAACAAAGAATCATTCGTGCATGATCGTTCTAATTCCGGTGTTGCCACAGAGAGAGACCTCTCTGCATTTTCTACTCCTTTTTTTCGACCTATACCTGTTCAGTGTATTGGTAATTATGATTATGACATTTCGTCATTCATTTAGCGTAGCAACGTCCCCACAGCCATTTAGAGGTTTCTATAGCTAACTGAAGTGGCATAAACGACGGACCACCCATATTCGCGAGTTTGCTAGACCCAGCCGCGCCAGCGCGCGAGGCAGACTAAACATAAACATTCTAAAAACTGCACTCGCAAAATGCTTACGTTCGAACGAGCGGCCATCTTGGTTTCAGTTAGTCAGGAACTCAGGAGTTCACGGACATCATTTATCTTAGATTTTTTTTTTTATGGAAACTGACACGGTTGGCTACATCACCTACAACGTCCGTGATGTCAGCCCATAGCACCGGGTGAACTAGGTGCCATGTCAGTGCTTCCCCCTTTGATCGTGCCGGCTACACTGAACTGGTCGGAGAACACAAACTATTTACATAGCCGTTTCGACCGACGTTTCATTCAGTGCGGTGGTACCAACCCGGGCGGATTAAACCCTACCACCAAGTAAGATTAGGAGGGAAGGGACCTACAGTTTTACGAGGAATCCGAACCTCGGTCAGCCTCCAACGGTCAGCGGTCACCCATCCAAGTACTGACCGCACCCAGCGTTGCTTAACATTCAATAGCGACAGTTGACTGTCTGCACCACTGAGCTATCGAGGCTGACCGGAATTACCGAAATTGGCCATACCCTGTGTTATGTGCGGTCCTATAAAAGGGAATTGAATAGAATGCGTAAACTTGTCAGTCAGTCAGCGTGTAAGCATCCACTGCTGGACATACGCCTCTCAAATTTTCCTCCAGTTCTTCCGCCCTTCAGCGTACGGAAACGCACTGCTTTCCGCCTACGTACTTGATGTCGTCGTCCCACCAGACGGGTGGTCTTCCCATACACCGTTTTATTGTCCACGGCCGCCCGCCGGTCAGTATAGAGCACGGTTACTCCAACGGTCGTCACTTCGTCGGCTGATGTGCCCAGCCCACTGCCACTTGAGCTGTGAAACTCTTTTAAAAGTACATTCTTTAAATTATCTGAGTTCAGGCGCGTAATATATTGTGTGGTAATACGAAACCCTCGTTGCGCGAGTCCGACTCGCATTTGTCCAGTTTTTTTTAGATTACGCCAAAAAGACAACATTTAATTGAAACCATTTTCTGTTCTTATTTTGAACAATAAATTTTCTTTCTCTCTGAAATCTGCGCATGCAGACGGCGGCGGATAACGAACCCATTGTAATTTGCAACAGAAGCAAGATCTTGTTAGCTTAACAAAAGCAGGTGCACAAATTGAGCTCCAGATTTTTATCCAGTCTCCAGTTTTCACATTATTCCGACGACGAGACGGAGAGTTCGAGTTGTTTGCGCACGCGCCAGACGAGCGAGTTGGGCGAAGCTGTTCGTCGTTCGTGTCGGTCGTTTCAATAGAAATTTCATTTTGAAAATACTATCAAATGAAATGAAATCAAAATCTGTTTATTATTTTACATAGTTAGGTTTATTATACTAATACAAATTTTTATAAAAATAAATACATTTTGCCCGCGGCTTCGCTCGCGTGAAATTCGTATTTTAAAAGAAGAAAGTAAGTAAACTCGCTGCCGTACCTTTATTTCGGCGGGCTGAACAATTCGGTTTGTATGAGAGCCACATCTTAGCGTAACCGGAACTGAATTTTTATTGTAGACTCTATTTACGAGTATGATACTAAAACTCAATTGACGATTTTTAGAAATATTTTCTGTATGTATGTATGTTCCTACATAAATCTTAAACCGATCATCCGAATTCGATGAAACTTTGCACACACAGTGTAGCCGGCACGATCAAAGGGGGAAGCACTGACATGGCACCTAGTTCACCCGGTGTTATGGGCTGACATCACGGACGTTGTAGGTGATGTAGCCAACCGTGTCAGTTTCCATAAAAAAAAAAAAAACACAAGCACATTAAACTAATACGTGACACAGGATAGGCTAAATAAAATTCAATTCCGGTTACGCTAAGATGTGGCTCTCATACAAACCGAATTGTTCCGCGCGCCGTAATAAAGGTACGATAGGATAGGGGGTACTTATTTTCTTCTTTTGAAATACGAATTTCGCGCGAGCGGAGCCGCGGGTAAAAGCTAGTACTAAATAAGAATACATAAATGTATTACCTGTGTACTAACAATAAACACTCGATATATAAATTACATAAACTACTTAGACATATCTGTAAATAATAGGAAATAATAAAATAAATCACTTTTATTACTTATTAATTAAGTGTATCAGGTGTAGAGAATACTATAAACTAGTATATAAATACTAGAACTAGACGTCAATTAAATACCATTTGATGTTTCAAAGTGCTCAAACAGGAAATCGAGCTGACCCGCGTTTTAACATTTAACGCTTGAGCGTCCATTTCGACGTAATTATAGTTCTTTTACGATACGATTAAACGTTAAAGATCGTGAAGCGGCCGCGTCGCCCGCTGCTAGTGTGACCATGTACGTTTAATGAAATCAGGACTGGGATAATAATGTAGGCAAAGTAAAGGGTTTCCTTCTGGTCAGTCAGTCAGTCAGTCAGTCAGTCAGCGTGTATGCTTCCACTACTGGACATACGCCTGGACGCGATGGGTCCATTTTGATATCTGTATTTTTTTATATAAATTTTTTATTTGTAAACTTTGTACCTACATACGCGATGATGACAATAAAAATTATTTCTCTCTTTTTTTCTAATCGTGACATTTGCTACCATTCGTTGGTTGGTTGATATAAGTATTATCAATCAATACTAATAAATAAATAAAATCTGTAAGGGATGGTCATGGCGTAAGTTACTTTGTTTTATGAGATTTTGCATTTGTAGACTATACAGGGTGTTAAAACGGCGAGTACATTAATTTCGCCAGCGCAATCCTCATTTTTTTCCTAGACAAAAAAGCAAATATAAATTAGAATATAATATGACAGAACAGGGGTTGGCAAATTGGCGCGGCTTACGATACGACACAGGGTCGATACAGGTCCGCTTCGGCACAGCTTGCTTCTTACATTTCTGACCTATTTCCTCCAAGTTTCTGACCTAACATCATTTTATACCTACGTTTAACATATCATAGGGCGCCGCCCGCCGCGCCGACGACAGCGGCGCCGCGCCACTGTTTTGGGAACCCCTGTGATAGAGAAAAAGTGCAAAACAAAGTTTTGGGAACCCCTGTGATAGAGAAAAAGTGTAAAATTCTAATAAATTTGTAATTTCAGAAAAATCTATATGTTGTGCGCCCTGACGTTGCCATTAATTTTAAATCCAAGACATTTAGTTCAAAATTCGTTCTTTTGAATGTTTCCTAAATACACCCGACATAAAAGCCTAAATACCTACCTACCTAATAACTCTTCTCGTCAGCCTTTTATAATAATAGCATGTCCCGAGAAAAAAGTCTAAACGCATGGAAACCCTGCCGGAGGGTGAAAGCTCCTAGTGTAACTTGTAAGAGAGTTAATTCAGTAAATTTACGACGCTTTAAATTTGGGCACAAGGCGCTGACAACATTTACTTACACCCAACAGATAAATAGTCTGAAAATAGCACTCGAATAGGAAACTCCTGAACGTTGGTTAGCGGTAGTTTATAGCCCCAAGGTCGGCTCAGTCGGGGAGGTGAGGTTTCAGATTTATGTGAGCTACGAAAAAGGTACAACTATAGAACCAGGTGGAAAGCAGTATTTAATTAGTAGTTATTTGGAAAGGAAATAATTTTTGACATTTTAAGGGTCGGGGTTTTTTTTATTTTTTATTTAACTTTTATTTAAAGCTTTAAAGAAAACCGCATGCAAATCGGTCCACTTTTTTAAATATTTTTTTTTATTACTTAATTACCTACTTCATTACAAACATAGCTAAAAACCATCCCGATTAAATCAGCTTTCTAATAAAAAAAACCGCATCCAAATCGGTTCATCTCTTTGGGAGCTACGATGTCACAGACAGACACACCCATACCACACGTCCACACCCATACACACCCTCTCACACACGTTAAATTTATATATTATTTATGATAACACTCCCGTCGGTGTTTAATAAAAATAGATATACCCAAAACTCAACGTCAACCGGGAGTCAGGGAGTAGGCCAGGTTATGTTATAACTCCCCAGGAAAAAATAAGAAAAAAATAATCGGAGTCATTTGTTGTTTAAGATATGAGAATTTTTTGAAAAACGTTGAAAATTGACATTTTAGGTACTAGTTACGACTACAAATTTCAGATTTTTATATTGGGAAGCTTAAATAACTCTGCTATTGATAACTATCCCAAATAAAACCAGAATGCCTGTAGTTTTACAAAAAAAAATATTACATCGTACCGTGTGGGGTCGGTACTTAAAAAGAATAGCCCCACTGCATCTCTCCCCGTCGCATGTCGTAAAAGTCGACTAAGGGATAAGAAAATTCGTCGGCCTCGGTAGCTCAGTGGCGCGGTTGGTTAGTCAACTGTTATTAAGCAACGCTGAGCGCGGTCAGTGATTGGATGGGTGACCGCTCGACCGTTGGAGGCTGACCGTGGTTCGGATTCCACGTTAAACTGTAGGTCCCTTCCCTTCTTACTTTACTAGGTGGTAGGGTTTATCCCGGCCGGGTTGGTACCACCGCACTGAACGAAACGTCGGTCGAAACGGCTATGTAAATAGTTCGTGTTTTCCGTCCAGTTTAGTGTAGCCGACATGAAATGAAGGGAAGCACTGACATGGCACCTAGTTCACCCTGTGTTATGGGCTGACATCACGGATGTTGTAGGTGATGTAGCCAACCGTGTCAGGTTCCATAAAAAAAAAAAAAAAAAAAAAATACATACATAGCGTCACGCCTGTTTCCCGGTGGGGTAGGCAGAGACAACGGATCTCCACGTGCCACGATCCTGACACACCTCTGCCGCCTCTTCCACTTCCATAATGTTCTTCATGCATGCTCGTCGGTTACGGGTACTAAGTACTTGCCCCTTTTTGAGCACATGCCCGATCTGGTCCAGGTACGTGCGTCTAGGGCGACCCTTCCCGACTCTTCCACTCACATTTGCTTGATAAATTTCTTTCGTTAGTCTCCTATCATCCATTCTTCCAACATGACCGAACCACCGAAGCATCCCTTTCTCAATCCTTGTCACTATATCTTCTTTCAACCCACAGCGCTCTCGCACTACACTATTTCTCAATCTATCTTTCATTGTAACTCCGCACATACTCCTCAACGCGCGCATTTCCACAGCATTAATCCTGCTTTCATGCTCTGCCATGCCCAACTTTCACTCCCGTACATAAGTGTAGGGGCCAGCACTCCACCATGGACAGCCAAACGTGCCTTAGTTGACATGCTTTGGCTGCTCATAATAGCGTGCAACGCCCCATTCACTTGGTTGCCGACTTTCACTCTCTTTTCTACATCTCCTTCACATTTTCCATCACGCGTGAACATATTCCCCAGATATACGAATTCGTTCACTTGCTCCAGTCTCTCATTCCCAATCCTGACATCGCATTCGGACACTATTTCATTCCTCTCCAGTACCATAACTTTCGTCTTGTTTACATACACTTTCATTCCCTTCCTTTTAAATGCTTCAACCATAACAGTTACCATGTCCTATGCAACTCGCCCACCGACGATGCAAGTATCACTTGATCGTCGGCGTACAATAGGCATTTCACAAAAAAAATATTCTGTTAAATTTTTTTCTAAAAAAAATTATTACTCAGTTTTTTTTTCTTATTTTTCTCTGGGTAGTCATAAACTGGCCTACTCCCTGGTTCCCGCTTGACGTTGGGTTTTGGGACACGTTGTATGTATAGATGTTTTTCTTTTATGAAAACTGACACGGTTGTCTACATCACCTACGACATCCGTGGTGTCAAACCATAACACCATTGTGAACGGGTGCCATGTCAGTACTTCTCTTCGGTCGCGCCGGCTACACTGAACTGGACGGAAAAGACTATTTACTATTTACATAGCTGTTTCAACCGACCTTTCTCATTCAGTACGATGGTACCGACCCGGGCGGGTTAAACCCTACCACCTAGTAAGGTAAGAAGGGAAGGGACCTACAGTTTTACGTGAAATCCGAACCACGGTCAGAATCAACGGTCGAGCGGTCACCAATACATGTACTGACCGCGCCCGAGTGTGCTTATAAAGATCCTGAACGACGACGGTCGATCTTGATGGCCCATCCCAACAAACAAATTGGTGCTAACTGCAGGTTGTTTTAGATCTTAAAGACTGACAGTATTGTAGAGCTCTTGTCCCACCCTTATAGCACTTACTAACGCTATTGTAAAGCCACTAAAGAACCTCTTAATCTGTATAAGAATGGGCCTCTTTTAAACAACTTTTATAACGTCTGTCTTAGGCCCACTTGCACCAACACAAATTTAATATATAAACCAGTTTAACTCGCTAAACCAGTTTAAGCTAGCACACGTTGACTGTGGGAACCGCGTTTAAATCCATAACTCGCTACTTAACTTTAAACTCGTGTTGGTGCAAGTGGGCCTTAAGGGGCCACCTCCCTAAATGGTGCCTCTCACTCTAGCAATGCGCGCTTTATTTTATTATGAAGAAAACAACTTTAAAAAAAATGCTCTGGGAGAAACATGCATGATAAAATTATTAATGCTTTTCAATAAAAATATTTGATACTTCACATATATAAAAAAAAAAAAAAACTTAATAAACTTTTAGTTTTTCTTTTACCAATTATTATATGTGGAGTATTTACCATATTTTTTTATTGAAAAACATTAATAATTTTATCATGCATATTACTCCCGGAGGATTTTTTTATAAGTTGTATAATTTCTTCATAATAAAATAAAATGCATGAAAAACGGCCAATGTTAGAAAGAGAGGGTAGATTTAGGAAGGAGCCCCCTTAATACGATAATGTTAGTTGGGATGTAGCCTCCCTCTCTCTCTTGTGCGACTGTTCGTATGCCCGACTATGACGATTCTATCCTATTGACTGCTATGATGTAACAGATGTAGGTAGAAGCGGAATTAGGCCAACGCGACACGAATATCGGTGGACATACTGAGTGTTCGCGGAAGGATATTTCCAGCAGCGCTCGGCTCACGAGACGCGGATTGTAACAGATTACGCTGCGTCAGTCAAGTACTGGCTAGGCATACCTAATTGAAATACTTGCAACAATATTCATAAAAAAATATATGCCCTGCTAATTTTCTTACCGGTTCTTCCGATGGTTCCTCTTCGTGGGTGTAATCGAACCGGATAGAAGAAATTGTGACAAGTTCGAGTCAGTCGTGCGTGTTACTGTAAGTCTGATAAGAGCGACATGTGGCCGAGCCAGCCATAAGGTGCCTTAACGACGCCCATGGACATTAGGTCGCACGCGGGCGTTGCGAATGCCATGCCGAGAACCCGAGACCGTACTTTGGGGGAAATATATGACATGTATGTAGAGGTATATGTGTTGACGCGTGTTTCCAGTTCCCACAGCTTAAACTTCTTAACCGGAATGGGAAGCGCTGATGTGGCACCTACATTCGTTATCAGAGGCGGCGCGGCGCAAGGCATGGGCCACGTGGGCGCCTCGCGCCTCGATAGTTCATGCAGCTTTGATTCATGAAAAATATTCAGCTAAATCTATTAAAAAAGACCCCGAGTAAACATGTTTAGACTTAATCAAAGGCAAACTAAACCATACTATAAAGCCTTTATCACACTCAAGATGGGAATTGGGAAAGCAGGACAGAGGCAGTGAAGGCTTTATTATTGCAATTTGATTATGTTTACTTTTATAGACGAAAGGTATGCTGACAAAAATGTTTGATTTGATCTGTATACCGGAAATCAATTTCAACAGTGAAAATCCATAAAATCCATCCTCTAGTGCTAACAGAGAGGGCCTCGCAAAATATATCTTGCCCACATGAAATTTAAGTCTTGCCCCCCCGCCACTGTTCGTTATGAACGGGTCAGGCAGGTAGGTGATGTTGGCAACCTGGTTTCATAAATAAAGGAACAACGGTTCCCGTTTTGACCTAATTATCCACAGCCTTTTTGTGCGACGCAATGATATTATCATAACATCTCAGAGCAACATAAATTATATTTATTCAGCATATAATTATTATTACTCTCTCTCTGAATTGCATCACCAGTGCATTCCCGGGCCCGGGTGCATGGATCGCATTCATCTGCGTCACATAAGTCACCCGGCGACGTGACAGGCCGCGATTAGTCACTGCTGCGCAGAGTGTCGTGTTTGTTTAGCTAAACCGAAGAAATAAGTACCCAGAAATATCATTGGACCATTTTATATCTAATTCCATTTATGTAATATCCGTACAATATAAGTGTAGGTACCTACTTACCTACACAGAGCAAGGGGCGGAATGACGGCTGGCAGAACACGCCGATCGCTGTTCTGTGGTATTACTCAAATAAAAAAAAAACAAACATAAGATTACACGATGTGAAAATGCGGGCTTATCTCTTACAGATATTTCTTCCAGCCAAACTTTGGGTGTTTTGAGAGTCGCACGTGAGTTGCACATGTAAGTAGGTAATATCAAAATATTATTAATCTATCTAACTAAATCTATAGATATCCATTTATTTTATTTCAAATTTGACTGGTTTTTATTTGTTGTTTTATTTACTTTAGAGTTTGCACTATAATCACACCAAGTTTGACGCTTGCATGTATTACCGTTTTTACATACATATCACACACGCTGAATCCCGACAATCGGGGTAAGCAGAGAAATCGATGTTGTGCTGCAAGGACTCTGGTAAATTACAGCACAACACCGACCACCATGTTTCGCAAAGTATTCGAACAAGATTCAGTCGACCAAGCAGCAAGTAATGCACGAAGACCCACCTGCTGCATGACTCGGTGGAAGTACCGTGCCAAGGTGAGAGGTGGCGAGTCTGTCGCCCTTTAGCACGGCATCTTGTCCTTATCCCTTAGTCGCCTTTTACGACATGCACGGGGAGAGATGCAGTGGGGTTATTCTTTTTAAGTACCGGCCTCACACGGTACCGTTTTTACGTTAGAGCAAAAACAAAAAACGCTAAAAACACGTTTCTTACTTGGGTACTCTCATAGTTATTTAATTTTAGTTTTTTTTTATTTGTTAGAATATCCGCTACAATAACACATATTTTGTGAAAATTTCAGCCGGCTACCTTATTACCATCGCGATCGTTCAAAGATACAGCTCTTTAAAGCTTAATACAGACGGATGGACGGACGGACAGACGGCGCCGCGTACCCTTACAGTACGGATTCCTAAAAAGCAAAATTTCTATATCCCATACTTATTAAAAATTATGGTTGATAGATAAAGCAATAAATTCTAAAAAAAAAACTGTAAACTTTGTGCATGCTGCATTTTTTAAAGTCTGAATCACTGTCGCGTCGTCGCGTCGGTCGTATCCACAGAGCATCAAACACCTACCGCGCGCGCCCCCTACTAGAGACGCCCTAAGCGATAATATTTGAAACCCAAAAACTACACGCAGTGCTGCTAGCGCTTCGTATGTGTGTGTGTGTGTGCTAGTATCGACACTACACACAAAGAGGAGCAAGTTAGGCACACGCACAACACACATATGTAAGTCATAGGCCACGCCCACAGGCTTCAACGCCGTTGTAGAGAAATCGCGCTCAGGGCGCCTCTAGGAGGGGCGCGCGCATTTGATGCTCTGTGGTCGTATCGCATTATTGGATTGCAACGAGCGACTTGGATGAATCACACCAATGAAAAATGTCACCTCTGTTGGGGAGACAGGGTTCATTCGATCACAGATTAGAGAAATTATGACTAGATATGACCGATCAATTCAGTGTCACGGACAGTTGCCGCTTATTGCCACCGAACTAAATTCTAGAAGAGGCAAATAGGCAGTAAAACATGGTACCTTTTTTAATTTTTTTTTTTATGGAAACTGACACGGTTGGCTACATCACGTACAACATCCGTGATGTCAGCCCAACACCGGGTGAACTTGGTGCCACGTCAGTGCACCAGTATTTATATCAGTATAGCTTTCAGTCAGTCAGTCAGTCAGTCAGCGTGTAAGCGTCCACTGCTGGACATACGCCTCTCCAATTTTCCTCCAGTCCTCCCGGCCTTCAGCGGTACGGAACCACTGCTTTCCGCCGACGTACTTGATGTCGTTGTCCCACCTGGCGGGTGGTCTTCCCACACTCCGTTTTCCTGTCCACGGCCGCCAGTGTAGGACACGGTTACTCCAACGGTCGTCGTCTCTTCGGCTGACGTGCCCAACCCATTGCCACTTGAGCTTAGCCACCCGGTATCCAATATCGACTACTTTGGTGCGTCGGCGGATTGCCTCGTTACGCACCATATCACGTAGCGTTATTCCCAGCATGGCTCGCTCCATTGCTCGCTGGGCAACTTTAAACCTTTGGACAACACCAACCCTCAGCGTCCACGTTTCACACCCGTACGTCATAAACCGGGAGGACACACTGGTCATATATACCGGTTTTTAAATTTTGCGGAAGATCAGACCTCAGGGCGAATTTTAATTTTCCGAAGGCAGCCCAACCCAGTTGAATTCGTCCCTCGACCTCCTATAGTTTTACCTGTGCGTAAACAAGGAAGCTTTCATTCACCTGCAATTGTTGTCACAAATACATTTTTTTATGTAAACCAACATGGATAGCTGTGCCGAGAGACCAATGGTGCAGTCGACAGAGCCAAAATCACCTCTCCTCGCGAAACCACGCTCAGTCAGGTGCCATGCCAGCAGATGGGCCAGCAGGTGCAGCCAGATTTGTGGACTGTTGTTAGGCTGCCTAGCCTGTTAATACGACGTTTGAAGAAATCTAGGTTAAAGGATTCGGGACATACACTCGCCGGTAGACAGTTCCACACCCTAGCGGTGCGACATTGAAATGATCAACTTTAAAATCTATCTCATGCTATAAATGCGCGAGTGAAGAACTCACTCGCGTATATTTGCGGACATGAAGACGATACGGTGAGCCATACAACACAAGCATCAGTCATTGTGAACTGAGCTTATAAGCTTATTTGGTCTAAGCTTAGTTGGCTACATCACCTACAACGTCCGTGATGTCAGCCCATAACACCGGGTGAAGTAGGTGCCATGTCAGTGCTTCCCCCTTTGGTCGTGCCGGCTACACTGAACTGGTCGGAAAACACAAACTATTTACATAGCCGTTTCGACCGAAGTTTCATTCAGTGCGGTGGTAGCAACCCGGGCGGGTTAAATCCTACCACCAAGTAAGATTAGGAGGGAAGGGACCTACAGTTTTACGATGAATCCGAACCTCGGTCAGCCTCCAACGGTCAGCGGTCACCCATCCAAGTACTGACCGCACCCAGCGTTGCTTAACATTCAATAGCGACAGTTGACTGTCTGCACGACTGAGCTATCGAGGCTGACGAATATATAATACGACGAATATATAATGATGAATATAATATATAATTTCCGACACTTTTTTCGGAAATTTTATACGAGAAAGTCTTATCTATAAAGTACTATAGATCAGTGCATAAGACAGAGGATGTCGACAAGGTGTTTCGTTAGTCATGTCATTAACTTCGGGAGGGTTACATACACAATCAAATAAACACGTTACGCAAAAAAAATTATATGTTTATAGTATTACTTTTCGAGAAATTTAACAAAATATGTTTGCTACCTAAACATTAACCTGTGTGTAACAGTAGATAACTTGCATTGTACGGGGTCAATGACCGTACTATGTTCAAACGCAGAAAGAACAGCCGTTTGTTGTAAGTAAGTCACGAGGTCACTATGATTGGTTTTTACAGCTACTTATTTGATTTTATTTTTTTGTTAGGAGAAAAAATGCTCCTATAAACATATGTTTTTTTCTTACATAAAGTGTTTATTTGAGTGTGTATGTAACCCTCCCGAAGTTAATGACATGACTAACGAAACACCTTATATAGAGTTTGATGACCCATTCACGGACGTATAGCTTAAAATGAACGAATTTCATGCATCATTCCGGCGTTCACACCGGCTCTCGGTCGGCGTACTATTGAACTTGTCCTGAAACCACGACGACCATTTTACTTACGACATTTTAATTGAAACCATCAATAGAGGGTGTGCAGAATGAAGCCGGTAGGGTTGAACGACGGCCAATTGAACGCGGCGGCGTTCAGCGGGGCGACGCGTGCCAAGGTTACGCAGAGTAGTTGCTATGCCAATTGCCACCTTCGAGCGACGGATACATCGTGAAAGGATCGCTGGTGGGTCCGACTATATAAATGTCCGACCCATTGTCCGACCGAATCTACGATCAAAGTTCAGCGGTCAGCACGATGATGGATGGTGCGGAAGGTGAGTAACTAGCTTAGAACAAGCGGGCGAACTACGGACGTAGGCCATTCCATCCGTCATTAGAAAATTCCTCCAGCACGGAGAAATGAAAAATATAGACCTGCTAAAATCTGACAGAGTAAGGAAATCTAGAGTTATTATATTTAGGATTCTTATTTTTTATTTTTAACCCCGACGCAAAAAGTGATGTGTTATATATAATAAATAATAACAGTTATAAGTTTAACGTGTGTGCGTAATACATATGTGTGTATGGGGGTGTTTGTCTGTGGCATTGTAGCTCCCACCCAAACGGATGGGCCGATTTGGATGAGGTTTTTTTTTATTAGAAAGCTGGTTTAATTGGTTCTTAGCTATATTTGTAATCAAGTAATAAAACAATTAATTATCTTAAAAAGTGGACCGAATTGCATGCGGTTTAAAAAAAAAAAAAAACAATTATTTGTTAATTTTGCTTAAAATTAACAAATAATAAAAACCGAATAGGTAGATTGGTCCCCACGAAATATTTTTACTCTCAGTTTATTAAAAAAGTTATCCCAATATGAATGCGCAAATCAATGTCAATTTGAAGCCAAAATAAACGCTCGATTACCAAAATGTATCCTCGGAATAAAAGCTCATGGACATTTAAAATCTGTAACTTCATTGTGCACACCATTAGAAATTACTTTCAGCTGCTCGGCGAGTTAATACTCTTTCTGTCCTTTTCAATATTTTCCCTTTAAAACCATCAGACGCGAGACGTCACATCACATCACATCACACATCACGTCACGTCACATAACATCACATCACATCACATCACGTCACAGTAGTGTGGAATATGAAGTGGCGTTTATAGGACCATTTGATGCCCTCAAGTTTGACTTTTTGATCTCTGCGTGACCAAGACGCTGCATACGAGATTTAAATATACACAGTGTTGTAGTTGCCCCCGTAATATTTTTAACTGACATAAGGGGGTTATTCTATATGTGAAACTAAACAACATCTGTGAAGAAAAACACATTTTTGAAACAAAATGTTAATAATTAATTTTTCCATACAAATTTTAAATACCTATTCTCAAAATGTATGGAGAAAAAAATTGTTTTTTCTTCAAATTAAAAAGTCGTAGAACAAAAGTTGTTCTATTTCACGTACAGAATCACCCCCTTTCGGGTTTTACGGTCGGGGTTGCAACACCGTGTATAACAAGCAAGTGTGTAGGTATGCCTACTGTATTGTTTTATATATGCAAGATAATCACTTCCTCCTGACACTATACGATTCAGATTGAGTCGGTCTTGTCTTGATCTTAATCTATTGCAGTTTGCACCATCTGTGTGACTTAGCCATGTATCAAAATTTTATCTGAAACATTGAATTATAAATAAGATAAGGGAAGGTGTCCTACTGTTTCACAAGGAATCTAAAACAGTAGGACACCTAAAAGCTAAGTGGTAGGCTCAAATTGTAGCCGACTGTTCTTACTACCGTACTGGATGTAATATGGCTGCATAGTAGCCGCGGTTGTGTCCTCCTCTAGTCCAGTACAGCCAGCAATCCAGGGCAATCTCCGGTATGGCACCTACCTACCTTCTCGGAAGTATATTGGCTGGTCGGAGCATAAGCTTTGACGCATCCGACTCAGCAACCCATACCGGATTACATAAAAAAGAACGAACTACGGTCAGCCTCAACGGTCGAACGGTCACCCATCCGAGTTCTGACCGCGATCGGGTGTGCCTGACTTCGCGATCGGACGTCGATCCATCAATACACCGAGCTATACCGCGGCTGACTGCCTATTTCTTAGTTGATTGTACTTATACTATCTATATGCGGCGTTTATATATGTTTTTTGATCTCTGCGTGACCAAGACTCTGCATACGAGATTTAAATATATAACAAGCAAGTGTGTAGGTAGGTATGCAAATTGTGCCTCCACTCCAACTAGACTGGGCCCTCAATATCAAAGGTTGCCTAGGGACTAGTCTGACCTTTAAAGTTTTGTAACACTTTATAACTTTTTATATTAATGTCTATATACGCGAGCTAACATTTCATACAATGAATGATAGATTACCGCATGACAGATCACCTAGAGAGGGCTCAGTTTACGGAAACCGCAAAAGATCCATCTACAATTTAAACCACTTTGACGTAAGCCGTGAAACCTTAATAAAGGTCTTACGACTTGTACATCAAATCAATTTAAACCCACTTACGTAGGTAATTTGTGAAGCCTATACGAGCATATACTAGTATTTCAATTCAACCAATTTGACGTAAGTCGTTAGACCTATATAAGTATTTCAACCCATTTGACGTAAGTCGTTAGACCTATACAAGTATTTCGACCATATTTGACGTAAGTCGTTAGACCTATACAAGTACTTCAACCCATTTGACGTAAGTCGTTAGACCTATACTAGTATTTCAACCCATTTGACGTAAGTCGTTAGACCTATACAAGTATTTCGACCATATTTGACGTAAGTCGTTAGACCTATATAAGTATTTCAACCCATTTGACGTAAGTCGTTAGACCTATACAAGTATTTCGACCATATTTGACGTAAGTCGTTAGACCTATACAAGTACTTCAACCCATTTGACGTAAGTCGTTACACCTATACTAGTATTTCAACCCATTTGACGTAAGTCGTGAGACCTATAGAAGTATTTCAACCACATAGAGATGAATAGACCATACCGAAAAATGCTACCTTCTAAGGCATTTCTAAGCTTCAAACGGTTTCCGTCCAACGTACGTCCGGCAGAATTACCGGAATCCGGCCGGCCGGCCGGCACGATAAACGAACGCGAGTGATAAATAGAGGACCAGGCTTGCCCCTCACTCCTCCGCTGACCGCGTGTACAGTCAGTGTAAAAATCAGAGATAAAACAAGAGAGAGAGATCACGAGTGTTGTAGGTGATGTAGCCAACCGTGTATGTTTCCATAAAAAAAAACACAATATTTTTTCTTGTCTTTTGAGAACCCATCGCTTTTCGAAATATGTTCTTTATCACACGTCTAGGGTGTGGGTCACAGAGCATCAAATGCGCGCGCCCGCCCCTCCTAGAGGCGCCCTGAGCGCGATTTCCCTACAAAACCGTTGAAGCCTGTGGGCGTGGCCCACGCGTGGCCTATGACTTACATGTGTGTTGTGCGTGTGCATTTGTTTTGTGCGTGTGCCTAACTTGCTCCTCTTTGTGTGTAGTGTCGATGTCGATACTAGCACACACACACACACACATACGAAGCGCTAGCAGCACTGCGTGTAGTTTTTGGGTTTCAAATATTATCGCTTAGGGCGCCTCTAGTAGGGGGCGCGCGCGGTAGGTATTTGATGCTCTGTGGTGTGGGTGGAACCGAGGGTGGAACTGTTTTACTGGCGAGAAGTTTCTCGCTATTTAGATAAGTGGCCTACGATGAACATAAAAAAAAATTTACCGTGTTTTTTTATTATATTTTTTTTTTATAGAAAGCACGACATGTGGCGCCGAAATGGCGGGAGGGGGGAAATATGTGGGCAGGGAGAGCGTTCCAGAGTTTACTAGTTCTGTGGAGGAAAGATCTGCAGAACCGATTGGTACGCATCCGCGGTAAGTCCAGCGTATAGGGGGGTTATTCGTTCATTGGTCACTTTAGAACTGTAAACATGATTGAAACAAACATGTTTTTTTGTACAACTTACTGCACGTCTTAACCTTATTTAAAATTTCACTTTTGTTGCCGATCGTACCGCAGCGCCCGACCCGGGTTGGGCATACCGACGCGACCCAGTCGACGATATTGCATAACTTGGAAAACTGGCCAACAATAATCTTCCAAAGATCTAGGGCCCCATAGCACGCACGTAATTGATCGAAGAGTTGGCTTACATTCCCGCATTCTGTCTGTTATATTTGTCACTGAAGAAGAAGCCGACATGAAATTAAGGGAAGCACTGACGTGGCACCTAGTTCATCATGGGCTGACATCACGAAAGTTGTAGGTGATGTAGCCAACCGTGTCAGTTTCCATAAAAAAAATCTACATACATACCTACATACCACACGCTGTATCCCGACAATCGGTGTAAGCAGAGTAATCGGTGTTGTGCTGCAAGTACTCTTGTAAATTACAGCACAACACCGACCACCACGTTTAGCAATGTATTAGGACAAGATTTTTTTTATTTTTTCCATGGACATTCGGTCGTATGCGGGGGTTGCGAATGACATGCCGGCCTGACAGGTGCCCATTCACGCCCCTCTTGAAGGTCTTGAGACTGTACTTGGGGGGAAATATATGGGCAGGGAGAGCATTCCATTGTAATTTTTTTTTTATGGAAACTGACACGGTTTGCTACATCACCTACAACATCCGTGATGTCAGCCCATAACACCGGGTGAACTTGGTGCCACGTCAGTGCTTCCCTTCGGTCGTGCCGGCTACACTGAACTGGACAAAAAACACAAACTATTTACGTAGCCGTTTCGACTGACGTTTCATTCAGTGCGGTGGTAGCAACCCGGGCGGGTTGAACCCTACCACCTAGTAAGGTAAGAAGGGAAGGGACCTACAGTTTTACGTGGAATCCGAACCACGGCCTCCAACGGTCGAGCGGTCACCCATCCAAGTACTGACCGCGCCCAGCGTTGCCAACACCCGGCCGGGTTTTACGCGGCGCGTAGTAGTGGACTCCCACAACACCCGGCCGGGTGTCGGCGCGGCCCGGCTCCCTATTTAATTCATAACTAATTCTACCAATTTTTCTTAGTAGAACTGAATACTGGTATACATTCTTGGTTAAATTTACTAGTAACTATTATCAAACATGACTGGGCAACACATCACCTTCACACAGAAAATAATTTTTGAAAATTAAAAAAAAAAAGGGCTCCCATGACAACTGACATTTCCACAGACACTGGAATACAAAGATCTTGTACCGTATTTCGGGTACCCGTATTCTAGAGTACGTTTCAATACCTATATTTTGATGGGCGACTTGTGGGAGGAAATTATACAGTTTTAGTCAGAAAAAACCAAAAAAAAATGTCGAGTGTGTTTTGTTTTGCCTGGAGTTAAAAAAATCGGTCTGTGCTTCTAAATAAGTGAATCCTGAAGTGTTCGGTATGACTGAATGAGCAATTTCAGTACAAATCAGAATGAATACAGATCATTGATGGATCGATCGATTGAGGCGGGATATTCGAATTTGTGTGGGAGCGCGCGCGCCAAAATTTCGCGTTTTTGCGCGCGGCGAAAAGGGCTGGGAGTTTACCGACGTAAGCATTGTAAATAGTTGAAAACTGCGGGAGCTAAAGGGTTCCATCAATAGCGACAGTCGACTGTCTGCACGACTGAGCTATCGAGGCTGTTATAGGCCCATCAAAGGGCGACTTGTGGGAGGAAATTATACAGTTTTAGTCAGAAAAAACCAAAAAAAAATGTCGAGTGTGTTTTGTTTTGCCTGGAGTTCAAAAAATCGGTCTGTGCTTCTAAATAAGTGAATCCTGAAGTGTTCGGTATGACTGAATGAGCAATTTCAGTACAAATCAGAATGAATACAGATCATTGATAGATCGATCGATTGAGGCGGGATATTCGAATTTGTGTGGGAGCGCGCGCGCCAAAATTTAGCGTTTTTGCGCGCGGCGAAAAGGGCTGGGAGTTTACCGACGTAAGCATTGTAAATAGTTGAAAACTGCGGGAGCTAAAGGGTTCCATCAATAGCGACAGTCGACTGTCTGCACGACTGAGCTATCGAGGCTGTTATAGGTCATAGGTCCAACTCCGCGGCATTACGGGGTCGCGCGGGCCCTGCAGGCCGCGCCCACTGCCTATCAATTACACCATCCCAACTCTCACGAGCCATATTGCATCGTAAATCACAAGTCCACATCGCGTGCCGCTCGTCTGCGTCGAATTTTAATGCAGAACTTGCAAATATGCCCTTCCAATCCAAAGAGCTTAAAAGCTCAAACGCCTATGCGTTTTATACATTCTGCGTGTCCAAGTTTCACACTCTTTCGCACCGCTGCTCTGCTGAATTTAGGAAAAAGCTGGATTAGTAACGTGAACCATGCATGTTTGAGTCCGGAGCTTTCACAATTTGCACTTTTTTGCACCACTATAGAGCGAAAAAGCTCCACGTGAACTCACATCGCGTAACACTTCAATTTGAACTCATTCAGGCGACATATCTGTTTGTTTGTTGTCGTTGACATGGAAAAGTATTAGTGCCGGGCGGAACTCACGGTTAAGATAATGTGTGAACATAAGCACCAAGCGTCACGCGAAATCTCGATTCACTCTACCCACGCTATTAACGTTTACAAATAAAAAAGGAAGACACTCGTTGGACTAAATCTATGAAATACATTTTCTTATTAGCTGTGCCCATCAAAATGCTAACGTTGGCTAACAGAAACTTGAATATTTTGCTTAAAATTATAAAAATATCGCCTCTTGTCGTCGTCCTCATTGCGTCTAGACACAACAGCTTTCGCATCCGCAGAAAAAATTGCATCTAAGCTTTGTGAGAAACGGTAACAGAGAATATTTCTCAAGATAAACGACTGGTTTCTCCGTTACGAGGGGAAACTGGTTCCGCTTTCGAAGTGCATCGGGTCATCGTACTGCAGAGAAATTCGCAAATTCGTTCTAGCTGAAACTCCACTGCACACGATGAAAAGCCGGTTTAAAATGTGCGGTGAATACTCACGGACGAATCCAGCCGGGCTGCCGGCCAACTATCCAGATAGGCAGTCCATCCCGACCGCCTGGAGGAGGTCTATAACCTTCATTCTACCTATTTTCCGTTTGTGAATAGAGACACTGCGAGATATAACTAAAGAATTGTCTACTGTAAAGGTTACCAACGTTGAAGACCTTTTAGCTGATCATGAAAATAAAGTAATAATTGCTGTTAATATGCCCATTTTCCTTCATAATTCACCTTCACTTGTTCCTATGTTCAGAAAGCTTGATATTTTTTTTTTTTATATAATAAGTAATGCACACTACAGCTTTACTCACAAGGGTGGCTGCCTTAAATATTTACATATCTAGTTGTGAGCTTTCTAGTCCAACCCGGGAAACTACTCAGGCCGAAGTCGTGCCACGGTCTTCCGTTGAAAATTTGCCAATGCCATCAGTTATAAACTCAGTGAAGCGTAATAAATGGCTGTACTTATACCAAAAGTTTACATTCCTTCTGAAATGAGAAGCGATGTAGTCGACGCGCCGCGCCGCCACGCCTCCGTCTAGATATATCTATATTGAGGGATGGGGTAACTGGCTAGCAGCCGATGGGTTTTACGCAGTCAATCGAGAATTTATTAGTGGGGTCCAAGCGAGAGCTCTGACGGGCGGGGATTTACTGGTTGCCGGATTGATGAGCTGCACTGTGCGTGTGTATTTAGGTTTATTCCCAATTCGTAACTCTAAAATTTGACACTGCTGTAAAGATATTTAGCGCAGCAATAACATTTCAGACAATGTCGTCTTCAAAGATAGTCTCGAAATAAACTATTTTAACACCGCAGACCGCATAAATCGGCAATGGCGGCGAGCAGTAAACAGCTTAATGTATTTACGCCCGACATGTTTTCATCAAGGAGTGACCGTTGCTCTCTTTGTTCGCAGATGACCGACGAGATGTCGCGGCCGACGTCCAAGTGTAAACACTTGCTAATGCAGCACCTCGTGCAAACATGAGGTGCGTCGTCGTTTCAAAAACGACCATCGACCCACATCGACGAGCACTTCCTAGAAGTCACAGATTGTGATAAAGAGTAATTTATTAAGATATATTTAATCTAAGACAAATATGAATCTTAAAATCATTCCGCTCCTGCTGGTATGGAATTTCATTCTCGTTTCCGCGAAGAAACTATCTTCGGTCGAGAGCGACGATGAGGCGAGAGACAAGGAGGCGCTCAGGAATAGGGACAACAACAGAAACCGGACGACCTTCAATGGAACTCTCGTCGACTTGTCCGAGCGAAGATACTTGCGTCACCGGAACAGCTCTCGATTGAGGAACGAACGGAGGAAGTCATGGGAACGAGCCTACGCCGAAGTGAGACGGGACAGACGAAAAGGCATTGACTCGGGTCTGATTTCCGTCGAAGACGATTCTCCGATAAACCGCACCGTCGACTCCCCGTTCTTCGCGAGAGACCACCACAAGAATAAGTCGAGCGCGGACGATCGAAGCAGAAGAATCGAAGAAGGGCACACCGGCAGGAACGAATCGCAGGCCTCTAATCGAAGACGCAGGCCGGAAGTCGCTTTCACCAACACCAGCGACGCCAAGTCGCAAAAACCTGCCCACCAGGGTCGCGACACCAACAACCGAACTAAGCCGAGACCGGATCAGAGATACCCCGACAGACAGAAGTGGCAGAACGGTGGCTACATCCCGTACCCGCCACCGCGGGAGCGGAAGCCCAACATCATCCTCATAATGACCGACGATCAGGACGTGGAGCTGGGCAGCCTGAACTTTATGCCCCGGACTATGAAGGTGGTGAGGAGCGCCGGAGCCGAGTTCCGCCACGCCTACACCACCACACCGATGTGCTGTCCTTCTAGGTACCCTTTTTATTACCTATCGGTTTATGGAATAGGTTTACAATAATTATTCGTGCTAGATATCTGTCTTGTTGCTCTCTGATTTAATGGCCCTTGATGAAGTGAACGGCGGCGGCGTTAGCGGCTGGATTGCAGTTAGGCAATAGGTCTTACTAAGTCTGGCGTGTTTGCTGTCACCATACGTTTTAGTTGACACAGTAAATTATAGTTCTCATTTCCTCATAGTCGCGGCTGCAAGGTGTGAGCAAAATTAAACATTTTAGTAGCAACGTGAAGTCACCGTCGTCGCGCTCAACGCTGCTGGCGTGAATAATTGCCTTATTACATCACATCTACATTTTCTTCAACATGTCGGGAGTGTGACTGGCAACAATATTATTTCTATTGTTATGTTGGATCCGATGCGAAGATTTGGTTAAGTAATAGTTGGCTTTTTCCGTCGAATCATAACAAGTCCCTTTGTCGAAATTCTACAGGAAATGAGTTCTGTCTTATTCATTACATTCTTCCGACTGAAATGCTTTAATGTTTGGATAGTGTTGGTATAAAAAATAGTGTATTATACATAGGTATACATTTTTTGTTTATTTTTATGTAGTAAATCGTCGTTTACTACTACTAATAGCTACTTGCATTTCACTATATTATGTATATGCGACTCTCAAACATTCATAGGTCGACTGGAAGAAATCTCCTTATCGACATTGTCTTCTCCTACTGAATATGTCCCGTTTCTACAGGAGCTCGATGCTGACTGGTGTGTACGTGCACAACCACAACGTGTTCACCAACAACGACAACTGCTCCTCGCCTGCCTGGCAGGCCACGCACGAGACCTCCACCTTCGCCACTTACCTCTCCAACGCCGGGTACAGAACTGGTGAGTGCTTCTGCAGTTTTTTCATATGTTTTTTTAACCTGTTCGGCTACATCACTTGCTGAATCCTTGTTATCAGTTCATTACACCACGTTCCGATCGAATCAAACAAACTAGACAAGGTTCTAACAAACAAACTAGACAAGGTTCTACAAACAAACTAGACAAGGTCCTAACAAACAAACTAGGCAAGGTCCTAACAAACAAACTAGACAAGGTCCTAACAAACAAACTAGACAAGGTACTAACAAACAAACCAGACAAGGTCCTAACAAACAAACTAGACAAGGTCCTAACAAACAAACTATACAAGGTCCTAACAAACAAACTAGACAAGGTCCTAACGAACAAACTAGACAAGGTCCTAACGAACAAACTAGACAATGTCCTAACAAACAAACTAGACAAGGTCCTAACAAACAAACTAGACAAGGTCCTAACAAACAAACTAGACAAGGTCCTAACAAACAAACTCGACAAGGTCCTAACAAACAAACTAGACAAAGTCCTAACGCTAGGTCACGCACGAGCCGTGGTCGTCTATATGCGAAGTGGAACGGCGGCGGCGTGGCATCTGCGCCGCAACCGCCAAAATGCTTTGACGTTTCACGTGAACTTTTTTTATTGATGTTCGCTTGTGGCAGTGACGTCCAGGCAAAATGTATGAAAGAGAGAATGGTGAATGCTGATTTTATGAAATCCTCCTGAGAAAAATCGTTAAGCCTAACTCCACACCATAGGCTTCATCACTTAATTGCGGATGTGCACAAAAAGGATTCACGTGCCATTTTAGGGTATCTTCTGAATTTTATGGATTACTGAAAAAGTGGGAAACACTTTTTCTAATTTCATTTTACGCAATCAAATTTGTTTGTTTTTTTTTATGTATTTCGGTATGTGTGGCTGAGTCAGAGGAGCAAGAGCATATGCCCCGACCAGCCCATATCACGTCCGAGAAGATACGTGCCATACCGGAAACCTCCCTTTCGATTTCTGGCTATACTGGACTATAGGATAACAAAGCCGAGGCTGCTATGCGGCCATATTACATCCAGTACGGTGATAGCGACCCAGTCGGCTACAATTTGAGCCTACCACCTAGTAAGGGGCAAGGTAAGGGACCTACAGAAAGGACTTTTTTTTATTGCTTCCGAACTGTGTGTGGCTGTGCCCGCGGACGAAGCCTCAGACGCAGCCAATTTCACCCCCGAGGAGGTGCCAGTCC
The DNA here is from genome assembly GCA_946902875.1 of Nematopogon swammerdamellus. NCBI lineage: Eukaryota > Metazoa > Arthropoda > Insecta > Lepidoptera > Adelidae > Nematopogon > Nematopogon swammerdamellus. Next base: position 24,335,701 of record OX336336.1, read on the forward strand.
GGCTTGGAGGTGGACTAATGTCGCTGAGGAAAGGCGAGATTTAAAGATTTGTGGATTGTAGGAGTGGGAAAAAATATTCCCCGGGAGCCCGTTCCACACGTTTGCAGTGCGGCACTCACATCAAAAACGTGACCGCTAGAGCCGCAAGTATTTGTGGCCGCCTGTACCCCATGTTGAACAGGAAAAGTAAATTGTCACTTAGAAATAAGCTGACAATTTACAAAACCTGCATCAGACCTGTCATGACCTACGCCTCACCGGCGTGGGCGCATGCGGCCAAAGGACTCATCAACAAGGTGAGGGTCAGGCAACACAAATTCTTGCGCATCGCCACAGGTGCGCCCTGGTACCATAGAAACGCCAACCTGCACAGAGACCTAGGGATAGCACCGCTGGAGGAGTATCTCCAGAAGCTGTCCACGGGCTTCTTCAAGGGGGCGTACCGACACGACAACCCGCTGATCGCTAGCGCTTGCGACTACCGACTGCGGGATCCATCGACCAGGCGCCCCCTGTCGATACTAACACATCCGTTTAACTTCGCAGGTCCAGAGCCTCCACGCCGCGCAGCCGCCGACGTCCAGGAAGCAACCCAGTGAAGTTTCTTGCCAGTTCTTCTTCACTGTGATAATCGAACTGGCGGACATGTTTTTCTTCCAGCAAGCGTCGAGCAAGCAGGCGGTTCGACCTACATTCGCGACTCATTCGCTTTTCTCCACACCACAGGCAGCTGCAGCAGTCGAGAGACTGCAGAACGTGCCAGCAGCAGTAGCGGCTTCGATGCCGCTCACCCCTAGCCAGCAGTCGGTCACTGCGACCGCCCTAACTTAGGGCGGACAAAGTGACCGCTACTAAATCGCCAGCCGGCCGGCCACGGCGACTGCCCTATTTTATATAGGGCGGACAAAGTGACGGCAGGCCTCGCGCGGTCTACCGCGCAAAAAGACCGGTAACGGTGTGATAGTCTTACGACTAATACCTTTTTTACAGATGCAGATTCCAGATTCCAGTGCGGCACAACAACAGTTTAGTTAGAGGATCGTGCAGTTCGAAGAACTCTTCTGTCGACTACAAACGCAACGCGGGGTGTTCCGCAAGAGTATGGCGGGTTTGGCGAAGGCGAACAGGAGGAGGAGAAATAAGGGAAGCAAGTTCGTCAGAGCAGCGGCCATAGTGTAGTACTTACATGCAATGCAGTGCAGATATCTCTTAACAGTTAACTTCCCTTGCCTTGTTTAAATGTGCTGCCAGCAGCTTTGTTTACCTACCTTTCAAATGGATTGTGGTTCTGGGCGAGTGACTCCAAGAGAACGACGTCACCGTGTCATATGGCCGACCTTGGTGCAATATGTCTGCTGGCCTGGCCCGGTCGGGCGTCGTCGTCGTCGCGTATACAATCTTTTATTATTCAAACATGTTTGCCAAGCACATTGTGCGTTGTATTTTTACGATTCCTTTGAACAATTTATAGTCAGCTTCCGTTGTCTGCGTGAGACATTATTGAAATATTGGAGATGCGAGAAAGTTTGCGGGGGAACATTAGAAAGCTTTAAAGTTTTATACAAGTTTTTTTTATCGGCACAGGTGGCTGTGTCCGTAAGTCCGATTGTTCTATCGCTTATTACATGGGGAGTACTCGGAGGAGCTGTTTACCGCGATCCCGCCGTCCCCTTTTCACCTCCGCGCCACGCGCACTGGGCAGGGATTGCACCCCTACACGCTGAACTTACCGCGGATGCGTACCAATCGAGGTACCAATCGGTTCTGCAGTTAATTCCTCTACAGAACTGGCAAACTCTGGAACGCTCTCTCTACCCATATATTTGCCCCCAAGTACAGTCTCAGGTCCTTCAAGAGAGGCGTGAATAGGCACCTGTCAGGCCGACATGGCATTCGCAACGCCCGCATACGACCGGATGTCCATGAGCGTAGTTATACACAGATGGGTGGCTCGGCGCCATATATAGCGCTTTAAATAAAAAAAAATATAATAAAATGTTGGACGACGACACTGGACTGGACGGAAAACACGAACTATTCTTCGCACCGACCTTTCAATCAGTCCGATGGTACCAATGCGGACGGGTTAAACCAGTAAGGTACAGAGGGCAGGAACCTACAGTTTTAAGTGGAATCCGAAACACGGTCGAACCAATCCAAGTTCTGATCCGTGCCCAGGTGTGCGTAATTTCGCCATCGTACGAAGATTAATCGCGCCACCGAACTACCGAATGGTGCAGCCCTAGTGATGATGCAATAAATAAATTAACGCCCGTTGACTCACAGACTCACAGATCGAACGACTTGTTATTGGATACTCGCGCGGTGTGGGATGTTCCAAATTCAAAATTATTGTAATATTTTTTATGGAAGCCGACACGGTTGGCTACATCAATCAGGTGATGACAACACCCGTAATGTCAGCCCCAAAGAGTTTGTGTTACGTCGCTACAAACTCTTTGGTCAGCCCATAACACCTTAGTGCCATTTCAGTGATTCCCATCGGTCGTGCTGACTACACTGAACTGGAAGGAAAACACGGACTATTTAGATAGCCGTTTCGACCTTCCTTCATTCAGTGCGGTGGTATCAACGCGGGCGGGTTAAACCCTACCACCTAGTAGTACACCAAAGGGAAGCTTATATGCCACTGATATGCCACTTAGATCACCTAAGTGTTATGGGCTGATATCTCGTTGTAGGCGATGTAGTCAACCGTGTCAATCTCAATAAAAAAACCGGTTAAGTGCGTGTCGAACTCGCGCCAGTCGCCACAGCTCGCGCACCGAGCTTCCCGTATCGCCATTCGCCATGTCACGGCCAGCGCTACTCACGCCATCTAGATGGCGTGTTATGATATGAAATGCTGCATATTAGTTAATGTCATGCTTCATAATCTATTCGGTAGATAGCGCGCGCGCATACACTTTTTGGTTTCTTCTATGGGAACCCCCGTGAATTTTTTACTTTTTCTTATTTTTATTATTTGTTATTATGTCGGCCATAATAAATAACACATTTTTGTGAAAGTTTCAACGGGCTACCTATTACGGTTCAAGAGATACAGCCCTTGGGACAGACGGACGGACGGACAGACAGACAGACGGTGTAGGCTTAGTAATAGGGTCCCGTACCTGATACGGAACCCTAAAAAACGGTCAAGCGGGGTTTCCGTAACATTCCGTTTTCCGTGTGAACTTTAAAAGCGTTAGGATTTTAGTTTAGGTTTTCCTGTAAACTAGGGATGTAACGATACATGAATTTGCCGATACGATACCGTTACCGATTTTTGTAGTAAATAATCGGCGATACCGATACCGATATCGATATTGATGGTTTAGTAGAAAATAAATCAAATAACGAAATAAATAATGAAGTATATACCTTGGGCGTTTGTATGTCTTTATCAAGCATAATACTTACCTATATTTAACAGAGACTCAACCTTGGGATGGAAAGTGTAAAAAATAAAGTAAATAAAAATGTCAATCAAAATTCAAGGAAATTATTTATTATTATGAATGAATTATTATCAAGCAATCAAAGTGGTAATTAAGTATCATTCATTACATTACACATATATATATATTAAAAAAACAAATGACAGAAAGAGTTTTTTTTTCAAAATATAGAGTTATAAATGTCTGGTACAAGCTTCCACATGAAATAGTCTGCGTCGCGCGCGCGTCGTTTCGTGCGCTTTTCGAATAGTTTGATATCGGCTGTATGTATCGGCGATACCGATATATCGGCCTAGCCGATATATCGGTATCGGTATCGTTACATCCCTACTGTAAACTATAAGAGAGTCCAAGGTGAACGTATTATTATGAGCGATTTCATCTAGTCAACCTTTAGAAATTAGGCGAAACTAAACGCTAGGATACAATGACATTGAAAGATAATAAACGGTTGTGGTATGGATGATTACGAAAAAAAAGCCACAGCAAAATATTAAAATGTGGGAGTGTCATGTCTCCTTCCCAAAATCTATCTTGCAATTTAAGGAAAGTATGTTTTCTTTCGTAACCATACCACAACCGTTTATTGCTTTGCTCTTTCAATGCTATTGTATCACCAGCGTTTAGTTTCACCTTTTTTTAGGTTTCCGTATCCCGTACGGAAGCCTATTACTAAGCCTACGCCGCCGCCGTCTGTCTGTCCGTCCGTCTGTCTGTCCGAGGGCTGTATCTCTTGAACCGTAATAGGTAGCTCGTTGAAATTTTCACTGAATACGTGTTATTGTGGCGGACATAACATCAAATAATAAAAAATAGAAAAAGTAAAAAATTAAGGGGGGTCCATACAAGAAACGTGTTTTCTTTTCAATGTTGTTTTTGTGATGCGGAAACCTCGGTGCGCTAGTCCGACTCGCACTTGGCCGGTTTTTTTTTTTGCTTTTCAATGTGTGTGCAAAAACTATTTTATAATCATGATATAATTTGCTAACAACCCACATTCTTGTACCTACTAACTTGCGCATAATCGTCGTAAGTATTTATATTTTACTCCCAAACCTCCCCTCAGATTTCGCGTAGGTGTTAAAGATGCTTTCACATAAAATCCGCCCGAAAATCATACAAAATCAATGGGCTTTACGGCTTAGTCGCGTGCCGCGCGGCGCGGGGCAGCCCTCCCCGACTCCCCATGCGGACACGAGCGACATAAATCAGGACACAAATGGATAATGACGGTCGCGTGTCGGCGAGGCTATATGTCATCATCAGAAGGCTCTGCAGCCGGAGCAGGACGCTCTAGTCGACTCCTACGCACAATTAAACCTTTCTTGCTTTTAGATTTTGGTCCTTTTGGGGGGAAAATCTCTCCAAATGATGATTGGCCCTTTCGCAGTGAAAATATTATGGCCCTTACAAATCTTTTTTGTTTTATGGAAACTGACACGGTTGGCTACATCACCTACACCATCCGTGATGTCAGCCTATAACACCGGGTGAGCTAGGTGCCATGTCAATGCTTCCCTTCGGTCGTGCCGGCTACACTGAACTGGACGGAAAACATAAACTATTTACATAGCTGTTTCGACCGACGTTTCATTCAGTGCGGTGGTACCATCCGGGCGGGTTGAACCCTACCACCTAGTGAGATAAGAAGGGACCTACCGGAATCCGAACCACGGTCAGCCTCCAACGGTCGAGCGGTCACCCATCCAAGTACTGACCGCGCCCAGCGTTGCTTAACAATCAATAGCGACAACCGACTGTCTGCACCACTGAGCTATCGAGGCTGACGAACTTGACGAACTCATTTCAAGTGAGGAACTTGATATTTCAATGCCTTAAGACGAGACGGAAGTTAACTTTCTCCATACATACATAATACAACCTATACATAATCACACCTATTGTAAAACTGCTATTGATTTCCCAAATAAACGAAAATAAAAAAATAAATAAAATAAATAAATACAAAATCGTCTTTCGGCATTTATGTTTTTTACCCCCCAAAACCTTATCCGATTTTTACAATTCTTTTTTTGTTGTCGACACAGTCGAAGTCAAAGACAGTCGAATTTACGTTTCTATCTTTTTATTTTTTGAATATTTAAAGTGATGATGAGTGATGAATTGATGATGGCTCAATAAAGCTTAATGAACTTTATGACCCCGTAAATATCCGAATGCCCGTGGGCGCCGTCGGACTACACCTCTGCGTTGGTCTGGCGCGCGTCATATGTCGTGCTTCCCATAAAATAAATATATAAAAAATTACTTAAAAAAATTTAAATTAAAAGTCGAAATACACATTTTTAGCTTCGGTCTTGTAGGCATATTTCGTCTAAACAAAGAGACAGGAACGTAGATTGGACTGTCCAATACAATAATTTTGACAATAATTGAAAATAAATGACAATAATTTTTTTCTTGTAAAAATCGGATAAGGTTATAATAATATTTTATGTTTATATGTTAGTACTAAGCACGTACTCGCTTTATATATATTTTTATTAGAAAAATGCAAAGCGAAAATCATTGGAAAAAATACATCCCGGCCAGGATTCGAACCTGGGTCTTTGGCTTGATAATAATAAGGTTCAACATTGAACCGTGCAAGTTGACTGTTCGCAAAAATTATGCGATGAACGTGCAAGAGAGCGAAAATTTGGAGATAATACGTAACGGTCCGGTGGTGTAGTTGGTTATCGCGTTGGCGGCTCAAGCCAAAGACCCAGGTTCGAATCCTGGCCGGGATGTATTTTTTCCAATGATTTTCGCTTTGCATTTTTCTAATAAAAAGGTTATAATAATCGGATAGGCTAGAAAACATAAATTCCCAAAGACGTTTTTGTATGGAGAAAGTTAACTTCCGTCTCGTCTTCATCTTCTTGGTGCTCACTGTGCGATGAAAGAGCCCAACATGACCCGATGAGAGTTTATTGTGAAATATCCAGAAATATTTGACAATATATCCATCCGCAAATCTGCTGGCATGGCGGCTCACTGAGCGTGATTTCGCGAGGAGAGGGGTTTTTGGCTCTGTCGACTGTACCATTGGTCCCTCGACACAGCTACCCATGTTGGTTTACATAAAAAAAAATTCCCATAGTGTCGGTATATTATGTTATGTCATATGCCGACACTATCACCGAGTTAAGCTAGAAACTCATTGGGCCCACGTACGCTACACACGCGAATCTGGGCGCCTCGGTCTCGAGGTTCGATATTGCGAGAGGTCCGAGGTTCGAATCCGGTCGGCGTGTACCAATGAGTTTTTTTCTGACGAAAAAATTTACATGCGGAAGCGGTGTAAAACGTAGGTTCATTCCCTTGCCCCTTCTAGATGGTAGGCTCAAATTGTAGGCGACTGGGTTGGTACCACCGTACTGGATGTAAGATAGTCGCATAGCAGCCTACGCTGTGTTCTCGACATTGGTACGCGCACTCTGTACGAAAAATAATACCAGACTGACGTGCCACACGTACGAATGTGTGCGTCGGCGTAGTGAGTGCACGCACACACACACCCACGTACGCTGACGTCGCAGACGTGTGCGTCGGCCCAATGAGTTTCCAGCTTTACGCCACTACATACACCTACCGTGCTGTTGTCCTGCCGACCCTACTGACACGTGGACCTGGCTGGACTGGACATAGTCTCGTAATACAAAAAAAGAACTTAATATGATGGTCCTGCAGTAATTAGCACCGAGATTAACTAACCAGGCAGGACGAGTCGCGCGCTCACGGAATTCTTCACCAGGAAAGCTAGACGTAGCAATTAAACCATTTAGATATGTCGTAAAAACTGCTTAATTGCTTGCATTTAAAAGCATATCTCCTCTGAAATACGGGCCAAGTGCGAGTCGGAGTCGCGCGGCGAGATATCCGCACACAAAAAAAAACAGTTGAAAAAAAAAGTTTCTTGCATGGGGACCCCCTTAATTTTTAACTATAAATTTTTTTTATTATTTATTGCGAGATTAATTGTTATATCTGCCAAAATAACACATATTCTATTAAGTATTACGGTTTCAAAGATACAGATCATCGGACAGACAGACCGACAGACAGATAGACAGGCGGCGTAGGCTTAGTAATAGGGTCCCGTACGACGGATACGGAACCCTAAGCAAGTGCGAGTCGGACTCGTGCACCGAGGTTTCCGCACCACAATAAAACATTGAAAAAAAAACACGTTTCTTGTATGGTGGTAGGGTTTAACCCGCCCGGGTTGGTACCACCGCACTGAATGAAACGTCGGTTAAAACGGCTATGTAAATAGTTTGCGTTTTCCGACCAGCTCAGTGTAGCCGGCACGATCAAAGGGGGAAGCACTGACACGGCACCCAGTTCACCCGGTGTTATGGGCTGACATCACGGACGTTGTAGGTGATGTAGCCAACGGTGTCAGTATCCATAAAAAAAAAATGGGAACCCCTGAATTTTTTACTTTTTCTATTTTTTATTATTTGTTGTTATATCTATCAGTCATAATAACACATATTCTGTAAAAAAATCCACGGGCACAAAATATCACGGTTCAAGAGATACAGCCCTCGGACAGACGGACGGACAGACAGACAGACGGCGTAGGCTTAGTAATAGGCTTCCGTACGGGATACGGAAACCTAAAAAATCTGTTAAGTGCGAGTTTTACTCGCGCACGGAGGTTTCCGTATCTAAAAAAAATCGTAACCAAGGAAATAACTGGAAATAACAACGGTAACCAAGGAAGTAACCGTAACCCTGGAAACAATCAGAACGGTGGTAACAACAATTGTTACCACGGTTCTGATTGTTTTGTGGACGTAATTATATGTCCACAAATGCACAAAAACAAAGATGTCATATTTGAAAATCAAATACGTCAATGTGAAAACTGTCATGAAAAAATAAAAAACCAAAATGAAATTGATTTCGAAAAAGTCAATATTCAAGAATATCTATCCGCTTTTATCTGCCTATCTTTGTCTTTCAACAATGCAATGTATAAAAGCCTGTGGCGCCATCTATTATTCAATAGTGTGACTAATCGATTTTTCGGACGTTTGTTGTATGGGAGCCCCCCTTAATTTTTAACTTTTTCTTATTTTTTTTCTTATTTGTTGTTATATCCGCCATAGTAACACATATTCTGTGAAAATTTCAACGGGCTACCTATTACGGTTCAAGATATACAGCCCTCGGACAGACGGACGGACGGACGGCGGTAGCTTCCGTACGGGATACGGAAACCTAAAGAAGATCATTTGAACGAGTTGATTACTCGCGGTTAAGAGCAACCGGGGCCCCGGTTACACAACACTGCTCGTTCTTACTTCTTATAGTAACATCCAGGAGTGCGCGGTGCGTGGGTGGGTACTGGGTTGTGCGGAGCTAGGGCTGCCATCCGTCCGGGTTTCCCCGGATTTGTCCTCTTTTTGAAGGCGTCCGGGGGCGTCCGGGGGGATTTTTTAAAGTTATAAAGATTTTTTAAGGGTTACACGAAATTAAAAAATCCCGCCCCGCTGTATAACTCTATGATAGACGCTAAACGTCGGGCCATAGCGTAATGCCGTTAAATATTTTAATAATATATATGAAAATTTAATTTTGTCAAAAAGTTTAAAATAAAATAATAATTGTCATGTCATAATAGGAAAAAAGCAATGTCCGGGTTTTTATATGAAAATCCGGGGTTTTACTTCTTTTTGTCCTAGTTTAATGATTTTAGAGATGGCAGCCCTATGCGGAGCGCGTGGGTGCCAGCAGCGGAAGTTTCTAGTTGTCGAGCTCTAACATTATCAGTTAGATCATTCGCGAATCCGATCGCTCCTCGCGCATAAATTGGAATAGATTCCGGCCTCCGCGCCGTCCGCTCCACGTGCGGAGGAGGTGTCGTTTGGGGTCCGAACTCCTGACCTGACCTCAATGCTTGGGCCTAGCCTAGGGTTGCCATAAAGGTACAGCTACTGACCGGGACACTATATCAAAACCAGTAGCGACTCCTGGTGCTGAGTATTGGGTTGGCAATGGCTAAGGATTTTTTTTTATAATTTCATAACTTACGCGTTAATTATTTCTACAACAATGAGTTCAAAAACTGAAAGACCATAATATTCCCTTTTGCTGTCTTTATGTACAGACTTTAAATTCGACAAACGTGAGCAAGGGCGACCGTTTTGAACAATTTAAAGGTTTTTTCAGAAAATGTCCTCGTTGAGAATGGTTTTTCGAAAAGATCTTCTATTATAGATTTCGCACTGGAGTTTTCCATTATTTATTACCAATAAATAATCACTTAAAAAAAAACACCACACAAGATTCATCCATAACAGTTCCTTTTTTCCATAACAGGTCCTTTTTTCCATAACATCATAGGTATCTTTTAAATATAAGGATAGATTATGCATAAAATTAGATAATTAAGTAGGCAATGGTTTAAAATGACCATAGCCAATAAATTATAGGCCACAGAAAAGTGTCCGATTCAGAACGATTCACGCAGCTCTGTAAGCTCACACATAGTTTAGCCAAAAGTCTCCACCACAGATTACCAATATTATATGTCTGGGTCTCCACTGAACGTTCTTGTCTATAATTGACATCTGCGACTGAAACGTTAGGAAATAAGAAGAAACACTAAACCGAGGCGTTTGTCAAAATACCACGCTGGGTCACAGAGGGGGAGGGGTTATTCACACTCATAGTACCTATTTAAAAATGTAGTTAATACTTACTAGCTTTTGCCCGCTGCTTCGCTCACATAGCCTATGTCTATTCTGAAGGTCCATTCAAAATATTGGTGAAATCCTTACCTATAATAAAATTCAACGTCTGCTTTCTGTCTGTCTGAGTGTCTGTCTGTCCGCTTATAACTCGAGAACCACTGAACCGATTTTAATAAAACAAAATTCTACGGATAGCTTGATTCTTCCCATCAACTATAGGCTACTTACTATCACGCTAAATAGCTTATGAGGTTAGCAGTGAAGTGAAATATGAGAGCGGGCGGAGCCGCGGGCACAGCTTGTAATGTATAAAATCAGATGAGTATTTTCGAACATTACCTCCTACATCCAAACTTACAAACTGTACCTCTTTATAATATTCGTGTAGAAAAAGACTAAATAAACGCAGCGGCGGCGTTCTGAGACACACAATAACAATCGCTTCGGTGGCGTGAACTGGCACTGTTTTTCCTAAGAACTCGACAGGCATTCTTCGATTACGGCAAAAAGTATTCGCCTGGTCACATTAAAAAGTGAAAATACAGCCGTAAATGCTTAAGCCATATAAATACAGGCTCAGAAAGATCTGGGAATAACTATCTCAGAAGATCTAAAATGGGCAAATCATATAGAGACCATAGTCAAACGAGCAAACGCCATACTCTATGTTGTACGAAAATCATTTCAGAACCTGACTATAGAGACATTAATCAAAATTTACAAATCTCACATTAGACCACTCTTGGAATATGGATTTCAAATATGGAATCCTTACTTCGTCAAAGATATTACTCTCCTAGAAAGAGTTCAAAGAAGAGCGACCAAGATACCAAAATCACTGAAGAGGAAACCATACGAGGAAAGACTAAAAATCCTCAACCTGACAACATTGGAGCAACGTAGAGAAAGGGGTGACCTCATAGAAACATACAAGATTCTCAATCAGCATTATGATTGTCCAGAACTGGAGAACCTCTTTACTAGATATACAAATAGTCATCTCCGAGGCCATAGCTTGAAGCTGAATGTCACTGTCAGCTCAACAAATCCGAGACGAAACTTCCTGTCAAATAGAGCAGTGGAAATGTGGAACAAACTGCCCGAAGATGTCGTACAAGCACCCACCACCAATTCCTTTAAAAACAGGCTCGACAAACACCTAAAAAAAACACCAAACTAAACTAACATAAAAATAACAAAGCACCAGTGAACTTAGACATGAACACATCAGCCTAGGCTGTTCGTTCATCAAATAAATAAATAAATAAATAAATACATTGAAAAACTTTGTGAAATACCATGTTTAACATTTAATCAAGGAGTGTGCTAAGTAATATAAGTTTTTTTTATGGAAACTGACGCTACACCTTCAACATCCGTGATGTCAGCCCATAACACCGGGTAAACTAGGTGCCATGTCAGTGCTTCCCTTCATTTCATGTCGGCTACACTGTACTGGACGGAAAATACGAACTATTTTACATAGCCGTTTCGACCGACGTTTCGCTCAGCGCGGTGGTACCAATCCGGCCTTACCTAGTATGGTAAGAAGGGAAGGGACCTACAGTTTAACGTGGAATCGGAACCACGGTCAGCCTCCAACGGTCGAGCGGTCACCCATCCAAGAACTGACCGCGCTCAGCGTTGCTTAACAACAGTCGACCTACCGCACCACTGAGCTACCGAGGCTGACAAGCTGCAAATGAAACAACCAGGTAGGTGTCTTTACTTTATATTTTCCAACTTAAATGCAATTAAATGCCATATTTCCACAGCTAATGTCAGCCAGATTCACACATGACCAAGTAAGGCAAAGCAATATGTAAGATTAAATTAAAACGTTTGTCTTGCTAGGCCAACAGCTGACTCTACTTACCTTAAAACTCAAACTAACATCTTAGGCGTAGCTATTGCATCGGCAATCCACCCACGGCGCTCATAAAACCGAGATGATCCAGCGATTGGGGCCTTCCGTGAGTGCCCGAAGCGAGAGATGAAAGTCGAAAGGAGATAAGTCTGTGGGCGTTGGCGTAGGACTTGATACTATGATTAGCGGTTTGGTCGGTACTTGAATCGTCCGGTTTTAACGGTAGACATATTGAAAAATAAGAAAGAGTAAGAGAAAGAAACGTAAAGAGGCCCATTCACAATTTGTGATGTAAAAAGCCCGACCAGGAATATATGAGAGCTGTCAAAATGGAGCCACTTTTTAGATTTATATAGCAACATTCAGTATAGTAAGCACATATTGAATTGGCCGATGTTATTATTCAAAATGTACTTTTGCACTGAAATACACAATAAGATATACAAAATGTATTTTAATTTAATGCATCTTTTATATATATTTTGATGTCAATGTAATAAGAACTAGCCTTGACATTTACATGTTCACAAAATTTTTTCCATGTATCTGCAGATATGTCCTGAAGCAAAGTGTACAAATTATAAAAAAAATTATTAATCGACCTTGCTGAAACACTAAACTTTTTAATAAAAATTCTAGTTCTTAGTTAAAAACTTAACCTAAGCTATTTTTATTCGAACGTTTCGTATTTCTGTAAAGTCAAAAAGTGTTTTTTGTTCAGAACGAATAATATTTACGTCCCTCTTTTGTTTGCTATTTGGTAAATAGGTGCTTGAGATACACCTTGATAGAACAAAAAATAATTACCTAATTGTACATTACGGCGGCCAATTCATGACAATCTCACTACAATGACATAACGTTTCACCTAAATGTCAGTTCAGAAGCAATTTTGACATTGACAACAGATTATCAAGCATCAAACATAATTGTGGCCAGTGTAAGAAATTAGTTCCAACGAAATTCCGCAATATGGCGGCCCCTCATATATTCCTGGTCAGGCTTTTAGTTCGAAGATAATATCTCAAAATTAGACTGACTCGAAATTTGTTTTATTGCTCCCGAACTGGGTGTCTGTGCTTGAGGTCGGACGGAACCCCAGGCGCAGCCAATTTCACCCCGGAAGAGGCACTCGTCCCCGAAGGCGGACCAAAGTGGATCAGTGGATTGCTCCTACGATACCTCAGTTCCAAAGTGTAACAAGTCCGAAATTTTGCAGTTTTGAGTTAAATATGAGAAATAGTGTAAAAAACGTATACCTACCAGTTCCAAAGAGTAACAACTAAAATAATAATTCCACCCACCATAATGTAATAAATAAATCAATAATATGAGAACTATTTTAGTTCCACACTGTAACAACTTGGAAAAACCAGTGAAAACCCCTACAGATATTACCTATTTATTATGTACAAGCTGTGCCCGCGGCTCCGCCCGCTCTCATATTTCACTTCACTGCTAACCTCATAAGCCATTTAGCGTGATAGTAAGTAGCCTATAGTTGATGGGAAGAATCAAGCTATCCGTAGAATTTTGTTTTATTAAAATCGGTTCAGTGGTTCTCGAGTTATAAGCGGACAGACAGACATACACTCAGACACTCAGACAGAAAGCAGACGTTGGATTTTATCATAGGTAAGGAAGGATTACTAGACTACACTTGAGCTAATTTAATATTTGGCAAAAACCGAGAATATCGTATAGAATTTCCAAACAATGGACTTTCTGTGTTTATTTCACTATGCATCTGCATTAGTTTTCCTCATTATTTCGTAATAATGATTTCTTGAGTTATTTATTACACTTTGGAACTGAGGTATCGCATAATCTCTCCAGTCCTCCCGCACCCTTATTACGATAATGCAACCGGTCCGCCGGACCGGTCCGTAGCTCCAAATCTGACAGTTCGGCGACTGTTTTATGCGATTTTGGAATGCAACCAGTCCGTGCAACGGGTATTGCGGTATCAGTCCGCAGATGTGTCATACATTTTACGGCGTATTGGTATTACGATCGCATTTGCAGTCGCACAACTGTCAAACTTGCGACCGACCGCAGCCCGCGAGCTGTCATCCGTGATGCTCCTCCTGAGCAGCATCATAGCACCATTCACGGCTAACGAGCGACGATCTTTTCTTTGTTTTTGGTGGTGACATCGTATAGGTATATTTATAGTCGCTAAAATAAGTAACGTATGTTCATTCATAGTGTTTGAATTATGTTTTTTAGTAAATTTTGTATTTTAATAGTATTTCTTAAATATATATAATTTTAACTTGGTCTTGAATTTATATAATTTATATTATAGAATATATAATAGGAATAATAAAGAAAACCTCTCTCTCTCTCTCTCTCTCTCTCTCTCTCTCTCTCTCTCTCTCTCTCTCTCTCTCTCTCTCTCTCTCTCTCTCTCTCTCTCTCTCTCTCTCTCTCTTTCTCTCTCTCTCTCTCTGTTTTTTAAATTAATTTAAAATTTTAACTTGGTCTTTTTTTTTTATTATTATTGGTACCCGAGACACTTGGCGCCGTCAGCATGGATTGTTGAGCCGACGACGCCCATATTTATCATCTATATATACAATCTCTATATTATCTATATTGTAATAGGAATAACAAAACATTTTGAAGTTTTAGTTGATAAAACATTTTGGTCTTCTGCGTCATAGAAATTATAATACAAGTGACTTTACATAATTGTACAATATATACGGTGTTGCAAATGCCCACGCTATATGTTTAACTGCCATCAGGAGGTTATTCTGTATGTGAAGCTAAATAACTTTTGTAACATAAATGTTTTTTTCGAGACAAAATATTTTTAATATCAGAAATAACATTGTAGCATTCCACAATCAGGATTAGAAGCCACAAACTCCTGCATTGATTATTGAGGGCGGCTCTTCTGCCTGCTAGGCTATTCAAGCACACAATATGATGACCGAGATAGCATGAAAGCGGCCGCCATCATATCTTTATGTGTATATATCAGTATGTATACATACACCGCCCGACAGACCGCCGCGCCGTGCAGGCAGAAACGCCTTTCCTAAGCAATCCGTAACACAATAAATAATTTGTTCAATCGCTTGTATTAATTATCATTGCTTTATGTTCCTATATTTGGCATGTTAAAAGTAACATACGTTATTTATTATTGATTTTAATATATACTTTTACCATTCGTAGTAACATTTTACAAGTTTCTTTCAAAATTTGGCACCTTACCTGAACCAACAACCAACCTTTGATGTCGGTCCGCGGGACCGGTCGCATTATCGTAATACCAATTTTGTCCGTCGCAGTCGCAACATCAACACCAGTCGCAACATCAGCACCATTATCGTAATAAGGGTGCCGGCCTTCAGCGTCACGGACTCCCGGCTTCTGCATGTCCTTCCTTCATATTCGTAGGAATTAAGAAACCCTAAAGGAGGGTACTCACCGGAACATTCGCCCCGCGAACAAAAGTCGCGGATCTACCGCGAACATTGTTCGCGGATCTAACTGATCATAGGCGCCAACACCCCGCGTACAAAAATTCACCCCCCGCGTACAAAAATTGACCCCGCGTACAAAAATTGACCCCGCGTACAAAAATTGACCCCGCGTACAAAAATTGACCCCGCGTACAAAAATTCACCCCGCGTACAAAAATTCACCCCCCGCGTACAAAAATTCACCCCGCGTACAAAAATACACCCCCCGCGTACAAAAATTCACCCCGCGTACAAAAATTCACCCCGCGTACAAAAATTCACCCCGCGTACAAAAATTCACCCCCCGCGTACAAAAATTCACCCCGCGTACAAAAATTCACCCCGCGTACAAAAATTCGCCCCGCAAAGAAAAATTCGCTCCACGAATAAACGGTTCGCGCCGCGAAATTGTTGTTCGCGTGGCGAACAACAATTTGCAGCATGAATTTGTCTCGCCACTCGATACCGAAATTTTGCAAACATTTTGACGTGAATACGTCTTTAAATTTGCTTCAATAGTGTGAGCCAATCCAGAAAACTGATGATAACAAAATCGGGGGATACAGTTTAGTGTTGTAGCTTCATATCATCCTACATCCTATCATCTACATCCAAAATTCAATTACACCACTCGATAGGTGAAGGATCAAAGAATACGTACACGCATTCACGTAAAATACACGGCCGTGTCCACGACATAGCCACACCCCGATTTTTTTTTACACACGCTGTATCCCAACAATCAGGGCCAAGGGCGCCGACTCCGGGGGTGCTCCGGTGCCTGAGAACCCACAAGAATTTTTGTGGGGGTTCGGAGCACCCCTACAAATATCCCCACAAAACCCGTTTTTCGGTAGTTTTGTGCAGTACACAGAGCACGAACAGACAGGCACAGCACAGATAGAAGTACGAGTAGATAGATAGATAGAAGATAGAAAGATGGAAAATTATTTATTGGTCCAGTAAACCTTAAACAGTAACAAATACATTAGAAAATTTACATAAGGTGCAAAGGCGGACTTATCCCTTAGAGATATTTCTTACAGTCAACCTTTGGACGAGTACCTACCTACCTATGATCGGAGTAGCATGTGGCCGATTTATAATTCAGCAATTTATCATAGCATCGAGCGAGCACCTGGAACCCGAGCAGCACGAGCATTTGGAAATGTCGGCGCCTATGATCAGTTAGATCCGCGAACAAAAGTCGCGGATCTACCGCGAACATTGTTCGTTGCGGGGCGAATTTTTGTACGCGGGGTGAATTTTTGTACGCGGAGTGAATTTTTGTACGCGGGGGGGGGGGGGGTGAATTTTTGTACGCGGGGTGAATTTTTGTACGCGGGGTGAATTTTTGTACGCGGGGTGAATTTTTGTACGCGGGGTAAATTTTTGTACGCGGGGTCAATTTTTGTACGCGGGGTAAATTTTTGTACGCGGGGTCAATTTTTGTACGCGGGGTGAATTTTTGTACGCGGGGGGTGAATTTTTGTACGCGGGGTGAAATTTTGTACGCGGGGTCAATTTTTGTACGCGGGGTCAATTTTTGTACGCGGGGTCAATTTTTGTTCGCGGTGAGTCCGTTCCTTTAGAAGTCCTTTTATGCGAACATTGACGTATCTAGAAGATAGAGAATACGTACCTATTCGAGCCAAGTGGCTAATGACGTGAATATTGCAACGAGCTCTCGTCTAATAAATGCTACAAAACGATCAAATTGACGCAGAAACAGTTCGTTAACCCTCCTTGCTCTTCTTAATTTTAACACTGTTTACACAACCATTTTGCAGCCAGTACGGGGTCAGCGGCGCGGCGGCTGTACATATAGCTAGCTGGTTTAATTTCACAATCTCATTTCTGAATAAAGCTATGAAAGCTAAAAAGAAATGAAGCTAGGAATAAGGGAATCGTTGCCTATGTTCTTTGTATTTTATTATCTTTTTTTATGGACTGGACTGCATCTATCCCCGTGCATGTAATCCTAAAAGGCGACACAAGGGATAAGGACAAGATGCCGTGCATAAGGCCGACAGATTAGCCACCTCTCACCTTGGCACGGTCCTTCCACCGAGTCATGTAGCAGGTAGGTCTTCTTGCCCTACTTGAGGCTTGATAAGTTATCTTCTTGTCCTAATACTTTGCTAAATGTGGTGGTCGGTGTTGTGCTGTAATTTACAAGAGTACTTGCAGAAAAAAAAAGAACAACACCGACTACTCTGCTTACCCCGATTGTCGGCGTATGTTTTTTTTATGGATATACACGGTGTTGCAGTTGCCCCCGTAATATTTTTAACTGACATAAGGGGGTTATTCTATATGTGAATGAAACTAAACAACTTCTGTGGCGAAAACATGTTTTTGAAACGAAAAAAAGTTAATTTTTCCATACAAATTTTAAATGCCTATTCTCAAAATGTATAGAGAAAAAAATATATTTTTTTTTCAACTTAAAGAGTCGTAGAACAAAAGTTGGTCTATTTCACGTACAGAATCACCCCCTTTTGGGTTTTACGGTTGGGGTTGCAACACCGTGTATATACGATACGATCGAAGGTAAGCACTGACATGGCACCTAGTTCACCCGGTGTTATGGGCTGACATCACGGATGTCGTAGGTGATGTAGCCAACCGTGTCAGTTTCCATAAAAAAAATATCCTTGACTTAATATGTTTCATTTTTTGCTTAGACTTAGTATGTTATCTAGGTTGCTCTCTTCTGCCCAGAAAACACCAACCTATGTATTTGTTTCCACGAGGAAGCTGCAATTGGGATTGAAGATGGCGGAGAGTGAATCTATTCCCACTTTTTCATAATTGCTCAGAGGCGACACGCAGCGTTGACAAGTTGAAGCGTTTTAACAAGTGAACTTGTGACAAGTAGAATATTTAATAGTTTAGTAGTTTTTCAAGTTTATTTTTAAAAGCCTTAGTGAGTAGCTTTCTCCTGCGTTTTCCATTGCGTGAAATTGGCTAAGCCCAAACTTCTACCAAACATTCGGATGGCTAAGCCCAAACTTTTACCAAGCATTCAGATGGCTAAGCCCAAACTTCTACCAAGCATTCAGATGACATTTTCGATGTTAAAAACGCTCTTTAAATCGCGATTTTCGGAATTGGTGCATATTAAACAGACGACAGATGAATAGACCATTTGAATGTTATTTATTTATTACATATAATAACAGATTAGACTATTTCTAGTCGCCGTCGTATTCGAATTACGGCTCGATTTCCACCACTTTCGACTAAAACGACTGTATGAAAAATGTTGTTTTAACCGACAGATAACGAGACTTTACCAGTGCTGGTGAAATCAACCACTAGTAGACCAGAGAGACGGCTTCCAAGGCCAATTGGCAATGGAACTAGCGGACAAGCAACTTGGAGTGAGTGCGACACTCAATTAAAATGAAAAAAAAATAGGTCAAGTGCGAGTTTTTGTCGCGCAAGGAGGTTACCTGTTAAAACCCATATCCGTCTATATTTTTCTTTCTTTCTACAGTGCAAAATATAAGGTCCTGTGGCGCCATCTATTATTCAGTGGCGTGACTAATCTATTCTTAGCCCGTTTATTGTATGGGAATCCCCCTTAATTGTTAACTTTTTGCTTTTTTTATTATTTGTTGGCACATCCGCCATAATAAATAACACATATTGTGTGATAGTTTCAAACCGCAAACGGCTTACCTATTACGGTTCAAAAGATACAGCACTCGGACGGACGGACGGACAGACAGACAAACAGACGACGTAGGCTTAGAAATAGGCTTCCGTATGGATACGGAACCCTAAAAAGCATGAGATGAAGACTAGAGATTTTTGCCCACTAGTAAGTACTCGTTCCTTGTGGAACTGTCTTCCGGCGGGTGTGTCTGCCAAATCCTCTAACGTCGTCGGTCGTATCAATAGGCTAGACGGCCCAGCAACAGTACGCAAATCTGCTTGCATGGCATCTCGCTGAGGTTTCGCGGAGAGATGGGAATTTGGTTTTTTTTTTTATGTAAACCCGTATGGGTGGCTGAGTTGGAGGGGCTAAAGCGCATGCTCCGACCAGCCAATATCACCTCCGAGAAGGTAGGTGCCATACCGGAGACTTCCCTGGATTGCTGCGACTATACTGGACTAGAGGAGAACACAACCGAGGCTGCTAAGCGGCCATCTAACATCCAGTTCTGTCGGCTGCACCTTTGGACCCTCAGCAAAGTCACCCATGCTGGTTTTTATACAAAAATTGGGCTACTAGTCGTCTGTAGTTATTGTGGGTCGGAGGAATAGGACGCGCCGGGCACGCTCTGTCTCTAAATTGCCCTGTTAATATTAATGGCACGATGACGGCCGACGCGACGACGACGACGCTGGGCTGTGAAATTAATTTTACCATTTCGACAATTTCTTTTTTATTAACGGAAGTCTGCATCCTTACTTACTTGTGGGCATCCTCTATTATATCTTGAGACACGTATAGTGTACCTCTTATCTTCTCTACTACCTATTATAAAATCAAGTTCTGTCTGCCTGTCTGTTTGTAACGGATAATCTGAACCGATTTTCATTCAGTTTTCGCTTATAGAATCTCGCATAACTTCGGATGGTTATGTGGCGTCACCTGGCCACAGCCGAACGAAACTCGAGAACCACTTACGACGGTACTCTTCAGAAACAACAAGTTGACTCACGAACGCGCTAACAGATGGCGCAGAACCGTAAAATGTCAAATTCCATACATTCGCTCAACGCATTCTTAAATGTGCAAATACGCTCTGTATATATACAGTTAGCTCACTGAGAGCGTTGGGCAGTAGCCCACACAACATCCAGACATCTCTCCACCTTTTACAGCTACTCCCACAGTTATATATCTTAAGGATGATACTAGGATTCCCTTCTTACCGTACTAGTACTAGGTGGTAGGGTTTAAACAGCCCGGGTGCGATACCATCGCACCGAATGAAAGATCGGTTAAAACGGCTATGTAAATAGTTTGTGTTTTCAGTCCAGTTCAGTGTGGCCGGCACGACGGAAGAGAAGCACTGACATGGCACCTATTTGACCAAGGTTTTATGGGCTGACATCACGGATACATCATCATACAACACCACCTACAGGTGTTGTAGCCAACCGTGTCAGTCCATAAAGAAAACAAGGAGGATATTTTTCTCTTAGGATATTCGGTTTAAGTGAACTCCCGACAGTATGCGACAAACTAGTCGCATGTTATATACTAGCTTTTGCCCGCGGCTTCGCTCGCGTGAAATTCGTATTTAAAAAGAAGAAAGTAAGTAAGCCCGCTACCGTACCTTTATTTCGGCGCGCGGATCAATTCGGTTTGTATGAGAGCCACATCTTAGCGTAACCGGAACAAAATGTTATGTAGCCTATCATAATATAATGTTTCTTTTCATGCATTGTTTAAATATTTAAATAAGATTTGTGTATATCTTATAGGCATTTTAATAATATATTTATACAATAATATTATTAAAACATAAAAAAAAGAAAACAGTATAAGCAAACGAATATCTAAAAAATTAAAATGAAAAGCTCTTCCATAGGGACTGTGACTACTTTAAATAAGTATCTAGGCAATAAATTATTTCTTATATGTATATTCCCAGTCCCACTATTTTTAACCGACTTCAAAGAAGGAGGAGGTTCTATGTTCGGCTGTATGTATTTTTTTTTATGTATGTTCAGCAATATCTTCCCCAATTGTGAACCGATTTCGATGATTCTTTTTGTGTTCGGTTCAGTCTAGCTCCAAGGTGGTCCCATTTTTTTTTGGTCAAGATCAGATTGGAAAGCGAGGCGGAATCGCGAGGCCGAAGGCCGAGCGATTCCGCCGAGTACATTAATAGCAAATAAAAATTACTAAAAAAGTGTGAAATAAAAAACAATTAAAAAAAAATATAAAAACCGCCTTCAAAAATGTATGAAATAAAAAAATAAAAATCGAACCCTAGAGTTGAAGGCGGTGGTGCTAAAGCAAGCAAAAATAACCGACCGCCTTCAACTCTAGGGTTCGATTTTTATTTTTTATTTCATACATTTTTGAAGGCGGTTTTTATATTTTTTTAAATAGTTTTTTAAGGTATAAATATATATGTACAAATTTAAATCTATAACATTTTATGAAAGACCTGACTTGCTAAAGGAAGTCAGGTCTTGCCCGCAAGGTACTTAGCTTGATTAAGGCTCGTATTTCAGTGTGAACGTATCCCATAAGCCGCTTAGGCGCCATTACTTAATACAAAATGTTCGTATTAAGTGCAGCTTAAACAGAAAGTGGAAATGGAAGTTAAGAGCGACTTTGTGTTTAAGTGCTAGCGTCAACCGTTACTCCTTCTTAGTTATTGGGATTTGAGAAAATTGTATAGTATTAGTTGCAATAAGGCTATTTGGCTGTAAGCCAACCATTAAAATTTTGAAGTGAAAACTTCTTTAGCGGCGCTTGGCACTTTTTTTGGATGCGTAAAAAATGTTAAACTCGCGTCAGATCTGATTCGCGTCAGATCTGTAGCCTGAAGCCGAAAGCGAATCAAGGGAATCCGATATTCGTTTGGTCGTTGATGTGATTTCGTGGCTCAATGGTAAGAGTGTAGGATTTGTATTTTTTGACCATGGCTTTGAATCCCTCAAAATTGTTTTTGTTTTTTTTTCCTTTGTTTTCTTTTTTAAGCAATGTTACGGTGTTTAAATTTTTTTAGGGTGTTTACTTTTTTTTTATATATAACCACCTAAGAATTATTTTCGGAAATACAAAAATTTTTCACTTCTGCCGGCACTCCCGGAGTGCAACTGAGGCTTTTTTTAGGGTTGCTTACCTCAAAAGCGGGAAAAAAGGGAACCCTCGTGCCATAGAAACTCTCGTGTCTGTCTGTCCGTCCGTCGTTACTGAATCTACTGGAGGAAAAAAGGCCTTTGGTCCGAAAAAAGAAATTTGGTACATGATAGAGCTTGATGACCTAATCACGGACGTATATGTGTAGTATAAATGAACGAACTTTGATTTTGGGGGCGAATTTTGGAATACAAAGATAGTGAAAAAAAAAAATTTTTTAAGTGCTTGATGTCGATGAAAATAGCTGGGAATACAATTTCTTTTTATAATTTGTAAATGCATAGTTTAAAATTGATTATAGTAAATATACGAAAATCGAGCATGACTCGACCCTCTTAGGTATAGTTTACAGGAGAAGCTAAACGAAAATCCTAAGTCTTAAAAGTTCTCACGGAAAACGAAATGATACGGAAGTTCGACTCGCACTTGGCCGCTTTTATTTATTTTCAATTTTTTTTTTTACATATAACTTGGTCACCTTTTTCGGGACTATTCTATCTATAAAAAAAAATACGGAATTTCGATTTGAGTGATAATGATTTTTTTCTTCTAATAATGAGTACTTCCTATTCCTCAAGTTTCTCAAGCCTATCCTGAAACAACCTGTATAGTCGCGAAAAAGGTAACTTATAGTATATTTATATAAGGCGTTTCGTTAGTCATGTCATTAACTTCGGGAGGGTTACATACACACTGAAATAAACACGTTACGCAAAAAAAATAGTATATGTTTAAAGTATTACTTTTCGAAAAATTTAGCAAAACATGTTTGCTACCTAAACATTAACCTGTGTGTAACAGTAGGTAACTTGCATTGTACGGGGTCAACGACCGTACTATGTTCAAACGCAGAACAGCTGCTTGTTGTAAGTAAGTCAAAAGGTATGATTTAATGATTGGTTTTACAGCTGCTTATTTGATTTGATTTTTTTGTTAGGAGAAAAAATATAAACATATGTTTCTTTCTTACGTAAAGTGTTTATTTGAGTGTGTATGTAACCCTCCCGAAGTTAATGACATGGCTAACGAAACCCCTTATATTATCTACTAACGCTAATACATACCTACTCGTGCAGTCATGTACACACACCATCCAGCCGGTCTAGTGTTACTAAAACACCGCAATTTCCCTCAAATATTTATTTATTTAAGACAATTTATAGCCCAAAATACCACAAAACACGCGTGCGGGCTAAAGATGTATAATGTTTACAAACAAGGTGTTATTTACCGTGGCGCGTGCCCTCTAGAGTTTTCATTCACGTTCGTTTCATTCACAAGTGTTAACGATCGTGTGTGGGCGTCTGCGGAATGGACCACTCTGTTGAATGAAGCTCGCGGCCGGTAACACGTGGTAGGTCGCGGCCGTTAACACGTGGTGGGTTGCGGCCGTAAGTCGCGTAACGCAACGTGGGAATAGGTAGTTGAGAACAACGGTCTCATGGCAGCCTCAGTAGCTCAGTGGTGCGGTCGTCGTTCGACTGTTGTTAAGCAACCCTGAGCGCGGTCATTACTTAGATGGATGGGAGACCGCTCGACCGTTGGAGGCTGACCGTGGTTCGGATTCCACGTAAAACTGTACCATTCTTACCTTACTAGGTGGTAGGGTTTATCCCGCCCGGGTTGATACCACCGAACTGAATGAAACGTCGTCGGCCCAAACGGCTATGTAAAGTGTAGCCGACATGAAATGAAGGGCATTGACATGGCACCTAGTTTATCCGGTGTTATGGGCTGACATCACAGATTTTGTAGGTGATAGCCAATAATTAAAATCTCAAAAATATAATTTTTTTCAGTATGCGGCGGTAAATAATACGTTTCGGGCTTTGGAGTAAGACAGTCCGGTTGTAGAGCGTCGTCTCTTTCGCACTAGCTCGCAGGTCTCTGTCCGACAGGGCGACGCCCTGCAACCGGACCAGGCCTCACGCACTGTATGTACTTTCGCGCGCTAACTACCTACCGCCCGACGGGCCGCCGGCGCGGCGCACAGTGGTGTGGAAATCGAGCTCCATAGACATAGAACCTTAATGTCAGGAATAAAAATGAAAACTAATTTAATGTCTCTGGTATACCTCCCTTTATTTCATATTATAGTATGAAGGGTATAAGTAGCTCCACGAGTGAGAAAAAAAAGTTTTGTTTTTTTTTTGTATTTAAGAAAACACTTAAAGTAATTTTTTTTTTAACTGAATGAAACTGAAGGGCTGGTGCTCACATCTTCTATTGCACCTTACACGGCGATCAAGATGACATACAATTCCTTCACCTTTGGGTGCCTATTTGCGCGTAGAAAACGTTTGAAATTTGGAATTTTCGATAAATTATTTTTCAAACCTTTGTCGTAATTTAATGAAGTTGCCTATCGCTTTGAATATGAAAATACTTTTCTCATGTTGTTATCTTACTGAGTAGTACTGACAGTACAGTAATTAACCATATTTTATTGTAAACACAGCGTAGCACTGTTAAAATAATAAGAATAACATACAACCCACACAAGCGAGCGACAACTAATCAACGAGTTAGCGAAAATCGGTTTTTCCCACTCGCAGCGCGTACTAATCCCCAACACATAACCAGTCCCAATAGTCCCATGCCTTCTTAGTTTCAGCGAAATTCTTTCAGTAGCTTTTAGCACTTGTGCGCGCTAACAACTATACTTATTACGTTCTATTTGATTTCGTGCTATGATGGAAGGTTTTGGTACCAATTTGGACATTTTCGTGTTTGTGGCAAACAATAGTTGTTTCTCACAGCCCAGTGCGGTGTTCGAAGTTTTTAGGAGTGCCCTTGATCTGTCAGAAAGTGAAAAGAAAGAACTGAAACAATTCTGTCAGACTTATGTGTGTTCGTTGAGGAACAAATGGATCTCGTGTAATCGCACGAGAAATGCATTCACGAAGAAGTACGAGACGTGGCTGCAAGAAAAGATAAAATGGCCTGAGTTCATGAGGGAAAAGATGACACCTTCTTTAGTGTCAGTAGAGCGGCAACCATGTTCCAGTGACTTCGGTGTAAATGAGGGTGCATCAACGTCCTCAAAACCAGAGACGTGCACTGTTGGAATATCACCAAGAGTGGTGAGTGAAAGGAAACCGTTCTCGGAACTAAGCCCTAAACAGAAGAGAAGGAGAGTGGAAGAGCTCCTAACGCATAACACTGAAAGCCTCGCTCATGCAACTGTTTTAAGTGTGAACAACAAGGATGTGGCAGAAATAATAAAATTGGTCACAGAGCATCCCGAAGAGGCTACAAAGATAAAACAATTGTTGAAGCGCAAGAAAGCTGTGCCCGTATATTCCGTTGATAAAGCTTTAGGTATTTTGACGTCGTTGAAGCTTTCGAAGTGGCAGTATACAACATTAAGAGCTTGTGCAAAACAAGAAGGAGTACAACTCTATCCTTCGTATACTGCCATCTTAGAGGCAAAGAAGGAGTGTTACCCACCAAAAGATACAATAGAAATCACGGAAAGATCGGTAAGAGTAAAGCTTCAAGCAATTTTGGACAAAACTGTTGCTAGGCTAGGAAAATTCCTACGTTTGGGATGTTCGCTGGATGGCAATGAACTAAAACTAATATCCAAGTGGGGCTTTGATGGTGCTTCAGGGCAAAGTTTGTACAAGCAAAGTATGGCGGACAAAGATGATTCCAGTATTTTTATGTGCTCCTTTGTGCCTCTGCGTCTCTGCGTCAAAATACCTAAAGCTTTATCTACGGAATATACGGGCACAGCTTTCTTGGGCTTCAACAATTGTTTTATCTTTGTAGCCTCTTCGGGATGCTCTGTGACCAATTTTATTATTTCTGCCAAATCCTTGTTGTTCACACTTAAAACAGTTGCATGAGCGAGGCTTTCAGTGCTATGCGTTAGGAGCTCTTCCACTCTCCTCTTCTGCTTAGGGCTTAGTTCCGAGAACGGTTTCCTTTCACTCACAACTCTTGGTGATATTCCAACAGTGCACGTCTCTGGTTTTGAGGACGTTGATGCACCCTCATTTACACCTAAGTCACTGGAACATGGTTGCCGCTCTACTGACACTAAAGAAGGTATCATCTTTTCTCTCATAAACTCAGGCCATTTTATGTTTTCTTGCAGCCACGTCTCGTACTTCTTCGTGAATGCATGTCTCGTGCGATTACACGAGATCCACTTGTTCCTTAACGAACACACATAAGTCTGACAGAATATTTTCAGTTCTTTCTTTTCACTTTCTGACAGATCAAGGGCACTCCTAAAAACTTCAAACAACGCACTGGGCTGTGAGAAACAACTGTTGTTTGCCACAAACACGAAAATGTCGAAATTTGTACCAAAACCTTCCATCATAGCACGAAAACAAATAGAACGTAATAAGTATAGTTGTTAGCGCGCACAAGTGCTAAAAGCTACTGAAAGAATTTCGCTGAAACTAAGAAGGCATGGGACTGGTTATGTGTTGGGGATTAGTACGCGCTGCGAGTGGAAAAAACCGGTTTTCGCTAACTCGTTAATTAGTTGTCGCTCGCTTGTGTGTGCTGTATGTTATTCTTATTATTTTAACTGTGCTACGCTGTGTTTACTATAAAATATGGTTAATTACTGTACTGTCAGTACTACTCAGTACAATAACAACATGAGAAAAGTATTTTCATATTCAAAGCAATAGGCAACTTCATTAAATTACGACTAAGGTTTGAAAAATAATTTATCGAAAATTCCAAATTTCAAACGTTTGCTACGCGCAAATAGGCACCCAAAGGTGAAGGAATTGTATGACATCTTGATCGCCGTGTAAGGTGCAATAGAAGATGTGAGCACCAGCCCTTCAGTTTCATTCAGTTAAAAAAAATTACTTTAAGTGTTTTCTTCCATACAAAAAAAAACTTAACATTTTTTTTCTCACTCGTGGAGCTACTTGTACCCTTCATATATGAAATAAAGGGAGGTATACCAGAGACATTAAATTAGTTTTCATTTTTATTCCTGACATTAAGGTTCTATGTCTATGGAGCTCGATTTCCAGACCACTGTGCGGCGGTCTATTTCAATGGAAATTCATCAGCCGGTCGAAGTATACATAGACGCTCGCACACGCAACTGCGCGCAGCTGCAAAGCAATAAGCACTTTACGCTCGATCGTTAAGGTACATTTTCGCACGCAGCGATTGGCGACGTGAAGCAGTAGGCTATTAAAGCCCGAAGGTAGGAACATTTTCTATGGAGTGATTTATCTGTTACGAAGTAATTATTAAGTAATCTGTGACCGGACTGTCTCTCTCAAAGCCCGAACCGCATTATTTACCGCCGCGTACTGAAATAAATTATATTTTTGAGATTTTAATTATTTTAAATTACTTCCAAATACACATTTCTTTTATGGAACGGTTTGCTACATCACATCACATACAACATCCGTTATGTCAGCACATAACGCCGGATGATCTAGGTGCCATGTCAATGTCCTTCATTTCATGTCGGCTACACTGAACTGGACGAAAAACACGAACTATTTACATAGCCGTTTTGGCCGACGTTTCATTCAATGCGGTGGTATCAACCCGGGCGGGATAAACCCTACCACCTAGTAAGGTAAGAAGGGAAGGGACCTACAGTTTAACGTGGAATCCGAACCACGGTCAGCCTCCAACGGTCGAGCCTCCAACGGTCGCATTATTTACCGCCGCGCACTGTAACTGTACTGTAATTTACACAGTACAGTGATTTACTCACACTTGAAATAATTGTCTCTTTCTGTATACAGAGTTCTAAAACGGAATGTATTTCGATCACATAGTGTAATGTTACCGTATCATAAATATATTCAGCGCTGCAATCTTGTGTCAGACTCAGAATAAAGAATGTATGAGTAATTTGGACTTGTATATATGGCTGCTGTGTAGACCTTTCGTGACTAAGCATTTGTATACAAGTAAAGATAACAGCATAAAATTAACTTAAAAATAAAATCTTGGGGAGCATTGTTGTCGACTAATTTGCCTATTCATGGCGTACGAAGGGCAGGAAAGTTGAACGCTGTGTCGCAACTTTCGGTCGCGGCACAACATATGTACCTGCTCCTAGTCCGAGCTGCCTACGCAGCATCTTCCGCAGGGGGACCACGTTGCGGCAGCTGGATATGTAAATCAGATGGGGCAGATAGGCCTATGAAATAGTTTTATTGCCGCTTCGGAGATTTAGTTCGAGATTATATCGCAAATCGATGTTCCGGAGATAATAGTACAAAGCAGGGTAAAATGCGCAATGTTCGCACCTGTGTCCCCGTACGGCGAAAATATGTATGTATATGTATGTGTGTATGTATGTATGGATGTATGTATGTATGTAGGAAGAAGGCAGATCAAGGATATTACTTTCATATACAAGTTGATCCATTATTACATAGATTCTCCTTATTTATTAAGTAAGTTAAGTTTTCGTTGCCCTACTAAGGCAACGAGATGTCTTAACACTTTTCATATCGCCAAAGTGAGTACCAATTATAGTAAAAATTCTTTTACTAACCGGAGTTGTGCTACTTATGACAACTTCTTCTCCTGTCTTGATTTATTTCATGTATCACTCAGCCATCTCAAAAGGTCAGCGATCGAAACAGTAAATGATGAAACAGGTGTTAAAGCGGGCAGATGAGAATTGTGTGAGGGTAGGTTGGGTTGGTTTTCTTGCTAGGTACATGGTAGGTATGTACTTCTTATCAACGTATCTCCTATAGTTAAGTAATAGGTTGATTTTCGTGTGTTGGTATTAGTTAGTTTTTGATGTTTTCTTTCTTTTAGGTTAATTTTCAATCATGAACGCACTTAATACGGATAACTTTATGTAGAAAACTTTACTGGTCTCTGTGTAATTAATGTTAGTACTTACTCCTTTTTACGATGACTGTATGTTTTCCAAATAAAATAAAATAAAAATAAATAAATAAATGTATGTATGTATGTATATATTCTTTATTGAACACCTATTTATAAAAATTAGGTACAACAGGCGAGCTTAATGCCGCGAGGCATTCTATTGTAACTAACCTTTGGGATGTGTGTCTAAATATAGAATGGTTGTCCGGTGAGTGTGTGCTCCCTAGCTCCTGTAACCTAGCGATGTCTTCAAAAACGTGTCAACAAAATCGACGACAACCGCATTACCCGACTGCGCGAAGCAAAAATGAGGGTTATATTTTTTTAGTGTATATATTTCTGTATTTTAAATTTAGAATATTCATGAAACAAGGGTCCGAATATGAATCAAAATATCGATTCATGTATTTCAATACAATGACAGAGAAAATTTCAAAATATTAGGTATTTAATACTTTTTAGTTCTAGTTTTTTTTTTAAAGTCCCTTTTATATTTTTTAAAACAGTTAAAAAAGAATAATCGAAATCGGTTGAAGTGGTACAAAATTATTCGCCATGTGTCAAACTGCAATTTGGTGAAAAAGTCCACATCACAAAAGTTTTGTTGATTTTTCATAAACCGCTGAATCAATTTCAAGTGGGACCACCTCTGAAGTATGACCTACCAAACAAAAAAAGAATTTTCAAAATCAGCCCACAATTGACGGAGTAATCGCGTAACAAACATAAAAAAAAAACATAAGTCGAACTCCTTTTGGGAAGTCGGTTAAAAATTAGACATCGTAGCACGTGGCCGCGTGTGGTGCGAGGTGTGGTGGGCGTCTGCTAGTAAACTACAAATGACAAACGGCTTTCTTTCAGAAATTTTGGAACCTGGGATGAAGTCGTTCAACTATGGGATTGAGCCATGCGTAGGTGGCAAACAAGAACGTTGGAAAAGGATTGAACTAGAGACTAGCCGTGCCTAGTTCCAGTAGCAGCGTCGCCAATGCTGAGGGGGGCGGAAGGAGCGCACTGATTCCTTGTAAACATGGGGGGGGGGGGGGGGGGGGGCGGGTTGACAGAGGGCGATACTTCCATTCCATACAAAAACCAGCCACGTTCGAGTCGGACTCGCGCACCGAGGATGCTTTGTAATAGGCTTCCTTATGGAAACGAAATCCTAAAATCTTGTGTTCAGATAAGTTTAAGACACGCGGCGGGGTAGGGGGTGTCTCTGTTCCACTCCTTTTCCAACGTTCTTGGTAGTAAATATCAATTAATTAGGCAAATGTATGTAGATATGAGAGGCTGAGAGCGTCTCGTCGTGCGTGGGACTCATTGACGAAGGCAGAGGGCCTCTAGATTGGGGCTTGTAGTTACCCAGATTACTGGTGCGGAAGAGGTGACCTTGTATCGATTGAAATGTCGCCAAATATTTGTATGCGTGAATTAGATTTTCCTAAAAAACTATTGTCTAAAGATTATTTTAGTTTGTCAGTCATCATTAAGTATGATTAGATGATGCACGATGGTGGCTACGTTTTCCCTTATCATTTTGATGAGAGAAGGTTCTTTCATAACTTCAGTATTGGCACTTGAGAAAGTTTGGTTCCATGCTCTGTCCTTGAATCAAAGTATATTGTCATTCGTCAGCGAACTACACTACTAAACCCCCGACTAAACCTGAAATGGTTATAAATGTCATTTATAAAGACTGTGAATTGCACAGAACTGCGATGGCCGTCTTCCTCCAGGCAGCCGCCTCGCATCCATCTGTGGTGAATTGTATAGGTCCTAGAACGCTGCCCTGTGGGTTGCCGTATTTAAAGGTTCTTGCGGACACTGCTGTGTCAACTGGTATGTAATATATGCTGAAATGTCGTATTTTTCAAGTCACTAACAAACCTTGCATGTCTTCATCCAAGTTTTCTAATAAGTAAATCGAGGTCTACCAAGTCAAAGGCTTTTACAAGGAAGCAAATGCGTTACTCGATCCGATCCAGTTTTCCGGCATGTTGCATCTGATGGACTATTAGATGCACGATGCTTAGGTTGTTCTCTGAAACCGAGGTTTATCGACATCGATAGGATCCGTGATTTGGCGAATCTCGCCAGTTAGTGGTCACCTGTGTCGTGACTCGTGAATGAGTCGCCCACACGCGAACGTCCCACTATCGGCTTTATTCAGCTCGTAACTCAGAAGAAGCTCAGCTATCGCGGCTATTCGCCGCCGGACGAGCGAGTACACCTCAACTGATTAGTCTTGACGCGCCTTAGCACATAGTAGCGTAACTGGGTAGGCGGTTCGGCCTCTTTTACAACGGATCGTAAGTTCTAAATGACAAAACTCAAGTTGGACGTATTTTTTTCAAAGGAGGTACTCAAATCTCTATCTCTATCTTCTCTATCTTATTTATCCCTATCTCTACTCTCTATCTCTATCTCTATCTCTATCTTATTTATCCCTATATCTACTCTCTATCTCTACTTCTTATAAAACGGAAGGTCTGTCTGTATGTATGTATGTTTGAAGTAAACTCCGTAACCACTGAACAATTTTGATGGGGTTTGCACTAATGGAAAGGGTAGTTCTTGAGGCTCACTATAAGCTACGATCACGCTAAATGCGTTAGAGCCCTAACGCTATTTAGCGTATGAAATAGTATGAAATAGTATGCGTATGAAGTAGTATGAAATAAAGTGTAATAAGGACGGGAGAGAGTGATAATAATACATATATAAGAGAAGCGATCGTTTATTATAATATTTGCGTTTAAATCGGATTTTCTATTAAACCGCGTCTACCGCGAGCGAAGCCGCGGGCAAAACCTAGTAAAAAATATATCTATGTCATCAAAGAAAACACCGCGAGGTAACCTGTGCTTACCGTAACGTACGATTCGACCGTTAGACACACTTCCCTTACGCCTTACAAGTGAAGTGGTAGGCTCAAATTGTAGCCGACTAGGTTGATATCACACGAAAGGTTTGGCTTTTCTCTGTAGTCAAGTAAGTATAGCCAGCAATCCAAAGGGAGTTCTCCGGTATTGCAAGATATTGGCTGGTTGGAGCATGTGCTCGCCACTCTGACTAAGCTACAGATTGCATAATACAAATTCCAAAGTTTACTTACCTACAAGAAATATTATTTTGAAATAAGTCCGCCTTCTTCACGCACGTATGGCGTATATAAAAACGAAGTTTGGGGTATACTGCCTCGGTAGCTCCTCGGGTAGCTCAGTGGTGAGCGCGGTCAGTACTTGGATGGGTTACCGCTCGACCGTTGGAGGTTGACCGTGGTTCGGATTACATTTTAAACTGTAGGTCCCTTCCCTTGTTATTACCTTACTAGGTGGTAGGGTTTATCCCGCCCGGGTTGATACCACAGCACTGAGCGAAACGTCGATCGAAACGGCTATGTAAATAGTACGTGTTTTCCGTCCAGTTCAGTGTAGCCGACATGAAATGAAGGGAAGCACTGACGTGGCACCTAGTTCACCCGGTGTTATGGGTTGACATCACGGATGTTGTAGGTGATGTAGTCAACCGTGTCAGTTTCCATAAAAAAAATATTTTGCTATTGGTAAAAGCATGTTACTAAAAGGCTCTGAAGAGCCTTGCTATCGCTTGATCATTCATCAAGCCTTTGACATTGAGATACCTACATAGAATGGATTCCAGGAACTTTTTGAATTAACATAGGCTTTATCGAGGGATAGAAAGGAAATCTAGATAGAGAGTTAATCAAACCCGCCAGCCTGATAACATCTCGAAGACATTCGGAAAGGGATCACTGAGCTGGAATGTCTATAAAAGAAGTTGGAATGAAAATATCTGTTCCAGCCTCTTGCGCAACATTTTAAATTAATGGCATTTGCAATTCGGCCTTGCAGGAGAAGTCTTAACGAAAATATTAACCAAACAAAAGAATTTGATATTTATGGCGAAGATAGGAAAAGTGGGAATTCACGAGCGGGAAATAAAATCCTGGAGCAGTAAGGTATAGGATAATTTTAAAATACCCGCATTTAAACTAACCTCAACCCAACGAACAGCAATTAGCCTTATAGGTAGTTGCAGTCAGTCAGTCAGCGTGTAATAATCCACTGCTGAACCCAATTTTCCTCCAGTCCTCAACGGTACGGAACCACTGCTTTACGCCGAAATACTTAATGTTGTTGTCCCACCTGGCGGGTGGTCTTCCCACACACCGTTTTCCTGTCCACGGCCGCCAGTGTAGGACGCGGTTACTCCAACGAACGGTCGTTGTCTCTTCGGCTGACGTGTCCAGCCCACTGCCACTTGAGCTTAGCCACCCGGTGTCCAATATCGACTACTTTAGTGCGTCGGCTGATTGCCTTTTTCTTCAGCGAAATGACTGATACATCCCAAAATTCACAGCTATACTGAGCATAAATAGGTGTATCTAACGTACGATGAACCTTTTACCAGAGAATTCCCCAGGTAGTTTGGAATGAATTTTTTGTTTTCTCAGATGACTTATTTTTTGGATACGTCGTTGGATACACTTGAACGTCGTTGGATACGTTGGATACTATTCGAATTGTTTCGACAAAATTAAAAAAATTAAAAGAATGAATATCGTATCCATTAAAGGTTTATAAAAACATTTCATTTATATTTTCGTCTCTAAAGAGGCTCGTATAATGTTTATTGTATAATTTCATCCATAGGTATAACCTTGGACATGTCGAAAATTCCGCCAGTTTTAATCAGTGCGAATAAGAACTGACATTCAAACTTGGCAAGTCACAATGTTTTGTTAGCACCTTATAAGTATTATATTATAGTAACTTACAAATACTTACAAATCGTAATAGTCTCGTGTCAGCCTCGATAGCTCAGTGGTGCAGACAGTCAACTGTCGCTATTGAATGTTAAGCAACGCTGGGTGCGGTCAGTACTTGGATGGGTGACCGCTGACCGTTGTAGGCTGACCGAGGTTCGGATTCCTCGTAAAACTGTAGGTCCCTTCCCTCCTAATCTTACTTGGTGGTAGGGTTTAACCCGCCCGGGTTGGTACCGCCGCACTGAATGAAACGTCGGTCTAAACGGCTATGTAAATAGTTTGTGTTTTCCGACCAGTTCAGTGTAGCCGGCACGATCAAAGGGGGAAGCACTGACATGGCACCTAGTTCACCCGGTGTTATGGGCAGACATCACGGACGTTGTAGGTGATGTAGCCAACCGTGTCAGTTTCCATAAAAAAAAAAAAAAGTTAAACTTAAAGGTTCGTAGTAGGTAACCCCGTATTTTCGGAAGTAAAACTTCTGTATAGAATGCTGTCACGTACGTCATACCTAAGGGACTAACTGAACATTCGCTGGAATTGTCAAAATAGTGTGAACTTCGACTTTATCTGACTAGCTTAGTGGCTTCTGTTGTTTACTTATCGAATTTTATGGCGCAAACGAGGGCTTAAAATATTCAGGGATATTCAGGTTCGGGTCACTCGGTCGTTTGTAATCTAGATTGGGAGAGATTTTAGTATTTCAGGACCACTGATATATAGTACTAGCTAGATCAGTGTTTTTCAATCTTTTTGAATACGCGACCCCTTTACAGGTTGAAAAATTCTCGCGACCCCCTTGGGCCATAGAAAGAAAAAAGTTAGTAATTTAAAACACTATGATTTTCTCTATTTTCGTACCTATATCCTTATCCTTCCCTTATTCCTTTCCTTCCTTCCTTACCTATAATAAAATCCAACGTCTGCTTTCTGTCTGAGTGTCTGAGTGTCTGTCTGTCCGCTTATAACTCGAGAACCACTGAACCGATTTTAATAAAAAAAAATTCTACGGATAGCTTGATTCTTCCCATCAACTATAGGCTACTTACTATCACGCTAAATGGCTTATGAGGTTAGCAGTGAAGTGAAATATGAGAGCGGGCGGAGCCGCGGGCACAGCTTGTTCATTATATAGACCTACACTCTGCAATAAGCCGCGGCAGCTTTGAAAGCTCTTGCGGCTCGCGAGGTAAGTTGGTAAGGCTGCGTGCGGCTTTGACTTGGATGCCAGCTTGCGCGGGACTAAATTTGCCCCCATCCTTTTCACTGAAATTGTGTAAATTGTGTTTTATTGTAGTGTAAAACCTTGCCTTTTACCTTTTGCCGACGACCCCCCGAGTCTGTGAACACTGATTAAAAAACACTGAGCTAGATGAATAATTATGATGATATGATGGATGAGTCACTGGATAAAAAAACATGTCACCAACGAAATCAGCTTATAAGCTGAGTTTACAATGACTGATACTTGTATTGTATGGCTCACCGTATCGTCTTATGTCCGCGAATACGCGAGTGAGAAGCGTTACCAAATTCATAGCATGGGATTACTTTAAATGTTATCCTTTGAATGCATTCGTGATGACAATTCCATATGAAGGCAAGCACAATTGTTTACCAATTGGTAACATGTTTCATAATGCTTTGTCTCTTCTAGAGTATTTAATTTGTGTCTCTCAGTACCTTAGGTGGCCCAGGAAACATTTTTTCGAACCCTGTACTATTTTTTCAATTTCGTGAGTTTCAACCACAGTGCATATCTAGAAAAAAACTTTATGACAAATTAATTCAATCATCATATCATATCACACACGCTGAATCCCGACAATCGGGGTAAGCAGAGTAATCGGTGTTGTGCTGCAATAACTCTGGCCAATTACAGCACAACACCGACCACCACGTTTCGCAATGTATTCGAACAAGATTAAATCGATCAAGATTAATTAATTCAAATAGGCTTAAATATTATTTAAACAGGATGCTTATTAATGAAGCCACAATATTCAAGGGTAGATATTTAATCTCATCCAAATTTTCAATCAAGACTTGCAAAGTCCGTCAAATTGTGACAGCAGAATACGTGAGTGAGGAGCGTTACCGCATTCATAACATGGGATGACTTTAAATGCGATCCTTTGAATGCATTCGTGACGCGTGAAGGCACGCTCACTGGTTTATCGACAGGTAACATATTTCATCGCGCTTTGCCTCTTCTAGTATTTAATTCGGTGGTTGGGACTGGGACTACAAAAGTACCGGAAATAATGTAAAAGGATAAGTAAATCTGCGAGGCGTAATACAAGGAATGCACTCCCATTGCATGGGCAATGGGCATGCCCTTTTATAGAAACATGCGGCACGGGGTCACGAATGTTGCGGACGTAGCCAACCATGTTAGGTTTCTCTTTTTATGGAAAGCGCGACATGTGCGGCACGATGCGCCACCCACTTGCTGATCACACCTAACGATGCCCATGGACATTATATGATGCACGGGATTGCGATTGGGACCACGTAACATTTGTCTACGTCTTAAGTTTTTGTTACACCACTGTTTCTAGAATATTTTTAGGGTTAGATACGAAGTATTTACAGCGACCTTAGAAACTTTGACACGTGCTTGGCGCTTGCCTGTTTGTCTTCGTCTGTCTTTCTCTTTCTGGCTTTCCCTGTCTGTCTTTCTGTGTCTTTCCCTGTCTGTCTTTCTTGGTGTGTCTTTCTCTTTCTGGCTTACCATATCTGTCTTTATCTGCTTTCCCTGTCTATCTTTCTCGGTTTGTCTTTCTATGTTTTTCCCCTCTCTGTTTTTCTCGGTTTGTCTTTCCCTGTCTGTCTTTCCCTTTTTGTCTGTCCCTGTATTACCCTGCCTGCCTTGTATTTCCTTATCTGCAAATCTTTCTCGGCCGGTATCTGTCTGTCTGGATTATAAAATTTGATACTTCTCTGTCTGTCATTCTGATGTGTTGGTGCTTAATAGGGAAGCTTTGCCGGATTGAATCGTGAGTTACTTGAGAATAAGCGTTGAATTGCGTGAGAGAGTACTAAGGGTCACATGCCTTCCGGTTACAGCCCATCCGATAAGGAAAGGTGTGCAGGCAGAAGAACTGTGGAAGCGTTTCAAAACTCCATTGAAGCCTTTCAGCAAAGGAGGGGAGGGGTAGGAGGCTTCGCTCGTTAGTGGGCGCCGAAAAGTAACGCCGAAAAAAGAGGCTCCACAATTAAAGTGGGCGAGAAAAACAGCGGATGTTGCGCTGCAGACAATTTCTGATGAGGCTGTGGCACGATTATATATTTTTTTTGTTCTGCTGGTTATTGTTTGACTTCATTCTATCTTAATTAATAGGAATATCTCTAGATAGAATCATTGAGGATCATTTAGATACTATTTTCATCAATACAAGTTTTATTCCACAACTTTTTAATATCTAGGACAGGGAA
This sequence comes from Nematopogon swammerdamellus, assembly GCA_946902875.1. Classification (NCBI taxonomy): domain Eukaryota; kingdom Metazoa; phylum Arthropoda; class Insecta; order Lepidoptera; family Adelidae; genus Nematopogon; species Nematopogon swammerdamellus. The sequence continues at coordinate 24,373,135 of OX336336.1, forward strand.
CATATTTTTTTCAAAGGCGACAATGAAAAAAAAATTACAAATTTTAAAATCCCGCCGAAACACTAAAAGTCACAAAAATAATTTCAGTTTCGTTACTTAAATGCGTCGGGGAATCACTAAGTAAATAATAGCGCAGATTTGATTTTTTATATGTGATTTGCTTAGCGATGCCTCTAAGTAACTGAACGGAAATTATTTTTGACTTTTTAAGGTGTCTCGGGATTTTAAAATTCGTAATTTAACTTTGGCATGACAAAGTTAAATTCGTAATTTAACTTTGGCATGACAAAGTTAAATTCGTAATTTAACTTTGGCATGACAAAGAAAAATTAAATTAAACAGAAATGTAACAACTTAAATTAAATAAAAATATTCCTGCATCCTCGGGACATCATTCATTGTCCCGAGGACAGCCGCCGCGTTCCAGCGCTGGATGGCGAGGCTGATGTTTTGTGTGAGGAACGCTCTGGCACGACGGTCCCCGGACGCTTCAATAAGCAGCTGACCTAGCTGCTTCACGAGGTCTTTAGCGTCCGGACTCCACACCCCAAGAGTCTCCACAGCAAAGGCAACGAACTCGTAGTGCTGCTTAATAGTATTGTATTTCAGATGTTTCGCTTTTTCTGCCTTTGCTGCGGCATAGCCAGCAACCTGACTAGAGCCCACTACATGACTAGGAGCTAAGGTATCGGTAACTTTTATTTCAAGTTAAAAAAATCGCATCCAAATAGGTCCATCCGTGAGACTTTGATTACCAACGTCATAATTACTTTATTACATTACTTTATTAAAACAGTAAAACAAAATACAACTTGACACAGTCAGTAAAACTAATTAAATAAAATTAACTTAATTAATTCTGAGAACCTTCCCTTGCCCCTTACTAGGTAGGTGGTAGGCTCAAATTGTAGTCGACTGGGTTGACACCACCGTACTGGATGCAAGATGGCCGCATAGAAGCGTTGGCTGTGTTCTCCTGTAGTCCAGTATAGCCAGCAATCCAGGGAAGTCTCCGGTATGGCACCTACCTTCTCGGAGGTACGCCGGAGCATGCCCTTTGGCCCCTCCGACTCAGCCACCCATACCGGATTACACAAAAAAAAAACAAAAAGAACCATCCCTGTTCAACCAGCTTTCTAATAAAAAAGAAACCACGTCCAAATCGGTCCATCCGTTTGGGAGCTACGATGCCACAGACAGACACACAGACACAGACAGACAGACGGAGGCGTAAAAGATAAAATATCCCTCCTTTTGCGTCGTCGGGCGGCGGGCGCGGCGGTAAAAAAAATAAACCAGTGCACAAACGTGGAATTGCCCGCGCAACGTAAGCCACTGTTTCTATTCACTCAAGTGACTTGTGCAAATGAATGTTCCCTCTCGCCCGCACATCCGGACATCGCGCTCCGTCTCGCTCCCACTCGACAAGCTTCAAGGGAAGCACTTTAAGAATACGTTTTCTGAAAGACGGTCTTGAGTCTTCATGAAACGAAAGCTAGTTCGCGAAATAAAAGTTAATGAAACTATAGTTTACGTTGAAATATTCGTAGAAGGTGCAAATAGAAAAAAAACTGATCAGTAGTTTAGGTGTTAGCGTGAAAACTGGAAAGAGGATACTAGAATGCTATTTCAATAACCGTTTCAGATATAAAGTTCAAAATAGTTTTCGTGCCGTTCGGAACAAACTGTAGGTTCCCTTCCCTTGCCCCTTACTAGGTGGTAGGCTCAAATTGTAGCCGACTGGGCTGTTAGCACCGCGTACTGGATGTAAGATGACCGCATAGCAGCCTCGGCTGTGTTCTCCTCTAGTCCAGTATAGCCAGCAATCCAAAAGAAAGTCTCCGGTATGGCACCTACCTTATCGAAGGTGATATTGGCTGGTCGGAGCATGTGCTCTGGCCTCTCTGACTCGGCTACCCATACCGGATTACTCAAAGAAATATATAGGTATATATAATTTTTTTATGGAAACTGTCGGCCCATAACACATTGGTGAACTAGATGCCATTTCACTGCTTCCCTTCAGTCGTGCCTGCTACACTGAACTGGACGGAAAACACGAACTATTTACATAGCCGTTTCGACCGACGACGTTTCATTCAGTGCGGTGTTACCAACCGGGGCGGGTTGTTAAACGGGATAAAAAAAATATATTTTTATATTTTTATTTATTGAGCTTTATATTCCGGAGTCATCACCGCGCCTCGACACAGCAGCACGTCTGACAGACAGACGGACGGACGGACAGAAATTTCACAGATTTTACCGACACGACGACGACGACACACAGTTCGAGGCAACGCGCGTTGAAAAATGCCTCCCATAATACGAACGCTCCACCCTGCAATGCTGAAAGCTGAAAGCTTGGCGTACATAGCAGGCGCTGAGGGGTGTGGCTGTCAACGTCACTCGTCCGCGCCGCGAGATTAAGGTCGCTGACACCGCAAATTAAATTCCACTGCTGGATGCAGACACCCCCCGGGGAGCGGATACTTGCAGTGATGGACGGGACCCGTCGTCGTCGCACTGCGAGAAACGCGCATTTGCATAAATAGTTACTCGTCGACTTGAGTGAGCATTAGAAAACGGTAATACTTTTGGTGTAATTAATTTATAGAGCAAACTCCAAAGTTAAACAACAAAATAAAAATTGGCCAATTACGTAGTGGTACGGAACCCTCGGTGCGGAAGTCCGACTCTTAGTTGGGCGGTTTTTTCCCACTCTATTTTTAACCGACTTCAAAAATAATAAAAAAAGGAGGTTATCAACGTATGTATGTAATATTATTTGAACTGCAATATATTCACATCTATACATATAATAAAATCGTAGAGGTAAGAAAGTCTGTACATTGAATGTATTCGGAAAAAAACTAACCAGGGTGGCTTAAAATGAGATACTGAACATGTTAGAACAGTTTTAAAAAATTTTGTTTGTTTGTTTGTTTGTTTGTTTGTTTGTTTGTCTGTACGCGCATCACGCAAAAACCACTGAACGGAATTAGACGAAACTTTGTATAGTGGCAGTTTATATGCCGGGTTAACATAATACGTAAAAAAAATTAAGAAAAATAAAAAAAATTAACAATTATAAACATTATTGTGCGTTTAAAATCACGTAGTCCAAAGTAAAGGTAAAAACAATTTTAAATGTCATGTTGACAACGGAGAACTGTCATCTCGACGTGAGCTGGCCGGTGACAAATTGTTTGATAAATAAAAATAATAATTGAAAGTCGAAGTTATGTCGCTGTCATTGGTGCAATAAAATTTATATATCTGTTGCCCGCGGCTTCGCTCGCGTGAAATTCGTATTTAAAAAAAAGAAAGTAAGTAACTAAAGGCGGGCCCGAAGGCGGATCTGCGCTCACGTAAACGATATTCTTTCTCGATGAAAGTAACTAAGGGCGAGGCGAAAGGCGGAGCTGATTTCAGGAAGAAGAAAAACATTCTTGAAGAAAATAAGTAACTAAGAACGAGGCCGAAGGCCGAGCTCTATTCTGGAAGACCATAAACCTTCTCGAAGAAAGTAAGTAACTATGGGCGAGGCCGCAGGCCGAGCTGCGTTCAGGAAGAAGCTAAACCATCTTGAAGAAAGTAAGTAACTAAGGCGAGGCCGAAGGCCGAGCTACGTTCGGATAATTGAAAAACCATCTCGAAGAAAGCAAGTAACTAAGGGCGAGGCCGAAGGCCGAGCTGCGTTCAGGAAGAAGCTAAACCATCTTGAAGAAAGTAAGCAACTAAGGCGAGGCCGAAGGCCGAGCTACGTTCTGACAAATGATAAACCATCTCGAAGAAAGCAAGTAACTAAGGGCGAGGCCGAAGGCCGAGCTGCGTTCAGGAAGAAGCTAAACCATCTCGAATAAAGTTAATTAATATTAAGATTGAGTTAATTTAATTTAAATTTTATTATAAAGTCCACGCTTCTAACGGCAAATATACCGTGCATCCTAGAACCTCGCGGTTATTCCCGGCTGGATGGCAAGAGGCCCGATGCTAGAGACCTTAGTGCCATGGACTAAGGGTAGTTCTTTGATGTGGGACGCCACTTTTGTTCTCACATTGGCTCCAAGTCACGTTAGGACATCTTCAAGAGCGGATGGCGCGGCCGAGGCTGGGTCGGAGAGCCTCCAACGCAGCAAATATAGAAATATAATTCAAGATTTCGAATTTGTTGCGTTTGCGGTTGAAACCCTCGGTCCGTGGAGCAGTGAAGCCAAAAGAGGCTTGAGCTGGTTGACGCAACTGGTGTCCCGTCATCAAGGGCTTATGTACTTCATTCAAAGGGTAAGCCTTGCCATCCAGCGGGGTAATGCCGCAAGTGCTCTAAGAACATTTGAAAATGCCCGTTTTGATAGTTATTTTAATGTTTGTTAGGTAAGTTTAATTCTTTGGTTATTAATATTACTTTTTTATTTATATGAAATAAATAGATTGAGTAAACGATATTATATTCTATCGAAGAAAGGAAGTCTTTAAGGGCGAGGCCCGAAGGCGGAAGAGGGTTTTTGGTTTACCTGAACGCAGCTCGGCCTTCGGCCTCGCACTTAGTTCCTTCCTTTCTTCCAGAAGGTTTGTCGTCTTCCTGAACGCAGCTCGGCCTTCGGCCTCGCCCTTACTTACTTCCTTTATTTGAAAAAGGTTTATCGTTTACCTGAAAGCAGCTCGGCCTTCGGCCTCGCCCTTAGTTAGTTACTTTCTTTGAGAAGGTTTATCGCTTACCTGAACGCAGCTCGGCCTTCGGCCTCGCCCTTAGTTACTTACATTCTTCTTTGGAATACGAATTTGACGCGAGCGGAGCCGCGGGCTCAGCTAGTATGATAATAATTCTATAAGGGCTTCCAAACAAATATACAAAATTTTATAGATGTATGTATGTATGTTTGTTCACGCGTTTCTTCGAAACTAATAATCGGATTGTGACCTCTCTTTTTGTTGGTTTACTTTTACTTCAACTTCGGGAACAGTGCAAGTTTCATCAAAATCGGTTCAGTACCTAGTTGTGTCAAATGGGCGCTTAGTTCTGACAACCGATTTCTGTGATTCTTTTTTTTATGTGATATTATTTTCTTGCTCCAATTTATCCAGGCAGCATTATTCTTTCCTCCGCCCCGCGCCTATTTGCCTTGCCTTCTATTTCGCTTGCGTCTTTCATCGTTATTGGAATCGTCCTGCGAGTCTGTGAGTAGATGTGCCGATAATGAGGACCCAGTCGGGCGCCACTGCCACCTTGCTGTAACGTTAGGGCGCTAGTACATTGCGCTTTACGGTTCGTCTGTTCGTAGAAATGTTTGACTGAAATATCAAATATTGAAGATAATTAACACATTCCACCAATCACAGACGGGTATAAATGAGGAGTTGTTTAATAAAATAGTACACATAAATATACCACTAGAGGAAAAGAAAATGTATGTGCTGAACAACCGCATACGACATTATTTCTTAAAAGTGTGTATTACATGGCAATAAAAATATTTAATGAAATACCAAATAACATTAAAGAGTTGGTATTTAATAATTTTAAAATGGAATTATATAAATGGTTAGTTGACAAATGTTTTTATAAAATCAATGACTTTCTATCTATTAAGAATTAGTTTTAGTTTTTTTTACCTATATGCTTTTATTAGAATTTATGAATTATTATATTTAATGAATTTGGTAATTTTATGATTGGTACGATTTTAATTTGGGATTTTATGATTTTATAACTTTGAACCTCTATTGTATGTATTAAATAATTTTATCAATTTAAAATAATAATTAAGAATGAGTGTGATTATAATAAGAGGTCTATACTAACAAAATTTGTGTGTGCTTGCACAGCTTTTTGAAGGTGGGCTGTGGCTGGCAGGCGCTGTTGCACGCCTACCCGGGCAATTTGTAGAAGGAACTCATTAACCTATTTATATACAGGGTGTCCAAGAAGCCGACGATAATCCTTTGACAGGATAGGGCTGCTAATTACCTCTCAGAATATCTAATTTTAGGTTTAGTAAAAATGGCTTAGTTTTTGAGATATTGTCATTTTTGTAAAAATGCTAAATTTTCTCCCTCAACCCATTTTTTTAAATGCAAGTACAAATGTAAGATTTTCTTAAATCTAGTTTTAGTCAAATATTCCTGAAAAGTAAGGCTTTCACACGGTATAATTTATTTTTTCATGTTTAATCCTGTTTAGCTGAAAAACTACTTAAGAGCCACATGTTATAAAATTTTCAGCCTCATCCCTTGAGTTTGGTCCTTCGCAGTGAAAAAAAAAATAACTACACTAAAGTGGAATTATGCAACAAAAATACGCCCATCTAATTTAGTTTTTAAAATGGTATATCATTTACCTATTGGCCCAATAATTTATGAGATATTGTTATTTAACTGCAAAAGGACCTCGGAATTTGATAACTGTTCTACCAACTACGAATAGGAATAAAATAAACACTTGAAGTAATAATTGGTCTTTATTAACCTGTTAAAGTAGATGTTCAAATTGTTTACCACCTGCACAAATGCTAGCTCGACATCTTCTCACAAATGCCCGGTTGATGTGTCGAGCAAGACTCGATGCAAGTGCAGATACATCCACCTATGCTATGTAAATAGTTTGTGTTTTCCGTTCAGTTGACTATAGCCGGCACGACCGAAGGGAAGCACTGACGTGACACCAAGTTATGGGCTGACATCACAGATGTTGTAGGTGATGTAGCCAACCGTGTCAGTTTACATAAAAAAAAACTGAGCTACTGCCGTAATTCTTTCTTTGAGCTCTATCAAGTTTTCCACCGGTTTTCCGTAAACTTTTTCTTTTAAATAGCCCCAATAATAAAAATCTAACGGATTTAAATCCGGTGACCCAGACGTCCGATCCATCTGTGGGGATATGCTTGGTCTAAAAAATTACGCACTTCTCTAGCGTAATGGGCTGGGCAGCCATCATTTTGCAACCACCTCCGTATGGCCAATGAAAAAAATGAAAAATGAGGAAAAATGTCTAGGTTATTTGGCACCTAAAAGTTATGCACACCTCCTGGGATGGTGCAAACTCAGATTACACGCATTTAGGTCCAAATGAAGATATTAAAACGATTTCCAGCTTGCTGGGAATTAATTCCTCGATAAATCTAATTTGATTGGCCTATGGTACAATGGTACATCTTCTAAAAGGCTCTGAACCTCCTGTTGCAGAAACTCAAGATAATTCGCCCGTTTAAAGTCTCTACAATTCAACGGACGTCTTGTGGCCTCCTAGCCACTTGTATCCCCATTAAATTAATAGGATTAAATATTAAGTAATTAAGAAAAAAAATCATACAAACACTATCGCACGCCAGGCGGGCGGGTGTGTCAGTCACACAGTACCTATGTTACGCTAACAAAATATTGGATTACGATATTGTTCGCTTTGTCCGGTGTATGTATTGCTAGTTTGAATGTTTCTGCTTTAAGTTATTGCCATCCAAAATATATTATTCAGATACGAGCTGGCCGACATGCGAGTATTTGAAATCGGACGCTTCGGTGACTGCATTTGAACACTTTAAAAATAATGTATTCTGAATGCAATTCGACCATGACCGGTGCGGTGAGAGATGTTTCCTGGCAACACTGGCCGTCCGGGTTAACGCCCTTCTCCGTGCACTATTGATTACCAAAATATCCGCCTGATGATATTTTGGTTAGAATATACAGAACTTCTCAAGCACACGACCGAATGTCCATAGGCTTCGTTAGACACCTTATGGGTGGGTAGGCGCAATATGTCGCGCTTTAAGTTAAATAAAAAAAAAACAAACCGGCCAAGTGCGAATCGGACTCGCGCACCGATTTTTTCGCACCACAAAAAAAAATTAAAAAAAAAACACGTTTCTTCTATGGGAACCCCCTTAATTTTTTACTTTTTCTATTTTTTATTATTTGTTGTTATATCCGCCATAATAACACATATTCTGTGAAAAATTCAACGGGCTACCTATTACGGTTCAAGAGATACAGCCCTCGGACGGACAGACAGACGGCGGCGTTGGCTTAGTAATAGGCTTCCGTACGGGATACGGAAACCTAAAAAAGATTCGGTACCTTTTTAGGGTTCCGTATCCACGTACGGAAACCTCCTCCTCGGGCCTCGGAACAGTTCGGCCGGATGATGTATAGTGTGATAGGGCCTCCACTACGCTGAAGGAGGTCGGAGTGCCATTGATCTCTGTTGGAGTAATCTTCGAACACACCGCCTGTCTCTCGCAGCCACACCGCTGCCGCGCCGCCGCACCGCCCTATTCGGCAGCAGTGAGAATTGGACCACTCCAGCGGAATATCTATCTGATAAATATTTCGCATCGACTTTTGGTACCGCAAATATTTTCAGTTTATTTGGCAACTCGGGCGCGGTCAGTACTTGGATGGGTGACCGCTCAACCGTTGGAGGCTGGCCGTGCTACATAGGTCCCTTCCCTTTTTATCTTACTAGGTGGTAGGGTTTATCCCGCCCGAGTTGGTACTACCGCACTGAACGAAACGTCGGTCGAAACGGCTATGTAAAATAGTTCGTGTTTTCCGTCCAGTTCAGTGTAGCCGACATGAAATGAAGGGAAGCACTGACAGGCAACTAATTCACCCGGTGTTATGGGCCGACATCACGGATGTTGCAGGTGATGTAGTCAACCGCGTCAGTTTCCATAAAAATCCTATAAGGGTTCCTTTTTTCTTCTTGATGTACGGAACCCTAAAAAATAATATAATTCACTGCTGGTCTCTATGTCTGGACGTCAGTTCTTTGGCAGAGCATTTGAGTTGGTTAGAGGGGAAAATGAGGTGTGGTATGCGAGCCGCCCGCAAGTAGGTACCGGTTGGCTTACTTTATTCTAGGCATGAGATCGCATCATTCCATAGAGGAAGAGGAAGGAATAGTCCCTGTCTTTTTTTTTATGGAGGCTGACACGGTTGGCTACATCACCTACAACAACATCCGTGATGTCAGCCCATAACACAGGGTGAACTAGGTGCCATGTCAGTGCTTCTCTTTGGTCGTGCCAGCTACTTTTGGATGGTAAAACACGTATGTAAATGACATAGCTGCTTCGACCGATCTTTCATTCAGTGCGGTGGCACCAATCCGGGCGGATTAAACCTAATAAGGTAAAAGGAAGAATAAATCTACAGTTTTACGAGCAATCCGGACCACGGTCAGCCTCAACAGTCGAACGGGTTCTGAACGCTCCCGCGCCATTATATAAATATCATCGTAATAGGATGATTACGTCGTTGCTCCGAAGAACGGAATTAAAACATGAAAGTCCAAAGTATATATATATGAAAAAGTTCAAAATATATTCGAGCAAGCATTCAAAAGAATGCATACAATAAAACGTATCCATGGTAATGTATTTTTATTACAATTTATAAAAGGTAGCCTTACCATATCCAGCGGGAATAATGACCATCCATGCTCCCTGTTAGGGTGGGAGACAGAGCTCGGATCGGAATCTCCATGTTGGGTGGGAGTTGCGACATGCCCGACGGACATCGCGTATACGCTTCCAGCTTGTTAATCGTCGAGCAATGGACAGGGCTACCCGAGGGTCTAAACCCGCCTGTACACACACATGCCAGTAGCCCAAAATGCATGTCAGTAACTGACTGGCTCAAAACCATGGCAGTAAAACCATAGTAAAACCCTCTAAAATGTTCCAGTATACTCGCAGGTAGGCTCGGTAGGCTCAAATTGTAGCCGACTGGGTTGGTACCACCATACTGGATGTAAGATGGCCGCATAGCAGCCTCGGTTGTGTTCTCCTCTAGCTAGTCCAGTATAGCCAGCAATCCAGGGAAGTCTCCGGTATGGCACCTGCCTTCTCGGAGATGATATTGGATAGTCAGAGCATGTGGTTTGACCCCTCTGACTCAGCCACCGATACCGGATTACATTAAAAAAAATGCCCGCAACTAATGCCAGTACCTCAACTCAGTAACTCAAAAGAATGCCAGTACCTCGCTCAAAAGCATACTAGTACCTCGCTCAAATGACATTTTAGCCATCAGTTCTCAAAATAGTTTCTTTGTCGCACCGCTAAGGTGTAGAACTATCTTCCGGAAGAGTATTTCCCGAATCCTTTAACCTGTGTCTTCAAACGTCGCAAGCTAGACGGCCTAGCAGCAGTCCGCAATTTTGCTGGCATGGCGCCTAACTGAGCGTAGTTTCGCGAGAAAGGGTGATTTTGGCTATGTCGACTGCACCATTGGTCACTCGTCACAGCCACCCATTTTGGTTTACATAAAAAACCATGCCAGTGCCTCGCTCGAAAATATATCAGGAACTCCCTCAAAAGCATTCCAGTACTTAGCGGTCTCCAGTCACCATGCCAGGAACACATTCTTTGCTGCAAAAAAATATTATTTAGGAAAATAAAATAGACTTTTATGTTGTTTTTAATACTTCCCGTAGTCTGCATTGCGTGCGGCTATAGCTAAAATCGCAGCATTTTGATTTTCGTTACTCATCTACCACTTTAAACTGAAAGAGAGAATACAACACCAGTATATGCTTGTACAGTTGTTATTAATTAATTGTTTCTTTGCATAAAGACATACCTACCATACCTTTTGTACTGTGTGGGGCCGGTACTTTAAAAGAATAGCCCCACTGCATCTCTCCCCGTGTATGTCGTAAAAGGCGACTAAGGGATATAACTCCCTTCTTATATTACTAGGTGGTAGGGTTCAACCCGCCCGGGTTGGTACCACCGCACTGAATGAAAGGTCTGTCGAAACGGCTATGTAAATAGTTTGTGTTTTCCGTCCAGTTCAGTGTAGCCGGCACGACTGAAGGGCGACTGACGTGGCACCAAGTTCATCCGGTGTTATGGGCTGACATCACGGATGTTGTAGGTGATGAAGCCAACCGTGTCAGCATCAATAAAAAAAAAATAAAAAAAAATACCTACCTGGGACTAAAATTCCTCTCTATGTAACTCGTCCCTAGCACATTTTTTCGATTGGCATAATAATATGTAACTGCCTGCACCCTTAGTATCCCCACAGTATTCCTTACACGGTGGAGCCGCACCGGGGACACACCATAAAGACATAATGGGGATCCACGGAACCGGACTTGCCAGAAATGAGATGTGAGGCAAAAAGCACCGAGACATATCTAAGTATCGTAGTGTATTGAAAACAGGTTGGAGCGGACCACCCATTTAACTCCGGATTGGCAAGACAACGTTCCCCTGTTGGCAAGTTTCGCTTGGATCTGGGAATAGCACTTGGCATTGGATTAGTCTAGGAGTTTAATTTAATTAACCAACAAAGGTAACATGAAGCATTGCTACTTATGAAAACAGAAACATTGACCATTTTATTTTCTACTCCAGCTGCTGGTCGAGGTGGAGGGTAAATAGCTTCCTGGAATTGGAATTCCTTGTACCGTGTGGGGCCCGTACTTTAAAAGAATAGCCCCACTGCATCTCTCCCCGTGTATGTCGTAAAAGGCGACTAAGGGATATGACTCCCTTCTTATATTACTAGGTGGTAGGGTTCAGCCCGCCCTTCTTATATTACTAGGTGGTAGGGTTCGGGCGCCCGTTTCGACAGACCGCCCGAAAGGTCTGTCGAAACGGCTATGTAAATAGTTTGTGTTTTCCGTCCAGTTCAGTGTAGCCGGCACGACCGAAGGGAAGCACTGACGTGGCACCTAGTTCACCCGGTGTTATGGGCCGGATGTTGTAGGTGATGTAGCCAACCGTGGCAGTTTCTATAAAAAAAATAAAAAAATAAAATTATAAAGGTCATTTCCTGCTCACTTGTTTTTCCTTTTCAAAATGGAACGTAGGTCATCCTAAGATCTACATTGGTTATAAAATCGGTAGGTAAACTGTGAAAGTTGAGTGTAGATTTTTGGTATTGTCCACAAGAGTTCCCCGTCTTCTGCTTGCGAGGTCCACCACGTGTACCACTGGTTATTACTTAATAACACTTTTTGTCTCCATCGTATCTACATAAATATTATGTCCTCTTTGCCATATCCTGGTTTTGTCTGGTTTCATTGTTCATCAGTCGTCTGGTTCTTATGCTCCTATAATGCGCGCACAGTTCATTCTGTTCTTCGTTCCCACCGTCATTCTGACAGACTTCAATCCCAACTTCACCGGATACTTGGAGTCCCTCTGACTCATCCACACATTGCATAAACATAATAGCATGAAATAAAAAAATCGGCTCAGTAGGTCCTGCCTGAGATCTGCGCGTTACGGACAGTCAGACACCACATTGATCTCATTATGCTCCCTTTTTTTCGCAATTTTGCAACGGGGTCCTAAAAATAGCAGGTCCTTTGGCCAGGCACCCAAACAGCAGGTTCCAAGGCCGACCGGGGGACGACGCCGTTCGCTGTCCTGTGTCGATATCGTTATGTCAACCGGCCACGTCACGTGTGGCACGAGCACGAGCGAGACACGACTGGAGGTCGGCCGACGGGTCCACGACCGGCCGTGTCGTGTGGCGACCCCGGGGGCGCGACCTCGTGCGCTCCCCACGTCACTCTCTCACTCTCACGCTATCAACACTGTAAACAAATACCGCGCTGTTCATTAGGTGCGTGCATTGGTTAATTGTCTGATTCAATTTACTCCGCTCCAGGCTAATTATTTGATAATACAATTTCTTCTTCAATCCATTGATATTACTAACGTAATTTTATTTATATATTACTAACTTAAGGACATGCCCATACGAACTCAATAAATATCCTCACTAAATTAGGGGTAAGTAAGAGTAAACCAGAGTAAGAATCCTAAAATGACGAAAAAAATTGGTTGTCTGTAAAGTCGGTTTACGGACGATAGTTTTACGTGATGACGTGGAATAATCGTAGTACATAGATCAAAGATCAGTAATTTCTATTTCCAGTAGAAAGATTAATCATCTTGTGACTGGCCATCAAAACTTCTGTTGTCTGATCTTGACAGTTTTACTTCATAAGACGTTTCCATGGTAACTTTGAATATCAACGCTACACGCTTTCGTGCGTGCAGCCGGTGCTCATCAATTTATAAGACGTGACGTCATCACGTCAAAAACTATTTGGAAACTGAACATAGAGTACTAAAATTACATTGTTATATTTCGTTCGATTATTTATATTTAGCAAATTAGTTAATTTGAGATTAGTTTAAATGAATTAATTGATAAGCATTATTTTTGACCCCGAGTTTGTATTACTATCGTATGGGCATGTCCTTACAGTGTTATAGTCTGTTTTTTTTTTGGAAGACGGAGGAAAGTGACGTTTGGAGTGTTGCCAGTTTATGGAAAATTTTAAATAGGCATGTAGTTGCTATCGATACTTTTATCGATTGATTAATTAATGAAATGCTGTAAACTCTTAATATTTACCTAATTGTGGATTTAATTGACAACATATTAAGCTAAATTTAGCTAGAAAAATGTTAAGTTTAAGGCAGTGCCACAGGTAGCGCATAATATGTGTGAAAGTGTGTCGTGTCGTGTTCATGTCGTGTAAAAGTCGATACTATTTTCATCGACTGCAATCACTAGTGCTGTAAAGCGTGTAACACTCTAATGTCAGTCAAACGTCAATTTACTCTGTCTTCCAAAAAAACAGACTATAGTAATATAATCTTTTTTACTTCATTGACATATTATGTCAATGAAGTAAAAAACAACAAAACAATGACATATATGCAACATATATGTTTAAAATAGATAGATGTGTTGTCCGAGCTCCGCAATTGACAGTTTAAACCAGGGCAAATGCCCTGCCAGCACATATACTTGTCTCTTTTTTGCTCTCAAGAACAGACATTCCGTCTTCCGTCATAATTCCTCTTCTAATATTGTGAAGCTCATGGTCGTGCCATTTGTGAGCACCGGATGTCGTGTAGACAACATATGTACACCTTTTAAACATGTAATATAATTGGAAGAAAACATATTTCATTGTGTAAAGACTCAATTAAAAATTTTATCTTGCTTTATTGACAATTTAGACATTTAAAAATAAATAAATATTCGAAGTGTTTTGATGCTGAAAATATTCCAAACAACCACAAATGTTTTCGGTCCATACAATGACGTATCATGTATTCTACTAGACCTCTTACCCGGGCAACAGCCTTCGCTCCACCGCGGTGGAGTAACCATTACGCGGAGGGACCCTCTTGAGACTAGTAGCTCGCGAGCGACCGAACGCGGCGGACGCGCCGTCCGCGCGCTCGCTGCCGTCCGTCTGCGGCTCGCATCGCGCCAGTCATTATGCCCGGTTGTGTGTTGCGATATTGCAAAAATCATACCAAAAATATTGGGAAAAGTGATGGCATTTCATTTCATAGGTAAGTATCACTTCATTTCGATCTTAATATATAAGGTCTTTCAAAATTAGTTAATAGTACGCTAAGGGGGGGTTCTGCATCATATAGGGAGTAAAACCTATATAAATTTTTTTGGACCTTGGGCTTTTTTTATGAAAAATGTTTTTTATGTATGAAAATGTATGTACATAAAAAAATATGTGGTTGATTTTTATAGCCTAATCGATTCATTTTCATAACAGTAACAAAAAAGTCTTCAATACCATTTTGATGTAACACGTGTAAGTTGGTAAAAAAAATCAAATTCTTTCTATTCCATACTAATAAAACTAAAATTGTGGTTTTCAAAATTTCTGAAAGAAAGAGATCTATGTGTTGGAAGACTTTTTTGTTCCTGGCATGAAACTGAAACGATTAAGAAAAGAATTTTTTTTTACATTTTACATTATTATAAATTTTTTTTTTGTAAACAAACATCTTTGTTCCTCAAAAGTGATTTATTTACGATACAGAACCCCCCCTTAGCGTACTATTAACTAATTTTGAAAGAACTTATATATAATATCTTGTTTTCCATGTGCTTAGAAATATTTGGTTCAACTGGCCAATTAGGGCTGTCACAACGCTACTTCAATTTGAAAATTTTGTACATTTTATGTATTGACCTCGCATTGCAATAACATAAGCATTATTTAATTAAACAAATAAATTGAACGCGCTCATTAGGGCTGCCACATATGAATGATTAGAAATAGAGTTCTGGGATATCATGTATGAAAGTAAATAAATATGTATTAAACCACGTTAAAATATGAGAGTGAATTGACCGCTAATTAGGGTTGTCGCTATTCTTTTAATTTTTTTTAATTAGTAAGTAATTGAGAAATTTTCAAGAAAAAAATTTTTTTTACAAGGTTTCCACATCCTACTAAGGGATCAATACGAGAAAGATGGATAAAAATAGTCCAAGATGATACATTGTTTAAGGGAAAGTGAAAATTTTAATTTGTGTAAAGTGAAATTTAAATTATTTTGTTTAAGTACGGAGGAAGAGTTATTTTAGTTGTGTTTGTGTGTGTAGTCCAAAGTATACCTAATGGTTTTTTTAGTTATATATATATATTTTTTTTAAATAAATGCTGCACTCTTTATTTTATGTATGTTTGGTTTGGAGATTTTAAGTTTAGTCCAAGGCCAAGACCGCAGTTATGAATTCTTTATTATTAAGTTTAGTTTTTTAGATATTATTCTAGTTATTAAGTGTAGGTATTACAAGAATACAAAACGGCTTTACTCGCGGTCGAAATACGAGCTGTGTGGCTCGACGTTTCGGGCCAAACGTATGGCCCATCATCATGAGCACTCTGGCCGAAATGTCGAGCCACACAGCTCGTATTTCGATAGCGAGTAAATCCGTTGTTACTTCTTAAAATGTCAAATAACCACGGTAATTTAAAAACCCATATAAGTTTAGGTATGTATTTCAAGTTATTATAGTTCTGTATTTTAAGTTTAAATACATAAAAACGTTTTTTTCGATGAAATTCACTATCTGTTTTCTTCTATAATCCTTTAAAACGTCCCACTGCTAGGCACGGACTCTGCCCACTGACATAGGAGGTATTGTTTTTATTGTTGTTGTTTTATTGTTTATTGAGTATTCTTACGGCAGTCATATTGCACTCGAACTTGTCACAATTTGTTATATATATATTTTTAATTTTTTTTTATGTAACCTGACACGGTTGGCTACATCACCTACAACATCCGTGATGTCAGCCCATAACACAGGGTGAACTAGGTGCCATGTCAGTGCTTCCCTTCATTTCATGTCGGCTACACTAAACTGGACGGAAAACACGAACTATTTACATAGCCGTTTCGACCGACGTTTCGTTCAGTGCGGTGGTACCAACCCGGCCGGGATAAACCCTACCACCTAGTAAGGTAAGAAGGGAAGGGACCTACAGTTTAACGTGGAATCCGAACCACGGTCAGCCTCCAACGGTCGAGCGGTCACCCATCCAATCACTGACCGCGCTCAGCGTTGCTTAATAACAGTTGACTAACCAACCGCGCCACTGAGCTACCGAGGCTGACGAATTTTCTTATCCCTTAGTCGACTTTTACGACATGCGACGGGGAGAGATGCAGTGGGGCTATTCTTTTTAAGTACCGACCCCACACGGTACAAATCCGGTTCGATTACTCGTACATGGTGGAAATCAGTGGAAATCAGAATCAGTTTACACAAAAATACCTTTCATAGACCAGTGTGCACTAGTTACCTAACTTTATTTTTCTTCATCGGAGCGATCGTACCTATTCGTTATGAAATGCACGTATATCAATCCTTATCAAGGAAATAAATAAGTACATTAGTTGGTGCCCGGGATTTGAACCCGCAACTTCTGCATTGAGAAGCGTTACCACTAGACTACGGGCACAATTAACCATAATACCTACTCGTAAAATAATAAATCGAAAAATATATTTTTGGTAGACTAAGTGACAACCCTACGTATTCCAATGCACGTGTTGACTGACCGGCCGGGCCGGCCGGGCCGCTAGCCGCTAGTCGCTCGCTAGCTAGCCCCTCTCCCGCTCGCTTCCCGCCCCGCGCGGCTCAGCGTTCCGCCACCCCGCTACCTTACCTCATACCTCAGGTATTGGCCGTCATTTCTCTGTATTCTTTCTTCGTAGTGCTCACTCTATACATAAAATCTCTTTGGGTCCATAAGCATAATATTTTAAAGCACAACCACAAATACCGGCACTGTTATCAATTCTATGAAATATTCTTAGGCTGTTGAACACCAAACCTACATTTCCAGATCCAGTAATGCAATTGTTCCATGTTTAGATTGAATTAAATTAAATGCCTTTAAACTTCATGGTTGAAAACACTAACATATTGTTTAGCCACTGTCTAGACATTAAAGTCGGTCTAACGCAGAGTTGATGTCGGGGCGAAACTAATTAATATCTACGTTAATTTCTCGTGACGCTTCTAACTGCGCACCGGCGAAAGACTGTTCGTACTTATGTGGGAGCAGATGCGACATCGAAACAGAATCTATTTTAAGTTCGTCTGAATTAGCAATATCGATGAGATAGAATCGTATTTCGATGTAGAGTTGACGCGTGAAGCTGCACGAAACAGCTGAAAATAAGCAGAAACTGAGACTATCAATAGAATTATGTGGACAGACTTGATGTGTGATGGATGGTGGTAATGATCCCAGGCATATATATAGATGAAGAAAATGTCTTAATAGAAATTACTTATAGGAAAAAAAAAACATACGTGTACATTTTTAATTTAATAAAAAAATATCGGACATCGCTTGCTTCCTTGCGGAACACCATACTAGTACTATGTCGAAGTTGATACTAAACTGTTGCACTTAATGTTATGTATAGCATTACGACTGAGTACGTTAATTGACCTAATAATGTTATAGCATACCTACGCCATAACGTACAAACGATTTCCTGAAAATATTCAACTATGTCGTAAACCTCGGTCAAAATCAGATCTTATTCCAATATATATCGCAATGCATTATTCTGTTTGTTGTAGGTTACTTCGGCAAGTACCTGAACAAATACAACGGCTCGTACATCCCGCCAGGCTGGCGCGAGTGGGGCGGCCTCATCATGAACTCCAAGTACTACAACTACTCCATCAACATGAACGGCAAGCGGATCAAGCACGGCGATGATTACCACAAGGTCAGCTATCTTATCTATTTTTTCTTCAGAAACTTTGTTTTCAGATTTTATTTTTACAAATTTTATTTCGTGTTTTGGACCCATAAATGTCTGCAGTACTTTATTCTCTAAAGAAAAATAATATTATTTATATGAATTTGAATTGTTTTATCTTGAACTCAAAAGGCAAATAGTGGAAAAACCATTTATTGACTATTTAATTGAGGTCTTACAGTACAAGCAGCACGAGGGAATCAACATTTGGCAGTAAAAGCCGATGTATCTGCTCGCACGCCTGGTTAGGTCGGAGTTGTTAATGGTTCCTGTCTCTTTCAGGACTACTACCCGGATCTGATCGCAAACGACTCTATCGCGTTCCTTCGCTCGTCAAAGCGAAGGTTCTCCCGCAAACCGGTGCTGCTGGTGATGTCGTTCCCCTCGCCGCACGGCCCGGAAGACTCCGCCCCGCAGTACAGCCATCTCTTCTTCAACGTCACCACACACCAGTGAGTAATGTCACGGTTATTTCTAGAAAGTAGAACTACAGGACTCTGTTGTCGGATTTCTAGCCCAATGAGTTTGTACTTAGTACATAAGTCATACCGTCCTTTTCATAATGTCTATTTTCTCCAACACCACCGCATTGCAGTTTGAAAACGAAATGTTTTAAACAGGAACAACCGGAAACACAAGGAAACCAATAAGTTTTTTATTTAGAAAAGTACAATGTGCCTACAACATTTCGTATACTCTGCTGAGATTGTCACAACAAAAACACAAAAATTAATCGGCAAATACTTTGTTCCTTACACTCCTCTGCTGAAAGGGAATTTATGATGTGCCGAAATATTCTTGACGCAACACGAAGCATTCCTGCCCGAGTACCTTAAAATATTCCCAACTTGCCGCAAAAAAAACCCGCTAATTGCTCGCGGCCATTTTGCGGAGTCCTGTTTTCATCGCCATCTTGTTTTTTCGGCGTCCGGCGAGTGTGAGAGCGAGGCGGGTCCCTCTTTAAATATTGAAGGAGCGAAGTTTTTCTTTATTTTGCGGGGTAATGCCCGCGGTCGCTTCTCGTAAATTTCACGAAAAGCGAACACTTTTTACACGAGCAACGAAGCGCGCTCTGAATATATTTACCTTTATTTTGCACCGAATGAGATTGCCGAGCGCTGCAACGTTCTTGAGCTGGAAATATTTTGAAATTGTGTTTGTTGGAAAATGAATTTGGAATCAACGTGCATGTTATGGAGAAAACTTACCTCTCTATTTTCTAAAAGGATTCTTTTTTTAAATTCTGTGCCTTCTAAACCGCAGAGTGGTTTGAATAAAAAAGCACTCCATTTTCGTTTAAGCATTGAAACAGTATTAACTTTATTATTACTTAAAGCAAATAAACTTGTATCATTGAATGAAATTAAATTTCCGTCTATCAGAAATGCGGTTTATGAACTCGAAACCGACGACGACGTTGAACTGCAACGGTGTGAAGTCATTCTCAACAGCATTTGTAGCCAGCCATGTGGCTCGTCGCGGGCCGTTATCTGGCGGCTGCTCCATTCACACTCCACCACAGAACAAAATGCTTACACCGAGACAGCAAAACTCTGTGCACTTTACACTCGAAATAATCGTACAGTCTCGCTAAACTTTTAACTTTACTATTAAAAAGTTAAAAAATAATTCAGAAGCAGCCCAAACAGTATTTATTTATAGGAATGTTTACTTTCTGAAATTGCATGGTTAAATTTACTTCTGCATTTTGTCACATTTTAATTATATATTTTAATTGGTTAGTTACTCTTAACATACAAGTTTCAATTACATATACTCATACATAAATGTAGCCCTCGAATGCCTATGTCGTATATTAAAAGGCTGCAGTGGAATTCTTGTTTGAATAATATTAGAGGTATTAATTAAATAGGTATATATAGGTATATTTAGTATAAACTGACACAGATACATGTACTTACCTATTACAGAGAATGTTTTACGTGCCTAATAAACTATTCTAGACCAAGATTATTGGAGTTATTTGCATCCAGCACACGCGCCATCATAAATGCAGGGCCGGTCATATAAAACGACTATATTCATTTAGGTATTGCTTCATAAAATTAAATTGTAAGGAAACCATCTCGACCGAGCTTAGTTTTCGCTGTAAACAAAACCGGTCCTAGTACAACTCCTCTAGGAACTCCTAATTTGTTCATAGAATATAAGCCATTTTTTAAATTTATTAGTGTGAAAATGCAATTTTAAAAGGCAAATTTTAGTTCTAGTTGAGAGAAACAGTTTCAAACGCATTGTTGAAATAATTAAATTAACAAACACTACCTATTCGTACTTTATTTGATCTGCTCTTCTTTATAATTTTACTCTCAACTGACCAATTTACTCACTAGAATTCTATCTACTCTTAGCTTTTTTAATCCTTTCGGCTCTTGCGGCTACCGTAGCTTACAAACCATGAGAACAAACAAAATCGTTTTATCCACACACAAACCGAAATTTAGCAAAAAGCGTCCTCCACATTTTATCCTCCTCGGTTAGTATAACCACAGATTACTTAATAGTTACTTCGTATAACTCGCACACTCGCCACATAGCCAACTAGGTCAGCTTCGACTGCACGATCCGTTTCGTGGTCGGCGTTCAATGCTCGATGTCCGCTTGGGTGCAAGCGACCATCGTGTGACCCGTCGTATGTCGTAGGGAGGATCCACTGGCGGATTCGTCTTTTTTTTTATGTAATCCAGTATGGTTGGCTAAGTCGGAGGGGCCATAGCACATGCTCCGACCAGCCAATATCACCTCCGAGAAGGTAGGTACCATACCGGAAACTACCCTGGATTACTGGCTATACTTGAGAGTCGGATCTCGCCACACTCTCCCCGTTGGCTCAATTAAACCTGTGAATACAATGATTAATTGTAATTTAGGCCCTTGCTTGGCATTATAGAATCTGTTGATGACATGCGACCTGCCTAACTACCGGTATAGTATTCGACGGTCTTCGAGACAGATTTGAATTTGGAATTTGGAACTCCTATCGGGAAAACCACAGAACAGTGTAATGCCGCGAGGTGTTTCTTTTCATCACTTTGTGGGAAAACCAACGATTATACATACATGCTATTTCCGAAACTGCTTTCCGCACGGTCGCTTGTTGAGGTGTCGCTTGACGTTTCGGCCCGGATTTCTCAAGGTCGCAACGTCACGCGGGTGAGTGGTCATGAAGATGGGTGATACGTTCCTCACACGACCACGAGTTTCGACAGGGTTGTCGTAATTTTCGCTACATCTGCTTAATTGGTTTTTCCGAAGACGGGAAAACAAATTGTTATAATTCGTTTTTTGCGGAGGAATTGAGAAGAAGAAGGGACTCTTGTTCATCTAAATTCTAATCGGTTTAGAAGACCGTTAGAAGGGAGGGGTATGAATACTAGAGATATTCCTATCCCGCCCCTATAGATCCGTGCCTGAAGGACCCCTCACAGTTATTGCTCCCGCTGACGGGGACTGTTTTCGCTGCCTTAACGACATTACCATTAGCCTCCGAGGAACAGATGCTCTACGAAGTTGGGTGAGCGCGTTTTGACGACAAGAGCTACTTGATTTACGAGGGCTGAGCGAAATGATGAAGTTTATTGAGACTTTGCCGAGATGGAGGGACATTTTCGAGAAAATATTCATACAACCAACCAAGCGCCTGATACTTCGGGTGGGCTTGGAAAAGGCGCAATAAAGAAACGAAGGGGCTACATAAAAAGTTCGTAATTTCCGTTCAGTTTGCGATATTTGGATAGGATACAAGTAAAAACATTATGTAAGCGATAGCATGGCACTTGTGGTAAGACTTCAAGCTGCGTTATACATATTTATCTATTATGCATTCATATGAAATCCCTGCCGTACCTAAGTGGTAAAAACCGGCCAAGTGCGAATCGAACTCGCGCACCGAGCGTTCCGTATCGCCATCTCATGGTCAGCGCCACTCACGCCATCTATGACGTGTTTTATGAAATGCTTCATATTAGTCAAAATTCATGATTAGTTGAGACGACGCTCTACACTACAACCGGATTGTCTCTTTCTAAAGCTCGATGTACATTATTTACTACAGGGTACTTACTGTACCTTAGAATAAAAAAATTAATATAAAAATAATAAATAAATACATACTAATAATAAATCTGTAAGGGATGGTCGTGTAGTAAGTTACTTTGTTTTATGAGATATTGCGTTTTTAGACTCTATGTGTGATACTAAAACTAAATTGACGATTTTTAGAAATATCTTCTGTATGTATGTATGTTCCTCCATAAATCTTAAACCGATCATCCGAATTCTATGCAACTTAGTACTCGTACAAGCACATTTAACTATACGGAACACAGGATAGGCTAAATAAAATTAAGTTCCGGTTACTCTAAGATGTGACTCTCATACAAACCGAATTGTTCCGCGCGCCGTAATAAAGGTACGGTAGCGGGCTTACTTACTTCTTCTTTTTGAATACGAATTTCAAGCGAGCGAAGCCGCGGGCAAAAGCTAGTCTTTAATAATAATTCACAAAACTAAGGGGAGATTCGACAGCGCGGTGGAATGGGGTATGGGGGGTGGTATGGGAGGTTCAGGCAGGATGTTGACTATAAGGGATGAGAGAGCGATGTTTGTCCGAGGGTGGCTAGTGGCAACATCTGGCGCCAGTCGGAAGTCCTGTTTGGATACCCCGACTGCTGGCAGCGGGGACTGCGGTTCGAACCCCGGAGCTGCTCCAAAATCTACGATGTGGCATAAAATGTCCTGCATTTATTTACGAGAATTTGAACCAGCGGCTTCGCTCGGAAATGACGTAAATACTCCAACATAAGCCTAGTAAGTAACTCATTTAATTTTTTTTTTACGAATTAACAACGTATTTCACTTACAAAGTCTCCGTTTCGCCTGCTACGTCACGGGCTTCGTCAGGAACCGCGGGAATTCCTGGAGCCGACGTTTGGTGTCCGTTCATCGTTGTACCAAACGTTAAATTGCCCTTTTTACCCGACTGTGCGAAGCAAAAAGGAGGGTAATGTTTTTCGAGTGTATGTACATATATAAGGTGCTTCGTTAGTCTTGTCAAACATTTCGGGAGGGTTACATACCTACACACTCAAATAAACACGTTACGCAAAAAAAGTTATATGTTTTTAGCATTACTTTTCGAGAAATTTAACAAAACATGTTTGCTATCTAAACATTAACCTGTGCGTAACAGTAGGTAACTTGCATTGTACGGGGTCAATGACCGTACTATGTTCAAACGCAGAACAGCTGTTTGTTGTAAGTAGGTCACATGGTCACTATGATTGGTTTTTACAGCTACTTATTTGATTTAATTTTTTTATTAGGAGAAAAAATGCTCCTATAAACATATGTTTTTTTCTTACGTAAAGTGTTTATTTGAGTGTGTATGTAACCCTCCCGAAATTTTTGACAAGACTAACGAAGCACCTTAAATACTATATTATTTCTATGACACGCGCTGTAGCCTAAACGGATTGATGGATTTTAACATGAGGTGTCGTTAAAATTGTCTTAATTGTTCAAGTGCTATAGGCCAGTGTTGGCCAATCGGTCGTTCGCGATCGACCGGTCGATCGCAAGAGGATTTTAGGTCGATCCCTGAAAATATGTAGAGTAAGAAGTGACTCGTAGAAACATCAAAGAATTCATAATATGTCTTCCACAAGGACAGCATTAGTAACGAATGTAAAGATGTAATGAACATAGCTTTCAATTCAAACAAAAATGACTACAAATTATTGAACAACGAAACCTTTTGGTACAAGTGTCGATCTCACAACCTTTAATTTTTGCAGTTAGACCTTCATAGAAAATAGTATGGGCACCACTGCTATAGGCTAAAAAAAAAAAAAATTAATTTTGAAACTTTAAAAGCTTTGAAAGTAGTTTTTCTTCAAACGCCATCCATCGAGTGGGGTTTCATTGTCAAGAGCTCGAGACGACGCGACGACGACGTAGGCGTACGAATAGCCTTCGTGTGGATACGGAACCCTAAAAAAATGATACGGAGGAAGTGTATTCTCAATATTTCGACCCGCATGCATTTTGCTTTTTGCTTGCACATATTTAATTAGGACACGAAATAAATATGTAGATGTGTTATGTATGTATAGATAGACACTACCTATAGGCGGGCACATACCTACTAGAAATCGACACATGTATTCGAAGGCTGAAAGTCTCCACTCATTTGTACTTGTGGAGCGCGAGATGATTTCAATTGGTTTGCAGTGCAATAAATTAATTTCCGTTTGAACAAATGTCTTTTTAATTCAACACACATCGATTCGTAAATTGCAATTCTTGAACATAACATAGCAATATAACTCAGTATGTTCATGTAGTTCTGTGCGCTATCGCATCCAAGAACGAACAGGATCGGCAAGAATCGGCGCAATCGAGACGGTTCTTCTCACCGGCACAACTATTCCTGTCGTACAAAACACAGATTAGGCCGGTGATGGAGTACTGCAGTCATATCTGGGTATTAACGTGGTATTAACAGCCTAGGCAGACAGACTAGCAACAGTCCGCAAATCTGCTGCCTGGCATGGCACCTACTGAGCGTTGTTTCGCGAGAAGAGGTGATTTTGGCTGTGTCGACAGAGCCAAAATCACCTCTCCGCACCATTGGTCCTCGGCTGCACAACCACCCATGTTGGTTTACATAAAAATAAGAAAAAAAAAAGATTAAATAGAGTCAATAGCTACATTATAATATAATATTCACCTCGACTGTTATAAGCTCATATGAATAACGACGTAATGAGGAAAACCCATATATAGCAGTGAGATAATAAATAGGATAGATTATTATTTAAATTTCCTAGGTATGGCAGATAGTGGGGGCTTTTTTCCTCAAATTTCACATTTCGGCGCAGGCACAAACCTTGTGCCGCTGGCGAGTGAGCGGTTAGATTCGCTGTATTTTTTCTTCCGTAATTTTTTTTCGATCGATGAGTCGAAGCAACGTGTAAAAAAAAATCGTGATAGGTACTTTGATAAAACTATAACTTTAAAAATTTCTCACATAAATTTCTCACATAAATTTGTTACATAAGGTGTTTTGGTGTTTTGATATGGTCATGTGCAGCGCCTCTAGCGTACGATTGATCGCTGAATTGGATGTGATACCTAATTAAACTGTTGCATACAAACCACGATACAAACTTACTTGAACTATGATAGTCACTAAAAATCATGATTCAGATTCAGATTCAGATATTTATTTTGCCATAAAGAACACACAACATTAACAAGATTTCATTCAGAATTATGCATATTCACTATGGTTCGTCATAATTTTTTTGTCATGTCCCTTTCATCGGTGCAATCAATAAAGAAGAACCGGATAAGAAACCTAGAGCTTTTTTTTAAATATAACTTACATACAATTTTTAATTATGTTGTGACTGCCGGTGAATATATCAATTCGAAGTAGATTGTATCGCTCCATAGCTCAGAATAAACATACCCCGAGTAATTTCAAGTATTACATAAATACAGAAAGGTATCGTTGTCGCAGGCAACTTAATTGCTTTGACATTTAACCGCCGCCGCACGGTAGAACGAAATCGGGCTCTAGTGGAAATAGGCATTGATGAAGGTCAACTTTGAGTTTTCGATGTTTTTATGATGCCAATATATTCTTCACAGTATTCTAACAACTTTTCAAAGACACATATTTTCTTCTTAGAGCTATATTTTAGAAGATATAACCACTTTATGGTTTTCAATGTATGAAACGAGGCAAACATTTTGAGCTACATCGAGAGTCTCAAGAGATCTCAAGATAATGTTATATATTTATTGTTATGGAGCTACTCACCTACTTCTATGCGAGAGCACGCGTCTCGTAAATGCTCGTAACTCTAGATATACCAAAATATTGATTTTAATTGTATACAGAGAAAAACATAAGTCGAATTTAATCGTAACTCTCAAGAGATCTCAAGATAATGTTATATATGTATTATTATTGAGTCACTCACCTACTTCTATGCAAGACCACGCGTCTCGTAAATGCTCGCAACTCGAGATATACCAAAATATTGATTTTAATTCTATACAGTTAATAATATAAGTCAAATGTAATCGTAACTCTTAAGAGATCTCAAGGTAATGTTATATATTTATTGTTATGGAGCCACTCACCTACTTCTATGCGAGAGCATGCGTTTATAAACAATTAATCAAAGGTAAATTTAATGAAAAGTCTTCAAAGATCTTGCAATGATTTTATTTATTTATTGTTACGGGACCATTTATTAACATATAATGAAAAACAATAAGTGACAAAAGCGCTAACAGCTTGAAATATAACAAATTATTCATATTTAATGTAAAAAAACATATCGCTTACATGTTATAAAGAGTTATTTTAAAAGTATTTAATAATTCTTAGAGAGAAATTAACCACTCTTGCTTACATATTCAGCTAATAAAGGCGACAAATACACATTTACACCCAGTCTTTAATGCATTTGAGGTACAGTCACACACAGTATAAAAATATCACAATTTGACAAAATTTACTGACATTAAACATATGTTTATAGGACGAGAAAAGGAGTCTCGAAAGCGCTCATAACTCGAAGTAGAATGAATTATATATATATATATATATATATATAATATGAATGACATGAATAATTCTTCAATGTTATTAGAGTTCCAGAGTATTAGTAGTAGTGAGTAGTATTAGTTTACATTTTATCAAAAGTCGCAAAACATAGCACAAGAATGTATTTGTTATTGCTATGGAACAATTATTCCACTTTTATGCATAAATTATGTCTAAAAAAGTTTGTAACTCAAATTACATATATAACAAACAATATATTAGCAAATTATAACAATTATCTAATTAAAACCTTTATAATTTAACATTTAAAAATTATAATTATAACATAATTAAAAATTTTAAAGGATTTCAAGACATTGTTATCTATTTATTTATTGTTATGCAAGCAAGACTCAAACTGATTTATCATAGTATTTCGCAAATAGCTCTCTGATTCCACTGATTATTGAAAATTATATGATAAATGGATATTAAAATTTTCAAATAAGGAGAATTTAAAAGGAGATATTTTCGACGTCAACAAATTCAACATTTTCTTTGTTTTCATTTTCACCTATCAGTAATGCCTTCACATCTTCTGAATGTACTTTTTTTGTTTTCTCTAATTTAGGTCGAATAGTGGACAACCAGGGATCAGAGGTTAGTATTAAGTGATGCATTGTGTCTTCATTTGTGACTATTCTTGAAAATTTGCGCGTGTGGTTTCGACGATACTCCCTGTAATCTTTATTTCGTGCCTCGGATGCTTCTTCGGATAACTGCCCAATTGCCATTATACCGAATGACTCTATTATTTCAGATCCATGTGCAAGTATTTTATGCACACTTGGTGGGATGTAATACCAATTATATAGATTTAAGTATAATTGGTATGTTTCTTTGGTGTACTGCTTGAATTTTTCGATGTAGATCGACTGTCCTGAAGATATTGTTTCCAACACCACAGAGAGCCTATGTATCAAATTTTGATTGATTCCGGTTATTCTCGATGTAGTATGAGAATCTTCAAAGAATCTCCGCGCAGAATTTCCATCATTTGTGCTGCCATGACCTTGTTTTACGACATCTAATAATAGTCCAGTCTGGGTTCGAAAGTCGTTGATAATTTCTTCTTTTCTCCGCTCTACCGTAGATTTTTCTTCGGAAGTAGAAGCATGGTATTTTTTAATATTTAACTTATACGCTATATGAAGAATAAACTCCATCATGCGTATCCACGCGTGCAGTGTAGACATGCCGTACTTGTAATTTTCATGATTTATTTCCTTGTTTTCCAATAATGTAAGGTTAGACATTTCTTTTGGCGTTGCATTGCATATGTCACATCGTTGAGTTGATGTTTCTGTCAAAATCGAGGATGTTTTGCCGTCTATCATTGTCATATATAATATATGGCTTATTTGTTTTCCATTAGTTTGTGTTGATACGAGATTCCGTATTTCAGCTTCAATAGCAGAAACTTCTTGCTTCACGTTAGCTGATGTCTCTTTGATGAATTTAAAAAAAATCGGTCTGCAAAATGTTGAAGAATTGGGTTTATCATTTAACCAAAGAGTTTGGTCACCACATGTAAGTTTGATTGGCACCAAACTTGCCATGTACACACAGGAATCATCATAATCATCCTCAGCCCATACTTGCTTGTAGTTGCTTTGATTAGAAGCTCCATCTAATCCCCATTTGCTTTCTAGTTTGTAGTTTACCGATTCGTGTTCTTCTATATTGATAAGTTTTAATATCCTCTGTGCCGTTAAATCCAGTAAAGGCTGTAATTTGATTCGAGCTTCTGATTCGGTGATCAAAATATCCTCTTTGGCTAGATAGCACTCACATTTGGTTTTCTGTAGTTTATAATACGAAGGGAGTACGTTAACGCCAGCACCATTTATTATCGCTCTCCATGCGTTATACTGCCATTTAGATAAGTCGGTTGAAAGCATACCTCCTAAGGCTTTGTCAGGACTGAGTGTACGCGGTTCTTCTTTCTTTGCGATGAATGCCTGTACACGTGGCACTTCGTCGGGATTTTTTAAAAGATAATCCAGTATTTCAGCGATTCCTTGATGTCCGTTAGCTTTTAGCCTCATAGAAGTCGCAAAAGCTAACTCTGGCGATGCGTATTCTTCTCTTATTTGTTCTGTCCTTTTTTTCTTTTGTTTAGGCCCTAATTCACTAAAAGGCTTTCTGGGACTCCCATGTGTTGAGGTTCTGACTAATGTTTTGGTGGTAGATGGCAAATCAGTGTAGGTATCCACACTAAGCTCGACTCCATCAGAAGTGTGTTGTGTTGATGTGCTGGCTGATGTTTTGCTGGTAGATGGTAAAGTAGTGTAGGTATCCACACTAACCTCGACTCCATCAGAAGTATGTTGTGTTGATGTGCTGGCTGAGGGTTTGGTGGTAGATGACAAAGTAGTGTGCGTATCCGCACTAACCTCGACTCCATCAGAAGTATGTTGTGTTGACATGCTGCTGGTGGATGGAACCTCAATGCTCGAGGTCACATTCGCCTCGACTCCTTCCAGAACTCCTTTCACACATTTGGGCCACTGAATTGATGATTCTAGCCATGTATCGTTGGCCTTGAAGAATTGGTCCGTTCTTGATCCTGATTTCACCCATCATCTATGTATATTATAACAGAACTTTCTGCAGTAAACACGAAGAACCGATTGATTTTCCGGCGTTAAGTTCACAGGAAGTTTGGGAATTATTGTGTTAAATAAGAGTTCATTATTTTTTAAATTATCGTGTTGTAAAATTACGAACAGATCTAAATTAGTACACAGATTTTCCATATTAAGTATACTATTTAATACAATGCCATAATAGTTTTAAAGTTTTAAGTATTAATTTTTTATTAATTAATTTAATACACTTGATATTTAAACAATTTCGAGTTCACAGTAACAACATGTTAACACGTCAAAACCAGTCAAAACGATAAGTGCGCTTATTGGTGTGCGTACGGTAAGACAGATACGAAGCGACTAACTGCTTTATTATCTCTGCGAAAGCAAGACAGAACACGAACACGCTATTATACTTATATTGCTATCCTTTTCTTTTGACTTGTACTCGAACCTAGCGTGGGACAGATTAGTCTTTCTGAGAATTACTTATAATCTTTTCAAAGGATTAGTCAAGCATCTGAATAAACGGGGCTCGTGAGCCGTAAAGAATGGAACTGCAGTTTTGTAAAACACTGTGAAGCTTAAAGTGTAGAAACGCGCCTCGGCATATTTTTGACTCGCGAGCCCCGAACACACACGCACAATTAATGTGCATGCATTGCATACGTTACTACTACTCGTATAAATCCATCGGCCGTCACGATCTTTAAAGAATTCTGACAAATACAAATCAACATCTCGCTCTATGCAATACAATTTTGTATTTGTATATATGTATATAATTTAACTAGAATTATTAGAACTTATAATTTTACGTAAATTTAGTATGATCCACAACATAAAATAAATAAAAATAAGTATGTTTTCAGATTATTCAGATAAATTGCGTTTCATTCTGTACAATTAAAATCAATATTTTAGTATATCTCGAGTTACGAGCATTTACGAGACGCGTTCTCTCACATATAAGTAGGTGAGTGGTTCCATAATAATAAATATATAACATTGTCTTGAAATCTCTTGAGAGTTCCGATTAAATTTGACCTTAATTTTTCTCTGTATACAATTAAAATCAATATTTTGGTATATCTAGAGTTACGAGCATTTACGAGACGCGTGCTCTCGCATAGAAGTAGGTGAGTAGTTCCATAACAATAAATATATAACATTATCTTGAGATCTCTTGAGACTCTCGATGTAGCTCAAAATGTTTGCCTCGTTTCATACATTGAAAACCATAAAGTGGTTATATCTTCTAAAATATAGCTCTAAGAAGAAAATATGCGTCTTTGAAAAGTTGTTAGAATACTGTAAAGAGTATATTGGCATCATAAAAACATCGAAAACTCAAAGTTGACCTTCATCAATGCCTATTTCCACTAGAGCCCGATTTCGTTCTACCGTGCGCCGCCGCCGCGCCGCCCCGTGTCGCCGTGCGCGCCGGGTCTCGACTCGAAGACTCTTGTAAACTGATACCCACCCTACCCCTATAAACTGCGTGGGCTTTGTTCCACGGATTGATTGAATGTACTGTCGCTGTGAAAAGACCGCTGCGTGAAATATGTTTACGATTTTACCATAGCTAACTCTTACCTACATACAGGCTGTCCCAAAATTCAACGTCAAGCGAGTAGGGCATTTTATGAGTACTCAGAGAAAAATAAGAAAAAAAAATTGGAGATTTTTTTTAAATACTATTTAAGCATTTTAATGAAGAACGTTGAAAATGGACATCTCGTACAACATTTTTAGGTACTATGACTACAAATTTGAAAATATGAATGTTCAAATTGTTGTATTGTTAGCCTAAATAACTCTGCTAATGACCAAATATCCCAAACAAAACCAGAACAAGGTGTAATTTTACCACAAAAAAATATTCGGTCGTTTTTTTTTGTTATTCAAATTTTGAGAGATAACTGTTTTTAGTTTACTTTGACACTTCATGTTATAAATAAAAATGTACATAAACTACTATGGCAAGCTGTCACAAAAGTTGGCGCGACTAATCAAGATTTGAAAATGGTATAACACCTCCTACGTCATACCTTAAAAATACTTAGTACTTCTTCTAAACAAGAGAAAATTTAAAACAATACCTTTACTCAGTGAAAACTGACTTGACGTTACTGTGAATTTCTTTCCTCGGTTCGGTTCGTCACTGAGAATAAAAATAATTGGCTCAGTCAATCAGTTAGTCAGCTTGTAGGCGTCCACTGCTGGACATAGCTACTCCAATTTTCCTCCATTCCTCCCGACCTTCTGCGTTAGGGAACCACTGCTTTCCGCCGATGTTCTTGATGCAGTCGTCCCATTTGGCGGGTGAAGTGATATCCTTCCTTCCTTCCTTCCTTACCTATAATAAAATCCAACGTCTGCTTTCTGTCTGAGTGTCTGTCTGTCCGCTTATAACTCGAGAACCACTGAACCGATTAAAACAAAATTCTACGGATAGCTTGATTCTTCCCATCAACTATAGGCTACTTACTATCACGCTAAATGGCTTATGAGGTTAGCAGTGAAGTGAAATATGAGAGCGGGCGGAGCCGCGGGCACAGCTAGTTATGATTATAAAATTTAAAACTATTAATGCACTAAAATGTACCTATTAATTGTAGATAAATTAGGCAAGGCTATGAGAGACATCTTTTCTTTTATTTTATTTTATTGTAACTGACACGGTTGGCTACATCACCTACAACATCCGTGATGTCAGCCCATAACACCTGGTGAACTAGGTGCCATGTCAGTTCTTCCCTTCGGTCGTGCCGACTACACTGAACTGGACGGAAAACAGCAAACTATTTACATAGCCGTTTCGACCGACCTTTCATTCAGTGCGGTGGTACCAACCCGGGCGGGTTAAACCCTACCACCTAGTATAATATAAGAACCCTACCACCTAGTACGACTTGCAGCTCTATAGGCACTTTAGGGTTGAGGATGTTGGCAGTGCTTTTGCTCTCATGAACATCGAACTTGACTCAGTACTCTCGTGGGCTGAGCGATATGGTCTACTGGTAAACCCACAGAAAACGCAGGCGATCGTTATCGGTTCTACCAAACTCTTAAGCAAACTTGACAAAACATCTTTACCACATATTATATTTAATGGTGTCGCGGTCCCTCTGGTTAAGGTGGTAAAAAACCTTGGCCTATACATTGATGAGACGTTATCATGGAGCGTACAAGTCGGTGAGGTTAGCCGGAAAGTGTTCGCCAGCATGCATTCTCTCAAGCGTCTGCAGAATTTCCTACCTATCAGCACAAAAACTATGTTGGTACAATCTCTTCTCCTCCCTATTCTAGACTACGCGGATATCTGTTACCTCGACGTCAATGAAGAGCTGCTGAATAAGCTGGACCGGCTACTAAACATGTGCATCCGCTACATTTTCGGTCTGCGGAAATATGATCACATCTCTGAGTTCCGATCTAGCCTTCAGTGGCTCGACATTCGTCGTCGCAGAAATTTCCATGCCCTCTCTCTCTTGTACTGCACACTGAATGACCCTGCTGCTCCTAAATACCTATCCGACCGTTTCCAAATGCTTTCCTCCCACGGAGTATCATTAAGATCCTCTGATACCCTTGTTCTTGCTATCCCGTCCCACTCCTCAGTCTTTTACACTGACTCTTTCACAGTGCACGCTGCACGCATGTGGAACGAACTTCCTCTTCGTTTACGACAGTGTGCATCGATTCACACGTTCAGAGTGCTCTTGAAAGACCATCTCCTCAAACCCTAAACCTCATCTCCTTCTGTTTCGAAGTTCATCGGTTTCTGAGTTATTATTATATTACATGTATATAATATAAATCTTTGTTTTTCTATTTTCTATTATCTAAGACTGTTTTGTTGCACCTACCCTGGTTTTTATATGTAAAAAGGGTAGGCTGGCGGAAAATGCCATAGGCATTAAGTACTACCTTCTGTACGATTTTATGTGCAATAAACGTTTTTTGATTTGATTTTGATAGTAATATTCTACGTTCGCATGAAATTCGTATTGACCGCTGACCGTTGGAGGCTGACCGAGATTCGGATTCCTCGTAAAACTGTAGGTCCCTTCCCTCCTAATCTTACTTGGTGGTAGGGTTTAACCCGCCCGGGTTGGTACCACCGCACTGAATGAAACGTCGGTCTTAAAAAGAAGAAAGTAAGTAAGCACGCTGCCGTACCTTTATTTCGGCGCGCGGAATAATTCGGTTTGTATGAGAGCCACATATTAGCGTAACCGGAACTGAATTTTATTTAGCCTACCTGTGTCGCGTATAGGTAAATGTGCTTGTACGAAATTACTTTAATATAATCTTATAATAAGGTACTAACAAAACATTGTGACTTGCGAAGTTTGTTTGTCAGTTCTTCTTCGCACTAAATTTAGAACTGGCGGAATTTTCGACATATCCAAGCGTAGGTTACCTACCTATGGATGAAATTATACAATAAACAATCATCGAATTCGGATTATCGGTTTAAGAGTTATGGAGGAACATACATACATACATACATACATACATACATACACACATACAGAAAAGATTTCTAAAAATCGTCAATAGAGTCTACAAACGCAGTAATCTCATAAAACAAAGTCACTTACACCATGACCATAATTCCTAACAGATTTATTATTAGTATTGATAATACGTACTCACATCCATGTTCGGGGTTAAAAGAGAAAATACGAGCGTGTTTGTTTGTACAAACCAACTTGTATAATTTTCAGGTAACTCCGCTGTGCTTTCGTGCCTCGGCGTCGTTTCCCACTCTACGTGGAGCTGATTTACTGAAGGGCTTACTGAAGCTAAGAAATCCGATGGTATAGATAGAAATACAACTGCTTGACGTTTGAGTGGTTCGCTTTAGGTAGCTACTAATGAATTAGAATACAGTATGTCCCAATTCGACCGAATTTGCTTAATCAAAGTCAAAGTTACCGACCTCAGAACCTGAGTGTTACCGACCCCAGAACCTCTGTGTTACCGACCTCAGAACCTCAGTGTTACCAACCTCAGAACCTAAATGTTACCGATCCCAAAACCTCTTATGTTGCCGACCTCAGAACCTCCTCTGTGTTACCGACCTCCGAACCTCTGTGTTACCGACTTCAGAACCTCAGTGTTACCGACCTCAGAACCTCAGTATTACCGACCTCAGAACCTCAGTGTTACCGACCTCAGAACGTAAATGTTACCGACCCCAAAACCTCTATGTTACCGACCTCAGAACCTCCTCTGTGTTACCGACCTCAGAGCCTCTGTGTTACCGACCTGAGAAACTCAGTGTTACCGACTTCAGAACCTCAGTGTTACCGACCTGAGAACCTCAGTGCTACCGACTTCAGAACCTCAGTGTTACCGACCCGAGAACCTCTCTGTTACCGACCAACCCCTTGCTTACAATACAGAAACAGTCAGGCGATCGCGATGTACAATTTATAAGCAGGGGGAGGCCCTTGCACACTTACAAGACTTCTTCATTAAGCCGAAACATTGCCCCGATTATTTACTTGCACAAGCTTGTTTCACTTTTACGAAAAGCCGTCGCGACTATACGTACATTTAAACATACACACTTATGCATGACATGCATACATACATACACATATTCATACATACATACATACATACACACACACATAAACGTCACGCCTGTTTCCCAGCGGGGTAAGCAGAGACCACGTGCCACGATCCCGACTCACCGTCTTCGGCGCAACTTTACGAGTATTCTCACGTAAATCACGTCTATAATCAAATTCTATATATATAATCAAAAGAAAAAGAAAAATTAATAAAAATGATATGATAATAACGTCGTCGTCGCAACGCACGACACTTTTACAGTGAATTTTCATAAATGTAAAATTAGCTTTATGCTACATCTGTATACTACGCTACGCAGAGGCGCGCCCGTACCAAGATTGAACATACAGCTTTCCAGAAGCTGATTAATATGCGGGATTCGAGCGTTTTGTGTGGTCGACGTGGGAATAAATACTTACCCAGAAACGGCACTCCATGTCGACCATGTCAGATTCCTTAAAGGGTGAATCAACTTTTTCTTGTTTTTGGTATAAACAGGATATTATCTTGATAAATTAACTTTATTTTAATAGTTACAGCAACTCCCAGATAAGTAATTGATTACTATGAAAGAAGCTGCACAAAGAATTTTGAGTAATTTAAAAAAAAATTGGTTACCCTGAGGACAACCCCTTATTTCCATACAAAACTGGGGACAAAATTGTCCCCTGGGTTACCCCTAAAAGTTTGGTTAATGTTTTATTTTAAATAGTTCTCTACTTTTATTTCAATTTCCTATCGACCTAAACATTTTATACTTATTGATTTTCAACTAATTAATAAATAGTAATAATCTTTTTTTTTTATTTGACTTTGCAGCTGGTTTTTACGTTACAAGAAAAAGTTGATCCACCTTAAAAATATATTTTACCTCGTGGCCAAATACTCGTTGGCCGGACGGACGGACAGACTGATAGACAGACAGACAGTCGTTGTAGGCTTAATAATAGGCTTCGGTACGAGGTAGTGAAACCCTCGGTGAAACCTAATAATAGGCGTCCGTACGGGATACCTAAAAACAGCCCTTATTTCTCGCCCTGGATAACAATGATGATGAAAAGTTAAATTGCAAATTAAAAAAAACCCTGACCCTTAAAAAGTCAAAAATAATTTGCGTTTACTTACTTAAAGGAGTCGCCGAGGGGATCGGTGGATCACTAAGTAAATTCTCGCCGCTAAGTAGAAACGCAGCTGAGTTTTTATATTTTATTTAAGTACAATGAATGTAAGCGGAATGTTACAATGTATCTAAATATTACAAATCTGAGCGCAGTGTACTGCCAATAGTACTGAATAAAATAATTATAAAAACTCAGAGCTGGGCGGGAATTCACTTAGCAGTCCACCGACTCTACTTTAAGTAAGTAAACGGAAATTATTTTTGGCTTTTTAAGGGTGGGAGATTTTTAAAATTGCTAATTTAACTTTTATTTCGAGATTTAAAAAAAAACTGCATGCAATTCGGTCCACTTTTTAAGATAATTAATTTTGTGACTCTGATTACTTAATTACTTGATTATTTCATTACAAACCTAGCTAACAACCATCCCGATAAAACCAGCTTTCCAATAAAAAAACCGCATACAAATCGGTCGATCCGTTTGGGAGCTACAATGCCACATACAGACACACCCATATACACACACGTTAAACTTATAATAATAACACCCCTCTTTTTCGTCGGGGCTTTTTTAAGCCCAAGGTTTACTGTTTTTACAGTAAACCCTATTGTGCAACTCCTCGACTAGTCGATGGCCTGTCTAGATTTGTATATGTATAGTGGTGGCAGTTGCGCTAAACCAGTCCCCGAGCCAGTGGAGGCCCTCCTGTCCTGTCCTGACATCTTACCTGCTCGGTTGACGTGGAATAAGGCAGGCTTGCATATCGGACCACCGAGAGAAGTCAATTAGACTTCGCCGCCGCTCTGCCGCTCTGATACGATATCAAATAGGTATGCGAATTTATAGGAATAACTAGCTTTTGTCCGAAGCTTCGCTTGCGTAAAATTCGTATTTAAAAATAAGAAAGCGGAACCGGAACTTAATTTTATTTAGCCTATCCTGTGTCCCATATAGTCAAATGTGCTTTTACTAAGTTTAATCCAATTCGGATGATCGGTTTAAGAAATATGGAGTGGAGAAACATACATACATACGTACAGAAAATATTTCTAAAAATGGCCAATTTAGTGTTAGTGTCATACATAGAGTCTACAGACGCACTATCTCCTAAAACAAATTAACTTACTCTATGACCATTCCTTAACAACATTCCTTACAGATTTATTATTAGTATTGATGATGAGCGTATTGAGAGTGAAACTAGCATTTCAGCGCGACCGCAAATGTGCGTATCCACATCCGTCAACTTATCCGCTACCTTTTTAAATATTTTTATGGTTTTCCGTACCTTAAAAGGAAAAAATGAACCATTATTCGGCTATTATTAACCAACTCCGGCGTCAACAAAATATACTTTCGCATTTATGATATTAGTTCAGTTCCTTCATTCGTGATATTAGTGAGATGAGATTTATGAAATTTCACAGCACTCCAACATACGACATGGCACCGAACCCCGATAAGCAGTGGATCCTGCGCGTCACGGAGAAGATGAAACCGATCCATCGCCAGTTCACCGACCTGCTGATGACGAGGCGGCTGCAGACCCTTCAGAGCGTCGACATAGTGAGTCACGAGCCAATTTGTATTGATCACATACTGCCACGATTCTTATCTATGTATGCGACGAAAGGCAACGGGCCAAGTACGCTTCCTTGCGGTACACCAAAACGTATTCACGTTATGCATACGAAAATAAGTATAATCACGAATATCTGACATTCGATTTCCTCATCACATTCTTTGTCAATTTGAATATTTATTCAATTAAGTTATTTATTTAAATTGTCTTTAAAGTCAAATTGAACCCACAGTATCAAATCCTTCACGTAAATTCAGATTTTTAACTAACATCATTCCACTTCCAGGCTGTAGAACGAGTGTACCACGAGCTGAAAGCCCTAGGAGAACTGGACAACACTTACATTGTGTACACGTCTGATCATGGCTACCACTTGGGCCAGTTCGGACTCGTCAAGGGCAAGAGTTTCCCTTTTGAGTTCGACATTCGTGTGCCCTTCCTTGTACGGGGACCGGGCGTAGAACCAGGCACTGTGTTAGTATAACTTATTTTTAACGGTCGGTCTGTTCTAGCTTTCTTAAGCTCATCTGCATGTCTAAGGTGTGACTTGTTTTCATTCCTCCCATTCTGTCCACCCGAAAACGCCCATGAACTTTTTTTTATGGAAACTGACACTATTGGCTACATCACCTACAACATCCTTGGTGAACTAGGTGCCATGTCAGTGCTTCCCTTTGGTCGTGGGTTAATAAAGGTGACCAGCGATGCTCCTTCTTTTGGCACAAAATAAGTTTCAAGCTGAGTTTCAAGCTGCATATATTACACCATTGTGAAGTTAACTGCGTGACCAGGCCAAATTCTGTTCGGATTTATAAGGATACGAATAATATTACTAATAATTATATTGCTACAGTGGCTTTGAACTCATTTCGCAGCAAATAAGTTTGTTTTTATAACTGACAGCCAACTATCAACCAAGAACCTATCCTCAATATCTTAGAAAACCTTAGCTGACTGACACAACCATGCAGCCCACTTTCTGTTCTATTTTTATTATTGGTCTCTCAATCGTATCCAATTCCAGTGTCGAGTCAAAGAGAAACATGATGGAGTGGTCATTTCGTGCCATTTTTTTATAGGCGTGAGACCTGTGGACATAAAGATACACCAACACATATAGACAACATACACAAATAAATATATACAGATAAATACAGTCACATTGAAAACCTATGGGAGAACCAAGTGGGATAATAATAAGATATAACAAAATTTGTAAAAAAAGATAATCACAAATGAATGTTTGTCGATTTTATAAAATGGGCCAACAATGAGATAGTGAATGGGGAGAGAAGCGTAAGTAGAGAAGTCATATTGGCTGGAAGAGGGGTTTTGGATTCTGGGAGCATAGAGCGTAGGGTGATGAGTAGAATAGAATAGAATAGAAACTCTTTATTGCACACAATGGAAAGAAGAACAGTACACGAGTAGAACAAACCAATACAGAAGTGCGCAAAGGCGGACTTATCACTGCAAGTGATTTCTTCCAGTCAACCTTTGGGTGATGAGGAATAAAATACAGCGAAAGAAGTATGGGTAGTGCAAACGAAAGGAGGAGGAATATGTGTTTTTTTTTATGATGAATATACCTACATGTAACATACATACTTATTATTACAATACATAAAATACAAACAGCATAAACATACATACAATGTATAGAACATAGATACTACATACAAATAATACATACGATACTATACTAATCCACAGGTTAATAATTTAAAAAAAATACAAATAAGGAAAATTAGTTAAGGTAGAATTACTTCGAGTGATGGACGTAGTGCGGCGTGATGAGTAGTTAGATGGGCAGGAAAAAAAAATGTGCTCTAGATCTCCCTCTGCAGGCCAATTTCATCTCAGTGTTAATTTTGCCAATACACGGACAGTGTGGACGACATAGTGCTGAACATCGACCTGGCGCCAACGTTCCTGGACATGGGCGGCGTGGAGCCGCCGGCGCACATGGACGGCAGGTCTCTGCTGCCGCTGCTCGACCCGCGCCGCAGGAGACAGGCCGCCGCGCACTGGCCTGACACATTCCTCATCGAGAGGTACGTTTGAACAGATAGAATAGATTTTTTTTTATGTAATCCGGTATGGGTGACTGAGTCGCCATACCGGAGACTTCCCTGGATTGATGGCTATACTGGACTAGAGAACAGCCGAGGCTGCTATGCGGCCATCTTACATCCAGTACCGTGATACCAACCCACTCGGCTACAATTTGAGCCTACCACCTAGTAAGGGGCAAGGGAAGGGACCTACAGTTTTACACCGGTTCCGAACGGTGAAGCAGCACGTGTAGGTATGCATGCACATAATTTTTTTCGTCAGAAAAAACTCATTGGTACACGCCGACCGGATTCGAACCTCGGACCTCTCGCATGAGGAGCCGATGATGCCCAAACCACTCGGCCGCCGCCGCCGCCATGCGTGAGAAACCCTATATAAGGTGCTTCGTTAGTCTTGTCAAAAATTTCGGGAGGGTTACATACACACTCAAATAAATACGTTACGCAAAAAAAAATATATGTTTTTAGCATTACTTTTCGAGAAATTTAACAAAACATGTTTGCTACCTAAACGTTAACCTGTGTGTAACAGTAGGTAACTTGCATTGTACGGGGTCAATGACCGTACTATGTTCAAACGCAGAACAGCTGTTTGTTGTAAGTAAGTCACAAGGTCACTATGATTGATTTTTACAGCTACTTATTTGATTTGATTTTTTTGTTAGGAGAAAAAAATGCTTCTATAAACATATGTTTTTTTTTCTTAGGTAAAGTGTTTATTTGAGTGTGTATGTAACCCTCCCGAAATGTTTGACATGACTAACGAAGCACCTTATATAAGTCGCAACCGAACATCAATTTATTCTAGTGTGGCGTCGAAATGACTCGGGCGACGTGTGAATGCTCTTGCGCGATTTACATAAATATTTCCATGGTGTGTCCTCCATCTGCAACTTCTTTCAGTTCAGGCCGCAGGGAAACTCCAGAGCAGATGGCCGAGGCTCGTCTGCGATCGCACAAGTACAGTCGGCCCGCCAACCAGAGGAACTCCACCTCAACCTCCAACACGACGAACGAAACGGCGCAGTCCAAGTCCTCGGATTCGGTCTCCGACGAGTCGGAAATGGGAGGACACTCTGCCGAGGAGGAGTCCAAAGAATCCTTCGATGCGGATATGGAAGAGGACGACTTCCTGGAGAGAGACGATGAATATGCGGAGTTTGATGTAAGATTTCTTTATACCTACTAGGTTTATTTATAGTTGTCGAGATGTGGGTGCGCAACTTTTAATCTAGGTATTAAGAAAATGTGTCAGCCTCGGTAGCTCAGTGTTGCGGTCGATCGACTGTTGGTCGGATCATAAGCACACCAGCGGCGGGAGCACAAATGCGTCGATAAGCCTATATCGATCGATAAACATCTATTTGTTTCGTTCGACGAAGTAGAATAGAAGAAGACGAATAGATGTTTATCGATCGATATAGGCTTATCGACGCATTTGTGCTCCCGCTGCTGGGCGCGGCCAGGTGGGTGACCGCTCGGCCGTTGGAGGCTGACCGTGGCTCGGATTCCACGTACCACTACTGTAAATATCTTCCCTGCCTTTCATGCTGTACCACCGCACTGAATGAAAGGTCGGTTGAAACATCTATTTTAATAGTTCGTGTTTTCCGTCCAGTTATGTGTAGCCGCCGGTCGGTACGACCGAAGAAAAGCACTGACATGGTGATTTACCAAAGTGTTATGGGCTGACATCATGTAGTAAGGAGGTGATGTAGCAAACCGTGTCAGTTTCCATACAAAAAAATCAATCTTGACGGTTAGGTACTAATTAAATAGATAATACCTATCTGACTAATCAGTATCAAAAGCGCCAAATTAATAGTAGGTACTCCCCTCGAGTCGATTTCCAATCTCACCGTTTCTCAGAACGTCTCTGTATGAGATTACGAGCTGTCTGTAGCCCTTGTTCCTAGTATGCACCTAACAAAGTTTTGCAACCAATTGGGAAAGAATAGTTTGGTCACACCCTTTCTAAATCTAATTATGCTGTCCCCAGGATAACTTAGAGAGCGAAGCGAGCGAAACGCAGCCGGGTGTGGAGACGAACGAGAGCCACAACCCCGCGCTGGAGGCGAGCCTGGCGCGCGTGCTGGATGGGGAGGACCTCGCTCTCGACAACACCCAGCCCAACTTCCTCTTACCGCCCGCCTCTAAACCTACAGACGGTAAGGGCTCTGCACCTCATACTACTCGTAGTTATCCTCTCCACTTTGGGCCATGTACTTGAAGTGGAGTATGGTGTGGCCCGGTACTTGAAGTGCCGCGTGTAGTCCGGTACTTGAAGTTTTTTTTTTTTTTTTTTTATGGAAACTGACACGGTTGGCTACATCACCTACAACATCCGTGATGTCAGCCCATAACACCGGGTGAACTAGGTGCTATGTCAGTGCTTCCCTTCATTTCGCGCCGGCTACACTGAACTGGACGGAAAACACGAACTATTTACATAGCCGTTTCGACCGATGTTTCACTCAGTGCGGTGGTACCAACCCGGCCGGGATAAACCCTACCACCCAGTAAGGTAAGAAGGGAAGGGACCTACAGTTTAACGTGGAATCCGAACCACGGTCAGCCTCCAACGGTCAGGCGGTCACCCATCCAATAACTGACCGCATCACTGAGCTGCCGAGGCTGACGATCCCTTAGTCGACTTTTACGACATGCGACGGGGAGAGATGCAGTGGGGCTATTCTTTTTAAGTACCGACCCCACACGGTACAAGTGCCGTGTGTAGTCCGGTACTTGAAGTGCCGTGTGCAGTCTGGTAATTGAAATGCCGTGCGTAGTCCGGTACTTGAAATGCCGTGTGTAGTCCGGTACTTGAAGTGCCGTGTGTAGTCCGGTAATTGAAGTGCCGTGTGTAGTCCGGTACTTTAAGTGCCGTGTGTAGTCCGGTACTTGAAGTGCCGTGTGTAGTCCGGTACTTGAAGTGCCGTGTGCAGTCTGGTAATTGAAATGCCGTGTGTAGTCCGGTACTTGAAGTGCCGTGTGTAGTCCGGTAATTGAAGTGCCGTGTGTAGTCCGGTACTTGAAGTGCCGTGTGTAGTTCGGTACTTGAAGTAGCATGTGTAGTCCGGTACTTGAAGTGCCGTGTGTAGTCCGGTAATTAAAGTGCCGTGTGTAGTCCGGTACTTGAAGTGCCGTATGTAGTTCGGTACTTGAAGTGCCGTGTGTAGCCCGGTACTTGAAAAGAATAGACCCACTGCATCGCTCCCCGTGCATGCTGTCAAAGTCGATTAAGGGATAAGGACAGGATGCCGTCACCCCTCAGCTTGGCACGGCCTTTCCACAGTCGTGCATTAAGTAGGCCTTCCGTGCCTTCCTGGCTACTTGATAAGTAGTTATCTAGTCCGAATACTTTGCTAAATGTGTTGCTCGATTATCGGGATACTGATGGTATGTATGTGCTCCATTTACGAAGTGGCATTTAAGTCGCACTCAAACCTAAGGACAGCTGTGGTCTAATAAGAAATCTCTGTTAGCTTAATGAAGACCTACACAACACAGAAGCATGGAAAGCAACATTGTACAAGGAACTGCAGAGTTTCGGCTTTAGCTTCAGCGCTGCAGCATTACGAGCAGCAGTACATTATCTACCTTTAGTGAGCTTGGTAACACAGTCCAGAATCCCATATTTCACAATCCCATTATTAGTACAAAGCTTCAAGGTTTAACCGCCGCTTTTACACCGAAGTTTGAGGGAAGTACTTAACGTAGGCAGAAGCCGAACTTGAAATTTTTACATTCTTCGAATGGAGAAGCGCGATACATATGTATTAACTTAATTTCCGCGTTAGATGACCACCCTTATCTCAAAATTAGTGTGCCTATCGCAAAGATTCTAACTCCAGAACTCGACTTATTGACAGTGTGACATCAGTTTGAACCCGGTGATGATTATGTGATGTTGACTTTAGTATCGGCAGCCCAAGAGGCGCGCAGCAAGGCGGCTCGTCTTGCGGCGGAGTGTTCGAAGGCGGAGCTACGCGCGCCGTGTTCCGCCGGCCAGAAGTGGAAGTGTGTGCTGGTGCAGGGTCGTTGGCGTCGGCATAAGTGCAAGTATGAGGTATGTAACCTAAGAGCCTTTCTTTTTTTTGAATCATTTTGTCGAACCAGCACACACCGGCAACCAATGTTCACATCAACTTTTCAGGCAGACATCGGAGCACCCGTACCAAAGATGAGCAGAAAAAATTGCGCCTGCTTTACTCCAACCGGCCTCGTATACACCAGACTTGAGACCGACGGCACAATCGCAAGACGTCTGCCCGAACCCACCCAGGAGACCAACGTCAGAACTAAAAGGGCCACATACAGAACCAAAATGACGGTGAAGAAAATCCTTCAACATAACCCCAGCATCGGCCATCTGAGGTCTGATATCGAGCAATTCAGCCCGAAAGAGAATCAAGAATTAAACGAGCGTCTGGCGAAACTGATCGACGAAACCCAAGCTTTCATAACTGACTATGAAGATAATAAAATTAAACGCAGGAACAAAAGGAGTCCACAGCACTCCAACAGCAGCAAGTATAGACATATGGGCACGGGACCTGTGCTCAACAATAATCGAACTTCCCTGGAGTGCAAAATAGAAAACGATGGAGCAGTCAATTGTTCGCAACTCGTGTACAAGGACCTGAGGGCGTGGAACACCAACAGACTCAGCATCGAGGATGAAATTAGAAAACTCAAAACTAAGCTAGAAGATTTGAAGGAAATAAGACGTCACTTGAAGGAAACGAAACC
Organism: Nematopogon swammerdamellus; assembly: GCA_946902875.1. Taxonomy (NCBI): domain Eukaryota; kingdom Metazoa; phylum Arthropoda; class Insecta; order Lepidoptera; family Adelidae; genus Nematopogon; species Nematopogon swammerdamellus. Next base: position 24,417,581 of record OX336336.1, read on the forward strand.
GTACAGTCTCAATAATTCTGAAAAAGAAGCCCACTTAAATAGGTTCACCGCGGGCGAAATTTTCAACAAGACCTACCATCCGGCACACATGGACGAGCACCATCGGAGAGCGAGACTTCACAAGATGAAACCAAAGAATAGAAATTCTACATTAGACGATTTTCTAAAGAAGTCAAATGAATTTGACTTGCCTACTTCGGCGAATACCAAAGACGACTTATTTAGGATACAAATGAGCAACGAAACTAGCACAACGAAAATGCCTACGACTAGCGATGTGATCGCTTCCACTAACAACTACCAAAATGAAACGCCGACACGACCGGGCGATATACCAGACATAGTCACGCACAATTTGAGCATACCAGAAATCACCACCATCATAATCGAGAACCCTCGTGATGTCTCCTCTACTTCACAAGATTCCTCCCAAATAGATCCTACGTTTGCTATTCACAAAGTACTAACGTTCAACATCAACGAGACAAGCAGAGAATTTGATACACCGAGCACAAAGCGTGTGTCAGAAGAGTCTTCCCCCACCGGAACACCGAACGACTTCACAAAAAAGCTTCAACATTACAGCTCATTGATAGAAAGAGTTTTGTCGACCGAAGCCCCTCAGTCAACGAGCTTACCCTCAGCCAATACACATGTCACAGCTGACTACTCACAATCTCCGACGTCAGTTAGTGAGCTGCCGATACGAGTGACTACGGAAACGGCAAGCTTGGGCCCGGCGAGGTTCGACGCGTCTCAGTACAAGAAGCATGAAAACGAGATGTCGAACAATTTGGGCATCTTCGGCAAGGAGACGGACACTTTCCAGAGACGTCTGCACCCGTTGTACATTGAGAATGAGGACAAGCATGTTTGCTACTGCGAGGAAAACAAGTGAGTAGGTTTGACTGTACGATTCTGTTTTCTCTTTCAATCATATTTTTAGAATTCTATATGGTCTTATACTCCACAGAACTGGTAAACTCTGGAGCGCTCTCTCTGCCCACATATTTCTCCCCAAGTATAGTCTCGGGTTCTTCAAGAGAGGCGTTCCTGCAGATATCTGCAACTGAAGACGGAGAACGAAACAGTTTCCCTCATTGGTCATCGAGTAAACTACACATAGTCGATACATCCTTTCATGTTCTCATCTCCAACTCCAATGTGCCCGGTTTATATTTGATGATGTCATAGCAATCGAACAATCTTAGTGGCTTTCTGGAAGTGTGTCGTTTTGTATGCACAGAAGGAACCGAGGTACCGGCGCAGGGTACCTAGAGGCGGCGCAGCGCGCGCGGGACGAGAGGCGCAGGCTTAAGGAGCAACGGCTGAGGAAGAAGACCAGGAAGGCCAAGAAGAAGGTGGGTGGGTTGTGAGTAGGCTTGCCAGACGTCCGGATTTTTCCAGAGAGGTCTGGCTTTTTAGCCTCCCGTCCGGGATACGCCCGGGCTTCAGATTTGTCCGAACTTTAAAAATAGATTAACTAACCATTCTTCGTGCATATTTGAAAATTTTAAACGGAAAATACTGCATTAGTACGATACATGATACGAGTACGGTCACGAATCATGTGCAGACTTTTTTTCGAAAGTTCGGATTTTTTCTCTATACATTATCCGGATTCTTATAATCTTCATCTGGCAATCCTAGTTGTGGGAGTATTTGGGAGAATCGCGCCGCATTACAACAAAATCAACCACAATACACTGACAACAACATAATTAACAACAGCTACACTAACAACGACAACACTAAGAACAACACTAACAACAAAAATACTAACAACAGCTGCACTAACAACGATAACACTAAGACCAAAACTAACAACAGCTGCAATAACAACGACAACAGTAAGAACAACAGTTGCACTAACAACGATAACACTAAGACCAAAACTAACAACAGCTGCAATAACAACGACAACAGTAAGAACAACAGTTGCACTAACAACGATAACACTAAGACCAAAACTAACAACAGCTGCAATAACAACGACAACACTAAGAACAACAGCTGCACTAACAACGATAACACCAAGAACAACACTAACAACAATAATACTAACAACAGCTGCACTAACAACGGTAAGACTAAGAACAACACTAAAATCAACAACACCAACAACAATATCACTTGAAACAACAACATCATCAACAGCATCAAAACAACAACAATAACAACAACCTGTTAACAGGCGGAGCTGGAGCGTCTCTGCGAGTCGGAGCGCATGAACTGCTTCCGCCACGACAACGAGCACTGGCGCACGGCGCCCCTCTGGACCGCCGGTCCTTTCTGCTTCTGCATGTCCGCCTCCAATAACACCTACTCGTGCGTGCGGACCATCAACGCGACGCACAACCTGCTCTACTGCGAGTTCGTCACTGGACTTGTCACATACTACAACTTGAGAATTGGTTTGTTTTGTTTTTGCTTGATTTTTGTGTAAAATGTGTACACAATGGCGAAAAAATTCGTGCATACCTACACTACACCTGCTGCTTCACTGTTCGGAACCGGTGTAAAACTGTAGGTCCCTTCCCTTGATCCTTACTAGGTGGTAGGCTCAAATTGTAGCGGACTGGGTTGGTACTATTATATTGGATGTGAGATGGCCGCATAGCAGCCTCGACTGTGTTCTCTAGTCCAGTATAGCCAGCAATCCACAGGGAAGTCTCCGATATGGCACCTACCTTCTCGGAGGTGATACTGGCTGGTCGGAGCATGTGCTTTGACCCTTCTGACTCAGCCATCCATACCGAATTACATTAAAAAAATTGAATCGCAGTCGTGATATTTTTAAAACTAATTTCATCCCACACTGAAGTCAAATAGATAAGTTTATCCCTCTCTCATCCTACCTATAGTGCCACCAGGAAATTATGATGCGTGGGAAATATGCGAAACTGTCTGCATTCCTAAGAAGGGACGTGAACTTTCGATCGAAAGTTTGTCGATAATTTAGGTTATTAAGTCATACAATTTATCGACAAACTTTCGATCGAAAGTTCACGTCCCTTCTTAGGAATGCAGACAGTTTCGCATATTTCCCACGCATCATAACTTCCTGTTGGCACTATAATAAGTGTGTGTTTTGTGCAGATCCTTTCGAAACGCAGAACCGCGCCAAGTATCTGACGCCAGCGGAAAAGGAATACTTTCACAGCCAGCTGCAGGGTCTACTGAGGTGCCGAGGACCCTCGTGTCGCCTACGGGCGCACTCCGATCAACAACCACTTGGTAGGTACCTATCTCTGTTTGTCGTGCACCGCGAGTGCAAAAATCCTTCTGCGAAGTCCCGGATTATTTTAGTATTTCTCAGTCCGCTTACTATCTTTTCCAGCCTATGTCCAATTGTCCAACCTGCTAGGTTTTTTTTTTTTTATGGAAACTGACACGGTTGGCTACATCACCTACAACATCCGTGATGTCAGCCCATAACACCGGATGAACTTGGTGCCACGTCAGTGCTTCCCTTCGGTCGTGCCGGCTACACTGAACTGGACGGAAAACACAAACTATTTACATAGCCGTTTCGACCGACGTTTCATTCAGTGCGGTGGTAGCAACCCGGGCGGGTTAAACCCTACCACCTAGTAATATAAGAAGGGAGTCATATCCCTTAGTCGTCTTTTACGACATACACGGGGAGAGATGCAGTGGGGCTATTCTTTTAAAGTACCGGCCCCAGGTTTCTCCACGATATTTATTTGTACCAATGGAGAGAATACACTTAAGTTTGCACATTTTATAGGGTTTGATCTTCAAACTTCTCGGCACTTCTTAACACCTAGGATACTGTTAGGAAATTGATTATGTGAGTGATTTCTTCACTTCAACACAGCAAGTGTCTATAATGCCAAGCCAAGACGCATCATTCAATAGTGACGGAATCAATCTATTCAAGCTAATGTATTGTTGTGAAATAAATGTACCGTGTGGGGTCGGTACTTAAAAAGAATAGCCCCACTGCATCTCTCCCCGTCGCATGTCGTAAAAGTCGACTAAGGGATAAGAAAATTCGTCAGCCTCGGTAGCTCAGTGGCGCGGTTGGTTAGTCAACTGTTATTAAGCAACGCTGAGCGCGGTCAGTGATTGGATGGGTGACCGCTCGACCGTTGGAGGCTGACCGTGGTTCGGATTCCACGTTAAACTGTAGGTCCCTTCCCTTCTTACCTTACTAGGTGGTAGGGTTTATCCCGGCCGGGTTGGTACCACCGCACTGAACGAAACGGCTATGTAAATAGTTCGTGTTTTCCGTCCAGTTTAGTGTAGCCGACATGAAATGAAGGGAAGCACTGACATGGCACCTAGTTCACCCTGTGTTATGGGCTGACATCACGGATGTTGTAGGTGATATAGCCAACCGTGTCAGGTTCCATAAAAAAATTAAAAAAAATTCACTATTCCGATGTGATTGATTATAGCCATTGAATGATAGTATCTAATTAAAATTGTTTTATTCATCACCAGGTCGGCTGGACGACCTGGATCGAGGGTACAGTGATCAGAGAGCGGCCAGGCTCGACTCTCAGAGATTAGCCGCCAGGTTCGTGATTAAACATTTTCAATGACACAGTAAACACAGTATATCACAATGAACACAGACATTGACTTCCTCAAACGAGCTGTGAATCTCTTATAAATTATAGATCTACGCACTTTACTATAGGCATCCAGCATTGTATTATCTATGCATTGAAAGGCTCCATAGATAATACAATTCTTGGTGCCTAGTAAAGTATGTAGGTCTCTAAATTTTAATTTCTGTCATCTATCTTTTCACTTACAACTGGAGTATGATGCAGCCAATTTACATAAATTTCACTGTTGTATAACATCACGCTATCATTAATAGGAGTTGAGCAGTAGCGTCAGGAGTAGGGTCAGAGACAAATCTGATTAATTCAATGCGGGGTAGAGTGTAGACGCAGTTAAAGGTAAAGGACTAATGGAAAAGGTGGCCACATTTGGGCTTCCCACTTGGATCCCTATCTACCCGCAATGGTTCATTCAGTGAAATCATTTGCAGCCAAGAATGTCATCTTTCTTCTTATTGTCAAAATTCTGCAGAAAATTATCACCTAAATTATCAAAATGCTTGGAAAAAAAGTTACAGTACGCTAATTTCTCGCCCGTTCTTTTTGGACGGTCTGGTAGATGGATGGTTAAACAGTTATGGTTTGCTTGACGTGTCGAAATGGCGGCTCTGGCCAATCAATTTTAGTGAGGCACCACCTACATAATAGCATTTTATTAATGTTGTATTGCAGTTTTCATTTCGAGGACAGGACATGCCCAAAGTCTAGCAATAAATAAAAATCCATGTAGATTTTTTGTTTCTTTACCTTCAAGATAATTAAGTGAGGCGGCGTGAGGCGGCGCCTCACTTGCTTCACCTGGGGAACCGCCACTCGAAGTGTATTACTAGGTAGTACCTATTTCATATGTGAACTGATTACATTGACAGAGCATGGCGTTGGAACAAGTTTAGCAGCCGGCGGTCAGCGCAACGCGACGTTCATCGCCGCCGCCACGCCAGCACCATCTAGTGGTCGGCTCGGAGTACTCAGTGAGACTTCCTACCGCATTCGTCTCAGTGAGGCTGGCGTTTTTAATTTAAGATGATCAGTAAGACTTGCCACTCACGTATCTATAAATCAGAGCTGATATCGGGGCATTGGTGGGGTTTCATTGGGTGCTGCACTACACACGACACTGCCGCTACCAGAAATCTCCCCTGAATCGCGTGTCCGCCTATCCCGTTCAATAGCAATCATTAAATTGGTACTGCGCCGATTTTCCTACACACGCGGTGATCTAGGAAGCGTTCTAAGACTCTCCCCATATATATAGGGACATGAAACGTGAGATTTACTTGTCTGGACAGATGCTTCAGAAACTAGACTCTGGTGCTAGACTAATCCAACACTGCAGCAGTTTGAATAGGAAAAATGTGTACTACAATGAGTCGCATTAATTTAAAACAGAGCAGGTAGGTACCATAGAATATATTCCTTGAAAGATGAAGAATTAGGAGATTGTATGATAAGAAAGAATCTCAATATCACCTTCTAGGAAAATATAAATTAGGGTAGATATCAAATTTATCACAATTGGTTAATGTAACGGGCGGAAAAGACACCTTTTTATTGGTGAATAACATCGACAGCACAATTGCTCTCCATCCACTTGGCTCCCCTCGTTTGGATTTGAGTGTGTCGTTGGGTAATCTAGGGCTGTTTTTCCGCTCAAAAGTGAACATGAAGAAATATAAGAAATCACAACAAGAAATGAAGGACATATTGAAATAATTTTTTAACAGGAACCATAGATATTCGATTGACTATAACTTAGTATGAGACACGACCCATATTTATATTTTCCTTGAAGCCTGCGACTGTGACACATCCCATAGAGACAGTTAAAGGCACTTGTTCTACTACAGGGTGCTCGGCACACGGACCGACAATTTTTTTTTGTATGTACCTAGGTGGGTCCATTTGCAAGGTTTTGACCTATGACACCTTTTCTCTTATGTCACGTGGTATCGAGATACGGTTGTTTTTCTTTATTTTTGAAAATTACCAAATTCTCAGCTTTAACCCCTTGTAACTTTTTTGTTTATGATTATATCTGCACGAAATAAAATGTATTTGGTTTTGCGATGTATCTTTGTTCTAGGAAAAATATCATTTGATGAAGTTAATACCATGAAAAGGACTTATGACCTCCCAAAGTCCCAAAGACGAGTAAAAATATGACAGAATCTTTATTTCTTAGTAATTCATTAAAAAAAAAAGTGACAGCACTTGAGAGCTTCATTTTCCTTTAAAAAGTGCGCTAGTTTACGCCCTTTCCAACGGTATAGGTACCACATGCCATACAAATCTTTCACTATGTGGCCAAAATTAGGGACAGAGACCAGAACAGAACGACAATAACTTTGTTATGCCGGCACTTCACTTGGCTTAGCGTATTCGTGTAGTTGGCAAAAATTTCCGTTTCGTCTCCCTTTAATGGCTTGTTTAGAGCGAGATAAAACTAAAATGTTTGCAACAAACACGAATACGCTAAGCCAAGTGAAGTGCCGGCATAACAGGGCCACCTTATCGATGGTCGCTTCACTTATTGAGAGCGCGTTCAGGAGCATTTTCAAATTTAGAACATGTAGGTAACGGTCGCACGGGTACTGTTCAATTTCAATTCCAACTACTACTGCTTCCATTGTTAGACTTGTTTAGTTGACTTCCATGTTTAGACTCTTGCAAATTATCCCAAATTTTGGCCACATAGTGATGATTTGTATGACATGTGGTATATCGTTGGAAAGGGCGTAAACTAGCGAACTTTTTAAATGAAAATGAAGCTCTCAATTTCTGTCCGTTTTTTTTTTTAATACATACATACATACATATCACATACGCTGAATCCCGACAATCGGGGTAAGCAGAGTAATCGGTGTTGTGCTGCAAGAACTCTGGTAAATGACAGAACAACACCGACCACCACGTTTCGCAAAGTATTCGAACAAAATTCAATCGATCAAGCAGCAAGTAAGGCACGAAGACCCATATTAACTTCATCAAATGATATTTTTTCTAGAACAAGGATACATCGCAAAACCAAATACATTTTATTTCGTGCAGATATAATCATAAACAAAAAAGTTACAAGGGGTTAAAGCTGAGAATTTGGTAATTTTCAAAAATAAAGAAAAAAAATCGTATCTCGATACCACGTGACATAAGAGAAAAGGTGTCATAGGTCAAAACCTTGCAAATGACCCCACTTACCTACAAACAAAATTTGTCGGTCCATGTGCCGAACATCCTGTATAAATTATGCATTGAAATTATGAAAATATGAATACTCACCTGCAGATGATGTGAAACACTTTGTAAGGTAGAAATAAAGTTTTTTTTTACCAAAAAAAAAAACAATAGTTTCTCTGTTTAGAACTTATATTCGATTACGCGAAATATATATAAACAAAAACGCTTTTCCATATTTATGAATATTAAATTATGAATAAGAACAAATTAGGTGTTGTTAACTAATTTAGAGGTAGGAACATTATTATTGTGATGTAGTTGTGTAAGTTTTATAATATCGTTTCACACTATTTATTTTCATTCATTTATATTGAAATTTGTAATATCGCGCAGCGTCAGTGCCTCTATAGCAACGCTTTAGAGAAATTGTCTGTAAATTGATAAAATTTCTATATTTCTCATTGAAAGAACTAGTAAGTATTAATTACATTGGCACTCTCTCTACTATTCTTTATTCAAAAATATAAATTCGACTCGACGATTTATTTCCTGTCAAACCTAACTGCCACGACCATCACGACAATTATTCAGAACTGTTCGTTCGTAGGCACCAACATCCTCTCTGTTGCATTTATCTATCATGGAATTAGAATATAAGAAAATACACAAAAATGTTCTTGTGAAAAAAATTTAATAAAATGAAATAAATAAAAATAGGGCTTCCTTAAAAATGTTTAGCAGCAAATTTGGTGATTCTATCAACAGTTTTGTAAATGATCATATAAAATGTGTTGTAAAATAAAACATATTATTGCAGTAACCCTTAGCAGGTAAATCTTACACAACGATTTGAATATTGTCTCATTTCTAATTATCAAAACCTCCTGTCTGGTTGGGCAATAAAGTTTTATGGCTTTGCGCCATGGCGCCGTGCGCAGATTCGCTTCCCTAAGCCATATAACTTTATTGCCCAACCGGACACGAGGTTTTGATAATACAAAAATGTTATAAAAGATGTGCAAATAATAGAAATGTATGTATATGTATCGTGAAATAAGTACTTTCGGAAATGTTATATACATTTTTATTAAGTCTTTTCAGCGACAACACTGCCTATTGTTCTTTTTCTCAAAAAATTACAGTAAATTTTAAGATTCCATCCAATTCCCTGAAATATGGGAAACAATTCTGTGTTTTAAATATTTGAATACTCATTTGCACAAATGAATAGAATGAAATTGTCTATTTTTGTTTTAAAGCGAACTGTTGTGTGAAACTTGGAAATGATTTCGACTGGTTCTTGCAATTTTGCCCCTTTGTATTCGCAAGCACAGTTTCCTATTAAAATATTATGCAAGTTTTATGTATGTACTCATTAAAATTGTAATCATATTTGCATTTGAATCATTTAGTGAACATTTGTGAAGTTCAATGCGAGGTTTAAGTCAACTAATTTTTTTATTATAATTTTTCTAAACTATTCTTCAGGCAATGAGATAGTGTGTGTTATGTGCCAGAATATATTATAGATCACCACAGAGTATAGATAGGCCCCAGGCCTTATTAGTTCCCTTATAGACGTCGTAAGCTCCGTGAAAGAAAAGTGAGATTGTAAGCAATGCGTTGTCCACATAAGAGCGATGATTTTAAATAAAATAAGTTTTACTTTAATTTGTCTTTTTTTATACTAACCTAACCTTTTCTACTTTTATTTCCGAATTGTCTGTGAAGGTTGAATATATAAGGTGTTTCGTTAGTCATGTCATTACCTTCGGGAGGGTTACATACTCACTCAAATAAACATGTTACGCAAAAAAAAAATTTATGTTCATAGTATTACTTTTCGAGAAATTTAACAAAACATGTTTGCTACCTAAACATTAACCTGTGTGTAACAGTAGGTAACTTGCATTGTACGGGGTCAATGACCGTACTATGTTCAAACGCAGAACAGCTGTTTGTTGTAAGTAAGTCACAAGGTCACTATGATTGGTTTTTACAGCTACTTATTTTATTTTATTTTTTGTTAGCAGAAAAAATGCTCCTATAAACATATGTTTTTTTCTTACGTAAAGTGTTTATTTGATACACAGTATGTAACCCTCCCGAAGTTAATGACATGACTAACGAAACACCTTATATAACTGAGCTATGGTCTAGCTAGTTTCACCTTTTGAGAGTTACCAGCTTGAAAAAAAAAAAGAAACATAATTTTAGGACTACTGTAGGCAGGCACAGTAATTCACAACTACATTTTAGATCATTTTAGAAGAAGTCAGGGATAAAATTGTTAAATAATTGTGCCTATAAATAATAAATCACAAACCTGTACCTACCTATAAAAATATAATGAATAAAATCATTAAATTAAATATCATATTAATTATTAGCAGAAGTTGTACAATTATTTGAAGTAAATAATAAAATAAAACAATAAACCTAAAGGAATCAACTTAAAAATAAAAAAAATTTCTTCAATTAATAGTCAATTACAATTCCAAAACTAAACAGTAGGTATGTTATAAAAGCGTGATTTTATTGTAGGTAATAATTTTTTACTACAATATACAAATATATATGTATCACAATGCTCTCATTCCTCAATAAACCTGCAGTTACGAGTTAACCCTACTAAGTACCTATATAGGTTTATTTTACTGTATGACAGATTTTCCAGATTTTCGGATTATACGGACTACCCATGGTCCCAATTAATGAATAATCGGGGTTCTGCTGTACCTACGTATTTCTCACCAACGCATTTACGTATCAAAAGAAATGTCCAGCAGACTGTCTATATCCTCATCATTGCATTGAGAGAATGAAATTCCTCTCGGTGGTTCTGTTGAAGTTTGTTTCAAGTTTGTGACAGTTTTAACTGAACTACTCTCAACACTACTCTCGGCGGAGTCGTATTCAATGTATCGTGCCCATTTTGAGTTCTTGGAAACTTTAGGTGGTTCAAAAATTGCTTTTGGTTTATTATGAAAATCCTCCCTCACCAAATCTGCATCATTAAAGTTAGGGTAGCTCGGTGCTGTATTTACAACAAAAGATGAGCTTGGTGTCAGTAGAGTATTTGGAAAAGTAGAATTTGAAGCGGAATTGGCCACAAATGTTTCCACTATAGATGGCTTGGTGATAGCGGATGTGAGAGGTTTAAATTTTACACAATAATCAATGCAATTTTTGTCGTTATCGATGGTTTTAGTCTGTCTTTTTCGTGGATTACCTTTGGGTAGCTCCAATACTATTTCGGTGTCTTGAAATGATTGTTCATCTATCGCGGGCAATGTTGGCTCTGGTTCTTTTTGACATTGCACATATTGCCCCCATTTACTGGGAATAGATTTTTCGGTTTTCTCAGTAACTTCATTATCAACATTCAATGAAGAATCTTTGATGTTCTCCGTGCTGGGATCAGTGAAGTCGTTGTGGGCCTCACCTAATTCTCCTCTCAGGTAATTTAATTTCTGTACGTGTGCTCGACAGTCTTTTCCGGTGCCTGATCCGTAGTTGCGTTTGACCGATTGTTTTTCTCCGCACATTTTGCAAACCCATTTTATTGACTTTTTTACTTGATGCACCTGGGAAGTAGAAAATGATTTCTGGTTGTATGGCTTGTGATAATTATGAGAAACATAAAAAGTAACAAAGGAGAAAAACAATTTTTGTAAATATCTGCAGCACTCAGGGAATGATTCTGTATTTGAAACTGGCAACTTTGGTGAAAAAACGTAGACACAATTTGAAACGAAAAAATTTTCTTCATACATTTTTCAAATCTTATAACCTCAATTAAATGTGATATTTTTCGATCGTCACAATTTTTTCCAAAATATGTTCAGTATGACGCACATAATCACTCCATGAACCACGCTAGAGGTATTCACAAAAGCATACATGCAGGAATTAGCACAAGAAACTAGTTTCATTATTTCGTTAACTTTTCGGTGGCCATACACACACATACCTGAAAAGTAAAGCACTTAAAACATCTTAGCACTTGGAACTGCTGGGACATCTTGAGTGATTCTGATTAGTGATTAGATTACTGCATTTTTCTCTTTTGTTATTTTGTTATCTCTGACTGTTGTTGTTTGACTTGCTTGACTGTCAGTCAAGTCAATGACACTGACAGCGTTTGACAGAAGAGCCTGTGAAGAGAGTATCAGGGCAGCTAGTTCTGACAGTAGTTAGTAGTGTAGTGACCGTGGCACGTACGTGACCGTGTCACGTACATCGGATATTCGCTTGATAAGCTGTTCATTTGATTACACACACACTTTTTTTTTCATTTTTGCACAGTTTCCTACATCGTGCACAAGATACCCTGCCGGTAGAGTGGTACAGTACAGTTTATGGTAGAACGCATTAATTTACAAATCTCATGGTAGTGCGTGTCCCCATTGTAAAAATAATTGTTTTTCCTTTTTTTGCATTGTAAGGGATTAAAAAAAATGTTATGATTATTTTTTTAAGACTAAGACTTTTAGACTAGACTTAGACTTAAGACTAAGACTAAGACTTTAAGACTTTTATTAAGACTTTAACCGAAGGATCTTACTATAATACATGCTATTATTATACCAGGTCATTGAAAAGGTATGAGTAAATTACGGTTCACTAATATGTGTGAGCTGTCACGGATGCATATACCCAAAGTCCACTAGGCGAATTATGCTGATTGTTCGATGCCAGTTTGGCGGAAAATTTAAATTTCGTCTGGCGCCGCGCCGCCTCCGGCACTCCCAGCGAACCTAGTGAATCGGATACTCGTTAGGTCGTTTATGTGATTTGGTGGCTCAGTGGTTTAGTGTAGGGATTTATTTTTTCGATCTCGACCATGGGTTCGAGGCCCGATGCCAAATTTTTTGACGTGATAACGTCACGTCTTATAAATTGATAAACACCGGCTGCACGCACGAAAAAGTGTCACGTTCCATCTGAGCCTGTGTGTGCAAGCGAGAGCGCGTAACAAGCGATAGAGAGGCACAATCGGCATGACGTTATCACGTAAAACTATCGTCCGTAAACCGACTTTACAGACAACCGATTTTTTTGTTTTTTTTTGTGAACCAATGTTAGGGTGTTAAAATTAGTTATTTTTTTATAACCACCTGCAAAAACTTTATTTTCGAAAATATTTTCGAAATTACTTCCGAAAATTTCTTCCTTTTTTTTGTTAAGTATGATAAGGTGTTAAAATTATGTTAAGGTTTTTTTATAACCACCTAAAAAAACTTGATTTTCGAAAATACTTCCGAAATTTAAATTTTCCCGCAAAACTGAGAACGACCAATCAGAGCAACTTGCCTAGTGGACTTTGGAAATATGCGTTACGGATATGATCAGCGCAACCGCCCTGATCCTCCGTTGACATTACTAAGTCTACAATTACGTCTGTCTGTCTGTCTGTCCGTTTGGGTACGGTACGTTTTTGTTGTATTTTGTGTTTTCTTAGAGAACCCTCAATGTGCAAAATGTATGTTGATACATAACATAACATACATAACATACTTACCCTTTTATTGTGTTTCTGGCAACCCAAGCAAGGGCTGTCAAATTTGACGTTGATTAGTGTGTGTGTATGTGTGTGACTGTGTGTGTGTGACGACCAAAGTGACGACGTCGGACGTTTGCTTTGCTTCTTGTTTATCTTTTCATTTTCATTCGTCTTGCTTTTTGCTCTCGTATCGCTCGTTCGTTCGTTCGCCTGTGTTCGCCGATTTCCTGTCTTGACGCGTGTAGGTATAATTCTGTGTGATATTGCATAATGTGGGGGCTCGCGCGGTCCATCGGGAGGCGCGGCCGCTCGGCGCTGCAGGCGGCCGCTCGTGCAAGGGCCTCCACAACAGGTGATCCGATAGCTGGCGCCGATCCAAGTACACATTTCGAAGTTAAAACACGACTCGCGCCCGGGGAGTGCCTTGTCAAGGCCGATAATGCACGGAAGTCGGAAATAGAGTTATTCTGTCATGTACAGGTGTATTTAGAGACATACCAGCCTGTTACTAGGCTGGCCTAATTGTTTTGAATTATTATTTTGTATGATAAATTTCACTATAATTTTCATTATAATAATTTTGTAGGCAGGTATTTGGGTGCGCTGTAGTATAAGTGCACATAATTAGAAAATTGCTGGTATGCTTATTGTGTAGGCCTAGATAAAAGATGAATTATAGTGAAATAATTTTTTTTAAATTTAATCAATAGTTTATTCAATTCATAGTTATAAAATAATTAACTAATCTAAAAATTATATAAACTAACTTAGGAAATAAACTAACTTAAAAAATAAATTTCATTTAGTGCTTTTGTCCCCGGGATTGTGCCGAGGATGCCAGCCGCGTTACCGCTCTGAATTGCCAGGCTTATCCTTTGACGGAAGAAGGTGAGCCAAGAGGGGTGACCTATGGCAGCAGACATCCTCGACCCTATCTCGTGGACAAAAGCTATCGCCTCCTCAGACCAGGAGCCGAAGGTTTCGACCGCGAAAGCCACAAACCAATAATTCAGGCTGATGTTTTCATATTTTTTGTGCTTTCTGTTGGCTGCAGCCTCCGCAGCCGAACCCGGCTTCATGGCCGATAGGGCGAGGTTGCTGGCACAGATGGTATCAACGCATGTTGCGTCCCAGACTAGCGCCCTTCCGTTCTTCCATGGGACAATCGTCATGCCGTCGTGAAATAATTGTTTGCCAGAAATGCGTAGTTTCGGAGAAAATAAATTTTAGATTTTTTTATTTTTTTTTTAATGCACCAAAACATTTATTTTGAATAGGAATTTATGCAAAAACTACATGCGCCGCCTCAACATTAGGTTAGGGTTAATTTATAGAAGATGCGTCGCGGAATTAACCCTGGTTATTTTTTTTTTAAACCACCAAAACATTCATCCATGCTGCTTTCCTTGTTTTTACATACATTTATATTCAAAACCAATGTTTTGGTGCTTTAAAAAAAAAAATTTTTTTTATTTTGTATGATAAATTAATTTCGTATGGGAAAAAATTTTTTTTCTCCGAAACTACGCATTTCCGGCAAACAATTCTTACACTATAATTCATCTTTTATTTAGGCCTACACAATAAGCATACAAGCAATTTTCTAATTATGTGCACTTATACTACAGCGCACCCAGGTATTTTTAAATGGATACCTAGATCTGTGATAATAATGATAAATATTTTACCACAATAATCTACTTTATGGAGATTTTTTTTTTACTTTTGTAAACGAAAAATCAGAAGAGAATATTCCTACGTAGATTGTTTACTCAAAATGCCGGTGATAGTTCCGCTGTACACATTTACACAACCGGTACAGTTGACCTTACAGGACAGGGTGGGCTTAACACCTACATTCTATACTTTTTAAAAACTCTTCAGCCGTTCAGTACAAAAAATTCATTATCTCCTCCGCCGCTACCTCCTCATTACTCACAAATACTCATTATATTTATTTATATTTTTTCAATGGCTACAATAACGATTGCCAATTTATTAACTACAGTAAGTGGCAGTAAATTGTAAATCAAGCTTTACGTCATCCCTGTTGCGCCATACTTTGAGAAAACATTCTGAAAATGATGAATGTTTTTAGCTTTAATGTGTTTTAAAGCCCTACTCTTTTTTTTCAGCCCATAACACCGGGTGAACTTGGTGCCATGTCAGTGCTTCCCTTCGGTCGTGCCGGCTACACTGAACTGGACGGAAAACACAAACTATTTACATAGCTGTTTCGACCGACCTTTCATTCAGTGCGGTGGTACCAAACCGGGCGGGTTAAACCCTACCATCTAGTAATATAAGAAGGGAGTCATATCCCTTAGTCGCCTTTTACGACATACACGGGGAGAGATGCAGTGGGGCTATACTTTTGAAGTACCGGCCCCACACGGTACAATTGTAAAATTACAAAAGTGCTCTTAATGCGGAACAGATGTACAGTAATACCCCGCTTTACGCGACCCTGCTTTATGCGGATTCGGTATTACGCGAATTTCATATTTCGCGCTAAAATGCCCCGCTTTACGCGATTGGTCAGCATTGGTCAGCGACGCATGCCTTGGGCCCGAAGCGATTGGTCAATATGCGGCGTGGAGTGACCCGACACCCAGTCAATAGGAATCGACCTATCCGATACCGATCCAAGAAGCACTCTCAACGATTTATTCAGGGTTGGACTTGTTGCAGAGCTTGGACAGTATTGTCGATCGTATTTCCACTGTGCGTCAAATAATCAAAAATAGTGTTTAATGTTGCGAGCGCATTTTGCAAGAATGAAGACAAAACTCAACTCAAAAAACTTTGGTTGTTTATTTTCGTAAAACTAATGCTTATGTTAAGCATTTTTTAGTTGTTTTATTTAGTTGTTAAAGTAAAATTGTATTAAGCAATTGGTAATTTTCAAATTATAGATTGAATAAGTATGTATATGTGCATATTTATTTTTCTTTTGATCAAGCCCCGATATACGCGAATTTCACTTAACGCGATTTCTTGTGGAACACATCCCTCGCGCAAAGCGGGGTATTACTTTAAATTAATAATAGTATAGTGCGTAGGAATATTGTGTAAGTTTTTTTTTGTCATAAATTATAATGAAGAAATAGCACACTAGATCTCTCCTCATGGATGTCGTAAAAGGCGACTACGGGATAATGACAAGATGCCGTGCTAAAGGTCGACAGGGTAGCCACCTCTCACCTCGGACCGGTCCTTCCATCGAGTCATGCAGCGAGTGGGTCTTTATGCCTTACTTGCTGCTTGATAGTTATCTTGTTCGAATACTTTGCTAAACGTGGTGGTCAGTGTAATGGTGTAATGGTGTAAAGTACATGCAGCACAACTCCGATTGCTCTGCTTACCCCGATTGTCGGTATACAGCGTGTGACACTTTACAAAAAAAGTGTGCTATTTACATAATAGCACACTTTTTTTGTTGAATATGTTGTCAGTTAATATTGAATATACACACCTTTAGAGTGAATACCACAAAAGATGTTACACATTGAGAGCAGGTGGTGTGTGGAAAGGCGCCGGCGGCAAGATGGAGGACAAGGAGAGCCTGAAGCAGAGGCTCACGCCTCTGCAGTACCACGTCACCCAGGAGGCCGGCACGGAGAGGCCGTTCACTGGTTCGTTCCGTCTGAACTTTGCATTGTCACCATCACATACATGACCATTCAATGATCACATACATCACCATTCAATGATCACATACATCACCATTTAATTATCAAATACATCACCATTCCGTGATCACACGCATCACCATTCCGTGATCACATGATTCACCATTCCATTATCATATACATCACCATTCAATTATCAAATACATCACCATTCCGTGATCACATGCATCACCATTCCGTGATCACATGCATCACCATTCCATTATCATATACATCACCATTCAATTATCAAATACATCACCATTCCATGATCGATCACATACATCACCCTTCCATGATCAAATACATGGCCATTCCATAATCACTTGCATGACCATTCTATGATCACATACATCACGTTATCATTATCACATACATCACCCTTCCATGGTCAAATACATAGCCATTCCATGATCAAATATATATCAGTTCATGATGATCACATTTTTTTTTTATGGAACCTGACACGATTGGCTACATCACCTACAACATCCGTGATGTCAGCCCATAACACAGGGTGAACTAGGTGCCATGTCAGTGCTTCCCTTCATTTCATGTCGGCTACACTAAACTGGACGGAAAACACGAACTATTTACATAGCCGTTTCGACCGACGTTTCGTTCAGTGCGGTGGTACCAACCCGGCCGGGATAAACCCTACCACATAGTAAGGTAAGAAGGGAAGGGACCTACAGTTTAACGTGGAATCCGAACCACGGTCAGCCTCCAACGGTCGAGCGGTCACCCATCCAAACACTGACCGCGCTCAGCGTTGCTTAATAACAGTTGACTAACCAACCGCGCCACTGAGCTACCGAGGTTGACGAATTTTCTTATCCCTTAGTCGACTTTTACGATATGCGACGGGGAGAGATGCAGTGGGGCTATTCTTTTTAAGTACCGACCCCACACGGTACGAATTGAATACATGCATCACCATTCAATGATCACATACATCACTATTCAATGATCACATACATCACTATTCCATCACATAAATAAGTACAGTACACGGCAGTTAATAATGCACATCAGGCTTTAGCTTTCTAAAGCCAATGGTTCTAGAGCGTCTCTGTCGCACTAACCCGCACGTCTCTGCGCGACAGGTCGCTGCGACGCTCTACAACCGCAGTGGTTTTTTCTCAAGCCCGATGAGTATTATTTACTGCCGCGTACTGTATATTGTTCTATTCCAAATGGTGCAGCTGGGGCATGCCCAGGTGAAAGGTCCACGATATGTCTTTATACAGTCGGTATACAT
Source organism: Nematopogon swammerdamellus (assembly GCA_946902875.1). Lineage (NCBI taxonomy): Eukaryota > Metazoa > Arthropoda > Insecta > Lepidoptera > Adelidae > Nematopogon > Nematopogon swammerdamellus. The sequence goes on from OX336336.1 coordinate 24,435,791, forward strand.
TTTTTAGTTCAATTTTTTTCTTTAGACTTTAAAGCAATTTAAGGGTATACCTCCCTAAATTGTGCCTCTCACTCTAACGATGCGCGTTTTATTTTATTATGAAGAAATTATACAACTTATAAAAAAATGCTCTGGGAGAAACATGCATGATAAAATTATTAATGCTTTTCAATAAAAATATTTGGTACTCCACATATAATAATAAAAAAAAAACTAAAACTTAATAAACTTTTAGTTTTTTTTTTTTTCAATTATTATATGTGGAGTACCAAATTTTTTTATTGAAAAACATTAATAATTTTATCATTATCATAACGCGCATTTTTAGAGTGAGAGGCACAATTTAGGAAGGTAGACCCTTAAGGTGGACTGTGTCAGCCCGCTCACAGGGTTCCTCCTTACAGGCTGCTACAACAACTTCTACAAGGAGGGCATGTACGTCTGCGTGGTGTGTCGTCAGGAGCTATTCAGCTCCAACACCAAGTACGACTCCAGCTGCGGCTGGCCCGCGTTCAACGACGTCCTCGCGCGGGAGAAGGTCACGCTACACAAGGACACCAGCTCGGGTACGGCCGCTGCGGCTCTCTTAGGCCCCGCGCGCACTGCGATTTGATTCACGATTTCAAAATCGCTGCTACAAAAAATCGCTAAAGAACGGAATGACACCGCGCGCACTGCGACAAAAAATAACTAAAATTAGAGGTGGGAACTGGGAAATTCTGACAAAAAGTGCATTCTGTATTATTTTCTACATAAAGCTCGTTTTTGCATGTCAATAAACAGTACTGGCAATGTTGTTGTTCAGCCTGGGCGCATTTCTCGCCCAAAAATCAACCCAGTTACGATGTAGTAAAGCTCATTTTCAATTCCTTCCGCGACAATCGCGTTTGGAGATTCTTTGTCGTAGTGCGTGCACTCTCATACAAGTCCATAGGATGCATTCCTGGCGACAAAAAATTGTGTCGCTCTGCGCGCGGGCCCTTACAGTTCTTCTTTCTATTCGGCCCGTCAAAATTTGACAGTTCTTCAACTGGGAGATTGAAAGCTTGACAGCTCTTACATTGGGCCTGTTCAAACTTGGCAACTCTAGTCAAAAATAGACAGCCCTTCCCTTCAAATTTCCACTGAGCCCGCCAAAACTTCATAGCTTTTCCCCTGGGTCTATTTTCTGCTGTCACAATTTGACAAACTGCAAGTCTTGATTGAAAATTAGAGATTAAATACCTACCCTTGAATATTGTCGCTTCATTAATAAGCACCCTGTTTAAATAATATTTAAGCCTATTTGAATTAATTTGTCATAAAGTTTTTTTTTTATCTATGCACTGTGGTTGAAACTCACGAAATTTAAAAAATGGTACAGGGTTCGAAAAAATTGTTCCTGAGCCACCTAAGGTCCTGAGAGACACAAATTAAATACTCTAGAAGAGGCAAAGCGTGATGAAACATGTTACCAATTGGTAAACAATTTGTTCTTGCCTTCATATGCAATTATCATCACGAATACATTGTAAGGATCGCATTTAAAAGCCACTCTTGCTATGAATGCGCTAATGCTCCTCACTCGCGTATTTACTGACATAATACCATATAAATATGGTGAGCCATACAACACAAGCATCTGTCATTGTGACTCATCTTATAAACTGATTTGGCCCGTGACACGTTTTTTCGGAGCGATGTTTGATGAAGGCTCATCTACGTAAGATAGATCAGTACCGATAGACACCAGTATGACTCAGTGCATTGGTAAAAGAAACGCTCGTCTGGCTCAAAATATCTCACAATTATTAAATTTTCAAACTGTGCTCCTATTTACTTAGATAATAAACTAAAAAAATATGCACCGTTGTGGGGCCTGGATTATTCACATCGCTCGCTCGCTCTTACGCTTTATATTAATGTTCTCACGCACGGCCGCTTCTGTTGGGCTTAAGATGAGACGGAACTAACTTTCTCCATACAAAATCGTCTTATTTTTTTTATGTAATCCGGTATGGATGGCTGAGTCGGAGGGGCCAAAGCGCATGCTCCGACCAGCCAATTTCACCTCCGAGAAAGTAGGTGCCATACCGGAGACTTCCCTGGATTGCTGGCTATACTGGACTAGAGGAGAACACAACCGAGGCTGCTATGCGGCCATCTTACATCCAGTACGGTGGTACCAACTCAGTCGGCTACAATTTGAGCCTACCACCTAGTAAGGGGCAAGGGAAGGGACCTACAGTTTTACACCGGTTCCGAACGGTGAAGCAGCAGGTGTAGGTATGCACGTAAATTTTTTCGTCAGAAAAAACTCATTGGTACACGCCGACCGGATTCGAACCTCGGACCTCCCGCATGAGAAGCTGATGCCCAAACCACTCGGCCACCCGCCGTCTTTCGGCATTTATGTTTTCTAGCCCCCTAAACTTTATCCGATTTTAAAAATTCTTTTCTTGTTTTAAGGACAGTCCAATCTACGTTCCTGTCTTTTTTTTATTTAGTTGAAATATATCTACAACACTGGAGCTAAAAAAAATTATTTCAACGGAAAACATTTGAATTTGTAATTTTTTGATGTCATGAAGTTCATCATCATCATCATCATCATCATCAGCCTGTATCGGTCCACTGCTGGACATAGGCCTCTCCCAAGGCACGCCACCACACGCGGTCTTCCGCTCTTCTCATTTAAAGTTCATTAAGCTTTATTGAGTCATCAAGTCATCACTTTGGATATTCAAAAAATAAAAAGACAGGAACGTAGATTTGACAGTCCTATTACAACAAAAAAATAATTGTAAAAATCGGATAAGGTTTATGTTTTGGGGCTGGAAAATTGCTAGTAACCTTATTGTGTAGACCGAGTTAAAAGATGTGAACTAAGTGTAACTAGTGAAAGAATTGTTTGCTGGAGACGCGTAGTTTAGGAGAAAAAAAATTTTGAAAAAAAATATTTTCATACAAAATAAATTTTAGATTTTTTTATTTTTTTTTTAATGCACCAAAACATATATTTTGAATAGGAATTTATGCAAAAACGATATGCGCCGCCTTAACATTAGGTAAGGGTTAATTGATAGAAGATGCGTCGCGCGACGCATCTTCTATCAATTAACCCTGGTTATTTTTTTTTAAACCACCAAAACATTCACCCATACTACTTTCCTTGTTTTTACATACATTTATATTCAAAACCAATGTTTTGGTGCTTTAAAAAAAAAATAAAAATTTATTTTGTATGAAAAATTGATTTCGAATGGGAAAAAAAATTTTTTCTCCGAAACTACGCATTTCCGGCAAATAATTCTTTCACTATAATTCATCTTTTAACTCGGTCTACACAATAAGGTTACTAGCAATTTTCCAGCAAGGGTCCCTAATCCCCACCCCCCCCCCCTATGTTTTTTACCCCCCTAGATAAAATAACATAAATGCCGAAAGGCGATTTTGTATGGAGAAAGTTAACTTCCGCCTTGTCTTAACTCACATGTACCACATTCCAAACACCAACCAACCGGCCACGCTGTCGTCGTTTTGGTCTGGTACGTGTGAGTTAAAGTTAACTGTTTGTGTTCTATTAAATTAAATGTAATTAACTCGTCCACTTAACTGACATCTCGTTATGAGGTAATTGTTATTATTGAGAATGGGAATTTGGGAAGATGAAAACACTATTTTAATTTTTTTTATATAAATTCAATGAATGTCGTGAGAGGCAATGAAATAGTATTTTTTTTATTCAAGGAAAAATTTACGAAAACAATTTTTTTCGATCTTTAGATCTTCAAATACAAATCTTTAGATCACTTTAGAGACTAGAGGACTAGAACTAGGGAATTAAAGAAACTTGTGGAAACTGACACAATTCGCTACATCACCTACAACATGTGTGATGTCAGCCCATAACACCGGGTGAACTAGGTGCCATGTCAGTGCTTCCCTTCATTTCATGTCGGCTACAATGAACTGGACGGAAAACACAAACTATTTACATAGTCGTTTCGACCGACGTTTCATTGAGTGCGCTGGTACCAATCCGGGCGGGATAAACCCTACCACCTAGTATGGTAAAAAGGGAAGGGACCTACAGTTTTACGTGGAATCCGAACCACGGTCAGCCTCCAACGGTTGAGCGGTTACTCATCCAAGTATTGACTGACCTCAGCTACTGAGGCTACCGAGGCTGAAGATAAAAAAATTTTTTTAGTATCACTAAAGCCTGATAAACATAATGCCAATTATATAATTTATTTCAACACAGCTGCCCCTACCGATTGTTGTCAGTTATCATAAGATACACATTTTAATTAGTTTTCGCACTGTTCACTCTTGTTGTTATCGCGTTTTAAAATGTCACATCATTGTTACCGGAGCCTCGTGACGTCGCGACAATCACGCTTGTATCATACGGGGGTTTATCATTGTGATAAGCGTCTTCGGTTTTTATTTGCTTTGCATTTAACCTCATATGCGTGTCTTATTTATGTATTCTGAAGACTTTGAAACCATCGTTGGGACAAAAATATTTAATTGATACATACATACATGGATACGTACATACATGGATACATACATACATACGTACATACATAGCGTCACGTCTGTTTCTCAGTGGGGTAGGCAGAGACAACGGATCTCCACGTGCCACGATCTTAACACACCTCTGCCGCCTCTTCCACTCCCATAACGTTCTCCATGCATGCTCGTCGGTTACGAGTACTACGCACTTGACCCTTTTTGAGCTTTTTTAAGCATTTTAATTGATGCGTTTATCAAATGTACCACAGGCGCTATTTCCTTCTGAATTACATAATTGAAAACATTAAAATAAAGTTTTCATCGTTTTTGTGCAACGTGGCACATTTGGCTACATCACTCAACTATACCCGTAATGTCCGCCCATAACACCTTGTTGAACTAGGTGCCATGTCAGCGCTTCCCTTTGTGCGTGCCGGCTACACTGAACTGGGCGGAAAACAAGATACCACACTTGGTCACCACAGGGGGGTCCAAAAGTGGCCTAAAATCGGTCACGTGGTGTGGTTACGTTCTCTTACGTATACTGAGGTGATCTTGCACTTTTAAACAATTCCGGAATCTTGCACCTTTATGCACGATTCCGGGAGATAGGAGATCTTAGAAAGATTTAATCTGAATCCGGAAGACTCCCACAATTCCGGGTGGGTCGACAACACAACACACACAAAGCGGCGGGTGGCCGAGTGGTTTGGGCATCGGCTTCTCATGCGAGAGGTCCGCGGTTCGAATCCCGTCGGCGTGAACCAATGAGTTTTTTCTGACGAAAAAATTTACGTGCATACCTACACCCGCTGCTTCACTGTTCGGAACCGGTGTAAAACTGTAGGTCCCTTCCCTTGCCCCTTACTAGGTGGTAGGCTCAAATTGTAGCCGACTGGGTTGGTACCACCGTACTGGATTTAAGATGGCCGCATAGCAGCCTCGAATGTGTTCTCCTCTAGTCCAGTATAGCCAGCAATCCAGGGAAGTCTCCGGTGTGGCACCTACCTTCTCGGAGGTGATATTGGCTGGTCGGAGCATGCACTTTGGCCCCTCCAACTCAGCCACCCACACCGGATTACATAAAAAAAAGCACTAGGTGTCGCATGTCGCGCTGCCGATAAAAAGTAGATCAATTCACAGCTAACAATCAAACGGTACATTTCTATTCATGTCTGTTTATGGTCGTCTTTGACAAGCGGAACTCGAGCCCATTAAGGTGTAAATAGATTAATTTGAAGGCGACGCATGCTCGGCCCGGCTCGTTGGCCTCACAGTGCCGTTATTGAGAACCTACTGACGTCTTGGCTTTTGCTCCAGCGTTGGGAGTTGTTAGATAGATAGAAAATAGATAGAAAATTCTTTATTGCTCCAGTAAACATTAAACAGTAACAAATACATTGGAAAATTTACATAAGGTGCAAAGGCGGACTTATCCCTTACAGAGATTTCTTACAGTCAACCTTTGGATGTTTGAGATTCGATAATATAGTGGAATGTAAGTAGGTAGTAGCAAAAGAGTTGCGTGACAATTGGAGATAAAAATAATAATAAGAATACTTATTAATACATACATATAATTACATGCTAGTAAAATATAAGCCATACATGTTTAATACATATAAATTACTAAATATATAGAATATTATATACAAATAAATATACAAAAAAAGTTGTTGTGCAAGAGAAGCGTTCTTTAGATCTTAGACAAATTTTTTTTCGCTTCTGTACCGTACAAGACTCTATTACTAAGACTACTCCCTCCGTCTGTCTGTCCCACCTCTAACCTACCTTTGTCAGATTCTTAAGTATTCACGTTCATGCTGTAAATATTAATGTTCTTGTAAGGTAGTATGGGTTAATTATTATTTTTTGACCATAATACTTATAACGTACCAACAAAACATTGCGACTTGCGAAGTTTGTCAGTTCTTCTTCGCATTGAATTGGAAATGGCGGAATTTTCGACGTATCCAAGAGTAGTTTACTCTATCAATGAAATTATACAGTAAACAATAAAGGAAGTTTTTAGGTTTCCGTGTCCCGTACGGAAGCCTATTACTAAGCCTACGCCGTCTGTCTGTCCGTCTGTCTGTCTGTCCTACTGCTGTATCTTTGGAACTGTAATAGGTAGCCAGTTGAATTCTTCACAGAATATGTGTTATTATGGCGGATATAACAACAAATAATAAAAAATAGAAAAAGTTAAAAATTAAGGGGGGCGCCCATACAAGAAACGTGTTTTTTTTCAATGTTTTTTTGTTGTGGTGCGGAAACCTCTCGGTGCGCTAGTCCGACTCGCACTTGGCCGGTTTTTTTGTTTGTTTTTGTTCTATAGTAAAAAACGTTAATATGTACATACAAGCGTCAAACTTGATGTCATTATATTGAGATCAGATTATAGTCAGTCGGCGTGTGTGCGTCCACTGCTGGACATACGCCTCTCCAATTTTCCTCCAGTCCCCCCGATCTTCAGCTGTATGGAACCACTGCTTTCCGCCGAAGTACTCGATGTCGTCGTCACAACTTGGCGGTTGATCTTCCCACAATCTGTTTTCATGAATATAGTGCAAATTTTAAAAAGTAAATTAAAAAATAATAAAAACCAGTCAATTACGGAACCCTCGGTGCTCAAGTCTGACTCCATTTTTTTTCTCTCAAGTCAGTGCGACACACACATACAGACACACACACACACACACACACACACACACACACACACCATGTATCTTGAAAATGGGATTAAGAAAGAAAATATATTTATTATTCCAAATTTCATACATTACAGATACACTTAATGCAATTCAATGCAATTCTTTTATCGGTTTCTTTGGTACATTTTATATACTTAGACGTGTCAAATATTGTAATGGTTCCGGCAACAAAGGTCGTAAAAGCCATTTCGTTTCCGGCAACAAAGGTCGTAAAGGCCATTTCGTCAAAATGGCTTTTACGACCTTTGTTGCCGGAAACGAAATGGCTTTTACGACCTTTGTTGGCGGAACCATCGGTATTATTGTTATTCCATTTTGATCCAAGCAAAAATAAGCCATCGTCAAAACAACAATTTACAATAACAATTAAAAACTTAAATACTAAAATTGCATTTAATTCATACAGGTGCAGAAAAGATTATTTTACTATAAACAATTTCCCTTCCGTAATACAAGTGATGAAGGTCGAACAGTGACCACATACAACTTCTCAAGTAACATTTGCGGTGATGCTATAAAAATACACTTCTACAAGGTTGAATCTCCAGTCTGGAATATTACAGAATGTTTCCAAGTACACTTAATCAAATATTATTTTGCAGTCTTACTCATCGCATATTTCGAATACCAACATGTTTATATGTTGGCTAACTAGGAAAAGTGTGTTATCTTTTTGCGATAAGCATCCATGGAACCATTTATGATGCTGTATTTTATACAGCGTGTTGCAGATCGACTGCATTTTTTTTTATGTAATTCGGTATTGGTCGGAGGGGCTAAAGCACATGCTCCGACCAGCCAATATCACCTCCGAGAAGGTAGGTTCCATACCGGAGACTTCCCTCTATTGCTGGCTATACTGAACTAGAGGAGAACACAGCCGAGGCTGCTATGCGGCCATCGTACATCCAGTACGGTGGTATCAACCCAGTCGGCTACCATTTGAGCCTACCACCTAGTAAGGGGCAAGGGAAAGGACCTACAGTTGTACACCGGTTCCGAACGGCGAAGCAGCAGTTGTGCACGTAAATTTTTTCGTCAGAAAAAACTCATTGGTACACGCCGACCGGATTCGAACCTCGGACCTCTCGCGTGAGAAGCCGATGCCCAAACCACCCGCCGCTTAATCTCCGACTGCATATTACCGCCGCGCGATTCTTCATCTCATAAGCTAAAATTTTTTTTTAATCTGGCGTTATAATCATGTACCAGTACCACTCATGACATGATTACTCAATCATGTAAACACACTTTGCCGTCGCTTAGACCGACACCGAACACGACATAAGGAGACTGAAACGTCAAACAATAGCAGACCTACACTTGGCGCCGACTCCATAGGCCCTGGAGGTTCTCGAGACCCCCAAATGTTATTGTCAGTAGGGCTGAGCCCCCCCCAATATTTTAACCTGTGTCCAGTAAAAGAGTCCTGGTCTCACCCAAAGAGTTTGTATTACGTCGCGCAGCGACGTAATACAAACCATTGTGCGGTCCTTAAACAGCACTTTTTTATTTATATATATTTTTTTATGGAAACTGACACGGTGGAATCCGAACCACGATCAGCCTCCAATGGTCGAGCGTTCACCCATCCAAGTACTGACCGCGCCCAGGTGTGATTAACAACAGTCGACCGACCGCACCACTGAGCTACCGAGGCTAACTTGCAGTTTAATTATTTTATTTTACAATCAAAACTGTGCTCTCTTAATTGTTGGTAAAACCTAATTTTTTTATTCCATTAACTTATCTATCATACATACTACATACCTACTACAAATTAAGAACTCGTAAAAATTCCAAATCTATATTTCATTTACGGTATGATTGACATTTGAATATGCAAAACAATTTTCGACACCACAGCCACCCCAATATTTTTAACAAGTCGGCACCCCTGCCTACACAATCTTCGATACACAATGGTTACAGCAAAAGGCATCTTCAGTAAAGGGGGGAGTACTCAAAGGATTACCCACGCCACATACACACTACGAATTCAAAAACGGCGGGTGGCCGAGTGGTTTGGGCATCGGCTTCTCATGCGGGAGGTCCGAGGTTCGAATCCGGTCGGCGTGTACCAATGAGTTATTTCTGACGAAAAAATTTACGTGCATACCTACACCCGCTGCTTCACCGTTCGGAACCGGTGTAAAACTGTAGGTCCCTTCCCTTGCCCCTTACTAGGTGGTAGGCTCAAATTGTAGCCGACTGGGTTGGTACCACCGTACTGGATGTAAGATGGCCGCAAGCAACCTCGGTTGTGTTCTCCTCTAGTCCAGTATAGCCAGAAATCCATGGAAGTCTCCGGTATGGCACCTACCTTCTCGGAGGTGATATTGGCTGGTTAGAGCATGTGCTTTGGCCCCTCTGACTCAGCCACCCATACCGGATTACATAAAAAAAAAAAAAAAAAAAAACATGCCACCAAACGATAACATCACCGAACCTGCTAGAGGTGCAAGCACCCCGTCGCATGGTGGATACTAAATTTATAAAAAAATCTGTCAAGTGCGAGTTTTACTCGCGCGTGGAGGTTTCTGTATCTATCCGCTATCAATAATATCCACCTATCCGCTCAGGTGGCATGGTCTTCGAATTTGAATTATCAGATATTTGTTTATGTTATGACAGGTCTCCATGTTGACAGCTGACAGCTGTTACCATAGTAACGCCACTTTATTTTTTAAAAGTGATCTGTCAAACATAAAACTTCTGAAAATTCTTTTTTTGGAACGACCAAAGATTGAGAAGCGGCTATCGTTTGTCTTTCAACATGCGATGTATAAAAGCCTGTAGCGCCATCTATTATTCAATAGTGTGACTAATAGATTTTATTTTACGTTTCTTGTATGGGGGCCCCTCTTAATTTTTAACATTTTCTTATTTTTCTTTTCTTAAGTTTCAATGGGCTACCTATTACGGTTCAAGAGATACAGCTCTCGGACAGACGGACGGACGGACGGACGGACAGACGGCGGAGGCTTAGTAATAGGCTTCCGTACGGGATACGGAAACCTAAAAAAATCTGCCTTTACCTTACTGAGTGGTAAGGTTTAACTAGACCGGATTGATACCACCGCTATATAGTTTGTGTTTTCCGTCCAGTGCAGGGGGCACAACCAAAGTGGGAAGCACTGACATGGTCCTTAGTTCACCAACCATGTTTATTGTTTATTTATTTTATAATTTCATCCATAAGTAGGTAACCTACGCTTGGACATGTCGAAAATTCCACCAGTTCTAAATTCAATGCGAAGAAGGACTGACAAACAAACTTTGCAAGTCACAATGTTTTGTTAGTACCTTTATATGTAAGTATAATATTAAAGTAATTTACAATAATTAACCCATATTACCGCTCACAAGAGCATTAATATTTACAGCATAAGCATGAACACTCAAGAATCTGACCACTCTGCCTATTTACATTACCTATATCTTGTGTATAGTGCCATCGTCAATTTTGATACTTCATATTTCAAGGGATGACGACATCAAGTACGTCGGCGGAAAGCAGTGATTCCGTATCCCTGAAGGCCGGGAGGACTGGTGGAAAATTGGAGAGGCGTATGTCCAGCAGTGGACGCTTACACGCTGACTGACTGTCTGAAATATATCAAGTCAAATCAAGAACAATTAGTATAAGTTTATTACAAAGAAATGTAATAAATAAGTCATGTCGGGTACCGTTAAAAAATTACTAGAAACAGTTTGACACACATGCGAGTTTCTCCTACTAGACACATTATGAAACATGCTAGGTACCTACAGAGAGATCACCAGACAATCTAACGTTAGCACACAAGCAGTAAACCTTATAAGGAGTGATTTATTATCAAGCTGTCACACCATGTGGAGTCTTTCCTTCAGTTGACTTTTATGATCGGACCAGCTGTGTCTGCAAAGGGCATCGTGTATGTCTAGCTTAGGGTTGCCATCCGTCCGGGTTTCCCCGGACAGGGTCAGGGGTTTTAGGGCGTCCGGGGAAGTCCTCCCTGGCAGGTTTTTTTAATCGTCCTAGGTTTTTAAATACCGCGCCAATGTCTGTTTCTCAGCTCGGAGAAATTTTCACGAACCCTGGTGTAAATACGAGTAAGTATATACAACAGTGTCCCAGTGAGGAGTTGTATATGGAACCTTTGAAAATAGCAAAATTCGTTTTCTGTATTCCCGGCCATAATGCTAACGCCGAACGGATATTAATAGCCGCTTCAATGAAAAAATTATTACATTTTTATTTTGTGTCCAGGTTTTGGTTCAAAATGTCAGGGGTTTTAGATTTTCTTGTCCTATTTTTACCAACATGGAGTTGGCAACCCTACTCTACCTAGAACAAATTAGTGGGAAATATCTTTATCATTGACTAATTTTGGGTAATAATAGGTGCTGGGTTAGAAAGTTAAACATAGAATTTGTTTGTTCATTAACTCTTTTTTTGTTAAAATAACATTAACCTTTAACATTAAAATGCACAAAACTCTAAATAAATACATATTTTATAAGCCTATATTTTATAAATCTTTATTACTTTATGGTGTTGGGGAAAAAAAATACTATGATCTAATGTATTTTTTTATCTTTTTTCTGTCTTTCTGCCAACCATCTGCAACCACCGATACTATCCCACCGCAACTGTAAGTTCTCCCCATTTGTGATTGGTCCGTTGTGAAATAACGTATGGTTTTTGAAACGCTTCCGTTCGAACTCTGCGGCCCTGGTACTCTCTTAACATTTCGAGCCGATTCTAAATTCAAATACTAATGAACGATCGATTTTCGCTTGACTCACTTCACACACCGGTCGAGTGCACGCGAACAATGGCGTCGATTCTGTTGTGGGATGACCTTAATCGTAATTTGCATGGTGTATTTATCTATGTGTGGTCCTAACGCTTGTGTTGTGCTACTAACATCTGTTCGTGCATGCGTCACCTATATTGTTGACCCCGATGCGCCTCTGCCGCACCGGTGGTTCGGGCATCTCCGGCGCACCGCGGCGTTGCGGAGACAGTGGGCGCCAATATATTACTAGTTTTGACCCGGCCAGGTCTGGTGCGTACCGAGGTGCGGTGCTCCAAGTGCTCGGCCCACCTCGGCCATGTTTTCGACGACGGACCGACGCCGACGAAAAAACGCTTCTGCATAAACTCCGCGTCTATGGACTTCATACCGGCTAATGAGAGGAAGGACTAAAGAACTTGTGATGCTACAGTCATATTCTGAGATGATACGTGTGACAGCTGTCATTTTAATATGTGTCACCCTAGCGCATAGAATTAATAGAAACTTGAAAACTGCGGTGAGGAAAAATTCTTTAGTTTGATGGGAAGTGTCGGCGCGGTCACAGCCTGAATGGAACAACCACACTCTGTCACCAGTGACCGCAGTGGCATTCAACGTGTTAATATATAAAGTAGATGTTATATCTGCATCTCTGCTTTGGCTTCCAAATATTACCCATACAACGTGACCGATTTTAAACTAATTTTTGACCCCCCTTCTCCCCCCTTGACCGTGTGTGGCATAGACAAATAATATTATACGTTTATGATTGACTAATACCTCCTCCTCCCCCCCCCCCCTAGTTTTCATGTGGTATTTCACAACTTGCTGTTTTTCAATGTATTTACGCGGATGAACCATTTCCGATTGTATTGTCACTTTTGAATGTGACCTGGCGGACACTTTTTGGTGTAATTGAACAGTGCCTGTCGTGTTTTTCTGTTTTTGTGCTGCATTTTTATAGTTTTTTGAAACTATATTTTGAAATACCATGTGGCAAGAGTGAATAACCCACCCCCTTCCTCTCTGTAACCCTGTGTGGTATTTTGACAAACCCCTCCCTCCACCCGAATCGGTCACGTGGTATGGGTACGTTACCTTACCTACATACTGCCGCACGTATCATGGCTCGGTGAATACAGTATAGACGTGATCTATTGATATTTTTCTTTTGTAAAGCAGAGTCGGCGCCTGGGCTCGGTAACAGGGTTATATTTCTACATTTATTTATTCAATTTTATTTTTAATATTTGAGACGTACACACAATGATGGACCAAAAAGTATCACAATAAATAGTGGAAAATTATCGCTTTGCTCCTGCATAATATATGTGTAAATATTTCCACGTGAAGAGACAAGAATAATTTTCGCCATTTTGTATTGATATTTGACTGCATGAATTCAAATCCAGGCACTGTTTTACTCAGAGGTACGGTGAGAGCATTATACTCTGAGAGTGCGAACATACTGGGCGCCAGGGATGCGTCGCAAAGTTCATATGAATTGCTTTTTTATTGCTGTCGCGTGCACTGCGGTATTGACTTAGGTCATTTCTATGGGTTTACTGCATACAATTTCACGCTAAGAATATTTTGACACGTAAGTGCAGTTACGCCCAGTGCAGTCACATCTTAAGCCATCTGAAAATTGTGGGTGACCTTTTCTAGTTTGAACAATCTTTAGATTTATAAAACATATTAACTTACTGACTTGATGACTAGGTATATATTTTTATTTAATATTTATCAAATAATTAATATTTTTATATTTCTAATAAGCCTTCCGCGCTCAAATGCTATGAGTATCTCCTTAACTGGCAGCGATATGTCCGTTTTCATATATGCCAATGTAATGACATTGCGACTGTCATATTCTCATTTTATAATAGCATAGTATAATGCGCGGGGCGGATCTTGGCGTGTCGCCGCCGCAGCGGTTCGTCGGTGTTCTCCCTCGCACCCGCACCGTACTTGTATAGTTTATTCGCGTGGCGGGTCGCCCGCTGCGGCGACGACACGCCGAGATCCGTCCCGGGCACTATACAGAAGGCCAACCTCATCCAAGTGACGATATAGTGTTACCCTGTTATTAAACCTAATGCGTCCTCTGTTGGTATAGGTCGTTCGTTCTAACCTGAGGCGTACAAATACATTCACGCATAACGGTGAGCATAAAATTCTGCGAGTGTAGTAGTGATCAGGCCATGTATAGGTGCATGTCAAGCATTTGTATAAGAGAAATGCATTTGTGTGCGTATGTGTGTTCGCCTCAGGTTAGGCCGTCCATGCTATAATGATAAGTAATGCCTTACTAAAGATACAGGAGTGTAATAATTAGTAGTGCCAAACTTTTTTCATTTGGCTCTCATAAAATGTGTTCTGTAAGCAGCCGCAATATATACTTGTTTTTATAAATTGTTTGCTTACTTTCAAAATATTGTGACTTTTTTGTGCATATGTTTATATAAATAAAAATATGTATAATATTTGTCTAAGTATGTGTTATATTAAGGTCTTTCAATATTAGGTAATAGTATGCTAAGGGGTGTATGTGTATCAGATACTGATCAGTACGTACCCCATACCCATTTATTGTTTTCCCATATATAAATATCCCGGTAGGGCCCGTGATGCGATGCTCACCCACCCCCTGCACCCGCGCCACCCCTCCCTGCTCATACCGAAGTACGTAATACCAACATAACTCTCAGTCGGTCACACCTGTTACAGCAATGGCCATTGACCTATGACATTGAAATCGGTACTTTATTTGGGTTATTGGGCCGCTTGCATAAGTACATACACCACCGCGCACATGTTTCGACCCGCGCGCCTCCACCGCCCCGCCCACCTCGTGCCCAGCTCCGGCCCATAGTCAAAGGTAGAAAGATACGCACTTCACTTTATTAAATTACAAGCTGTGCCCGCGGCTCCGCCCGCTCTCATATTTCACTTCACTGCTAACCTCATAAGCCATTTAGCGTGATTGTAAGTAGCCTATAGTTGATGGGAAGAATCAAGCAATCCGTAGAATTTTGTTTTATTAAAATCGGTTCAGTGGTTCTCGAGTTATAAGCGGACAGACAGACACTCAGACAGAAAGCAGACGTTGGATTTTATTATAGGTAAGGATTATTTAGTTACTACTATTATTTAGTATACGTACCTGTGGTATTAATAGTACCACGGGTAGGTATATGATATTGAAAAAAAATGGGTTTGGGAACGTGATCAGTATTATCTGATACACATACGCCCCTTAGCGTACTATTACTTAATATTGAAAGACCTTATATATCCATATATTTTCATTTCCGTGTAAAGTTATCTAACCTTAAAATTTCAGTCTATACATCTACAGATTTACAAGTATCATGACCATACATCGGAATCCGCGGGGCACGAATGATTCAAGGTTGTTTAGTGATGGGACAATGTATCCACAAATATCGAAAATCGATCGTTATTTTAGAATAATATGAAATAATGTCGATTATTAAAACTAAGAGTATTTCTATAGAAAATAAGATATAATAAACAAATGTTGTATTTACTTTGTAGGTACAATACAAATCTGTTCAAACCACAATATTAGTTTTATTAGTATGGAATAGAAAGAATTTGATTTTTTTTTACCAACTTACACGTGTTACATCATAATGATATTGAAGACTTTTTTGTTACTGTTATGAAACTGAATCGATTAGGCTATAAAAATCAACCACCAATTTTTTTATTTAAATGCCTACATAAAAAAAATTTTTACTTAAAAAAGGCCAAGGTCCAAAAATTTTTATATAGGTTTTACTCCCTATATGATACAGAACCCCCCCCCCCTTAGCGTACTATGAACTAATTTTGAAAGACCTTATATAAATATGTATTATATTTACTTAATCGTTAACATAAAGTATACATATTTATATAAGTACTGTAGGTATATAAGTATTCAGGTCTGAAATATGACATGAATAAAATACAATAAACAAATAAATATGAGTATCGATAACAGTGTCGATTGTTTATTGATCGCCGTAGTCAATCCCTAACAAGGTCGTATTCGTGCCCCGCGGATTCCGATGTCTGATCATGACTAATCATGAGGCATCGTGCGATTTGCAATGAGTATTGTTTTGTATATTTTACAATATTTATACAATTTCATTGCAGATGTGTGGCATAATCTGTAGATATTATATTGCTTGCAGTATTATCTAGTGTTTTCGCAAAATCGCTAGCGCAAATGTCACACTAAACAATGTTACCGCTGTGAAGTTACACACTCTGTGTCCCATCCCTGTTTTTCAACTTTAAATTAAATTTCACAGTTCCAATATTAATTTGTGCATGTTAAACAGCCTGTGCTTTTCGTCCGTCAATAAATAACTAATGCATTTTTTTTTCTCTAAAATTCCTTACTGCGTACCAACTTTGCAACTAAGCATAATCAAATTAAGTGATAAACTATTGTATGTAAATGTAGCTGTAACATCTATTCTGAAATAATCGACGTCTCAGAGCTAGTCCTACCAACGTACATAATATCTGTGGATGTAATATTATGACTGGATCCCATTTGACTACCTATGTGAACTGTATTTGTGATAATAAGTATCTTCACTCTTGTTTGATACTAATATAGTCTGTTTTTTTTTTTTAAGATGGAGGAAAGTGACATTTGGAGTGTTGCCAGTTTCTGACATACTTTAAATAGTCATTTGGTTGTTGTCGATAATTTTGTCGATTGTTTAACTAATGAAATGCTGTAAACTCAAATATTTAGCCAAATTTTGAATTTTATTTACAAAATCTTCAGATAAATCTAGCTAGAAAAAAATGAAGTTGGCAGCACCACACGGGGCGCCCATATGTGTGAAGGTGTGTCGTGTGTATGTATGTAACTAGTAATCTGTGGTGTGCATAGTGATACATTGAGGTGTGCAAAGAAAATTATTTTTGTTTCACTTTATTTAAGGTCACGACTTCTAAGTCGCATTATAACGTTACAGATTATTTAATCGGTAAAAGTTGATAGTATTTTAATTTCAATCACTAGTTGTGTGAAGCGTGCAACCCTATAATGTAATCAAACATCACTTTCTTCAATCTTCAATCAGACTACAGGGGCTTATAATAACATACTACATTTTACATGCATATTTTCTTTTATTTTAATTAAGAGCATACTCTGCGCTGCGCCTCCGCTTAACATACAAACGTAATCGAATGATCACCTTAAAACATTTGGCATAAATTAAAAAATTTACTTTGTATCGACTTTTGTGTAGGAACAATTTTGTAAAGAGACAGCTATGGTTACATACAATTTTTTTTATTGGAACGAAGTTCCTTATCACACGTTACACTCCAGGCACTTTGCAGGCACGAATGAGAGCTAGGCCGAAAAAATCGTAAGACTTTGACCGTCACGACACTTTTGCTGTAGTATGTGTGTTTGTGTGTTTACAAGCGTATGTCTACGTATAGGTATTTATTACTGGCAGTATAGATAGACGTCATAATTTGTTAGCAATTTTTCATTGAATAATTCTCAAATGTGCAGGTGAGCATACCAGAGTATGCTCTTAAGTGGCGATATTGTGATCAAGCACTAACATTTAATATAAAGATTGTTTTATGTTGCATTAATTTATTTCGTTATTTTGTTGTAGCTCTAAAAGTTTATCTTAAGCAGAGTGAGGTACAAAATTAGCATTTTCACTAAAAATGTATTTTAGCGTGATAAAGTGACTAATTTATTTAAAGAAAGGTTGTGTTACGATTAACAGTATGTTGTGTCCAGTATAGTCATTAGCTGCTTTATAATTATTGTGAGCTCGTCAGAATAAAACAATTTTATTATTTATTTTAACTGTTATTTTATTTCTCCGTTTTCGGAAGTAACATTACATCTATCTCCTTAAACTATCCTAGGGTGTGGAACTGTCTTCCGGCGAGTGTTTCCCAAATCCTTTAACGTGGGTGTCTTACATATTAACAGGCCAGACAGCCTAGCAGCAGTCCGCAAATCTGCTGGCTTCTCACTGTGTGGTTTTACGATGAGAGGTGAATTTGGCTCTGTCAACTGCACCATTGGTCCTTCGGTACAGGTTCTCATGCTGTTTTATTAAAAAAAAACTACGTGCAGGTACAGCTGCACTGGAAGCCTCTTACATAATTTGAATCAGGAACGAGTGACTGTTTCTAACCTGGGCGTCCTCAAACGTTATATTAACAGGCTGGACAGCCTAGCAACAGTCCGCAAATCTGCTGGCATAGCTTCTCACTGAGCGTGGTTTCACGAGGAGAGGTGATTTTGGCTGTCCACTGCACCATTGGTCCCTCGCTACTAGATCTACCCATGCTGATTTTTATTTAAAAAAATCTATATGTGGGTACAGCCACACTGAAAGCCACAATTTGGATCAGTTCTGGCTTTGTAGTGAACTAGTTCTGCTCGCTAGTCAACGCGGACTAGCTGACGAGGGCTCGACGCGAGATGAAATTTCCAGCACGCTGCAAGAGAGCAAGAGTGGCCACTCGCTGGTCTCGTCGTGCTCGATTGAAACCTCAGGGAGTGGACCCGGAGGTGTTCAGTGAAATGAGTGCCGAGTTCTTCACCTGCGATAATAAAATAAGGAAGGTGTGGAAGTAAGCTTGCGATGGCTTCACCGAATATATCCGTGCCCATCGGCAGTAGAAGAGGGTGTTAATCGAGGTCGGGGCTAGCGAGTGGCCACTCTAAATTTCCCGCGCATGCTTCACGTTTCGGCCATCAGCTAGTCTTTTTTTTTATGTAATCCGGTATGGGTGGCTGAGTCAGAGGGGCCAAAGCGCATGCTCCGACCAGCCAATATCACCTCCGAGAAGGTAGGTGCCATACCGGAGACTTCCCTGGATTGATGGCTATACTGGACTAGAGGAGAACACAACCGAGGCTGCTATGCGGCCATCTTACATCCACTACGGTGGTACCAACCCAGTCGGCTACAATTTGAGCCTACCACCTAGTACCTAAGGGGCAAGGGAAGGGACCTACAGTTTTACACCGGTTCCGAACTGTGAAGCAGCAGGTGTAGGTATGTACTTAAATTTTTTCGTCAGAAAAAACTCATTGGTACACGCCGACCGGATTCGAACCGCGGACCTCTCGTATGAGAAGCCGATGCCCAAACCTCTCTGCCACCCGCAGCTGAAAAGTCTGCGTTGACTAGGACGCGGGGAACCACCAGTTCCACTCTCGACCTCCCTCTCTCTACCTATCCATATTCTGTAGGATGCTTCCAGTGACGTTTTCGAAGGTCTCTTATATGAGCTTAGTGTCGATCCTAGCTTCTTGAAGAGACTGTAGAGCGACTTCACTGGTAGTTCTCTTGCTCCGACTTCCACAGCGAAGAGATCAGTCTTGAATTCGTTTCTCACAATCCTCTATATACAACCCTTTATTTTGCCTTCACCGTAAATAAGATAAAACTATATTTTGTCTCTAATCAAAATAATTGCATGCGTCAATCGATTGAGGCATTAAATTTAACATAACATACATTTTAAATAAAAATAAAACCTGTCGAATTAAATACCTCACGCACGATTCATTACAGCTCGCGTACATACAATAGTTTGGGAAAACCCCTTGGGATGAATCAGTTCGATTGGAGTATGAAATAAAATTAAAACAACCGTAAAACTGGTGATTTCTTTTTTATTAGATGTTGTATTTTATATACACAAGTCGCTCACACATGGCACTGGTGTTTATAACTCACAGTAAATCATGAAAAAAGTTTCATGCTAATTTGCTCAATACTTACAGTAACGTAATGACACCTTACTCACGCGCCCTTAACTACGGCTTAATTACATTCGTCTCACCGGCTACTAAACTAACGCATACCAAAATCTATGTCCACAATCACATTAGTAATACATTTCTTTTAACATACAAACTTTAGTAAAAGATACTGGATTTTTGTTGAAGCTCTGTAATTTGGCTACACTTTATACCGTTCTACATTATTGCACATGGCTAGTGCCCCTCCGACATTTCGACGCCCTCAACACTTATTTCGACCCCTCGCAGTACATTTGGGTGTATAACGTTTCACTAGTTAGTATGTAATTGCTATACATAATGCAGTGTTTGCATTCACAACGCAGTACATCTTCCGCTCAAAGAATTGAAAAGGATAGGAGTGTCAACTTGCCGATCTAGTGGAGTCATAAATGGTGTACATAAATTTCCGTACAGGCCGATTCAGTAATGACTACAAACATTTTAGGGGATGATTACGTGGCTTCAAAGACCAACGTTGGCTTTTTCATATTTTTTTTTAAATAAACATTTCATGATCCCCATAATTGTTTTTTCAAGTAACTGCCACAAAAAATTTACATTTTTTTTTTTTTTTTTTTTTTTATTGAAACTGACACGTTTGGCTACATCACCTACAACATCCGTGATGTCAGCCCATAACACCGGGTTGAACTTGGTGCCACGTCAGCGCTTCCCTTCAGTCGTGCCGGCTACACTGAACTGGACGGAAAACACAAACTATTTACATAGCCGTTTCGACCGACCTTTCATTCAGTGCGGTGGTACCAACCCGGGCGGGTTAAA
This sequence comes from Nematopogon swammerdamellus, assembly GCA_946902875.1. Classification (NCBI taxonomy): domain Eukaryota; kingdom Metazoa; phylum Arthropoda; class Insecta; order Lepidoptera; family Adelidae; genus Nematopogon; species Nematopogon swammerdamellus. The sequence goes on from OX336336.1 coordinate 24,456,409, forward strand.
CCCTACCACCTAGTTATATAAGAAGGGAGTCACATCCCTTAGTCGCCTTTTACGACACGCACGGGGAGAGATGCAGTGGGGCTATTCTTTTAAAGTACCGGCCCCACACGGTACAATACATAGAAACTACTTTACTGTTCCAAAAATATTTTACAGAAAATGAGCACGATATTTACATGAGGTGCAAAGGCGGACTTATCCATTACAGAGATTTCTTGCAATCAACCTTTGGACGTTTGACAGTCAAATGAGAGAAATGTAAGTAGGTATTTCATTATAGAAATACCTACTTATTAAAAATACATGTACACAATTAAAATTTATGGGGATAGATTATGAATTTTTCTTTTATTTCGAAAAAGTCAAAGAGAAAATCTGAACAATATCTCGCATTTGAACTTCACAATCGCCCCTTTAATTTTGGTAGCCATTGCTGAGTATAGTCTGACACGATATACAGAATCACGTGTGTAGTACCACCCGTTTAATGCAAATGTGGGAACTATGAAAATATGGTTCGTCTTTGAATTCTTTGCTTCGGCCATTGTCAACATGGTAAAACACCTTTAGCAGCGGGCAGAGAATATAAGTATAAGTATAATTAAAAAGAAGAAATAAAATACTGTTACGGAAATTGGTACTCGGGAATTTGGTCCCCGGACTTTGTGTCCCAGATTGAACTAAAGATATTTCACATAACCTCAATGAGTCGTTCGTGATATTACATCAATATTTATCATAGATTTCCGAACTCAACGAGTCCAGAATAACTGGTTTTGTTCACCCAAATGGTCCTGCCTAAACAAGATCCCGACACAAACAGGACCGCAATACTATAGAATTATCAAAACCTCGTGTCCGGTTGGGCAATAAAGTTATATGGCTTAGGGAAGCGAATCTGCGCACGGCGCCATGGCGCAAAGCCATAAAACTTTATTGCCCAACCTGACAGGAGGTTTTGATAATACTATAGTCACACTGAAGTTCCGAGTCGCCCATATACATATATTACATGGCAGAGGTGACCTCTCCAGTTAGGCCGTGCGTGCGAAAATTATTCTAGGTGTAATTTTATTTACTAAGAAGCTGAGTAAAATTATTTAAAAAATTTATTTAAACTTTAGGCCAGCTGTGTCCGGCATAGAGTTGACACGTCCCGCCATTTGGACTTGATAAATTGGCGTCGACGGTGCAGGCTACGGGACTGGAAGGCTGTCTATCTATCTACGCCAATTTGTGGATCACCTAGCTAGGTGAAGCCTCTGATATAGATTTATACACAGTGTCCTATCAAGGTAAGCGTCCACGTGTCCGAATCAACAAAATTACACGCATCGGATAAAACAGATTTTTAGAAGTACTGCCAGGCCTCACGCACTCTATGTACTTGCGCGCGCTAACTACCTACCGCCTGGTGGACCGCCGGCAGTCTAATTCAGTGAAAATTCGTCCGCGCGAAGCATACCTACACGCTCGCCCACGCTACTGCTCGCAGCTGCAAAGCAATAATCACTTTACACTCGATCGCTTAGGTACATTTTCGCACGCAGCGATTGGCGACGTGAAAAAGTAGGCTATTAAAGCCGAAGGTATGGAACTTTTTCTTTATCTGTTACGAAGTAACTATTAAGTAATCTGTGCCATGGCCGATTAATTCGAGGAGGGGAATGGTAAGACTACTGCCAACGGCCGAAAATTCCCAGTAGTACAACTGCTAAGACTACTTGGTAATACTTGGGAATGGCCGTTATTTGTCCGTTAAAGTGAGATTTCTCATACATTTGACAGGAGTTAACAGGCAGCTAAATTTTAGCCGAAGGCTAGGCAGACTTTGCGATACTTTCAGAACACTGTGTATTACATTCCAAGACAAATCACCTCTCAGATTGCAAAAAAATGTAATTCATTTATTTATTTAAAAAATACACAATTATAGCAAATTTTATATCTGACAGCAAAATTTTTTGACTCTTGCAAACCAACTTAAAAGTTTATTTAAATTGCCAAAGAGAAGAGAATGTTGCTGCAAATAGCATTTATTAATTCATGAAATAGAAATGTCATGTTTCAGATAATAATAATAATAATTTTGTGTTTTTTCACTTCTGCTATCAAATTCTGGTTCAGCTGAAATTAGGGGACAGATTGCAGAAAAAAAGTCTGAGCCGACAACCCCGCTGCTCACCGTTAAACTTGTTCTCGCACTGGGACTACAAGCAGTTCATTTTACGTAAAAAACAATCCTATCTTCGCAGCATAAACAAATCATACCTCGGCATAAATGAAATCTACAGAAAAGCTAGTCTATCGAACGGCATCGGAACTATGTCACTATACAGTTAATTGGTCACATAAGTCATATTGTCATAAGTATCTATAACAACTCTACGGTGCGTACGAACCCTGCCGCTATCCCCCTCTATGTACACACTACCCCGCCCCCCCGCGGCCTCCACCGGACCTTTCTAACGGCCGTTATCGCGTCGGGACATCACAACCAGATATAGCGTGCATGTAAATCCTATGAAAATAACACGAAATATTTGCACATCCGCGATTCGAACCCTCGGTCGTCTCACACGAGAGGAGCCATTTCCAACACAAATATAAGGCTCGAGAATGACAAAAATAATTTTCTCATAAAATTTTTTCATTTTGTAAAATTCTTAAGAACATGCCTCGGACTGGCCGGCCGGCATATATTAACAGTCACTTCAAAACAATTTGTCATAGGTTAAAACATTTACAGATGTTTTAACTCAAAAGGCGGGCGAGCCGTACTCGTAGTTGTTGGCTCGCGCGATACTGAGCCCTATCGAGGTTAAGCACACAATGTGCATGTGGTACATCTAACTCACAACTAAAACCAACCCGCCTTCGTGAGACAAAAATGTAATTTTTATATAAAACTGCCCTTTCTACTCATGGTCTGTGTCTGTAGGAATCATTTTAAAATTAAGTCATTTTAATAATTAATAGTTTTGTCAGTTACCTTATTTGGATAAAATTACACTTATAGGCACAGATGTTGCAGCAGAAATGTTGATACAAAGTAACATTTTTATCTTATGCCAGGCCAGGCGTACTCCGCACTTTAGGTATGAAGCTACAAGTACATTGGCTGGCCCGGCTTGGCGGGCCAATTCAATGAAACGTGCCGAGTCAGAAGAGATAGAGTTACTCGTTAGAAAGAGAAGCGTGTTATAGGTGCATATAATTTTTGGGCAAGCAGCGCTGTGCAAGCTGAATTGCGCATTATTGCGTCACGTAGCAAGAGTAGCTATTTATTTGTGTCTTTGTAGAATGATCCTTCTATAAGTTAGTACTATTAATGTATTCTGTGCTTATGCCAAACATGTTTGAAACTATTGTTCAATCACGTCAGACTTAAGAGCAGGGAAAGACGGGAAGACAGTCAAATTGAAGTTGGAAAATGGAAGAACCTAAAGAAGCCTAGTTGACTAATTAAGCAGTATTTTGAAACAATCATTTCTAGTCCTTTTTCAAATTAACTCCGTTGAGATCTCTTCAAAAACAGTGATGTCCCAAAGGATAAGGCTCATCTACGTGCCAACAAAAGGTTGGGGCTAACTCAATGCACAAGTCTCCTGAGGCCAAACAAATTGGGCTATAATTCAAGAAATATGCTTTAAATAAAAATAGAATACTTTGAAAAAAATAAATATCTAACATACATAATTATATAACTTAGCTATTTACCAATGTGGCAGGCTGAGACGAAGGATCTTCACGTTACATTATGTTTAAAATAATATGTAACATGGACATTTCAACAAAAATTCAATACCGACTAAGGGTCTAGCGCGTACAACCTATATAAATGGTGCTATTATATTGTCACAAAAATGTTATAAATATTTTGAATCGGCAGTGCATGCATATTCATATAAACGCGTCACATTTTCCCGACAACATAATTTCACAATCGACAATGATAATGAACGCTAGGACTGGACATCGACGGGGTACAGTTTGATCGGTGTCATCGTCTTATCCGTCAAAACTGTCAAATAAAGAATATTAAAAATAAACAGCGTCTATTGGGCACAACCTACTTACAAGCAACGCTCGCGTCCGTCTATTCCTTAAAATAAAAACCGTATAGACGTATAAAAATATCTATATAGTTATAGTTTAAAACGAAAATCCGCTAACGCACAAGGAGAGCTCGCCCCGGTGAGAAGCGACTACACAGCGAGCCCCCCGCACGCCAACTCAAATGTCTTGTTAGTCCTGTTAACCTTGCTCTGTCGCTTACAAACACTATCCTACCATCTACGTCTTTCATTTAACTTCACAATAAAAATTTCAATCAATAAATACGACCAAACTTGAAATAATTCCTCGTCAGCAAACACAAGCGGTGACGTGGACGCGTGCGCCTAGTCATAATAACGTCCCCCCCACACTTACACTATAAATGCTTTGTTCATCACAAAAAAAAATTTTAAAACACAAGCGGCCGACAAGCAAAAATATATAAAAAAATCCATAACAGAATTCATTATAATCTCGAAAAATTATCAAAATATTGCATCGTGTTCACAGGTCGCCCGCCGTCTTGATTTCACATCTCACCGACATACAACCAAATCAATTGCGGCGAGCGACCGACAACAAAATAAATTAACACCGAATAGATGCTCGATACATAAAGCGCACACCGTCGGTACAAACATAACCGCAGCACTGTTCTTTCTCTCTCTCTCTCTCTCTCTAATACTATCGTTACGGAGCGCTCCGTCTCGGTCGCACCGCTCCCTCTACTGGCGCGTCTCCCCGCCACCCTCACACTACAATCACAGTATTTCTTTAAGCATTAAGGTCCAGACGCCTCGCGCGATCGCTAAAATGTGCCGTTCGCTGATTGTCATATTGTACTTTTATTGAACGTTTAAAGATCTCTGTTACACTGGTATGTAGAACAGATACAAGTTTCTAAAACATAGTTGCATGCTTAAATAATCCTTGACAGATTGTACGTAAACCTCAGCCAAGTGATCTCGCACTGAGGGTTAAAAATCTCTATTGATTGTTATTCCCTGGTAAGATTTCTTGGCAGTCGATTTAGTCGCCACTATCACTGCAGAATATTCTGATCTGTCGAGATTTAAGTCCCGTTATAGTTCAACCTCAATTTCTACCTTATGTAATTGTAGATTCTTTTAAGCTCCAATAACTTTAACATCTTCTTTTCCTGGCGTTTTACATCTCAGTGCAACCGAAATCATACAAATCAAATTCATACACATTTCAGCGTGCGGAGGCACCAGCGCCGGCTACAACATTTAACTTTATCTATCTCTAATATTAATAATTTACAATTACAAAACCAAACGCTACGTGTAACCGGCAGTCTTCGAGCCGTAGCTTCTGCGCGTTGGAAACTACGCCTAGTCTACGCACGACCCGCTTCTAGTTCGCCCGCGCCCGCCGCACAACATTATTTCAATAGCTGTTGGTGTCAGTGTAATTTACAGCAGAATTTATAGTTTGCTACTCTATGGTGGTTAATTTGATCTAAAACATACATTGAGGCGTTTAAGAGCTCTGTGTTCAGACTTTTGAGCTCTTTCACACTGCTAGAGTGTGATAGATCTTAGAACATGAATGCAACACATTTCAAGATTTGGACCTCTCCTAGAGATCTCATTAGAAAGATCAGAAAATTAGACACCAAAAACGGCTTTGATCTCATCTTTGATCTCTCCTAAAATCCTGAAAGAACTACCCAAAAAATGCAATGTTCCTGTCTTCTTTGTTCATTATATTTCAAACCTCGCACTTTCCAAGGATTTGGCAGGTATCCCAAATAAACTTAATCCACTAATCGGGAAAACCTGCGAATGAAGTGATATCACACCTGGCCCGTTAGCCCGACTCCAATTCTGTCCAAACTATGGAAGTTGTCTTAGATGAAGAAAAAGCAATTCCCGAACATCAGTTTGGCTTTAGAAAGGCACACGCAACAATGGAGCAAGGGCATAGAGTCTACAACACAGTGAGGATGTGCCTGGGAAGGAAAGAAGTATTCTTTAGCTCGGCAGCCTTCCTCGACGTCCAACAGGCATTTTCTCGCATTGAAATTGTATGTAATGGTTCTTTTTTTTTATCAATTTTATTTTTTATTTGAATTTGAGAAACCTCTTAATAGATTTATTAAATTTTTTCTTTATTTAATTTTGTAATTAAGTTGTAATTTTAATAGTAGTTTTCTGTTTTTTTGCTTTCGAGAGTGCATCGACACAGGCATAAGCCTAGTGTCTGCTCTATAGAGCTTTGATAACTTATGATAAACTATCATCACAGGCTTGTCCGTAGATTGGAGGCAGGGTGTCCTGGAATTAAAATAAATGGGACTAGCAACCACGAAGGCGGCTGATCGCTGGGATCACAGCACCTGCATGCAAAAATTACACCGAAAAAAACCTGCCTATAAGACCGATCGCAAGTAACCGTGCATTGCCGACGGCGGCGCGGGCGGCGGCAGCGCTACGGATAAGTGAAACGCGTCAGTAGAGTCCCGCACCGGTTAATTATTATAATATAACGTCACCGCGACGCCCGTCAACTTCACATCACACTCCAGTACGGAAGAGTTTAGAGTTTTAGTTGCCTCCACATTCTAAGAGCATGCAAAGTTTCTCAATGTTTGGTCTCTTAGTGCTGTCACGTGTATCACACCTTGGTGGACAAGTTACGAAGTGATTCCTCTGGATGATTTTAGGATCTTAGCCAACATTAGACTATTATGCCGGCCCCACAATGACTGGAAGCGTCGATACTGGAGGTGTGGCCGCGTCGCGGGCGTACAGACGGTCGACGGTTGGCTACGTGCTACTGAACTAGTGGTAAAGTTAAGTAGGCACTATGGACACTATGTGGTAGTGGGAGCGGCGGGCGCCGCCGGCCGCCGCTAATGCCCCCGAGCCGCCTCCTTCGCCGCCATGATGAGAGGCGTCAGCGACGCCAGCGGTCGCGCTAGCTTCAGGAACGGGTGCTGCAACAAATTTAAATTGGATTTATTTAAGAAATAAGAAATATTTATTTTTTCCCCCTGCAGCATAACATTATTTTTATTAAATACTAAAACACATTTAACAATCAAGAAATAACAAGGAAAAATTTATTAACACACACATTTAACAATTACAGAAGAGGGGGGAAAAAAGGACTAGACACAGCCTATGCTGAATCTAGTGAAGAATTCACTAGACTCAGCGCTGTATTTAAGTCCAGCCCATTTAAGCTTTATAAACATCTTTATGCATTACAAAGGTAACACGTAACTAAAGCACAACCACCGTGTTGTCGTTGTGGTGTGGTACGTGTGAGTTAAGCCTAAGAACTGAATCATGGTAGAGAGCGTTTCACATAAAAGTTCCCTTCGCCGTTATGTTGGCTCCACTGTCAGTGTCACTGTCAGTGCTTAAATTCGTGTTGCCAGATTGTGAAGATTATATCACGAAGGTGTGGATCTAAGCGGAGCCAACATAACGGCGAAGGGAACTTTTAGTTGAAACACTTTCTACAGATTGTCGACATAACCAAAATTCACTCATAAGAGTGATGACGAAGCTCACCTTGAGCAGGTCTAGCGCGGTGGCTCTCCGGTCCACGTCCACCTCGAGGCACTGGTCCAGGAAGTCCTGGAAGACGGCGCTCAGCTTCTCCTTCTCCTTGATGTCCGGCTTGCCGTTGGTCGCGATCAGGTAGAGCGCTCGCAGAGGGTTCTCGTTGAGGTACGGCGGCTCGCCTTCGATCATCTCGATAGCCATTATGCCCAGCGACCACACGTCCACCTGACCAACAATCAAATATATTTTTTTTAGACGGCAATTGTATTACTATGGCTTTCAAGGACATTTGGCAAAGGTTTGGATGCACTATAATGAACAGATCATCGGCGGTGAAGAGATCTAGGCTGGCTAGTCCAATCCGTTTTAATGGTGGGCATTGAGAAGCAGTCACCACCTCCTTAGGCGATGAAAAGTTTGGTAAAAAAAAAAAACGGGCTGACCTAAGAAAGAATGGGAATCTCTGCTGAGGCCCCACCATTGAGAAACAATTGTCAGGTTCAGCAACCACTGAACACAAGAGGAACACCAATATTTAAACTGCAGTAACTTCATATAAATCATAATTACCTTAGGCCCATATTGCTTCCGCGTGACGACCTCTGGTGCCATCCAATATGGAGTTCCAACCATCGTTGTTCTCTTGTTCTGCTCAGGTGAAATCTGGGCACAGAATCCGAAGTCCGCTGCAGAAAGACGTGTATTATTTATTAAACACAGAGCATATTTCTTTAGAATGAGGAAGGAAAGTAAAGAATCTAGCCAGCACTCACTGAATTTAATATAGGCTTTCGACAGTGTTCAAAATTATAGTATTAATGTTGCTAATTTAGTTACAAATGGGTGGTTGCAATGTCAATGCGATGCAACCATGGTTAATGGTTAAAACCTACAAATATCCATGAAACATATGGGACCAAAAACAGTACAACAATGTAACTGGTACAGCGTACAGCAAGAGTGCCACAAGGATTTAACTTAGGTCCATTTTTGTTCTTAACCACTCAGGCACCTGCAGAACTGAACAGTGCCGGAAATGCCTGTGGGACAAGATTGCCCCGGCGGAGGGATCAGCTTTCGGCATCAACACACTCTTTGAAATATTTAGAGTGGCCACTCGCTAGTCCCGGCCTCGATTAATACCCTCCTCTACTGCCGATGGGCCCGGATATGTTCGGTGAAGCCATCGTAAGCTTAGATCCACACCTTCCTTCCTCATACTAAGGATAAGGGAATAGAATAAGTCTCAATTATTATACTTCTAAAAATGGTGAAGATCTAATTATGATCTGATTGAATTTGTTGGCAACCTTGAAGAAAAAAATTAACTAACTTTTAGTGCACTTTGAGAAGGTGTGAAGTGCGCGCGCCGCCGCCGCAAATGCAATTCTAGAGTTATGTCATTATTGGAGGTGTTATCCACTACTTTATTCATTTTTTTTTTATTTAGGTGTGTCTACATAGAATCGCACCATACAATCAATTACTTAAAATTACTTAACAATTATTAGAAGCTATCTACAATTACGGACTAACACAACATGGTTAGTATGAATTTACGCTAGTACATAATGCTAACTTTATTTGTGATGTGCAATGTTCAACTCACAATTCGGAATCTAAACAAAGGTCAGTGCACTATAAGTTATATATAACTTTGTAGGAAATGTTGTAATGATCACAAGCATGCTAAATTTGCAATAGTTGTTCAGATGCTTTGTAAAAAAAAATCCTTGCCCATCGAATTGCATGGGCGAAAAGGTCGCGGCGTTTTAATGAGGCGGTCCTCGCGGTAAATGTTTGTATTATCACAAAATGTGTACACAACATAAAACGAGACAATACCTACACCTGCTGCTTCACCATTCGGAACCGGTGTAAAACTGTAGGTACCTTACCTTGCCCCTTACTAGGTGGTAGGCTCAAATTGTAGCCGACTGGGTTGATACCATCGTACTGGATGTAAGATGGCCGCATAGCAGCCTCGGTTGTGTTCTCCTATAGTCCAGTATAGCCAGCAATTCAGGGAAGTCTCCGGTATGGCACCTACCTTCTCGGAGGTGATATTGGCTGGTCGGAGCATGCGCTTTGGCCCCTCTGACTCATCCACCCATACCGGATTACATAAAAAAAAAGAACAAATATTGGTGACAGCACATACTGAGCTTGACTTGTCCGTCGAGTCCGAGCAGGATGTTGTCGCTCTTGATGTCGCGGTGTATCACGTGGTTGGTGTGCAGGAAGTGCAACGCCTGCAGCACCTCGCGGCACACCGCCGCTATCTGCCCCTCGTCCATGCACGTCTCCGTGACCACGTCCGTCAGCGAGCCGCCCGCGAGGTACTCCATCACCACCCACAGCTCCTGCCGGCCCCCACACCATACACAGTGTCAAGAGGTGCTTGTGTGAGGCCCGGACTCCATGCATCCGTTTCTCCCCGGAGTTGACTAAAATAGGCCACACCCACCGGTGCGAGCGACAGAGTGAGAACTTCATGCACCGTTTCTCACTCTGTCGCTCGCACCGGTGGGTGTGGCCTATTTTAGTCAACTCCGGGGAGAAACGGATGCATGGAGTCCGGGCCTAAATGCATTGAAATTATGAAAACCTTAACTTACTGGATGTAAGATGGCCGTATAGCAGCCACGGTTGTGTTCTCCTCTAGTCCAGTATAGCCAGCAATCCAGGAAAGCCTCCGGTATGGCACCTACCTTCTCGTAGGTAATATTGGCTGGTCGGAGCATGTGCTTTGGCCCCTCCGACTCTGTCACCCATACCGGATTACATAAAAGAAATCGGTTCTGCAGATCTTTCCTCCACAGAACCTATAGAACTCTGGAACGTTCCCACTGCCCACATATTCCCCCCAAGTAGTCTCGGGTTCTTCAAGAGGGGCGTGAATAGGCACCTGTCAGGCCGGCATGGCGTTCGCAACCCCCGCATGCGACCGAATATCACATGTCATCATTAGGCACCTTAAGCACAGATTACTTAATAGTTACTTCGTAACAGATAAATCACTCCATAGAAAAAGTTCCATACCTTCGGCTTTAATAGCCTACTGCTTCACGTCGCCAATCGCTGCGTGCGAAAATGTACCTAAACGATCGAGTGTAAAGTGCTTTATTGCTTTGCAGCTGCGCGCAGTTGCGTGTAGGTATGTTTCGCGCAGCTGACGAATTTCTACTGAAATAGACCGCCGGCGGCCCGCCGGGCGGTAGGTAGTTAACGCGCGCAAGTACATAGAGTGCGTGAGGCCTGCCTTAAGGGTGGCCCGGCGCCACATGCCGCGCTTTCTGTAAAAAAAGAAAATTATAAATGCTAGGTATACCTCGCTGACGAGGTAGCTGTCGAGGTAGTTGACGACATTGTTGTGCTTGTTCTCTCGCATCACGAGGATCTCGTTGATGATCAGCTCCTTCTTGGGCTGCTGGCCGAGATTCATCTGCTTGATGGCCACCTCCACGCCGGTCGATGTCTCGATCGCCGTGTACACCGTTCCCGACGCCCTGCACCCACAACCAGTTCATCATCAGTCATCTATGGGAGCACATGCTTCCCTCCATAATAGTACAAGTATAGAGTGTTCCAACTAAAAGTTCTTGTGATTGTGAAGATTATATTACCTAATAATGTAATCGGTATTTACCGTACAAAAAATACCGTAAATACCGATAATTACGGGTAAATCTGTACACATAGCAACCCTCAACGCTGTTTTGACAGATAGACAGTGGAGCCAACATAACGGCGAAGGGAACTTTTAGTTGGAATAATATTCGACGAGTTCACATGACCGACCGTGAGTATGAGTGTAAAACGACCCTCTCGTGCCGAATGCGGAAACTTAAGACAAGTTTACACTCTCCTTGTTGTTCTGATAGCATAAGCTGCTTTCATTGTAGGTCTTGAATTATGTGGTGATGCCTTTTTCGCATTGATAGACAAAAAGGGTAAACTCAGGACACAGAAACTGTTTACTTATCAAGGAACTCTTATTTCATTTGTTTTAGTTGTTATTATTAGTAGTTTTCAAGTCGTTTCAATACCTGTATCGTGCCGAGATAATCGGACGCCGAACGGTGCCGGGGCGCGGCTATTATCGAAACCGAACCTGGCAACATAATCTATAAACCAAGGAGAGTGCTCTTACGTGTTGTCATTGGTCGGGTTAAACTGCGCGCCTGCACCGCTCGCTCCCCATTGGCTGAGTAATGGCATTGGTTGTGTTGGACACTTCCGCTGTAATATATGTAATCTCTGGGTGTTCTCATTTTGCCTTGCTGATTAAAAGTCATGTTTTCCAAGTTCCTTCTATTATTTATTTTACTAAATCACCAGCACCTATTTCGAAGCTACAAGGGGCTCTGCACGCTCCAATACCTTTGACATTTTTGGAATATTTTTTTACCGGCCGGCGAACTGTCGTATGCGACCGACTGTGACCCTCCTCGGAAAAAGTTTGTGGAGACCGGTCTATTCATTACGTAGTGGCTAGTATAAATGCACTGACCCCTGTCCGATTTTCTCCATCTTGGTGTACTTGCGGTTGGGGTCGCCCACGCTCACGATGGTGCGTAGCCTCTCCAGGATCTCCTCGTCCGACATCTTCTTCTTCCTCTGTTGCTGCGCTGTCGACCGGCTGAAACCGACCCGCACATTATCAGAATTGCTTATTTTTATAAATAGGTTAATTTTTTTTTAGGATTGGTGAATGGCCAATTTAACTAAAGCTAAAAATGAAAATAAATCATCTTATTGAAAATAAGTATAAAAATTTACATAACATTTAAAAATATGTTTTTTTTTTTATGGAAACTGACACGGTTGGCTACATCACCTACAACATCCGTGATGTCAGCCCATAACACCGGGTGAATTTGGTGCCACGTCAGTTGTTCCCTTCGGTCGTGCCGGCTACACTGAACTGGACGGAAAACACAAACTATTTACATAGCCGTTTCGACCGACCTTTCATTCAGTGCGGTGGTACCAACCCGGGCGGGTTGAACCCTACCACCTAGTGATATAAGAAGGGAGTCATATCCCTTAGTCGCCTTTTACGACATACACGGGGAGAGATGCAGTGGGGCTATTCTTTTAAAGTACCGGCCCCACACGGTACAATGTTATACAGTTTTCTTCAACAATCTGTATGCAGCAGTAAAAACATGACTCATGAAAATTCCAGTTTCTTCATCTTTATGTTTTTAAACACTAGCAATACCCGTCATTAATTAATCGGTGTTTTAGGCTTTTAACCCTTTGTGTTTCTCAAAGGCCGATCGGCCTTCGAACATTACGCTACCGTTGACTTCCCCAAAGGTCTATCGGCCTCATACATAAACATTGTCTAAAATATTGATAATAGCTACTTAAATTTGTGGTTTTCCGCATGGGCATTAGGGAAGGGTACGGCAAAAAAAAAAACGTATAGAAAATTTTGCATTATTATTATTTTAAAATCAAAAGACAACCAATTTTAAGCAAAATACAAAACACGGAAACGGAGATAAATCAGCTATATCACCAAAGACATCTGAATGTGACTGAAACTGCTGCTGCAGGCATTATTAATTTTATATGTAAAGATTTAATTGTTTTTGTTTAATATGAATTATGAGGGGCATGTAGTAATTTATCTGCAGAACGCAGAAATTAATACAAACAACATTACCTCTATGTCTATGGTCACAGAGTAAATTTATCTATGTTTATTCACTAAGTTTATCTATGCCTGGCACAGGCAACCAGTGTTGTCAACTCGGCTACTACAAAATATGCTACTGTGGTGTTACAAAAATGCTGATAATACGCTAACTTTATTTTCGAAGTGCCAAAAAATTATACCCGGGGTCCCGGGTATTCTAGGAAATTTTACCCGGGTACGAAATTGCCTGTAAACCCGGGTACCCGGGTAGAAAACCCTACTTATCACCCAAAAAGGAAGATAAAGACGGATAAGACGTAGGTACCCGGTGTCGTTGGTTGTGGTGGAGATTGGCTGCGCTCCGTTCGCCGCGGGTGGCGGGTGCGCGGCGAGCGGGGGCGGCGGCGCGGGGGCGGCGGGGGCGGGCGGCGTGTGCGCCGGCGCCGGGTTCTTGTTGCGGTCCAGCGAGCACGGCGTCACGATCGACACCTGTGTTGTGATACAAGTTTTATACATTTCTGACACGGTTTGGCTACATCACCTCCAACATCCGTGATGTCAGCCCATAACACCGGGTGAACTAGGTGCCAAGTCATGCCATGTGAAATGAAGGGAAGCACCCTTCATTTCATGTCGGCTACACTGAACTAGCAAAGTCCTATTCAAATAAAGTTTTTAAAAAAGGACACCTATTCTGGAAGTTGGTTGGCGAGAAGACATAACATGGAGTGGTTAAAACCACCTCTTTCGGGAACTCTGAAAATTCCTGGAAATAACGGGATTTCAAAAATATTTCCTGGTACTGATATACTTAATTTCAAGTATATTTTTCCAATTTGTAGGAACAATTTGAACCACTCCATGTTATGTCTCCTCGCCAACATTAGGTATTCATACTGTTACCTATTCCGATCCCTGATTATTATATATAATTGGTGTAGCTCTGCTGTAGTGCAAATATACCCCAGTGTGGCCTCACCTTTAGTTTCAGCATTAAATAATGTTACTAACAGAGAGGGTAGCACTAAAACCCTGCAAGTGAAAAAAAAACTAACCGGATGTTGCGCGTGCGTGAGATGCGGGTTGTGCGTGGGGGTGGCGTGCGCGGGGGAGGGGGGCGCGGGCGCCGGCCTCGTCGGAGCGACCTCCTCCTCAATGGGCTTCGTGTACTGCAAATACAAACATAACATAGCGTCACGCCCGTTTCCTGGCGGGGTAGGCAGAGACAACGGATCTCCACGCGCCGCGATCCTGACACACCTCTGCCGCATCTTCCATTCTCATAATGTTCTTCGTACACGCTCGTAGGTTACGAGTACTACGCGCTTGACCCTTTTTGAGCACATGCCCGATCTGGTCCAGGTACGTGCGTCTATAGCAGCTTTTGTTTTTTTTTTTTTTGGAAACTGACACGGTTGGCTACATCACCTACAACATCCGTGATGTCAGCCCATAACACCGGGTGAACTAGGTGCCATGTCAGTGCTTCCCTTCGATCGTGCCGGCTACACTGAACTGGACGGAAAACACAAACTATTTACATAGCCGTTTCGACCGACGTTTCATTCAGTGTGGCGGTACCAATCCGGGCGGGTTGAACCCTACCACCGAGTAAGGTAGGAAGGGCAGCCGTTCCCAAATAGTGGTATTCCCAGGCTAAGATAAGTGGTAAGCGTGGGAGCACTTGACGGCCACGTTTGCCTCTATAATCTTAAGTAAAGGACAGGGGCGTATGTTATTATTAGTGAAAATTATCTCCACTGATGAATGGTTGATGATCTCCACTGACATATTTCATAGTAAAAATAACAAGCATATGAAAAATAAATTTAATTTTGCTCAGGGGTACTTGGGTCTCAGGAAACTCGCTGACGGGTACCGATTAAAATATAATTGAGAACTCTTGGTCGATGACGACCCTTTCCGACTCTTCCACTCACATTCGCTAAATAAATTTCTTTCGCTAGTCTCCTCCTATCATCCATTCTTCCAGCATGAGCGAACCACCAAAGAAGCATTCCTCTCTCAATTTTTATCACTATATCTTCTTTCAGACCACAGCACTCTCGCACTACACTATTTCTCAGTCTATCTTCATCGATCGTCGACTATAAAAGACTTCATAGTTAAACTGGAATAAACTCACACAGGATGTGATTGACTCCCCAAACACAAACACCTTCAAAAACTGATTAGATAAATACATAAAAAGTACATCAACAAACAAATAGCCACAGTGCCCAAGTACGAAAACTAAAAATAAACAAAAAACAAACTATAAAAAAAAACTTTATCATTCATTATCTGAAAAAAAAAAATTTATATGAACACATCAGATAGAGCTGCTTGTTAATAAAAAAAAATAAAAAAGGAAAAGTAGGTGACAAGATTAGACTGACTATGCTCTTGGTGCGCTCGGGGCGCGAGGGCGGCGGCGGCGGCGGCTCGGGGTGCTCCGTGTCGGTTGGCGTGGACGAGGACGGGCTGGAGGACGAGACGCGGGATACCGATGAACCTGCATACCATAGACAATCAATTACTAAGGTTAGATAACTCGCATATATCGATGCACTATCAAATAAAATCAAAATAAAAAAAAAATTTATTAAACCAAAAAATATGCTTACATTAATGGTCTCTGTCCCCTACACTAGTCTAGGCAGACTGTGCCGTAGAGTAATAAAAAAATACTTGGTAATATGGGTGGATGCGTGAGGGTGTTAGTGGTGTGTGTGCTATACAATGCAAGAGATCGGCAAACTTATACCATCACGTTGTTTCACGACAATCGAGGTAAGCAGTGTAATCGGTGCTGAGCCCACTGCCCCATGGTTCGGATTCCATGTAAAAATGTAAGTGAATCGGGTTGTCTGGAGGAAATTACCTAAGGCAATAAACCATTGGCACGCATTAAGTGGCATAAAGTGTATTATTATTGCTATTAACCATTGGAGCGTCGGTGTTCCGGCATATGGAACAGCGCAAATAGTACGTCCAGCTTCGCGTTCCATATGCTGGAACAGCAACTTTGGCATTGAAATATGCACTCTTATAATATGAGGACAAAGTTCAATTATACTTCTAAAAATAGGTGAAGATTTGTCCTTCTCGATATGATTCAATATTGCAAGCAATAGTGACGCTCCTCGGAGTGTAGTGGGTCAAAACAAAACATCACCTCATCAAGTACCGCATTCAACCCAGGATTTTGAATAAAAAAAAGGTCAGTACAAATCAAGTTATGGATAACTTTGTAGGAAATTTAGTAACGATTTCAACCATACTAACTTTGCTATAGGTGTTCATATATTTTTTTCGAAAAAAGCGTATTCCCATAACCTTTCCCTCGACCTTTCCCTCGCGCCCCGAGCGCGCGCGGATCACACGACGCGGTAGGCGTTATTTCGAGGCGGTTATACGACGCTTGAGTGGTTAAGAATGGACATCACAGAAGCGAGCGCTACTAACCCGAGTGCGTGGTGTGCATCTGAGCGGAGGTCATGTACTTGGAGGGCGGCGGCTGTGTGGCGCTCGCGTCGTACCACTTCAGCACGTCCAGCACCGCCTGCGGGTTGCTCTTCTGCTCCTGCTTGCTGATGTTGGAGGCCATCAGCAGCCGCGCCCACGCCTCGGGCATCCCCTGCAATATGCATGCTTGAAAGACGCCCGTCGGTGCCGGCAGAGCGAACCGCTCTGTTCCTAGACCACGGGGAAATCGCGCCGGCAGGCCTCACGCACTCTATGTACTTGCGCGCGATAACTACCTACCGCCCGGCCCACCGCCGGCGGTGAATTTCTATGGGCTGCCCAAAGAATATAAACAGGCGAAGCTGCAAAGCAATAATGCACTTTACACTCGATCGTTAAGGTACATTTTCGCACGCAGCGATTGGCGCCGTGAAGCAGTAGGCTATTAAAACCCGAAGGTAGGAACTTTTTCTATGGAGTGATTCATCTGTTACGAAGTAACTATTTAGTATAAGTTTACGGATGGCACGCCGGCGCAAGAGAGAGAGATGCGTTGAGAGCGCCTTTCTAGAATTTGTGCTACGCAGATTCCGATGTATGTTTATCACCTCAACCAGTTGTAGCAACAGTTTGGGATAGTTCTCACATGACTATCGGATAAACACCAAAGGTAAGTACCAGTGGCGGCTTTGACCAATAAATTTTAGTGAGGCGACTAAAAATCCACCTACATAGCTTAGACCTGAAGTTTGAGTACCAACACGATGGATCTAGCACCAGTGGTTCTCGAGTTATGACCAAAACAAAAGTTCATGTGACAGATGGATAGATCTCACCGAGACCTGAAGTTTGAGTACCAACACGATGGGTCTAGCACCAGTGGTTCTCGAGTTATGACCAAAACAAAAGTTCATGTGACAGATGGATAGATCTCACCGAGACCTGAAGTTTGAGTACCAACACGATGGGTCTAGCACCAGTGGTTCTCGAGTTATAACCAGAACAAACGTTCATGTGGCAGATGGATAGATCTCACCGAGACCTGAAGTTTCAGTACCAAAACGATGGGTCTAGCACCAGTGGTTCTCGAGTTATGACCAAAACAAAAGTTCATGTGACAGATGGATAGATCTCACCGAGACCTGAAGTTTGAGTACCAACACGATGGGTCTAGCACCAGTGGTTCTCGAGTTATGACCAAAACAAACGTTCATGTGACAGATGGATAGATCTCACCGAGACCTGAAGTTTGAGTACCGACACGATGGGTCTAGCACCAGTGGTTCTCGAGTTATGACCAAAACAAAAGTTCACGTGACAGATGGATAGATCTCACCGAGACCTGAAGTTTGAGTACCAACACGTTCGCAGTTCGCGCGCGCCCAGTTGCAGCCGAACTTCGCCGAGCGCGCGCTCCCCTGCCCGCACTACACCCCGCAGCGGACTTCATTCGTTCTCGTACTCGTGTGTGCCCATAGGGTTTATAAAAGGAGCGCAGCGACGTATTGATATTCCTATGATAGAATTTTGCACATAATTTGAAAAGGTGCCAGGAGAGCAGCCGAGAGAGGCCGTGGGAGCTGTGTGCGCGGGAAGAAATATTATGTGACATGTTATGTTATTTACAGAGACTCTTACGTATCTACCGATTGGACCCTGGTACTTCAACATCAATCGGACCACAAAATCGTTACCTTTTTGGTAGGGTTGACCGTGGTGGGGAGCTGTGCGCGGGAAAAAATATTGTATGACATGTTATGTTACTTACTGAGACTCTTATCTACCGATTGCACCCTGGTACTTCATGAGCGCTCGCCGCTCGTCTAGGCGAGCGCAGCGACGTAATCGTTCTTATGCAGCAGGATTTATTAGCGCCTCAATTATTGCTAGGTAAATGCCACGAATTCAAAGCGATATGAGCCGGATGTGTCCGGCCGGCCCCGGCGTCTCACCCTCAGCCCTCACCAACTGTGCACAATTTCATGCAATGTTTTTTCCCGCGCGTGCGGCTCCTTGTCATAGCTGTGTCCCTGGTACTTTTTCAAATTATGCGTTTGTGCTGTATGACATGTTATGTTATTTACTGAGACTCTTATCTACCGATTATACCCTGGTACTTCAAGGGAACACAGAGCGCTCGCCGCCCGTCTAGGCATAGTTAAACCACACAAGTTAGCCGTCTTCATACA
The DNA here is from genome assembly GCA_946902875.1 of Nematopogon swammerdamellus. Classification (NCBI taxonomy): domain Eukaryota; kingdom Metazoa; phylum Arthropoda; class Insecta; order Lepidoptera; family Adelidae; genus Nematopogon; species Nematopogon swammerdamellus. Next base: position 24,475,314 of record OX336336.1, read on the forward strand.
AACGCGCCGATTTCGCACTCACACAAGCGCGCGCCTGCGCACGCTGTCTGTACACAACCACTACATGCATTCTCACTGTCTCTCGCGCGTAGTCAGTGATGGTCGCCCCGCCCCCGCGTTCGGTGACGCACACCACGTGACGGCCGCTGCCTGCCGCCTGCCGCTTCCCGATAGAAAGTATTATTATTCGAATTTTATTTTATTGCACTAACATAATGGCTCCGCGTTTCTGCAGTGTGTATGGCTGCATGAATAGATCAGGCTCGAATCTCGAGTTAATAATATTCTCATTACCTGCTGCCATCGAAAGGTAAGTAACATAAAAAATATTATTAAAGTATGTAGTTAAATTATGTAAGTTATTAATACGAGTAGGTACTAAGCGAAGGAATTGACTTGAGACCTGGCTCAGTAACGTCAGAGCAAAGTACCTATTAGATTTAATTAGTTATTACTTATTAATAGGTAGGTACTAGCTGCAAAAACCATTCGCGAACCCCGGCATCGGGCGCGGCCGCGCGGCGCACGTGAAGGCTGCGCCGTGCGCGGGCCCGCGGTTGCCGACTTGTTCAGACTTGTTAGTTAGAGATATCACGCACAAGCACAACGCAATTTCGCGCGGTTTTGTCTTCTATAAATGGCCACAGCTCCTACCGCGGACACTTTCATGACTGCTAGCGACCAATCAAGTTATTAAGTAATTCATTAAAATAACAAAAATAAAAATATAAGTTATTAAGTAATAATAAAACAAAATTAATAAATACATTTTAAAATTATTTATTTGATAATTTTTTTATTAAGATTAATAATTATATTAATCTATAATTCTAAATGTATTTTCTATAATTTTTATAGTTATAAATTTTTTGCCCACTTATTAGTTCTCTCCATCGTCCGCGACTACGAAATGGTTGTCCAAAGACGGACGTGAGTTAAAGTTGAATTTTGACATTGCATAAATTTTTGGGAGGTTAAAGTTAAAAAAAAATTTTACCCGACTGCGCGAAGCAAAAATTAAGGGTTATCTTTTTAGCAATTTATGTGTGTGTATGTTTGTTTTTACGTATGTTCCACCGTAGCGCCAGAACTAAGCATCCGATTATTGAGTGGGGTATCGTTGTCAAGGGCTCAAACATCAAAATAACATCGTTCACTGTCTATCGAAAATACAGCTTTTGAAAATATACCTTAACGCCAGTATATAATAAATCTATGACAACTCATATATTCTATTAGAGTAAAATTTTGGGAGCTGGCTCTTGGTCTATAAATAAAAAATACATAAATGTACATAATAATTTTAAAGAATAGCATTTCCACCATGATGGGCTCACTGCCTGTCAATTGTGTTAGTGTTGTGAGTTGTGACATCCCTGGAGGCTCGGCGCAGCGTAGGTAGTTATTTTAAAAATGGCCTCCAGTTATCTTACTCGTCTTCTTTTACTATGGTCTAGGCGAGCGCAGCGACGACGTAATCGTTCATGCAGCAGGATTTATCAGCGCCTCAATTGCTAGGTAAATGCAACGAATCCAAGGTCAAACTTTTGTCTCTACGAGGTGAAGCGATATGAGCCGGATGTGTCCGGCGTCTCACTCACCAACTGTGCACAATGTCATGCAATGTTTTTTCCCGCGCGTGCGGCTCCTTGTCATGGCTGTGTCCCTGGTACTTTTTCAAATTATGCGCTGTGCTGTATGGTGCTGTCGGCATTTGCGCCAACACACGCACGTGGACAAGTACATGTGTATATGCACTAACACATCTTTGGCACCGAATATATATCGCAGAGCAAATGGGTCAGAACGCCACGAGATCAGTATTTCGTTCGTCGCCTCTAAGGACCCCTCTCGCACCACCTCCCCGCGCCGCACCGCCGGCTCGCCTCCGCGCCGCGCCGCCGCCGTGCGCCGTTCGCTTTTTGTTCTCTGATCGATCAGTTTGGATGGACTTTTTTAAAATTTTCTTTCATGGTATTTTGAATTTTTTTTTTCTTTATCTTCAAGATAATTAAGTGAGGCGGTGCTTCACTTGCTTCACCTGGATAACCGCCACTGGTAAGTACTGACACTGCACCTATTTCCAACTGGAACAAGACTGTACAGGTCAGGCAGGCGAAAGTACTATAAAAAAAAGTATTGTGGCTTGTTTGATTGTGGAAAATATGATTCTTTATTGTCATTGAAATCCTATTAAAAATAGCATGGATGAGGAGACAAATATGCCCCTTCTCTAATTAGCGACTCCCTGACAACATTAAGGAACTAATCACAACAGGGGCCCGGGGCGGCGAATACGCAACTTGTAAAAATGTCTATACAACTAATTACATCAACTGCCGCTTGTCTTTACTAATTCTCGTACGCGCGTGTCCTGCGCGTACGCTAAGGGCGCCTGTTACGAGTAGTCCCTAATAAAGAAATAATAAAAAAAAATGTGTACTACAATGTGGGCAAATGTGGTTTTGCCAGGCCTCACGCACTCTATGTACTTGCGTGCGCTAACTACCTACCGCCCGGTGGACCGCCGGCGGTCTAATTCAGTAGAAATTCATCAGCCGCGCGAAACATACTCTACGCCCACGCAACTGCGCGCAGCTGCAAAGCAATAAGCACTTTACACTCGATCGTTTAGGTACATTTTCACGCGCAGCGTGAAGCAGTAGGCTGTTTAAAGCCGAAGGTATGGAACTTTTTCTATGGAGTGATTTATCTGTTACGAAGTAACTAGTAAGTATTCTGTGGTTTTGTTAGCAGCAACAATAACACAACACACAATCCAGCCAATCCTACAGCATTTAATTTTAGATAAAAGTTATACAGAAAATTAAAAAAGAATACCAAAATAAATAAAGACAGCCATTTCTAAAAATGTCTGATGCAAACACTTTTTATAACTCCCCAATTAAACACCTTTTAAAATTGTTTGTCACTGAAAAAACAAAACTCAAGATGAAACAATTCTACAGCGAATCATTTGATAGCAGGTGAAACATAGGCAACTTCGTAACACTCCCGAGTGTATTCAGAAAGACAGAGTTTTTTCTCCAGATTTTTACCAAGTTCTTCCTCGGTCTAACCCAGGGGTTCTCAAACTTTTTTTTTTCAGGTACTACTAAAACCAATTTGTTTCGCGGTGTACCACATTTACCTACAAGAAATTAATAATAATACATTATTATCTCCTTGGATAATACATTCTTAACTCTTTGGAGGTTAGTATCACACCAAAGTGCAATTAATGATTCTCTTTCCTCGAATGTAAGGATCTCGGAATCGAACCTAAAAATTGATTTCTTATCGATTTTAGTTATATTTATATTACTATAATCATTTGACAGTTGGTTTTTATATGGCTAAGAACATCAGAATTCAAATTATATATTTATGTTCATCAACAAAACTTTCTAAATTAGGATTATGGCACTTTTATTACCGCTTATTACATTTTGTAGAGCACAATATTTCATTTTTCGCGTACTACCTCGAAGCAGTCCGCATACCACTGGTGGTACGCGTACCATAGGTACTGTGTGGGGTCGGTACTTAATAGGAATAGTCCCACTGCATCTCTCCCCGTGCATGTCGTAAAAGGCGACTAAGGGATAAGCGGCCTGCAGACACCCCGGTCGACTTGTGGCTTCCATGGAAGACATAGGCTGGCTAGGGTAGCTGGAGACTGCGGGGTTTTGCACGAAGGTCCCCAACCAAGCGGGATTAGTTTGCAGGCCTAGAGCCAACCCCAAACCAAAACAACAACAACAACAACGCGTACCATAGACTGAGAACCGCTGGTCTAAACTGCAGTTCTGCGTCACAAAATATATGCATATTTCTGAAGCTAGGACTTCAACATGCGGGAGAGCAAGCGGAATATTCCAAAACAAGCATGCAGAACACAACGTGTAAGCTTTTTACTTACTGTCATAGGCAGCTTGAAACAAAAGTAAAAATGGTGCATCGAGCTCAATCACTTCCGAGTACGCCACTCACTAACCCCATTCACTGTCATTTACTTTACGGGGTCCAACGATAAAAACGTCTCAGCTACATACAAACGATGGATGTAGAGATGCGTAATCTTCTAAATTACATTTAACCTACATCATGTCAACATCGGAAACTATAGCTTTACTATGATAAGTCTTCGATAAGATAAATCTTCGTACGTGTGATCATGAGGAGTGGAAGTCAGTCTCTTCAAGAATCTAGGGCTGCCAAGATCGACGCTAAGCTGAGAGAGCTTCTTCTATTGAGAGAGCTTCGAAAACGTCACTGGAAGCATCCTACAGAATATGGATAGGTAGAGAGAGGGAGGTCGAGAGCGGGACTGGTGGTTTCCCCGCGTCCTAGTCAACACAGTCTAGCTGACGAGGGCTTGATGCGAGCCAAAACGTGAAGCATGCGTGGGAAATTTAGAGGGGCCACTCGCTAGTCCCGACTTCGCTTAACACCCTCCTCTACTGCCGATGGGCCCGGATATGCTCGGTGAAGCCATCACACACACAAGGTGTGGAACTAAGCTTCGTTCCACACCTTACCTTTAGCCTGCGGTCTTAACCAGTCGTCGACTATCATCATCCATAGAGGGTTTTGTCAATATTATGTGGGCAGATTAAAATTGCTAAATATTGCTTAATACAGGCATGCAAACGTATAAGCTATTTGATTTGACTGCTTTGTTGTTAATAAAGGTTAATATTTTGTTTACATATATCAGCAGACCGAAGTTAATCAAGTGACAACACAAACAAAGTATCTGAACGTATTTGAACAAAGTATCGCCAGGCCTCACGCACTCTATGTACTTGCGCGCGCTAACTACCTACCGCCCGACGGGCCGCCGGCGGTCTATTTCAGTGGAAAATTCGTCAACCGCGCGAAGTATACATAGACGCTCGCCCACGCAACTGCGCGCAGCTGCAAAGCAATAACTACTTTACACTCGATCGCTAAGGTACATTTTCGCACGCAGCGATTGGCGATGTGAAACAGTAGGCTATTAAAGCGCGAAGGTAGGAACATTTTCTATGGAGTGATTTATCTGTTACGAAGTAACTATTAAGTAATCTGTGGTATCGCTGTCTCTGTTCGCCACGCGCACTCCCCACCAGCGCAAGAGGGACAGCTGCACGCTCTCAGCTAATATACCTACAAATTACGTCAAAATAGTTTTTCCGGGATTATGTTTTCCCGACCCTTAAACGTTGTTCGATTTTTTAAATTCTTTTTTTGTTGTAATAAGGGCAGTTCAATCTATCTTTTTTATTCTTCTTGATATCCAAAGCTTAATGAACTTCGTGACATAAACAAATTAAAAATGAACATTGCATTTTTCGTTCATTCAAAAAACCAATTAACTCTGGCGTCGTATATTTAATATAAAAAAAATAATAACAGGTACGTATATTAGACTGTCCTTATAACAAGAAAAAAGTATTATAAAAATCGGTCAAGGTTTAGTGGCTGGGAAAACATACGCCCCAAAAGACGATTTTGTGTGGAGAAAAATAGTCATGTGAATAACCTGTCTCCTCTTAATCTTCCCTTTTATCGTTTAAAATATTCCTCCAGCTCACTAGAGACATACGAAGAACAAATATTATCTTAGTAAAGCTTCAACAATCGCGCTCTTGACTTCAATAGTAATTCTACAATAAGATACAGTCTTCATATGTGAATTTTACACATCCAGAGTGTCCCAGCTCGAGTGGATTTGTTTACCACTGCAGGATTCCTCATTTAATATTATAAGCATTAAAAAATTTATGAAATAAAAAAAAAATCTAACATTAGAGTTGAAGGCGGTCGGTTATTTTTGCTTGCTTTAGCACCGCCTTCAACTCTAGGGTCCGATTTTTTTTTATTTCATACATTTTTGAAGGCGGTTTTTTATATATATTTTTTTTAATAGTTTTTATTTCACACTTTTTTTTTGTAATTTTTTGCTATTAATGTACTCGGCGGAATCGCTCGGCCTTCCAATCCGATCTTGACCAAATTAAAATGGGACCACACGGGAAGCACCAGCTTTCAAATAAAAAAAGAATTTTCAAAATCGGTTCACCCAGTCGAAAGTTCTGTGGTAACAAACATAAAAAAAAAACGGTTGAATTGAGAACCTCCTCCTTTTTTTGAAGTTGGTTAAAATAAAACAAAGTAGCATTTTTTCCTAGTACAGTAGAGCCTTGATAATCCAAACTACCAAAAAACTGCCCCTCTTCGGACTCACGAAGCGTTCGGATTATAGTATGTTACATAGACAAATTAAATAAAACAGCTGAATACTTTGAATGAGAAAGAAAGTTGCAGACACTCCATCTTTCAAACTGTCCAATCAATTTGGCGCACTTTTCAGCTATGATTAAAGTCTTATGTTGTATATTTATAACCAAAAATAACAATACGGGGAGTACAGCACAGAGTAAAGCGGACAGTGGACACGTCGAAATAACCAAAAAACGGCGCGCGAGTGCAGCGAACACGTGGCGCGCGAGTGAAGCGCAGAGTACACGTCGCAATAGCTTGTTTATAGCTAAGAAAAAAAACCTAAGTTCACGGCGGCTTCCCATCGGCGGGCGAGAGGGGGTCACTTGGCTCTATTCGGATTATAGAGGCGTTCGGATTAGCCTGAGTACGGATTATCGAGGCTCTACTGTATTCATATTTTTCGGTATGATATGAGGTTTTATATGTTAGGAAATGCGTCGCCAAAAGCATTTCCCGGCAGCAAATAATGCGTGTCGAGCTTTAGAAAGAGACAATCCTTAAACAATCAGTAAAGCGTTGTCCCTGTCGCGCAGAGACGTGCGAGTTCGTGCGACAGTGACGACGCTCTACAACCGGGTCGTCTCTTTCTAAAGCTCGACAAGAAGATGTGGAACTCAGCTTGCGATGGCTTCACCGAAAATATCCAGGCCCATCGGCAGTAGAGAAGGGTGTTAATCGAGGTCGGGACTAGCGAGTGGCCACTCTAAATTTCCCGCGCATGCTTCACGTTTCGGCTCGCGTCAAGCCCTCGTCAGCTAGTCTGCGTTGACTAGTACGCGGGGAAACCACCAGTCCCGCTCTCAACCTCCCTCTCTCTACCTATCCATATTCTGTAGGATGCTTCCAGTGACGTTTTCGAAGCTCTCTCCATATATGAGCTTAGCGTCGATCTTGGCAGCCCTAGATTCTTCTTCATTATTCGCTGTCAGGAACCGTACAACATCGGAAACTGACCATTTAATGGTGATTATCTCGATAATCCTAGAAAAGGAATCTCAAAATCGAGAGTAAACAAATTATTTAAAAAACACACTCTTATAAAGCTTATTCAACGAGGAATCCCGTGGGGGTTAAGCAAATCTCGCTGAATTGGGACAGGCTGTATAATTATTCCGCAGACACAACTCCTATGGAGTTTTAGTCTATCTACAGCAGTGGTTCTCAAACTTTTTTAGCTGACGGCGCCCTTAACCCGTTCAAGAAATTGTGCGGCACATCGCTTCAATATTCGGTTGGTGTCTTTCATAGGCATCATATCTGAACTGTGATAAACGAATCATGCAAATATGTAAATCAAGTAATATTTCCGAAAGGAATAAAAAACACAATTTTGCGATGCGTAAAAGTTACGCATCGAAATGTAAATGTTTCATTATTATTTCGATTAAGTATGTAGGTATGTAAGGTGTAAATAATTAAATTCAAAATAAGTATAAAAGTACACCGTGGTCCAAAATAACGTTGACAAAATTTAAAAGATCATATTTCAAAAATGGAATGCGTTGCATTCCATTTTATTTTTGTCTATGGTTTTTTCATTCGTTGGCGATATTTTAATATTGTTTGTTGGCTAAAAAGTGTTAAAATATATTTATTACGCTATGTCAGAGCAGCGTGGAGCCATAATTTCATTGTATGAACGTGGAAAGCGGCAGTGTGAGATAGTGAACATTCTTGGTGTTAGTCGTCAGCTAGTTTCTTTGGCAATTAAACGCTATGTTGAGCTCGGCAACATCGGAGACCGTCCTGGGAGAGGACGTAAGCGCACTGTTCGAACTTCTAGGAACCAACACATTATCAAACAAAGATTAGTCCGGAATCCACAGACAAAGGTGAGAAAAATGTCGCGAGACATGGGGATAAGTCGCTCCACCGTGCAGCGTATAGTGAAATATGATCTCCATTTGGTACCATACAAACTCAGAAAAGCGCAATTGCTTACAGAGAAAGACAAAAAAGTTCGCCTTGAGAGATGTCGTTTGCTTAAACAACGCTCCGCTGCTTCGAATTGGAAAAATATCGTATTCCCTGACGAAATTTTTTTTTCGATAGAACAAGCCCATAATCACCGAAATGACAGGATCTGGTCTTCCACTCGTCCTGGAGCTGCTGCAGTTATTCCACGTCGCCAAAACGCGAAAACAGTTATGGTTTGGGGTGCAATTTGCGCCACTGGCAAAACTCCCCTCGTTTTTGTAGAAAAAGGTATCAAAATTAACCAAGAAAATTATCGACGAGACATCCTTGAATCTGTGGTTCTTCCTTGGAGTCAACAGCACTTTGGTAACCATCCATGGATATTCCAACAAGACTCTGCTCCAGCTCACAGGGCCTTAAGTGTTCAACAGTGGTGCAAAAGCAATTTCCCTGATTTCATCAGCTCAAAAGAATGGCCACCCTACTCGCCTGATCTGAATCCCATGGATTACAGTTTATGGTCAATGTTAGAGGCAAGGACCTGTACTACACCTCATAGAACTGTTGATGACCTGAAGGCTTCTCTTACACGCGAGTGGGACAAAATATATGTTGATGAGGTGCGGAAAATTGTGGAAAATTTTACCAAGCGTTTGACTCTTTGTATTCGCGCTAAAGGAGGTTATTTTGAAGACAAATAGGAATTCTTGTATAAACTAAGTTGTATTTTTATAATTTATAAATTAATTTAATTCAAGTTTAAAGGTAATAAAATTATTTCAAAAATCACTTGTCAACGTTATTTTGGGCCACCCTGTAATGTACCTACATTACTTTTATACTTATTTTGAATTTAATTATTTACTACTAGTGAGTGGCTCTGTGAGCTGTAGACCTCGCGAGTCTGTTTTTGTATAGCTATATACGCTTCGCTCGCGCTTCGCGCTCGCTCGGTCAAATAATGTCCACTTTTTCGCGGCACCCCTGGCGTAGGTTCGCGGCACCCCGGGGTGCCGCGGCACCCAGTTTGCGAATCACTGATCTACAGCATGCTTTGATGCTAAAATATCATCATCCGTTTCTTTATTGATGCTAAATTGTCATCATCATCTACAGTTTTGCTAAAACATAAATCGCGCACAACTGAATTTTTTCTGCATCGGCGAAATTAATAAAAAAAATTTCCAATTTGTCGCGTACGTGCAGTTTTTTGGTAACGAAGCGCTCTGCGTGCGACATGAAGCTGTAAGCGTTGCCATTCTGTCGTCCGATTGAGTTTAAGGCTCTGTTCACATCTCAGCAGTTCGGAGTCACTTCGTACTACACAAAAAGGGGTAAAAAGGTTGTACATAAACGTACTAATAGCCTATTATTATTTTGGGATACTAATATTAGTATCACAAAATGAATGTTAGGTAATAACGAAAAAATAAATTTTTGAAGTGTAAAAGTATTAAGTATCATTTTAGGCATAAACAGGAAAGAAGGTAAAATAAAAATTGCCCATGAAAATTATTATTTTTGTTTTTATGGAAACAAATGTGGATTCTTTATTCGTACCGTGTGGGGCCGGTACTTTAAAACAATAGCCCCACTGCATCTCTCCCCGCGTATGTCGTAAAAGGCGACTAAGGGATATGATTCCCTTCTTATATTACTAGGTAGTAGGGTGTAACCCGCCCGGGTTGGTACCACCGCACTGAATGAAAGGTCGGTTGAAACGGCTATGTAAATAGTTTGTGTTTTCCGTCCAGTTCAGTGTAGCCGGCACGACCGAAGGGAAGCACTGACGTGGCACCAATTTCACCCGGTGTTATGGGCTGACATCACGGATGTTGTAGGTGATGTAGCCAACCGTGTCAGTTTCCATAAAAACAAAAAAAAAAACGGTTCCTCATTCATATCACATTTTCAAGTCCTAGTTTCAAGGGTACAACAGTGTAGAAAGAAGTGAATCCGAGTCCGTCAAGAGAGAGCTATTAAAAAAAAAACAACAGAAAAAACCCTGCACCAAAACGGCACTGCCATCGAAGCAACATCTACCAATATTATCTTATCATCTCGCTAGAAGTACTTACTGTGAATTCGCCGGTGACGGCGTCGAAACCGACGTGAACCGTGTGCTCGAAGTTGGTCGGGTAGCTGATGTTGGGTTTGCTGTCGTTGTGCGAGGACGCGCTCTTCGAACCCTTGATCTTGGCCTTCAGCGTCTTCTTCTTGCGGTCGCTGCCGTCGTCCGGCTCTGTAACCAACAATAATTTGTATAAATATTTTATATAAATTGTATAAAGACGGACACTTTCACCGGCATTTGGAGACGAAAATGTATATTAAATTGTTTTACGAGCCCAATAATTGTCGAGATATTAATTATTTGATTTATTATTTTGTTTGAAAAATTACAAATTTCTTCTCTTTCTTCTTCTTTTGTAAGAAAGAAGTTACCAGAGAAAAATGCTCTAAAAAAACTCCAAATGACCTGGGGAATGCCCCTGCCTGGTACCTTCACAGTACATTTTTAGATACTTGCTATTTATCTTTGTTGTGTCCCAAAATTTGTCTGTGTGTGTGTGTCGTTATTTTAATTTTATTTATATATGTGTATGTCGTAAAAGGCGACTAAGGGATATGATTCCCTTCTTATATTACTAGGTGGTAGGGTTTAACCCGCCCGCGTTGGTACCACCGCACTGAATGAAAGGTCGGCCGAAACGGCCATGTAAATAGTTTGTGTTTTCCGTCCAGTTCAGTGTAGCCGGCACGACCGAAGGGAAGCACTGACGTGGCACCAATTTCACCCGGTATTATGGGCTGACATCACGGATGTTGTAGGTGATGTAGCCAACCGTGTCAGTTTCCATAAAAAAAAAAAAAAAATTTATTTATACAGGTTGTCCCAGTTCACCCGGTTTTGCTCCACGGGATTCCTCATGCCTCGAGCTTCAAACAGAGCTTCATACAATCAGTAAAACATTTTTCTAATACTGTATTTTTCGATATAATCGCCATGTCGGCCTCGGTAGCTCAGTGCTGCGGTCGGTCGACTGTTGTTAAGCAACGCTGAGCGCGGTCAGTACTTGGATGGGTGACCGCTCGACCGTTGGAGGCTGACCGTGATTCGGATTCCACGTTAAACTGTAGGTCCCTTCCCTTCTTACCTTACTAGGTGCTAGGGTTTATCCCGGCCGGGTTGGTACCACCGCACTGAGCAAAACGTCCGTCGAAACGGCTATGTAAATAATTCGTGTTTTCCGCCCAGTTCAGTGTAGCCGACATGCAATGAAGGGCAGCACTGGCATGTCACCTAGTTCACCCGGTGTTATGGGCATGTGGCATCAGGGATGTTGTAGGTGATGTAGGTCATGTCGGTTTTCATAAAAAAAAAAAATTATAATTAAACTGTTGATTCCAGTTGAATATCACATTATAATAATGCGTGTTCTAACCTAAAATTTATTTCAAGAGTATCTGTGTGTTCTTCTATCTAAAGTGTTTGATTTCAATGGAAATGTATTCTATCTAACCTTCTATGTAAAGTGCTCTAAAAATCACTGAAATAGCACTACATGAAAATGCTTACTCCTTAAAATATAGCATGATACCTGTGACAGCTGTCAGACAAAGTGACATTACCATAATAGTGACATACCACTAATAAAGTATGAAATTGTCTTTTGTGCAATTCACTTTAAAAAAATATGGAACTTCATGCATATGTTCTCGATGACAGCTGTCACAGGTATCATGCTATGTTTTAAGATGTAATGCCTGCTAACTGACAGAGCAGTTGGGAGCCGGTGGATGTATTGAAGCTTAAGCGGCGGGTGGCCGAGTGGTTTGGGCATCGGTCTCTCATGCGAGGAGGTCGAGGTTCGAATCCGGTCGGCTCGTACCAATGAGTTTTTTTTCTGATGAAAAAAATTATGTGCATGCCTACACCTTCATCGTTCGGAACCGGTGTAAAACTGTAGGTCCTTCCCTTGCCCTTTACTAGGTGGTAGGCTCAAATTGACTGGGTTGGTACCACCGTACTGGATGTAAGATGACCGCATAGCAGCCTCGGTTGTGTTCTCCTCTAGTCCAGTATAGCCAGCAATCCAGGGATAGTCTCCGGATGGAAGACACCACAGGAAGGACTCAAAATAACAATTTTCTATATTATACGGCAAAGAGGACGGAATAAAATAAACTCATTCGTTACGAAAAGGTTTTCAATGTAAACATTTCATGGCAAAAATAAACAACATGTGAAGGAAGTCTCCGGTATGGCACCTACCTTCTCGGAGGTGATATTGGCTGGTTGGAGCATGCGCTTTGGCCCGACTCAGACCAACTAACCAAGCTCATATTTTAGATAATAAGTGTATTTACTTTGACCCATTTTTTTATTTTATGGAGACTAACACCGTTGGCTACATCACCTACAACATCCGTGATGTCAGCCCCTAACACCGGGTGAACTAGGTGCCATGTCAGTGCTTCTCCTCGGTCGTGCCGGCTACACTGAACTGGACGGAAAACACAATCTATTTACATAGCCGTTTCGACCGACGTTTCATTCAGTGCGGTGGTAACAACCCGGGCGGGTTGAACCCTGCCACCAAGTAAGGTAAGAAGGGAAGGGAGCTACAGGTTTACGTGGAATCCGAACCACGGTCAGCCTCCAACGGTCGAGCGGTCACCCATCCAATTACTGGCCAGCTCAGCGTTGCTTAACCATCAATAGCGACAGTCGACTGTCTGCAACACTGAGCTATTTAGTCTGACCCAAGTACATTAAAACTATTCTATTATATTCCAACAGGAAAAGTCGAAAAGACTTTATTTACTAATGACATTACTCATATTGAAAGCTTGCACCGACGACACCTCATTTATCAGATTTCAGTTTAACCGTCGTTATCTCAGATTACTGTTAAGTTGACTTGGTCAATTCGTTTTACAACACCCATGATAATATCATTTTCGTGACGTGAGTCACATTTTGTCAAACTGTACGTCCCTTCCCTTACCTTATTAGGCGGGTAGGGTTTAACCTGACCGGATTGGTGCGGTCGCACTAAACGAAGGTCGGCGGAAACGGCTATGAAAATGGTTTGTCTTTTCAGTCTAGTTCAGTGTAGCCAAAGGGAAGCAATGAAATGGCACCTAGTTCACAAAGGTGTGATGGGCTGACATCACGGGTATTAGTAAGTGATGTCTGATGTAGCCAACCAGTCAAATTCATATTCATATTTTTATTCATACATTCGGCATCAAGGTACACTCGGATAAGTCATAAAATTGATTTCAACTTAAAACAAACCATTAAATTAACCTAGTAACGCCAACGGCGTAGTGCGTAGTAGTTTTCATAAGGGTTTTTTTTTTCATAAATTGCGATCCTTCGCATTAGAACTTTGAAAAGCGTGTGATCGATAAATATAACAAATGGTGTAATTTTGCTATAAAAATTCTATTCAAATTCTCTCTAGTTTCTGAGATCAAGTCTTCAAAGTTCACACGGAAGAAAAAATCGACATTTGGTGACCGTATAGTTTGTATAGAAAATGATTAAATTTTACAACAAAAAACGTTTGATCGCTAGACAAAGAATTGTTCTATATTTTGCAGTAGTTTTTAGCCTTTAACTATTATCAAAACCTCGTGTCCGGTTGGGCAATAAAGTTATATGGCTTAGGGAAGCGAATCTGCGCACGGCGCCATGGCGCAAAGCCATAAAACTTTATTGCCCAACCTGACAGGAGGTTTTGATAATACTATAGTTATAACAGGCTACTTCTTCAAAAATCCACATGTGGCTTTACTAGGCACCTTAATTACCTTAATTATAGCTATTCTATACATAAACTATTAAGAGTTCAAGCGAAAAATAACCTTTGTCAAGAGGTCACTGCTATACACGGTGTTGCAACCCCAACCGTAAAACCCGAAAGGGGGTGATTTTGTACGTGAAGTAGAACAACTGTTGTTCTACGACTTTTTTATTTGAAGAAAAAAAATGTTTTTTCTCCATACATTTTGAGAATAGGTATTTAAAATTTGTATGGAAAAAATATTTTTTTTTTATTTCAAAAAACATTTTTTCTTCACAAAAGTTGTTTAGTTTCACATATAGAATAACCGCCTTATGTCAGTTAAAAATATTACGGGGGCACTGCAACACCGTGTATAAGAAAAAATAGATATCTTGAGTTCATAATATATCTCCGTACAGAAACAGCACGTGAGTGTTCTAACCTTTGGGCAGCGGCCGCATGTCGACGGAGGAGACCGAGTCGGCGCGGTCGACGGCGCGGTTGCTGGTGAGCCGCACGGGCGGCGCCGGCGGCTTGTCCTCGTCGCTAGACATCCCCTCCGAGCACTCCCGTGCGGCCGCACTGAAATATGCGGGAGGAACATGAGAATAGTGAGCATAGGAACATTGATATATCGTCGCCTAAGTATCAACACTGCGGAAGTCATTTTTGGCCATTTTACAGGAACAACAAAAAAACCTATCATTTCGCAAGTTTTTCAAGCATCTTTATTTTAAATTATTACACGGTATTAAAGTAATATTACAAATCCCATGAAAGAAAAATAAATTTCAAATTCACCTTTATTCAGTATGTTTGGCAAACACTATGGTGGACTGATGACATACGCTGTGTTTGCCAAAACAATCCCAAGCGGGTGACTTCCGCGCTGTACATTCTTAGCCCTCTACGGCATCTGAGTGGTCGTTAGGCATTTGAGCAACCAATTAGAAGACGCGTCTTTGAATCCTCTATTCAATGACATTAAAATGTTTTTTCCGTTTAAAAATGACTTCCGCGGTGTTGATACTGAGGCGACGATATATAAAATATATAAAAATCTTATTATTTTAATTTATTATTCACCTACCCTAGTTTATGTTAAAAAAGGGTAGACTGGCAGAAAATACCATAGGCATTACGTATTTACGCTTTGCAAGATTTATGTGCAATCAACATTTTTTGGGTTGATTTGACATTAATTTATTTATTTATTTATTTTAAACACTGACAGCTAACAGCTGGTGCGTGTATTCTGTTTATTAATTTATGAGTGCACTTGTATTGTTTTTAAGTATTTTTGTTTGTTTGTTTTTTGTTTTGTTTTTTTTTAATGTACCTACGTGAAAATACATTCTTGTGTGATTTATAATTTTATCTTCAATTCTCACACTCAAGTATTTTGCTACTACCTACTTACATTTCACTATATCAATCGACTCTCTGACATCCAAAGGTTGACTGGAATAAATATCTGTTAGGGATAAGTCAGTCCGCCTTTGCACCTCATGTAAATGCTATATTGTGCTTATATCTGTGATGCCGGCACTTCACTTGGCTTAGCGTATTCGTGTATTTGGCAAAAATTTCCGTTTCGTCTCCCTTTAATGGCTTGTTTAGAGCGAGATAAAACTAAAATGTTTGCAACAAACACGAATACGCTAAGCCAAGTGAAGTGCCGGCATAATAGATTTTATGGAGCAGTAAGGTACAGTAGGCGCTCGGTAATCCGGCACCCGAATTTTTTCACAGGCTGACATCCTCGCACCAGTTTATCTTCTTAGCATCTTGTTGAGTAAGCTACTGAAGATAGTTCGGCACAACATACAGGAATAAGAATATTTGTATGTTATTCTTATTAGAATTTGTGACTATTCGGAATTATTCCATTAGGAGGATGCACCAGGCTTTGGAACTACCAGAACCAGCTTATTACATGTATGGTTTTCTTTTGTATTTGAGAATAATGGTCAACACGAGGGGAGAGAAGCGCCCGCTGAACTACACTCGAACGAGTTCAGCCCCAGCGGAACTCAGCGTGCGGTCGCTGGATGCGTCAACCTTCCGTCGCACACACACACACACACGCATACTAGATGCCGAGGTGACACTCACGGGGACAGGACAGGGCGGGCGGCGGCGGAGCGGTGGGTTAGAGGGCGGCGCTACTCGCGCGCCGTGATCATCATCCCTAGGGTCACGCACAACAAAACTTATTCGACGAGATCGCTACACCACACCAACACCCAGCGCCATTGGAAGATGGACTTGACTTGACTTGACAGTCAGTCAGTCAGGCATGCAGGCAGGCAGGCGGAGCGGGAGCCCGGTTTGACACCTGAAAGACTTCCTGGCTCCTTCCTGGCTTGCCTCCTTTCGTGAACACTCGGCTCGAAACGAAACATAACAAAAACGACATGCACCGCCTCAACATTAGGTTAGGTTAAGTTAGTTAGTTCTTTATATTAACGCTGGTTATTTGTTTTTAAACCACCAAAACATACCACACTTTCCTACGAGCTGAAGTCTGCCGAAATGAGCTAAAGGAGCCAGGTAGGAGCCAGGAAGTACTATGTAAAAATAGATCCTTGACATAGCCAGATCGCTGCCGAGGCGCCCTGATCCAAATCTGAAGGGCTCGTAATTATGGCCAAACAAAACTATCCAAATTACTCATCTTTCTATTTCTATAAAAATAAGGATGGATATTGCATTTGATGCACTTTGTTCGCGTTCACTGATAAAGAGCGTTCCAACTAAAAGTTCCCTTCGCAGTTATCTTGGCTCCATTGTCAGTGCTTAAATTCGTGCTGATATAATGTGAAGATTATTTACCGTAATCGGTATTTACCGTACAAAAAATACGGTAAACACTGATAATTACGGGTAAATCTGTACACATAGCAACCCTCAACGCTGTTTCGATTCGATTCGACAGATAGACAGTGGAGCCAACATAACGGCGAAGGGAACTTTCTTTGGTTGGAAGTTCCAACCAAAGAAAGTTGGAACCATGAACCTACTACCCAAAGGGACCGCGCACTGCTGTGAGAAGAAACGGTCAAAGCGAGAGGTACCATCTATGGTCCTTTGTCCCTTTCTAGTGTTGATATCATTAATGATTCACCAGTTGTAAACTTATGTTCTCCTGGTACCTACCTACCGCACACTGCTGTGAGAGCGAGAGACACCATCTATAGTCCGTTGTCCCTTTCTTGTGTTGACATCATTAATGATTCACCAGTTGTAAACTTATGTTCTCCTGGTACCGTGGTAGGGTTCAACCCGCTCGGGTTGGTGGTACCACCGCACTGAATGAAACGTCGGTCAGTAAATAGGTTGTGTTTTCAGTGTACCCGGCACGACCGAAGGGAAATACTGATATAATAGTTCACCCGGTGTTATGGGCTGACATCACGGATGTTGTAGGTCATCATGTATCTAACCGTGTCAGTTTCCATATAAAAAAATCTTTGCCATCGATCACTTCAACTAGAAGCTTGTATGTATGTACGTATGTATGGTCACCCTTTTCATTTCAAATACGATTTTTAATGTTTTTTTTTATTTTATTTATATTTTTTTATGCCTAAAGTATGGCCAATTACATGTTTCCCTGATTAGTTTTTTTTATGTTTGCGCAGGGTATAAACTTAAATAAACTATCTATTTAAGTAGATAGGTACCAGGAGAACATAAGTTTACAACTGGTGAATCGTCTTCAATGTCAACACTAGAAAGGGACAAAGGACTATATATCGTGCCTCTCGCTTTAACCGTTTCTTCTCACAGCAGTGCGCGGTCCCTTTGGGTAATAGGTTCATGGTTGGAACTTGGAACGCTCTCTAGTAATTTTTTTCATTTGTCTCTTTAATGACAACTTCGTTTGTCCGTGTCCACGTCCGTCAAAGAGGTTGTTGGATGGATGCTTCGCCTATCCTATCCCAAAAAATGATTTAAAAAAATTGGAATCCGAATAAAGATGGCGGCTGAATAAGTTTCTTTGCCGCGTCGTCGGTCGTAAATAAAACGTACATATATTTTAAGAGATTCTCGCAAACGAGAAGAAAAAAACAGACATTAGATAGAAGTACAACGAAAAGGCTGTATACTTAATTAGTTTTGCCTATCCCGAAGTGGGACGAATAAATAAAAAAAAAATTTAAAAAAGTGGGCATCCATAGATTATTGTTAGGCTTTCGAAAGAATTCTGTCAAATACACACAACTACCCAGCCATTTATACATATAAAGAAATACAATTTGTAAAATATAATTACGAAAATACATATAAAAGAAGAAAATTGAGGATTGGCTGTATGGTCAAATGATCTTTGCCTGCCTATTTATGGCGAAAACAACAACAACAACAACAACACCATTATTGTTAGGATATGTCATCTTGATGTCATCCGGCAATACAATCTGTGAACTGAGTGGTGACTGGTGCGCTGCCATCGTTGCATGGTTGTCAGAGAGACTGAGAACTCGAATTTGACACGCTTTGGCACATATGAGAGAGAGAGAGACAGACCTGTAGTTACTGATCTGACCACTTCACAGATAACTTGGTAGGTCTGTAAATGGGATCTGGCTGGCTGGCTTTGCTGGCAGGCGTACTTCAAGCTGCAAGAGTTTGCTCGCAAACAGTGGCATCATCAGTTTGTTTTGTAAATAAAGTTGGCCAGTTAACGTGTAGAAGTAGAGGAAAGAATTTCCCACGCTAAAGCGGCGTATCACAGTTGCGGCGACGGACGTCCGACTCGATTCGAGCGAATATTCCATGATTGCGCATCATGGATACTTCCGCCGACACCTCATCAGTAACTAGTTTTATTTGTTATCAATTTCAGCACTTTTTGCCTACATTATTCAACTTTAATTCCGAGTGTAGCAACTTCTAGAGTAGACAAATGTGCGAATTGTAAATGTTTTGTATTTCGTTCCATCTGGCCCTCAAAATGTTTTTCGCATCTTCTAAACCAGAGGTTCTCAAACTTATTTCACTTTACATTTGAATTGGCTTTTTTAGCCAGAATTTTTGGTAGCTATCTTTTGATTTGATTTTTATTTCCTCGTTCGTTGTCAATTCGGTTGGGAGTTAGTATAGCGCGGCATTCTTAGAAGATTTCTGGTAGCTGGGACTGGTAGGCGAGGGTCTAAGGAGCTATTAGCAAAAAAAAAAATTTTGTGCGGAGACTTGTATTTTCGGAGATTTTTTTTTTTTTTTAAATTTCATACAAAATAATTTGTATTTTTTTTTATAGCACAAAAACATTGGTTTTGAATATAAATGTATGTAAAAACAAGGGAAGTGGTATGGGTAAATGTTTTGGTGGTTTAAAAAAAAAACTTCTATAAATTATGAAATTTTATGATTCTTAAAAATCTTCTATAAATTAACCCTAACCTAATGTTGAGGCGGCGCATGTCGTTTTTGCATAAATTCCTATTCAAAATAAATGTTTTAATGCATTTAAAAAAAAAAAGAAATAAAAAATTAATTTTGTATGAAAAATATTTTTTTGGAAAAAAAATTTCTCCGAAAGTACAAGTCTACGCACAAAATTTTTTTTTGCTAATAGCTCCTTAGACCCTCGCCTACCAGTCCCAGCTACCAGAAATCTTCTAAGAATGCCGCGCTATACTAACTCCCACCCGTCAATTCTATAAGTTCTTCTTCAAGCTGGGATGATACTGCTATGTTGACATTTGAAAAAGGATTCAACACCGAGTCCGGTATTTCCAATTTTAAAATGTCCTGGAATCGTTCTTTGACATCACTGTGGGTGGAGGTTCTCCAAATGTTGGCACTAAACAAACAAGTCGTCGTTGTTGAAGGATACTACTGATAAATTAGGAAAATTGAGAAACTCACGTCTGCGGATATTCTTCTTGTGCAAGAAAATTAAAAATCAGCCATCGCCCCCCTGAACCGCTTCAAACCCCCCAATTTTTTCTGGGCCCTTTACACCGCCCCCCTGTAGGCCTCCAGCGCCCACAAGGGGGCGTTACCGCCCACTTTGAGAAAGACTGTTCTAAACTAAGGCCATTGAGACGAGATAAAGAATGCGAACAAACTCTCAGGGGTCCAAAACATTTTTTGTTGGAGTCGCGATACACGGCAACGGCAGTTAATTGATTGCACATTACATATAATTGGTCACTCTTAAGGCGGAAATAAGATTCAAACCGTGCTACCCGAGCACTGATGTTTGAAACATGAACCGTATTCTGATGTAAATAGGTGCGAGATTCATTCTACTCGTGCGGTGTTTGATACGTCGTGCCGACAATGAACGCGAAAATCACACTATCTATTAAATTTCACGTGTTGGAAAGATGCAAAAAAATATTTATTTCGGTACAATTGTAGGGAAAAATATCATCTATATTTCTATGAGGGTCTTGTATTGAAACAATTAATGCTTCTAAAGATAATTTAACTTGAAAGTACAATTTTCGTACTTTTCGTTATTTTTTGGAGATTTATTTAACACCTTTACAATATATATTTTTTTGCTATGTTTGTTAACTAAAGATCAATACGTGTGGGAAAGATGGAAAACAATATATTTTTCGCAATAATTTCGTTTAAAGTTGACCTTTTGAGTCTTATTTGCGCCTTAACTGTTGCTGATGACTCCGAAGATGTGGTAGTAAATTTTTGAGGTTTTTTTTTAGTGCTGTGTTATCTTTCAAAGATTGTCTGGAGCTGAAATGAAATGAAATGAAATGAAAATATACTTTATTGCACAAAAAGTGACAAAAGGCGGACTTAAAGCCTAAGGGCATTATCTGCCAGTCATACCAAGAGCTGCCAGGATTTGGCTCCATTATTATAAATTGTACATATATAATAGAAAAAAAAAATAAAATTGGATAGCATTTCGAGTGGGAATAAATTTAAATTCACAAAATTTCGACTCAAATGTTATAAACTCGTGCATAGACCACACTTTTTGTTATGGCAACTGACACGGTTGGCTACATCACCTGCAACATCCGTGATGTCAGCCCATAACACCGCGTGAACTAGGTGTCATGTCAGTGCTACTGTCATTTCACATCGGGCTACACTGAACTGAACGGAAAACACGAACTATTTACATAGCCGTTTCGAGCAACGTTTCATTCAGTGTGGTGGTACCAACCCGGGCGGGATAAACCCTACCACCTAGTAAGGTAAGTATGGAAAGGACCTACAGTTTTACGTGGAATCCGAACCGCGGTCAGCCTCCAACGGTCGAGCGGTCACCCAAGTATTGACAGCGCTCAGGGTTCGCGCGCTCATTCTTGTGGTTGACTGCCTGTATTTGGCATGGATGAGAAGACTGATACAGATTTGGGTATCGAGTGGTGAGATAAAATTCGCTAGCTCTGCAAAGTTTTCTTCGCGGGGCGAAATTTTGTTCGCGCTGCGAAATTTTTTTCCCGGTGAGTACTTACGCTCCTTTACAGTCATACATAACGCAACTCAGTGAAGGTCAGTTTGTTTACTTTCTTTATCTCGTCTCGTTGGCCTACCTTTTTTTTTTAATTCTTAAATTTTTTTTTTTAAGGCTTTAGCCATTTCTGGCTATGCCAGCCCCATAGTAACTATTTTGATATTTTAATGTACTTCTGCACAATTCAATGCCTGTGACTTTACAAAAAAACTTAGTATAAATTTGTAGAGCTGTGAGGTAAAAGGTGAAGCGGTGTCGTGTCCTCTGGCTCCACGTGTAGCTGCAGCTGATGTTGTATGGGCTAGTGCCCGGTTGTTCTGCCAAGCGATCTGTATTTATGCGAGGCGTATTTGATATTTCAGCAATGTGTTATGTGGCGTATGGAATTCTTAATTAGCCGTTATTTGCCACCTGTTGGTGTGCTAGTGAATCTTTCTGTTTCTTCGTCGCGAAGCGATGTAGGTTATTATCAATCTTTATTATTCAGTTGTGGGATAGGTGTCGCTATCACCACAAATTCAAACTCCTCCCCCTCAGCTCGCCCCAAGGCTTCATGTACTTTAAAAAACAGGTTGAGTCTGTCAGTTCTTGAGTCTCTCAATAGCTTCTGCCTCAGTTCTCGGTTCCGGGCACATTCCAACATTATATGGAGTAGGTCCTCTTCTATCCCACATGTGCTGCAACCTACTATAAAATTGAAATAAATGTATCATGTCATACAGACCCGAGAAGAACCGGCAAAGAAGAGTGTATACGATGATTTAAGCCGCGAAGATTTGGTAAAAAAATGTAAAGGACTGCTGGTGATTGCTCAGAAGGCGAAACAGTCGAAGCAAGGTAACTTTAATTTAAATTATATTATTTCGGAAAATGCTGATGCGACTGTCTCTGATGTGAAACGCTTGAAAATCATATTTCACATACACTGAGTGTTTGTTAAAATGTTTTTAATAAATATTTTGTTTTTTGTTGTATGTTGATTGGACATAATTATTATTCAAAATATATATAAAGACACAAAATTAATATAAAACCAAATGGAGTTATTATTATGATTATGAATTGTTTTATTTCGGAATACCTGGCGCGGCTCGCACGTATAAACTCAAATATTTTGCAAACTAATAAACTCAGATCAATTTTGCCACATAAAATGGCAAAATTGTGCAGATGGATTTTTTGAACTCCAGGATAAATAACATACGCCTGAAATTTTTTCTGAATTGTTTCTAACCTAAAATTTACAATTCACCTTTACATATTATAATATACCGAATTTTAGGTGACGAACAATGCATGTATGAGGCCTTTGCCACAATTGAACCAAAACGTTCATCTTCGGGGCCACAGCATGAAACTAAGTCGAACAATCTTTAACAGCAACACTCGGAAACATTTCATAACAAACAGAGTGGTGGACGACTGGAACCAACTTCCAGAGGAAGTAATAAATGCACTTAGTACCGACCAATTCAAAAATAGACTAGATAAATATCTAACAAATAAAACATAATCTCAAAAAGAGTGCTCAAGAATGACAATAAAAAAATAAATAATAAAAAAATCTAAGATAATGACGAAAAACAACAAATTTTAACTGGATTTAGACGTATCAGCCTAGGCTGCCTGTCTAAAATAAATAAATAAATAAAAAACAAGGAACCTTGAGTCCAAGTATCCGACCTTATTTTTAAGCATGTTTGTGTGTGTTGTCAGTTCTTTTCCGTAGACATATTTACACTCTGTGGAAAGATAATTTTATCAGCTATCGAACTATCTCTTTAGTCTTCTATATAGGAAACGTTGACTGAAATAGCAATAGGTCAAAACTTGTGACCGTAGAATCGCACACAATGCGGGGGAACGGTCGTCCCCTATGAGAGCTGACGGACTAAAATTTTTCGGGGAACGGCTGTCCGCGATGGGAGCTGACTGGATAATAATACAGTAGGCGCTCGGTAATCCGGCACCCAAATTTTTTCGCCTATGCCGGATTGCTGGAACTGCCGGTTTATTGGATTTGTATGAGTTTGTATGGATTCTTGAAGAAACCACGCATACAACGCTTTCTCCATGCGAGGACACTCCCCATCCTTTTTTTCTCCACTGTCCAGCTTTCGTAAAATTTTCATCTTTTTAGTTAAATTCTTTTAAACTTCCCTTGCCCCTTACTAGGTGGTAGGCTCAAATTGTAACCGACTGGGTTGATACCACCGTACTGGATGTAAGATGGCCGCATAGCACTCTCGGTTGTGTTCTCCTCTAGTCCAGTATAGGCAGCAATCCAGGGAAGTCTCCGGTATGGCACCTACCTTTTCGTAGGTGATACTGGCTAGTCAGAGCATGTGCTTTGGCCACTCCGAGCCACCCATACCGGATTACATGAAAAAAAAACTATCTTTTATTTTAAGAGTCTATCTTTCTTTGCAGAGTTACAGAATGAAGTGGAAAAATACAGAGAACAGCTCGAACAGAGTTTAAAAGAGAAGAATGCGGACGCAGAAAACCTTCGCACTCTGCAAGAGCTCGTGGACTCGCTCACGGAGCAGAAACTCGACTACATCACTGAGCTGGACTCGGCTAACGGCAGACACGCGGCGCTCGCCGTTCAGCTAGAGCGCACGCAGAAGAACTTTGCGGAGTGCGAGGGAAAAATGGCAGAGCTGTCGGCGAGGGCTTCCGATCTGGACAGCGAAGTTATCTCGCTGAGGAGGCAGAATCAGAGGATGGTGGTGAGAATTCAATCTTCATTGTGAATGTAATAAACTGGATTGGACTTAAGGGTGAGACAGCACTGTGCTGTACAACACGTCAAAATAATCTTTGTATGAAGTAAACAGTGCCTGTTTTTTTATCAGGAAGACTAAATAAACATTTCTGGGTTGCCTATTTTTGGCACTGCTAACTAGGGATTTTGTGAATGAAAAAAATGTATCGAAAATAGTTTTCGAATATTTTTTTTATGTATAGGTGCAGCCACATAGCACCCATTTTAAGAAGATCCCTTAGGGCTCAAGTTCCTTAACTGACTCAACCTATAAATACTTTTAGTGTACTGTGGATATTCATATTATGGTTGGTATTTGGCTTACCATGGTTGAAATTCGCGGTCACTGGGCGACGTTTCGGACTGGCGCGTGCAGTCCATCATCAGGGCGAGTGCCCGGCTGCGGTCTGATGATGGACTGCACGTGCCAGTCCGAAACGTCGGCCACAGTGACCGCGAATTTCAACCATGGTAAGCCAAATACCAACCATAATATGACTCAACCTGATCTTGCCTCAGTGTTTTTGTAAAATATTATATGCATGAAATGTTATCGACAGACGGAGAACGAGGAGCTGATCAACCAGCTCGGGGAGCTGGAGGCGCGGGTCGCACAGTTCAACGCGCTGGGTCTGCAGCAGCGAGAGCAGCTCCAGATGCTGGAGCAAACTGTCGGCAGGGGTGAGATGCATTATTTTTTTTTTATGGAACCTGACACGATTGGCTACTTCACCTACAACATCCGGGATGTCAGCCCATAACACCGGGTGAACTGGGTGCCATGTCAGTGCTTCCCTTCGAACGTGCCGGCTACACTGAACTGGACGAAAAACACAAACTATTTACATAGCCGTTTCCAACGACGTTTCATTCAGTGCGGTGGTACCAACCCCGCCCGGGTTGAACCCGACCCGCCTAGTAAGGTAAGAAGGGAAGGGACCTACAGTTTAACGTGGCATCCGAACCACGGTCAGCCTCCAACGGTCGAGCGGTCACCCATCCAAGTACTGACCGCGCTCAGCGTTGCTTAACCATCAATAGCGACAGCCTACTGTCTGCACCACTGAGCTATCGAGGCTGACTTCCGGTTTCTTATACAGGTTGTCCGAGGTAAGTTATGCAATACTGAGAGGGGTGATATAAGAATGTGCTTTTGTTTTAGGACTTTTTATTATTTATTATGAAGACATAATTTTTTTCTGTTCTCCATACATTTGCCAAGCTATTCACGTACTGTACGTGTACGTCTGACACCTTTTCTGTTCTCATAATATTTTGCATTCACGCTCGTCAGTTCTGGGCACTACGCATTTTTTCTTGAAATAAATTTCAAAAATGTGTGAACGTCGGAAGTCACATTTGAGATATGTATAAAGAAATGTGTAAACGGGACACCTGTGACACGTGATACTTTACGTGTTATGTGAAATTGCTATTCACTCCAGCCCGTGTCTCGGTATAGATGTTTACGCAAAAAAAAACCATATTGATAACGCATTGTTGTAGTCAGATTCTTCAGTATTCATGTTTATGCTGTAAATATTAATGCTCTTGTGAGCGGTAGTATGGGTTAATTATTTATAAGTTACTATAATATAATACTTATAAGGTACTAACAAAACATTGTGACTTGCAAAGTTTGTTTGTCAGTTCTTCTTCGCATTGAATTTAGAACTGGCGGAATTTTCGACATGTCCAAGCGTAGGTTACCTACCTATGGATGAAATTATACAATAAACAATAAACAATTGTTGTGTAAAAATCTGACCGGAAATAGTATTTGTTACAAGTTTTCCATATGTACAGACAAAAAAAAATTATCTATTACAACATTAATGGAAAATAACATTTCAGGAATACCCGATACCATTGTAGAAGATTATCAAAAGAAAATAGATGAAATGAACATCCAAATTGCATCACTGGAAAAAGACTTGGCTTCCCGAAAAGAACAACTCGAAGAAAGTGAACAAGAGACAAAATCCCTCGCTGAAAGGTTGTCACTGGAAACGAAAAAGTATGAGACTGAAAAAGATAAGAAGGAAAAGGCAAACGCAAGACTGAAGAGTTATAGGGATAAGATTATAAAGTGCAGCAACTGCATTTCACAACTTAAAAACACTAAATTTATTCTCCTCAAAACGGTCAAGGACTACTCAGAATCAATTCCAAAATGGCAGGATGATATGGTGAAAATATCGAAAATGCTGAGCGAACAGTTCAGCGAAATTACTTCTGAAAACAAAGCCATAAAGCAACAAATATTAGATTACGAGCAAGGTCTAACAATCACGAAAAACAGTATCGAGGCATTGCAGAAAGAAAACACAGAACTACACAGAAAAAACAAGGAACTGAATGGTTTGATCGAATCGTTACAGAAAGAAAATTATGAAACGGCGACGAGTGAAGTGCTGAACCTACAAATAAAAGCTCTTGAAAGCGAGAAGCATATGCTTGTGAAAGAGAAAACCTCTGCCAGGGATAGCCTCATCGAACTAGAGGCACAGAACAAGAAATTTGTCACTGATGCTAAAACTCTTCACACGAACATTGAGTCATTGGAGGCTCGAATCAATTTTCTCGAGTGCGAAAATAAAACCTTGAAAGAGCAGCTCGGTGAAAAAGACACGAAACAGTGTAAAGAACTTAAGGAAAAACTTCAAATTTTACAAGAACAGTTTGACGCATTAAAAACTGAAAACACGAATATAGCCGACTTGAATAACTTGCTACGCGAAGAAGTGGAAACGTTGAAATCCTCTCTGGAACGACCGAATGATGACGAAGAAAACCTATCCGATCTAAACGTCTCTCTTCAGACGGATATAATGAAACTGGAAACTAAACTCGCCGCGTACAAGCAAGAGAATTCCTCGCTACTAGCTGAAGTTAAAGAATCTAGGGCTAAAATCAAGGAAATGAATGCAACGAATGCCGAACTTGAAGACGTCAAAGCCAAAATGGTCGGTTACAAAACGGAGAACACAGAACTTCTGAACGAAATGAAGGAAGTCAATCAGGTACTCAAGG
The DNA here is from genome assembly GCA_946902875.1 of Nematopogon swammerdamellus. Taxonomy (NCBI): domain Eukaryota; kingdom Metazoa; phylum Arthropoda; class Insecta; order Lepidoptera; family Adelidae; genus Nematopogon; species Nematopogon swammerdamellus. Next base: position 24,502,546 of record OX336336.1, read on the forward strand.
AGCGTGGTGAGAGCATTTCTAAACAGCAAAAAGCGATTACTGAAATGGAAAGACTGGTCGAAACTTTAGAAAAGGACCGAGCTGTGATCGGGGAGAGCAAGAGTGAGTTGGAGAGAAGAGTGAAAGAGTTAGAAGTTGAGGTTGAGAAGATGAGTTCGGAGAGAACAAGTTCGGAGCTGGAAGTCAGTAAATTGAAAGCGGAGCGCGGGGAAATTGAGAAGACTCTAGCCGAGAAGGAGACAGTCATGTCTGCTTTGAGAGAAGAGATTGAGAAATTGAAGCAGCAGCAGTTGACTGGAAGCAGTAAGTTTTAAACATATTTTCAATTATATCTGATGTTAGTTTCTTAGAAAAAATAATATATGAGCGAAATTCACATTTTTAAAGACTGATCACCAGACATCGGAATCCGCGGGGCACGAATACGACCTTGTTAGGGATTGACTACGGCGATCAATAAACAATCGACACTGTTATCGATACTCATATTTATTTGTTTATTGTATTTTATTCATGTCATATTTCAGACCTGAATACTTATATACCTACAGTACTTATATAAACATGTATACTTTATGTTAACGATTAAGTAAATATAATACATATTTATATAAGGTCTTTCAAAATTAGTTCATAGTACGCTAAGGGGGGGTTCTGTATCATATAGGGAGTAAAACCTATATAAAAAATTTTGGACCTTGGGCTTTTTTTAAGTAAAAATTTTTTTTATGTAGGTATTTAAATAAAAAAATAGGTGGTTGATTTTTATAACCTAATCGATTCAGTTTCATAACAGTAACAAAAAAGTCTTCATGACCATTATGATGTAACACATGTAAGTTGGTAAAAAAAATTAAATTCTTTCTATTCCATACTAATAAAACTAAAATTGTGGTTTTTCACAATTTCTGAAAGAAAGAGATATACGTGTTGGAAGACTTTTTTGTTCCTAGCACGAAACCGAAACGATTAAGAAAAAACATTTTTTATATTTAACATTAAAAAAAAAAATTTTTGTGAAAAAAAAAATTCTTTGTTCTTCAAAAGTGATCTATTTCCGATACAGAACCCCCCCTTAGCTTACTATGAACTAATTTTGTAAGACCTATTTTTTTGGACCTTGGCCTTTTTTTTATGTAAAATATTTTTTTATGTGTTTAAATAAAAAAATAGGTGGTTGATTTTTATAGCCTAATCGATTCAGTTTCATAACAGTAACAAAAAAGTCTTCAATATCGTTATGATGTAATACGTGTAAGTTGGTAAAAAAAATCAAATTCTTTCTATTCCATACTAATAAAACTAATATTGTGGTTTGAACAGATTTGTATTGTACCTACAAAGTAAATACAACATTTGTTTATTATATCTTATTTTCTATAGAAATACTCTTAGTTTTAATAATCGACATTATTTCATATTATTCTAAAATAACGATCCATTTTCGATATTTGTGGATACATTGTCCCATCACTAAACAACCTTGAATCATTCGTGCCCCGCGGATTCCGATGTATGCTGATCACTCATGACTTTTTTGCAATAGAGAGCTTCTTTATAACAATTGCAAATAATAAAATTACATATAAAAATTTGACAAAGGCTTTACACCTGATATACTTAATTAATAAGCCTTTGTAGTCAGAACTCTCAGTAAAATTGATAATCTTGCTAAAAAAAAAAAAAAAATGTGGCTAGTCACTGAAATATATATTTGTAATATATGTATGAAAAAAATATTCCCTGCAAAGTTTGTTGTCGGTTCTTTTTCGTGGGTGTAATTGAACCGGATAGAACAAATTGTTACAAGTTCGAGCGCAGATTTGCTGCCATATGAATGATCAATAAACAACAAATGACAGATGATAGCATTATGTGATATTTGCAGTGGATCATCCAAACGAGGACATGTCCACATCGACCATATCCCGAGCGGAGGATCACTCCAGGATGAAGGAACTCGACGAGACTTTTGAGGACAAGTATGTCTTTTTAATTGTGTGCTTTCGTTCTTTGGTCTTCGTGAATGAAGATGTGTGGTACGTAGTGCATTGTAAAATCAGTCATTCAATCAGTCAGTCAGTCAGTCAGTGTGTAAGCGTCCACTGCTGGACATACACCTCTCCAATTTTCCTCCAGTTCTCCCGGCCTTCAGCAGTACGGAACCACTCATCAGACTTTGCAGATATTTCACATATGAATTGTATTATATGTTTTATTTTATCCATTTACTTACACATTTTTTTAAATATTAATTTTACATATGTACAAACTTAAAATCTAAAATGAATAAAAAAATGAATGGAGTTTCCACCCGCGGCGGCGTGGCGAACCCAGGCTACCGATGGTCGTGCCCTAGGGAGAGAAAACTGCGGATGATGCGTGCAGCGTCGCGCAGGGCTGCCTTCTGGATCTGGCCCTTGACCCAACCACTCAGCGAGAGCCTCTCAAGGTGGTCGTCGAGGCTCTTCGCTATCAGCCCATGCGCCGATACGACTCTGGGCACAACAATCATGGAGTCGACGGGCCACATTTTGGTAACCTCGTGCTGCAGATCCAGATACTTTTAAACATCTTCTCGATATTGACGAGCGTTGCACGCCTCGCCTCCCGGTCCAATATCACAATATCAGGTCTATTCGCGAGGATTTAGAAGTATCAGCCAAGGCTGCCTGTCTGAAATATCCCTCATCTATCTTCAACGCTCGACAGGTACACGAAACTGAGAATATTTGCGCTGAAGCTTAAGAAGCGCGTCAACGAGATGACGGTCCAGCTTCAGGGCGCGGAGGCCGACAAGAGTCGGCTGGAGAAGCTCCTCAGCGACACGGGTGCCGCGGCCGGCGGCTCGCAGGCTGTTCAGCTCGAGTATGAGAAGACTTTGAATCTGCTGGAAGAGAAGGTACAGTTCACAAATAATGCGTGTGGAGCTTCGGGAAAGAGACAATCCGGTTGTAGAGCATCGTCCCTTTCGCACGAACTCGCCGACTGACCGCCCGACTGTTGGAGGCTGACCGTGGTTCGGATACCACGTTAAACTGTAGGTCCCTTCCCTTCTTACCTTACTAGGTGGTAGGGTTTATCCCGGCCGGGTTGGTACCACCGCACTGAGCGAAACGTCGGTCGAAACGGCTATGTAAATAGTTCGTGTTTTCCGTCCAGTTCAGTGTAGCCGGCGCGAAATGAAGGGAAGCACTGACATGGCACCTAGTTCACCCGGTGTTATGGGCTGACATCACGGATGTTGTAGATGATGTAGCCAACCGTGTCAAGTTTCCATAAAAAAAAAAAAAAAAACTCTCATGTCTCTGTGCGAAAATAGATAAGAATACTTTATTGCTCCACAATACTGATACTGCAACGAAACAAAATGTAAATGCATTTTAGAAAGCCTCGATAGCTCAGTGGTGCAGACAGTCAACTGTCGCTATTGAATGTTAAGCAACGCTGGCCGCGGTCAGTACTTGGATGGGTGACCGCTGACCGTTGGAGGCTGACCGAGGTTCGGATTCCTCGTAAAACTGTAGGTCCCTTCCCTCATAATCTTACTTGGTGGTAGGGTTTAACCCGCCCGGGTTGGTACCACCGCACTGAATGAAACGTCGGTCGAAACGGCTATGCAAATAGTTTGTGTTTTCCGACCAGTTCAATGTAGCCGGCACGATCAAAGGCGGAAGCACTGACATGGCACCTAGTTCACCCGGTGTTATGGGCTGACATCACGGACGTTGTAGGTGATGTAGCCAAACGTGGCAGTTTCAATAAAAAAAAAAAAAAAAAATTAAAATAAAAAAAAATACAATACCGTGCTGGCCCCATCGCACAAGATAACGTCAAGCGGCAAGTAAGGCACATAGACCCACCTGCTGCGTGACTCGGTGGAAGGACTATGCCAATGTGTAAGGTGGCTTGCTTGTCGCCTTATAGCACGCAATCTTGTCCTTATCCCTTAACCCTTTGTGTGCGACAATAAGTTTAGCTCTCAACCGTTGAGTGCGACGACATTTTGGCCAAAATCGGTTTTGACCAAAATCGGGTGCGCTCTGCGTTTTTTTGGCGATATTTTTATTTCTATTAATATTTTAATATATATAAAATTGTTTCGCTTCATAAACAATTTTATAAATACTTCTCTTTGCCGTCTTTTTAGAGCGCCGAAGTGCGAAGCCTGTCTAAAGAAAATGAAGAGCTTCGCGCCAAATTGAGTGGTTCCGGCTCAGAGGAGAGCGGGAAGTTCGACACGGACGCAAAAAGACATATGAAGGAAGGTACGCAGACAACTGAAGCTGGTACGACAGAACCAGAAGCCGCGAGAGACGACAAAGAATTGGACAAACTTAAAAGTAAGGTTTTTATCATTCATTGTCTATGTTTATGGTTAAACCTTGACTCTACTAGATAAATACCACACGCTATATCAACAATTTCTGACAAAGACTTGACCTGAACTGATGTTGGCGGGCTTCGTCGGGGCTCAACTAGTGGACTGTCATCACCCCGATGAGAACGGAGTAAAAGGAGCGCGTGTTCGGAGAGCGTGTATTCGGGGCGGCAGGCAACAGGTTAACAGACAGATAAAAATGGTTGCGGCGGTGACTTAGCACTTAGCTCGGACCGATCACACAAGAGCGGTGTTGCCCGGAGGCAGAACAATGCCGCTTGCAGACAGGCACAATGCCACTTCTAGACTCTAAGAGTTTGGTACAAAACACCTGATTTTATTAAATAAAAAATAAATTTTATACTTTTACTTTTGATTTTATGTGGTCAGAATTATCAAGCTATCAGCTATCAAGCGCGGTTTCTCGTCCTTACCCCTTGGTCGCGTTTTACGACATGCACGGGGAGAGATGCAGTGGGGTTATTCTTTTTAACCCTGCAGTACACGCACACCTAAAAGTCACATGGACGCACGCGCGCGGACTCAGACTCCGCAAGGGTGCCCCCCTTCTATTATATTATTAGGCTCTGTTTAGGGTTGATTAAAAACAAAAATATAATCATATAAAGTACTTATTATATTATTAGAACTAAAACAATGAACTTCTTAGAATCATAGTGTGATAAAGAAAAAAATACATAAACATAAGCACACATCTGCATAGATAATTTTTTTTTGTTTACAAACAAGGCATTTTTTTTTTTCAATTTATCGAATCTACATTCTCAATGCATACAAATGTTAGACAATTACCATTATAGCACCGATATCTAGTGGGTCTGTTTTTTACATACTCACTCACACTTCACAGTCCATAACACCCAAGCACGCGCGCGGACTCAGAGTCCGCAAGTCTCACTCATAGCGGGCTCGCTAATTTGCGACTGATTGAACTAAGCGAAAGCTCCTCCTGCGGGTACCTAAGGCGCGAGGGAGGTCAGATGAAAACGGAAGAATATATTTCGATTATAGTAAAAGAGTCTGAGTCCGCGCGCGTACACTGCAGGGTTAAGTATCGGCCCGACACGATACCATTTTATCATTTGTGAATAATAAGTGCATCCTCTGATGTCAGTCTTAGAGTGTTTTTTGCTTTGATTTTGGTATTAGCTCGTCGGATGTTTGACCCTCATCTCGGCAACATTTCAAGGAGAATATAAATTTACACATCTATAAAATTTCCCTTCCAGCCGAGCTAGCCAAGAAGGAAAGCCAGCTATCGTCCGAGATAGAAGAGCACAAGGTGACTAAAGAAACCCTAGAGAGAGCTCGTCGTGACGTCAAGAAGAAAAGTGTTCTCAGCCTGGAGATGGAAGACTACGAGAGGTCCATGAAAGATCTCACTTCCAAGATGGAGGACAATAAGAAGAAGATGGTTCAGGTGGGTTTTTATTGTGAAAATAAGCCTATCCATATAGAACTCGTGGAATGTTACAAGAAAATGTTACGATTGGACAGGGACCCCATTAGTTACGTTACAATGTCTGTTTGGATCCATCTCTTCGTTAGTCCATCTATTTTTAGTGCCGTGCTGCATTGCGTTTCGCCACAGCATCGTTTGGCTCCTATGGGCTCCTGGTACTTCATGCGAGCAGTTACTCGGCAGTCATTTTTTAGTTTTGTTATAACTGTTATAAGTTAAGTGGGTAGAAGAAATGATCTTTATATATTATGTGATGCCAGCAAATATTGAAAGAGGTGTTTGCCCGTCATTGGGTCCACACTATAACTTTAAATACGTTGTACTTATACATAATTGAATGTAAATGTGTCCGACCTGTTGGTGAACCTTAAATAAATAAATAAATTTGTCTAATGGTCATGCCTCATGGTCCACTAATCAGTAAACACCTACGGGTGTTTCAAGATAGGGTTGAGAAACTTCAGGAATAGAAAGTACTCATTATTAGAAGAAAAAAATCTTTATCACTCAAATCAAAATTCCGTATTTTTTTTTCATACGAAAATTTAAAATTGTATTAAAAACTCGATGGACAAGTGAGTATGGGGAGATTTGGCAACAGTGCTGTCTAGGTCTAGGGAGTGCAATGACCTAGTCTAGTCCCCTTTTACTTTTGATGTCATTTAAATTTAAGTGTTTGGAATTTACCTACATGCAGTTCAATTCTACTAGTTAAGCATGTAAGTTAGTCATTTTATTTTTGACGTGATAACGTCTTATAAATTGATGAACACCGGCTGCACGCACGAATATCACGTCACATTCCATCTGAGCCTGTGTGTGCAAGCGAGAGCGCGTAACAAGCGATAGAGAGGCACAATCGGCCCAAGCGTCGGCTTGTAAAAGTACCAGGGCCGCAGAAATTAAAACGAGATTACTCGTACCATAATATCTGGCCGGTCGGAAAATATTTAAAATTTAGAATATTCATGAAACAAGGGTTGTATGACGTTATCACGTAAAACTATCGTCCGCAAACCGACTTTACAAACAACCAATTTTTTTATTTAATAAAAGCGGACATTAACCTTCCACCAAATCTCGATGAAACAATTTTCACCAAAAAGTACTATGAAATGACTGAATCTGGGAAAAAGTTTCAGAGCTCTTCATCTCCAAATATGGACCCCTTTCGAACCCTGAAGTTATGAAACCCTATCCTGAAACAATCTGTATAGTTGAAATTGGATTATATTCTTATTTACTCTTTTATCTATGATGAATTTTGTCCAATTAAAAGTTTCCTTGGTCTGTTTCTTGTTAATAAATAAACTCACTAAACAAGTCACAAAACTTAAATTTCGCATATAAAAAGTCTAGTATTTAGACCAGCAATATGTGTTGCGCACTTGACCAGTTTAAAACCGAAACGGGCACTTTTCAGATGGAATCCACCGTAGACACACAACAAGGGACAATCACTTCTTTAAAAACGCAGATTAAACTGCTCGAAGACCAAATCAAAACTGAAGAGAATCAAAACCGACTCACGAAAGAGGAGCTCCACGCATCCATTGAAGAGCTCAAGGATAAAGACACTATGATCCGAGTAAAGAACGATGTTATAGCTAAACTCGAACAGGATATCGAAACCGGCAAGAGGGTATATGAAGATTTGAACATCGAAATGGCGACACTGCTCGGCGAGAAGGAGAAGGTGATCTTAGGCCTCAGCCATGACAAGATGGAACTGGGAAGTCGGCTGAAGAGGGTGGAATGTCGCTGCACAGAACTGGAGGACAGCCTGAAGGTTACGAATATCGAGTTAGAGGATTTGAAGACAGAGTTTACGAGTTACAAGGCGAGTGAGAGCGACATAAAATGTTTTCAGCTGTCGTTTGTTTGTGGGAAGAACGACATGTGAGAGTGGTTGATGATGCTCGTTCACAATTATTTTGGTGGAGGAGTAATCCTGTACCTATGTAAAATACTTGTAATATGCGTTCCTTCCACACTGCATTACCAAGCTGCACTACCGGTAGTGCTGTTTGGAATTGTTTGTCCCATCTGCACTACAATACCCTGTGAAGTTTCTTGCCGGTTCTTCTTTGTGGGTGTAATTGATCCTGATAGAAAAAGTTCGAGTGCAGTCTAACTGGCATATGAATGATCAATAAACAATACAATACAATATGGGTAGCCGAGTCAGAGAGGCCAGAGCCCATGCTCCGACCAGCTAATATCACCTTCGAGAGATATGTGCCGTTCCGGAGACTTTCCTTTAGATTGCTGGCTGTACTGGACTAGAGGGGAACACGGCCGAGGCTGCTATGCGGCCATCTTACATCCAGTGCGGTGGTACCAACCTAGTCGGCTACAATTTGAGCCTACCACCTAGTAAGGGAGAGGGGAAGGGACATACAGTTGGTTTTCCGAACCGTGAAGCAGCAGATGAAAGTATGCATGTTATATTTTCCATAATGAAAAAGTAATTGATGTGTGTTAGCCGGATTCGAACCTCGGACCTTTGAGATCAAAAGTCCAAGCCAAGATCACGCCGATCACCCATCGCTTTCTACTCTTTTTGTTAAAAATTACTGTTAATAGCTGAACATTAGTGAGATTTATCTTCTGAAAGATGTTTATTTGTTATTGCTTAGGTGCGTGCTCAGGCCGTGCTGAGGCAGAATCAGACAGTGGACCACAGCCACGAGGAACAGCTGAAGGAGGAGCTGGCCGCTACGCGCTCGCAGGCTGACTCACTACGCACACAGCTCGATGCTGCCAAGTACGCCCTCTGTTTCAATCAAAGATTTTTTTTTTTGCAGTATTTCATTGGTCACAAACCAAGAAGCACCTGTTACAATGCGTAGCATCTTCGACTGGAAGCGTTGGATTATGTCCGTGTTTGTTTTAGATGCTGTACACCACAGCTGGATGTCATATGTCCAGACGGGCTTCAATATAGATTTGAATATAAGCTTCAAGATTTTGAAGGATAGGGGATATGCGAAGGAGGCGTGTTTGCGACACAGTAATATGGGGACATTTTCCCATATTAACTATCGATGTGTGTGTGAGCGTGACGTGGATGCAACGCTTTGGATTGGCTAAAAATCGGTGATGTGGTTGTGTGTTCGTATGTATGAATTGTGATTGTGTGCGTTCGGAAACTGGCAACAGCGGTTCCGATACGAGGGGGCGTTCATGGCACATCATCTCTCCTTCCAAAATTTTTGGTTTCAACACTTTCAAGACCGAGTAACAGTTGTGTGACTTGCTGCCTAGCAGTGAACACGTTTTTTTTTCTATGGGAAGCACGACATATGGTGTAGTCCGATGGCGCCCACGGGCATTCGGATATTTACGGGGGCTGCAAATTCAGGCGTGGGGCGCGGGAAATTCAGAGTGGCCACTCGCTAGTCCCGACCTCGATTAACACCGTCCTCTAATGCCGATGGGGGGCACGGATATGTTCGGTGAAGCCATCGCAAGCTTAGTTCAAAACCTTCCTTCTGCATGCGGCTGGCTAGATTCACCTTCACATTATGTTTGAAGAACCCTAGACTGTACATTGGAGGAAAGGATGCAGGTGGGAGTGCTTTCCACATCTTTGCAACCCTGTAATAAAGGATTTTACAGGATCAATTTGTCCCAAGTCCGGGGATATCGACGGTGTGTGGATGCATTCTACATTTTTTTGTTTTTGTTATGTTTTACATTATTGTCCAGTTGGTTTTTGAAAGTATTCACGGAGATCGTATTTACAACTTCACTGGGTAGACTGCTCCAAGATTTTCCTATTCTGTTGGCGAGCAAGTGTCATCTAGGGTTCTGCTTGGACCAATTATAATACAGCTTTCGAGCGCCCTCTAAAATTAATGTTTCATAGTTTTTGTTGGGTGGCGGGTTAAACCCTACCACCAAGTAAGATTAGGAGGGAAGGGACCTACAGTTTTACGAGGAATCCGAACCTCGGTCAGCCTCCAACGTCAGCGGTCACCCATCCAAGTACTGACCGCACCCAGCGTTGCTTAACATTCAATAGCGACAGTTGACTGTCTGCAACACTGAGCTATCGAGGCTGACGGCTGACTAAAATGTGGAGCCAGACCTACTGGTGTCCAGCCTTTTAAAACCAAACCCACAAAACAAATTATCGCATCACTTTTCGAAATCTTTCCTATGTCGTGCGGCGAAAATTTGGAACGGTCTTCCGGCGAGTGTGTTCCCCACCACCTATAACCTGGGAATCTTAAAATGACATGTTAATAAATTAGACATCGACCTCTTCGTCCGCCTCGTAGCTGGCATGGCGCCTGACTGAGCGTGATTTCGCGGGGAGTAGTGATATTTGCTGTGTCTTATCTTCCTTTAAACTTTTGGGCCCAGCGACAAACACAACAAAAAACACAACAGCAAAAATAATTAATAGTTTGCCCAACTTTTGCAATAACTTTTTTTTTGTTGTTGTTTGGTAGTTTTCTGCATAATTACACTCTATTCAACTAACCCAAGTCAACATAACTATTAGACCAGTCCAAGAACATTTAGAGAGTTTGGACGTCAGACTATCCAATGCTTATATGAGAAACAGCGTCGCCGAGCTCCGCGGGTAGCGGAGGGGACGGCGCGCGCTCTGATTGGGTGGTATCGGGCGGTATCGCGCTTTGATTGGTTGGTAACGAATGGAATTTGTACGTTTATACAAACATCGTGTTACGCTGGCGCGGGGAAGGTCTGACGTCCTTGGTTACCTATTAAATGTTCTTGGGCCAGTCGATAGAAGGCGCTACCTTCACTGTAAGCTCGTGATGTTATCATAGCGCGGAAGTGGAGGAGGGGCGCGCGGCGTGCGGGGCGGAGCGCAGGCGCGCGGCGGAGGCGGCGGGCGAGGCGGCGCGCGCGGGGCAGCGCACCGCGCGCCTCCACACGGACCTGCAGCGCATTACGCAGCAGCTAGACACGGAGCGAGCGCACGCCAAGCTGCAGGTGTGTTTACCTTGTTAAGGCTGCATACATACAGGGTGTTTTATGACCATAGGTCATAAAGCAAACCAGTGATCCCTCGACTGATTTGAAATCTTAAAAGGCCCAGTAAAGTTTTGTCAAATATGCCTTAATAAAGGAGTTATTAATTAAATTAGTTTTCGCCCGCAAAATATTACGGTAGTGCGACCGACGCGACACTCGCTACATTGCGACGTTGCCGCTCCGCTCTGTGCATTGTCGACGCCCGCACATGTTCATCGGTCTATTCGCACGGGAGCATTTCGTAAATGTAGTGTCTTTATTTAGTTTAGTATGGAAAAACAAAAGTTCACCATAGAACAAAATGTCATCTAACTTCGCTCCAAATAGGCTCAGGAGTACCCGGTTTGCTTTATGATCATAAAACATCATGTACATCGCGTACATCTATTGTGTAGTTAGTAACAACATATTGTAAAGATGTTCTATCTCACGAAGCGCTCGGTTCTGGTTGTAGTAGTGACGTGTACTGATAAGTGCGCTCGTGTGTGTTGTGTGCGTGGACCGCGTCGCGATCGTGCGTGACTGAGCGCTCTCGAGGTTACGCACACTAAAACAATTGTGTCTCCCGAATCCTTTTATACCTGGTTGTTTTCAAACATCGTATTAACAGGCTAGACAGCCCAGCAACAGTCTGCAAATCTGCTGGCATGGCGCCTAACTGAGCGTGGTTTCACGAGGAGAGGTGTTTTTGGCTCTGTCGAATGCACCATTGGTGCCTCGACGCAGCCATCCATGTTGGTTTACATAAAAAAAACAATACGAAAGTGTAGAAAAGATAAGAAAATTTTGACACCACACAATGTCAGTCAGCATGTAAGCGTCCACGGCTGGACATACGCCTCTCCAATTTTCCTCCAGTCCTCCCGGCCTTCAGTGGTACGGAACCACTGCTTTCCGCCGAAGTACTTGACGTCGTCGTCCTACCTGGCGGGTCGTCTTCCCACACTCCGTTTTCCTGTCCACGGCCGCCGGTGTAGGACACGGTTACTCCAACAGTCGTCGTCTCTTCGGTTACTCCAACGGTCGTCGTCGCTTAGCCACCCGGTATGCTATATCGTCTACTTTGTATCGACAAAATGTAACAGCGCGTGTATGGCCGCTCTACGCTACCGCAGGTGGCGACGCTGACACAGTGCTACAAGAGCCAGATCAGCGAGCTGGAGGCGCGCCTCGAGAGGGAGACCCTGGAGCTGAGGGCGGAGGCGGACGCGGCCCGGGAGAGCGCCAGGGCGGCGGGGGCGGCGGGCGGCGCGAGCTCCGCCGACTACATGATGCCGGGAATACCGAAGGACGATAGCGACGGGGAGCTGGATATAAATGTGTCTATGCTGCCGAGGGAGGAGGGCGAGGTATGTATGTTGTTTTTGATGTCCGTTGATTGCAAGTCTTTTATTCACAGAACCGGGAAAGTGTGAAAAAACACTTGTACTATCTCTGGTCAGTGTGAAGTCAAAAGCTAAAAAATCCTTTAATTCTGAATGGACAAGTATTTATGTATACGGGTGTTGTAACGGCGAGTACATTAAATTTAGGAAATGATTATTGAGATCGATAGTAACAAAAAAGTCAAATAACTTTTTTCTGAATTCCCTTTAAATAAAAAGTTACAGTTTTCATACAAACTAATTGATGTATTTAGTGTGAAAAGGATCTAATGTTCCGCACGAACGTGGGAATGAAAGGCTCGCGGTGAATGAGCGTGCAGGGACGAGTGCGCGGAGAGAAGAGATGCGCGGCGGAGGCGCGCCGTGTGTTTTCGACCCCGACCGTTCTCGTGTCAGCACCCTTCCCTTGCTCGCGTCAAACTACACTTGCCGAAAATATTAAATTAAAAAATGAATATCTTGAAAACTAGACACATTAGAGAAAAACTTTGATTTACTTTTTTCTCTCGGAAAGACATGAGGATTGCGCTGACGATATTAATGTACCGGCCGTTACAACATCCTATTTATGTATTATGTATTATACACGGTGAACAAAAAACCTGTCGAACACCCGAAGGCAGGAAGTACAGTTTCAGATACTGAATCGGATAGGCTAGTTTTTTTTTTTAATTCGGAAAAAAAAATTCAATAAAAAATTTTTATTCAAAATTGATATCACGACCTTTTACTTCTAATGCAAAATTCTTTACTCTAGGCCGCCGCCTAGAGTCAAGGCGCGCCTTAGGCGCCTAGGCGCGCCGTCGCCTCACCCCCAGTGTCATAAATTATCTTGAGACAGCATTGAATGAAGTAAAGGCTGAGAGCGTGTTCTTATGTCTTTAGTGAAATGCTTTGTAAAATAATTTGCCGATTTTGATATTTTTTTTGGTCTTCTGTACTGAAAATGAAGTCGGTAAGTGCTTTGAGGTCTCTTAGTGTGCAACAAACTATTATTTTGTATACCTAATAAGTTTTAGGATATTACCTAGGTAGGTAACTAGAAAACTGATATCACGTGCTTAAGACATAAATATATGGTAGTAGAGTTTAACTTTACCTCACCGTGTGGGGCCGGTACTTTAAAAGAATGTCCCCACTGCATCACTCCCCGTGTATGTCGTAAAAGGCGATTAAGGGATATGACTCCCTTCTTATATTACTAGGTGGTAGGGTTTAACCCGCCCGGATTGGTACCACCGCACTGGATGAAAGGTCGGACGAAACGGCTATGTAAATAGTTTGTGTTTTCCGTCCAGTTCAGTGTAGCCGGCACGACCGAAGGGAGCACTGACGTGGCACCAAGTTCACCCGGTGTAATGGGCTGACATCACGGACGTTGTAGGTGATGTAGCTAACCGTGTCAGTTTCCATAAAAAAAAAAAAAAAACAAAATTGTTATGATGGCATGCAGACATAATTTAGTTATAGACATCTTGATACTTAGTAATAATTTAAAAAGGGCTATATATTTTCATAAAAATTTCGAAAAAAAAACTAGCCTATTCGATTCAGTATCTGAAACTGTACTTCCCGCCTTCAGGTGTTCAACAGGTTTTTTGTTCACCGTGTATAAGCTGTAATTATTATGTATTTAATTTAATTCATAAATAGTAATTTATACTTTTAATTAACTAGTATGTACTTATATATAGTGTATATTATAGTATGTTATAGTTATTTTCTTTATATTATATTTTACATTCCCACACTCAAGTCTTTTGCTACTACCTAAGAGAGGTACCGGATTACATAAAAAATCTATTTTAACACTCACTACAAAGCCGGTATAGTTAAACTTTGACATTCGTTTACCGTCCAGGGGTCAGAGGCGGCGCCGTCTCCGCCGCCGTCGAAGCCCTACGCGTCTGTCGGCGGCGGCGGCGGCGGCCGCGTCGGCGGCGGGCGGTCGCCCGTGCCTCTGGAGAGGCTACTGGAGGAGGGGGTGCCGGACGAGGACGCGAGCGACGGCTCCAACCTCGGCCTCACCGCCGAGCAGGAGCTGATGGACGCCAAGAGGAAGCTGCACGCGCAAATGCTGAGGTAACCTAAAAGGAAAAAAAAAATTTATTAATAGAATGTAAATACAGTAGGCTCTCGGTAATCCGGCGCTAAACAGTCCGGCACGCCCAGTAGTCCGGCATTTTTAGCCTCAGCTGACCCGCTCTATAATCCGGCACTACAGCCGGATTATAGAGCGGGGGATTCGGGTGAGCATAGCAAAATTTGCTCTCGCGCTCAGTCCGGCCCCGACCTTGACAGCGAACCTACGCGTCTGTTTTTTTTTGTTGAATTACATAGTACTTTTGGACTCTTTTACTATAAGAATCAGTAGCGGGCCCCTTATACAAGCCAAAAAGCCCGGCTTGCCCTAGGTCAATCAAACAAAGCTCGAAAGCAAATCGAAAACGAAAACAGTCGATAGTGCTTCAATTTAATTTTAAATATCGCGCCACGTGCCATTCGCGCGCGCCCGAGGTCATTGAGTCGACGACGCGACGCGGCGACTCGTCGTTCGTTCGTATCATTCGGAATTGCTCGTGAACTCTCGCCTCGATGCGATGGATGAATCAGTCAATACGAGCGTACATTAGTCATCTCGCTTGTTCCCGCTGTTATTCTAGCATCATTTTATTGCCTTCTCGTTCTCGAGTACCATACATTTTTTAGCCTAAAGCACCCATAGTGGTATAATAATATATGAGTATGTATAGCGATTAGTATGAGGAAATATGCTAAGAATAATTCGTTCCGTAGTGCGAAAGCGTACTCAGTATTAGTGCTATCTCAGTTTTTCAATAGAAGAACGACAAAGACGTGTCTACTGATGTCTAATGTAGGCGTAGAAGTTTGAAGTGATGGATCGTACGTTCGCGAGGATGTTCGTTACTAATTAAAGAAATAATAATCTTTGGTTAGTTATATCCATGGTGGGTGGCGGCGGCGACGGGCGGGACGTCGGCTCTCTCTTCGTTCTCTCTCTGGCATGCTATATGTATGATAATATGTGTTGATAAGTCACAATAATTCTGTCAACCATAATATGCCTCCAGTGTGCTATTGATAATTATCAACAAGAGTCTTCATAGTAACTGCACTGCACTGCAGTTGGTTTGCATAGATTTTTTAATTACCATTTTCTATAAAATTGTGATACAAGCATGTTTATTTCATTTACTGACTGACAGGACAGTCTTATATTATATTTTGTTTGAAATATTTGGCTTCGGCTTGCTCTACGATCAGACCCTAGGCCCGCCACTGATAAGAATCTATTATAGAATTTATTTACCACATATATGTACATACATAAATGCTTTATATCCTATACAAATCCAATAATTCGGCAGTTCCAGCAATCCGGCATAGGCGAAAAAATTTGGGTGCCGGATTACCGAGCGTCTACTGTACCTACAAAAAAATTTCATTAAAATGTTAACAAGTGCACTCGGGAGAAAAAATAAAAATTGAAATGCACACATCAGCTTCAAGGTGTTAGTGCTAATAATAATCAGAGAAAAGAAGAAAAGCTGTCAGACTGACAGAGTGGAAAAAATTTCTCCGTAAAAAATGAAAATTTTATAAAAACTAGTCGCCGACAGCCTCGGCAGTGGACTACCGGCGACACCGCCTCAGCGCCTCACCACCCCGCTGTGTCAGAGGAGGGACTAGTGATGCAACGCGTCCAAGTCAACAGCGCCTCGCCCGAGGCCTTGCCCTCCTCGCGGTGTGGCCGGAGGATCCAGTGACAAGACCTGCCGCTTCTTTCAACACCAGCAGCGCACCCAATCCATCACGGTTTGCTACTCCATCGCCCGCATCTGCCGGTGAGGATGGCGAACCAGGGACGCGCCCCGCCACACCAGCTACGACGGGACGAAGTCCGCCGCCACCGGTTAGCTTGAGGCTATCGCGGCCCTGTGTCCCGCTTGCAGCCTCCGCTACCGGTGAGCGCCGTGCGCCACCCACAGCGACGCACACGAGAGGCCTGACAAGAATAGAAGAGCTGCGCGACGTCGCCCCGCAGTCCGACGGATACGGAGCTCTCCGAGATGGGGGTGGTGGTGGCCTACGTGTCTAGTACCACCACCTATCGCTCGTAGCTTGCCTTGCGTCGTCCCGGAGAGCTCCGTAGCCACGACCTGCACCCGCCGGCGTGCTTGGGGCTTGTCTCCCGCCGTCGGCGGAACTTTACCGTTTTCAATTTTTTTTTTTTGTCTGTATGTATTAATTTTGTATGTATTTTTAAAATTGTATATAATTAATATAAATATATACACTAGTATAAGAAAACGTGAAAATAAATACATGAAAAAAATAATAATACATACATACTCTACTAGAACCGGTCCATTATTTATTACAGATAGGACTATTCTCGCGAACAGACCTGATATTGTGATAGTGGACCGGGATGCAAGGCGCGCAACGCTCGTCGATATCGCCGTGCCGCATGATGGTAACCTCGTCAGTAAGGAAGCAAAGAAGATGTTAAAGTATCTGGATCTGCAGCACGAGGTTACCAAAATGTGGCTCGTCGACTTGACGATTGTTGTGCCCATAGTCGTTTCGGCGCATGGGCTGATAGCGAAGAGCCTCGACGACCACCTTGAGAGGCTATCGCTGAGTGGTTGGGTCAAGGGGCAGATCCAGAAGGCAGCCCTGCTGGAAACTGCACGCATCGTCCGGAGGTTTCTCTCTTTTGGACCCAACCAGACCATCGGTAGCTTGGGTTCGCCCCGTCGCCGGTGGTGGAAGCTCAATTTATTTTATAATAATTGTATGTATAATTTTTTATATTTTAGGTATAGTTGTATGTAAAATTATTGTAAATAGATGTGTAAATAAATGGATAGATCATAATAATAAAATTCTAATAATAAGTTTATCTTTACTAGTGATTCCTCGTCAAAATTATATATTGGCGCACAGTACCGCCAGAGTGCCATCTCACCTTTAAATATCAAGAGTGTAGAGAGTGTTTCAACTAAAAGTTCCCTTCGCCGTTATGTTGGCTCCACTGTCTATCTGTCAAAACAGCGTTGAGGGTTGCTATGTGTACAGATTTACCCGTAATTATCGGTATTTACCGTATTTATTATACGGTAAATACCGATTACATTATTAGGTAATATAATCTTCACAATCTGGCAACACGAATTTAAGCACTGGCAGTGACACTGACAGTGGAGCCAACATAACGGCGAAGGGAACTTTTAGTTGAAACACTCTCTAATACATAATGTGCAGGGTGGAGCACGTAACGCTGCTGCTGGCGGAGTCGGAGCGCGAGTGCGCGCGGCACGCGCAGCTCGCGGAGCTGCTCAAGTCGGAGGTGAGGCGCGCGCGCGGCGCGCAGCACGCGCACAACACGCAGTACATGAAGAACGTCACGCTCAAGGTAACTACAGTAACGCTGCTGCTGGCGGAGTCGGAGCGCGAGTGCGCGCGGCACGCGCAGCTCGCGGAGCTGCTCAAGTCGGAGGTGAGGCGCGCGCGCGGCGCGCAGCACGCGCACAACACGCAGTACATTAAGAACGTCACGCTCAAGGTAACTACAGTAACGCTGCTGCTGGCGGAGTCGGAGCGCGAGTGCGCGCGGCACGCGCAGCTCGCGGAGCTGCTCAAGTCGGAGGTGAGGCGCGCGCGCGGCGCGCAGCACGCGCACAACACGCAGTACATTAAGAACGTCACGCTCAAGGTAACTACAGTAACGCTGCTGCTGGCGGAGTCGGAGCGCGAGTGCGCGCGGCACGCGCAGCTCGCGGAGCTGCTCAAGTCGGAGGTGAGGCGCGCGCGCGGCGCGCAGCACGCGCACAACACGCAGTACATGAAGAACGTCACGCTCAAGGTAACTACGGTTTTCAGTGTGAAAAAAGTCTTAGCTACCTCACTCTGTTGAAGTCTCCTTACAGTATGTATATTAGGTCAGTCACGGAAGAAGATTGGTGTGGTTATGATGACCATGTGTTAGTATTAGAGGAACATTACTGGTAAATGGATGGCCTAATGAAGAATGCTACCGACTCATTTATTATTGAAGTACGTGAGGAGATTGACGATAGTACATAAAATTCTTCAAGCACAGATTTTTCTGATTGTGACTAGCAACTAATTATAGAATAATTTCATAATTAATTAATATTGATAGATAATGTAATATCGAAGGAAGGAAGGTGTGGATCTAAGCTTGCGATGGCTTCACCGAACATATCCGGGCCCATCGGCAGTAGAGGAGGGTATTAATCGAGGTCGGGACTAGCTAGTGGCCACTCTAAATTTCCCGCGCATGCTTCACGTTTCGGCTCGCATCGAGCCCTCGTCAGCTAGTCTGCGTTGACTAGAACGCGGGGAAACACCAGTCCCGCTCTCGACCTCCCTCTCTCTACCTATCCATATTCTGTAGGATGTACTGCATTAGACATAGAATAACTGCATTAGGTCATTACGTAAACATTCCTTAAGCTTCCTCGGAGCTTGCGCGCGGACAGTAATCCAAATCATCAGAGAGGCCATCAACCTGTCAATTGCACGGACCAGGAAAGGGCAAACCAGTAGTGACTTCCAGGTCAACTTTGTGAGACCTGGAGCCTAAAAGCTGCCCAAAGATAGGACTAAACCTTCTTCAATTTTGGGAGCATCAAAGGATTGGGAATTGTTGATGGACACACATGAGAAGCATTACCAGATGCCTTCGGAAATCTGTACCACAGCATTAAGACCGGATATACTCATATTCTCAAAAGCGACAAAGCATGTAGTACTTGTTGAACTTACAGTTCCATGGGAAAGCAACATACCGAAGGACCACAACATCAAACTTAACAAGTATTGCAACTTAGTAGACCGGATTGTGAGAAACGGATTCAAGACCGATCTCTTCGCTGTGGAAGTCGGAGCAAGGGGACTACCAGCGAAGTCGCTCTACAGTCTCTTCAAGAATCAATATCAAATCAAAATCAAATCAAATATGGAGAGAGCTTCGAAAACGTCACTGGAAGCATCCTACAGAATATGGATAGGTAGAGAGAGGGAGGTCGAGAGCGGGACTGGTGGTTTCTCCGCGTCCTAGTCAACGCAGACTAGCTGACGAGGGCTTGATGCGAGCCGAAACGTGAAGCATGCGCGGGAAACTTAAGAGTGGCCACTCGCTAGTCCTGACCTCGATTAACACCTTCTTCTACTGCCGATGGGCCCGGATATGTTCGGTGAAGCCATCGCAAGCTTAGTTTCACACCTTCTTTAGTTTAAGAGACAACAGCTGGAACATTTAATATGTAATTTCAATTCGAAATAAATACAAAACAAAACAAAAAATTATGCATTGGTGTGTGCAGTTCTTGACGCTGCCGGCGGGCGACGAGCGGAGCCGGCTGGTGCCGGTGCTGCAGAAGGTCCTCACGCTCAGCAACGAGGAGGCGCACACACTCGCCGCCGTCGCCAGGGGTACGTCTCTCCGTCACCTGCTCCTTGCCTTCAGTTGACGAAATTGTCCCGACATTCCGCATTAAAATACACTCTCTGAATATTGGATTAAGGCTCATTATACTTCGAAATAAAGGTGAAGATATGCCCTACATGATCTGATTCACTACGGCACCAGCCTAGAGCAAAAAATTAACGGAATCTTCAGTTGTTTTCGAGACTTGGTGTCGCCACCGCCGCCTCAAATATAAATGATTGTTACTGTTTTTAGTCATTAGTTTGTTGTGTTTGTGTATAAATTTGAAAGAATACAACATTTCTTAAGTGAATGTGTTATTATGGGAGATTTTTATCCATTCGCGAGTGTGTGATACCGAAATAAACTTAAACTCACTATATTGAGTGCAATGTTCAACTCACAATTTGGAATCAAAACAAAGGTCCGACACCTGTGCGGTTAAATACCCATTTCATGTTTGAAAATTCTAATTAGTTTCTTTGCAAAAGCATAGGTTTATCTTTAAATGTACCTACCCTTAAAAGCATAGAAGTACCCCCTTGAATTTATATATGTAATTTATTGTTGTTTTTCCACGGTTGTTTTTATAAAAATAGTAATATTATACTTTATACCACTTAAATGTGTGGCAATGGCGCACTTTTTCCATTAGGCAATTTCTTCCTGTTAACCTGGTGGACCTACAGTTTTACCGAAAAACCTGAACCACAGAGCAGCTGGTCAAATATGCACATAATTTTTTTTTTTTCAAATCAGAAAAAACTGGTTCGTCTGTTGGAACTCAAGCAACCGACTGGATTCGAACCTCTGACCTGTCTCACGAGAACACCGCTGCTTTTTTATTAAATTATGTTTTCTTCCAGGTCAAGATCCCAACGCGAAAGGTGGCTGGGGCAGCTATCTACCGTGGTCGGGAAAATAAGCTGGAAGCAACTCATGGACTGTCATTTAATTTAAGCTATCACAGTTTGGCCACTAATGCTTTGGTTCCATTCCTTTACAGGTTATCAATTGGATATAGTAAAGAAGATAAACTGGGCCCTGTGCGCCCGAAAGTAATGTCCCATTAAGAGCGAAAGAGGAAAAGATTGCGATAGGTCAAGACTGCCGAAAAAGTGTTGTATCGAACAATGTTTTCGGGTTCCGCACCAAGCACAAAGAAGCCTTATTGTGAAACTCTGTTTTTTTATCTTTCTCGGTTAAGTTCTGGTTAAAGCGGAAGAATTTATCGAATGCAAATTCCTGGATTATAGGTAGACATGGATGTGCAGCGATAGAGTCGCTGAATTAATCTTGTAGACAGATGTGTAAACAAAAATGTACCTAGATGCGTCGTTCTCAAGACGCATTTTGCTTTGCTAATTGTGAATAAATCGAATGTTGATATTAGCTGTGATCACAGACCACCAGGGCCTGATTTACCAATAGGCTCTAGCCTAGGGCACTAAGGCTGACATTCATAGTCGTTCCAAAGTTCGAAGCTTAGCACTGTCTAAGCTAAGCACGAGTCCGATTAAAATTCACTAACATTTTGTACACGACTCTCATAGTCGAGATTAACGCTTAGAACGAACTATGCTAAGGCAACTATTACTTGCCTAGTAATAGTCCAAGTTAAACGTAACTTTTTTTGCTTTTTCTGGTGGGATTCGCACCATTGCATGGATCACCATTGCTCATACTGAAATATGGGCAGAATAATAACCAAATAGTTTCGAGTTTCCTCACAGTGCAGCCAGTTCTCTGCGAATGGGATATATCTTGGAGCTTTCGTAATAGAATATTCGTAAAGAGAACCTCGGGCAAAATGTCATTTGCTCTTAATATTCATAAAGGGAACCTTGGGCAAAATGTCATTTGCTCTTAATATTCGTAAAGGGAACCTTGGGCAAAATGTCATTTGCTCTTAATACTCTTAAAGGGAACCTTGGGCAAAATGTCATTTGCCCTTAATATTCGCAAAGGGAACCTCGGGCAAAATGTCATTTGCTCGTAATATTCGTAAAGGGGACCTTGGGCAAAATGTCAATTGCCCTTAATATTCGCAAAGGGGACCTAGGGCAAAAGGTCATTTGCCCTTAATATTCGCAAAGGGAACCTCGGGCAAAATGTCATTTGCTCTTAATATTCGTAAAGGGGACCTTGGGCAAAATGTCAATTGCCCTTAATATTCGTAAAGGGGACCTGGGGCAAAAGGTCATTTGCTCTTGCTGTATATAAAATTAGTATATACATTTTGGCAGAGCGTGGCGATGCTAGTCTGCATATATGATCAAGCTTTTATCTAACGGCAGGCTCCTAGGACAAGCAAAGCTTAGACAAAGTGTATGAGAATTGATTTGCGCTGATTATTGCTTTGCGTCTATGTGGAAGGCAACTTTGAAGAATTTTTATTTAAAAAAATGTTTTTGTTTTGTTTACAAGCCTTTTAATACACAATAGAAATTTGGAAATTTTGTGCAGCTTAACTTCAAGTACCTATTTTAAATTTTAATTTGTTTTATTATGTAAATAAACGGCCTCCGTAGTTCAGTGTTGCGATTGATCGACTGTCGTTTATGATCATAGGCATACCTCGGCGCGGTTAGAGCTTGAATGGGTGACCGTTTGACTGTTGTTGGAGGCTGACCGTGGTTCGGATTCCATGCAGAACTGTAGGTATGTCCTTTGTTACCTTACTAGATGGTAGGGTTTAACCGGTTGGCACACTGAATGAGAGGCCCGGTTGAAGCGGCTATGTAAATAGTTAGTTTTTCCATCCAGTTTAGTGTAGCCGGCACGACCAAAGGGAAGCGCTGACATGGCACTCAGTTCGCCAAGGTGTTATGGGCTGACATCACGGATGTTGTGGGTGATGTAGCGAACAGTGTCAGTTTCCATAAAAAAATAAAATACTTCAGGGCTTGCATTCCACGTTTCATATTATTCGCTTGTTTTTAACCAGATATCTAGAATGGTGGAAAATACATTTGTAACTAGCTATCCACTTATTTTTTATGATTCTCCAGTTATTTGAAAAAAGAAAAACAGCTGTATTGTTAGCCTAGCGCCCCACTTAGCGTGTTTTGCGGGGCGTAAAAACTTGGGTCTTCGATGTAACAACGAAAAATTTATACGTAGTTTAACTACTGGGACAAAAAGTACTTGAACTACCGGGACAAAAAAGTCTCACTCGTTGAACTACTGGGACAAAAAAGTCTCACTAGTTCAACGGTTGAACTAATCGGGTGTAATAGTGAGACTGGCCCCGTATTTGCACTCGGTGTGGCGACTTGGCGAGTACGGGATCACCCAATCACTGTTTTGCTCTGCGACCGCTCTTTCCATAAATTTTTGGGCATTTCTTTTTTGCCGGCCAGAAAAAATAACCATCACATTCTGATAGAGAGAGAGAGAGAGAGAGAGATAAAGAAACTTTGATTTTGAAAAAGTAAAAAAAAAACGAAAATTATCTCTCAAAATAGTCTCACGGTATTCGCTTTTTCTTTTGCAGAACTAAAATAAAATTCAAATAAACAATTATCTACAATTACTGGTGTAGACAAAACTCGCAATATCCAGGAAAATTAAGAAAGATTTTATGTCAGCCTCGGTAGCTCAGGGTGCGGTCGGTGGACTGTTATTAAGCACACATGGGCGCGGTCAGCACTTGGATGGGTGACCGCTAGACCGTTGGAGGCTAACTGTGGTTCGGATTCCACGTAAAACTGGAGACCCTTCCCTTCTTACCTTACTAGGTGGTAGGGTTTATCCCGCCCGCGTTGGTACCACCCGCACTCAATGAAACGTCAGTCGAAGCGGCTATGTAAATAGTTCGCGTTTTCCGTCCAGTTCAGTGTAGCCGACATGAAATGAAGGGAAGCGTTGACATGGCACCTAGTCCACCCGGTGTTATGGCTGACATCGTGGATGTTGTAGGTGATGTAGCTAACCGTGTCAATTTCCATAAAAAAATGTATTATGCACGTAACGCAACACAATTTACGCAGTGTAAAATCCGCTCAGTTTGGCGCTTTTCGATTTTGTTTTAAAAGAAGAAATACAATATCATCAAGACTATTAAATATGTACATAGAAATTAAGTTACTGTAATTATTAAATAATTTAAAGTGATTATTTATTGTGTGCAATTAGCACGTATGGAGAAATTGTTATGATTATTACTTAATAAAACTATGAACATATTCAACATGTTTTAATTATACATAGGTAAAAGATACCTATGCCAAATGCTTCGTGAATATATTTTGGGTGTCCAATTATAGTATTATATAGGAAGCGAATAGGGAATATACAGGGTGTTAAAACGGCGAGTACATTAATGTCGCCAGCGCAATCCTCATGTTTTTCCTAGAAAAAAAAAGTAAGTATAAAGTTTTTCTCTGAAGTGTCTAGTTTTCGAGATATGAATTTTTTAATTGTATGTTTTCGTCTAGTGTAATTTAACGCGTTGTTGCCGCTCCGCACCCTCCGCCTGCCGACCTCCAGTCCTCCACTCACAAAGCTAATCCCCGCCCCTCCCGCCAACACCTCCGTCCGAGGCGCTTACGTCTCACCCGCTCTTCCCCCCTCCGCGCCGCCCTGTTGTCATTAGATCATTTTTACACTAAAATAATCAATTAGTTTGTATGAAAACTGTAACTTTTTATTTAAAGGGAATTCAGATTCCGCCTTTGCATGTTTATGTTATGTTTTATTTTAAATTTTTTGTTTCATTTAATTATAGTAATGCGTTCAACCATAAGTCTCAGATTGGGATAAAAAAGTCTCACTAGTTCAACGGTTGAACTAATCGGGTGTACTCTCGGTATACTAGTGACACTGACCCAATTTTCTAATGTACTTATTACTTTTTAATGTTTCTTGGACCAATGAAGGATTTTCTATCTATCTATCTATCTGTTTACTGTTTAATTTTTTTTTTTTATCTCTCTATTTCAGCCAACTAGGGCCATATTAAAATACATATTAAATGTCTTAACCTTAGAGCTAAAATTACTTTGAAAAAATAGTTTTGGTCAGTCAGCCAGTAAGTCAGCGTGTATCTTTCCACTGCTGGACATACGCCTCTCCGATTTTCCTCCAGTCCTCCCGGCCTTCCGCGGTACGGAACTACCGCTTTCCGCCGACGTACTTGATGTCGTCGTCCCACCTGGCGGGTGGTCTTCCCACACTCCGTTTTCGCTGGTGTTCGGCTGTAACTTACGAGTTCGTGCAGCACAACACTGATTACTCTGCTTATGCCGATTATCGGGGTGCATCGTTCGTGGCATGTATGTTCACTTAGATTCTAAGTTAGAACCTTGTCACAATGGGCTTTAGGCTTCCATATGACTTGTACTGTGTATGTAACACTATCTATTTTATTTTTTTACAAGCTGTGCCCGCGGCTCCGCCCGCTCTCATATTTCACTTCACTGCTAACCTCATAAGCCATTTAGCGTGATAGTAAGTAGCCTATAGTTGATGGGAAGAATCAAGCTATCCGTAGAATTTTGTTTTATTAAAATCGGTTCAGTGGTTCTCGAGTTATAAGCGGACAGACAGACACTCAGACAGACAGAAAGCAGACGTTGGATTTTATTATAGGTAAGGATTTTATTTTATTCAGTATTCAGTCATACAGTACATAAAAAAAAAACAAATTGATATAAAATATTAAACAGACTCAAAACCAGTTAAGATTACATTAATAGAGATAGTAGGTAGGTATATAAATTTAAAAAAAAAATATGGTGCTGACTTAAAAAGACAATTTTTAGTAAACAATTAACTTTCATCACAAGGAAATAAAAATTCAACTCGCAAGATGCCAAAATAGAATAAGAAACCTATCACCTAAACAAAAACATTATGCGAACAAAATCAAATATAAAAAAAAAAACATATTTACTAATGTACACTTAATCTCAAACTAATGAAACAATATGTGTTAAATTTTATTTTTTAAGATTGTCGTGAAAGATGTCATGAGAAAATTTATTTATTATATAATATCGTTTTTTCGCGGTTTCGCTCGCATAGCCTATGTCCATCCTGTAGGTATATTCTAAATATTGGTCAAATTTTGGTTTTAAATCGGATGAGTATTTTCTACTTCTTTCCTACATCCAAACTTACAAACTGTACCTCTTTATAATATTAGTACATACATACATACATATCACACACGCTGAATCCCGACAATCGGGGTAAGCAGAGTAATCGGTGTTGTGCTGCAAGAACTCTGGTAAATTACAGCACAACACCGACCACCACGTTTCGCAAAGTGTTCGAACAAGATTCAATCGATCAAGCAGCGAGTAAGGCACGAAGACCCACTTGCTGCATGACTCGGTGGAAGTACCGTGCCAAGGTGAGAGGTGGCGAGCCCGTCGCCCTTTAGCACGGCATCTTGTCCTTATCCCTTAGTCGACTTTTACGACATGCACGGGGAGAGATGCAGTGGGGCTATTCTTTTTAAGTACCGGGCCCACACGGTACTTAAAAAGAATAAGGTAATATTAGTGTAGATAGATATATATTTATGTAATTCCTATTTGGCCCAGTTTGTACCCTCAGGTAATTTTTTTTTATTTTTTTTTTATTTTATTCGGAAACTTAAGGCCGTGACAAACGCCAACGACCTTGAGCATTCGGGAATTCTACATAATGTACCATGCGACTGCTAATTTCGCTTCGCACGTTCAAGTCACATTTAGCGTAGTTTGTCGCTATCAGCCTAAAGAGTTGATGGTTCGGGGTTCGAATCCCACTTTCGTATGTTTTTTTTTTTTTGCTTTTTTATTATTTTAATTATTAAAATGATTGTGGCTTATGTAACTGATGCGTGATTCTAATTTTTTATTTTTTATTATTTTACCTAAATAACATTTTATTGTAATTTCTTCCAAATTATTTTAGTTCATGTACTTACCACTTTTTATAAACCTCTAAATAGACTATCGATGAAAACTAAAATAAAAATAGGTAGGTAGGTAATAGGTAGATAGGCATTTAGGTATGTATGGCAAATATCATAGCAACATAGGTACCGGCATTCGGGAATTCTACATAATGTACCATGCGACTGCTAATTTCGCTTCGCACGTTCAAGTCACATTTAGCGTAGTTTGTCGCTATCAGCCTAAAGAGTTGATGGTTCGGGGTTCGAGTCCCACTTTCGTATGTTTTTTTTTTTTGCTTTTTTATTATTTTAATTATTAAAATGATTGTGGCTTATGTAACTGATGCGTGATTCTAATTTTTTATTTTTTATTATTTTACCTAAATAACATTTTATTGTAATTTCTTCCAAATTATTTTAGTTCATGTACTTACCACTTTTTATAAACCTCTAAATAGACTATCGATGAAAACTAAAATAAAAATAGGTAGGTAGGTAATAGGTAGATAGGCATTTAGGTATGTATGGCAAATATCATAGCAACATAGGTACCGGCCGGCGCGGCGCGCGCGGCGGCAGCATGGCACGGTGCGGTGGGGTGCGGTGCGGTGCGGTAACTCAGTAGCAGCGTGCGGTGCGGAGGCGGCACGGCGGCGGCGGCGGCGGAGGCGGCGGCGGCGGCGGCGCGGTGGAGGCGCGGGAGGCGCAGACAGCGTTATACCACAGTACCTATTAGTTATTCTGTGGTTATACCAACGAAAGCCATGCGTATAACGCCCCGTCAAGTTACGTACCGGAGCGTATACTGATAGATACCACAGAAGAGAGATATTACTGATACGGTCGTACTGTATACTGGTACGGAAAATGACACGGTGGCAACATCACCTACAATACAACATCCGAGATGTCAGCTCGTAACAACTGGTGAAGTAGGTGCTATGTCAGTGCTTTTCTTCGGTCGTACCGGCTTCACTGAACTGGACGGAAAAAAAGAAGGGAGTCATATCCCGAAATAGTTTGTATTTTCCGTCCAGTTTAGTGTAGCCGGCACGACCAAAGGGAAGCACTGACATGGCACCTAAGTTCACCCGGTGTTATGGGCTGACATCACGGATGTTATAGGTGATATAGCAAACTGTGTCAGTTTACATAAAAAAATCCCTCAGTCGCCTTTTACGACATGCACGGGGAGAGATGCAGTGGGGCTATTATTTTAAATTACCATCCCACACGGTACAAATATACCTAACCTACCTATCTTTTTTCCATTCGATCCAAACACAGAAGACAGAAATGACGACCGACACGCGGGCGCAGCAGGGCAGGAGCGAGCAAGCGAGCCCGGAACTAAAATTGTATCTAGTATTGAAGTGCCTGCTAAATTGACGAAGGCAAAAATTTTACCCTTCCGACTGAAGAATTACGTCAATAATTTCATGTAGGCGTTTTTTGTTTTTTATTTTTATCTCCTTTCGTGGATAAAATAATAAAACAAATTGAATAGAGTTTTCTCAGAGCTTTGTGACCTTTGAATCGGTGGTATTGTAAAATTGTAATAATACACACATACTCAGATTTTCAAAAATTCATGCTTTTTTTATATATTTTTAATTTTATGTTTATTACTTACTTTTACTCATTATTTAAAAAACCAGCAATGCACTTTGTTGGTAAGGAACCAAAATATAGGTTGGTATTTTTTTAATTTTCTGAATGTGTGTCAATTGGTCAGTTTTGGACCTTCTTTGTCGCACTTTTTGCATGTTTTGCGTATTTGGCGTTTGTCACCGCCTTAACAGCTAGGTATTTAAGTACATTTACAAATAAAACTAAAAATAACAAACTGTTCAGCCAGTAAAAAAGTTTCACATTATCCAAAATTTATAAAAAGCTCACCTTGTCCTTGTTATGGCACATGCAAGAAGATCGAAACTGTAGACGCGGCAAGTCCGGGGCAAGGATATTGTAATGGTACGGAGTAAGTATGAAATAACATTATGCGTTTGTAACGGTCAGTACATTAATTTCGCCAGTGCAATCCTCATGTTTTTCCGAGACAAAAAAGTAAATAAAGTTTTTCTCTAAAGTGTCTAGTTTTCCAAATAAAAATTTTTTTAATTTATGTTTTCGTCTAGTGTAATCTGACGCAGGTGAGGGGAGGGTGCTGGCGCGGGAACGGGCAGGGTCGAAAAACTCACGCCGCGCCGCCGCCGCGCATCTCCTCTCTCCGCGCACTCGTCTCTGCTCGCTCACTCACCGCGCGCCTTTCATTCCCACGTTCGTGCGGAACATTAGATCCCTTTTACACTAAATAAATCAATTAGTTTGTATGAAAACTGTAACTTTTTATTTAAAGCGAATTGACAAAAAAGTTATTTGACTTTTTTGTCACTATTGATCCCAATAATCATTTCCTAAATTTAATATAGTGGCCGTTACAACACCCTGTAATAGTCGTAGTCACCGCAGACGTAACTAAAGAGGGCTTGCCGCGAGCCGAAACGTAACGCATGTTGGAGCTACACAGAGTGGCTGCTCGCTAGTCCCGCCCGCCCGACCTAGATCGACTATCTACTGCCAATATGGGCCCGGATATGTTCCTTGAAGCCATCTCATAGTTCTACACTTCCATTCGGTGTTACTTTTATCTTTAAAAACAAATAAATAAATGAATCAACAAATAATAGTTATGTTGTAAATTTTTTAATAGAACCAGTTGCAGGCGCCACACATCTAGACAAACAATTTTAAACGTAAAAGTCTGGCCATTTTTAGGTTTCCGTGACCATACGGAAGCCTATTACTAGGCCTACATCGCGTCGTCTGTCTGTCTGTCTGCCCGTCCGAGGGCTGCATCTTTTGACCCGTAATAGGTGGCTGGTTAAAATTTTCATCCGAGTCTGACCACGCTGATCACATCTGGAATAAAAAAACCTTGATACTTTGTAAATTATTGGTTACAATATTTTAATTTCGTTAGGTTATATATCTGACTTTTTTGATTAGGTAGGTTAGGTAGGTACCTAATTATTATGTGGTGCAAAAATTCGAGTTTCCATATTCGCGCCTAGCAAAGGGATTTCAATATTTTATTAGTTAGATCCAAAGAGTTTGTATTACGTCGCTGACGAACTCTTTGGTTAGAGGAGCGAGCATTGGGAACATTTTCATAAAAAAACTTAGATCTCGAACGCCAATGCGTCATGCATAGAACGTTAGGCGGCGGGCGGGTCACGTTTGTATGACCGACTTATTACCTACCTAGTAAAAATGTTAATAATAGGTAATCCTAGAATTTGTTCTTGTTGTCCTGTCTAGTAGCACAGGAGTAAGTTAGTATGTAGCTTGAATGTCTTTGGCGCCAAGTTACGATGGGCAGACTTCTATATTTAAAATTCGCTGTAAAGTTTCTTTTGCCGGCTCTTCTTCGTTGGTATAATCTCGTGGTATAATCGAACCGGATAGAAAAAAGTGTTCTGTGCACATAAACTCTTTGACATAAACTATAAACCGAAGATATAATGCCACAGACTAATGTAATTTGAAATAGCGCGCCAGTTCCATAACCGGAAGTGTGCTGCGAGGGAGAATTTTCCTGCGAAGCAGCGTTGAACATTTGGAAACTATTTAGATGCAGGGCAGCAATAAATACAAAACAAACCGCATTAAATCTGATTCTAAAAATAATTTTCGATTTTTTTAATTTAACATGTATTTAATTTCTTGTATTATTTAGAATATTTCGAAAAAAAGTATTTTAATGAACATATTTTCCAAGGGGTTAAACAAGAAAAACTAATCTCGCTTCCGCCGCTGTCAATTCGTTCTCTCGCAGCG
This sequence comes from Nematopogon swammerdamellus, assembly GCA_946902875.1. Lineage (NCBI taxonomy): Eukaryota > Metazoa > Arthropoda > Insecta > Lepidoptera > Adelidae > Nematopogon > Nematopogon swammerdamellus. Next base: position 24,533,017 of record OX336336.1, read on the forward strand.
CAAAACTGGTTGAAGCGATGCAGAAATCTTGCCGAAGTTATTTATAGGTGCATTTCTTATTTTTTCCATATGCATCGAGCGCGTCGCGCGCGCCATATGACAAGAGATTCCTTTAATGAGGACGACAGCCGACACCGAATATCGATCGCGTTTCCCGGGCCGGCCGCGCACGGCGCATGCTCGGAAAATCGTGATTCTGCAGCCGCGGCGGGTGAGCTTTTCCACATTTCCTCATATTTTTATAGTTTTAACCGACTGTGCGAGCTTGCGACTGTTTGTAATCGAACGATCTAGGTCGCGTTGTTGTTAGATTGCAGAACAATAATAGATAGTTGCTATTTATCGACATCGGTTCGAGCAGCCGGCTCCCGGCGGCCGCGGCGAGCTGACGCCGGTACAACGTTGCATTACGCAATTGCATTCGCGCGCGTCAAAGCTTGTAATACATTTTCAAAGAACGTTTCATAGGACGTACCTACTTACATTGCGTCGTTTACTCGGAGTAAAAAAAAAAGTAGAGAACCCTACCGACATATTACAATCTGTGCACTTCGAATCATGTTTCGCCTCATCATCATCTGCAAATTATTGTCAAATTGGATAATTCCGGTACCCTCCATCGATCTTCACGATCGAAATGGAATCTCACATGACACCGGCCGCCCACATGGCGGATTCGCCGATGCTTCGCCGGCTTTGCGCGCGCCCGTTGCCCGGATGCACATTGAGCGAAGTTATATTGCGCGCAATGTGTTGTTTAGCTTTCGTAAAAAGTTGAAATGATTAGTAATAAATAAAATATAATGTGAGAAGTGACATATCTTGCCGTCGCGTTGACAAGATGGAGGCTGGCTAGAGCGGGGCGGGGGACGGTGGGGGGTGCGCGGGGTCGCTCCGCCTGGTTTTGTCTCAACGAATTTTGTTAAAATTTCAGTTGCGCATATTTCCTGACACTAAATTTAGCTGCTAGACTATCCTCGGCGACGACGCATCCGTTCGTATGTCGCGTTGCGTTCGTCTCGCATAATGCACAGTGCATCGCGTCGTCGCGTCGTGTGATGCGATTAGAGGAAAGTTCCCGAAACCTGTAGCGTCGGAATGTGGTAAAGCTTAAAAAAGTATCAATTTAGAATTGACTTGAGAGGGGAGGGGGATTAGAAACTTTGGCCGCCGGGAGGGGAGGGGGTTCGGAAGGGTGGGCGGGGGTATTGTTTAGTCGAACCTCCGAAATGGGGAGCGAAAATTATTACCTATCCTTACCTATAATAAAATCCAACGTCTGCTTTCTGTCTGTGTGTCTGAGTGTCTGTCTGTCCGCTTATAACTCGAGAACCACTGAACCAATTTTAATAAAACAAAATTTTATGGATAGCTTGATTCTTCCCATCAACTATAGGCTACTTACTATCACGCTAAATGGCTTATGAGGTTAGCAGTGAAGTGAAATATGAGAGCGGGCGGAGCCGCGGGCACAGCTTGTGAAGCATATAAAACAATGAGGCAGGAACCATATAAAGAAAAACCATTCTGAGATGTGTCAAAAAATGTCAGTTAAAACCCCATGATAATTGATTGAGTAGTTATCGAGTTACTATGTAAGCGAAAGAATCAGCGACGGGGCGCATCGTTACAGATTTTTGCACTTTGTTAGTTAGGATAAGTATTTTGTAGAGTCGTACTATAAAGCTTTTGCATACATGTCTTTCCAGTGTCCACATTTCATTCTTCCACTACTACGTTCCACTACTAACACGTAAATCGAGTATTTCTGGAGTAATATGTACTTATAAGCTACAAACGAAAATACATTTTGTTTGTAACATGTAAATATGTCGAAAATACATTTTTAACCGACTTCAAAAAAAGGAGGAGGTTCTCAATTCGTCGGAGTCTGTTTTTTTTTTACGTAGCTATGTTCAGCGATAATTATTCCTTACTACAAGGAACGATTTTGATGATTCCTTTTTTATTAGAAGTACGTATAAGGGGTTGTCCCATATTTTGGTCAAGTTCTGTTGATAGAATCCATGAGAAAATCATGAAATTCTTATATTTGCATAAGCATATGTGCATGACAAATGGGTGAATAATTATATACCATGCTAACCGATTTCGATGATTCTTTTTGTTGGAAAGGAGGTAGGCACTTCAGGGGTTTGAGTTGGTTTTTAACTGAGTTACACATTTTTCTCAGTAGCTCAGTGGTGCGGTCGGTCGGATCATAAGCACATCAGGGCGCGGTCAGTGCGGTCAATGGGTGACCGCTCGATCGTTAGAGGCTGACCGTGGTTCGGATTCCACGTAAACTGTAGGTCCCTTCCCTTCTTACCTTACTAGGTGCTAGGTTTTATCCCGCCCGGGTTGATACCACCGCACTGAATGAAACGTCGTCGGTAGAAACGGCTATGTAAATAGTTCGTGTTTTCCGTCCAGTTCAGTGTAGCCGACATGAAATGAAGGGAAGCACTGACATGGCACCTAGTTCATCCGGTGTTATGGGCTGACATCCATCACGGATGTTGTTAGTGATGTAGCCATAACCGTGTCAGGTTCCATGTAAAAAAAAGGTAGTTACGGTACCTAGGTATAGATAATTATAGTTATCTTGATACGTATAATCCTACTTGTCTCTATCAGGGTCATGTGAAAGAGTTGGGGATTAGGCCACAGTTAGGCGGGGTCGAAAGGGACGCACGCAAGTCCCGGCTACAAGGGTAAGGGGGGGGGGGGGGGGGGGGGGTTACGGAGAGGGGTGCCAAAGGTCACACCGACACGTCGCTAAATGTTCCGGGGACTTACCTACATCCAATGCCGTAGCGTTTTTTTTTTTCAAAGCCGGCGGACAAAAGAATTCCCTACGCAGTGGCGGTGCATGAACTGTACAGTGGATGTATTATTGCAATATTCACAGCCTCTGTCCTGCTGTCCCATCTTGTGTCGGTTAAAGCTTTATAGTAAGGTTTAGTTTGCCTTTGATTAAGTCTAAACATGTTTACTCGGCGTCTCTTTTAATAGATCTAGCTGAATATTTTTCATGAATGAAAGCTGCATGAACTTTCGCGAGGCCCCTCGGGCCGCGAGGCCGTGGGCGGTCGCCCACGCCACGCCTTGCGCCGCCTCTGTCCCTACGAGCCCCACCTCGCTGCTTATTTGGAAAATATACCTTTACCCAACGCTCGTGACGTCACTGGCGCTCTATTTGAAAATATACCCGATGCAAGCGCGTAGCATCGGGTATATTTTCAAACACAGAAAGTGAAAATTAAGCACTTTAAAATGTACCTTCACCTAACATTTGTGACGTCACTGACCGCGCTGGCGTCGGGTATCCTTTCAAATGCAAAGGAAAGCGCGCGCAGGCACTTTAAAATATACCCGACGTCAACGCAACGGCACGGCGATCTTCGGTCTCTCGGAGGAACGAAAAAGGAAAGAACGTTTAATTGACAAACAAAAACGACATGCGCCGCCTCAACATTAGGTTAGGGTTAATACAGGATGAAAGCGCGCGCAGGCACTTTAAAATATACCCGACGTCAACGCAACGGCACGGCGATCTTCGGTCTCTCGGAGGAACGAAAAAGGAAAGAACGTTTAATTGACAAACAAAAACGACATGCGCCGCCTCAACATTAGGTTAGGGTTAATACAGGATGGCCCAGTTATAGTGGTCCAAAATTTTTTTTTAGATGGAGGACAACATGTTTACTCATTTAAAAAAAAAACATTAGTTCTGCGAAAATCAATAGTTTAGAAGTTATGATTTTTTTTTACTATTTTTGAAATTTCTCTATTTTAACCGCTCTAACCGCTCTAGTTGGATATCTATTTCACAAAATAGAATAAAATTTGGTATGGAAGTAGAGGACACATGTAGCTAGTACGTAATGAATAGTTTTTAGGTTTACTCCTAGACTGTACTGTTGCTATAGCCCTTTTAGTGAATTTTTGTTCAGTTTACATAAAAACTTATAATTTTTTGAAAAATCACAGTGAAAAATAAAAGTACTACCGGAGATTTGCCCATGCCCTTAAAAACTACCTATACATATCACAATTCTCCAGACCAAAAATTGTAGTTGTGTAACAATTGTAACATATTCAAAATTAACATAATGTGTACAAAGTCACTACAATAAAAAGTGACGATTACCTTTTTTTTTAAACATTACTAAACAATTTTTTCTGTAAAGATTAGCGCTGTTAGAGACAGGTTTGTGAATAATGTGAAATAGTGGTTGAACTAAGGTTGTGAAAAAAATTAGATTTTAAAAATTAAGCTGAACGGAATGAAAGTTTTTTTTAAATGAGTCAACATAATGTCCTCCATCTAAAAAAAATTTTTGGACTACTATAACTGGGCCAACCTGTATATAGAAGATGCTTTCCTTCCTTCATACGGAATATTAATAACAGCATCATCGTGTTGGGATCGGGTATACATTAAAGGAAGCCAAACGGAGTTTCGTTACTTGAAAGTATATACTTGAACACGCTAGAGTGGCATTAGCCATGACATGGCGATTGGCGATACGGGACCCTCGGTGCGCGAGTTCGACTCGCACTTGGCCGGTTTTTCTAATTACCACCCTAGATTCGCTATTACATTCACCCTAGAGGCTATATCCTACTCCTCTCGTCCATCCAATCGAAGCCTCATATGTTACGCCAATTGGCACCTCTGCATTGGCGTATATAGAGGGGGGGGGGGGGGGGGGGGCGGGTGGGCACGGCCCACCCCAGAAGTGTCTGGTGCCCACCCCAGGATGTTGGGTTGTCAACCCAAAATTCTAGGGTGGGCACTTAAATAATTTCACACAAAAACACTTAAATAATCTACAGCTGAGGAATCAATATAAAATTCCATTTCCATCCAGGTAATCAAAATAAACACTTTAAAAAATGTTTTTGTTTAATTTTATTTGTGTAAAGAAACTTTCCGAAATCAATGGTCGAAATACGGCTCAACACTTCAAGTTCAAATTAGGTGCCTACTTTTATTGTGTAGGTAGGTACATCGGGTTTCGGCTTCATCGGCCATCGCTTTTCAGGGGCCAGGCCCACCCTGGAAAATAACCATAGATACGCCAATGCACCTCTGACCACCCAATTGGCCCCGCGCAGTGAGGACGACACCGAGTATCGTGAAGTGAAGCTGCGAATCACGGCGCCGGCGGCAAGATGGGCAAGGAGAAGACTCACATCAACATCGTGGTGATCGGCCACGTGGACTCCGGCAAGTCCACTACCACCGGCCACCTCATATACAAGTGCGGAGGCATTGACAAGCGCACCATCGAAAAGTTCGAGAAGGAGGCGCAGGAGATGGGCAAGGGCTCATTCAAGTACGCCTGGGTAAGTTCTATTAAGTAACTGGTAGGTATGTGTGCTCGGAGTATACGAAATAACAAGCTCGTATGTACCGTGTGGGGCCGGTACTTTAAAATCTGCACTGCATCTCTCCCCGTGTATGTCGTAAAAGGCGACTAAGGGATATGACTCCCTTCTTATATTACTAGGTGGTAGGGTTTAACCCGCCCGGGTTGGTACCACCGCACTGAATGAAAGGTCGGTCGAAACGGCTATGTAAATAGTTTGTGTTTTCCGTCCAGTTCAGTGTAGCTGGCACGACCGAAGGGAATCACTGACGTGGCACCAAGTTCATCCGGTGTTATGGGCTGACATCACGGATGTTGTAGGTGATGTAGCCAACCGTGTCAGTTTCCATAAAAAAAAAAAGCTCTCTGGGTGAACAGTCTATTTACTACCAACGGAATCTTTCAAGAGCATCTTTCACCTGTCAACCATAGAACATATCTCACATCCCTCCCCCTTAAATTCTTGGGATAGTTCATCATACAAAACAAAATACTACTTTATTCTTTATAAAAATTAACCTGGTTTCCGAGGCCGTGTTCGCCGTAACAGCCCCAGCGCAGTATGGTCCGGGTCAGGCACTCCAGCCGTGCCACCAGCGACCGCATTCCTCGCATGTGATTGACTCCTGACATCGGTCGTCGTCATCGTGTAGGCCTGCCATAGACCCATTGGTGATTGAGGCAACTTCGGAGATGAGCATTCGGCGTGTTTTTACGCTGTTCGATGGCTGCGCAGGCGTCAGTGGCTGGACCACGAGTCAGTAAGCCTGGATACGCTATACATAGGAGGACAGGGGTAGCCGCGCGCCAGCGCAAACGCGCCAGCCAGTCAGTCTAGCGCCGGCGACCGATTTTAGTCTCCGTCCGCCGCTCAGGCGGAGCGAACGTGCGCGTCTGTCACAAAATGCCTCATTGTGCAGTGCTTTGGTGCAAAAAGTCGTCGAAAAATTCAAACTTGAACACAGATGGAGTCACCTTTCACGGGTAAGTACTTTCATTCAATTTAATAGCATTTTTCGCTTGAATTTCAGTAACAAACATCGGCGTAAATATGTATGGAGAGCTCTATTCTGCTTACCCACCATAGGTCGACTATCGTGTTGGATGCAGTTAGATCTTGTAATTTTTTTTGTTTATTGATAATAAATATGTATGTTAAATGTATACAGATATTTCATGCATTCTGCCTTATTGCCAAAGGACATTTCTTCTAGTCAACCTCAGCAGGTTTCCTCGTTCAATATTCGTTTATCGCGCTTTTTTCATTCAACCAGTAGCTACCGGTTTTTACTTTTGAGCGACTCTAAGGAGAAAGGAATTAATTTCTTTAGGTCATGCGTCTACCGGGAATATCAGATTTTTTTTTTTTTATGGAAACTGACACGGTTGTCTACATCACCTACAACATCCGTGATGTCAGCCCATAACACCGGGTGAACTAGGTGCTATGTCAGTGCTTCCCTTCATTTCGCGTCGGCTACACTGAACTGGACGGAAAACACGAACTATTTACATAGCCGTTTCGACCGACGTTTCGCTCAGTGCAGTGGTACCAACCCGGCCGGGATAAACCCTACCACCCAGTAAGGTAAGAAGGGAAGGGACCTACAGTTTAACGTGGAATCCGAACCACGGTCAGCCTCCAACGGTCGGGCGGTCACCCATCCAATAACTGACCGCACCACTGAGCTGCCGAGGCTGACGATCCCTTAGTCGACTTTTACGGCATGCGACGGGGAGAGATGCAGTGGGGCTATTCTTTTTAAGTACCGACCCCACACGGTACAAAGATCGCGGATATTTAGGAGAATTAAAAATAATTGACGTAATAGTTTAAACGTTTGCCTTTAATGTCAGAGATTCAGAATGTATAGAACGTATATAAATGTACAGGATGTATATGTAGATGGTAGGGTTCAACCCGCCCGTGTTGGTACCACTTCACTAAATAAACGTCGGTCGAAGTCACTATGAAAAGTAGTAACTACGTGTTTTCCATCCAATTCAGTATAGCCGGATCGATTAGGGGGAATCGGTGACAAGGCACGTACCTAATTCACCTAGGTATATTTATTTATTTTAGACAGGCAGCCTTGGCTGATGTGTCTAAATCCGGTTTTTCTTCATATTTTTTATTTTATTTGGTTTGTTTGTTTATTTTTTTTTTATGTATTTATCGATCTTGATTATTTTTATTATTTTAGTTTATTGTAGTTTTATTTTATTATTTATATATTGGGCTCCCATCATCGCTGGTACCAAACTGAAGCATTATTACGATGATGGAGCCATCCGTATCAGTTTCCTAAAAAAAGTTCATCTTTATGCTTAACTATTTTCGCATACATTTTGATAATTTTTATTATGGAATACACAATTGTAGATTTATAATAAAGTATCCGAGGTATCTCAGAACTTAGAACTATGATCGTGTTTATGCGAAAATCTGCAAATTCGCAAAATTGTGAAAGGGGCGTTGCCTTTGTTCATTTAAGAGAAAGTTATATTATTCCCTTGATGTAAAGAAAGGTTAAATATTGTTAAATCCGTTTCATCTTTTCATCGCGAATCGACACAATGAGCGACTTATTGTATGAATCCCGTTCGAATGTATGGAAGACTGGCGTCACTTGGCTACCTACTCGCTCGGCCAATCACGGCGTTCCATGCGCCGCTCCCGCCTCAGACTTCACACCCCTTTGGCGGCTACCTCGGTTCTCATACAAACGATGCCGTATTTCGTATCCAGGCTTACTGACTCGTGGGCTGGACGGTGCGACAAGCATCACCTTCCCGCCACACCCCGCAACCACGAAAGTTTTAGATATCGGATAGTTCTAGTAGCACCACAGCAAGCATCGACGCTCAATGGGCTGTTTAAGTATAGTTTCAGCGCGGAGAACGAAGCCCACAGAACAACAATACTATACATATATACATAGATAGAACATGAAGATATACCTGATATAGTTGGCTACATGCTACGCTCTTTCCAGTCCATTACACCGTATTCCTGACGGAATTAGATAACGCGCCGCACGGTTACTCCTTAGTTTAAGAAAAGAAAAGAAAAGAAAAACGTTTATTCAGCTAAAACTATAAAATAACAAAACAAGATTATAAAAATAAAAATGTAAAAAACATTTTTTTAGCTGAACGGGAGCAGACACAGCACGATGCAAAACCTAACAAGTAGGTAGTTGCGGCTGGTTTTATGTCTGCCCCCTTACATTATTACATACAAACAATTTAGATTTAATCAAATTATAAACTGAAAATCAAATTTAACAACCAAAAACAAAATATAAACACAAAAATATTTAAAAACATTATGGTAGGTAACTCAAAGACACATTACATAAAAAAGAAAATAGTAACGAATTAACAATTTTGAACAAAAAAAAACGTCTAATAAATTAATGATATATATATAAAACACAAGGAAACAAAAAACAAAACCCTTAAAAATATATAGCATTTATTATATGAACACAACAACGATGTAGCTATAGCAATCGCTGTTGTGTCATCAACAACAGTTTATATTTAGATTTGAAAGCGACATTTTTAAGACCTTTCAGCGGTGGTGTTATGTTCCAACATTTAGTTGCTGCATAACGGAAAGATCCCTCAAATGCCGCCCCCTTGTGTTTGGATATTATAAGGAGTTTACCTACAGCTCGCGTACCAAACCTATGCCGTTCTCCGGCCCATGTCAGTTTATCGAACAGCAACTCTGGCGTACCTGTGTGAACAATGCGACTGACCTGCGCGGCGAGGTGAAGGGCACGCCTGTTCTCCATGTTGAGGATATTCAGCTTGTTCAGAATGGGCGTTATCCGTTGTCTACGTCTGATTGGACGACAGAAACGCATGCAAGCATTCTGAACACGCTGAATTCTCTTTTGTGTCTGTTTCAGGAGACAGGGACCGTACACAGTATCGCAGTAATCGAATTGGGACAATATAAGTGCATCTGTAAGAATGTGCCGCACCTCCTCAGTCAGATGCTCGCGTACTTTATACATTATTTTTAGTCTCTCAAAAGCAGATTGATTTTTTTTTGCTTTGACGTTCATTTTGAAGTTCTTGTTGCTGCCCTCAATAAGAGATTTCAAGGATGGCGGCACCCTTTCGTTCTGCTTTTTCATTTATTCTGTGCGACTCCTAACAAGATGTGGTTGTTGGTACAGGTACTGGATAAGCTGAAAGCCGAGCGCGAGCGCGGTATCACCATCGACATCGCGCTGTGGAAGTTCGAGACGGCCAAGTACTATGTGACCATCATCGACGCTCCCGGACATAGGGACTTCATCAAGAACATGATCACTGGCACCTCTCAGGTTAATAGACGTCATACTATCCGTCCGCCATCTTGTTTGAACCATCACACTTGAACCAGCTGTTTCATCGTCCTTCCATCTCGTCCATCCTTTCTCGACTTTATCGACTACCGACCGAGGACTAACACCGGGCACCGGTCTACCTCAAAAGCATTGCGTATTATGAAAGAGAGTTGAAACGAAGTAGCCTTTGAGCTGACATTGGTCGAGCCGGATCTTCCTCGGCATCATTCAAAAAGTCTTTCATACTCTTTTCTCTGAGCTTATACTCCCAGATGGCGCGTGCCATCTGGGAGTATAAGCTCCCAGATGGCACGCGCGTGCCAGAGAACTATTTTTCCGGATACTCGCTCTACTTTGCAGACCAATTATTGTGTCTAGTCGAATATCTTTATAGTCCATTATTTAAAGCGGCGGGTGGCCGAGTGGTTTGGGCATCGGATTCTCATGCGAGAGGTCCACGGTTCGAATCCGGTCGGCGTGTTACCAATGAGTTTTTTCTGATCAAAACATTTACGTTCATACCTACACCTGCTGCTTACCGTTCGGAACCGGTGTAAAAGTGTAGGTAAGGGACCTGCAGCGTTGCTCTTGCCCCTTACTAAGTGGTAGGCTCAAATTGTAGCCGACTGGGTTGGTATCACCGTACTGGATGTAAGATGGCCGCATAGCAGCCTCGGTTGTGTTCTCCTCTAGTCCAGTATAGCCAGCAATCCAGGGAAGTCTCCGGTATGGCACCCACCTTCTCGGAGGTGATATTGGCTGGTCGGAGCATGCGCTTTGGCCCCTCCGACTCAGCCACCCATACTGGATTGGATTACATAAAAAATAAATAAAAAAATACACAATAATTTAATACTAACCGTCTAGTTGACTTAAGTTCGCTATTGGTACAATCATTTGTGTAATTGAGATTTGTCATCCGACACCATTTTGCGACGGCGAACCTAACCTAACCTAAGCTAACCGTTGTCGGCTCCATTTTGATGACGGAGGTCGTCAGCCTCGATAGCTCAGTGGTGCAGACAGTCAACTGTCGCTATTGAATGTTAAGCAACGCTGGGTGCGGTCAGTACTTGGATGGGTGACCGCTGACCATTGGAGGCTGACCGAGCTTCGGATTTGTCGTAAAACTGTAGGTCCCTTCCCTCCTAATCTTACTTGGTGGTAGGGTTTAACCCGCTCGGGTCGGTACCACCGCACTGAATGAAAGGTCGGTCGAAACGGCTATGTAAATAGTTTGCCTTTTCCGTCCAGTTCAGTGTAGCCGGCACGACCGAAGGGAGACACTGACATGGCACCTAGTTCACCCGGTGTTATGGGCCGACATCACGGATGTTGTAGGTGATGTAGCCAACCGTGTCAGTTTCCATAAAAAGAAAAAAAAAATTGCCTTTGAGCTGACATTGGTCCTTCGAGCCGGATCTTGATCGGCATCATTTCAAAACGTCTTTCATACTCTAACTAACGAACTGGCTCTACTTTGCACATCAATTATTGTGTCCAGTCGAATAATGGACTATATAAAGCCATTATTTAGACACAATACCAGTCGTCTAGAGTTGACTTAAATTTACTATTGATTGGTGCAATCATTTGTCTAATTGAGATTCGTCATCCGACGCCATTTTGTGACGGCGAACCTAACCTAACCTAAGCTAACCGTTGTCGGCTCCATTTTGATGAGGGAGTATGTCGCGGCAGGCGGACTGCGCGGTGCTGATCGTGGCCGCCGGCACTGGCGAGTTCGAAGCCGGCATCAGCAAGAACGGTCAGACGCGCGAGCACGCGCTGCTCGCGTTCACGCTCGGCGTCAAGCAGCTGGTGGTCGGCGTCAACAAGATGGACTCGACGGAGCCGCCGTACCACGAGGCGCGCTACGAGGAGATCAAGAAGGAGGTCTCCTCTTACATCAAGAAGATCGGTGAGCATTTTTAGGGTTCCGTATCAGGTCAGTCGGTCAGTCAGTCAGTCAGTCAGTCAGTCAGTCAGCGTGTAAGCGTCCACTGCTGGACATACGCCTCCCCAATTTTCCTCCAGTCCTGCCGCCCTTCAGCGGTACGGGACCACTGCTTTCCGCCGACGTACTTGATGCCGTCGTCCCAGCTGGCGGGTGGTCTTCCCACACTCCGTTTTCCTGTCCACGGCCGCCAGTGTAGGACACGGTTACTCCCAACGGGTATGGACCCGTACGTATGGACAGGTACGGGACCCTATTACTAAGCCTACACCGTCTGTCTGTCTGTCTGTCCGACCGTCTGTCTGTTCGAGGGCTGTATCTCTTGAACCGTAATAGGGTGGCCCGTTGAAATTTTCACAAAAAATGTGTTATATGACCGATATAGCAACAAATAATAAAAATAAGCAAAAGTAAAAAAATCACGGGGTTCCCATAGAGCCAAGAAGCCAAAAAGTGTATGCGCGCGCGCCATCTACCGAATAGATTATGAAGCATGACATAAACTAATATGAAGCATTTCATAACACGCCATCTAGATGGCGTGAGTAGCGCTAGCCGTGACATGGCGATACGGGACCCTCGGTGCGCGAGTTCGACTCGCACTTGGCCGGTTTTTTCTCTCTTTCTTGGATCCGTCCTTGTTTTTCGGTTCCCAAATTAGTGCAGTGTACCCTCTTTAACCTCCTAATTTAACCCTTTGCCCTACCGTCAGAAGCAGGCATTCTCTTTAAAATCAAGTTGGGACAGACCAGAGACAGACGCAATTTCCTGGTCATTCGGTGAACTTGAAGCCTCTACTCTGTCTTGGATTCTTCCTTGTTTTTCGGTTCCCAAATTAGTGCAGTGTACCCTCTTTAACCTCCTAATTTAATCCTTTGCTCTACCGTCAGAAGCAGGCATTTTCTTTAAAATAAAGTTGGGCCAGACCAGGGACAGACGCAATTTCCTGATCATTCGGTGAACTTGAAGTTTCTACTCTGTCTTGGATTCTTCCTTGTTTTTCGGTTCCCAAATTAGTGCAGTGTATCCTCTTTAACCTCCTAATTTAACCCTTTGCTCTACCATCAGAAGCAGGCATTTTCTTTAAAATCAAGTTGGGACAGACCAGGGACAGACGCAATTTCCTGATCATTCGGTGAACTTGAAGCCTCTACTCTGTCTTGGATTCTTCCTTGTTTTTCGGTTCGCAAATTAGTGCAGTGTATCCTCTTTAACCTCCTAATTTAACCCTTTGCTCTACCATCAGAAGCAGGCATTTTCTTTAAAATCAAGTTGGGACAGACCAGGGACAGACGCAATTTCCTGATCATTCGGTGAACTTGAAGTCTCTACTCTGTCTTGGATTCTTCCTTGTTTTTCGGTTCCCAAATTAGTGCAGTGTATCCTCTTTAACCTCCTAATTTAACCCTTTGCTCTACCATCAGAAGCAGGCATTTTCTTTAAAATCAAGTTGGGACAGACCAGGGACAGACGCAATTTCCTGATCATTCGGTGAACTTGAAGTCTCTACTCTGTCTTGGATTCTTCCTTGTTTTTCGGTTCCCAAATTAGTGCAGTGTATCCTCTTTAACCTCCTAATTTAACCCTTTGCTCTACCATCAGAAGCAGGCATTTTCTTTAAAATCAAGTTGGGACAGACCAGGGACAAACGCAATTTCCCGATCATTCGGTGAACTTGAGGCCTCTACTGTGTCTTTACATATCCATATCATCCATTTCTCTATATACTCCGTTCGGCCAGCGTTGGCAGTGACTGATTGCAAATAATGAGCGTTTATAAAGGTGAATTCTCTGAACCGGTCCGAACAGAATGCACTTTTGTTATCAGAATTATTGCAAAATATATTAGTTATGTACTTAATAAAGTTTGTTATACACGGTGTTGCAACCCCAACCGTAAAACCCGAAAGGGGGTGATTCTGTACGTGAAATAGAACAACTTTTGTTCTACGACTTTTTTATTTGAAGAAAAAAAAATATTTTTTTCTCCATACATTTTGAGAATAGGTACCTATTTAAAATTTGTAAGGAAAAAAATATTTTTTTTGTTTCAAAAAATTGTTTTTCTTCACAGAAGTTGTTTAGTTTCACATATAGAATAACCCCCTTATGTCAGTTAAAATATTACGGGGGCAACTGCAACACCGTGTATAAGGAATTAATGCCGAATTAATTGAATTCCTCAAATGAGATAGGACATACCTACTTATCAGTACTATTCTGGAAAATTTTCTATACAAATTTTTATGGAATATAATATAATGAGCACTGTAATGTACTAACTGGCAAAAATGTTAATAAATTACGGTAAAAATTGCGTTGCGGGCGCGACAGCAAGAACAAACCCTTGCGTCCATGTCGAGTGACTTCCGTCGAATTGAAGACTGATGGGCTATGTAACGCGAATTTACCCCTTCAGGGGTTAGGAGGCGCGGAAACCTGTGATGATGAGTCACTGTCAACACTGGCCGAACAGAGGGTAGTAAATGTTCACAAATAATATCAAGCGGCGGGTGGCCAAGTGGTTTGGGCATCGGCTTCTCATGCGAGAGGTCATCGGTTCGAATCCGGTCGGCGTGTACCAATTAGTTTTTTCTGACGAAAAAATTTACGTGCATACCTACACCTGCTGCTTCATTGTTCGGAACCGGTGTAAAACTGTAGGTCCCTTCCCTTGCCCCTTACTAGGTGGTAGGCTCAAATTGTAGCCGACTGGGTTGGTACCACCGTACTGGATGTAAGATGGCCGCATAGCAGCCTCGGTTGTGTTCTCCTCTAGTCCAGTATAGCCAGCAATCCAGGGAAGTCCCCGGTATGGCACCTACCTTCTCGGAGGTGATATTGGCTAGTCAGAGCATGTGCTTTGGCCCCTCTGACTCAGCCACCCATACCGGATTACATAAAAAAAAAATTGGGAAACAGTCAAATACCTACCTACATTGTACTCGTTTCGTGTGAAAGGGTTTCATTTCCCTCAACAATTTGTACAATATGCCCTTCAATCAAGCCCATTCAGGATTTGATTGAAGCACATGTTAACCTATATTTATCTCGAAACATACCCCCACCGGCACCGGCCCGCGTATCGATCTGGCATGCGCGTTGCAGGTTACAACCCGACGACGGTCGCGTTCGTGCCCATCTCGGGCTGGCACGGCGACAACATGCTGGAGCCGTCGGAGAAGATGCCCTGGTTCAAGGGGTGGACTATCGAGCGCAAGGAGGGCAAGGTCGAGGGCAAGTGTCTCATCGAGGTGAGGAGGGGACGCTTACTTTTCAGCGCAAACACGTCTGTCTGCCTCCCGAATGAGGAATGTCGGCGTTTCACGGGGTTCAATGATTGAACAACCCTAATGGGACGTATCGTAGGTACCGTGTGGGGCTGGTACTTTAAAAGAATAGCCCCACTGCATCTCTCTCCGTGTATGTCGTAAAAGGCGACTAAGGGATATGACTCCCTTCTTATATTACTAGGTGGTAGGGTTTAACCCGCCCGGGTTGATACCACCGCACTGAATGAAAGGTCGGTCGAAACGGCTATGTAAATAGTTTGTTTTCCGTCTAGTTCAGTGTAGCCGGCACGTCCGAAGGGAAGCACTGACGTAGCACGAAGTTCATCCGGTGTTATGGGCTAACATCACGGATGTTGTAGGTGATGTAGCCAACCGTGTCAGTTTCCACAAAAAAAAATGGGCTAATTCGCATGATCACTCTGCCGGTGTGACGGTTGGTAGCGAGCGAGGACTCAGGTTTTTCTCAGAACAGAATGTCAACCGTGGAAATTTAAAAACCCATACGTAGATATGGTCCCACGCCACGCATGCTTCACGTTTTGGCTCGCATCAAGCCCTCGTCAGCTAGACTGTGTTGACTAGGACGCGGGGAAACCACCAGTCCCGCTCTCGACCTCCCTCTCTCTACCTATCAATATTCTGGACCTATCCATATTATGTTAGAATTTCGCGTAGCTATTAGGAAGCAAATGGAACGCGCGCAGAATAGCCCAGTAAATAGAGGGGGGTTACCTTACAAACGGTCCGGTAGTTCTAAATTTTTGATATGTTGTCTAGGATGGTTAGAAGTATTTAAAATATAAAATGCACAATTTCCCCCCCTCCGCGCCCGCCGCCATATTGAAAAAACAAAAAAAAAAACGGTACTTTCTTCAGATTTTTGCTTATATCTTCATTTCCGTGCATTTTAAGCTACAAAAGAGTTTGCTCATTGTTGTAGATAATTAAATTTCCTATAACGGCCATTTTAAATTTTGTTTCTAGGACTGATACTTACGGAGATATAAACTTAAAAAAAAAAGAATTTTCCGGAAATTTGGCAAACTTCTAACTTTAGAACGCTGTAATTAATTTATGGCCTATTCTAGGAAAAAAGTATCAGAATAAAATTTGTAGGGAATTAAATTCCGTACAAATTTTATCTCTATTTACTGGGCTAGAAAGCTAAATGATGTGACTGTGTACGGTTGTTGTGGTGGCAGGCGCTGGACGCGATAATGCCGCCGTCGCGGCCGACGGAGAAGCCGCTGCGGCTGCCGCTGCAGGACGTGTACAAGATCGGCGGCATCGGCACCGTGCCAGTCGGCAGGGTCGAGACCGGCATCCTCAAGCCCGGTCTGTTCACTCACTCTCACTCTCTCTCTATCGACACTAATCGACTCCAAGTGAGCTAAATTGTGTGTTCTACCGGAGCAGTTGTTCCCAATTATATTTTAATCAGTAGCACAATACTGACAATCGGGGTAAGCAGAGTAATTGCTTACCCCGATTGTCGGGATACGGCGTATGGTGTGTGTGTGTACCTAGGCTAATTTTCGGAGACCCAAGTAACCCTGAATAAAATGATTAAAGAAGAAAAATATTTAGGTTTTTTTTTGTTTTTTTTTTATGGAAACTGACACGGTTGGCGACATCACGGATGGCATATATCCATAATCTATAGGGTGAGTTATGCTGTTTGGTCGATGCCAGTTTGGCGGGAAATTTAAATTTCGTCTGGCTCCGCCTCCGGCACTCCTAGCGAACCTACTGAACCCGATATTCGTTACGTCTCGTCTAAGTGATTTCGTGGCGCATTGGTACGGTGTAGGGTTTGTATTTTTTGACCATGGGTTCGAGTCGCAAAAAAGTTTTTTTTTTTTAAGCAATGTTGGGTGTTAAATTTTTTTAGGGTGTTTAGTTTTTTTTATAACCACCTAAAAGCTTTATTTTCGGAAATACAAACGTAACAAAAACGACATGCGCCGCCTCAACATTAGGTTAGGGTTAAATTTAACCCTGGTTATTTTTTTTTTAAACCACCAAAACGGAGAAAACTCGCATAGTGCAGTTCAAATACTTCCGAAATTTAAATTTCCCGCCAAACTGGCATCGACCAATCAAAGCAACTCACCCTATAGACTTTGGAAATATGCTCACGGATGTTGTAGGTGATGACTGATGAGATGAAGCCAACGGTTGTCGTGTCAGTAAGTATCCATAAAAAAAGACGCCCCGTGCGTGCCTCGCCCGCGCCACCGCTTTGCTTCCCAAGTTCCCATGCATGCAGTGCCGCGAGCGAGAGTGTATCACCAAATGTCAAACGACAGACAGTGGTGGTAGGTGGTAGCCAAAGAATATAATACTGTGGTGGAGAGCGTTCCATCCAACTAAATCTTCCCTTCGCCGTTATGTTGGCTCCACTGCCAGTGTCACTGTCAGTGCTTAAATTCCTGTTGCCAGATTGTGAAGAATATATTACCTAATAATGTAATAGGTATTTACCGTATAATAAATACGGTAAATACTGATAATTACGGGTAAATCTGTACACATAGCAACCCTCAACGCTGTTTTGACAGATAGACAGTGGAGCCAACATAACGGCGAAGGGAAGATTTATATGGAACGCTCTCTAGCCAGCCGATAATACAATACAATACTCTTTGTGGTTGCCACAGATTGTGGTAGAGAGCGTTTCAACTAAAAATTTTCCCTTCGCCGTTATGTTGGCTCCACTGCCAGTGTCACTGTCAGTGCTTAAATTCCTGTTGCCATATTGTGAAGATTATTATATTAATTACCTAATAATGTAATCGGTATTTACCATACAATAAATACGGTAAATACCGATAATTACGGGTAAATCTGTACACATAGCAACCCTCAACGCTGTTTTGACAGATAGACAGTGGAGCCAACATAACGGCGAATGGAAGATTTAGTTGAAACGCTCTCTAGCTGTTATAACTGTGTTAGTTATTTATTTATAATAAATAATGACGTGCGTTGGTGGTGTGGTGGTGCGGTGCAGGAATGGTGGTTGTGTTCGCGCCGGCCGCGCTCACCACCGAGGTCAAGTCTGTGGAGATGCACCACGAGGCGCTGCAGGAGGCGGTGCCCGGCGACAACGTCGGCTTCAACGTCAAGGTGGGCGCCGCCTTCTCAGTTCTCTTGCTCTCACTCCTCAATACTCTCCCTCATCTTTAACTCCCTTCGTGTTTTGGCCCCCAGACACAGATTACTTAATAGTTACTTCGTAACAGATAAATCACTCCATAGAAAAAGTTCCATACCTTCGGCTTTAATAGCCTACTGTTTCACGTCGCCAATCGCTGCGTGCGAAAATGTACCTAAACGATCGAGTGTAAAGTGCATTATTGCTTTGCAGCTGCGCGTAGTTGTGTTGGCGAGCGTGTAGGTTTGTTTCGCGCGGCTGACGAATTTCTACTGAATTAGATCGCCGGCTGTCCACCGGGCGGTTGGTAGTTAGCGCGCGTAAGTACATAGAGTGCGTGAGGCCTGCCCCCGATTATCTAATTCACTTCTGTTGACTTTTCCAATTTCACATAATACTTACAGTATGAGGCCGGTACATTAATGAAAAAGAATAGCCCCACTGTATCTTTCTCGGTGCATGTCGTAAAAGGACACAATGCTGTGCATAAGGGTGATAGGGTAGCCACCTCTCACCTCGGCACGGTCCTTCCACCGAGTCATGCAGCAGGTGCGTCTTCGTGCTTTACTTGCTGCTTGATATAGT
This sequence comes from Nematopogon swammerdamellus, assembly GCA_946902875.1. Taxonomy (NCBI): domain Eukaryota; kingdom Metazoa; phylum Arthropoda; class Insecta; order Lepidoptera; family Adelidae; genus Nematopogon; species Nematopogon swammerdamellus. The sequence continues at coordinate 24,551,733 of OX336336.1, forward strand.
TATCTCGTCCGAATATCTACTTTGTTAAATGTGATGGTCGGTGTTGTGCTGTAATTTACAAGAGCGCTTGCAGCACAACACCGATTAATCTGCTCACCCCGATTGTCGGGATACAGTTTGTGGTAAGTACTCATTGGTAGGTATGCATCACAGTTTTTGTTTTATGGAAACTGACACGGTTGGCTACATCACCTACAACATCCGTGATGTCAGCCCATAACACCGGGTGAACTAGGTACCATATCAGTGCTTCCCTTCATTCCGTGTCGGCTACACTGAACTGGACGGAAAACACAAACACAAACATAGCCCTTTCGACCGACGTTTCATTCAGTGCAGTGGTACCAATCCGGACGGGTTGAACCCTACCACCTAGTAAGGTAAGAAGGGTAGGGACCTACCTCTCATGTTTCTGTGTTGCGCTTGCAATCAGAATTGCATCTTGGTACCTAGAGAGCGTTTCAACTAAAAGTTCCCTTCGCCGTTATGTGGGCTCCACTGTCAGTGTCACTGTCAGTTCTTAAACTCGTATTGCCAGATTGTGGAGATTATATTACCTAATAATGTAATCGGTATTTACCGTATAATAAATACGGTAAATACTGATAATTACGGGTAAATCTGTACACATAGCAACCCTCAACGCTGTTTTGACAGATAGACAGTGGAGCCAACATAACAGCGAAGGGAACTTTTAGTTGAAACGCTCTCTACCTATTCAGTTGAAGCAAAACATGTGGGTACGATGTTCAACGTAGATATGATTCTGTTGTTTATGGTCGGCAGAACGTGTCGGTGAAGGAGCTGCGGCGCGGCTACGTCGCCGGTGACTCTAAGAACGCACCGCCCAAGGGCGCCGCCGACTTCACCGCTCAGGTTACTAAAATGACTCAACAAACACTGAATAATGCAATAAAACTGAAAATTACTTTACTTGCCCCTTACTAGGAGGTATCTACTTCCCCGTCCTAGGAGTTAGGCTCAAATTGTAGCCGCACTTAGGTACTGCACGAAATATAGCTGCCTAGCAGCAGTATTGTCCTCTAGTCCAGCATGCAACAGTCCAATGGGAAGTCACCAGTATGGCACCTTCTCACTGGTGATATGAGCTTGTAGTCTAAGCACGTGCTCTGACCCCTCCGATTCAGCCGCCCATACCAAAACTGCATTTTTCCACAATATTCTTATCATGCCATCCCCTCGTAAGGGTGTTTTATCATTAATTATTTTAAAAAAATCTAATCTGAAAAATGTTCACCATTTAAATGTGGACTTCATTCTAAATCTTCCTCATGAATTCCTTTTTCTTAAAATTTTTTTTATTACACTAATTCAAACATAAGTTAAATAAAAAAAAATATTATTAATATTTAAATTTATAAATATAAATATTTGAAATATATTTTTTACTAGCTTTTGCCCGCGGCTTCGCTCGCTGTAGACTCGATTTAACAGCAAATCCGATTAAAATTCAAATCCCTCTCTCCCTTTCCGTCTCCCTCTTCCTCACCCTCCCTCCTTCCCCACCCCTCCCCCTCCCTACCGTCCTTACTTCCGCCACCCCTCCTAGCTTACTTCCCCCACCCCTCCTCCCTTGCTTCCACCTACCCCTCCTCCTCCGCCATCCCTACCCTTGTCCCCACCCATCCCCCTCCCCTCCCCTCCCCTCCCTCCCTTTCGGGTTTATGGAATCGGGTTTCCCTAATCCCAAATCTTAAGCCTTCTAGTTCTCACAGATAACGTGATGGTACAGAACCCTCTTTATGCGAGCTCGACAGCTCGCCTGCGCGAACTTGACCACTTTTTTTTTTAAATTGTGTTACTCCGGGATATACACTATACGAAGTTTCGTCTAAATCCGTCCAGCCGTTCATGCGTGAAAGAGGAACAAACAAACAAACAAATATATTTTCGCATTGATATTAGTGAGATAAAACATGAAGGACTTAAATATAAAATTAGAAACAAAAATAACATTAATAGTAGGTATATTAAATTGGTATAATAAATTCAATCTAAATTTATTAACATTAGGTAATATTATTACTTATAACTATATGTATCAATGATGGATGACGAGATATTTATCTTGCCTGTTGCTTGTTTGCTCACGTGGGCCGTGTGTTGTTGTGTTTGACCGGCGCAGGTGATAGTGCTGAACCACCCGGGGCAGATCAGCAACGGCTACACGCCCGTGCTGGACTGCCACACGGCACACATCGCCTGCAAGTTCGCCGAGATCAAGGAGAAGTGCGACCGCCGTACCGGTATTAATTTTTTTTAATGTTTATTTAGCACCTGTTGTTGTTGTTTTGGTTTGGGGTTGGCTCTAGGCCTGCAAACTAATCCCGCTTGGTTGGGGACCTTCGTGCAAAACCCCGCAGTCTCCAGCTACCCCAGCCAGCCTATGTCTTCCATGAAAGCCACAAGTCGACCGGGGTGTCTGCAGACCGCTTATCCCTTAGTCGGCTTTTACGACATGCATGGGGAGAGATGCAGTGGGACTATTCTTATTAAGTACCGACCCCACACAGTACTTATTTAGCATCTATTGGCAGTACAATGCGCTCAGATTTGTCATATTTACATTGTAACATTCCGCCAGTTCGATTATCACAGCGAAGAAGAACTGACAAGAAACTTCACAGGAAATTTTTTCAATGTCCACTTAGTCTATACAAAAATGTTTGCCACTGCATAGACACGCATGTGCTGATTTGTGACAGCAATTAATGACAAAGTGAAAGCATTTTTACTATGAAATTGTATGAACTACTGGTTTCTGTTACAAACCACCACATGTCGTTATCGCTTATCTAATTACATTCATATCGCATCATTAATTATATTTATTTATCATGTCATTCTCACAACTGATGTATTCCTGTATGGTTGGCTGAGTCGGACGGGCCAAAGCGCATGCCCCGACCAGCCATAATATCACCTCCGAGTAGGTAGGTGCCATACCGGAGACTTCCCTGGATTGCTGGCTATGCTGGGCTAGAGGAGAACACAACCGACGGTGCTATGCGGCCATCTTACATCCAGTACGGTGGTACCAACCTAGTCGGCTAAAATTTGAGCCTACCACTTAGTAAGGGGCAAGAGCAACTGTAGGTCTCTTACCTACACCGGTTCCGAACGGTGAACCAGCTAAAGTGGCTAAGTGGCCACTCTAAATTTCCTGCGCATGCTTCACGTTTCGGCTCGCATCAAGCCCTCGTCAGCTAGTCTGCGTTGACTAGGACGCGGGGAACCACCAGTCCCGCTCTCGACCATATCAAGCAGCAAGTAAGGCACTTAGACCCACCTCAACATCAATATATCCTTCCATATTGAGAAAGAATTCCTTTAAAAAATGTATGATTAAGGGTATGAAACGTGTGTTGCAGGTAAGACGACGGAGGAGAACCCGAAGGCGATAAAGTCCGGTGACGCGGCGATAGTGACGCTGATGCCGACCAAGCCGCTGTGCGTCGAGTCCTTCCAGGAGTTCCCGCCGCTCGGCCGCTTCGCCGTTCGCGACATGCGCCAGACCGTCGCCGTCGGCGTCATCAAGGTGCGTCCGCATTATATTGCCATTCGCGAGCTCCATGTTGGCAGCGTCCAAGCGTTCGCTTTACCCAACACTTTTTTTTTGACGTGATAACGTCACGTCTTATAAATTGATGAACACCGGCTGCACGCACGAAAAAGTGTCACATTCCATCTGAGCCTGTGTGTGCAAGCTAAAGCGCGTAACAAGCGATAGAGAGGCACAATCGGCCCAAGCGTCGTTCTCAGTAGTCTTACCACTTTATGACGTTGTCACGTAAAACTATCGTCCGTAAACCGACTTTACAGACAACCAATTTTTTATCTTTATTTTGTTTAAGGCTTTAGCCATTCCTGGCTATGCCAGCCTCATAGTAACTATAATATTGATATTTTAATGTACTTCAGCACAATTCAATGCCTGTGACTGTACAAAAAACTTAGTATGAATTCAAACTCCTCCCCCTGAGCTCGCCTCAAGGCTTCATGTACTTTAAAAAACAGGTTGAGTCTGTCAGTTCTTAAGTCTCTCAATAGCTTCTGTCTCAGTTCTCGGTTCCGGGCACATTCCAACAGTATATGGAGTAGGTCCTCTTTTATCCCACATGTGCTGCAGTTGGGTGATTGTGCTATCTTCATGAGGTACATTGTCTTATTTGTTGGAATGTGTCCAGATCATAGTCTCAGGCCCATTACAATTTCTGTTTTCGGTCTGTCGCTCAAAGCAAACCAGGGAATTTTTAACGGTTCACACTGCATTGTTCTGTACCATATAGGTACCTTTCTTACCCAACACTTGTGATTACCCTTGAGAGAGGTCAGATGACTATCATGGGGTGGTCTTCAGATTGGAAAGTGGTTGACGCTGTGTTTCCGGTGGTTGCAGAGTGTGAACTTCAAGGAGGTGACTACAGGCAAGGTCACAAAGGCTGCCGAGAAGGCCCAAAAGAAAAAATAACTAGGGGGCACCTCAAACGCAGCCCCGCGAGCCACCGTCGCCGTTCGCATCGCCGCCGCCGCACACCACCACGCCCACTCACCCAGCCCCCGCCCGCACGCCACGCACGCCCCCTGTCTGCTGTACCTGGAGCTCGCGCGGAGCGGTTCGACGTCGGCCGGCGACGGCCGCCTCGCCTCTCACTTGCATCCTCAATATTCACTGTTGTCGAGTCATGTCCGTAGCCGTTGTGTCGATGTACTACCGGTAGTCACCCTCTCCTGCCGGCGCGCCACCGCGCCCGCGCGCATCCGCTACCTAACCCTAGGTTTCTACCTCTGCGACTACGTCAGCTTTGAGTTACTCGCCGAGCTCCGGTTCTGCTCTCTCCGGTCGCGTCACCTTTTATTTTTCCATCGCAAGGAGTTCCGCAGGAAAAGTGTCGGCGTGGGCGCGCTTTCACACTCCGCCTGTGTTAAAATTGTATCAGCAAAACGTGTTTTAACCTCCTCTGTACATTCGGTTAGGTGTAGTGGTACGTATAGGACGCTGCGTTCTTTGTTGAACTTTATTAGTCGTGTTATCTCAGGTCTCGAGCCCTACCGCATAGCGTTGTTGGCGAATAGCTGTCGTGTTACTTGACCCTAGTCTAGTCTTAGTGTTTGTCTCCTCGACCGATGATATAATTTGTGTGATACGTGTGACTGACATATAGAAGCGCCCGGGCGTCACCCCTCCGCACCGACTGAAGCCGTCGGCCGATCGTAGCTAGTATGTAAGTGCACCATGGTCTTATTGATTTAGTTAATATTTTAACTAAGGGCTCGAGCAGACAACCGATTCTTATCCAACTAAATTTGTAACGTTGTAGTCGTCAAAATGACAAGGCTGGCTACACGACGCCAACTCAACTGCTTAGTTGGCACCGACTCTCCACGACTCAATTAGAAGGTTGGTACCACAAAAAAGTGGTACAGCGCCTACAGCGGCCAACTTTTTAATCGGCAGACTTTTTAATCAACCGCCAACCTACGCTACACTATGCAAACAACTGAACAGTCGTCCGTCCACCTCAACGACTAAACAGTTGGATTGGAGAGAAATCGGTCGTCATGCTCAACTCATGTAAACTGTTTAGTTGGTGATACAATCGATCGTGTGGCCGAGTCCTAAGTTCCGAGAAATCGTATTGTGCGAGGATAGCACACGGCGGGAGCTGAGTGTGTGTGTGTGTGTACTCTGTACGTAGCGATGCGCACAACTCGAGGTATTGGTGATTGGTTTCGCCGGCAGGAATAGGTTTATGTTCAGTGAGCTGGCATTTGACCTAGAAATGTTGATAAGCAGTACCTTATGCGGTAGAGTAGCGTCATTGCGACGAATCCATTCTCCCGAATAGAAGTCCCAAGAGTTCCATGCCTTCTTCTGCTCATAAATATGTATTTGCTTCTGAATATGAAACTTCTTTATTTGCGAAATCTTTGTTGTTTTAGTGGAACGCTCACGAAGCAGCCGTATTTCAGATATGGGATACTAAACTGACTCACCTATCATTCATCCGGAGTAATTGAGTTATCTAATCGAACATGTATTATGACTTATTTCAGAGATTTTTTGGGAGTACCCACCTATATTATACAAGCAATTTCACTAAATTAGTCCCTCGGAGTTGTTGGACTGATGGTACATCTTACGAAATGGTATTTAGTTTGGTATGTTCAGTTTCTAGGTGACTTGCCAGCTCGCCGTGTGTGGTATGAGTGAGTGTGCGAGTGTGTGAGGGGGGTGTGGGCGTGTGTTGTGAAGTTGGAAGCCGGCAGGTGCCGCCGCTGTGTGAGAATGTGGAGCGTTCAAAACGCAAGTAGGTACGTGCAGGTGGCTAGTGGGAATGTGTGCAACTTTTTTACCGATATGCTTTTATTTTGTCCGGGCCGAGTGCGACAACTCGCGGAGCACACTGAATATAAAATGAATTTACTTTTTTCATTTGAATAATATTCCTTTTTTAAGACTTTGTAGGTAAGTACCTAGCTGCACGTAACAAAATGTGAAAACGCCAAAAATAATGAACGCATCGTATTACCAATGTGTATCGCATTATACATGGCCGTCAAAATTAGAATGTGTTTTGTTGTACGTATATTTAGGTATTATTGTTACGTAACACGTCCTGTATAATTATGTTAAGATTTATTTATTGTGTTGGTATTAGGAACAACTCGATATTGGCTTAGGTAATTAGAACTTAATTTTCTTAATTATGTGACTACTTAGTGTAACAACTTCCCCAAATATTCATTGTAATAAATGTGAAACTGAGACGAACAGCATTCTGATTCTACTGTTTTGCAATGATTTTCTATAAACCCCCTATCCTCTACCAATAAAACAAACTACTGGTATAAAATGTGGTTTTATTTGTATATCTGAATTCAACACATCTTTTGTGTCTCCAAAAAATCTCCTTAAGAGTTATTCTATGAAAATTTTTCCCATTTTCGCCGAGTGTGAAATAGACTTTTGGAAGTGCAACAGCGTAGAGAGCGAGGAGGAATACTTTTTTAGTTTGTTAGTTGGGTTCTGATGATGGAGCCAGAAGGAAGCCATAGGAACTCCTAAACTACACATGATAAGCCCACCGTGTTTGGGCTCGTTTGATTTGTCTTCGCAAGTACTCTCGTTACATGTTATTTCCAGGGTCCTGATGATGGAGCCGGAAGGAAGCCATAGGAACTCCTAAACTACACATGATAAATCCACCATATTTGGGCTTGTTGGATTTGTCTTCGCAAGTACTATAGTCATATATGATTTCCAGGGTTCTGATGATAGAGCCGGAAGGAAGCCATAGGAATTTTTATACTTATTTGATATTTATTAATTTTGTTACTTTAGAGAATTTTTTATTTACATAAAATAAATGAAATTAATAAAATAAATTAATTCTTTAGAGTAATAATGTCAAGCTTATCTCTTTTTTTCTGTCTAAATTTTAGTTTACATTTTTTTAGCTGCTTGTGTTTTTGAAAAATAATAAAAAATGTATAAATGTAATACTTTTTTTTTTATTTTGTTGAGTTCATTTTCAATTTACCTCGAAGGTCGTGTAATGCACGAGATCTGTGAATTTTTCGTCTATGGTGATACGTCATTGCAGGAATGGAAGTGCTTTCCTACCTATCCTATAATAGGAATAAATTCACATGTCTTGTCATGGACTGCTTGCATTTTATATTTTCTGTCGGAACTGAATCGGATATTCATTCGTTTTAGTCATTAGTATATTCTGCTGGTGTAGTGCACGAGATCTATGAATTTTTTTTCTATGGTGATACGTCATTGCAGGAATGGAAGTGCTTTCCTATCCTAATAGGAATAAATTCACATGTCTTGTCATGGACTGCTTGCATTTTATATTTTCGTTCAGAACTGAATCAGATATTCGTTCGTTTTAGTCATAGTACATTCTGCTGGTGTAGTGGTAGTCTATAGAGCGTTCCAACTAAAAGTTCCCTTCGCCGTTATGTTGGCTCCACTGTAAGTGTCACTGTCAGTGCTTAAATTCGTGCTGCCAGATTGTGAAGATTATAATTGACGGGTTGAAAACCACAGTGGTATAACAGACAAATTATAGTTTTTGAGAAAAACACGTTTTTGTTCTTTATTTTAAAGTTTATTACTGGAAAATTTAAAAAAAATCCACATGAAAGGACTACCCCATAGTATCAAATTTAACATAAAAAATTAAGAAACAAAACAGTATTTCTTCTTAAAATAGTCATAACAAAATTACTTGTACCACTCTGGCTCACACAATATCACTAAAAATGCACTTATATCACTATGGTTCAATCAGTTTGAATAAAATATATTTTCTGCTTCACTTGTCTTGGTCTATTGAGTTTGACAAAACAATAAAATGTTCAAATTTCCACGTTGCATCTGAAATAAAATCACATTCTACAGATACTATCAGGTACATTGTCAGCCTCGATAGCTCAGTGGTGCGGTCGGGCGACTGAAGTTAAGCTACGCTGGGTGCGGTCAGATCTTGAATGGGTGACCGCTTGACCGTTGGAGGCTGACCGTCGTTCGGATTCCACATTAAATTGTAGGTCCCTTCCCTTCTTACCTTACTTAGTGGTAGGGTATAACCCGCACGTTTTGATGCTTCTCCGTCTAAAACAAAACAAACATCTATTATAAACCAAAATGAAGAAGTGATAATCATAAAAACTTTGAAAATAAATTAATTTACTGTTGTGGCGCAAAGTTTGTAACATCTTCATTTCAAAGATTACATTGTAATCTACTTATATAAAAAATGTCAAACAGAAATATTAACATTTGAACAACTTCATTTTATTCTAAAAAAATTCTTCATACTAAATGTATGAAAGTGAGGGTAGGTTGCGTGTTATTTGTTAAAATTTGTGAGCTATTTATTGGACAGACATACGGACATGCATTAGATATCAATAGAGAGGTAAATATGTATGTAAAACGCTTACCTGCATCTGAACCACCACTTTCATCGATATATTTTTTTATTTAATTTGGATTCAAGCCCACACCTCGCCAAAACGACATTTTGTCACTTGTACCAGTCTGATTCAGAAAGAAAGCACACGCTTCATAGAAAACAGTTGGCACGCCTTCACATAGATGGCGCTATTAAATTTTTTCTCAGTTATATCTCTCTGGCACAAAATAAAACCAATATTCGCCAGCTATTTTATGGGCTTAACTCGTTTTTCGATAAAATGTTACTTGTATCACTCTGGTTTTCAACCCGTCAAATTATTACCTAATAATGTAATCGGTATTCACGGTACAAAAAATATGGTAAATACTGATAATTACGGGTAAATCTGTACACATAGCAACGCTGTTTTGACAGATAGACAGTGGAGCCAACATAACGTCGAAGGGAACGTCTTTTGCGGGAGGAAGTTCAGTGTAGCCGGCACGACCGAAGGGAAGCACTGACGTGGCACCGAGTACACCCGGTGTTATGGGCTGACATCACGGATGTTGTAGGTGATGTAGCCAACCGTGTCAGTTTCAATAAAAAAAAAAAAAAAAAAAAAGGCCCCCCCCCCCCCCCCCCGCGGAGGGGAAGGGGGCAAGTGGGGAAGGCAAAAACTAATGTTGAGATGGTCCATGCACGGGGGGAGGGGGAAGGCAAAAACTAAACTTAATGTCTATTTAAAATCAGATACCTACTACTTAGCGCGACAAGGTTGCACCCAACACTTGTAAAATTACATTTTGTTAAATAAATTTGATTAAATGTAGTGTGTGTAGTGTGTGAGAGTTGCGTGTGTTGTCAGTGATTTATGTGGTTGTGTTGTTTTGTGTAATAGGTAAGTGTTTTATAAGATTACAAGTGGGTGTTGGTTTACAAAAAAAAATGCGTCGCGCGACGCATCTTCTATAAATTAACCCTAACCTAATGTAGAGGCGGTCCATGTCGTATTTTTTCAATTTTCAAAAAAAAAATTCCCCGAAAGTACAAGTCTCCGCACAAAAATTTGTTTTGCTAATAGCTCCTTAGACCCTCGCCTACCAGTCCCAGCTACCAGAAATCTTCTAAGAATGCCGCGCTATACTAACTCCCACCCAAAACAAATAATATAGATACGAGAAGAAAGTACAATATCAACATTTCAGAATACAGACTTGTAAAACCAATACTCGACTTGCAGTAACTCTTGCTAACACAATTGTTTTGTAAGTTGAGCTCTTCTGCATATCCAGTCATCACATCCTGATATTTTATATTTTATTTTGAGATTCCAACTGTAAAGAAGGAAGCAAAAGCCAGAACTGAGGCATACAAAAAAAGAGTCGAAAGGCACCCAAACAAGCTGCCAACCGAGTTGATGGCTTCTAGGAAAGTTTTCAACAGATTGAAAAGAAGAGCACCTCAAGATCTCATCACAGAGTGGAATGACTGAGAATAAAGTATATGGAACTGTCAATGGACACTTACCATACAAGACCTATTTCAAATGCACAACTACTGATGAATGTCGGCTCACAGACAGATTGCATCAACAAATATAAAAAAAAAAAAAAAAATTATTTCGCGTCAGCACTATCCCTCGGGCTGGTCTGGAGGAAATTGTAGATCTACATTTATGGATCTGTAAACTGAGTCTGTGAAAAATACATCAATATAAGGATTAAGATTTTCAATATTTCCAGCATGATAACATTCCAGATCCAGATAATGCAATTTAATATAGATATTTCTTCCAAGTGAAGTCTTTTGCAATTGTAGTTGGTGTTGTGCTTGTGCTTGGCGAGACTTAAAAGTTGCAATCAGGTTAAAGCTGTACAGACGAAAGCACGTCTTCACAAAACTAAGCAAGCATTCAGTCGCGACGTCTTCAACTGCATTGAGCGCCAGATCTAAGATGTGCACGTTCTCCAAGCTTCGGCACGTAGAGAGTGATTCATACAGTTCAGTGTTATTTATATTTGTTCCATGTATTCTGAGGTTTATTAAACATTTAGATAAATAAATAGCCTTGCTCATAAGTGCGACGCATCTACTAGCCAAAATACTAATGTCGCTAACATTTAGAGTTTTCAGTTTTACGCATTCTTGAAATATAGATATGAAAAATGATTTATCTAAATATAATGGCAAATTGTCCACGTGCAAAAATGTTATGTTTTTCATTTGTCTCGTTGTTGGGTGAAAAGAAACAGGTCCAGTGTAGAGCTGCTCGCAAGCGCAGAACTGTCTCAGCGTCAACTTTAGGTCCACGTTAGCTTGGACAAACTTGTCCAGGTGAATCCATAACTTCTCGAGCTCAGTGCGTCTTTTCTTTATTGGCGGAATCGATGTAGGTTCCTCTACGTTGCATTCTGGTTCAAAAGTACAAGTACTGATACAGTAAGAGTTGCTGGAGTGCTGCCTATAATGTTCTAAACTACAATCAGTGCTGAGGCAAATGTAATGAGCAACCTTGCTTTCTAATTCTCTGATAATTTTGTCACAGAAATCTTCATTATAGTTAACAATATCATCACGCCACGCATACAGGCTCCATTTTGGGTTTAAATATTCGGGTGATTGAGCGACCACATCACAGCTCAACTTGCATTCGCTGTTCTGGTAGAAGTTATGTAATTTGGAAGACATGTATATTGTAGGATGTCTGTCATAATCGTAGATAAAAAAAAAATCCCAATTGCATGAATTCTCATTCTCACTCTGGACTCTCATTCTCAGACAGGCTGGGTGACGAAACAATGTCAAGTTAAAATGAAATTTTAAAACTTTGAGATAATTGCTGCGTGCTTCGATATAATTATAAACATATCCTAAAAAAAAAAATGGAAGTTCATCATTTCTATGAATAACAGTAAACTGTAACTCTTTCAATTTTTCAAAATCACTTGTCATGAAAAGCGCCGGGAAAAGGTGGTCTGGGGGCGCCAAAGACGAGCTCACAAAGTGTATGTACTCCATGTTGTAAAGCATTTTCAATTTACTCTCGATATACTCCAATAACGAAGAGAGATGCGACCCAAAAAAGTCAACACATATGTTGTTGAGTTTAGGGCATACTTTATACACATATTTAAGTTCCTCGAGGCTTGTGTTAGTCCGGGAAATGTCGAGGGTAGTTATGTTGCTCATTCGCTCGAGAGCAGACACCAGCTTCGACCTTGAGAGATCTGGCGCGCCGCTCAAGTCGAGTTCCTTCACACGTGACCCGAACTTGCGAACAAACGGGAGGCATAATGAGTCGATCGTAGCGAGAGTGCCGTGACCCAGGCGACACCGCTGCTGCAGCGTGTTGTACGATGTCATCAGTTCGCTTAGGCGGCGGCATGTCCCGTACATGTTCACCTGGTCCATAAAATCTAGTCGCCTCAAGATCTGCAGGATGATCTCATCGGGCAGCTTGAGGAGAGACGGCGAGCCTGGCGTCGCGCATGATGATGTACTAGCGGTGTCCGACATACTCGACAAACGATACTCGGCTCACTCAACCGAAGAATGAACAGACAGCTCCGTCCGATCAAATCAAAGAATATAATACCAAACTCCTAACGGCGGTACCGGTGGCCCTCTCTCTTCACGTGGTTTGGTTTGGTTTGGGTTTGGTCACAGACAGAACTTTATCCCATTTTTTATAACTGTGCTAGAGAGGGGGACAACGGCTGTTTTTCAACAGCACGTTATAATGATCTGCTGTTTTTATATCGCAGCTGTTTTAAAGTGCTGTATCGTTAGAATGCTGTTTTTGGTGGTGTTGTTGGAATTTGAACCTAACGCTGTTGGAATAACTAGCATATTTGAAATAAGAGATAAATATTATATCACGGGAATACAGCAGTCAGACAGATCAGAAATGTGTCTATGGTCAATTTTTTTTTAATTATTGGCTTGGATGCCGTGTCCTTCTGCCATTTCTTTAAAATTTATATAATATTTTCGACGGTATTTATTATGTATTTGTAATGGCTTTTATAATATTTTTATTCAGTTAATAAATCAGTAATTGTACATTGATTGCACAACTTGTCATTGTAATCTTCAGAGAATATTGTTATTTAACCTTCCTTGTTGTTAATTAACTTTCCTTTATAAGTGTATAAAGAATGTTGCGAAGGAAGATGGCGGATGAATAAGTTGGTTTGCCGCGTCGTCGTAAATAATTAAAAAGTATATATTTCCAACGTCTCGCACGTTGGAAATATATCATATCATCATCTGCTGTTTTATTTAATTATTTAAAATGTAACCTTAAGTCATTGCATTAAGGGTTAAGTTACAAAATACTATAAAAACAGCAGTCTAGTCTATGATATATTTCCAACGTCTCGCACGTTGGAAATATATCATATCATCATCTGCTGTTTTATTTAATTATTTAAAATGTAACCTTAAGTCATTGCATTAAGGGTTAAGTTACAAAATACTATAAAAACAGCAGTCTAGTCTATGATATATTTCCAACGTCACGCACGTTGGAAATATATCATATCATCATCTGCTGTTTTATTTAATTATTTAAAATGTAACCTTAAGTCATTGCATTAAGGGTTAAGCTACAAAATACTATAAACACTGCCCTCTATCGAGCGACAGCTTCAAATACCTACAGGCTACAACAAATAATTTTTATTATATCAACTAGATGGCGGTACGTACGAGATAAATAGCAAACAGCATTATAGCAAACAGCAGATGTGGTGGAATATTTCTAACGTTATAAATGCTGTAAATTTATAATATAATATGTTGCCTGCTGTATAATATATTCCCCACGACTAAACTGTGCACTTCGAGCTGTCAAAGTCGTTAGGTTGGCACTGTTGGCAGGACTGAATTCACCTTTTTTATTTTTTTTTGCAAAAAAAGAAAAGCTGTCAGACTGACAGAGGGTAAAAATGTTTTCCGAAAATTTGAAAAAATGAAAATTTTATAAAACCGGTTACCCGACAGCCTCGGCAGTGGAATAAATAATACATTATTTTATTTATCTGTGGCAGTGGATTACCGGCGACACCGCCTCAGCGCCTCGCTACCCCGCTGTGTCAGAGGAGGGACAAGTGACGTCGCGCGTCCCAGTCAACACGCCTCGCCCTCCTCGCGGTGTGGCCGGATCCAGTGACAAGACCTGCTGCTTTTTTCGCAACCAGCGCACCCAATCCACCACGGTTCGCTGATCCATCGCCCGCGTCTGCCGGTGAGGATGACGAACCAGGGACGCGCCCCGCCACACCAGCTACGACGGGACGAAGTCCGCCGCCACCGGTTAGCTTGGGGCTATCGCGGCCCTGTGTCGCGCTTGCAGCCTCCGCTACCGGTGCAGCGCCGTGCGCAACAGCGACGCACGCAAGAGGGCCAACAAAGATAGAAGAGCTGTGTGACGTCGCCCCGCAGTCCGACGGATACGGAGCTCTCCGGGATGGGGGTGGTGGTGGCCTAAGTGTCTAGTACCACCACCTATCGCTCGTAGCTTGTCTCGCGTCGTCGCGGAGAGCGCCGTAGCCACGGCCTGCACCCACCGGCGTGCTTGGAGGCCTGCCTCCCGCCGCGCGCCGCCGGCGGATATTTACCGTTTTTATTCAGATTTTTATAAATTTTGTGTATTTTTATAAGTTTTTGTAGAATATAAAATATGTAAAATTAATTTAAGTAAATGATAAAAATGCGAAAATAAAGATTAATTATCAATATAATTTTGTGTATTTTTATAAGTTTTTGTAGAATATAAAATATGTAAAATTAATTTAATTACATGAAAATATAAAAACTCAGAGCAGCGCGGGAATTTACTTAGCGGCCCCCGACCCCTTTAAGTAGGTGAACGGAAATTATATTTGACTTTTTAAGGGTCGGGATTTTTTTAAGGGTCGGGATTTTTTAAATTTGTAATTTAACTTTTTATACAGGGTCATTTCATTCTATATCTGAAATGCATCACGTTTATGATGTTAATTTTACTTTACGTACCTAAAGTTAGATGTTTTTCTGGACATGCCACATAGTAGTGTCCATGCATACTAATACACCCTGAAAATTTCAATAAAATCGGTCCAGTACTTTCAGAGTTATTAATAAATGAAAGAAATTACATTTACGTGCATCTCTTATGCGCGGAAGAGCTGGCGCGTGCGGCCTTGAGCTACTTTTTGATTCGCACGGGTCAACGACCACCCAGCTGTTCCGCGCGAATGACGCGATGCGCGCACGTAAATGTAAACTTTTTTCATTTTTTAATAACTGAAAGTACTAGACCGATTTTATTGAAATTTTCACGGTGTATTAGTATGCATGGGCACTACTATGTGGCATGTCCAGAAAAAACATCTAACGTTAGGTACGTAAAGTAAAATTAACATCATAAACGTGATCAATTTCAGATATAGAACGTACCATTGAAGGGACTTCACTTAAATAAAAAATGACCCTATATTCAAAACAGAAATTACCCGCACTACCCATGTACCATACCATTACCATTACTCACAATCCCAGGCATGACTGGCAGATAATGCCTTTAGGCATAACGCCATCTACATATTATCAAAGCGCATACTACAACGTTACAACACTTACCTAACTGCGAAGCTGAAGTATTTCATTTACTATTGACGCTAGATGTCGCTCCATGAATTCTTCAGCATGAAATATTCAACAGTAGGTTGAGCAAATTCGCTACGATAGGTACATAATCGATTAGCCCGGGTGGTTAGGACGTCTGGTCGGTGATGGTGGCAGGGACCGCGGGTTCGAGGCTCGCAAAAGACGGACAAATATATTTTGTATTTCCTACTATTGTATATGCCTCTCTATCGCTTGTTACGCGCTCTCGCTTGCACACACAGGTTTAGATGGAACGTGACACTTCTCTTCTTCGTGCGTGCAGCCTGTGTTCATCAATTTATAAGACGTGACGTCATCACATCAAAAAAAAATAACCAGGGTTAAAGTACAGAAGATGCGTCGCTACGCGGCGCATCTTCTATAATTTAACCCTAACCTAATGTTGAGGCGGCGCATGTCGTTTTTTGTGAAAACTCCCATAGTGCATTTCTCGTCTGAGCCGTCAAATCCTCCTGCGATGAAGGTCTCGTCCGCTTACTTCCTCCAAAGGTTTTGGCTTTGTCCAAAGGTTGAAAGTTGCCCAGCGAGCAATGGAGCGAGCCATGCTGGGAAATCTGGGAATATCGCTACGTGATATGGTGCGTAACGAGGCAATCCGCCGACGCACCAAAGTAGTCGATATTGGACACCGGGTGGCTAAGCTCAAGTGGCAGTGGGCTGGGCACGTTAGCCGAAGAGACGATGACCGTTGGAGTAACCGTGTCCTGAACTGGCGGCCGTGGACAGGAAAACGGAGTGTGGGAAGAAGACCACCCGCCAGGTGGGAAGACGACATCAAGTACGTCGGCGGAAATCAGTGGTTCCGTATAGCTGAAGACCGGGAGGACTGGAGGAAAATTGGAGAGGCGTATGTCCAGCAATGGACGCTTACACGCTGACTGACTGACTGACTGACTGACTTACTTCCTCGCCTCTCCGCCGACGCCTATCAGTACACACATACACACACAGCAATGTCGTGTACTGATAGGCGTCGACGGAGAGGTGAGGAAGTAGGCGGGGGTGAATTCAGTCCTGCCAACCTAACGTGCAGGGTGTGAAAGCAGTGAAAGCATTCAACTAAATGATGTAGTAAAGTTGGCTTCTGAACTGACATTTAGGTAAAACGTTATGTCACTGTAGTGAGATTGTCATGAATTGCCGCCGTAATGTACAATTAGGTAATTATTTTTTGTTCTATCTAGGTGTATCTCAAGCATCTATTTACGGAATAGCAAACAAAACAGGGACGTAAATATTGTTCGTCCTCAACAAAAAAAATTTTTTTGACTTTACAGAAATACGAAACATCCGAATAAAAATAGCTTAGGTTAAGTTTTCTGAACTAGAATTTTTATTTAGAAGTTTAGTGGGATATGCATTAGTAGGGGGGGTCCAGTGGTTGCAAATTGCCACTAACCTTATCGTGTAGACCGAGTTAAGAGATGAATTATAGTGAAAGAATTGTTTGCCGGAAATGCGTAGTTTCGGAGAAAAAAAATGTTGAAAAAAATTTTTTTCATACAAAATTAATTTTCGATTTTTTTTTTTAATGCCCCAAAACATTTATTTTTAATAGGAATTTATGCAAAAACGACATGCGCCGCCTCAACATTAGGTTAGGGTTCATTTATATAGAAGATGCGTCGTTCGACGCATCTTCTATTTAACCCTGGTTATTTTTTTTTAAACCACCAAAACATTCACCCATGCCACTTCCCTTGTTTTTACATACATTTGTATTGAAAACCAATGTTTTGGTGCTATAAAAAAAAATTATTTTGTATGAAAAATTAATGTTGTATGGGAAAAAAAAAATTCTCGGAAACTATGCATTTCCGCCAAACAATTCTTTCACTATAATTCATCTATTATCTTGGCCTAGTCAATAAGCTTACTGGCAATTTGTTATCAAAGGGCCCCTCTTCAAAGCCACCCCCGTTTAGTGTTTCAGCAAGGGCGATTTATTATTTTTCTAAGAATTTGTACACTTTGCTTCAGGACATATCTGCAGATACATGGAAAAAATGTTGTGAACATGTAAATGTCAAGGCTAGTTCTTTTTACATTGACATCAAATTATATATAAAAGATGCATTTTGATTAAAATACATTTTGTATATTTTATTGTGTATTTCAGTGCAAAAGTACATTTTGAATAAAAACATCGGCCAATAGACCTTTTCACGATATATATATTTTTTTATTTTATATTGAAAGAACCTCCCTAAACTTAATTTTTGGCATAAATTTTTTGGCATAACTCTTTTGATTCCTTGTCTATTTAAAACTCAAAATATTACAAACAAAGCTTGAAATCAGTCGAGCGTCTGCGCGCGGCGGAGCTCAATCCGAGTGAGCTCCGCCGCGCGCTTAGTCACTCGTGTTCGGTGACGTCAGCTCGATCACGTGGCATCGAACGTCTTTATGGCGGGTGTTTTAGCGTAATGAATTTTTCATACAAACTTCTAATACAGATAACTCCGGAAATACTTGGTATTTTTTGATGATTTAAAAAGTTTTATCCATAGAAAAAATACCACTAACATAATTTGAGTACTCATGAACATAAATAAATTTGAGTGGAATGGTCTATTCAATATGTGCGTATAGTACGCACATATTGAATGTTGCTATATAAATCTAAAAAGTGGCTCCATCTTGACAGCTGAGTTTTGCCTGTTTCGGGAGGAGACGAATGAATAATATAAAATAAAAAATATATATTCTTTTTTGTTATATATGAATTTATTTCAACAACAATTGAAGACATATAGAATTTAAAAAAATATATATATATAATAACAGACAAGGCTGGATGGTATAATACCTTTGCCTATCCCAAAAAAAGGGATAAAACAACCAAAAAATTATCAATTCGTTAACAACGGACGCCCTTCGGCTCCCGCAAACCCCGCGCGGGGTTCATTTATCGTTCAACGGCTGGCTCCCGCAAACCCCGCGCGGGGTTCGGCGCGGCGCGGCGGCGCGCGGCTCACTATTAAATTAATCACTAATTCTACCAATTTTCGACCAAAGAACTGATTCCTGGTATCACTTCTTGGTTAAAAGTACTAGAACTATTATCAAACACATGGCAGGGCAACACTTCACCTTCACACAGAAAAGAATTTTTTTAAATGTCAAATAAAATAATGTCACTTTTGACAACGGACATTTCAGCTCATACTGAATTATATTGAAGTTTTACCGTATTTCGTGTACCCGTATTCGAGAGTACGTCTCATTATCTTTATTTAGAGGTATGACTCGTATAAGGAAATTATACAGTTTTGGTCAGAAAAAATCGAAAAAAAATGTCGAGTGTGTTTTGTTTTGCCTGGAGTTAAAAAAATCGGTCTGTGCTTCTAAATAAGTGAATCCTGAAGTGTTTGGTATCACTGAATGCGCAATTTCAGTACGCAGATTACAGATTACAGATTACTGATGGATCGTTCGATTGAGGCGGGATATTCGAATTTGTGCGGGAGCGCGCGCGCCAAAATTTTGCGTTTTTGCGCGCGGCGAAAATGGCTGAGATTTTGCGGTCATGCGAATATTTATGCTGAGGGCCGAAGGGTTAAAAGCTACGACAGAATTGGCTGTATGTACACTCTAATGAGTTTTGCCTGTTTCGGGAGGAGACGAATTAATCTAAAAAAAAAAATTAGGCGAAAAAGATGGCGGACGGCGGGAGTTTGTCGCGTCGTCGTTGTAATTAGAAAAATATATTTTTGTGGTTCTCGCGTTGCGAGAACTTATACAACAGTCGTTGAAAGCTACGACATAATTGGCTGTATACTCTAATGAGTTTTGCCTGTTTCGGGAGGAGACGAATTAATCTAAAAAAAAAAATTAATCTAATAACTAAAAAAAAAAAAACAAAAAAAAAAATCTGTGTTTTGAAAACGAGACCAGTGTTGCCATGTTAGGAGATTTTCTCCTAGATTCAGGAGAATTTCAGCGGTGTTAGGAGAAGTTTTTGCCTGTCAGGAGAGTAGGAGAAAATCTAGGAGAAAGAAAATCATTACAGGAGAAGATTTAGGAGTGAGAAACATATATTTACTAGTAAGTAACAAACAAATATTTCGGTATGTACGGTGACAACACAATGAATGAACTGTTTGTGAATCAACCAACCTCTCAAGTCACATAATATACGATAGGATTTGTCTTTTAATAAGAGCAAGGTTCCCCTTCTTGCTCTTTAGATAGGATAATGTGACACTCTGTGAGTGTGTGCGTGCATTGATCGACCGACAAGCGACTACCAGGCGGGCCTAACCGAACGAACATTTTGTTATCAATCAATGTTATTTACATGTATTCTTTGTAATAATCAGTAGTATTACTGAGCCTACGTCGATAGTCTGTCCGTCAGTCCGCACTACTTTAACGGCTGTATCTTTTGTACCGTAATAGGTAGCTGGTTGTGATTTTCACAGATCATGTGTTATTTATTATTGGCGGACATCCTATTAAATAATAAGAAAAACAAAATAAAATTAAGGGCTTCTCCATAAAAGAAACTTTTTTTTTTTTCTAAAAAAAAAAAAATTTTTTGTTTGGTTTTGCTCTAACGTGAAAACGGTAATACGTACAAGTGTCAAACTTGGTGTGGTTAAAAACTAAAAAAAAAAACAAATAATTAAAACAGACGAATTACGTGGTGGTTAGAATGGCAATCGTGGTTATGACGGGGGGACAAATAATTATTGGCGGAGAAGTGATAGAACATATTGAAGGAAGAGTATGTACGTATATCTCGGTTAAATACTGCTTGGTAGACAAGGTCTCCTTAAGAAGGTCGAGGGAGGAATTCAACTGATTAGGGCTGCCTCGGAAATTTAAAATTCGCCCCGAGGTCTAACCTGTATATATTATGACCAGCGCGTCCTACCGTTTATGACGTACGGGTGTGAAACGTGAGCTCTGACTAAAGTTGTTTTCAAAAGTTGCCCAGCGAGCGATGGAACTAGCCATGCTGGGCAGGCATGGGAGTATAGCTAGGCGAAATGGTGCGTAATGAATGACTAATGAATGAGGGGACGACGACCGTTGGAGTAACCATGTACTACATTGGCGGCCGTGGACAGGAAAATGGAGTGTGGGAGACCACCCGCCAGGTGGGACGCCGACATGAAGTATGTCGGCGGAAAGCAGTTGTCCGTACCGCTGAAGGCCGAGAGACTGGAGGAAAATTGAAGGCGTATGTCCAGCAGTAGACGCTTACACGCTGACCGACTGACTGACTGACAGAGAACCCTCGGTGCGCGAGTTCGACTCGCACTTGACCGGTTTTCAGGGTGCAAAAGATACTGCTCTTTACAGGTAAGACAGACAGACGAACGGACAGACGGCCTAGGCTTAGTAAAATGGTCCCTTACGTATAAGGAACACTAAAAATGTGGTGAAATTTTTATAATTTGAAGAACAGGAGAATTTTTTAGGATGACGAAAATTTTCTAGGAGATTTTTAGGAGATTTTCGAAGTCAATCTAGGAGAATTTCAAAATTTGAGTTGGCAACACTGAACGAGACGTCATTTTATCGATCGCTCGCTGTGTTTCTTGTTCTTGCGTTGCGTTTTGCTTTGGTCTCTGCGCACTGCGCGGCCTAAATGTTCAGCTCTCCAGCGAGGCTGAAGGAGCGAACGCCGGCGAACGGTGTCGGTCGCGAGGACTTCCTGGCGCAGCTTGTCGACGAATTTATTTATACGAAATCTCAAGGTAGGCCCCTACTTTCGCAGCCGACAATTCTCTGTTGTCCTTAGATTTGGTATGCTAATTTCTAAGCAAATCTTATACATCGTGAAACGGAATACAAGTATACATACAAGACAACATTACAAGCCGTAAGTTTAGTCTTTATGTATTCGAAACATGTGAAATTTAAAAGTTTACAAGAAAATTACAAGAAATTAGGTTATGTCCTAACTCAACATGCAATGAGGTCAGCTTCATTATGAGATTGAGTTGATACAAATTTCACACATTACATATGCATAAATACATACAATATTGCACATACAAATTTATACCGTGTTGGGTCCACCGAGTCATGTAGCAAGTGGGTCTTTGTGCTTTACTTGCTGAATAATAGTTATTGTGTCCTACTACATTGCTAAACGTGGTGGTCGGTATTGTGCTGTAATTTACAAGAGCACAACACCGATTACTCGTCGACCAATGCAAACCTATAGAAAACTTATAGGCAGTGTCGCGGCCATGCGACGCGTCCTATACTGCTGCAACTCACTGAAGTATACTTTGACATTTTCAATCCTATAGTAACTATAATGTACATACACATACACATTTAATGTAAATAAATTTTAATTTATTAATTTTAATATTTGTTAGGTAGGTTTTAATTCTTTAAATATAAAATATTAAAATATATAAGGTCTTTCAAAATTAGTTCAGAGTACGCTAAGGGGGGGTTCTGTATCGGAAATAGATCACTTTTGAAGAACAAAGAATTTTTTTTTTTACCAAAAAAATTTTTTTAATTTAACATGTAAAAAAAAATTTTTAGTAATCGTTTCAGTTTCATGCCAGGAACAAAAAAGCCTTCCAACACATAGATCTCTTTCTTTCAGAAATTGTGAAAAACCACAATTATAGTTTTATTAGTAAGGAATAGAAAGAATTTGATTTTTTTCTTACCAACTTACGCGTGTTAGATCATAATGGTGATGAATACTTTTTTGTTACTGTTATGAAACTGAATTGATTAGGCTATAAAAATCAACCACCAATTTTTTTATTTAAATACATAAAAAAATATTTTTCATAAAAAAAATCCCAAGGTCCAAAAAATTTTATATAGGTTTTACTCCCTATATGATACAGAACCCCCCCTCAGCGTACTCTGAACTAATTTTGAAAGACCTTATACAGTCGTGGTCAACTAATTAGGGACACTGTCCAGATAAATGGAATTGTGAGTTTTATTTTGTGTTTTCAATTAATTTAAAAATTATTTTCTTATGTATTCAGTCTAAATAATGTTGGCCATTTAAGGGTTCGTTTTTTTACACAATAATATCTCGTTGAACAATAAAACTCTTTGAATTTTCACTAATACAATAATACAGTGCTACATGTTCTCACAATATGGACTGGCCGTTTAATTAGGGACACTGGTAATTTGTATTCGATTTTCAAAATTTAAAAATACATAATTGATTTTCTCTTATTCCCATTAGTGCGGCATAGTTTTGGCGGCAATCTGGTATAATTTTACTGTCGTTTTAATTATTTTATTTACAAATAAAGATGGGCGGAAATAAAAGCTGCGATGCAAAACAACGAAAAGTTATTATTAATTTTTCCTAGCATGGGTGGTCATATCGAAAGATTGCTTATTATTTAAATTGTTCAAAAACTATGGTGTCAAATTCTGTGCAACATTTCAAATGCAATAACACTACTTTAAATGTGCCCAGAAAAAAAAGATCAAGAAAAACAACTCCCCAAGAAGACAGAACGATGACCAGGTCAGCCAAGAAAGATCCTTTTTTAGGCTCTGTTTTAATTTAAACATGAAGTTTTTGGAGCAGATCTAACAGCTGGGGTATCTGCGAGGACCGTTCAACGACGTCTGGTAGAAGCGGGGTTGTTCGGAAGAGTGGCTCGTAAAGTACCATTGTTTAAGAGAGAACATCGACATGCACGTTTAGCATTTGCACGTAAATATGGACATTGGACCTACGCCCAGTGGCAACAATGTGTTGTTCTCTGACGAGACGACGGTTAATTTGATTTCTTCAGATGGAAAACAATACGTACGGCGCCCTGCAAAGGCAGAAATGAATCCGAGATTTACAAAAAAGCAGGTTAAACACGGCAGAGGATACATACAAATTTGGGGCTCATTTTCTGGACGTGGGACCTACTCTATTACCTGTGAGGAAAATTCGAGGCAATTTAGACCAATGCCAATACAAGGCGATATTAGAGAAAACTATGCTTCCCTATCTATGCTGAAGAACATCTTCCTATTTTAAGGACGTTTCAGCATGATAACGACCCAAAACATACCGCTCGATCAGTCAGTCGTTTCTCATCGGTCAGCCAGTCTCAATGCTAGATTGGCCAGCAAATAGCCCGGACCTTAATCATATCAAGCACCTTTGGCACGAAATCAAGAAAAAAGTTGCAAAGTATCGTACCACAACTTTAGATGAATTTTATGAAGCTTTTTATGAGACTTGGGCAAACATTCCTGTGGAAACATATCAGAAATTGATATCCTCAATGCCACATCGTTGTCAAGCAGTCATTAAAAACAAAGTTTTTGCTACTGGATATTGATTTTCCCAGCAATAGAGCCGGGATGCTCTAGGGAGCATACCCTGTTTTAAGTTTTGTAAAAAAAAAATGCTTCAGTTTCTTAATTTAATTTTACTTTGCCGTCCCTAATTAAATGTCCAGCTAAATAATACCTTACGTTAACTACGTATTTTAGATTTGAAATCAAATACATTTTCTGCTGCTTTTTATAATACATTCACATCGATTTATAGATAATAATAATTAAAGCCTATGACTTTGATAATAGGATTTGATAAATCAATAGGATTTTGTATTAATAAGCCCAAAATCGTGTTATATCCTTTGTTAACCTTAGTGTCCCTAATTAGTTGACCACGACTGTATATATAGAGATAAATGTACTAACATAATTAGGTTGATGACAAATTATGTATAAGTTTGACAAAGGCTCTCTACATTACACCTGATTCGATTAATAAAAAGTCTTTGTAGTCAGAAATCTCAGTAAAATTGTTAATTCTCTCAAGCTGTGTTTTCGATAGACTTCAGGCAACATTATTATTCGGCTAGTCACTAAAATACTTGTAAGAATATACACGGTGAACAAAAAACCTGTCGAACACCCGAAGGCAGGAAGTACAGTTTCAGATACTGAATCGGATAGGCTAGTTTTTTTTTTCGAAATTTATATGAAAATATGCCCTTTTTCAATTATTCCTAAGTATCAAGAATCAAGATGCCTTTAAATAACTAAATTATGTCTGCATGCCATCATAACAGTGATGTGAAGTTAAACCCTACTACCATATGTCTTAAGCACGTGATATCAGTTTTCTAGGTACCTACCTAGGTAATATTCTAAAACTTTTTAGTTATACAAAATAATAGTTTGTTGCACACTAACAGACCTCAAAGCACTTACCGACTTCATTTTCAGTACAGAAGACAAAAAAATATTAAAATCGGCAAATAATTTTAAAAGAATTTCACTAAAGACATAAGAACACACTGTCTGCCTTCACTTCAATGCCGACTCAAGATAATAATTTATGACACTGGCGGCGAGCCCCGCCGCCGCGCCTCCTAGAGAATTTTGCATTAGAATTAAAAGGTCATGATACTAATTATAGGAAGGTGTGGATCTAAGCTTGCGATGGCTTCACCGAACATATCCGGGCCCATCGGCAGTAGAGGAGGGTATTAATCGAGGCCGGGACTAGCGAGTGGCCACTCTAAATTTCCCGCGCATGCTTCACGTTTCGGCTCGCTTCAAGCCCTCGTCAGCTAGTCTGCGTTGACTAGGACGCGGGGAAACCACCAGTCCCGCTCTCGACCTCCCTCTCTCTACCTATCCATATTCTGTAGGATGCTTCCAGTGACGTTTTTGAAGCTCTCTCCATATATGAGCTTAGCGTCGATCTTGGGAGCCCTAGATTCTTGAAGAGACTGTAGAGCGACTTCGCTGGTAGTCCTCTTGCTCCGACTTCCACAGCGAAGAGATCAGTCTTGAATCCGTTTCTCACAATCCGGTCTACTAAGTTGCAGTACTTGTTAAGCTTGATGTTGTGGTCCTTCGGTATGTTACTTTCCCATGGAACTGTAAGTTCAACAAGTACTACATGCTTTGTCGCTTTTGAGAACATGAGTATATCCGGTCTTAATGCTGTGGTACAGATTTCCGAAGGCATTTGGTAATGCTTCTCATGTGTGTCCATCAACAATTCCCAATCCTTTGCTGCTCCCAAAATTGAAGAAGGTTTAGTCCTATCTTTGGGCAGCTTATTGGCTCCAGGTTTCACAAAGTTGACCTTCTGGAAGCCGCTACTGGTTTGCCCTTTCCTGGTCCGTGCAATTGACAGGTTGATGGCCTCTCTGATGATTTGGAGGACTTTATCATGACGGTAGGAATACTGGCCTCGCTCAAGTAGTATTTTGCATCCGCATAACAAATGTTTGGCCGTGCCTACGAACTCCTTACATGACGGGCATAGTCTATTTGTAGATTTCCCCCATCTAACTAGGTTACTCGGGTCGGGGAGAGTAAGCTGGAATGCATTTAAGTAGAACTTAAGCAGCTCAGGGGACCAGTTGTATATTATGGATTTCCACTTCAATGCAGGAGGGATGCAGAAGTCACCCACTGTTAGCCAATCATTCTGCATTTCTAGGTTTAAGGCGTGAAGTTTGAAGCCTTGTTCCATGTCCTCCTGAGCAAAACCTTTCAGTATTTCTTTATCAGACTTTGCTGTTTCTATGCCCAATCCAGATCTATTGGTGCGTGTGCCAACTTGGAATGATTTGTAGAAGTCGAGTCTCGATTCCAGTTCATCTGATAGTGATGTGTTGGGTAAGGCTTGAATAGCGCTATCATTGGAGTCTTTGAGTATACATCGTTTGGCTATTCTCGCCTTTTGATAAAATATCGACGGTTTCTTAATGTTCAGTCCAAAGTTATTGTGAGATCTGTATAGCGTTGACGAGTCAGCCGGGTGAGCCAGTCCAAACCATGATTTCAGGAATCTGGTCACATACGAGTCTAATTTAGTCAGGTTTTGCTTTGTGAAGTCGTAGACGAGAAATGGCCATGAAAGTTTTGATGTCAGGTAGTTATCGTAAATCCATGCCTTTTGTGTACCCAGGAGGGGAAGATTGTCAGTTTGGCGGAGGCTCTCTTCGAAAAGTTGGACAATATCATCAGTAGGATGCTCCTTTCCTCTGCTGGTGATCCTTTTGCCCAAGAATTTAAAAGGAGCTTCATCAGCCACGGTTGCGATTGGTTTTCCGGCTACTGTCAGACCTGGATTGCTCGAGGTAAACTTTGAACCTTTCCTGGTTAAGCTCAAACAGTAGCACTTCGCTGGTTTTATCTTCATCCCTTTGGTCCATTCACAATAGTCATCCACCACCTTAAGAAGCGCCTGATTTTGTTTTGGATTGCGGGTTAACAGCGTAATATCATCCGCAAATGCCAGGATGGCCGCCATATATGTGTCTCCATATTTGAACCTGTATCCCCATTTCTTTTCTTTTACGACAAGCGTATCAATTAGAATGTTGATAACAATGTTAAATGTGACAGGAGAGAGGCAGCAACCCTGGAAAAGTCCTATGCCGTAACGAATTTCCGGTGTCTTCTCCGTTTCGCCTTTTACTTGTATTACAAAGGAAAGTTTTTTGTAGTAGGAGGCTATTATATTACAGATCAGAGGTGGCACATTATACCACTCTAGCGCCTTTAATAGTAACTCATGGCGCACCGAACCGAAGGCGTTTTCAAAGTCTAACCACGTGGCAGTTAATTGTCTCTCATTCTTCCTTGCATCTCTAAGACATTCAGTCAGCAAAGAATTATGTTCGAGGCACCCTGCAACTCTTGGGAGAAAACCTTTCTGGTACTTCTTCGGTAAGTAGTCGTTGGTACACATGTGTTTGAGTAGTCTGGCCTGTATAATGGAGAAGAATATTTTCGAAATTGTGTTCGTAAGGGCTATAGGTCTAATATCCTTGGGATCAGTAACTTCTTTCTTTTTTGGTAGAAGAACAAACACGGCTTTACCAAGACAGTCTGGCACTTCTCTGTTCGTTCAAATTGAAAAATTTGTCCGAATTAAAAAAAAAACTAGCCTATCCGATTCAGTATCTGAAACTGTACTTCCTGCCTTCGGGTGTTCGACAGGTTTTTTTATCACCGTGTATATGAAAAAGATAAATACCGGTTCTACTTCGTGGGTGTAATCAAACCGGATAGGACAAACTGTGACAAGTTCGAGCGCAGATTTACTGCCATATGAATGATCAATAAACAATGAACAACAACTATGTTGACATGTATTCTGAAATTACAATTTTCTCGCAAACTAACATTTAGATTAAACATGTTCCCATTTGAGTCGTATAGTTCCAGAACCCGCCAAATCCATTTCTCTAAAAAAGTAGTTATAAACTGTTTTGAATAAAGTATTAAATTTGTGACTTACCTGCAAAGACATTATGTTCCTAACACGGTCCAATCCAGAGTGAATCGCAAAGAAAAATTAACATTCTTTCCAGCTCCCTTGTAGTTTGTATGGGCGGCTATTTATCGAGGTCTAGTTTTTTTTCGTCTTACTGTAACATCATCCGAAACGAGTTGGCGGGTTCTGGAAATATGCGACTCATTTATGAAAAAATTAATTGCAGATGCGAAAGAGCAAGTGCTCGCGAACCTGGCGAACTTCGCGTATGACCCGGTGAACTACGAGTTCATGCGACGTGCGGGCGTGCTGGACATATTCCTCCACGTCCTCCGCCAGGAGACCGACGTCACGCTGCGACGCTTCGCCTGCGCTGGCATCTGTAACTCCTGTCTCGGTACGCTTTTACATCTGTCAATAACTTATTTAGTTAGTGTTAATTCAATATTATCTGGAAGAAATCACTTAAAGTGATAAGTCCGCCTTTGCAATCTATTGTTCTCTTGTTTCTGTGTGAATTATTGTAAATTTCTATTGCTCTACCTACTGTATGTTATCTTTTGTCTTATGTATCTTTGTTAGTGTTTTTTTATGCAATAAAGTAGGTATTTATATTCTACTAGCTGTGCCCGCGACTTCGTCCGCGTGGAGTTATTACGACGCCATCTACCGGGTTCAATTGTATTTTCAAACCATCCAGGGACCCACTCGAATATACACACAAAATTTCATCCAAATTGGTCAAGTCGTTTAGGCGGAGTTAGGTGACAAACACACGTACAGAAGACTTATATATATAAGGATTTGCTAAACGTGGTGGTCGGTGTTGTGCTGTAATCTACCAAAGTACTTGCAGCACAACACCGATTACTCCACTTTCCCCGATTGTCGGAATACAACGTGTGGTGTGTGTGTGTGATTCTATTCTATTATTTTAGCAATGAAAAATGGCACAGTGTATGTACCGGATGGAAGTATGATGAATAAAATGTATGTAAAGTTCTGTCAATTTACGTCTTGTGCCACATTTTTATTAGGTTTCCGTACCCCATACGGATGCCTATTACTTAGCCTATGCTGTCTGTCTGTCTGTCTGTCCTATTGCTGTATCATTGGAACCATAATAGGTAGACGGTTGAAATTTTCACAGAATATGTATTATTATGGCGGATATAACGACTAATAATAAAAAATTTAAAAGGCAATAAACTAAGGGGGTCCCCATACAAGAAACATGTAAAAAAAAAAATTGTGGTGCGGAAACCTCGGTGCGCGAGTCCTACTCGCGCATGGCCAGTTTTTTTTATAACTTTATGGTCATCTACATTTGGTTAAACACTTTGCAGCCTCTCATCTTTTAAACTGCTCTCCACTTCTCTGACCACTATGGTCACGCCTGCGACTCGGGTGCACTAGTGCGTAGGTGTGCGTCCGTACTCCGCGTGTGCGGCGCGAGACGGTGGAACGTGATGAAATTGTATCACAAAACATCCGACCTTGAGTTGGTGATTCTCACACGTATGGGCAAAGGAGAATGGGCGTTTTGGTCTACCCCTCCTCTAGCTGTGAGTGTTATATCAATGGAAAGGTTGATTTATATCGAACATTTTTTAGTATGGCAGCCAACGTCAATTATTATTAGTACTTTAGGAGTTATATCACTTTTAAGTTTTATAAACATAGAACCTTATCGTAGTAATATGCTTACCTCTGTACGATGATCATCGTTCTAGGAAGGGTAAGTACTTAGAGCGAAACAGTTCCAAAATAACCGAGCGGTATTGAAACCTTAGTCATTAAAATAAATTTTTTTTTGTTTTAATACCGCTCGGTCATTTTGGAACTGTTTTGCTCTAAGTACTTTCCCTTCCTAGAACGATGATCATCGTACAGAGGTAATAATATTACTATGATAAGGTTCTATGTTTATAGAAATTAAAGTGATATAACTCCTAAAGTACTAACAATAGGTGTTAGGTATGTTTGGACAAAATGGTTTTCTTGGAAAGACCTTTCGATTGATATATCATTCATTGTTAGAGGAGGGCTAGACCAACTTTCATACATTTTTGCCCATCCTCCTTTGGCTTCCGTCCATATTTAATTTTTTATTTATTTATTTATTTTATTTTAGACAGGCAGCTTGGGCTGATGTATCTAAATCAAGTTCATAGTTCATCTTATTCAGATGAGTGTCCAAACGCTTTTTAAATTGGTTTACGTTGTTTGCACTGATAATGTCCTCCGGAAGTTGGTTCCAATATTCAACAACTCTGTTGGTTATGAAGTGCATGCGAGTGTTGGTCTTGTCCTCTGTTTGGTTTAGTTTCAGAGAGTGGCCACGCAGGTGAGTGTTTTGATTAAGGGTGAACATATTCTTCATATTTTTCAGTAAGCAATTTATACACGTCAATCAATTCGACCCAAGTCCGTCTTTGTTGCAGAGTTGGTAGTTTGAGGGCCTTCAGTCTTTCTTAGTAGGGCAATGTCTTTAGCTGCCAAGGGATTTTGGTAAACTTTCGTTGTACATTTTCAAGTAGTGCGATGTCCTTGATGAAGTAGGTAAGCGGCGGGTGCCCGAGTGGTTTGGGCATCGGCTCCTCATGCGAGAGGTCCGCACTCACACTCGTCCGCGGTTCGAATCCGGTTGGCGGGTACCAATGAGTTTTTTCTGACGAAAAAATTTAAGTACATACACACCTGCTGCTTCACCGTTCGGAACCGGTGTAAAACTGTAGGTCCCTTCTCTTGTCCCTTACTAGGTGGTAGGCTCAAATTGTAGCCAACTGGGTTGATACCACCGTACTGGAAGATGTAAATGAAAAGACTGTAAGATGGCCGCATAGCAGCCTCGGTTGTGTTCTCCTCTAGTCCAGTATAGCCAGCAATCCAGGGAAGTCTCCGGTATTTTTTTTTTCTGATTTAACCATCTGCCATCGGAACTCTACCATAAGCAGATTATTTGTTGTTTGGGGTATGACATTTGGCCATCCATTGACGGTTCTCCCTATTGGTTATTAGAGTCGAAGATCTAGGGTCAACACTTGGTGTCGTTTCAGCCTTCCAGGGCCGGTGTGGTCCAGGAGTGCCGTGGCCAGAATATTTTTTTTTTTTTTTTTTTATTGTTCCATCTGCGATCAGTTTTTTTTTTTTTTTTTTTACTTTTAGCAGATTTTCTGATTACTGTTGTGGCTTTCAGAGAATTGACCCCAGTGGGCCAAACTCTACATTGTGATAGCGGACCTTCCTACTTGGATAGGTCCACTATGCATCGTCTTTTGAGTCTCCTTAATATAGGTTCTTCGGTGAGTTGTTCAGCCAGTCTGTTGGGGTGGTGCTGGAGTCGATTCATGTAGCTTTTGCTGATAGATTGGACCTCCTCGCTAACTGTAGGGACGTCGAGAAGCTGGTGGATTTCGTTGTTTCGCATGAACCAGGGGGCTGCACTTATGTTTCTCAATATGACGTTTTGTAGTCGTTGGATTATGTTCATATTGGACATACTAGCACTACCCCAAAGCTGGATCCCGTAGGTCCACACGGGTCTGATGACTGTTTTGAATACCAGTATTTTGTTGTCCAGAGAGAGTTTCGAGTGTCGTCCTATGAGCCACAATAGGTTGCGATATCTGATGTTGGCTTCATCTCTTTTGCACTTTATGTGGTGTTTCCATGTCAGCCTTCTGTCTAGTTGAATCCCCAGGTATCTTACGCTGTTAGCGTGGGGCAAATCGTGTCCACCGAGCTTAACGGGGGGGCAGTTACCATTTCTGAGTGTGTATGTTACTTGCACAGACTTAGAGACACTCGCTGCGATTTTCCACTTCTCCAGCCAGTTGGATATTGCGTTGAGTCTGCACTGCAGTTTTTCAGAGGCTACGGCGGGATCTGCACTGCTAGCAAGCACTGCAGTGTCATCTGCAAATGTTGCGGTCGTGGCTTTCGAGTCGTCCTCTGGGAGGTCAGCTGTGAACAGCGTGTAGAGGACCGGACCGAGGACGGAGCCCTGTGGGACGCCTGCCTTGATGTGATGAAATTCAGACCTTGATTCGCTTTCTTTCACTTGGAATATTCTGTTCGACAGGTATGACTCCTTTATGGCGTAGTAAGTGTGAGGGAGATTTATTTTTATCTTGTATAAGAGAGCTTTATGCCAGACCCTGTCGAACGCTTGTTGTATATCCAGGAAAGCCGCAGCACAGTACTGCTTCTCCTCTAGCGATTGTCTAATCCTATTACATACTCTATGAACCTGTTCAATAGTAGAATGTTTGTGTCTGAACCCGAACTGGTGGTCTGGGATTGTTTTTCTTTCCTGGAGGACGTCGTTCACTCTGCTGAGAATCACTTTCTCGAATATTTTAGAGAGGACAGGCAAGAGGCTTATTGGTCTGTACGAAGATAAGGCGTTTATAGGTTTACCCGCTTTGTGGATCATGATCACTTGCGATACCTTCCACAGGTCCGGAAAGTATGACCGTCTCAGCATAGCGTTAAATAGAGATGTGATGAAGACCAATACCTTCTTTGGGATATTTTTCAATATTTTAGGCGTAATAAGGTCGAAACCAGGTGCTTTTTTGTCATCTAGTTGTAACAGGTATCTTTGCACTTCTGTTGGGCTCACTGGCTTGAGGGGGAAATCCATTTGGAATGGTTGGTTTAGGACCAGGTCAACGTTCTCGTAGTCTATATCCGTCCCACCTTCATTGGGTTGGAAAACTTTAGCTAGGTGCGCGCCAAATGCTTCAGCCTTCTCTTGCGAAGTTCGTGCCCATTTGTCGTTTTCTAGTTTTAGTGGGGGTTTCATCCTTTGTGGTTGATTATATGATTTTGTGAATTTCCATAGTGAGTAGTCTGTAGCTGCGGTTGCGGTTAGAGATTCGAGCTGGGCTTCAAGGGTCTTGTTCTTGGCATCTTTAATCATTAGTCTCAGTTCCGTACTGGACCTATTTAGTGCTGCCTTGTCTAGAGGGTGCCTGCTGTTGTGCCACACTCTTCTAAGTCTCCGTTTCTCACTGATTTTGTCTTTAATTTCTAGAGGGATATTGTGTTGTTGGCGAAGTTTTTTTCCATGAGTTGTAGGTGTGCTCAGCCAGCATGCTTCTTGGATCAGGTTTGTAATGTATTTAGTGGCACTTTCAATGTCCTCATCAGTTTTGAGCGGAGTCCTGAGATTAACAGTTTCTTTAAGGAAGGCACTAAAAGAGCCCCAGTCTGTGAGATTGTTAGTTAGTGATTCTTTCAGTTCTCCAGCTATAACAACAGTGCTTGCTGTCAACAGGACAGGAGTGTGATCAGAGCTGCTGTCTAGGCTCGATTCGCATTTGAAGTATATACTTGACAGTCCCTTTACGATAAAGAAATCCAGCAGGTCGGGCACCTTCTTTGGGTCAGTTGGCCAGTAGGTCGGCTCGCCGGAAGAGAGTGTGAACATATTGTGTTTGTCCAAGCATTTTTTAAGCTCTCTGCCTCTTGTAGTCGAGAGTCTTGATCCCCATTGGGAATGTTTAGCATTCCAGTCGCCACCAGATATAAGCCTTCCTCCCAAGCTTAGTAGATACTCCGAGAACATTTTTTCGTCTATTTTGTATTTAGGGGGGCAGTATGTGGCTGACACATTAAAGTGCCCACTCTTATCTTCAACCGCAACACTTGTTGCCTGGATGTGATTTGTCCGAAATTCTGGAAGAGGATGATGTTTGATAGTCTCTTTGATTATGACTGCTGTGCCACCGTGTGCAGTACCATCTGGGTGGTGGGTCATGTAGACATCAAAGCCCTTTATTTTGATGCATGTTTTCGATGTTGAGTGAGATTCAGAAATCAGCACTATATCTAATTTTTGTTCAGTGATTAGCGTTTCGATTTCGAGTATATTAGGGGCTATACCATTTATGTTCCAAGTGGCTAAACGTAGCGCCGTCATTTTGACTGTCTATTCATCATTGTTACTATAAGCCCCATCAGGGAACTTATCTGTTGTAGTAAGTTATCCATCTTTTCAGATTGTTTTTGAAATAGGTCTAGCAAGATTTGTGTAGGGTCCACATTACTGTGTGGCTTCTGTTCCAGTATTTCTGCATAGCTACGCGAGTTGGGGTTGTATTTTTCCTTTCCAGGGTAGGTTTGTGATGTCTCAGGAGGAGCTCCTGGCTTATACGGCTGGTTTTCCTGGCTTGCTTGTTGGTTACTATGATTTTGGACAGATTTTTGGGAGGTGGCTCCATTGGTCAAGGGTGCTTTATTGTAGGGTTGGTTGAATCTCGTATTTCTCTTTCTAAGATATATTTCTTTATATACTTCACATCCCATGTAGTTTGCGGGGTGACTGCCTAGGCATAGTGCGCATTTGGCTGGAGTGTTTCTGTCCTTCTTAGGACAGTCCGTTGTTCTATGCGACTGGGCACATTTAACGCAGCGGAATGGCCGTAGACAATTATTCTTGGTATGCCCGTATTGTTGGCACCTAGTGCATTGAACTAATGTCTTGCTTCTTCTAGGGTCTTCTATTTTTATCGCTGTGTTGTAGATGTATCTTATGGTTTTCACTTTTTTATTGTGCGTGCTAGGATCCAAGTTCACGAAGAACGTCATCGTGGGGGTTTTTTCTGGACCCATCCGAGCGTTAATTATGCTTTGGACGGTGTTTCCGGTCTTTTCTATCTCCTCCTTATTGCCTCGTGTGGGGTGGTGTGGTGTAAGTTTTTAATGACTATCCGGAAGCACCTGTCCTCCTTGCGAGTGAATGTATGCCCTATGAGTCCCTTTTCTCGAACTATTTCCATCATCCTTTTGAATGACTCAGTGGTTTTACAGTTCACTCGAAGTTGGTTCTTTGTGATTATTTTTATTGTGAAGTCGTTCTTATTTAGTACTGTTTGCAGTGTTTCTGTAAGTTTGTTTATGTCTTGAATGCCATACAGCACTAGTGGTGGTGGGTTGCTCTCTTTCTTTGGGGTGTCCTCGTCTCCAGTTGCGTTGATTAATAGTCCTGAGAATCGGTTATCAGTGGTCGTTCTATCATGTGGTAGTGAGTTGGAGGCCTTCTTTCTTTTAGCTGCACGTGACATGGGAACTTTCTGCCACTCCGGCTGAGTTGTCGTCTTTTTCGTTGATGGTTTTCTCTAGCTAGGTTCCAGATTGCAGGTTTGAAAATATTGTTCACGTCACCAGTTGAGGCAGATCTCTCTCTCGTGAAGAATAGGCTTCGGTGGAATGTTTGTTGGACCATTCGTTTTTGTGGCTCCTTGTCGATGTCCATCGCTGTTTGGTTGTTTTCTACTGTCACAGGAGGGATGCCATGAACTCCTGCCCAGTCTTCGGTAGTGTATTTTTCACTCTCCAGCCCGGGAACTGGAGAGCGCCAGGTCTCAGCCGGATCGCATTGTATTCCAGAAGCATCTACTGCCGGGGGAGTCTGGTCTCTCACTCCCGCGGAGTCTTCGGTGGTCCATTTCACACCCACAGGCCCGGAAACCTGTGAGCGCCGGGTGCTAGCCGGGTTGCAGCGCAAAGTATCTCTCTCAGGTGTACTTGGCATTGTTTTACGTGGGAGATAGCTACAGCGGGCCCCAAGTCGCTGCACGGTTTAATTTCGGAGTTACCTTCTCCTATCCGAATGTTCCCTCCATGGTGGTGACGAGTCTCGGCTCCCGGGGTGTTTTGGTGGTGATTTAGTACCACCCGGATCCCACACCAGCCTTGCTAGTAAACTAGCAAGGGTGCCAAGTTATTTCCCGCCGCTTGGTGCTCGGCGTTGTCACTCGTTTGGCACCACCCAGGGGACACGTGTAGGGTGGTAAAAGGTATTTCCTACGGACGCGAGAATATTTGGGAGTTTTTGTAGCCTCGTCTTGTATCTGGTACATTCGACTGGATCTCAGCTTTTATGCTCGGCACTTTGAGATGCTCGTGTATGTCATAGTTTTTAGAGAACGCACCATGCGTTTGATATGTTTCGAAGCACTTTGTTTTGGAATCTCTGCAAGATCTCAATGTTACTGTTGCTTGCAGTGCCCCACAACTGTATGCCATATGTCCACACCGGCTTGATGACCGCTTTGTAGATGAGGAGTTTGTTGGATGTGCTCAGTTTAGAGGCTCTGCCCATCAGCCAGTGCAGTTTGTTGAGCCGTAGGTTCAGTTCCTGTCTTTTGTACCTGATATGCTCCTGTCTCCGGTATGGCACCTACCTTCTCGGAGGTGATATTGGCTGGTCGGAGCATGCGCTTTGGCCCCTCTGACTCCGCCACCCATACCGGATTACATAAAAAAAAAAGGGGCGCCAGACTTGAAAAGCATATTCTAGTAGCGGTCGTACATATGAATTGTAAATTCATTGATATATTAATCATAAACATGGTGTAACTTACAGATCCACTGAACGCGGACTACATCGTCCAACACGGAGGACTGACTTCCCTCATCGATACACTGGAAAGTTCCCATGCCGAGACACTCGCCGACGTCATTGCTACTCTAATCTACCTCAACTCAACTGAAGCTAACGCAACCATCGCATCCGAAAGTGTCGTGCAATCCGTTCTACGTTTAAAAAACTTCGACGACGCAAGAGTGTCAAATCTGGCGGCAATTTTTCTAACCGACGTTGCCGGAATTGACGCTGAGAATTGAATTGCACGCTCGATGAAACGGTTCAGGTTCTTCGACGGAGAGTGCAGAATGCTTTCGAACCGCTTCCCATACATCGTCGTGAACAACCGCAGCTATCAAAAGATATGCAAGCTGCATACGGGCGCGGTGGCGAGCACCCCTTTCAAGGCCGGCGATCGCATTCGCATCCAAAAAACCTTAACGCAGAAGGATCTGGATGCATTCTCAAATTTAACCAACGACTATAATTCGCTACACCGGAGCAATGGGAGCAAGCGTGCGATTGTACACGGCGCTTTACTCAACGGTTTAGTCGCCGGCTTGATAGGCACGCATCTTCCCGGGCCCGGTACCGTGCTCGTTTCACAGACCATGAAGTTTCCGAACAAGTGCTTCGTGGGCGAAAAGCTGACGATCAGTGTGGAGCTGGTGGACGTGCGGAAACTCCTCAAGGTGAAGTTCTTCTGCGTCGTGGAAGAGGAGAAGAAGGTGGTGTTCGAAGGGGAGGCCAAGCTCATGATGGCGAAAGACTGAGGGTGATAGAGTCGGCAAAATTTTTCTGGATGGATTTTTTATCTCATGAATGGTTCTAATAGGATTATGGATGTGCCGGTTTTAGTTAAGAGTTTTATGTAAGGATTTATCGTTAACTCCACTTGGTGATGCTATCGCTACTGGTAATCACCGCTTGGTGATGCTACGACTATTTGTTAACTCCACTCGGTGATACTACAACTAATGTTAACTTCAGTTGGTGATAGCTGTAATCGTAAAGTTGTAATCGTAAAACCATTTGTTGATGGCACAAGTATTTGCAAACCCAGTTGGTGGCACTATGACTAATGTAAACGCCACTTGGTAATAGGTATTACGATTAATCGTAAACCACTTGGTCGTGGTACATCTAATGGTAAACTACACTTAGTGATGTTTATTTTTTATTTTTTTATTCTAATCGGTAATGTCCATTTTGTCAGCTTATAGCAGCTAATATGTGTCTGGCTGGAGTCGAAAAGTACCTACTTAAGGATTTATGTATTATTTTCGAATGAAAATGGTATTAAAATGCTACTTTCTATGAACTGTTAAGAGTTACTAACCTTTGGGATGTGGGAGAAATACATGCAGGCGAACAAGAATAGTTTGTGACAATCTATACTACATAAATTCTTTCATACGCGAGCCCACTGTACGCTTCGACTTCCCACACTTAGGGTTGTTCATCGCGCCCGTGTCGCGCAAGACGCGCGCCCGAACCGCGCTCTACTCGCGCTCGCTTCAACTAGAGTTGCTCCCAGTCTCTTGTTTTATATCGCAATGTACACTCGTGCCCATCTAAACGAAGAACTCGAATAAGTTGAAAAAATAATATGATAATTTCATACTCTTTGTAATGTCAGGAAGAAAAAGAGGCGGGCGGGCGAGGGGCGTCGCGGCGCGGATGCGATAGGAACGAAGCGATGTAATTTGAGATTTATTAATGTGTCATAAGACTCAAATCATATGTAAATGCATGTCGAGAGCGCGGGTTCGATCGCGTCATCGTCTGACCGAACCCTAAAAGCAGTAGAACATTCATTTCGAAACCTGAAGGCTGCGGGTGACATTTCTACTCAACGTCTGTTTCTGTTGGAACAAATTATAAAAGTTCATGTTATGATATTATTGTTTGTGTAAAACCATCATCATCATCATCATCATCAGCCTGTATCGGTCCACTGCTGGACATAGGCCTCTCCCAAGGCACGCCACCACACGCGGTCTTCCGCGTGTGGTGGCGGAACCATATATTTTGATAAAATTGTTCCTACAGATACGCAAATGTAATAATTCGATAACCTTAATATGGGAGTCGAGGCGCGCAGCACGACCTTAGCGTTGGGTTTGTGGGGGGTTTTTAATCCCACTTCAAACGCATAAGCATTTAAAATATAAACTGCCAAAAACTAGTGAATGCAGTGAGTTGTAAAGAGTACAATCTATTGATATGTTGCATGTACATAGTTTTTTAAGATATATTTTTAGTTATAAGCATAGCGCATTGGTTCGATAATGTTAAAACAGTAATTTTTTAATGCTAAACATATTTTAAGGTCCTACGATATAAATCTGTATTTATTGAAGTTAAAATTACCTCCGTTCAATGCAGATTTATATTCGGAGATTTTAAAATAGCTTAAAATTTTTTATAGTGACAAAATGTATCAAATGTCTATGGTTTGTTATGTATCTATATGGCTCGACATTTCGAACCAACCAAGCCATCCTCATAAATACACAAATAAAGGAAGAATCTTTAATGCTGTCACTATGAACAATAGCCGTGGTTATTTAAGAACCTAAGTCGTGGTAATATGGTTCCCATGCAAGCGCAATGTTAGAATATTGGCAATATTAAATTTTTACACTTAAGTAAATGTATCGTCATATTAATTTATGCTGGTATTATGTGATTTTTAACACTTTTTTAATTATCTGCAGTATTTGAGTAAGTCAAAGTTACTATTATGTACCTATTGTAATGCTTAAACTGCTAGGGATGCACATACTTTAGGCGAAGCTCGTTAAGAGGACTCGACTGTGCGGGTCTTACTCATACTTACGGAGCCATCACTTGCCCGTTGCTAGGTCAGTCGGTAGGCGTGTGTGCGTCCACTGCTGGACATACGCCTCTCCGATTTTCCTCCAGTACTCCCGGCCTTCAGCGGTACGGAACCACTGCTTTCTGGCGATGTTATTGTGCTAGGTGGTAGGTTCAAATTGTAGCCGATTGGGTTGCTACCGCGGTACTAGACGAACTATGGCCGCATAGTAGCCTTGGCTGTATTCTTTTTTAGCCAAGTATAGCCAGCAATCCAGAGGGAAGTCACAGAATGGCACCTTTTCGAAGGTGATATTGCAGCTAGCTAGCCCAGAGGGACGTCACACAATGGAGGTGATATGGGCCGGTCAGAGCATGTGTTCTGGTCCCTCTGACCTTATCCATACCAGACTGCATAAAAAGCACTGTATAATTTATATAACTTTCACACACAAAACACAAAACTAAAGATTTAAATTCCAAACTGCATCCCTAGTAATGTTGGTGTCTACTAATGTAAGCAAGAGTTAAAATGTTGTTTCTTTGTTTAGATTTTTGTTATTGGTGTTTTTGTTTATATTATATCTTTTGTTACTTGCTTTTTGCGATTTATTTTGCATGAAACCAATAACTGCACCCAGTATGTCCGTCCATCCTACCTAGGAATTACTTTCTATTTTCACCGTAGCTCAAATGCTTGCTCAAAACTTTCACATTTATTTTTGAATATATATTTTCACTTTAAGCATGCATCAAATGCTGCCTCTGATTTAGAAATGCTTAATTATTTTTAAATAATATTAAAAAAATACTGATGAGAATTTATG
This sequence comes from Nematopogon swammerdamellus, assembly GCA_946902875.1. Taxonomy (NCBI): domain Eukaryota; kingdom Metazoa; phylum Arthropoda; class Insecta; order Lepidoptera; family Adelidae; genus Nematopogon; species Nematopogon swammerdamellus. The sequence continues at coordinate 24,591,579 of OX336336.1, forward strand.
GTATCTTATGGTGATGATGTGGATGGCGACATTTAAAAACAAGAATTTTTGGCTTCACTATAAATATGATGATTTTGAAATTGCACATAATGAAAACTAAGATAATTATTATGACAGAACATGTCAAACAAATTAAAAATATTCTTAACAATTTGAGTGAGACAGATAAAACAAAACAACAACAATTAAGAGGGGTCCCCATTCAAGAAACATGTTTTTTCATGTTTTTTTTATTTGCTGTATCGTAAAAATGGTAAAACCACAAATAATAATAATAACCGTCGACTCGATGATCGTTGTGTGTGCCCATAGTCGTATCGGCGCATGGGCTGATAGCGAAGAGCCTCAACGACCACCTTGAGAGGCTTTTGCTGAGTGGTTGGTTCAAGGGCCAGATCCAGAAGGCAGCCCTGCTCGACACTGCACGCATCGTCCGGAGGTTTCTCACTTTGGGACCCGACCATCGCTAGCCTGGGTTCGCCCCGCCGCCGGTTGTGGAAACTCCGTTTATTTTTTATATTAATTTTAGATTAAGCTACCTTGTAAATATGTAAAATTAATATAAGAAAAGAACGTGTAAATAAAGGAATAATAATAAAAACCGGCGAAAAGTTAGTCTTACGCATGGCTTACGCTAAGGATCTCGAACTGAATGGACGGTCGAATGGAATTAAATCGAACCGTCACCCATCCAAGTTCCGCGCACAGGTGTGCTTATGATCAAGAAGACCAGTCGAGCCATCGCGCCACCGAGCTACCGAGGCTGACAGAAGAAATATGTAGATTTGCTGCGTAAAGTTCCACTGCAACCTTATTCCGAACTAGCTTTGGCCGGCGGATTCGCTTCGCGTGACTTTGCTCACAGCTCAGGCCGCCGATGACGTAGCGTTAAGATCTATAGCTCAAAAAATCGATCTTGAGAATTTACAGAATGTGACAATGAAAACCGTTATGTAAATCGATAAAGTGCTTCTCGAGTTCTAAGGATATTCATATATTGCACAGAGCATCGAATACCGCGCGCGCGAATAGAGGCGCCCTAAGCGATAATATTTGAAACCCAATAACCGTACGCAGAGCTGCTAGCGCTTCGTGTGCGTTCGCGCTGTGTGTTAGTATCGACACTACACACAAAGAGGAGCAAGTTAGGCACACGCACAAAACAAATGCACACGCACAACACACATATGTAAGTCATTGGCCACGCCCACAGGCTTCAACGGCGTTGTAGGGAAATCGCGCTCAGGGCGTCTCTAGGAGGCGCGGCGCGTGGTATTCCATGCTCTGTGATATATTGACATACGTTACACGCCCGCGCCGCCGCGCCGCCGGTCGCCCGCAGAATGTTCACTATATTTATTAGGGTTATTATTTTTTAGGCTTTAGCTCATTTTAAAGTAAGTACCTGGGCGACCGAGCTTCGCTCGGCGTCTGCACCTATCTAGATAGACTAGAAAAAATAACATTATCTAAATACCAAATTTCATCCAAATCGTTAGAGCCGTTTCCGAGAAACCAATTTTATATGTATACATGCTGTGCCCGCGGCTCCGCCCGCTCTCATATTTCACTTCACTGCTAACCTCATTAGCCATTTAGCGTGATAGTAAGTAGCCTGTAGTTGATGGGAAGAATCAAGCTATCCGTAGATTTTTTTTTTATTAAAATCTGTTCAGTGGTTCTCGAGTTATAAGCGGACAAACAGACATACACTCAGACAATCAGACAGAAAGCAGACGTTGGATTTTATTATAGGTAAGGAAGGATATACAAGTTTAGCTCACTTAGGGCCAATTGCGCCAACACGAATTTAACGATATAAATCAGTTTAACTCGTTAAGCTAGTACCCGTTGACTGTGGGAACCGCGTTTAAATCCATAACTCGCTACTTAACTCTAAATTCGTGTTGACGCAATTGGGCCTTAAAGTATAGGATTTATTCATCAGACTCTCTTACTTACTGGCCTATATGTATGTATAGAGAGATATAGGCTAGCGCAGGGCGGACATTTCAGAAGTCGAATGGGTTTATTGTGGTTATACATTTACTTCTAAATTTGTATTATTGTAATGCATATTATAACCTTTCTGATTAAGATCACATTTTTGATACTTTTTACGGCCAAGCTCGAACTTGTCCTTTTTTTATAAAAATGTTTTTTGCTGGCATACAGTTTTACAGAAAAACTTGTTTTAGAAAAAGGAACATTTTCATTTAGAGGAGGAGGGTAAACCGAAAGTTTGAACGCCAATAAATCGCCGATAAGTACGATTAAAATATTTCTATCTTTAGTAGGTAATAGGTATCTGTTATATTGATGTAGAATGTTTAAACAGAATCTGTTTATTTATAGAGCGGAAATGTTTCCCCGCGTTACCTACATAATTGATCTAGTCATGCTAGAGTACCTCATTTTAATACTTTTTCATATTTTTTATCAATATTAGAAGTTATAGTTAAGAGAAATATAGAAGAAACAGAAATAAGAATTATTATTAAGAATATAGTTCTTGGATCTCACGAAGGCACATAAGCTTTTTTTTGGAGAAGGCTTCTTACTACCCAGTTCGGTGCAGAATGAGAATATATGGAGGCAAGTCACTTGTGGATAGTTTTCGATCTATTAAATGCTAAATGTCATTAGGGTAAAGGTTTTAAGTCCCCATTGCGACTTAGTAATACTCATATCCTATGTTATTTATGTTTTGCGCGGGTCACGAAAGTCAAGCGGCCTATACTTCAGAACAGTACACGTCCGGCACTGGACCGGGACGAAGCCCTACAACCGAATTGTCTCTTCCTAAAGCTTAACACGCATTAATAGCCCCACTGCATCTCTCCCCGTCGCAGTACCGTGTGGGGTCGGTACTTAAAAAGAATAGCCCCACTGCATCTCTCCCCGTCGCATGTCGTAAAAGTCGACTAAGGGATCTGCTGGCATGGCACCTAACTGAGCGTGGTTTCGCGAGGAGAGGTGATTTTGGCTCTGTCGACTGCACCATTGGTCCCTCGGCACAGCCACCCATGCTGGTTCACATAAAAAAAAAAAAAAAAAAAAAAAAGGGATAAGAAAATTCGTCAGCCTCGGTAGCTCAGTGGCGCGGTTGGTTAGTCAACTGTTATTAAGCAACGCTGAGCGCGGTCAGTGATTGGATGGGTGACCGCTCGACCGTTGGAGGCTGACCGTGGTTCGGATTCCACGTTAAACTGTAGGTCCCTTCCCTTCTTACCTTACTAGGTGGTAGGGTTTATCCCGGCCGGGTTGGTACCACCGCACTGAACGAAACGTCGGTCGAAACGGCTATGTAAATAGTTCGTGTTTTCCGTCCAGTTTAGTGTAGCCGACATGAAATGAAGGGAAGCACTGACATGGCACCTAGTTCCCCCTGTGTTATGGGCTGACATCACGGATGTTGTAGGTGATGTAGCCAACCGTGTCAGGTTCCATAAAAAAAAAAATTGTTTTCGGGAACTGTACCTGTGTACGAAAAAAAAGTCGAAAAGCCCGTGTACTTTCGTTAGATTCAAAGCCAACTAGCTAGGTAGTACCTACTTACCTATAGTATGCTTGCAGAAACTGTTAGTGCAAATGAATCTACTAGAATTTGAAGCCACAAGGTGCCAAAACCGATTACGGGAAAGTCTAATTGAAACGTTTTCACACCAAATATGAGAAAGGATCGAAATTTTGAGCGAAAGAAAAATCTTTTTTATATTCCATTTATTGTTAATCTGTGTCTCAAAGTTTATAATATGACTGTGTAATAAGTAATGAATAATGATACATTTAATAAAGTCTTTATTACAAAGTGTAATGGCTCTTTTTAATTTATAAGAAACAAGCTGTGCCCGCGGCTCCGCCCGCTCTCATATTTCACTTCACTTCTAACCTCATAAGCCATTTAGCGTGATAGTAAGTAGCCTATAGTTGATGGGAAGAATCAAGCTATCCGTAGAATTTTGTTTTATTAAAATCGGTTCAGTGGTTCTCGAGTTATAAGCAGACAGACACTCAGACACTCAGACAGAAAGCAGACGTTGGATTTTATTATAGGTAGGAAGGATAGGAAGAAAAAAAATAATTAGGTATGTTTATTACTTCACCAGACAAGTGGCTGGATAGAACAGACAAGGGATGGTAGGTTTTTTTATTGAAAGAGCTACATGTGGCGTCGATAAGGTGTCCAACGACGCCCATGGACATTCAGATGTATACGGGGATTACGAATGCCATGCCGGTCTGACAGGTGCCATTCACGCCTCTCTTGAAGGACCCGAGACTGTACTTGGGGGAAAATATATGGACAGGGAGAGCGTTACATAGTTTAGCGGTTGTTTTTGTTTTTTTTTTGTGGAGGAAAGATCTGCATAACCGGTCGGTACGCATCTGTGGTAAGTCCAGGGTGTAGGGATGCAATCCCTGCCCAGTGCGCGTGGTGCGCAAGTGGAAAGGGGACGGCGGAATCGCGAGTACTCTCCATGGAATGGCCTGTTCCACTAGTCTCTACCAACGTTTACCCCCTGGTGGGTAAGAATGGAATTTTTTTCCACCTATCCCTACTGGGAGGGATGAATGGAAATTCATTTCCGCTCTTCCCTACCAAGTGGTTTTTGTTGAAAAGTACATTTCAGTTCATAAGTAACTATGTTAATATATCTGATGTACCTACCTACCTATCTCTTTAGTAATGGATGGATATCTTTAGATCTCGATAGAATTAGGATGTATTATCTATCTCTCATAACAAGAGATCGAGCCAAAGAATAATAGTCTTATATAAAATCGGAAGTTTTAGATGATTTCGGGATGGAAAATATTTTTACTTATTTCGAAACATATTGGTTAAAAAGTGACCAATTCATATATCAATGGAACGTTTTTGGACTGCGAAATCGTACGAACAATTTCACCGAGGCATGCCATTTTAAAATCAATAATATAAACGGAATACAAATTTAAATTTGCTGCAACGGCTTACTACTTAAATACATAAAAATTGCAAATAATTGTATCTTAAAAAGAAGAGAAAAAAGATATAAATTAAGGGACCAAGTTTAATACAAAACATTCAAATGCAGTTAATAACGGGTGAAACCGACGCTGGAATGTGTTTGGAAAAATTGCGTTAGATAATTTTTGTAATTGACAGTACTAATTATTGTTATAAACATATCGGTTGTTAAAAGTGTAATTTTTATTCCACCTATCCCTACTAGTGGCTCAACGGTATGGATAGGTGGGAAAAAATTCCATTCTTACCCACCAGGGGGGATACGCTGGTAGGGACTAGTGGAACAGGCCCATGGAATTAGCTATAGAACACACTTAGGCAGCCGACATCCCTACGGAGTTGCACTGGTTCTAGATCGCGGGACACTTCGGGGTCACCCACTAGTCGCATCGAGCCCAGAGGCGCAAGCTGGTACCTACTTATTTGGCTGAGCCATCCCATAAGTGCGAGCAGTACTCCAAGCAGAACCTAATCAAAAGTTAATGTAATACAAAGGTGTTTGGAAAATATTAAATTTCTACACTTTCAATGCGTTAGGGGTTTTTTCAACAATCTGAAATTCGTCAAAAGATAAAGGGGGGGGGGGGGGGGGAATGTGTAACCTAAACGTAAGGAGTAATCTAATCACAAAAAAAGCGATCAAGTGCGTCGTCGTCACCATTAGACTGCACGGCTGTCTTTCCTTACTCTGAGGGCTAAACCGCGACATGTGGTGCTGAGCCACCCATAAGGTGTCTAACGACGCCCATGGATGGGCGATCGATTTTAAGTATATTAGCTTGTTTTTTGCTGAGTTTTTTTTTTGCAATAAGTAGGTACTTATGTTAGTTAAAGAAATTAGTTTTTTAGAATTATTATTTTAGGTGTCTATAAAGTCATAGGCTACTTGTAATTGTATGCAGATTCATGTTATCACGTAATTAGTACTTAAAGCAAAGCATTTAAGCAAATGAGTCAATCCTTCCAAAAGTCACGTACCAGCGTAGGTACATATCGGCTGTGTGTTCATCAGCTAAAAAATCGCTTACGTTCCAGCAGAGCCTTATCGAGCTCGCAAAATTACGACATCAAGCGACAAGACAATTTAAGCGGCGGGTGGCCGAGTGGTTTGGGCATAGGCTTCTCATGCGAGAGGTCCTCGGTTCGAATCCGGTCGGCGTGTACCAATGAGTTTTTTCTGACGAAAAAATTTACGTGCATACCTACACCTGCTGCTTCACCGTTCGGAACCGGTGTAAAACTGTAGGTCCCTTCCCTTGCCCCTTACTAGGTGGTAGGCTCAAATTGTAGCCGACTGGGTTGGTACCACCGTACTGGATGTAAGATGGCCGCATAGCAGCCTCGGTTGTGTTCTCCTCTAGTCCAGTATAGCCAGCAATCCAGGGAAGTCTCCGGTATGGCACCTACCTTCTCGGAGGTGATATTGGCTAGTCGGAGCATGCGCTTTGGCCCCTCCGACTCAATCACCCATACCGGATTACATAAAAAAAAAAAAAATCATCATTCAATACTCCAAAATTAACACGATCGAGAAAAGTTTTCACACAAAAGTCTGCACTGCACTTTTAACTAGATAATAACATTATGGTATGAGCGAGAACGAGTTCGCGCAAGAGATAAGCCACGTTGATGCCAGATGCGCCATACGTGCTGTTTCATGCTGAGTCTCGGAATGTGCCCAAACTGTAATTGATAAGGACCAGGAAGAAAGAAGTTATGACTTCAGTATATATAGGAGAGAGAAATTGAGAATCTCACCAGTTTCTCGTCATCTGCTATTTGGTGAGTAACTCTTCAATTTGATTCTTATTACTTGTTACCAATTTGTGTGTTGACTTTTTTTCAATTGAAACCGCGACATATTGCTCCGAGTCACCCATACGGTGTTTAACGACGCCCATGGACATTCGGTCATATGAGGGGGTTGCGAATGCAATGTTCTTGGCGAATGCCATGCCAGCCTGACAGCTGCCCATTCACGCCCCTCTTGAAGGACCCGAGACTATACTTGGGGGAAAATATATATAAATATAGGTATATCTTTGCCTGCTAAACATTAAACTGGACGTCTTCCTAGATTCTAATTGCAGATCGAATTCGATCAGACGACCCCCCCTGAACTACCCCTCACGCAAGGTTGCACCCTTTAAGCGCTAAAAATGAAGTAGATACGGCATTCTTGTCCTTATCCCTTAGTCGCCTTTTAGGACATGCATGGGGAGAGATGCAGTGGGGCTATTCTTTTCAAGTACCGGCCCGACACGGTAATAGGCGATGATGCCGTGCTAAAGTCGACAGGCTAGCTAGCTAGCCACCTCTCACCTTGGCGCGGTACTTCCACCGAGTCATGCAGCAGGTGGGTCTTCGTGCCTTACTTGCTGCTTGATAGTTATCTTGTCCTAATACTTTGCTAAACGTTGTGGTTGGTGTTGTGTTGTAATTAACCAGAGTTCTTGCACCGCAACAGTTCTTGCAGAATTTGCAGATACAGTGTGTGGTATGTAGGCGAAAGTAAAAAAATAATTAGATCCTCTGATGAAGACCCAATCTTCAATGTGAAATTATTATTATAATAATTTTTTTTTATGGAAACTAACACGCTCGGCTACATCACCTACACTACAACATTCGTGATGTCAGCCCATAACACCGGGTGAACTAGGTGCAATGTCAGTGCTACCCTTCATTTCATGTGGATGTGTTCCTTCAAAACAGCCCGTTCCAAGCAAGTCCCGCCAAAGGCGAACCCAAGAACGCTAGAAGAGGTAGGGACGTAGGACTGTGCAATGCTTGTATGAGAACCAGCGTCGCCGAGCTCCGCGGGGAGCGGAGGGGACGGCGCGCGCTCTGCAGGTCTATTCTTGTAAATTCTGACAGCGGACTCAGCGCTGATGTGGCGCTGAGAGCCACTTTAGTAAGTGGCTCTCAGCGCCACAACAGCGCTGATTCCGCTGTCAGAATTTACAAGAATAGACCCGCTGATTGGGTGGTATCGGGTGCGGCAAGGTTGACGCTATGTGGAGAGTGGGGGGGAGGTTGAGTGCCCGGTTCTGAGATTGTATAGTTTGGCAGCACGAAGACGTCGAAAGTGCATACTTTATGTCGGCAACTTTCTGGAATGCCCCCTTCACGTCAAAAGAGTTATTATTTATTACAGATATAAGACACCGACAGCAAGCAGACCGCATGATGCATCAATCAACGTTCATCGCCGTGTCGGTGGCGCTGCTGTGCGCTAGCTGGATCTTCCCTGCGAACGCTCGACTCTTCGGCAAGTCTAAGCGAGACGAACAGCAGGCGCTGATCTTGCCTGATGATGAGGTGAGCTTCGACAATATTTCAACAATATTGAATAATTCAATTTTAAAGACTATACTTTCAGAAAAACATAAATGTAACATAAAATATAAAAAAGTAATACTAATAACTAAAGAAATAAACCTACCTAACAAACATTAAAATAACTATCAAAACGGGCATTTTCAAATGTTCCTAGAACACTTGCTGCATTACCCCGCTGGATGGCAAGGCTTACCCACATATATGCTGTGGCTTACCCTTTGAATGAAGTAGGCCCTTGATTGCGGGACGCCAGTTGCGTCCACCAGCAGAGGACTATACTGTTCATAGAAGAAGGTAAGGTCGAAATCAAATCAAATCATTTACATTCATAGCGTCACGCCTGTTGCCCAGTGGGGTAGGCAGTGACAACGGATCGCCACGTTCCACGATCCTGCTGCACACCTCTGCCGCCTCTTCCACTCTCATAATGTTCTTCATACATGCTCGTCGGTTACGTACGAGTAATATAGTAAGCACCAATATCATGTAAGAGATGCAAATTAAATATTCTACAAAATACAATCTTTCTTTTTTTTTATGGAACCTGACTCGGTTGGCTACATCACCTACAACATCCGTGATGTCAGCCCATAACACAGGGTGAACTAGGTGCCATGTCAGTGCTTCCCTTCATTTCATGTCGGCTACACTAAACTGGACGGAAAACACGAACTATTTACATAGCCGTTTCGACCAACGTTTCGTTCAGTGCGGTGGTACCAACCCGGCCGGGATAAACCCTACCACCTAGTAAGGTAAGAAGGGAAGGGACCTACATCTATTTGACAATAATTGTGAAAGAAAAAGGCTCTATCTAAGTACAGTCAAAACAAAAAGATACCGGAGACTCCTCACATCGCTATTTCTAAAGCTGCGTCTCCTGCGCATGTTTTTTTCGAAACATATTACACAAAAACATTTGTTTTCATACAAATGTGTATGGCCAATTGGCCACGCCCCAATGTTTCGATGATTCTGTTTGTAATTCTTTATGGAAACTGACACAGTTGGCTACATCTCCTACAACATCCGTGATGTCAGCCCATAATACCGGGTGAGCTAGGTGCCATGTCAGTGCTTCCCTTCGGTCGTGCCGGCTACACTGAACTGGACGGAAAACACAAACTATTTACATAACCGTTTCGACCGACGCGACGTTTCATTCAGTGCCACGTACCACCTAAGAAGGGAAGGGACGTACAGTTTTACGTGGAATCCGAACCAAGGTCAGCCTCCAATGGTCAAGCGGTCACCCATCCAAGAACTGACCGCGCCCAGCGTTGCTTAACAATCCATAGCGACAGCCAACTGTCTGCACCACTGAGCTATCGACGCTGACAAATGTTTAAAAAAAAACATTCGCAGGAGAGGCGGGAACTGTTTTTACGTGACAGTATTACACAGATGTAGGTACATTATAATATAACTTAGTCTGAACGTGCGATTTTTGCAGCTGGAGCCGTGTCTGTGCGGGGTTTTCATGTCGGGCCAGTTGAACCGCACGGCGCGCGCGCGAGGCCGCCGCGCCGGCGCCCCGCGCGGCCAGCCCGTGCTCGAGTACGAGACAGAGGAAGCGTGCAGGCCGTGCGGCTCGCAGGGCTACAAGACGTGCGTCAACAGGTGTTTGGATGTGGTGAGTGAGCAGTGGCGGGGCAAGACCTAAATTTGATGTGGGCAACAACGAATTAAATTATCGGGAAGTGGCATACAACGCACCGAATTGAGGCGCGCTATTTGTGAGCATTCAGCACACTCTCCAATCGTTGTCTCTCCTTTATACGTATCAAATTGCCATTTAACCGTCTTACTCTATCGACGTTCACAGAGCGAACGTAACGTGATGTATAAGGCGCTCGCGCACTTACGCTGTTTTAAATATTGGCAATATATAGAAGAACTTCAATCGCATCTTTCTACCGGTAAAATGTATGACGAGGGCCCAGATACGGCATTCTTGTCCTTATCCCTTAGTCGCCTTTTACGACATACACGGGGAGAGATGCAGTGGGGCTATTCTTTTAAAGTACCGGCCCCACACGGTACTTTCGCATTAGGCTTCTCACTACCTACTCGTGTGTTCTCTGTAACCAGATCGTGAAGCACTTGCCGAAGGCTGCCCCGCTGGTGTGTAGCGCTCTGGACCGCGACTGCCGCCGAGAGAGGGCGCACCTGTACATCCAGAACTGCGACGCCAAGTGGATCAGCACCAACTTCTCAGCGGGCAAGGAGTTCTGCTGCAGGGACGGAGAACCCGTGAAGTGCGCTGACCTGTGAAGACTGCTGACCTGTGATTGCGATAGTTTTTTCCTACCTTATACTGACTAGCAAAGATTTAAATCGATAGATAAGGCATAGTCTAACAGGACGCACTACAGACAATGAAATGGCCGCATGCGGCTATTTCGCATCACACGCAGCGCCACGCGCGTGTTGAGAGGTTGTTTCATGGAACGGAACGCGCCGATGCGCGAATGCAGAGCGTTAGCGTTTTGTTAACATGAGGCAACTTTTGATGCGATTCTCGATGACTACTGTGCACAGGGTTGCCAGGTGTCCGCTTTTACCGCGGACAGTCCTCTTTTTTGAAGTCTTGTCCGCGGAAAAGTTTTAGACTTCCGCGGAAAAAAACAAAGGGGGGATAGATTTTTCTTAAAAGTTTTACCCGAAAAATCAAAGGGTTTGCTGAAAAATGCCCTTTTTTTTATCTGGACTATCTGGAAACCCTGACTGTGCGTGAAGTCACACACATCGTCATGTCTAATCGGTGACGAACTCTTGAGCGTTTTGCTCTCTCTATCGATTTAAATCTTTGCTGACTAGAATCTACTAATTTTAATCCACAAAGCGTCTTTGCGATATCGATGCCGGCTGTGCCAAACAAACAAAGGTATGCAGAATGAAGCGGGGAGAGGCGGGGAGGCAGCGACCCAAGCGACGGCCAATCGAACGCGGTGCTCAGCGGCGGAGCGTGCCGGTTGCCACAGTTACGTTGCGTTGTATGAGCATTGCGCTCCTAATACATAAAAGTACTTTGTGCGGATGTGTGGTCCCTGGGTATAAAGGCATTTAAATGTAAAAGTATTTATTGATTTGTTACATGTTTCTACATTAAATAAAACACAAAAATTTTAAAAGCACCTGGTATTATTTGTGGTTTTGTCATGCTTTTCATGCTTACTTAATAATGCATAATTAATAATCAAATTATTAATAATATTTAAAAACTAACAATTAGAGAAAAGCAAAATAATTAGATATATGTAGGTATACGCATAAACTAAAGAATAAAGAAGAGCGGAAGACCGCGTGTGGTTGCGTGCTATGGGAGAGGCCCATGTCCAGCAGTGGACAGTGGAGCAAACGTAGCGTGGGACGCCCCCCGGCTAGGTGGACAGATGACCTAAAAAAGGTAGCCGGGAGTGGATGGATGAGAAGAGCGGAAGACCGCGTGTGGTGGCGTGCCTTGGGAGAGGCCTATGTCCAGCAGTGGACCGATACAGGCTGATGATGATGATGAACCCTATAATTCTCAATTTATTAGGTCATTTACGAATTTGAATATAGCCAATGACTTTACCACATACGCTTTTTCACAAAGTGTCAGTTTTACTCACGGACGAAGGGTTCCGTAGATCCAATTAAAACCACATTAATTACAATTGTCTTTTAAAATTATTACTATTTATAAGTAAGTAGGTATCTAAATTCAACGCATTTTTCTCCCAAAATAGTTCAACTCTTTGTTAATAGTATTCAATTCCTCCGTTTGCTAAAATGTTAACAAATATTAGGACAAATAAAAAAATTCTGATTCCGATTCGGGGGAACGGAAGAACCTGATATATTTATTTTTTATTTTATTTTATTTTTTCTGGAAACTGACACGGTTGGCTACATCGCCTACAACATCCGTGATGTCAGCCCATAACACCGGGTGAACTAGGTGCCACGTCAGTGCTTCCCTTCGGTCGTGCCGGCTACACTGAACTGGACGGAAAACACGAACTATTTACATAGCCGTTTCGACCGACCTTTCATTCAGTGCGGTGGTACCAACCCGGGCGGGTTAAACCCTACCACCTAGTAATATAAGAAGGGAGTCATATCCCTTAGTCGTCTTTTACGACATACACGGGGAGAGATGCAGTGGGGCTATTCTTTTAAAGTACCGGCCCCACGCGGTACATTGACTAAGTGTGCGGAATTCTCTATTATTACTAAATCATACATAAAACATAACCTACAAAAAAATAACTCATTAGGAAGTGCACTGCCATGTTTCCGAATAAGTTAATAAAAAGGTTAATTTTTATTTTTACAAGGTTCCAATTTGAGGACGGTGGCGGCGGCGCGGGGGAGGCGGCGAAGTGGGCCGTAAAGTTGCATCGATCGCGTACAGATGGCGCTAGCTGTCATTCGTACGACACAAAATGCACGTTTGTACCGTGTGGGGCCGTCGCCGGTCGTCCCACTGCATCTCTCCCTATGCATATTGTAAAAGGGACTAAAGGATAAGGACGAGATGCCCTGCTAAAGGGCGACAGGCTAGCCAACTCTTACCTTGGCAAGATCATTCCAACGTGTCAAGCAGTAGGTGGGTCTTCGTGCCTAATCTAATTTTTGTCCTAATTTTTAATATTTTTTTATGTATAGCGCGACATATGGCTTCGTTTCAGCTAGGAGTAGGTGTCTAACGATGCCCATTGACATTCTGTGATGTACCGGCATTGCGAATGCCATGCCGGCCTGACAGGAGCCTTATTTTCACTCCACTTTTGAAAAAGAAGTCCTAATACTTCCTAAAAGTGGTGGTCGGTGTTGTGCTGTAATTTACAATAGCACAACACCGATTACTTTGCTTACCCCGATTGCCGGGATACAGCGTGCGGTATGTATGTAATCTGTATAAAAAAATAATTAATTAGATTCCGAAAAAGAAGGATGTCAATATTTTTAAAACAAATTTGAATTCTCCGTACATTTTGAGGTTAGGAATTATCCTGAAATAGGTATCCGGTATTGTATATTGATCATTCATTTGACAGTTAGACTGCACTCGAACTTGTCACAATTTGTTCTATCCGGTTCGATTACACCCACGAAGAAGAACCGACAAGAAACTTCGCAGGATATATTTTTTAATACATAGATATTATTATAAGTATTTTAGTGGCTAGCCACATAATAAAATCGCTTACTTACAGTCTATCGAAAAAACAATTTGAGAGCAAGATTAACAATTTTGCTGAGAGTTCTGACTACACATATGTAGGTATTTTATTAATGTTCCTTTTGTTCTTTAGCAGTTAGATTAACCAATATTGTGGAATGTGTCCAACTTCCCCCCGCCCAATTAGATTCTAGTTGGATTCTAATTAGACTTCATGTTTAATGCGCCATTATTATTTTAATAGCCTCAAAATGGCGGCCGCGCGCGCGCGCACGCACCAATTTGACATCTCCCCCGTGACCTCGATGTATAATCCTTCGTCGTGAGCTAGGATTCTCCGCGCGGCTCGCTTCTAAAATAGTGGCAGAGTGGTTCTTCGCGCGCGGCCGAGTCCGGTTGACCCGATTGTGGCAGGGTGAACAACCCCGCTACACGTGCTACTTTCTAAAAAGAAACTCCTCCCCCCCCCCCCCCCTCCCCCGCTCCCCGCGACATCCTTGAATGGACAGGGCAGTCTGTTGACGGAACTAGTTAGTGTAGGAGTCACTTACGACAATATGGCACCGCGCGCCGCCGCCATTGGAAATGACTTCGGAGGGGAGTCCAATAACCTAGGGACGCCATGAGAGTAACACATAACTAAGCCGTGATTTTGTGTCGACCGTTTGTAAAGTTATATTCCAAATTCAAATTCCAACTTCCAAATATTTTATTGAAAATGTTAACAAATTACCTACATATAATTTATACCTACTTTTTTATCTTATCTACGAACTAGAATTAAAAAAAACTATAATTTCTATATACTATACCTACTACGAGTTTGAGATTTTTCGTTTTTTGTTTTTATAGACAGCCGGCGCGGGTGTCTGTGCCGAATACTTCAACGGAAGATCAGACACAGCCAATAAAACCATTCCTCGCGAAACCAGGCACCATTCCGGCTATGAGGCAGACAAAAAGGTCGTCGTCTAATTTATTGACACGCCTTTTGAATATCCTCAGGTTAAGGTTATAAGATTCTTGACTCGTAGTGCCACCAATTTTGTCCCACTGTTACTCGTGGTTCCACTAATCTTCAACACTAGGGTTCGTGATTCCACTAGTCATTAGGACCACCAGTCATAGGAATAAATTAGGGTTGGTGGGAACACACTTACCGGAAGACCGTTCCATATTTTCGCCGTACGACACAGGAAATGTTCTTAGAAGTTGGGTGTCAGCAACATATTGGATGTTCCGAGCGAGTACGGCGGGTGTGGCGGTGACGGATGATGGCAGCGAGGGATGATGGAAGCCAATTCATCAGAGCACCGTCCAAGGTAGTAATGAAAATTGCGACGCGACGCGACGTGTCGAATAGGATGTGGGGTGTGCCCGTCCGTTGGACGCAGGATGTACGCAGGATGTACGTCGGTATTGCCTTCGGTGAATACAGTTTAGCTAGCTTTAGAAACATAGTATGCATCGAACACACTACAGTTGTAAATAGGTATTATGGTGCTACAGATGTTTTATCTCACGAGCGCGGGCGGGTGAGCCATACTTGAACATAGTAATTGTAATGCGTATAAACACGCGCTCCTGTGTGCGTACAGGTAGCACACACAGGAGCGCGCGGTCTATACGCATTACAACTACAAGTATGGCTCACCCGCGCTCGTGAGATAAAACATCTGTATTAGGTATATCACAGATGTCAGTTAAAACCAGAGGCGGCTTTAGCCCTCCCACTCCTTTGTTTCATTTAATAAATTAAAGTGTACTTGTATACTCATTATATTTAAATATGTAGTTGTATAAGAAATAATACTTCAAACATAAAAACATAATATTGCTTATTTATGAAAACAGTGCAATTGTAGTCTCAAATGCACATCAACCAACAAACACAACTTTGCTTGTCCATAGCGTCAAAGGCTCCCCTCCCGCAAAATAATGTCATCAATACTAAAAATAAATCTGTAAGGGATGGTCATAGAGTAAGTTACTTAAGGAAGTGACTCTTGTATGATACTAAAACTAAATTGACGATTTTTAGTATGTGTGTATGTATGTTCCTCCATAACTCTTAAACCGATCATCCGAATTCTATGAAACTTAGTACAAGCAAACTTAATTATACGGGACACAGGATAGTCTATGCTGCTAACATAAAATTCAGTTCCTGTTACGCTAAGATGTGGCTCTCATACAAACCGAATTGTTCCGCGCGCCGAAATAAAGGTAGCGGGCTTACTACTTCCTTCTTTTTCAATACGAATTTCACGCGAGCGAAGCCGCGGGCAAAAGCTAGTGAAACAATACAACTCTAGACTAACTCGCCCGCATTGTGCGTGTGCGTGTGTGAACTTCGTGGCAGAGGCGCGCGCCCCGGGGTCATAGTCCCCTCGTGCGCGGTGCCCCGGGGCGGTCGGCCGGTTCGCCCGACCCTAAAGCCGCCTCTGGTTAAAACGATACAAACAAACCCCACAAAGTACTTGAAAAACGTACCTAAGTAGGTAGGCTGTTTCGGTTATTCCTTGTAATTAATATTTCACAATATTACTGTTGCTATATTATATTATGAAATTATGATACGTTTTGCTGACCACAAAATGCATGTCAAAATCATGCATTCATCGGAAAAGTATGAAAATGAAAATACGAAGTATAATTTTGCATAGTTACCAATACATACATACATACATACCACACGCTGTATCCCGACAATTGGGGTCGCAGAGAAGTCGGTGTTGTGCTGCAAGTAGTCTTTTAAGTAAATTACCGGCACATCACCGGCCACCACATCACATTTAGCAAAGTAGGTACCCATTAGGACAAGATAACTATCAAGCAGCAAGTAAGGCACGAAGACCCACCTGCTGCGTGACTCGGTGGAAGTACCCGTCGCCCTTTACCGCGGCATCTTGTCGTTAACCCTTAGCCGCCTTTTACGACATGCACGGGGAGAGATGCAGTGGAGTTATTCTTTTTAAGTAACGGCCCCACACAAGTAGAATGTCGTTGCCCACACACCACGGTACTGTACTGTTACAGTTAGAAATTTAGTAGGTAACTAAATACAGATGCGTGTGTACCTAGAACTAGACCTGTGTGTGACGCACTATTCTCTTTATCTACTCTTCATTTTATAGGAGACCGGACATTTTTTCGACTGGTTTGGTTGTATGTTTCGATTGGTTTGGTTGTATGTTTCGAATGGTTTGGTTGTATGTTTCGACCGGTTTGGTTGTATGTTTCGATTGGTTTGGTTGTATGTTTCGAATGGTTTGGTTGTATGTTTCGATTGGTTTGGTTGATGTTTCGACCGGTTTGGTTGTATGTTTCGACTGGTTTGGTTGTATGTTTCGACTGGTTTGGTTGGACACATTTCAATTTAGCCGTATGTGCGTGCATACGCATACACTTGCAGGCGGGTTGTGCAACATACATAACAAACAATAATTTTGATTACGTCCGCCGCCGCCGCGAGCGCTGCGCGCCGAGGTCACACGCCGTCGCCCTGCGCCCGCGCCCGTGTCACCATGTGGGCAGCGCTGACGCAGCCTCGGCGCCGCGCCAGGGAGCTGAATAGGTACATATACAGAAACGACATTTTCAATTCGCATACATACAGTCCTTAGGTTCAGAAATCTTAAAAAAATATTTCACTGAAACAAATGCATATTCAGTATGATTCATCATCACATCATCATTTTCTGAGCATCGGGCCGGTACTTAGAAAGAATAGCCCCAATGTAATGGAAGCCCCAATGCATCTATGCCCGCATTGTGCCCAATGCATCTCGAATCATCGTGCATGTCGTAAAAGGCGACTAAGGTATAAGGACGCGATGCCGGGGTAAAGGGCGACGGGATAGCCACCTCTGACCTTGGTACGGTCCTTCCACCGAGCAAGCAGCAGGTGGGTCTTCGCGCCTTACTTGCTGCTTGATAGTTATCAGGTCGGTATTGCGCTGTAATTTACAAGAGCACATGCAGCGCAACACCGATTACTCTGCTTACCCCGATTGTCGGGATACAGCGTGTGGTATGTATGTACGAGCATATAATATATACTCGTATATACATACCACACGCAGAAAAGTATGTAAAATTTTGTGGAACCATAAATTACCTATATTTTACCTACATAAAAGTTCATGAATGTAGACGAGGTTGATACAGTACATCCCAGTTCGATCCCTTTCTCTCCAGTCCAGGATGTCACTCCACTGGCGCGATAGCGCGGGCGGGCAAGCAGGATCACCACTCGGCGGCGGCGGCGGCAGTCGGCAGCGGAGGCGGCACGAGGCTGTCGGGAGGGTTGACGACCTGCCGACATACTTATCGAACTTGCAAGCGAGGCGCATGCGCCGGGCGGGGGAGGGGGAGGGGGGGGGGGGGGGGGGAGCTGCGCGGGCGCGTGTGACCAGAGAGCTACAGGGGGTCCTTCATAGTCGAGAAGTTTGATAGAAAAAATATGCTTAGGAACTTGGTTAAATATAAACACAGTTTATTAAAATTTTTGAAATTGGAAGGCACACAGATAGACGGACATTTATTCGAACGACATTTTAACGGTTATTCACCCATGACTCAAGCTGGAAGTCAAAAGTTGACTAATCGTGGGTGGCAAATGTGGGGCGCCGGTGCTTAAAAATAATAGGTCCACTGCATCTCTACCGTGCATGCCGTAAAAGGCGACTAAGGGATAAAGGCAAGATCACGTGCTAAAGGACGACAGGCTTAGCCTCGGTGCGTTCCTTCCACCGGGTCACGAAGCTGGTGGATCTTCGTGCCTTATGTACTTTCTGCTTGATAGTTATCTTGTCCGAACGTGGTGGTTGGTGTTGTGCTGTAATTTACAAAAGTACTTGCAGCACAACACCGATTGCTCTGCTTACCCCGATTGTCGGTATACAGCGTGTGTTGTGCATGTATGTATAGATAATAATATCGTCAGGATCGTTGACACCTGATGTTAATTTATAGAGCTGTAACTGCAGCGGAGTCCTTACAATTTACAATTTAACCTTACAATTTGAATCTGGGACATCCGCGCAGCCAGGAGTAGCAAACTACGGAATAACTTCCCACAACGTCTCCCGTCCCGAAGGACGTAAGGGGATCTTTTATTATTCCAGAAGTTTACTTACTTTGCAAGCAAGTTGTAATGTGAGTTGTGAATATAATCAAGGTTGTGAATGATTCCGATCGGTTCGCTTTTATACCTACGAGTATGTACTATCAGAAGTTCAGATTTTCCTATAAATATATTACCGAGAGGTCGAGAGACGAATTCAACTGGGTTGGGCTGCCTTCGATTCGCCCTGACGTCTGACCTTGTGCAAAATTTAAAGACCCGTATATATGACCAGTGTGTACTCCCGGTTATGACGTACGGGTGTGAACGTCGACTCTGACGGTCGCTGTTGTCCAAAGGTTTAAAGTTGCCCAGCGAGTAATGGAGCGCGCCATGCTGGGAAAATCGCTACGTGATATGGTGCGTAACGAGGCAATCCGCCGACGCACCACAGTGGGCTGGGCACGTTAGCCGAAGAGACGACGACTGTTGGAGTATTTCTACACTTGCGGCCATGGACAGGAAAACGGAGTGTTGGAAGACCACCAGCCAGGTGGGACGACGATATCAAGTACGTCGGCGGAAAGCAGTGGTTCCGTACAGCTGAAGGCCGGGAGGACTGGAGGAAATTGGATGGAATTGGAAAGGCGTATGGCAAACACGCTGACTGACTGACTGACTGATATTCCCAATTCGCTGTCCTAGGGTTATAATTTCAATGGTTGCGCTCTCGTTCTCCCCCCGACCACGAGCGCCTGGAGACAATAATGTATGCCTACACAATATTGGAATTGGACCCCGTTAGGATGTCGATCCGCGCGAAGCACCTGCAGTAAACAGCTACATGGACGAGCGCGCGACATCGCGCCAATAACTATAACTATAAACTAGAAGAATGCGCTATTGTGGTGCGCGCGCAAGGCCACACCCCGCGTGCTTGCGCAACGGCTGGCCGATTCCAACTTACGCGCGTTCCGCGATGCAGCTATAGCGTACGGTTGTAATGTAAGTCGGCTGCATGCGAGCAACGTCAGTGTGTGCGACAAGCTCGTGACAAGCGTGCTATAAGCATGTACAGCAGGTCTATTCTTGTAAATTCTGACAGCGGATTCAGCGCTGTTTTGGCGCTGAGAGCCACTTTGGTAAATGGCTCTCAGCGCCACAACAGCGCTGAGTCCGCTGTCAGAATTTACAAGAATAGACCTGCAGTTCCCTCAAAACAAAAGGAAACCTCAGTTCTGTGCCGAATAAGAATTGGACACTGCTGCACTCCAGTGCATCTAGCCCGACTTCGTATAATTGACTCATCAATCTGCGAGTGCGGACTGGACGAAGGAACCCTGGACCATATCCTCTTCGGTTGTCCAATTACCATCGCGGTTAATTCCCCTCCGTTATATGCCACTTTACATTTGTTTAAAGTCCCACTCCCTACTAACATACAAACCATACTGTATACTAACAATTTCCATGTAATTTGATAAGAAGTGTTAGTTTAATTATAATTAATAATATTAATAATAATAACTAAATAATTAAAACCTAACTAACAAATGTATAACAATGATAAAATTAACCTAATAAATAAATAAAGAAAAACTAAATACTAACATTCAAAATTACTGTAAGTAAAAAACTTCGTCCAACTCCTCCGACTCCGCCACAGTACCCAATACGCTGGCTGCGTTGCCCCTTTGAATGGCTAGGCCTATTTGCTGAAAAAAGAAAGACTTGGCGCGTCGGTCACCAGACTTATCAATAAGGAGCTTTCCTAGGACGTTTCCGAAAGTCCTTGCGTCGGGTGACCACACGCCAAGTGTTTCCACAGCAAAGGCCAGGAATTCGAAGTGGCCGCGCAAGCCAACGTATTTTTTAATTTTCTGGTTTTGTGCACCTAGAGCGGCGGAGCCAGCCGAATTGGACGAGCCGGCAATATGGGTAGGTGCGAAGGTGTCAGCACACGTCGCGTCCCATACTAAAGCCTTTCCCCGGCTCCATGGGACTAAGGTCATGCCGTCAGGCCTCTTTCCGTCGTCCCGACATAGGCCTGGTGGTTCCAGCAGACTGGGAAAGTCCGCTGTGGCAAGGGCCCTCTTTATAAGCAGATTGATGTTGCTATGTCGAGACCGACGACCGGCACTGCGCTGGCATGCTAGTCCATGGTGGCCGAACGGGTCGACGTCAGTACCACAAACACAGACGTGTGGTTGGCACACCTTCGCACCCACTCGTAGAGCAACGGATATTCTTACTGTGTGGTTATCTAAAAGTGTTCCCATATGAGGGGAGGGGTACGCGTGTAACCAAGCCCCCGCCTCTCTCTCCGAAGATGCCAGGACCCGGGCGCGATCGGTTCCCGATGAAGCTTGAAGCATTTCCGCATGTATGATTTTTATTCTTGGCAGATCCCAGCCTTTCTGTGAACCAGGGAATATAGGGGGAATCTCTCCGGGACATTGCGCCTTCCAACGCTCCGTGGCTCCACTCAAGTGACTGACCTCAAACTCACCAAGTGAGGGTTTAAGTATATTTCCTATGAGGTTAAGTCCGCTATGAGCGGAGCCCAGGAACGCTGGAAGGGCGACATCCTCTACCAATCGAATTCCGATCCCTCCGTATTTCACAGGAAGGGTGGCCTGCCTCCAAGATGGTGATTCTAGACTCACATTTAAAATTTGTTGCATACAGCTTTTAATAGTATTATCCATAGCCCGCATACTCTCTTCGTGCCGCCACATAGGGCTACAACGAAGGAAGTATGTGAGTCTTGGGATACAGAAACAATGGCGGAGCAGAAAGAGGGCAACATGTTTGGTGATATAATTTAGGCGACCAGAGAACAGTTCCAGTTTGTCCTTCTTATCCTGAATGAGCAGCGGGATCGACTCATCGGTCAGCGGCGCTCCGAGTAAGAATAAGTTTTCCCTTGATAAAATCTTTATGTCAGGAATTTTAGCATTGAACTCACTGAGAACCTGATCTTTTTCCACTTCCGCAAATCCGGCTGAGAAATATATTTGGCACTTTGAGAAATTTAGATTTAAACCAACTTTAGCGAAATTTTGTAAGATGTTATCTAAATCATTCAAAAGAGTGTCCTTATTACCCGCTAATACCCCATCATCTAAATACCATAGGTTTAATTCAGAATTTATTTGCTTTATTGCGTCCAAAATGCCCAAGCTGAAGACGGGTGGACCCAGCGGATCGCCCTGTTGACAGCCGACCGATGACTCGATCACGCTGTTTTTGTATAAAAGTTTGGATGGGCTTGAGTAGCACTGAGCTAAATATTTGTAGGCCTCCGGTATGTGTTCCCTTACCGCCCCGAGCATTGAGTCCCGTTCTATACTATTGAAAGCGTTGCTTACGTCAAGCTTAACCAGGACGATCGGGTCCTTCTTCGTGTCCAGGTAGGAGCGGGCGGCGTGGACGGCCACCTCGCACCCGCCTCTCGTGCCAAATCCGAGCTGAATTGGTTGGAAGAGCTTCTGTAATTTTAAATTAATTTTTTTACAAATAATTTTTGAGGTGATCCGCCTAAAAGTAGAGCCTATAGCAATAGGTCGAATACCACCTTCTTTTTTTTTCAACGCACATAGATATGCTCCATAGATGAATGGGAGGAACTCAGAAACCACACTTCCTTGTAACATGAAATTACAGATTTTGATTATAGATCTAATTAAATTCTGCCCAGCATCCCCATTGTTCGATCCTGTTAGGTCCTTCAGATGCGTCGGAGAGAGACCATCCATACCCGCGGCGGAGCCATTTGGGAAGGAAGCCAATGCGTCCAATATGTCTCTTTTATCCGCACTCAATTGGTCCTCTGTAACTGAGCTCGCGTCCGGGATGTTGAGTTGGCGAGAAGGTCGAGGGTGCTTGGAACGAAGAGCATCGAGGGTAGCAGCATCATCGGCGGCGACCGTATCTTCTGATGTCAGCAGACGGACTGCGCCCCTCACGTCTCCATCGAACACTTTGCTTTCTACCTTTTTCCAAAAGGAACCAGCATGTTGAACATTGGGAAGATTTTCCAATTTGGAATTTTCGTAGTGAGAAATGTTGTCTTTGATCTTACAGGCCAAACTTCTCCGATCATTTCCATCTACGTGCAGTACTTTAAAAGGAAACCTAAAGAGCTCTTTCCAGGACTTCAATGAATTATTGTCGACGCAAGCGTCGATTATTTCCGATAGCTTTCTGGCCACAGCAGTCCGAGCAGCTCGAGGAATTCTCCGAAGTAAAGAAACGTTTTCTCTCAAATATTGTATCTCCTCCGCAAAGCACTGGGCCGAAGAGTTCAGATTCTCGTTCAGCAGTACTGGCCCAGATTTGGCAGGCGTAGCCCCACTTTGATCTGGCTGAGTGGATGGTGTCAGCGCTTGTGGGCTCGGATGGCAGCGAGCGGTATGGATGTTCAGGCCCCTAGTACCTTTGAAAAATTTCGGAATCTTGCAGATTTGGCAACGGATGTGGTTTGTGTTGCTGGTGGAATCTCGGTGTCCATGGTTGTTGATTACTGCTGTACTGATTGTGGCACAGATGTTTAATGGTTGTTGAGTAGCGGAATCTGCACAGCCCGAAATAGAAGCGGTTACATTACCGACTCTGATATCAACGCCTGCGCTCATGGAAATGAAGATATTCAATGTTATACTAAAAACTGCACCATGTTTATGACGAAAGCCTGCACTGTTAATGTTTAGCAATCAAGAAATATTATTATTTACTATTTTATAAATTTAAGATAAAAATTTTTGTTGTGACAGACTTGACAGTTGATGGTTGATCAACCATCATCCATGTTATAAAATATATATTAAAATTTATAAAATGTAATGACGTAAGACTGTAATTAATTATATGTAAATATATGTATAATGTTTTATTTATTTATTTTCATCTTCTTATTTACAACTAAGTAATGTGTCTTCCAGAATTTGTGCATGCAAACTAGTAACTTCAAATGCTTCGTTCCTTTCAAAATTAGTTTGTTTATTAGTATTTATAAGTAATCAGAATCACAAATTTATACCGTGCAGCGCCGTCACTGGATACTGGCAGTAATAAACGATTCGATAATAAAAAAATCCTATTCGTTTAGTTGCCACTATTTAAAAAAAGAAGAAGAAGACCTACCTGCGCAGTCAACGAACTTTAGGTCATAATT
Source organism: Nematopogon swammerdamellus (assembly GCA_946902875.1). Classification (NCBI taxonomy): domain Eukaryota; kingdom Metazoa; phylum Arthropoda; class Insecta; order Lepidoptera; family Adelidae; genus Nematopogon; species Nematopogon swammerdamellus. Next base: position 24,615,349 of record OX336336.1, read on the forward strand.
CGTAGGACATAGGGTAGACTTTAATGTCGCTAGCATCTTGGGTTCGCGCATGTGCAGTGAAGCAATTATCTACCCCATGATCTACGAGTGATGACCTAAAACTCGAAGTTTTCAGGGAACTGTAGTTAAACTTGGGTCACGGATATAGAACTCGACATTTAAATCTATTTAGCGTGATGGTATATAGCCCATAGTGAGCCTCAAGAACTCTTCAACCTCGGCAGCTCAGTGGTGCGGTCGGTCGACTGTTATTAAGCAACCCTGGGCGCGGTCAGTACTTGGATGGGTGACCGCTCGACCGTTGGAGGCAGACCGTGGTTCGGATTCCACGTTAAACTGTAGGTCCCTTCCCTTCTTACCTTACTAGGTGGCAGGGTTTATCCCGGTCGGGGTGGTACCACCGCACTGAAACGTTCGACGAAACGTCGGTTCATAATCATCATCGGCCTGTATCGATCCACTGCTAGACATAGGCCTCTCCCAAGGCACGCCACTATACGCGGTCTTCCGCTCTTCTCATCCAACGTCGGTTGAAACGGCTATATAAATAGTTTGTGTTTTCCGTCCAGTCCAGTGTAGCCGATATGAAATGAAGGGAAGCATTGACATGGCACCTAGTTCACCGGGTGTTATGGGCTGAGACGGATGTTGTAGGTGATGTAGCCAACCGCGTCAGTTTCCACAAAAAAATCAAACCCACCTATCGCATACTAGGCGAGGCCTTCAATCAACCCTCGACCACGAACAGCTTGCCGCGAAATGTCCGTGCAATACTTGGAATAGTGCGCCCGGCTGCTCGGCGCGGCGGCGGCGGCGCGGCGGCGGAGGCGGCGGAGTCGCGTAGCACTCAACTGAGTGGCGGCGCGGGCGCACGCGACGCGGCCCCGGGCCCAAGGCCCTGCGAACCTACTTCGCTACCTCTTCATTGGACTTTATAATCGTCGTGACGGGCGGCCAGTTTTACGATCTAACTGTGTTCGACTCGTTTACTATTGCCTGATGAGACTTTTCCACGAAATAGAAAAATAATTTTCCGTATCAGGCAGGCATTGATGGTACTTTACGATATTTCGCAGGCATTTGGAATTTTTCAGACACAGGCTGCTATTATAATATAGCATATCACACGCTGTATCCCGACAATCGGTGTAAGTAGAGCAGTCGGTGTTGTGCTGCAAGTACTCTTGTAAATTACAGCGCAATACCGACCATCACATTTAACGAGGTATTGAGACAAGACAACTATCAAGCAGCAAATAAGGCACGAAGACCCACCTGCTGCATGACCCGGTGGAAGGACCGCGCCAAGGTGAGAGGTGGCTAACCTGTCGCCCTTATGCACGGCATCTTGTCCTTATACCTTAGTCGCCATAAACGACCTGCACGGGGAGAGATCAGTGGGGCTATTCTTTGTAAGTAACGACCCCACACTGTACTATAATATAATTCGTTACGTTTACTTGCATTTGGATTTTTCACAATGTTTCCTGTGTCATCCCTGAAATATAAAACATCCCTGATGGATCTCAGATGAATCGCGGTCCCGAGAAACTCATCCAAGAATCGTGATGAATTTAAATTTTGTGCATAATTACGTTTTCAACACAATTTTGTGAACATTCCTAGAGGCGAGAAGATGAAAGGGTAGCTTTGAATGCTGTGAAATCATCAATACTAATAATAAATCTGTAAGCGATGGTCATGGAGTAAGTCAATTTGTTTTATCGGATACTACGTTTGTAGACTCTATGTATGATATTAAAACTAAGATGACGATTTTTAGAAATCTTTTCTGTATGTATGTATGTTCCTCCATAACTCTTAAACGGTTAGTCCGAATTTGATGATACTTAGTACAAGCATATTTAACTATACTATACGGGACGGGACACAGAGTAGGCTAAATCAAATTCAGTTCCGGATAGACTTAGATGTGGCTCTCATACAAACCGAATTGTTCCGCGCGCCAAAATAAAGGTAACACAGGAACACAGCTGGACCTTCTTTCTTACTTACTTACTTTCTTCTTTGTAAATACGAATTTCACGCGAGCGAAGCCGCGGGCAAACGCTAGTTGTTAATAAAATCCTAAGAGCTGAAAATGCGAGTTCCTACTATGTATTGGCAAATCCCGTTTGGTGTTGGTTACCTTGGATAAATATTTCTCAGCTGTGTCATGTTGTGTTCACCATCTCTATTTTCTCTATCTCTATCTTCTCTACTTCTTATAAAAGGGAAAGTGTCTGTATGTACGTTTGAGGTAAACTCCGGAACCACTGAACAGATTTTGATGCGGTTTGCATCAATGTAAAGAGTATTTCTTGAGGCTCACTATAGACTATATACCATCACGCTAAATAGCCTTAGGACCGAGCAGTATCACAGAAAGTATAGTATGGAACGGAATTTAGTGTCGAATGGTAGTGGTAGCGCCGGATAGAGAGGGAAGAGTACATAGAGAAAGGGTAGGAGGGGAGGGAGTGGAGGAGGGGAGGGAAGTGAAGGACGGAGGAGGAGGGAGGGAGAGAGAGAGAGATAATATAATAGAAGCGATAGATTATTATAATATTTGTGTTTAAATCGGGTTTGCTATTAAACCAAGTCTACCGCGAGCGAAGCCGCGGGCAAAAGTTAATCTTCTATAAAAAGTGAACGTGTCTGTATGTATGTATGTTTAAGGCATACTGCGGAATCACTGAACAGATTTTGATACGGTTTGCACCAATAGAAAGAGTAGTTCTTGAGGCTGACTATCGGCTATATACCATCACGATAAATAGCCTTAGGGCTGAGCAGTATCAAAGAAAGTATAGTATGGACGGGAGAGAGTCTTCTGACTGAAGAATGTATTCTGTGGTCACGTGTCTTATACGCGAACTTGTTGACACGCAGGGGATTCCGTAGCCATTTCCTTCTAGCACGCATAGGCAGTGCGCTCGCGGGCACACCGAGTCTTGCGATCGGCGGCGCGGCGGCGGAGGCGACGGCGGCGGCGCGGCTGCGGAGCGGTGGTGGATCCCGCACCGCAAAAATAAGTAGTTTTCATGTCGTAAGGACTAAATGCAATACTTTGCTATTTTTAGGGTTCTGTATCCGTCGTACGGGACCCTATTACTAAGCCTACGCCGTCTGTCTGTCTGTCTGTCCCTCTGTCTGTCTGAGGGCTGTATCTCTTGAACCGTAATAGGTAGCCCGCTGAAATTTGCACAGAATATGTGTTATTATGTCCGATATAACAACAAATAATAAAAATAAGAAAAAGTAAAAAGTAAAAAAATCCGCCCGGTTTGGTACCACCGCACTGAATGAAACGTCGGTCGAAACGGCTATGTAAATAGTTTGTGTTTTCCGACCAGTTCAGTGTAGCCGGCACGATCAAAGGGGGAAGCACTGACATGGCACCTAGTTCACCCGGTGTTATGGGCTGACATCGCGGACGTTGTGGGTGATGTAGACAACCATGTCAGTTTCAATAAAAAAAAAAAAAAGAGGTGCAGATGTCTTTGTGTAAGATAACGGGCTATGGTTTCCGAGTTCGGTAAAAGGTAGGTGCAGACGTGGGCGGAGTATCGCTTCGGTGCTGAGTACCTACTCGTAGGTAGAGCCTTTAATTTATAATAATACATAACTATATATGTTGGTGTTCCCACGAGGAGCGGTGGGCGCATGCGCCCGAGGTCGCGAACGCTCACGCTGCTGCTGTTCGCCCGCGCAGACCGAACGGTGCCACCCTGGCTCGCACGTGCAGCGCATGTGATAGCGGCAGCGCGGAGCATCAGTTATATTATTATCGCGAGCAGTGTTACATCTTTCACCAGGACATCAGCAGGACATTTGGAGTGAAGCATCTAAATTACATTACACCGATTTGTTATAGGTACTCGCAGCTTCATACATGGTGTTTCAGGATAGGCTTGAGAAACTTCAGGAACAGAAAGTACTTATTATCAGAAAAAAAAATCCCTATGACTCAAATCGAAATTCCATATTTTTTTTACATACAGAAATTGAAAATTTTAATAAACACTCGATGGACAGTGAGTACGGAGAGATTAGCAACAGTGCTGCCTAGGTCTAGGGAGTGCAATGACCTAGTCCAGTCCCCTTTTTCTTTTGATGTCATTAAAATTTAAGTGTTTCAAAATTTACCTGCATGCAGTTCAATTCCCCATCCACCAAATCTCGTTGAAACGATTTGCACTAAAAGGTACTGTAAAATGACCGAATATGGAAAAAACTTTCAGAGCTTTTCCTCTTCAAATATGAACCCCTTTCGAACCCTGAAGTTTCGAAACCCTATCCTGAAACACCCTGTATAACAAATCGCTGATCTATATAGAATATTTCTCTTCGGTAATATTTTTTTTCGTAGAAAAGTCAAAATAATCTATGCAATTAAAACAAGTTCATAAAAAATAATAGTATTCAGTCAAAAAAACATATCACACACGCTGAATCCCGATAATCGGGGTAAGCAGAGTAATCGGTGTTGTGCTGCAAGTACTCTGGTCAATTACAGCACAACACCGACCACCACGTTTCGCAAAGTATACGAACAAGATTAAATCGATCAAGCAGCAAGTAAGGCACGAAGACCCACCTGCTGCATGACTCGGTGGAAGTACCGTGCCAAGGTGAGAGGTGGCGAGCCTGTCGCCCTTTAAGCACGGCATCTTGTCCTTATCCCTTAGTCGCCTTTTACGACATGCATGGAGAGAGATGCAGTGGGGTTATTCTTTTTAAGTACCGGCCCCACACAGTACAAAAAACATGTAGTTTTATTTAGTACCGTCGTCGTCGTCAAAGTGGATATCGTGTCGTTCTTGATCCTTTAGCAAGACACCTGTTGTTTTTAAGTTTCCCTACCCCGTACCATACGTACTGAATCCTATTACTAAGCCTATAACGTCTGTCTGTCTGTCTGTCTGCGTTTATAGAATCGGCCACGTGCGAAACTCGCGCTCCGAGGTTTCCGCACAACAAGAAAGAAACGTTGGAAAAAACATTTTTCTTGCATGGGTTCGCTTAATTTTTGAATTTTTTCTTCATTTGTTGCTATACCCGCCGAAAAAAACATATTCTGTGATTTATTACGGTTCAAACGATACAGACCTAGGACGGACGGACAGACATACAGACGAGGTAGGCTTCCGTATGAATACGGAACGCTATATGAATACGGAACGCTAATAAAAAAGTACCTAATCAGGACACCGGTGCAGAGTAGAGTCCCGCTATAGCTAGAGCACTGCCGCGCCGGTGAGCAGAGTAGCTACATCCTCTCAGTGATTACGGCACCGGACTTAAAAAAAAGCACAATCATAGTGGGCTCTAGTGCGGAACGCAGTGTCCTCATTTGAATACAAACGCACCTCCGCATACGTCACTACACCCTTAAACATCGGAATGTAGCGTTCCTATCTCCAACCATCCCACGATGAATTTCATACTTTTTCGCGAAAGGAATAGAGCACATTTTCGACTGGACTAGTCGAGTTGAGGAGTGACTGTGTCGCAATAACAGCGCCACGCGTAAGAAAGGGATAGAAGATGGCTGGGGCGAGATGCGAGATGTTAAGGGCATTCACCCTGTACCCCGTGGGTTGGCTAGTAACGTACCTCCCGCGCCCGCGCAGCGCCGCCGCGGATGCCTTTCTCTATTTCGGTGCGCACGAGTTTCGAAATCGGTGCTTTTTGTTCGGGGAGGATCTAGTTTGGTGGGTAGGTGCGGTGCCGGTGTTCGAGCTTACGCAACGCAAGTGTGCCTATCGAGGCCGGCACTTCTTCACTGTGCTGGCTCGGTGTGGGAAGGTATTCGGCCGCCGGTCGGTAGGACATTGGGGCCAACGTGAGAGCGCGTGTGTGATTGCTGCTCTAGGTGATGGTGCCATATATTACTCGGATGTTTGATGGCTCATGTTTCGTAGCTTTCGCCCGCAGCTCCGCTTGCCTACGGACGAATGTTTCTGAAGCATGTTAACTGTATTTTGTTACCATGTCGGGTATTTCAGGGGGTATCGAAAACTAAGTAGATTAAAAAGATTCACAGATCTCATGCATTACATGACATTCGTATACATTGAAAATAACTTTTAGGGCGTATTCAAATATAAGCGTATATATAGCCAGTCGCCGACTGTGAGCGTGAAAATATCCTGGTGTGGCTGAAGCGACAAATTCAACGAGCGAACGCACTCCAGATTCTAACAGCGCGCACCTGTTCCTGGTTAATACTAACATGTATCTATATTTAAAAAAATATATATAATTTACTTTCTTTTTCATACTGAAATATGTCAATTTTAAAAATAAACAAAAACTGTTAAAACCTAAAAAAATATAAAATTACAAAATTTGCGGCACACCTGGGCGCGGTCAGTACTTGGATGGCTGACCGCTCGACCGTTGGAGGCTGACCGCGGTTCTGATTCCACGTAAAACTGTAGGTAGGTCCCTTACCTTCTTAGCGTACTAGTTGTTAGGGTTTAATCCACCCGGGCTGGCACCACCGCACTGAATGAAAGCTCGGTCGAAACGGCTATGTAAATAATTCGTGTTTTCCTTTCAGTTCAGTGTTTATTAGCCGTCACGCACGCACGACCGAAGGGAAGCACTGACATGGTAGCTAGTTCACCAAGGTGTTATGGGCTGACATCACAGATGTAGTAGGTGATGTAGCCAACCGTGTCAGTTCCCATAAAAATACGGTTGCTAAATAAAATAAAAAAGAGTTCTCCATACAATTTACGAAATTGCATGGAGAACTAAATGTTTTTTTCAAATTTTACCACTAGTCATGTAATGAGAAGTGGCTGTGTTGTCGCTCTTTAGCACCTCGTCCTCATTCGTAACTCCGCCGCTAGCGAACTCGGAACAGACATGCCCACCACGTTGTCTACCTTAGTTAGAGAAGGATTTTTAGAATATTTTAGGTTTTAAAGTCTTTGGTGTGAATATATATTCGACCTTTGATAGTTTAGTTTAGTTAATATATAGTTTTAATTAGTAATTAATTACCTACTTTTTTTTTTTTTTTATGGAACCTACCTACCTACTTGAGTTATATTTCTATTTTTAACCGACTTCCCAAAAGTAGGAGGTTCTCAATTCGAGTGTACGTTTTTTTTTTGTATGTTTGTTACGCGATTACTCCGTCAATTGTGGGCTGATTTTGAAAATTCTTTTTTTGTTTGGTACGTCATCCTTCAGAGGTTGTCCCATTTAAATTTTATCGAAATTCATTCAGCGGTTTTCAAAAAATCAACTAAATACCATGGTGTATGGTTACCTTCAGCAAAACTTGTGATGTGGTCTTTTTCAGCAATTTTCAGTTGGATAATTACTATGGTGTGTGGTTACCTTCAGCAAAACTTTTGTGATTTGGACTTTTTCAGCAATTTGCAGTTTGACACTAAACAAAATAAAATATAAAAATATAAAACCGACTTCCAAAAAAACTAGAACAGAAAAGTATTAAAAATACCTAATATTTTGAAATTTTCTCTGTCATTGTATTGAAATACATGAATCGATATAGTGATACATATTCGGACCCTTGTTTCATGAATATTCTAAATTTGAAATCTTTTCCGACCGGTCAGATGCGCTTAATATATTATGATACGAGTACCATCGAGCTGGTCTGATGATGGAAACGGAAGGTGGCGATAGGAACTCCTAAACTACACATGATAAACCCATCGTGTTTGGGATCGTTGCATTTGTCTTCACGAGCAATTTACTTTAGACCTAGGAGATTCTCAAATGTATGAAATAAAAAAAATCTAACCCTAGAGTTGAAGGCGGTGCTAAAGCAAGCAAAAATGATGCATGAAAGAAAACATGAGTGGATGATATCCTTTGTTATTTGTGTAGCTTTCTTTAGCACCGCCTTCAACTCTAGGGTTCGATTTTTTTATTTCATACATTTTTATGTTATATAGTATTGCTTGAACGGAGGCCCCTCTCCCTCCCCCTCCCCCCTCCCCGGCTCACCCCTCGCGGCTCCCTATGGGCTAGGTTGTGGATAGACGATCTAAAACAGGTACCTAGTGGATGAGAAGAGCGGAAGACCGCGTGCGGTAGGGAGAGGCCTATGTCCAGCAGCATGCGAACCGATACGGGCTGATGACGATGATACTGTGGTCTAGGTAGCATAGTTTGATAATATATCCGTTTTATGTTCAATTCAAGGAAGTGATTCCTTCCAGTTAACCAATATCGCGTATAGTTTTGCTTTGCTTACGGTGACGCTTGGTCCGGCGCCTCTCACCCTCAAATATAGTTGAGGAGCGAGCCATGCTGGGAATAGAATATCGCTACGTGATATGGTGCGTAACGAGGCAATCCGCCGACGCACCAAAGTAGTCGATATTGGACACCGGGTGGCTAAGCTCAAGTGGCAGTGGGCTGGGCACGTTAGCCGAAGAGACGATGACCGTTGGAGTAACCGTGTCCTATCCTGGCGGCCGTGGACAGGAAAACGGAGTGTAGGAAGACCACCCGCCAGGTGGGACGACGACATCAAGTCCAAGGACATGTCAGCCTCGATAGCTCAGTGGTGCAGACAGTCAACTGTCGCTATTGAATGTTAAGCAACGCTGGGTGTGGTCAGTACTTGGATGGGTGACCGCTGACCGTTGGAGGCTGACCGAGGTCCGGATTCCTCGTAAAACTGTAGGTCCCTTCCCTCCTAATCTTACTTGGTGGTAGGGTTTAACCCGCCCGGGTTGGTACCACCGCACTGAATGAAACGTCGGTCTAAACGGCTATGTAAATAGTTTGTGTTTTCCGACCAGTTCAGTGTAGCCGGCACGGTCAAAGGGGGAAGCACTGACATGGCACCTAGCTCACCCGGTGTTATGGGCTGACATAACGGACGTTGTAGGTGATGTAGCCAACCGTGTCAGTTTCCATAAAAAAAAAATAAAAAAAGTACGCCGTCGGAAATCAGTGGTTCCGTATCGCTGAAGGCCGGGAGTACTGGAGGAAAATTGGAGAGGCGTATGTCCAGCAGTGGACGCTTACACGCTGAATGACTGACTGACTGACTGAGGAGATCGCTGGCCCTGGCGTGATGCTCGTGAACGGGTGCTGTTTGTGGAGACTGGCCTGCTCCAATTGGCTCCAACATGTTATATGAATGGTTTACGCTTATAGAAAAAAAATTATTTGTGATAAATTAGAAATAGTCATTAGAAAAATGCAAATCGAAAATCATTGAAAAAAATACATCCCGACCAGGATTCGAATCTGGGTCTCTGGTTCAATGTTCAATATAAGGATCAATGTGGAACCGTGCAAGTTGACTGTTCGCAAAAATTATGCGACATCATGAAGGTGCAATAAGATCGAAAATTTGGAGATAATACGTAACAACGGCCCGTAGGTGTAGTTGCTTATCGCGTTGGCGGCTCAAGCCAGAGACCCAGGTTCGAATCCTGGTCGGGATGTATTTTTTCCAATGATTTTCGATTTGCATTTTTCTAATCCTATATAAAGCGAGTACGTGCTTAGTACTAACATATAAACATAAAATATTAGAAAGACTCGTACTATTTAGGCAGTGGCAAACATTTTTGTAAATGTGGACTAAGTGGACGTAAAAAAAAGTGTCCAGCGAAGTTTCTTGCCAGTTCTTCTTCGCTTTGATAATCAAACTGGCAAAATGTTAAATGTTAAAAAACCGCCTTCAAAAATGTATGAAATAAAAAAATAAAAATCTAACCCTAGAGTTGAAGGCGGTCGGTTATTTTTGCTTGCTTTAGCACCACCGCCTTCAACTCTAGGGTTCGATTTTTATTTTTTTATTTCATACATTTTTGAAGGCGGTTTTTATATTTTTTTAAATAGTTTTTTATTTCACAGTTTTTTTAGTAATTTTTATTTGCTATTAATGTACTGGGCGGAATCGCTCGGCCTTCGGCCTCGCGATTCCGCCTCGCTTTCCAATCCGATCTTGACCAAAAAAAAATGGGACTACCTTGGAGCTAGACTGAACCGAACACAAAAAGAATCATTGAAATCGGTTCACAATTGGGGAAGATATTGCTGAACATACATAAAAAAAAATACATACAGCCGAACATAGAACCTCCTCCTTTTTTGAAGTCGGTTAAAAATATGACGAATCCGAGTGCAGTGTACTGTCTATGGATGATGAATAAAGAATAAAGTTAGTTGATAGGCAGATATGAAGAGAAAATAGAATCGTAAAGCTAAATATTCGCCCCCCAAGAGTACCATAGATAGAAAACCGCCCACCACAGCACCCTCCCATCGCCTCCCTCCCCACAGAAGCCAGACACCGCCATGCGGGTGGTAATGTTATCAAGTAGAAGTTATTGATGACTCCCTTATCTGCGGGGACGGAGCGGGGGAGCGGGGGCAGGGAAGACACCCTCCTGACTCCTGATAGTCGCCGGGGCAACGTGCGCTCAACAGCGCTACGTGGTAGATAAAGAGGTTATCGAGTGCCACGAAGGGCTCAAAACCCTTTATAATAACTCCACATTACAGACAGCTTCGTGTGGGATGCGTGCGAGAATTGAAACGCTGAAAATGTTCTATTTTAGATTGTGAATAAAAAAAAGAAAACAAAATCTGTCATGTGCGAGTTTTACTCGCGCACGGAGGTTTCCGCATCTATCCGCTATCAATAATATCCGGCTATCTTTTGTCTTTCAACAATCCAATGTATAAAAGCCTGTGGCGCCATCTATTATTCAGTAGCGTGACTAATCGATTTTTCGTACGCTTGTTGTATGGGAGCCCCCTTAATTTTTAACATTTTCTTTTTTTTTTATTATTTGTTGTTATATCCGACATAGTAACACATATTATGTGAAAAATTCAACGGGCTACATATTACGGTTCAAGACATACAGACAGCCCTCGGACAGACGGACGGACGGACAGACAGACGGAGGAGGCTTAGTAATAGGCTTCCGTACGGGATACGGAAACCTAAAAAAGCATTTGCACAAGTAGGTTGTGAACCCACGACCATCGGATCGGAACTCCATGCATGTACTGCTAGGCTAACGAAGATTGTGCACGAGAAGACGAATATCAGATTCAGTTACGTCGCGATGTAAATTCAAACAACGTATATGTGGCGCCATCTATTATTTAATAGGGTGAATATGTAGTAATCTATTCTTAGCACGTTTTTCGTATGGGGATCCCTTATTTTTTCTTTTTGCTTTTTTTATTATTTGTTGGCATATTCGCCATTATAACACATTAGGTATGTATCTGTGAAAATTTTAACCGGCTAACTATTATGGTTCAACAGATACAGTACTCGGACGGACAGACAGACAGACAGACGATAACGTAGGATTAGTAATAGGCTTCAGTATGGATACAGAACCCTTAAGATGCTTTTAATTCAACTAATCCCGCCATATTTCTTAATTGTGTGTGTTGGTCTTATTCAGAGGTGTAGAGATAGTTGAGTATTTACTAGCTAGAGTAACTAACTTACATATAAGTACTGAGAGAGTTACTACGCGTGTATGGCCAAACACAGCCACCAACTGAACCAACCAAAGTCATTATCCATCATAAAAATAAAATTAAAACGACTACCATCCCCCCAGTCACGAAGGCGGTCGAAAAACTGGTACCGACGCGACGCGCCCAGCGTCCGACAAAACGACCAGACACACGAGAGCGGTCAACCCTCTTTTTGAAAATGGAACGCGGACGAAAAAAAAAAACAAAAAATCAAATGTCTCCCGCTGCCTCGGAGTGACTCGGGAGGAATTTCTTCGCTTCCCTCGCGCGTTCAATGGATTCTGGCATCACCAAAGTCTTTGTCTCAAACAAAAACAGATATTATGTCTGCTAAGAACTTAGATAATTAATTTTGAAGTACATTGGTATTATAATGCCATTCATATCCCAATCCAAAATATTTTTTAGTCGTAATAATGTTGGAAATTTGATGATGCTCTTTATGATAGTTTTGAATAGTTCTTCTAACTACACCAATATCAAATTCGTCTAGATTAATTTTTCGTGGTCTCACCCTTCTCTTCTTCATTGGTGACGTAAAAATGCCAGCACTTGTGCTCACCAAGTTCAAATGCGACGTACTTGGTTCATTTCTACGGCTAATAAGATCTCCTCGTTGTCGACTAGCGTTGTACTAGCTAAGGAATAGGAAATTATCAAATCTTTTACTATTGCTGAAACCTTTTTTGTTCATTTAATTTTTTTATATAAATACCAAAAGTTCACACTCACTCACACACAACGCTTGACAAAGTCAATATGAGTGACTTTCAAAGTGATTTCGGGATTTCAGGCGAAGGCCATGAAACTTTTTTCATTCATTCGGTTTTTTTTTTAAATTTAAACTGACAGGGTTGGCTACATCACCTACTATATCCGTGATGTCAGTCCATAACACTTTGGTGAACTAGGTGCCATGTTAGTACTTCCCTTCGGACGTGCCGGCTACACTGAACTCGGAACGAACGAAAGTTCAAATAATTTGAAACATCACATCCGCCCTGTCATTTCAGCTAGCAAGTATAAATTAGTATATTTAGGGATCCGTATGGGATCCTATTACTAAGCCTAAAGCTAAAGGGTTGTATCTTTTGAACCGGTATTATAATTTGTGTAATTATGGCGGATATACTGATAAATAATTTTAAAAAATTAAAAAATTACGTGGTTAACGAACGTACGATTGACGTTTGAACGTTTTTGCGTTTGAAAACTCTTTAGTAAAACAACAATAAAAACCGGCTAATTAAGCGGTGGTACGGAACCCTCGGTGCGCCAGTCCGACTCGCACTTGGCCGGTTTTTGTTGGTACCGCTCGGCCTTTTAAAAACGTATTTACCAAATCAGTTCGATCATTTTCTTTGTTCACACGTCCAAAGTGTAACGACAGAGCTGTCCTCAATATATTTTCGCTTGTGGTTTTAATGTTTTCACATTCGACTGCGCCGCGGCCCCCCCCCCCCCCCCCCCCCCCCCCCCTCCCCACTGCGCCGCCGCGCCGCCTCCACCCCCCTCCCGCCCGCTGATTGCACGAACCAACATTTAGATCACACACAATGCAATCCCTTGTCCTGTCTCCCCTCTTCCTGTCATGCTTGCCGGCTCGAGTTGATGTACTGCTGACGGATCTAAGAGCGATACTCGTAATGGCACAGATTACTTAATAGTTACTTCGTAACAGATAAAACACTCCATAGAAAAAGTTCCATACCTTCGGCTTTAATAGCCTACTGCTTCACGTCGCCAATCGCTGCGTGCGAAAATGTACCTAAACGATCGAGTGTAAAGTGCATTATTGCTAATTGCAGCTGCGCGCAGTTGCGTGGGCGAGCGTGTAGGTATGTTTCGCGCGGCTGACGAATTTTTACTGAAATAGACCGCCGCCGCCGGGCGGTAGGTAGTTAGCGCGCGCAAGTACATAGAGTGTGTGAGGCCGGTAATGGCTACCGCGTAAGTAAGGTGGAGACATACAGTCTCGGGTCCTTCAAGAGAGGCGTGAATAGGCACTTGTCAGATCGGCACGGCATTCGCAAGCCCCGCATGCGACCGAATGTACATGAGCGTCGTTAGACACCTCATTGGTGGCCCGGCGCCACATGTCGCACTTATATGAAAAATAATTAATAAATGCAAATATCGTCATCATCAACCAATACTAATAATAATACATCTGTAAGGGATGATCATGGAGTAAGTTACTTTGTTTTGCGAGATACTGAGTTTGTAGACTCTTGTCGTCTTGTGTATGATAATAATAATATGATGACTCTAAATTGGCGATTTCTGAAATCTCTTCTGTATGTATTAATGTATGTTTCACCATAACTCTTAAACCGATCACCCGAATTCGATGAAACATAGTAAAAGCACATTTAACTATACGGGACACAGCCTAGGCTAAATAAACTTCAGTTCCGGTTACGCTAAGATATGGCTCTCATACAAACCGAATTGTTACGCGCGCCGAAATAAAGGTACGGTAGCGGGCTGACTTACTTTCTTCTCTTTAAATACGAATTTCACGCGAGCGAAGCCACGGGCAAAAGCTAGTACTGTTAAAAACCGCAAAATACTGGTAATGTACACCTTCATACCCCAAGACTCAGGCGCAGGAGTAGAAGGAGGAAACTGTCCAAACCTGCACCAGTCAAACCTGAATGACTTGTTATAAATAACCCTAGCCCAGCCCGTGCGTTGGTCAGTCGGCGGCGCGTGACCCTCCCCTCCCGCGCATCCCTCTGCCCTCCCTGCTGCACCCTCCGCGGCGGCAGGGTGGGGGGAGGGTGCACGCTCCGCTGCTCACGCGCAGACAGGCGACGCGACACCGCCGCGCCGCCACCGCCCCGCCAGGACCGTTTCGGGCTGTACTGTAGTTCTGATTTCAGGTCGCCTCAGACATAGAATACTTATACTCAGATAGGATAAAAGTTAAAAAAATACATATTCATTTCATAAAACCCGACTATGAAAAACCGTATAAAATAATATGTATCTGTGTCTATGCTGTTATACAGGGGATGTTTCAGGATAGGGTTTCGTAATTTCAGGGTTCGAAAGGGGTCCATATTTGAAGACTGGTGGACGGTTAACATCTGCCTTAGATAATAAAAATAAAATGACTAATTTATTTTTTCGTGCATGCATAGGTTATACTTGAAAATTAAGAACTTAATTTAGTTTATATAATATTTTTTTTATTTTTGACAATTTTTGTAAATTTTTCAAAATTTACATATTTCAGTATGAAATAATATGCTGCTTGCTTATATTAAATTTGAATACTTTTTTTAAACTGACACGGTTGGCTACATCACCTACAACATACGTGATGTCAGCCCATAACCAATTATGTAATCTGTGCCATAACACCGGGTAAACTAGGTGCCATTCGTACCGTGTGGGGTCGGTACTTAAAAAGAATAGCCCCACTGCATCTCTCCCCGTCGCATGTCGTAAAAGTCGACTAAGGGATAAGAAAATTCGTCAGCCTCGGTAGCTCAGTGGCGCGGTTGGTTAGTCAACTGTTATTAAGCAACGCTGAGCGCGGTCAGTGATTGGATGGGTGCCCGCTCGACCGTTAGAGGCTGACCGTGGTTCGGATTCCACGTTAAACTGTAGGTCCCTTCCCTTCTTACCTTACTACGTGGTAGGGTTTATCCCGGCCGGGTTGGTACCACCGCACTGAACGAAACGTCGGTCGAAACGGCTATGTTAATAGTTCGTGTTTTCCGTCCAGTTTAGTGTAGCCGACATGAAATGAAGGGAAGCACTGACATGGCACCTAGTTCACCCTGTGTTATGGGCTGACATCACGGATGTTGTAGGTGATGTAGCCAACCGTGTCAGGTTCCAAAAAAAAAAAAAAAAAATGCCTTCGGTACAACCTAAAAGTCATTCTCAATGTACCCGATCGAAGGTCATGAATGCATGAGATCTGTGATTTTTTTTTATACAATAGTTTTCGTCTATTTTCCATGAAGGTACTCGTAAGTATGTATATAACTTTTTTTTCTCTAAAGTTTCTGATTATTGCTAGCAGGAATATGGAATTTTTCTAACAACTAATCTTTATTGGAGGTATAATATGTCAAACTGGAGCTCTGCGGCCGGCCCTGTTCAGCACGGACAGACAGACGGACAAGTGAGGAAGATCGCCCGGTCACGCTCGTGGAGTTCGGACGGGATTTAATTGCATTGGGGTTGAAGGACTGGGGCAAAAAATACTTAAAAGGGGGGTTATTTTATAGGTTGCTTCTGTGTCTGATGTGAACAAGAGTTGTGATCGTGTCTAAATACATAATGGCTTGTAGTAGTTCTGTCGTTTTAGTCTTTTATTATTTAGACACGTTTTTTAAGAGATCAACTTTGAAAATAATGTCTTATACTGAACTGCCTGAATAGCCGCAGGCATTATCATCAATACTATATCTGTAAGGGATGATTATGGAGTAAATTAATTTGTTTCATGATGAGATACTGCGTTTGTAGACTCTATGTATGATGATGATGATAAAACTAAATTGACGATTTTTAGAAATATTTTCTGTATGTATGTTCCTCCATAACTCTTAAACCGATCATTCGAATTAGACGGAACTTAGTTCAAGCACATTTAACTATACGTGACACAGGATAGGCTAAATAAAATTCCGGTTACGCTAAGATATATGGCTCTCATACAAACCGAATTGATCCGCGCGAAGAAATAAAGTACGGTAGCGGGCTGACTTACTTGCTTCTTTTTAAACACAAATTTCACGCGAGCGAAGCCGCGGGCATAAGCTAGTTATCGATGATTTTACATGCAATTTCACTGAAATGTACGCACACCTTTGTGATAATTTGTCCAGCCAAGTGAATAATACATCCGCTAAGGTACATCCTGTATATAAAAAAATAACTTGGAGACAATAAATTTGAATTAATTAGATTAATGACATTAACGACATCTGATAAAGTGACGACATACCAATTTAAAGGATTACATTTTTATTACGTGTTGGAACGGTACTTAAAAAGAATTAGCCCCACTGCATCTCTCTCCGTGCATGTCGTAAAATACGACTGAGGGATAAGGACAAGCTGCCGTGCTAAAGGGTGAAAGGTTGGCTTCCTCTCACCTTCGCACGGTCCTTCCACCGAGTCATGCAGCAGGTGGGTGTTCGTGACTTACTTGCTGCTTGATAGTTATGTTGTACTAATACATTGCTAAACGTGGTGGTCGGTGTTGTGCTGTAAATTACAAAAGTACTTGCAGCACCACACTGATTACTCTGCTTACTCCAATTGGCGGGATACAGTTTGTTGTATGTATGTATGTAAATTTTTTTTATAAAACACGACTACGAAAAATATCGAGATTTTTTTTAAATGCTGTCTGTAGTCGAGGTATATGGCTATTCTAATCCTATCCTACTACACTTTTCTTGTTATTTCCTACGTTTTTCATTGCTGGGATGAAAAAAAAAATATTTCATTCCCTTGAAGTCCTAAACTATTAAGGTGATATATTTTTTAAATAATCTTTTGAAGCTCTTGCCTGCGATAGCCCACTCGATGTGGCTTGAAGAAAAAGTATTTTCTTGAGTCTACTAAGGACGAGATTTTTTTATTTTTAGTTCCTATCGACGAGGTGCTCGTGTGCGTGTGGCGTCTTAGGGGTTTCCCGAAAAAGTGTTTATTTATTAATTTATAGATTTCTTTATTAATATTCTTTTTTTATTTTCACGTTATTTGTTACAGGTACATATTTATATTAATTTTATATAATTATAAAATAAAATATCTATACAAAATTAATACAAGCAGACTAAAACAAAAAACGGTATTCTCGCCGGCGGAGGGAGGCGGACCTCCAAGCACGCCGGCGGGTGCAGGCCGTGGCTACGGAGCTCTCCGAGACGACGCGAGACTAAGCTTCGAGCGGTAGGTGGTGGTACTAGACGCGTAGGCCACCACCACCCCCATCTCGGAGAGCTCCGTATCCACCGGCTGCGGGGCGACGACACGCAGTCCTTTAATGGATCTTGATCCTCGTGCGTGCGCTGCCGTTGCGCACCGTACCGCCACGCCGGCAGCGGGGGCTGTGGTCAGAGCACGGAGCCCCGATAGCCCCAAGCAGGCCGGTTGATGTTGCGGACATCGTCGTCCCGTCGTAGGTCTTGTGGCGGGAGCGCGATGTTGTTCGTCGTCGTCGCCGGCAGATGTCGGCGATGGAGCGGCGAACTTTGGTGGTGGGTGTGCGCTGTCGTGTAAGAAGTGGCAGGTGAGCGAGACACAGGGACACGTCAACGTCGTCGTCGGTGTAAGCGAGGATGGCGTCGTAATCGTGCGGGGTGGCGGCGCGCTGCTGGCGCGGCAGACTCCACGCAAGCTGCGGTACACCCTCACCTCAATTCTTATTATTTTATTTTTAATATTTATTTGTAGGAATCTTTTGTTTTAGATTTCAATTGTAGCTTTAGGTAATTTTAATTTGATAGGTAATTATAGTTAATTAGCTATATTATCACACTCATATAGCTAATTAACATATGTAGGTATTGCACAATAGGTTTAGTTTTAAATTTTTGTATTTCTACTGCATTACATAATTTCTCGACTAATAATTTAGTTATGACTTTAAATTTTAACTTTTGTTATGATTTGAAATTAAATTATGACCATCGAGACTAATCCAACAATGCCTGATATGTTGAAATAGTTTAATTAGTGTTTAGGTTCTGTGAGAATACAAACCAGGGTTGTTGCTGACGCACATTTTTCACATCAGCATCAGCGGATGCTGATGCTGATTTTAATTATTTTCTTTAAAAAAAGGGAAAAATACGGGACTATATGAATATTATGAATTTATATCCAAAGTTGTGGTTGGTATTGAAATAAAAGATTGTGTTTTAATAATTTTGTGACATTTAATAAAAAAAAAAAGAAACAATCTGATACCAATACCAGTTTAGTAATTATCTTAGCAATTCAATTATTAGTATTGGATGGCACTTTGGAACTATTTGGAACTGTATTTTGCTGCTTTTCCGGCTTCGAGTTTGTTCCGAGAAGGTTTGTCACGGCTCGAATATCAGCATTAATAATCAGCATCGATCAATGCGGATACTGATGCGATGCTGATGTTTAAAATGATGCTGAAGTTCCGCGGATGCTGATGCTGATGTCCGCAACAACCCTGATACAAACTAGCATACATACACGCTTGCCTCAGTTGGCAAAATCTTAACGCCCGTTACGCTTCGTCGGGTAAAAATACAACACTTTGTAAAAGTCGTTCTCGAAAAAAAAATCTCCAAATGTACATAATGTGAGTGTCTAAACGATGCAACAAGTCAAATTCATTACAACTTCCCACAGTTTTATTCAAATCAACCGGAAATCACCGCACCCTTGGTCTTCGCAAACTGAATGAAAATAATAACATAATTTATACGCCCCGGTAACTAAAAATAGGGTTCGTTGAACTAACGACTCACGAAGTACGGGCGTCGGAATGCGGGACCCCCTCGGGGTTGTTTTATTTTTTTAATAGCTCTTGAACTCTATGGTACGATTCGAATTTGGAACGGATGGAGGGTGCATCCTTATTGCTTATATCGTGTTTTATTTATGGACGACTGCAAGTAGGGCTGGGCATAGTCAGCGAAAATATCACAGTCAGTCAGCCAAGACGGAACTTTTATTTATTTCGTCCGTTTAGTATTTCTTTCAGGTACCTACGCAAGTACTTCTGCGGTGGTGCGCTGCTCTGCTGAAGTTTCATCCAGTTAATCTTATTCCCTGACATCCAACTTATCTCCGGAGCGCTGGTTGCAGAGAAACTAGACGTCCCTTTTGTTGTTGGGTTCATCGGGCTTCTGAGAGCCGATCGTTTCTCAAAGTAGCTTCTCTGTCGCGCCGCTAGCTATAGTACCCTCGAGTAACATCTACGGAACCCTTCGTGCGCGAGTTAAACTTGTACTTGACCGATTTTTGACTTGAATACGTCTTTAAATTTGCTTCCATAGTGAGAGGCAATCCAGAAAACTGATGATAACAAAATCTGGGGATACAGTTTGGTGTTGCAGCTTCATATCTATCATCTACATCCAAAATTTAATTACACCACTCGATAGCTAAAGGATCAAATAATTCGTTACGTAATACGCTCTAGGAAAATATTACCTGTTACGTATACGTATTCACGTAAAACACACGGCCGTGTCCACGACACAGCCACACCCCGATTTTTTTAAAGAACAAGTATGGGTCGCCGAGTGGCTGTGCCGTCTGAAGACACCCAGGGTGAAAGAGTCGGGCAGGGCGAACACAATCACCGGCAGACAACTCCACAAGCTAGCGCAGCGGTGCGAGTTGCGACTGAGGAACGATTTGGAGAAACGATGGATTCTTAAAAGCCCAATCGTCAACAAAATGGTGTTCAGTTTCTCTGCGATGAAGAGGTGCGAAGATAGATTGGATGGCGAGGAATAAGGGATTCAACTTCCTCCGAGCAGCGTCGATCATAGTGTGTAGTTGTAAATATTTACGAGGTGTGGAAATTAAGTTTCAATAAAACACAAACAATTTAAGTTATGCTAATGTTACACGGTTCAATGAAATTGAAGCAATTTCATTGAAAGGCGTTGAACATTGAAAGCTCAGTATGCGTTGAAGCTTTCAATGCGATGTTTAGACGTTTCTAAACTGAAATTGAAAGCAATTATTGAACCGAAATTGAACCGTGTAACATTACCATTACGAAAAAATTTTTACTATCGACCTACACAATAGTCTCCCTCGAACTCTACACAACGATTCCAACGTCGCTCCCACGATTGGAAGCACCCTTGGTTCAGCACCGCGCTTACAGCTTCCTTGATCTCCTGTACGCCGCCGCCGCCATGATGAGTTCCCTTGAGGTGCAACTTCATCTTGGGGAATAGGGAAAGTCACAGGGGGCGATATCGGGGCTATAGGGTAGGTGCGGAACTTTGGAATGCCTTTTTTTCGCTAAAAACTCTTGCACAATGAACGAGGAATGGGCCGGCGCGTTGTCGTGGTTCAAGATCCAGGTGTTCTCGGTGAGCTCACTCATTTTCACAACGCCACTAAAAAGTTACTTTAGAAAAACAAACATAAAAAACAAATGAAGCGTACCATTAATTTCAAATTTCGAATGGAACGAAGTGATGGCCCCTTCTTTCCAGCCTTATATTTATGAACGTCGCAGTGTTGCCAGTTCTCGAGTTATATCCAAATTCCCGGGACTTTTGCCAAACTAGTATAATATTTCTGCTCACTGTACCAGTACACTTGTTGCCACCGCGGGCGCGGGCGCGCCCGCCTCGCCCAGTCGCCCTCACTTGCAGCGTCGCGCCGCGCCGCCTCCGCGCCGCCCCGGTCGACTCGTCAAAACATTTAAATGCTAATAGTTAATATTCAACAGTTGCCTCCACTTCACCCCCCTCGAGTCGGGGACGTCGTGCGGCGGTGGTGGGTGACCCCCACCAGCCATGGGAGAGTGACTTCGCGATGGAGGCGCCCTTTTCCGGTGGGGCTGCGGCGGAAAAAAAAATCATGATAAAATAACCGCCCTATTTTTTTCTTACAAGACTAGAGAGTGTGATGTACCTACCTAGACTAAGTATGTAAGGGTTAGGTAATACATCCATGTTGGTAAGGTTGACCCTTGCCATAGGTATTTCTTCCTCACTTACTCTCATCATCATCATCATCACCCAAAGGTTGACTGGAAGAAATCACTTCAAGTGATAAGTCCGCCTTTGCACGCTACTGTTCTGTTGTTTCTACATACATACATACATACATATCACACACGCTGAATCCCGACAATCGAGGTAAGCAGAGTAATCGGTGTTGTGTTGCAAGAACTCTGGTAAATTGCAGCACAACACCGACCACCTCTTGTTTCATTCTCTTGTTTCTGTGTGAAGTATTGTTAATTTCTATTCTTCTGTATGTTATCTTCTGTTATGTGTCTGTGTGCTCTGTGTTTTTGTGTGCAATAGAGCATTTCTATTCTATTCTATTCTATTGACGGGTAATGCAAAATTACCTAACAAATAATAATTTATAACAGCTAATAAATATAACTCATTAATATTCTCGTAGTGTGGATTCTTAATGAAGACAGGATAGGTTTGCAAAGTCCTGTATTTGACATTATACTAACATTGATTAGCTCTTCTAGACGTACGACCACGATGGTACGACGAATGACCACTGTATGAAATTTAATTGTTCATAGACAAAACAGATGACAGACGGAAGGAGATTAGGCATATTATTTTTTATGCGGCGTTGGATACTAAGCCACATTGCCATATATATAACAATAGCAATGGTAACACATAAATTACATTCAGTACATACTTACAGGTTTTTTTTGAATTTTTTTTTATGGAAACTGACACGGTTGGCTACATCAGCTACAACATCCGTGATGTCAGCCCATAATACCGGGTGAACTAGGTGCTATGTCAGTGCTTCCCTTCATTTCGCGCTGGCTACACTGAACTGGACGGAAAACACGAACTATTTACATAGCCGTTTCGACCGACGTTTCGCTCAGTGCGGTGGTAACAACCCGGCCGGGATAAACCCTACCACCCAGTAAGGTTAAGAAGGGAAGGGACCTACAGTTTAACGTGGAATCCGAACCACGGTCAGCCTCCAACGGTCGGGCGGTCACCCATTCAATAACTGACCGCACCACTGAGCTGCCGAGGCTGACGATCCCTTAGTCGACTTTTACGACATGCGACGGGGAGAGATGCAGTGGGGCTATTCTTTTTAAGTACCGACCCCACACGGTAGTACAGGTCCATAGTTACATATTTATTACATACCTACATTATTAGTGGCTTAGAATAAGGTTAGCGATCTAGGGTTAAAGTAACCCCCAGTTTCTAAAATGTGCTTTGCGGCCCCCATCTACAAATTAAGAACACATTATTTTACCAACAAATAATGATAAGGGCTGCATAACATAAGGGCTGACTGGCATAAGGGCTGATGGAAATAAATTCACCCCACTTTAAAATAAAGTACTTAGGTACCTCGGTACGCTCACCCACCAGTGAAATATTTCCCTTGTAGGAAAATAATGGCATCGTATCGAACCAGCCCGCATGACTTAGTTAAGGTTATCTAAACTGCCCTAACCATTTAGGGCAGTTTAGATAACCTTATATATACTTTGATAAATATAACGAAAGGGGAGCAACCCTAAAGTAATGAGACATGCCTTGTGGAAGTACCAAGTCTCGACATTAAGTGGCTTGATGGAAGCTTGAGAGAGATAGTTTTTTTAACCGACTTTTGTTATGGTAACTAACACGGTTGGCTGCATCACCTACAACATCCGCGATGTCAGCCCATAACACCTTGGTGAACTAGGTGCCATGTCAGTGCTTTCCTTCATTTCATGTCAGCTACACTAAACTGGACGAAAAACACGAACTATTTACATAGCCGTGTCGACCGACGTTTCATTCAGTGCGGTGGTTGGTACCAAGCCGAGCGGGATAAACCCTACCACCACAGAAATCCTAAGTAATACTTCTCTGATCTGTGCCACCACCTAGTAAGGTAAGAAGGGAAGGGACCTACAGTTTTAGGTGGAATCTGAATCACGGTAAGCCTCCAACGGTCGAGCGGTCACCCATCCAAATCCAAGTTTTTTTTTTTTATGTAACCGGATTACATAAAAAAAAAATGGCTGGGTGGCTGAGTCGGAGGGGCCAAAGCACATGCTCTAACCAGTCAATATCACCTCCGAGAAGGTAGGTGCCATACCGGAGACTTCCCTGGATTGCTGGCTATACTGGACTAGAGGAGAACACAACCGAGGTTGCTTGCGGCCATCTTACATCCAGTACGGTGGTACCAACGCAGTCGGCTACAATTTGAGCCTACCACCTAGTAAGGGGCAAGGGAAGGGACCTACAGTTTTACACCGGTTCCGAACGGTGAAGCAGCAAATACTGACCGCGCCCAGCGACCGCCACCACTGAGTTACCGAGACTGACAATAAAGTGACCACAAAGGTGACTAAATACATAAGTACACCTACAGCAAATTGTGTGGCGTATTTAAATTGTTAGGGTTCCGTATGCATACGGGCGGGACTCTATTCTAAGCCTATACGCCGACTGCTGTCTATCTGTCCTTTTTTTTATGGAAACTGACACGGTTGGCTCCATCACCAACAACATCCGTGATGTCAGCCCACAACACCGGGTGAACCAGGTGCCGTGTCAGTGCTTCCCTTCGGTCGTGCCGGCTACACTGAACTGGACGGAAAACACGAACTATTTACATTGCCGTTTCGACCGACCTTTCATTCAGTGCGGTGTTACCAACCCGGGCGGGTTAAACCCTACCACCTAGTAATATAAGAAGGGAGTCATATCCCTTAGTCGCCTTTTACGACATACACGGGGAGAGATGCAGTGGGGCTATTCTTTTAAAGTACCGGCCCAACACGGTACAAACTGCTGTCCTACTGCTGTATCTTTAGGTTTATGTCCGCGGCATCGCTTCTCGTGACTTTTTCCTGCGCGATTCTTCCACCGAGTCATCTACCGTGTGGGGCCTGTACTTTAAAAGAATAGCCCTACTACATCTCTCCCCGTGTATGCCATAAAAGGCGACTAAGGGATATTATTCCCTTCTTATATTACTAGGTGGTAGGGTTTAACCCGCCCGGGTTGGTACCACCGCACTGAATGAAAGGTCGGTCGAAACGGCTATGTAAATAGTTTGTGTTTTCCGCTCGGTTTTCCGTCCACTTCAGTGTAACCGGCACGACCGAAGGGAAGGCTGACGATTGACGTGGCACCAAGTTCACCCGGTGTTATGGGCTGACATCACGAATGTTGTAGGTGATGTAGCCAACCGTGTCATTTTCCATAAAGAAAACACATGTAGGGTTCCCATATCCAAATCCATCGGCAAAACCACGGACGCAAATGAAGATTTAATATTTCTAATTTAAAGATTTATTAAGTTTTAGGTAGCAACAGAATTATGTCCCAGGCACTAGGCACACCGCTGGGTTTTTTTTTTTTTTTATGGAACCTGACACGGTTTGCTACATCACCTACAACATCCGTGATGTAAGCCCATAACACAGGGTGAACTAGGTGCCATGTCAGTGCTTCCCTTCATTTCATGTCGGCTACACTAAACTGGACGGAAAACACGAACTATTTACATAGCCGTTTCGACCGACGTTTCGTTCAGTGTGGTGGTACCAACCCGGCCAGGATAAACCCTACCACCTAGTAAGGTAAGAAGAGAAGGGACCTACAGTTTAACGTGGAATCCGAACCACGGTCAGCCTCCAACGGTCGAGCGGTCACCCATCCAAACACTGACCGCGCTCAGCGTTGCTTAAAAACAGTTGAATAACCAACCGCGCCACTGAGCTACCGAGGCTGACGAATTGTCTTATCCCTTAGTCGACTTTTACGACATGCGACGGAGAGAGATGCAGTGGGGCTATTCTTTTTAAGTACCGACCCCACACGGTACAAACTGGTATTTTATCACTGCTGCCAATTTTGCTCAAAAGTTCTCCTCGTCCAGGTAAGTAAGTAGTTATAAAACTGTACACAGTTGTACTTTTTAAAATTATATTTAGTGCAAGCTGTGCCCTCGGCTCCGCCCGCTCTCATATTTCACTTCACTGCTAACCTCATAAGCCATTTAGCGTGATAGTAAGTAGCCTATAGTTGATGGGAAGAATCAAGCTATCCGTAGAATTTTGTTTTATTAAAATCGGTTTAGTGCTTCTCGAGTTATAAGCGGACAGACAGACACTCAGACAGACAGAAAGCAGACGTTGGATTTTATTATAGGTAAGGATAAGGAAGGAAGAATGCAGCGCAATAAAGATCCTCCACTACTGCGGCTAACAGTTAGAGGGGTTCACAAAATATAATTTGCTAGCTGATTTTTCTTCTTTTTTAACCTTGAAACAGTTTTTATTGTCAACTTCTTCCTCTCATCGATCCACTGAACAAAACAAAACTATTTGTGCTCCCCGGTTAGCCCCGGACACACTAGAAAAATCTGACCCTGTCCGGGAAAATCCGGACGAATGGCAACCCTAAAACATGCGTCTTCGTACCTTACATGCATTGATAGTTATCTTGTCCGAATACTTTACGAAACGTGATAGTCGGTGGTGTGCTGTAATTTACCAGAGTCCTTGCAGTACAACACCGATTACTGTGCCCATTGTCGGGATACAGCGTGTGGTATGTATATATGTAAAATATAGTGAATAACGAACGATATTCATAATTTTATAACAGACAGAAGTACAAAATAGGAACGAACTGTATTGTAACTATTTGTAACTTATTATGAAACACCATGAAAATAAATATCCTACCAAAACATATAATATAAAAAGATGCCAAGTCTCGCACGCAACCTTTCCACCGTGAAAAGTTGTAAGATCCCATGCAGAGCCAAGTCTTTCCATATCATTTAACATCTTCATTTCTATAAAAAAACACCTTGACTTGGCAATTGAATGGCAACAGGTGTTTATCTCTATCCACAACAAAGATACAGAGAGGCCAAAAGTACCCTGAGTTGCTTCGAGAAAAGGATGGTACGGCCGTGTTTGCTCGACTTGGCGAGGGCACGGTGCCCCCAGATAATGAAAGATGAAATGATGTTCTAATGTCGATCACACAAAAGTGTAAAATGGAAGAGGGTTTAAATAAAATAATAATAAAAGAAATTCTTTTTATTTATTCCACTACACTCCGCCGCCGCCGGAGTGGAGAATTCTTAGCCCGGAGTGACTCCGGGCTAAGAAGTCCCAAAACAAAAGTGACCACATCTCAAAAGCACTTGAAAGAACAATAATAAATAAAGTAAAGAAATGTCTTTGTCCGGGTCGACAAAGGGCTAAAGATTGTCGGGCGCTGCAGCTCTATTCCAAGTTAAGCTCAAACAAACATCGTGTAAACGCGAGCGCCATGGGGCACGGCGCTATGCACTTACGTATACACGAGTCGCTCCGTGTTTCGAATTCCATGAAAAAGAGTACGTCTTTTCAGTATCTCACTGATGGTTGAGTTGCACACATCCGGATTGATACCACCACAACAATCAATGAAGGTCGATGTCGTCGATCGAAACGGCGATAAATTCTAAAAAGTTTGTCATTGCATTTGACACTCAGGCCTTAAACTGATTTATAAATGTTTCAGGCCCGATTACTTCTACAACGTAAGGGGTGAGGGTGTTTTAGTGGTGTTTTATTTTTACCCGAGTGCCTCAGTAGGAGGGTAATGTTTTACGAGTGTATGTATGTGTGTATGTCCATTTCTTTGGCACGCCCTATAGTAATTCAGTTTTGTGTAAACGTGTATAAGTACTATTATTATAGCCTAAACGACTTGAAAGGAGCCGGGTGTGGATGGATGAGAAGAGCGGAAGACCGCGTGTGGTGGCGTGCCTTAGGAGAGGCCTATGTCCAGCAGTGGACCGATACAGGCTGATGATGATGATGATTATGATGAAACGACTTGATGAATTTTAAAATATGAAATGTCATTAGAGATTTGTCTTAATTGTGGGTGAGCTAGGGTGTAATCGTGGCTATAAAAAAAAATTAAATTCATAATTGCGAACTGTCGCAATTAACGTCCCCCATTACTGGGGCTAATATTGGAGGGGTTATATAAAGGAATATAATATTCTAGCTTGTTTTTTCTTTTTAACCGACTTCATTAACCGACTTCAAAAAAGGAGGAGGTTCTATGTTCGGCTGTATGTATTTTTTTTTATGTATGTTCAGCAATATCTTCCCCAATTGTGAACCGATTTCGATGATTCTTTTTGTGCTCGGTTCAGTCTAGCTCCAAGGTGGTCCCATTTTTTTTTGGTCAAGATCGGATTGGAAAGCGAGGCGGAATCGCGAGGCCGAAGGCCGAGCGATTCCGCCGAGTACATTAATAGCAAATAAAAATTACTAAAAAAAGAGAGTGAAGTTGAGAGTAGAGTTGAAGGCGGTGGTGCTAAAGCAAGCAAAAATAACCGACCGCCTTCAACTCTAGGGTTCGATTTTAATTTTTTTTATTTCATACATTTTTGAAGGCGGTTTTTATATTTTTTTAAATAGTTTTTTATTTTTTTAAAGTTTATTTAATTTAATTGTTACTTAATTATATTGATTGCTTAATTCTCAAAACGTCGCGCTTAGCCACATTTTTATTTAGGCTATAGATTAATTGCAATTAATTAAAACATGACAGCGTTCTGAGAGATAAGCTAAAATATGCTTTGAAAATATTCACCTAGTTCACCCGGTTTTATGGGCTGACATCACGGATGTTGTAGGTGATGTAGCCAACCGTGTCAGTTTACATAAAAAAAACCACATGCTCAGCGCTCAAAGAAAGACTTGCTCCGTGCGGACTGCGTAGACTTCTTCCTCAGGTCTCATGTCACCTAAAGCATAGCCGTCTCTACACTCTCGAAAGCCATGCGCACAAGTGGCAAAGTCGCTTTTATCTGTCATAGGTAGATCTACTGAAAGAGTCTACTGAAAGATGATCTACCATATCTTGGTTGGGTGGGTCTACAGAGAATATAGGTTTCAAAAGAACTTTCAGGCACAAATACTAGCTATTAATGGTTTATTTAGGACTAAATATTCAGGAACTTGTTACCTTATTTTTTCAGCTTTTTTTCTACACCAGGGGTGTATGATATGTATTTACTATACACTCCTGTATTTCTTGTTTCCTTTTGTGTACTGTTCTTCTTAATTTGGGTGAAATAAAGAAATTCTATTCTATTTACAGATTAGATTAGAGACGGCTATGCCTTACTTAAGATATTACCATGCGATGTGATGCTTAGCTTAGATCGCCCTCAGCTTGGAATGTCGCTCTGGGTGCGCGGGCGCCCGCGTGTGCGACGCTCGACGGTGGGTGTAGCGGGGTGAACAACCTCCTTATGGGCGCAGTGGGGTGGCCGCCCTCCGAGCCGCCGCCGCATACCCACCATTATACCCGCCGCGTATATACCTACTTACATACTCATACTTAGCTTATACTGTAGGTATCCGTATGCACTTTATGTGGATATGCACAAACCTGCATGTACGTACGTGCTATGTTTGGATTAAAATAAAAACAAATCAACAATTATCCCAATTCCCTTGCCCCTTACTAGGTGGTAGGCTCAAATTGTAGCCGACTGGGTTGGTACCACCGTACTGGATGTAAGATGGCCGCAAGCAACCTCGGTTGTGTTCTCCTCTAGTCCAGTATAGCCAGCAATCCAGAGAAGTCTCCGGTATGGCACCTACCTTCTCGGAGGTGATATTGGGTGGTTAGAGCATGTGCTTTGGCCCCTCCGACTCAGCCACCCATACCGGATTATATAAAAAAAAAAAAATTATGTAAAATCCTGCCAAGTGCGAGTCGGACTCGCGCACCGAGGTTTCCGCACCACAAAAAAAAACACGTTTCTTGTATGGGAACCCCCCTAAATTTTTTACTTTTTAAATTTTTTATTGTTATATCCGCCATAATAAAACATATTCTGTGAAAATTTCAACCGGCTGCCTCTATTACGGTTCCAAAGATACAGCAGTAGGACAGACAGACAGACAGACAGACGGTGGCGGCGATGTAGACTTAGTATACGGAAACCTAAAAATTAACATTGCTGTTCGGAAATGTACAGATGGTAAGATCGATAAAAGAGCCAATTTTCTTTTAAGCTTTAAAAAGCTATATAAATAAGCTTTTTTTTCTCCTTAATAAATAAAATAAAGTATATAAAAAAATAATTTGCAATGTCCGGTTTTTGTTATTTTTACAAATGAACAAAAGCAGTCAGGTTCTATACTCTCCATAAAAAAAGAATCTTCAATAAAAAGTCAAAAATAATTTCCGTTTACTTACTTAAAGGAGTCGGGAGACCGCTAAGTAAATTCCCGCGCAGCTCTGAGTTTTTATATTTTATTTCGAGCTTTTTGAAGAAAAAAAAAAACGGCATGCAAATCGGTCCACTTTTTAAGATAAATTTTTTTTTTGATTACTTAATTACTTGATTACATACATAGCTAAGAACCATCTCGATTAAACCAGCTTTCTAATAAAAAAAAACGGCATCCAAATCGGTCCATCCGTTT
The DNA here is from genome assembly GCA_946902875.1 of Nematopogon swammerdamellus. Lineage (NCBI taxonomy): Eukaryota > Metazoa > Arthropoda > Insecta > Lepidoptera > Adelidae > Nematopogon > Nematopogon swammerdamellus. The sequence continues at coordinate 24,645,053 of OX336336.1, forward strand.
GGGAGCTATGATGCCACAGACAGACACACCCGTACACGCATACACACACACGTCAAAGTCAGAATAGTTTGTGTTTTCCGTCCAGTTCAGTGTAGCCGGCACAACCTAAGGGAGGCACTGACGTGGCACCAAGTTCACCCGGTGTTATGGGCTGACATCACGGATGTTGTAGGTGATGTAGCGAACCGTGTCAGTTTACATAAAAAAAAAAAAAAAAAAATAACACCCCTCTTTTTTCGTCTGGGGTTAAAAACCACAAGCGACCATACAGCGACAGCGACATGGTCCTATCTACAGGTGCACTACCTCATTTTCTCCCGAGCGTACATAGCGGAACGCTCAGTGACCAGATTCTCCCCTCTGGGATTTATTAGCGCGTCACGGGAGGGGGAGGCGCGGCCGGAAGTACAGAATTTGCATTACAATTCAAATTTAGAACCCTCCTGCGCGTCCATAGCTCACTTCCGGCGCGCACACATCGAACAACAGCTCACCTATATTAGCTAAACTAACATATTTTTACATAGATTTTAGCAGCCTCGTTAGCTCAGTGGTGCGGTCGGTCGATGGTCAGTCGTGATCATGATCACACCTGGGCGCGGTCCGTTCTTGGATGGGTGACCGCTCGACCGTTGGAGGCTGACCGTGGTTCGAATTTCACGTAAAAACTGTGAGTCCCTTCCCTTCTTACGTTACTAGGCCTACCTATACATATCACACACGCTGAATCCCGACAATCGGGGTAAGCAGAATAATCGGTGTTGTGCTGCAAGAACTCTGGTAAATTACAGCACAACACCGACCACCACGTTTCGCAAATTATTCGAACAAGATTCAATCGATCAAGCAGCAAGTAAGGCACGAAGACCCACCTGCTGCATGACTCGGTGGAAGTACCATGCCAAGGTGAGAGGTGGCGAGCCTGTCGCCCTTTAGCACGGCATCCTGTCCTTATCCCTTAGTCGCCTTTTACGACATGCACGGGGAGAGATGCAGTGAGGCTATTCTTTTTAAGTACCGGCCCCACACGGTACATCTGCCTACCTCTGTCATTGATATTATAACAACTACATATTTGAAACCCTACTCCCGAAGTCCCGACCCGACTAGGCAGGACTAATTTAATCTGTCTTTTCTTGATAGTGTCAGAGATAAATTACAAATTTAAAAAACCCCCGACTCTTAAAAAGTCAAAAATAATTTCCGTTTACTTACTAAAAGGAGTCGGTGGACCGCTAAGTAAATTCCCGCGCAACTCTTGAGTCTTTATATTTAATTTACTTAGCGGTCCCCCGACTCCTTTAAGTAAGTAAACGGAAATTATTTTTGACTTTTTAAGAGTCGGGGGTTTTTTAAATTTGTAATTTAACTTTTATTTCAAGCTTTTTAAAAAAAACCGTATGCAAATTGGTCCACTTTTTAAGAGAATTATTTTTTTTATTACTTAATTACTTTATTACTTGATTACAAACATAGCTAAGAACCATCCCGATTAAACAAGCTTCCTAATAAAAAAAACCGCATCCAAATCGGTCCACCCGTTTGGGAGCTACGATGCCACAGACAGACACACACACACACACACACACACACACACACACACACGTCAAACTTATAACACCCCTCCGTTTTTTCGTCGGGGGTTAAAAATGAACAGGTAGTAAAAATGCTAAAAAGTAATTATTATGAAAAATCAGTCAAGTGCGAGTTGGACTGGTGTGCCGAGGGTTCCGGTATCAATAATATCATACCACATTCTCTTGGGCCTTCGGCCTCACCCTAATTAATATACTCCTATTTCGGGAGAATTATATCGTTTAAGTAAATGCAGCTCGGCCTTCGGCCTCTAAGTTCTCGTACACGCGCACTCGCATTCTTTTGAAAGTACTTAGAATGTTTAACGGAATCCAGCTTCCTTCCTTCCTTACCTATAATAAAATCCAACGTCTGCTCTGCTTTCTGTCTGAGTGTCTGAGTGTATGTCTGTCTGTCCGCTTATAACTCGAGAACCACTGAACCGATTTTAATAAAACAAAATTCTACGGATAGCTTGATTCCTCCCATCAACTATAGGCTACTTACTATCACGCTAAATAGCTTATGAGGTTAGCAGTGAAGTGAAATATGAGAGCGGGCGGAGCCGCGGGCACAGCTAGTCCTTCCTTACCTATAATAAAATCCAACGTCTGCTTTCTGTCTGAGTGTCTGAGTGTCTGTCTGTCCGCTTATAACTCGAGAACCACTGAACCGATTTTAATAAAACAAAATTCTACGGATAGCTTGATTCTTCCCATCAACTATAGGCTACTTACTATCACGCTAAATAGCTTATGAGGTTAGCAGTGAAGTGAAATATGAGAGCGGGCGGAGCCGCGGGCACAGCTTGTCTATTATAAAATACACAACGTACAACAGAGCTGCGCTTCGTGCGCACGAAGCGAATGAACGCGGTAGTCTCGGCCGGCCGAGCACGCCGCGCCGTGCGATGGACCGGCGCGGCGCGGACACATGTGCAGAGTCGTGCGGCATGGACATTTCGTACAAGTCGGCGCCGACTTGCACGAGTGCACGAAATCGGTGAATGGATGATGTAATGCAGAGAAGTTTAAAATTTGTAACTATACTTCTCTATACAAAATTTACGTTGATGGCTACTATTATATGATAGTATAGAGTAGAAAAAAATTAAAAATTTTTTGAAATAAATTTTTTTTTTCCATACAATTTTTAAGTACCTATCATGTACCTATTCTCAAAATGTATGGAGAAAAAAAATTTTTTTTTCTTCAAATTAAAAAGTCGTAGAACAAAAGTTGTTCCATTTCATGTGCAGAATCACCCCCTTTCGGGTTTTATGGTTGGGGTTGCAACACCGTGTACATATACCTACCCTACAATGCTCTATCATTTTAAAATAAAAAAAAATGGATACAGTCACGCATGTTAGCTCCTATAAATAAATAAACATATTTTTCCTTTAAACCGCGGAGGAAAGGATAGGTAGGACGCGCGCGGGGCGGCGCGGCGCGACGTACCACCGCGCTGCTGCGCCACGCCACGCACGCACGATGGCCATTGGCCGCGCGCGCGCCTTTGATCTGTGTCGAAAACCCGACAAGCCGCGCGCGTGCCGCGTGTCGGCTGGACTGTCGGCACGGCTTTCATGTCTCTTTGTTCATACCGCCAAGCCGCGCCGCCCGCTACCGAAGAGTGCGCTGCTTGCTTATATGAATATTTTGCCAGGAAATTTTTAATTTTACAATTTGAACTTAAGGTTAAAATTTGAACCTTACAATCTCTACTGTGCTGTGCTGTGCATTGTGAGTGCTGCATGCTTCACTCGTCCTTGGCGCGTGTCGGCAAAGTCCGCCTTCTGCATCGCAGTAAAGTCTATAATATTTATTTACCTAGGTACTTATTCATTTAAAATGTCTGGCAAAGATTATTTAATCTTAGACATTGAGGGATACATACATACTTTAGTTGAAGATCTTATAAAATAATAAAGTGAAATGTACAATCACGCTGAACTAAAACCAAGACAGTTTGCATAATGCAGTCAAAACGTGCAAGTTTGTGCTACTTCGTGCGCGTTGGACAATCGTGACACGAACTGCACGAGACTGTCCATCGTGCGAGCACAGCACAACAGTACAGAGATGTGCGCTGTACGAAATCGTGATTCGTGACACAAACCGGCACAAAAGCGCACCTCTGACGTACAACGTCTGCCGTTCCCCGTTTCTCTTTTCGCTTACAACATACAACTTCAAACCGTATTGGATTTACTCTGTTTTGATCATTCCTGTCCTGACGTATCTTCGGAAGGGCAATCCATCATCAGTGGCGCGACAAATTGTATAAAATCACAATATGTAGAGCAAGTACACTCTACCTACCGTATCTTTTGAACCTTAATAGGTAGCCGGTTAAAATTTTCACAGAATATGTGTAATTACGAGTATAGCGGATGTTCCAACAAATAATATAAAAAGCAAAAAGTAAAAAATTAAGGGATTTTCCCATACAACAAACATGCTAAGAATCGATTAGCCACGCTACTGGAAAATAGATGGCGCCACAGGCTTTTATATTTTGCATTGTAGAAAGACAAAAGATAGACCAATATATATATTTTTTACAGGTACCTATAGGCATAGCGGATCTATGGAACTCTCCGTGCCCGAGTACAAAAGGTCAATGGCAGATCAGACACAGCCAAAAACACCAAGGGGCGCCATGCTAGCCAGCTATAAAGATCAAGTATCTAACATCGTCATGTTAAACCATCAGTGTGTGTTGGCATGTTTGTTTACGCCGTTTTCGAGTCTACAATTTTTTTGTAAAGTAGAGGAAGAGAAGTGAAGAGATGGTTGCAGAATAGTCAAGAGAGCATAGACAGACTATAGTACACCACCGACAAGCGACGAGATCTAGTGTAGTGTCATGCAGCGCGCCAATTGAGCGCGGCTCGCGAGATACTTTCAAAATTAGAACAGAGGAGTTCGCGCGGGGGGTGGCGGCGTTCAGGGTTACCATATCTTGGATCTGTCATTTTATGATCAATGTTTGCGATACAAAGTGGAATTCAGCTCGACCAATACATACATACACAACAGAGCGTTTGGAGTACGCTGCGTGGAGCCGGGTACTGCGTGGAGCCGGGTACTGCGTGGAGCCGGGTACTGCGTGGAGCCGGGTACTGCGTGGAGCCGGGAACTGCGTGGAGCCGGGTACTCCGTGGAGCCGGCTACTGCGTGGAGCCGGGTACTGTGTGGAGCCGGGTACTGCGTGGAGCCGGGTACTGCGTGGAGCCGGGTACTGCGTGGAGCCGGCTACTGCGTGGAGCCGGGTACTGCGTGGAGCCGGGTACTGCGTGGAGCCGGGTACTGTGTGGAGCCGGGTACTGCCTGGAGCCGGCTACTGCGTGGAGCCGGCTACTGCGTGGAGCCGGGTACTGCGTGGAGCCGGGTACTGCGTGGAGCCGGGTACTGTGTGGAGCCGGGTACTGCCTGGAGCCGGCTACTGCCTGGAGCCGGCTACTGCGTGGAGCCGGCTACTGCGTGGAGCCGGGTACTGCGTGGAGCCGGGTACTGCGTGGAGCCGGATACTGTGTGGAGCCGGGTTCTGTGTGGAGCCGCGGGTACTGCGTGAAGCAGGTCTTTAAAAACAATAGCCCCACTGCATTTCTCCCCGTACATGTCGTAAAAGGCGAGATATAATGACAAGGTGCCGTGCTAAAGGGCGCCAGGATAGCCACCTTTCACTTGTGGTATTGTCACCCACGCTGTTTCTTCTGCATATCAATGATATGCTGTCTCTTGGCAACATACATTGTTATGCAGATGACAGTACGGCACACGGATCCTACACCAGTCACCCTTCAGCCAGTCGGGATGTTGTGAAGGAAAAGAGGCGAAGACTTGTGTCTGAGCTCGAACACACACTCGGCTCTATTTCCGAATGGGGCCGTAGTAATTTGGTCGAGTTCAACGCTTCCATCCAAGACACAAGTTTGCGCGTTCAGTGCGAAGAGAGCGGCGTTCACACCGGCTAGGCTCCTTCATTCCAAGGCACGTCGCTTAAATTAAGCGAACACCTCGGGCTCCTCGGAGTCTAACTGTCGCACGACCTCAACTTTCGTCGCCATATCGAGGGCAAGGCCAAGCTAGCTTCTAAAAAGCTGGGCGTACTCAATAAGGTGCGACGGTACTTCACGCCGGACCAAAAGCTGCTTCTGTATAAATCGCAGATCAGGTCCTGCTTGGAGTACTGCTCGCACTTGTGGGATGGCTCTGCCAAATACCAGCTTGCGCCTCTGGACTCAATCCAGCGTCGAGCCGTGCGACTAGTGGGTGACCCCGAAGTGTCCTGCAATCTAGAACCACTGCAACTTATCGCTCTACTCTTACTACTCTATCGCTTATTCCATGGGTAGTGCTCGGAGGAGCTGTTTTATGCGATCCCGCCGTCCCCTTTCCACCTTCGCACCACGCGCACTGGGCAGGGATTGCATCCCTACACGCTGGACTTACCGCGGATGCGTACCAATCGATTCTGCAGATCCTTCCTCTACAGAACCGGTAAACTCTGGAACGCTCTGCCTGCCCATATATTTCCCCCCAAGTACAGTCTCGGGTCCTTCAAGAGAGTCGGCAATGGGCACCTGTCAGGCCGGAATGGCATTCGCAACCCCCGCATACGACCGAATGTCCATGGGCGTCGTTAGACACCTTATGGGTGGCTCGCCGCCATATGTCGCGTTGTCAATAAAAAAAATTTGAGTAGGTATTATATCTAACACTTCTGTGAAGGAAAACACAGTCGAGAACATTAATAAAAATAACAGTGCAATGGTCTTACTTGCATTCTGCAAATGTGCAAGAAAACACAGGTTGCACTTAATTGTTAGCATACTTACATACATAAATAAAGTTGTTATTACTTTTATTTGTATTTGTATTTGTTCGAAAATCATTCGTGGGCAATACAGATTGCACTTGAACTCGTAACAATTTATAATTCGAAGTATCTACTTTTTTTTATTTTAAGCGCGACATGCGGCGTGCGTTGCATCGTGCTGATTCAGCCGCCTTTCAGCAGAAATATATGTTTTGTACTCTTTAATTCTGTGTTTGCATTAATTAACACATATTTTTTTATTTCTTCTTCGATATAGGCAGACCAACCCTGCAGCCCAAGCGAGTGGCAACCCTATATTGACGGAGTTGCCGCCGCGTGACCCCCGCGCCAGTCACACGGGAGGGGGGAGTCAATTGTTCCCGTTTAGTGGAGTATTGAATTGAATAAGGGCTTGTGCACACTATTACAGGTCATTATAGCTAGCGGCGCGCTCACACGCTCGCTCTTCCACAATGATGGTTCTTTGCGGTTTAGTTGGTGGAAAAACCTTTAGGGGTTGTTAATAATTAATGAAGGGTTGCTGGCGAGACTGAAAATGGAGATTCCGTAAACATATAAACACAGCAGTTCGCCTTTTTAACCCCCGACGAAAAAAAAAACTGAGGGGTGTTATAAGTTTGATGTGTGTGTGGGTGTGTGTGTGTGTGTGTGTGTGTCTGTCTGTGGCATCGTAGCTCCCAAACGGATGGACCGATTTGGATGCGGTTTTTTTTTATTGGGAAGCTTGTTTAATCGGGATCAAGTAATTAAGTAATAAAAGAAATAATTATCTTAAAAAGTGTACCGATTTGCATGCAGTTTTTATTTTTAAAAAGCTTGAATTAAAAGTTAAATTAATTTTTTTTAACGAGCAATGGTTCCAATAGGTAAGTTTAAAATACGACGACGAGGATTAGTTTCGAAATATTCCGAGTTTATTCTTAAACTAGCTTTTTCCCGCGGCTTCGCTCGCGGTAAACTCCGTTTAATAGCAAATCCGATTTAAACGCCAATATAAACGATCGTTTCTCTTCTCTTATATTCTTTATCTCTCTACCACCCTTCCTCGCTCCCCTTTCTCTACCCCTCCCTATATCCTCCTGCTTCTCTCCTTCCCCTCCTCCTCTCCACCCACCCCCTCCCCTCTCCACCTCCTCACCCTACCGTCCCCTCAAACATACATACAGACATAAGAAGTAGGGATAGGCAATGGGATAGGGATAAGAAGTAGGGATAGGGGATCGTTGGTCAGGCACAGGCAGCGCGAATCTTGCTCTGCTCTGACTCAACTTCAAGGAGGCATTTAAGACGAGACGATTCTTGTAACTATGGAGAGCCGCATATTTGTTGTTATATCCGCCATAATAGTACATAATAATTAAAAATTTCAACCGGCTAGCTATTACGGTTCCAAAGATACGGCAGGTAGGACAAACAGACAGACGGACAGACGGCGTAGGCTTCCGTGCGGGGTACGGATCTTAATAAAAAAATCTGTTAAGTGCGAGTTTTACTCGCGCACGGAGGTTTCCGTATCTATCCGCTATTATCCGCCTGTCTTTTGTCTTTCAACAATGCAATAATCGATTTTTCGGACGTTTGTTGTATGGGAGCCGCCCTTAATTTTTAACATTTTCTTATTTTTCTTATTTGTTGTTATATCCGCCATAGTAAGTACATATGTATTCTGTGAAAATTTCAACCGGCCAACTATTACGGTTCAAGAGATACAGCCCTCGGACAGACAGACGGACGGACGAACGGACAGACAGACATCGGAGGAGGTAATAGGCTTCCGTACGGAATACGGAAACCTAAAACATCTGTCCATAGCTCTACACTAGGTAATTTACGACGGAACGGCGGCGCGGAGGGGAGGAGCTCGGGGGAGTGACGACGACGCGTCATGGAGGCGGGGGAGAGTTGATCAACTGCACCCACTTGGGCCTCCGTCCGAGCACGAGGTAGGCTTGGGAAGCGCTGTGACGACATGGTGATCCATCTTTTACTAGCAGAAGTTGGATCTGTGTGCAAGCAATCCAAGGCTATGACGGCCATTGGACACGTGGAACCATATTGCGTTCGAAGCTTAGATTGTGAAGTATTTTATTAGAAACACAGGGTAGTTAAGATCGGTGAAACGCCAAGTGTCTTTTAAAAACTTATTTATTTCTTAATCAAACTAACAGACAAGATGTACACGCGAAGCGGTATGGTAGAAGAATCCGCGGTCGGCGCAGCGACCGTCGCTTATATAATGTAATTAGTGCAGAGCTTGCAGTTTCCCTCAACGCTACCTTATATGGTCAAGGAAGATGGAATTGCCTTTGGAGGGGGCTGTTCCAGATACCTTAACTGGGTACATACCTAACACTTTTCGTATTTCTGAAGTCAACCAAACGCGTCTTCTAAACCTGCCTAAGAACTTTCCACTTTTTTCGTCAAACGCCCGATGTACTAATAAATAAGATACCTATAATCTTGTGCATAGAGTCGCACACATTTTATCGCTCGCCATAATATGATGTATTTGGCAAGCTAGTGTATCCACCCGCCCTGAAATAGCGCCCAGTACCGAAGTTTGCGTCCAGCAGCCTGCTACCAACTAAGGCTACATAAGTTAGTAAGCGGAATTTATTTTGAATTTTTAAGGGTTTTTTAAATGTGTAATTTAACTTTTATTTATCTTTAAAAAAAAACCGTTCAGAAATAGGTCCACTTTTTAAGATAATGATTTTTTTGATTACTTAGTTACTCGATTACTCGATTACAAACATAGCTAACAACCATCCCGATTAAACCAGCTTTCTAATAAAAAAAACTACATACATCCAAATCGGTCCATCCGTTTGGAAGCTAAGCTTAATTTTATTTTTTTAACCGACTTCAAAAAAGGAGGAGGTTCTATGTTCGGCTGTATGTATTTTTTTTTATGTATGTTCAGCAATATCTTCCCCAATTGTGAACCGATTTCGATGATTCTTTTTATGTTCGGTTCAGTCTAGCTCCAAGGTGGTCCCATTTTTTTTTGGTCAAGATCGGATTGGAAAGCGAGACATTAATAGCAAATAAAAATTACTAAAAAAACTGTGAAATAAAAAACTATTTAAAAAAATATACCGCCGAGTACATTAATAGCAAATAAAAATTACTAAAAAAACTGTGAAATAAAAAACTATTTAAAAAAATATAAAAACCGCCTTCAAAAATGTATGAAATAAAAAAATTTTAAATCGAACCCTTGAGTTGAAGGCGGTGGTGCTAAAGCAAGCAAAAATAACCGATCGCCTTCAACTCTAGGGTTCGATTTTTATTTTTTTATTTCATACATTTTTGAAGGCGGTTTTTATATTTTTTTAAATATTTTTTTTTAAATTGACTCCTAGAGTATTTGAGGAAGAAAAACCCTATATCTGCATTTCGAATTTCAATATTATTCGATTTATAGCGCTCCTGGGACAGAACGACAGAGGGACGGACAGACAGAGGGACAGACACACAGACAACGGAGTCTCGCCATAAGGGTTTCTTTGTACCATTTTGAAACGGAAGCCTAAAAATAATTACAATCATCTTACACACATAATATCATCTTCTCTAACTCTTCTGTAAACTCTACTCTCTATCTCTACTTTTTTCTTATATAAGCTAAGTAGTTTTAGGGCTGAGCAATATCAAAGAAAGTATAGAATGGGCGTGAGAGACAGAGAGATAATATAAGAGAAGCTATCGGTTATTATCATATTTTAAATCGAATTTGCTATTAAACCAAGTCGACCGCGAGCGAAGCCACGGAGAAAAGCTAGTGTATTTGATAAACGCGTGTACTCTTTCTGTACACTACAATACAAAACAGTATAGTAACAAATTCAGTACAAAACAGTACAAAACAGTATAGTAACAAATTCAACATTAAGTTCCGGAAGTTTAAGAGAAGCGGACCTCTCGCATGAGAAGCTGATGCCCAAACGTTAGTGTCAGGGCTCCTCTTGGGAGCTCTGATCACTGTCTCGTGTCCTGTAATGTGCCGACTGTGTACTACGCGCAATCACGCGAGCCTAGTACACGCACAGTCTGGCACTACAAGTCGGCGCAATGGGAGGAATTCCGATCTTTCCTTGGAACTTTCCCTTGGAGGGAGGTATGCTTTGCCTCAGCGGACCCATCAAAGTGCGCCGTGTCTATTGCCGAGCTGATACAACAGGGTATGGAATATTTTGTTCCGTCTTCTGTTGTGCCGGTGGGCGGTAGACACAAGCCCTGGTTCAACCGCCAATGCCGCCTTGCGGTAGAGGCCAAGAATCAGGCCTTCAGGCAATGGCTGTGCGCCCGTACTGCTGAGGCAAGACGCACACTTAATGCCGCCTCCAGGTCTTGCAAGCGAACGCTCAATGTGGCCAAGTACAAGCACGACCATAAAATTGGCGAGAGGTTAGTCCGCTGTCCAACCGGCAGCCGAGCATTCTGGTCTCTCGCCAACTCTATTGGTCGAAACTTTTGTCGCTCTGCTACACCACCGCTGGAACGTCCGGATGGATCACTCGCTATCCTCGCGAAGGAGAAGGCGAACATTTTTGCTCGCCTTTTCGAGTCCAACTCAAATCTGGATGACCAGGGTGCAACCCCTCCCTCGATACCACACTGTGGGATTTCGATGTTGGAGCCAAGGATGAACCCTAGACAGGTCTACAAGTGCTTGAAGACGTTGGACACTTCGAAGAGTAGTGGTCCTGATGGCATTCCAGCCATAGTGCTCAAGATTTGCCCCTGAGTTGACACCAATCATCTCCCGCCTTTTCCGTCTCTCCTTCGCCCGTGGGATTGTACCCTCTTGCTGGAAAAGAGCCTCGGTCCAACCGGTTCCAAAGAAGGGAGACTCCGCGAACCCCTCCAACTATCGGCCCATATAACTTCACTATTATGTAAAGTTATGGAGCGCCTTATTAACACCCAGCTCCTAACGTACTTAGAAGCAAATAAACTCCTGGATGACAAGCAGTACGGATTCCGGAAAGCGCGGTCAACCGGAGATCTTCTAACGTACGTTACGCATATATGGGCCGAAAGATTGGAAAATTTTGGGGAGTCGCTGGTAGTCGCCCTGAATATTTCCAAGGCTTTCGACCGCGTTTGGCACCGAGACCTTCTAGGCAAGCTTCCGTCCTTCGGCATTCCACCCAAACTCTGCACCTGGATCGCCAGCTTTTTGGCGGGTCGTTCCATTTTCGTTACCATCGATGGCTCGAAATCGGACGACTTTCCAATTAACGCTGGTGTTCCGCAGGGCTCTGTTCTGTCGCCTACGCTTTTCTTAATCTTTATAAACGACCTACTGTCCTTGGGCATGATACACAGCTATGCAGACGACAGCACGGAGCACGAGGGCTATGTTAAGGACTGGAAGAGTAGAGATTCGCGGCCCAGGGAGGCTCAACGTTCAGTTGTTGATAAGGTCGATAACGTTCTCGGAAAAGTAGCTATATGGGGCCAGGAGAACCTTGTAGCCTTCAACGTTAGCAAGACTCAGTGCTGCGCATTATCTGCTAAGGTCGATCCCTTTCCTTTCCAAGCAAGTTTCCAAGGCAGCGTCGTACCTGTCTTGGAACACCTGGACCTCCTGGGCACCACTATTTCCAAAGACGTGGGTTTCCGGCAACTAATCGAGTCTAAGGCCAAAACTGCATCCAGAAAATTGGGAATACTTTTCCGCAATCGGCGGTCCTTCTCACCGGCTCAACTATTCCTGTTGTACAAAACACAGATTAGGCCGGTGATGGAGTACTGCAGTCACATCTGGGAGGGTAGTCCCCATTATCTGCTAGCATCCTTGGACTCGATACAGCGCCGAGCCATCCGTCTTGTTGGTGACCCGAAACTTACAGATGGTCTGGAGTCCCTGAGTCACAGACGATTTGTGGGTTCGCTTAGTCTGTTTTACAGATACTATCACGGACGCTGCTCTGCGGAACTAGCATCCCTTATTCCCTGCCACCCGTCCTATCTCCGCATGACTCGTCGCAGAGAGACTCAGCACCCTTTTGTTGTTGACATTGGGCTTTTGAGAACCCATCGGTTCTCTAAATCGTTTCTTTGTCGCACCGCTAGAGTGTGGAACTGTCTTCCGGCGAGTGTATTTCCTGAATCCTTTAACCTGGGTGTCTTCAAGCGTCGTATTAACGGGCTAGACAGCCTAGCAACAGTCCGCAAATCTGCTGGCATGGCACCTAACTGAGCGTGGTTTCGCGAGGAGAGGTGATTTTGGCTCTGTCGACTGCACCATTGGTCCCTCGGCACAGCCACCCATGCTGGTTCACATAAAAAAAAAAAAAAAAAAAACCACTCGGCCACCCGCCGCCGCCCGAACTGGGGGCGTACGTATGTCATCGAAGTGGGTGTACCAGTGCATCAGTCGCGTTCACAGAGTCATCTAACTGCTCACCACTTTAGATAAAAAGCAGTTCATTGTACATTGGTGCTCGGTTGTGGTGCTACTCAAACAATGCGATCTCTGCCTTGAAGTGCAGCACCCTCTTCGGTTCCACGATTCGCAGCCCGTTCCCGCTTCCGCCAAAAACTCTGAAGTCTTTGATTTGCTACCTTCAAACACTCTGGGAGTATGTGAGCGCCAGTTTCGTTTGACCCATTTTTAATAGTGACAATAAAATGGATAATTAAATAAACAGAAACATTAAGTTCAAAATGATCATGAGGGTCGTACGTCGTTTGATTGAAAATCGAAGGCGCCATGGCCGCGCACGGCGCGCTTCCCAGTATAATTTTCCTTTACATCCTGCGTAAGCGCAACCGAAGGAAAATGGCCTAACCGGTCGCACGCTACCTGTCTCACTCGCACCGCGCATGCTATTCTCTACGGGAAAGTAGGACGTACGCTCTCCACGTTTTTATCGGTCGCACTTTTCACACGGACTCACAACAATGGATTCGATGCTTGCCTGGGTGCAATTATTATGGGGTTTCACATTTTTTTTAATAATAGGAATATGGACAGTAAATAATACATCACAACCTGACTGTTGACAAACGGTCTTTGATTTCAATCTTTGGTAAGAGTTTCTTGTTTTTCGAAAAGCCGAAGAGGCACGAGAGACCGTTGGCAGGCTGACCGTCGTTCGGATTCCACGTTAAACTGTAGGTCTTTTCCCTTCTTACCTTACTAGGTGGTAGGGTTTATCTCGCCCGGGTTGGTACCACCGCACTGAATGAAACGTCGCTCGAAACGGCTATGTATAGTTCGTGTTTTCCGTCCAGTTCAGTGTAGCTGATATTAAATGAAGGGAAGCACTGACATGGCACCAAGTTCACCCGGTGTTATGGCACAGATTACTTAATAGTTACTTCGTAACAGATAAATCACTCCATAGAAAATGTTCCTACCTTCGGGCTTTAATAGCCTACTCTTTCACAACGCCAATCGCTGCGTGCGAAAATGTACCTTAACGATCGAGTGTAAAGTGGTTATTGCTTTGCAGCTGCGCGCACTTGCGTGGGCGAGCGTCTATGTATACTTCGCGCGGCAGATGAATTTCTACTGAAAAAGACCGCCGGCGGCCCGTCGGGCGGTAGGTAGTTAGCGCGAGCAAGTACATAGAGTGTGTGAGGCCTGGTTATGGGCTGACATCACGGATGTTGTAGGTGATGTAGCCAACCGTGTCAGCTTCCATAAAAAAGACAGGCAGTATCGTGGCACGTGGAGATCCGTTGTTTCTGCCTAACCCATTGGGCCGATTTGGAAGTGTTTTTTTTTATTAGAAAGCTGCGCTGGTTTAACCGGGATGATTCTATAGCTATGTTTGTAATCGAGTAATCAAAAGATTATATAAAAGTTAAATTACAAATTTTAAAAGCCAACGACCTTTAAAAATTCAACAATAATTGCCGTTTAGTTTCAAAGGTATCGGGGGACCGCTATGTAAATATGCATCCCCATACAAGAAACGTGGTACGGAAACCTATGTAGGTGTTCGATCGAGTTCGACTTACCTACGCTTGGCCGGTTTTTCATTTGAACCTATATCTAAGCCATTGCTGTTGGCTAGAACGATAAAAACCTTTTTTATCGTTCTAGGCTGTTAGGATGGCTAAAAGCTGTCCCCGTGACCAATGTCCGTGACACCACCTTCACCGTCAATGTTGGAGAATATTCCATCAATGGATATTATGTTTATGGATATGGAGGCGGCAGTCGCACGCATTTTAATTCCCATCTCCATTGTAACAGCAAATTGATTACGGTCGTCTGGCATGTATGTATCCGCGCCTGCGCGCCTCCGCACCGCGGCGGCGCGCCGCCGCGCCGCCGCCGTTACTAGGACTACAGAAAAGAGAAAAGTATTGTCTATTATGGAACCTGTAAGATAGAGATAGTGATCTTACTCCTATGGTACAAGGTGGGGTGGGATGCATGATGTAATGTTATGACGTCACCGTCACGAAGCATGTACCGGGAAAATGGTCAATGCTCAGTTTCTAAGGCCCACTTGCACCAACACGAGTTTAAAGTTAAGTAGCGAGTTATGGATTTAAACGCGGTTCCCACAGTCAACGGGTGCTAGCTTAACGAGTTAAACTGGTTTATATATTAAATTTGTGTTGGTGCAAGTGGGCCTAAGTAACTCACATGCAAACAAAACACATCCAAATGAGGAAGGTAAATATTAAAAAAAATATATTATTTGCAGGCACCATTGTGCCATCAAAGTTAGACGATTTTTTTTCAATTCGTTTCAAGAGTAACCATGACAACCAGATTTTTTGATATTTTTTTTAATTAATTGTTCATCAAGAGAACATTATATGCATTAGGAGTGCGAAGCGACTCTTACCTTGCCCCCAGAATGTTTTATTTTTATTTTATGTAATTCGGTGTATTCGCTGTCAGAGTGTCCAAAGCGCATGCTCCGACCGGTCAATATCACCTCCGAGAAGGTGGGTGCCATACCGGAGACTTCGCTTTGGATTGCTTCCTATACTGGACATTTTTTGTACAGCAGGCAGGGGAAGGAGAGCGAGGGTAACTAGGGCCCCTCCCCTCGCCGCCGAAGCAGCCTCCGTCCGTCCGGCGGCGCACATACCTACATTCTCTTTCATCTATTGAGGACCGGAGTACCGTTACTCCTCCACTTCACCGCTCCGCGCCCCGCCTACCTGCCTGCCTAGTCATGCCCACATTCATAGCCGAATCCCAACTCTTTATTTTAGTAGAAGACACACAGGTTAACATTTTCATAAAAATTTGATAGGTACTACAGAGCGGTCTGATCAGCTGAGAAATCAGGACATACTACCAAGAAAACAAATAGGCCATCTGAATGAATGTAAAGGCAGGTTTACATTGAGTAAGTCACTGTGACGTCTGTTAATAATTGGAAAGTCAGTGCCACAGTGCAGACTCGGTACAATTTATACAGAGTTTGTACTGTAAGCGACGTTTGAGGGGAAAATGCTGACTTTTGAAATAGACATCAGCTCTATTTGCGTCAGTGCTGACTAGTCAGCGCTTAACTGACTTGAGAGCAATAATAAGATAGCAGTACCGAGTCAACACTGACTTGCTAATGAATAATAAAAAAAAAAAAACCTCAGCAACTTACACAATTTCTGACTTCAGCGTAGCGTACTTACTTACATACTTACGTACATACTTGAGACACAGAATAGAAAAGAGTCTTGAGGGCAGTGTCGCTGTCTCGGGGGTTTGTGACGTTGATTGAGGAAAGCCAGTTGATTGAAAAAAAAAACAATATTTTTAACGAAGTTCCTTATCGCTTGTTACACTGCACTCCAGTCACTTGGCGAATGAGAGCTAGGCCAAAAAAAGTGTAAGTCTTCGGCCGTCACGACACTTTCGCTGAAGTGTGTGTGTCTGTGTGTTTACAAGCGTATGTCTATGTATAGGTATATTACTGCAGTATAGACGTAATTTTTTGTTCCAACACTGGGTGTCCCGCGACACCTTTCCTCTTTTTATTTAATGAAATTTTTAGAGCTTTACCGAACAATCGATACTATATCAGCCCCATAGTACAATCATGCAACCGAGCGATCACCGGCCTCGTAGATAAAAGTCAACGAATGCTTGATGAAATTTATAATATGGGCATCACGCGGCTCACCCAAAACACAAAATGTGGAAATTGTGAATAACATAATGTGAAAAACAATAAATTATGTCTATTAGTTTGTAGCAAATCTATAAGATAATCGTAAATGATAGCGTGCTAATAAAGTCAGCACTAATTTGCCAATAATATGACGTCAGTGGCTAACTCAATGTAAATCTGCCTTTAGCTATTACAGCCAGCAAACAAAACTTACATAATACTTTCGTTGGGAGATTCTTTTAGTCCAACTAAATAAATTACAAAAGGACTCTGTGGGGCCGGCACTTAAAATAATACCCCCACTGCATCTCTCCCCGTGCATATCGTAAAAGGCGACTAAGGGGCAAGGACAGGGTGCCGTGCTAAAGGGCGACATAATAGCCACCTTTTACCATGGCACGGTCCTTCCACCGAGTCATGCAGCAGGTAGGTATGCGTGCCTTACTTGCTGCTTGATAGTTAGGTTGTCCTTATACATTGCTAAACGTGGTGGTCGGTGTTGTGCTGTAATTTACAAGAGTACTTGCAGCACAACTCCGATTACTCTGATTACCCCAATTGTCGGGACACAGCGTGCGGTATGTACGTATGTATGTATTATTAGCCTAAACATTTCATCCGTAGACAAATTTCATCACACTACTAGTGAAAAAAAAGATTCGGCGAAAGCTCTTGATCTATCATATCATAATTCATAAAGTATCGTAGGGGCGCTGCCTATGAATGAATGTGTCCGACCGCGTTAGCATCGTAGAGGCAAGTAGAGGCACCTCTCTCGGTGGCTCCAAGGGCCGTTGCGCAAGAGGGCCAACATTGGGACGCCGCCGCCAGCCACGTGTAGAAAGAACCGCTTCGACCACCGCCCCGCCTCCGCCCCCGCCTCCGCCGCCGCCTCCGCGCACCGCCGCTACAGAGCCCCGTCATGCCTCGTGCTGTGCTGTGCGGTGCGGCAGGTGAGCAGTAAATTGGCCAGGGTTGCCACATTCAGATGAACATCAGATCGACGAGACGCTCTGAGTAATTGAGTATAGTGTAACGGCTAGGGTTCGCAGAATCAGATGAACATCAAGGTCGGCAAGCGACGCGACGCTCTGAGTAATTGGTTTCACTCATCCCTCCTGCACCAGCCCATATCCGCCACACAACGAGTCCTTCAAGAGGGGCGTCAATAGGCACCTGTCAGGCCGGCATGGCATTCGCAACCCCCGCGTACGACCGAATGTCCATGGGCGTCGTTACACACCTTATGGGTGACTCGGCGGCACATGTGACACCTTCAATAAAAAAAAACGTATCAATAAATTGTGTGCCGATTCCGGTAATCCCCATTCGTCTTCTATGTGGCGATTCCGGTAATCCGTAATCCCCCTTCTTGTCATGTTTGACAACCCTTGTAAAGACGCGACAAGCTGCGAAGTAGAACTACCAATACTCGCTACAAATAATGTGCGGACTGCGGAATATCAATGTTGCCTGTCCAATGTTGTTGTAAGGTTACAACTTGTCCATGGGTTACAACATTATTCCATCGCAGAGATTATGGTTTTGCTCGCGGTGGTTATTCTTATTTGACCTGACATGAATGGAAACACAGAACAGCGATCAGTGGCCGTTCCCAAGTTTTCTTAGTCAGTGGTCGGAAATATCAATAGAATCACGCTAGCAAAATGTCTTCCTTTTTCGATTTTTATGTTCGCTGTTAGATAGATATTACAAGGCAAACATTTACAGAAATTAGCACAACCAACTTAATGAGGCAAGTGCAAAATACTTTTCCCTGCCCTGAGATTTCTTCCAGCCAAACTTTGGATATAACCTTTTCGCTTCGCTGGCAGACAAAACTTCTTAATCTAGTAGGTATGCGATATTTGCCATTTAAGCATTTAACCAAATATACGTACGAGATTAGACGCCGAGTGGATAAGCTCAAGTGGCAGTGGACTGGGCACGTCAGCCGAAGAGACGACGCCCGTTGGAGTAGCCGTGTCCTACTCTGGCGGCCGTCGACAGGAAAACGAAGTGTGGAAATACCAACCGCCCGGTGGGACGACGACATCAAGTACGTCGGCAGAAAGTAGTAGTTCCCCGTACCGCTGAAGGTCGGGAGGACTGGTGGAAAATTGGAGAGGCTATGTCCAGCAGTGGACGCATACAGGCTGACTGACTGGCTGACTGACGCACGAGATGCGTACGGGTCATAGGTACAGTACACGGAGATCAAACCTATGCGTTCCGAAACAGAGGCCAGGCCTTTAACCGCCGCGCCGGCCACGCACGCGCCTCAACGTGTCTAACTAAACGTATTCGGTTTGACAGGTCCAATGACTGATCGACTCGTGGAAGTGGCGTCGGCGCATCAATTACATAGATAGTCGTATCGCACATTATCTCGTCTATTGCAAGCATCTTGTTTTATTGCACGCATCTCGTCTTATTGCACGCATCTTGTCTTATTGCACGCAACTCATCTTATTGCACGCATCTCATCTTATTGCACGCATCTCTTCTTATTGCACGCGTCTCGTTTTATTGCACGCATCTTGTCTTATTGCACGCATCTCGTCTTATTGCACGCATCTCGTCTTATTGCACTCATCTTGTCTTATAGCACGCATCTCGTCTTATTACACGCATCTTGTCTTACTGCATGCATCTCGTCTTATTGCACGCATCTCGTCTTATTGCACGCATCTGGTCTTATTGCACGCATCTCGTGTTATTGCACGCATCTCGTCTTATTGCACGCATCTTGTCTTATTGCACGCATCTCGTCTTATTGCACGCACCTCGTCTACTGCTGGAAATACGCCGTTCCAATATTCATCCAGTCACGAGGAACTTCAGCGGTACGGAACCACTGCTTTCCGCGGACATACTTGATGTCGTCGTCCCACCTGGCGGGTGATCTTCCCATATTCTGTTTTCCTGTCCACGGCCGCCAGTGTGGGACACGATTACTCCAACGTTCGCCAACTCTTCGGTCGACGCACCTAGCCCACTGCCACTTGAGCTTATATCCACCCGGTGTGTGACCAATACCGACTACTACTTTGGTGCGTCGGCGGATTGCCTCTTTATGCACCATATCGGGTAGAGATATTTCCAGTATGGCTCTCTCCATTGCTCGCTGGGCAACTTTCAAGCTTTGGACACAGGGACCGTCAGAGTGCACTTGAAATTTTGCTGAAGGTCAGACCTCAGGAGTACCCCTCATAAAACACGCGCCGTCTGTCTGCCCGTCGTTGACATTTCAATGGTTTGGAAAATAATTTCGCAGCCAAATTTTAAGGCCCATTATATTTGTACACACACCTTTGTCAGATTCTAACTAATCTAATGTGCGGATCAGTTGTGAACTTTGAACCGAGCCTCGATCAGGCTGGGTATTTTGTAGTTAATAAATAATAATACATACATACTTAACGCATAATAATTTGACGTTTGATAAAATTATGCTCTCGAGTGATCCCGAGGTTAGGTAGGCCGTCTCGCGGGGGTGGGGCGGGGCGCGGGTGGGGAGCGCATGCGTGACGTTACGCCTACTTTCTCTTCGCGCGTGTCCTGATGATTGCGGAACACTTCTCCTGTGACTCGAAGCCGGAAAATACTCCAATCAATAAAGCATTTCCACTCGACGTAATTCCTCTGTCGCTGAATCTTTGCAGTGTGATAAAGTAGGGTTTAAAATACACGTTTGACAAATTATCTAGGATTTTTTATGTTTGGAAGTTAGGTATTTATACCTAAAGATGAAAATCGCTTATAACTGCTGGTGAAAAATTGCTCCGTCCGAAATTCCTTCGGTATATGATATTATATATTAATAAGAGTATATATATAACATTATCTATGAAAATTTCGATTTCGAATAGGCAGAAATTTGAAAATACCTATTTTGTATCACAACTTCTTCAGAAAAATTGCTCTGTCAATTTTTATTTTATTATATGTCTTAATTTATTTATATATATCGCTTTAGACAAGTATCTAGGAAATTTTCCTTATCGATCACACCTTTACAGATTTTCGGCAATAATTCGCTGTGAAAAATTGCTCTGTCCAAAATTCTTTCGGAATATGATATTATATATTAATAAGAGTATATATATAACATTATCTAGGAAAATTTCGATTTCGAACAGGCAGAAATTTGAAAATACCTATAAAAATTACTCTGTCAATTTTTATTTTTTTTCATCTCCTAATTTCTTTAAATATATCGCTTTTCATAATTATCTAGGAAATTTTCCTTATGGATCACACCTTTACATATTTTTGGCAATAACCCAAGCACTGTGAAAAATTGCTTCGTCTGTTTTTATTAACTTATTAGACACAGAACATCAAAATATAATATAATTGTATATTATCCAATAAAATTTCTCCATTAAACATGAACTTTCGAGTAGTTTCGAGTATCGCAATATAATAAAACAACGTTTAAAAAGCGCGCGCTCGCACTACACTGAACTCGGGGTGCGGGAGGGCTGCGGGGAGTGGGGAAGAATAAGCCCGCCCGCCCGCGCGCCAGCAGCTCATCGTCCCGCACCGCGACCGACGAGACGACACGCGAGCGTCGTCGATGCTCGCGGCTCGCTATTCCGCCCGCCACCTCTGTCGTCCCACTACAACGCCGCTCCGCCGCGCCGTCCTGCCGCCTATGGAACGAAAATGTAGGGCCTATCTATATAGTATTAGGAACTTTTAAAATTTAACTTTCGTTCTGTAATTTAATTTGTATGACAGTATGTCGAAACAACTTATTAAACATATTTCATGCACGTACAGTCTGTATGTAAATAAAGTGTATACATTTTTGTAAAAAAACGATTTAAAAAATTAAAAACCGCCTTCAAAAATGTATGAAATAAAAAAAAATCGAACCCTAGAGTTGAAGGCGGTCGGTTATTTTTGCTTGCACCGCCTTCAACTCTAGGGTTCGATTTTTTTTATTTCATACATTTTTGAAGGCGGTTTTTATATTTTTTTTAATAGTTTTTTATTTCAGTTTTTTTAGTAATTTTTTGCTATTAATGTACTCGGCGGAATCGCTCGGCTTTTGGCTTCGCGAATCCGCCTCGCTTTCTAAACCGATCTTGATGAAATTGAAATGGGACCACGCGGAAAGCACCAGCTTTCAAATAAAAAAAGAATCATCACAATCGGTTCACTTGGGGACGGAGTCGCGTGTGTCCGCCTGTAAGTATCTACAGGTCGCACTCAGACGACGCGGGGACAGCTCGATTGTTCGAGCACTTGAGTAGAGCGGCAGATGAAGTGCATGTAGTTTCCCTATATACATATATATCCGCGGATATGGTTCTGCTTGGGGATTTTAATGCCCATCACGAGGAGTGGCTGGGCTCCGGGAGAACTGACTTCGAGGGGAGAGCCGCCTACGACTTCGCCCTGACGCATGACTTGCCTCAACTGATAGACCAACCTACCAAAGTGCCAGACATGGACGGTCATGCACCCTCTCTGCTGGATCTTCTGCTGACGACGAACCCTGCTGGATACAAAGTCACAGTGAGCACTCCTCTTGGCTTCTCTGACCACTGTTTAGTGGGGTCCACGGTGCCATTTTTGCCTCCTTAGTCTCGTACTGGAGGAATGCGTCCAATTTGGCACTACGTGTCAGCGGATTGGGACGGGATGCGAGAATACATCACATCCTACCCATGGAGAGAGCTATGCTTCAGTTCGGATGATCTACACCTCGGATGATCTACACCTTGGCTACGGCATTGGCGCATTCCGGCAGAATGCGCCAATGCCGTAGCCGAGGTGGTTCTGGGGGGAATGGAGATGTTCATTCCCAGCGCCCTCGTGCGCCTCGGTGGTAAAAGCCAGGCCTGGTACAGCCGCGACTGTGGTGAAGCTGTCGCAGCTAATGGCGCAGCTTATCGTGCATGGTCGTGCGCTCGTACCAGACGCGATCCTAATGTATCCGAACTGAAGAAAGAATACAACCGCCTCTCCAGATCCTGCAAGAGGGCTATCGTCAGGGCCAAATTCGAGCATATCGGCAGAGTTGGTGATAGGCTGAACCAGCACCCAACTGGGAGCCGTGAGTTTTGGTCTCTCGCCAAATCTGTCGTATCGATTTTCTACCGCTCCTCCCTTCCACCTCTACAGTGTCCTGGGGGCTCACTTGCCCACTCCGCAAATGTAAATGCTCTCTTTGCGTAGAACTCCACCATGGACGATGGGGTGCCATCCCCCCATCCATAACTAGGTGTGAGAACTCCATGCCGGAAGTACAGTTCCGACAACGAACTGTGCGGGCGGAGCTTATCTCCCTAGACACCAGGAAGGCGAGTGGGCCGGATATGATTCCTGCATTGGTGCTGAAACGGTGTGAATTGGTCTCGATATTGCCAAGGCATTCGAATGGGTTTGGCACAAATCGCTTCTGGGCTAGCTTCCGTCGTACGGACTTCCTTCTGGCCTCTGCGACTGGGTCGCCGACTTCCTACATGGGCGTAGCATTCAGGTCCTAGTGGACGGTTGCTCTTCGGACGCCCTGTCAGTGAATGCCGGCGTACCGCAGGGATCTGTGTTGTCTTGTCACCAACACTGTTTCTTCTGCATATCAATGACATGCTGCCACTCGGCAACATAAATTGTTATGCGGATGACAGTACAGCACATGGATCCTATACCAGTGACCCTTCAGTCAGACGGGATGTTGTGGATGAAGAGGCGAAGACTTGTGTCTGATCTCAAACAAACGCTTTGGTCTATTTCCGAATGGGGCCGCTGTACGCAACAGTCGTTCTCACCCCGTGGTGTTAGTGGGTGGACTGTAGTTGGGTGGGGGTGCGACTGTGCACATGCAATATCACGCCGTCACCGCAGCGGTACTCATATTCTGGGTTTGATAGTTTCATAAGGGGTGAAATAGGGTAAATAAGAGACGATTGGGACTTTTACAAGTTTCCCCGAGGCTGGTTTACGCGGCGGCGACGGGTGTTGTCTACTGTTATCTATCAGTCAGTTCAGATCTTATTTTGCGCTTCGTGATAGGATTAGTTTGGCGTAGCGTCTGGATCCGTCTGGCTGACTTCGGAAATTCGCTTAGGTGTCGGGCTCCGTCTGGATGGCGTCGGGGAACGCAGGGCAGTATCGGGCTCCATCGGGATGGCGTCGGGGGACGTTGGGCAGTGTCGGGCTCCTTCCGAGCTGCGTCGGGATTCGTCGGACTGGCTTCGAGGCTCGCTTAGATGTCAGACCGCGTCTGGATGGCGTCGGGGGAACGCAGGGGCAGTGTCGGACTCCTTCTTAGCCGCGTCGGGATTCGTCGGGCTGGTTTCGGAGCTCGCTTAGATGTCGGACTGCGTCTGGATGGCGTCGGGGGAACGCAGGGCAGTGTCGGACTCCTTCTGAGCAGCGTCGGGATTCGTCGGACTGGTTTCAGAGCTCGCTTAGATGTCGGACTGCGTCTGGGTGGCGTCGGGGGAACGCAGGGCAGTGTCGGACTCCTTCTGAGCAGCGCCGGGATTCGTCGGACTAGCTTTGAGGCTTACTTGGATGTCGGGCTCCGTCTGTATTGTGTCGGGGAACCCCAGGGCAGTGTCGGGCTCTTTCTTAGCAGCGTCGGGATTCGTCGGACTAGCTTCCGAGCTCACTTAGATGTCGGACTCCGTCTGAATGGCGTCGTGGGAACGCAGGGCAATGTTGGACTCCTTCTGAGCAGCTTCGGGATTCGTCGGACTAGCTTCCGAGCTCACGTAGATGTCGGACTGCGTCTGGATGGCGTCGGGGGAACACAGGGAAATGTTGGACTCCTTCTGAGCAGCGTCGGGATTCATCGGACTAGCTTCGAGGTGTAGCGCAAAGTGTGTGGTGGTGTGGTACCTCCTACCTGGATGTTGATGTCTCCGCCCGCAGCCGCACCTTCGATAGCTCGGTCCTTCAGGTGGTGGTCGTCGATCGGCACGGAAACGTCCCGGTGTCCGAGGATCTGCTGGGCCCAGCTACGCACACACTTCGGAAACTACACTCACTATACTTATGCCGTATTAGGTCGCAACAAGCCCTGAGAGCCCGCGCCGCGCTCGATCAGGGTGGATTTTATCTTTTCCAGAGCAAAATGTTTGAACAAAACCGCCCGCTCCCGCTTGTATTTTCGGACGTGTCAGATCACAACAGTCCGTCGCCTAGGCAACCGGACTCTTCTCCTTTCCGCCAGGAGGCGCTGTGTGCTTCTTGCATGAAGACCGCTGCAGGTAGAGTCTTGAGGCGAAGAGAATGGAGGAACGTTTTTTTTTATTTTTTTTTATTGAAAGCGCGACATATGGCGCCGAGCCACCCATAAGGTGTCTAACGACGCCCATGGACATTCGGTCGTATGCGGGGGTTGCGAATGCCATGCCGGCCTGACAGGTGCCCATTCACGCCCCTCTTTAAGGACCCGAGACTGTACTTGGGGGGAAATATATGAGCAGGGAGAGCATTCCAGAGTTTACCGGTTCTGTAGAGGAATGATCTGCAGAATCGATTAGTACGCATCCGCGGTAAGTCCAGCGTATAGGGATGCAATCCCTGCCCAGTTCATGTGGTGCGGAGATGGAAAGGGGACGGCGGGATTGCGTTAAACAGCTCGTCCGAGTACTCCCCATGGAATAAGCGATAGAACACACTTAGGGAGCCGACATCCCTACGGTGTTGCAGTGGTTTTAGATCGCGGGACACTGCGGGGTCACCCACTAGTCGCACGGCTCGACGCTGGATCGAGTCCAGAGGCGCAAGCTGGTATTTGGCAGAGCCATCCCACAGGTGCGAGCAGTACTCCAAGCAGGACCTGATCTGCGATTTATACAAAAGCAGCCTTTGGTCCGGCGTGAAGTACCGTCGCACCTTATTGAGTACGCCCAGCTTTTTAGAAGCCAGCTTGGCCTTCCCCTCGATATGGCGACGAAAGTTCAAGTCGTGCGACAGTTCGACTCCGAGGACCCCGAGGTGTTCGCTTAATTTAAGCGACGTGCCTTGGAATGAAGGAGCCGGTGTGAACGCCGCTCTCTTCGCACTTAACGCGCAAACTTGTGTCTTGGAAGCGTTGAACTCGACCAAATTGCTACGGCCCCATTCGGAAATAGAGCCGAGTGTGTGTTCGTGCTCAGACACAAGTCTTCGCCTCTTCTCATCCACAATATCCCGACTGGCTGAAGGGTGACTGGTGTAGGATCCGTGTGCCGTACTGTCATCCGCATAACAATGTATGTTGCCCAGAGACAGCATATCATTGATATGCAGAAGAAACAGCGTGGGTGACAACACAGATCCTTGTGGTACGCCGGGGTTCACTGACATGGCGTCCGACGAGCAACCGTCCACTAGGACCTGAATGCTACGCCCATGTAGGAAGTCGGCGACCCAGTCACAGAGGCCAGAAGGAAGTCCGTAAGCCGGCAATTTGCCCAAGAGCGACTTGTGCCAAAGCCGATCAAATGCCTTGGCAATATCAAGGCCAATTGCCAAGTATTTTTCATTTCATTTTTCATTTATTCATTTCCATCTTAGGTACCATCGGTACACTTGAGTTCGTCACATTTTAGTTTACCAAATTTACAATTGAAACTGTCTGGGTCAAGCCATGGTAAGGGACTAATAATTAGCAATAATATAGGTACATAACTAAAAATTATAAGAATACAGAGAAAAAAAAACTGTTTTGTGCATGAAAGGCAATTAAAACTAGAGCTAAATTAAAATACTTCGCATCAATAGAATTGTTAAAGGTTAAAAATTCAATTATGTCAATATAAAAAAATATAAAATTAAAATAAAATTAAAATAAATTAAAATAAATTAAAATTCAAAATTAAAATAGGTAGCATCAATTCACCATGACCGTCAAGCGATTCCCCCCAAAGGTGAGTGACGTACGCTAGGAGATCACCAGCAGATCGTTTTGGCCGGAAGCCGTATTGCCGATCGCTGATGAGGTCTTTCGTCTCCAGGTACTTCATGAGCTGCGTATTGATAATGCGCTCCATCACCTTACAGAAAAGGGAGGTAATCGCTATAGGTCGGTAGTTTGACGGGTTTGAGCGGTCACCCTTTTTAGGGACCGCTTGCAAAAACGCAGATTTCCAGGCCGCCGGCACACGGCAATTGGAGTAGGAGAGACGGAATAGGCGCGTCAGCACTGGGGCCAGTTCGGGAGCACACCTTTTTAACACCAATGCAGGAATCCTATCCGGCCCACTCGCCTTCCTGACGTCTAGGGAGAGAAGTTCCGCCCGTACAGTCCGTTGTCGAAACTGCACTTCCGACATGGAGTTCTCACACCTAGGTATGGATGGGGGAGTGGCACCCCCATCGTCCAGGTTGGAGTTCCCCGCAAAGAGAGATACCAGTAAGTCGGCTTTCTTCTTTGCGGAGTGGACAAGTGAGCCTCCAGGACACTGCAGAGGTGGAAGAGAGGAGCGGCAGAAATTTGACTCGACATATTTAGCGAGAGACCAGAACTCACGGCTCCCAGTTGGGTGGTGGTTCAGTCTATCGCCGATTCTGCCGATGTGGTCAAATTTGGCCCTGGCAATAACCTTTTTGCAGGATCTGGAGAGGCGGTTGTATTCCTTCTTCAGTTAGGATGCGTTCGGATCACGTCCGGCACGAGCGCGCGACCATGCCCGATAAGCTGCGCATTTAGCTGCGACAGCATCAGCACAGTCGCGGCTGTACCATGGTTGGCTTTTACCACCGAGGTAGACAGAGGCGCTGCGAATAAACATTTCCATTGCCCCCAGAACCACCTCGGCAACGGTATTAGCGCATTGCGACGGATCGCCCGAACTGAAGCAGATCTCTCTCCAAGGGTAGGATGCGAAGTGTTCTCGCATCCCATCCCAATGTGCTGACGCGTAGTGCCAAATTCGACGCGTTCCTCCAGTACGGGACTGAGGAGGCGAAGATGGCACCGTGGACCACACTAAACAATGATCAGAGGAACCCAGCGGGGCTCTCACTGCGACCTTATATGCAGTGGGGTTCGTTGTCAGCAGAAGATCCAGCAGAGAGGGTTCATGACCGTCTATATCTGGCAGCCTGGTGGGCTGGTCTACCAGTTGAGACAGGTCATGCGTCAAGGCGAAGTCGTAGGCGGCTCTCCCCGCAAAGTCAGTTCTCCTGGAGCCTAGCCATGCCTCGTGATGGGCATTGAAGTCTCCAAGAAGAACCAAATCCGCGGTAGGGAACCGCTCTTGGACTTTGTCTGCCGCTCCACTCAGGTACTCAAATAACCGAGCTGAATGTCCGAGAAATAAGACTCACTATAGGCCCCCAAAGGCAAACCAACCACATAAATTGATTCCATTTTTGAAATATACCGTTTGTTTTTATTATAAATGCCAAAAAGAACCACATAAATTGGTTCCACTTTGCGATATACAGTTTGTTTTTATTATATAATGCCAAAAAGAACCAGATATCTTGGCTCTGTTTTGATAAATACTTTTAGCGTACTTCATCAAAAACAAAAAAGTCCATCTCGCTTGGATCTTTTACGCAAAAAAAAAAATCTGACCAGTTAGCTAGTACCAAGTAGCATAATTCTTTTCTGCTGTTGCGATATACCTCAATTGGGCGGACGAATGTGTAGAAACCTATTAGTATATACCAAGTAGCCTGCCTGGGTCTTTTCTGCAAAAAATAGAGGGTTGATTAGCTCTCGATTGGTATATTTAACTCATTTTTAACCAATTTGTGGGTTGGTGCCTTTTGGCATTTATATGGTCAATTTTCTGAAGAAGTTGTGATACAAAATAGGTATTTTCAAATTTCTGCCTATTCGAAATCGAAATTTTCCTAGATAATGTTGTATGTATACTCTTATTAATATATAATATCATATTCCGAAGGAATTTCGGACGGAGCAATTTTTCACAGCGAATTATTGCCGAAAATCTGTAAAGGTGTGATCGATATGGAAAATTTCCTAGATAATTGTCAAAAGCGATATATTTAAATAAATTAAGACATATAAAAAAATTAAAATTGACAGAGCAATTTTTCTGAAGAAGTTGTGATACAAAATAGATATTTTCAAATTTCTGCCTATTCGAAATCGAAATTTTCCTAGATAATGTTAATATATACTCTTATTAATATATAATATCATATACCGAAGGAATTTCGGACGGAGCAATTTTTCATCAGCAGTTATAAGCGATTTTCATTTTTAGGCATTCATTCATTTTAATACCTAACTTCCAAACATCAAAAATCCTAGATAATTTGTCAAACGTATATTTTAAACACTACTCTATCACACTGCAAAGTTTCAGCGACAGAGGAATTAGTCCGAAGAGCCCATACAAGGAATTTCCTCGTTTCCTGGACTAAAAGTCAAAAGAATAGAAGGGGCTTGCTCACTCGTTGAGCTGGTGAAAAAAGACGGGGTCGTGTTATTAACGGGTAATACTTCTGCGCAATCGGCGGTTCTTCTCACCGTACTATTCCTGTTGTACAAAACACAGATTATGCCGGTGATGGAGTACTGCAGTCACATCTGGGGGGGTAGTCCGCATTATCTGCTTGCGTCCTTGGACTCGATACAGCGCCGAGCCATCCGTCTTGTTGGTGACCCGAAACTTACAGATGGTCTGGAGTCTCTGAGTCACAGACGATTTGTGGGTTCGCTTAGTCTGTTTTACAGATACTATCACGGACGCTGCTCTGTGGAACTAGCATCCCTTATTCCCTGCACCCGTCCTATTTCCGCATGACTCGTCGCAGAGAGACTCAGCACCCTTTTGTTGTTGACATTGGGCTTTTGAGAACCCATCGGTTCTCTAAATAGTTTCTTTACCGCACCGCTAAAGTGTGGAACTGTCTTCCGGCGAGTGTATTTCCTGAATCCTTTAACCTGGGTGTCTTCAAGCGTCGTATTAACGGGCTATAGACAGCCCAGCAATAGTCCGCAAATCTGCTGGCATGGCACCTAACTGAGCGTGGTTTCGCGAGGAGAGGTGATTTTGGCTCTGTCGACTGCATCATTGGTCTCTCGGCACAGCCGCCCATGCCGGTTTACATAAAAAAAAAAACAAAAAAAAAACGGGTGCGGCAGGATAAATTTCTTTTTTAAAAATGCGATAAAACGCATTTTATAAAGCAGATATTATTGCGTGAATCGTCTGTCAGGCCGGCATGGCATTCACAACCCCGAGTACGACCGAATGTCGTTAGACACCTTACGGGTGGCTAGGCCCCACATGTCGCGCTTTCTATAAAAAAACGATATGATTTTTAACATGACATCTAAAGTTTGATTTTACATGGTTTTGAAAAATTTTTTTTTTTAATGTATACCAACATGGGTGGCTGTTCCGAGAGACCAATGGTGCAGTCGAAAGAGCTAAAAACACCTCTCCTCGCGAAACCACGCTCAATTAGGTGCCATGCCAGCAGATTTGCGGACTGTTGCTAGGCTGTCTAACCTGTTAATACGACGTTTGAAGACACCCAGGTTAAAGGATACGGAAAACACACTCGCCGGAAGACAGATTATTTCCGGTTGGTGACGCCCCCCATCGTCAATACGCTGGGTAAACCGAATTCTGCCTTCAGGGCCTCTAGAGTCCTTGGGCACAGTCCTTGGGCTGTTGTTGCCGTAAGAAATCGCAAGGGGGCAAATCGGGGGAGTGCTCTGCCAATTTTTGAGTGAACACTTCCCAGGGCGCCTCATCTCCCTGAGGGAACAATTTCGCCCCTGTATAACGTCTCCGTTCCATCATGCTACCTACTTTTCGGGGCAGTCAGGTTCACAACGACGGCAGTCTAGGTTTTTTTTATGGATACTGACACGGTTGGCTACATCACCTACAACATCCGTGATGTCAGCCCATAACACCGGGTGAACTTGGTGCCACGTCAGTGCTTCCCTTCGGTCGTGCCGGCTAGACTGAACTGGACGGAAAACACAAACTATTTATATATAGCCGTTTCGACCGAACTTTAATTCAGTGCGGTGGTACCGACCCAGGCGGGTTGAACCCTACCACCTAGTAATATAAGAAGGGAGTCATATCCCTTAGTCGCCTTTTACGACCTATACGGGGAGAGATGCAGTGGGGCTATTCTTTTGAAGTACCAGCCCCACACGGTACGCCTAAAGTGACCTAAAATCGGTCACGTGGTATGGGAATGTTCCCTTAGGGACGAAGTATATTGTTTGTCTAGCATAGCATAATAGCATTTCTACATGTTTCAATGCTCTGCTCAATTCGATGTGCACCGCTTTGTCGGAGCGACGACGACGTAGAGTCTATCGAGATGTCTGCGGTGGAATTTGAGCAATGCCGCAGATGCGCCTAGAGAGATAATTATTATGAATGCATAATTTTATTATTAGTTTAGATTATTTGTATAATTCGGTAATGGCGGCCAGGTGGGCGGCCTACTAAGCTTTCGGAAATGATACATATTCAACGTACTATATCTGATACTCTACATCAGAGGTTCCCAAACTTTTTTTTCTCGTAGACCACTTTCAAAATCTTACTGGTTCCTGCTATATTCCCAAAACTCGTAAAAAAATGTGAAGATTAGATCTAACTATCGAAATTTGCGTCGCAGCTCAGTTCCAACCCTAAATTCGGAGCGGTAAAGAGAAAAAGAAAAAAATAGTATATTTTCTTGTGTTCTATTTATTAAAATAATATATTACTTACAGACTAAGGCCCACTTGCACCAACACGAGTTTAAAGTTAAGTAGCGAGTTATGGATTTAAACGCGGTTCCCACAGTCAACGGGTGCTAGCTTAAACTGGTTTAGCGAGTTAAACTGGTTTATATATTAAATTTGTGTTGGTGCAAGTGGGCCTTAGTAGAATTAAAATTAAACATTAATGGGAGGGATGTACTTGATGGATTGACAGCAAATTATCAATATTTGGTTTCAGTTTTGTAAGGAATAACTATAGATGCTCTGGAAGATGTTGTGCAATGCTTGTAGAATTGGGAGAAATAGTTGTACTGAATATCTCGCTGAATATCGAATATGCAAGTTCTTACTAGTCAAGCCACAGATCAGAGAAGTATGTTCTGTGAGTCAAGCCAATATTATTGTTCGTTACTATCGAAACCAGATCAATTTTCGTGGAGCCTAACTTACAACTTGTGAACCCCCATTTTTTTTTCGCGCCAACGTAGACCCCCTGGGGGTCCACTTGGACCACTTTGGGAATCTATGCTCTACACAATATGTTCTTTTTACACGACTGCGCGAGAAGCAAAAGGGAGGGTTATATTTTTAGGGTTCCGTATACATACGGAAGCCTATTACTAAGCTTACATCGCCTGTCTGTCTGTCCTTGCGTCCGAGTGGTGTACCTATAATTTGAACCGTAATAGGTAGCGGGTTGAAATTTTCACCGAATATTGTGTTATTATGGCGGTGGTGCCAACAAATAATAAAACAAGCCGAAAGTAAGATGTTAAGGGGGGTCCCCATACAAGAAACGTGCTAATAATAGATTAGTCACGCTACTGAATAATATACGGCGCTACAGGCTTTTATATTTTGCATTATAGAAAGACAAAATATAGACGAATATGGTTTTTTGACAGGTAATCGTATAATGGATCTACGGAATCCTCCATGCGCGAGTAAAACTCGCACTTGGACGATTTTTATTAAACTTAACTGAAAATTATCTTAACTTATCTTTAAAAATTATCTTAACTTAAAATTAAATTAACTGAAAATAGCATTTGAAGCGCCCCAGCAGGAGGTCATGGATTGGGGGCGCATGGCATGAGAATGACCGGTTTTGGGGGTTAACAAAAACTCCAAAATCCGTTCCATCGTTTCGTACTTTGAGGAAGACGTAAACAGGAACAACATTTAGCGGCGGGTGGCCGAGTGGTTTGGGCATCGGCTTCTCATGCGAGAGGTCCGTGGTTGGAATCCCGTCGGCGTGTACCAATGAGTTTTTTCTGACGAAAAAATTTACGTGCTAAATACACCTGCTGCTTCACCGTTAGGAACCGGTGTAAAACTGTAGGTCCCTTCCCTTGCCCCTTACTAGGTGGTAGGCTCAAATTGTAGCCGACTGGGTTGGCACCACCGTACTGGATGTCAGATGGCCGCATAGCAGCCTCGGCTGTGTTCTCCTCTAGTCCAGTATAGCCAGCAATCCAGGGAAGTCTCCGGTATGGCACCTACCTTCTCGGAGGTGATATTGGCTGGTCGGAGCATGCGCTTTAGCCCCTCCAACTCAGCCACCCATACCGGATTACATAAAAAAAAAACAACACGAGAGGTTCTCTAGTTGCCTAGTTTATAGCCGCACCGTTGCTCGTCCGGAACTGTAGGTACTCTCTACGAACGAAGGCCGCTGTGTGCATACAATGTATCGGATAATAAACAGCAGGATTTTAAATGGCGGACCGTTTATCTACCATCAAAGTTTACGCGCCGAGCGCCGCCGAGCCAAACGTATATCGAAGCGCGCAGTTTAAGAGTGTCGTAAATGCTCATTGAGAGGTTTTAAATAAATACTTATTACAGCTTGAAAACTGCGGAACTGTTAGGTTAGGCACTGAGCCGCTGCACTGCTCTGCTGCAACACACGAGTAATTGTCTAGAATCTGACGATGTGGGGCCGTACCTGTACCGTGTGGGGCCGGTACTGTAAAAGAATAGCCCCACTGCATCTCTCCCCGTGTATCTCGTAAAAGGCGACTAAGGGATATGACTCCCTTCTTATATCACTAGGTGGTAGGGTTTAACCCGCCCGGGTTGGTACCACCGCACTGAATGAAAGGTCGGTCGAAACGACTATGTAAATAGTTTGTGTTTTCCGTCCAGTTCAGTGTAGCCGGCACGACCGAAGGGAAGCACTGACGTGGCACCTATTTCACCAAGGTGTTATGGGCTGACGTCACGGATGTAGTAAGTTATGCAGCCAAAAAGGCAGTTTCCATAAAAATAAAAAAAAATAAAAAAATTGCCGTGTGTTCTCCTCTAGTTCAGTGTAGCCAACAAGCCAAAGGGAGCGTCCCTTTCGGAGCGTCCGGTGTGACAACTTCTCGTATGTTATTTTGGCTGGTCTGAGCATGCGGTCTGGCCTCTTTGTAGCACGGGGAAGTGTTGCCAAATTGTCAAAACAAGCAAAATTTGCGAATTATTGTATAATATATGAAAATGTATGACTGCGCCTTGTAGGAAACCAGATTCCTCGAAACGCTCTGCAGTACCTAACCTTGCCAAACTCTACCAAGAACAGAAGGACTTGAAGTGGCTTGACGATTTCATTGAACTTTCGTTACGATGAGCCGCGATACGTATTCTTTATATGAACACCAATTTATATAAATTAGGCACAATAGGCGAGCTTAATGCCGTGAGGCATTCTGTTCCTATAAAAGTGGAGGTCCCTTCCCTTGCCCCTTACTAGGTGGTAGGCCCAAATTGTAGCCTACTGGGTTTATACCACCGTAATGGTGTAAGATGGCCGCGGTTGTGTTCTCCACTTATGGCACCTACCTTCTCGTAGGTGATATTGGCTGGTCGGAGCATGCTCTTTGGCCCCTCCGACTCAGCCACCCATACCGCATTACATGAAAAAAAAATCAAGCAAACCTTTGGGATGTAGGAGAAGTACATGCAGGCGAACAAGAATAGTTTGTGGCAATGTAAAGCATTTGGGATAAACCTACAAACGAATACTACATAAAAGTCGTCTGGTTCCAGTATGCCTCCGCTGACGGTTATGCTTATGACGTAACAGCTATCGGTACCGTCGACAAAAAAGTCGGATAGACGAATGCTCCCGCCACCAGGTGTTAAACTGAACTGTCGTTACTTCGTATTTCAGGCATAGAATTAATATGTACTACCATGTAATAATAATTCTACGTAATTAAGTGACATGACTAGTGAAGCTAGCGCACACGTCATAGTCATATTACTATTCCTTTTTTTACTCGTATTGGCATTTGAACACAACAAATGTTATTAATAAAACAAATAACAAACAAACAAAAACCAATATTCGTACACGCGCGAGGGGTAGGTAGCTCAATTACACATATAATACGGATGTGGCTACGCGGTGTTATATTCTTTGGCTACGCGACAGCGATACTAACGCTACTGAGCTAGGCGTCAGCGGGTGTGGCGTGAGGCGCGATGTGCGGAAGCGCGGGCTGAGGTAGCGGCAAACAAGCAATAGACAAGTAATACACATATATTACTTAAGATGTACTTAAGGTTACTTAAGGTACTTTAGGTGATATAGTAGGTAAAAGGGATGTATGTGTAATCAGATTCTGATCACGTTCCCATTTCCCATACCAATTTTTTTTTACGATATAAAAAACGTACTAGTTAAGGTGAAATACGCGCACTTCACATATTAAATTTGAGGAGTGAGTAGGTTTTTTTTTTTTATGGAAACTGACACGGTTGGCTACATCACCTACAACGTCCGTGATGTCAGCCCACAACACCGGGTGAACTAGGTGCCATGTCAGTGCTTCCCCCTTTGATCGTGCCGGCTACACTGAACTGGTCGGAAAACACAAACTATTTACATAGCCGTTTAGTTAGACCGACGTTTCACTCAGTGCGGTGGTACCAACCCGGGCGGGTTAAACCCTACCACCAAGTAAGATTAGGAGGGAAGGGACCTACAGTTTTACGAGGAATCCGAACCTCGGTCAGCCTCCAACGGTCAGCGGTCACCCATCCAAGTACTGACCGCACCCAGCGTTGCTTAACATTCAATAGCGACAGTTGACTGTCTGCACCACTGAGCTATCGAGGCTGACCAAAGGTCTTTTTTTTATATCGTAAAAAAAATTGTATGGGAACGTGATCAGTATCTGATACACATACCTACACCCCTTAGCGTAAAATTACCTACTAATGAAAGACCTTATATATGTATACAATAATCTTTTTCTTTTACAGTAAGCGCGACATGTGCCGCCGAGCCACCCATAAGGTGTCTAGCAACGCCCATGGACATTCGGTCGCATGCGGGGGCTGCGAATGTCATGCCGGCCTGTCAGGTGCCCATTCACGCCTCTCCGGTACCATACCGGTTCTGTGGAGGAAGGATCTGCAGAACCGATTGATACGCATCCGCTGTAAGTCCTCGTATAGGGATGCGGACAGCGGAATCGCGTAACAGCTCCTCCGGAGCCTTACATATTATGTACATTAATCATTGGTTAATCAGTACTGAATTAATATAGAACCGTTCATCGAATTGAATATTAAAGTAGGCAGAGAAATCGCGTCCATTAGTGAGGTGAGGGCTTCTAACGCATTTAAAAATAATTACGAATATAAAGGCGAATGAAAATTTCGCTTGTGCTGCTGCTGATTCAAAAACGTATCTAGAGCGGAAATGTTCCCGTTACAAGAAATCGATTCTGGGAATGATCTATCAGTAGTCATCACGTAGTCATTCACCTCTGGATAGTTTTTTAAAATAATCAGGATTTTTGTCAGCTCAGTGGTGTGGTCGGTCGACTGTTTGCTAAGCAACCCTGAGTGCGGTAAGTGGATGGATGGCTGACCGCTCGCCCGTCGGAGGCTGACCGTGGTTCGGATTCCACGTTAAACTGTAGGTCCCTTCCCTTCTTACTTTACTAGGTGGTAGGGTTCATCCCGGCCGGGTTGGTACCACCGCACTGAGCGAAACCTCGGTCGAAACGGCTATGTAAATAGGTCGTGTTTTCCGTTCAGTTCAGTGTAGCCGACATGAAATTAAGGGAAGCACTGACATGGCACCTAGTTCACCCGGTGTTATGGACTGACATCACGGATGTTGTATTGTAGGTGATGTAGCCAACGTGTCAGTTTCCATAAAAAAAAATACTAACCACGGTCAGCCTGCAACGGTCGAACGGTCATCCCAGCACGTACTTACATGTATTATTAATAAGACGTATTCTTATCATTATTTTATCTCCAATTCTCACGCTCAACTCTTTTGCTACTTACTACCTACTTACATTCCACTATACACGGTGTTGCAACCCCAACCATAAAACCCGAAAGGGGGTGATTCTGTACGTGAAATAGAACAACTTTTGTTCTACGACTTTTTAATTTGAAGAAAAACAAATATTTTTTCTCCATACATTTTGATAATAGGTATTTAAAATTTGTATGGAAAAAATAATTATTTTTATGTTTCAAAAACAACAATTTCGCCACAGAAGTTGTTTAGTTTCACATATAGAATAACCCCCTTATGTCAGTTAAAAATATTACGGGGGCAACTGCAACACCGTGTATACATTAATCGAATCTCAAACATCCAAAGGTTGTCTGTAAGAAATCTCGGTAAGGGGTAAGTTCGCCTTTGCAACTTATGTAAATTCTAATGTACGTTCGTTTTTTTTTAGGTTTTTATTTCATATATTTCTGAAGGCGGTTTTTATATTTTTATTTTAAATAGTTTTTTAGTTTTACTTTTTTTAGGAAGTCGGTTTTATGTTTTTTTAAACTTTTTTTTTTCTATCTATCTATCCATCCACGGCCGATAGATCGCACCATACCACCGAGCTAGCGAGGCTGACGTAAATTCATAGTAGTTACCTATTCCCTAATAATAACCAGCGTGGTTCCCACTGCCTCACACATCAGACATCACATCACTCTGACTAATTGATAAATCAAGCTCCAACTATTACGAAATCAATAAGTAGGGCATAAATCAGCTTAGATCCCGCCCTGCCCCACCCCGCCCGCGCCCCGCTCTGCGACACCAAGAAGAAATCACTATAAAACGCGATCATTATCGATCCAACTAGTATTTTATAGTTTCCGTGAGTTGGTCCACGCGTGGCGGGCGCGCGCGGTCGTCGACCTCACGTGAATCCACCCCGATTTCAAGTAGCTCTACCTCGCTCACGCACGCGGCGCGAACAATGTCACCAGCGTGCCGTCTCGCTCGCACGGTCCATTCTCACGTCGCCCGCGCATCTAGCCAGTCAAACGCTTCTATCCTTTTCTACGTTCGTAGAGAGCGGAACATTTTGAGATGAATCTACGTGGTCGCTGGTCGCTCACTGCATGAGGAGAAATAATCAGCAAATGAGTTGAGCTCAGCAAACTGGCTTCATAAATTAAGTCCGTGT
The DNA here is from genome assembly GCA_946902875.1 of Nematopogon swammerdamellus. Lineage (NCBI taxonomy): Eukaryota > Metazoa > Arthropoda > Insecta > Lepidoptera > Adelidae > Nematopogon > Nematopogon swammerdamellus. The sequence continues at coordinate 24,682,684 of OX336336.1, forward strand.
GTACCGCGTGGGGCCGGTACTTTAAAAGTATAGCCCCACTGCATCTCTCCCCGTGTATGTCGTAAAAGGTGACCAAGGGATATGACTCCCTTCTTATATTACTAGGTGGTAGGGTTTAACCCGCCCGGGTTGGTATCACCGCACTGAATGAAAGGTCGGTCGAAACGGCTATGTAAATAGTTTGTGTTTTCCGCCCAGTTCAGTGTAGCCGGCACGACCGAAGGGAAGCACTGACGTGGCACCAAGTTCATCCGGTGTTATGGGCTGACATCACGGATGTTGTAGGTGACGTAGCCAACCGGGTCAGTTTCCAGAAAAAAAAAGTCTTGTTTATTAACTAAATTCAACTAATTACACAGGAGCAATAACAATTAAACAGGAGCTCACGTCTGTTATCTCGACTGCGGACGACGACAGACTGGTGAGCCAGCGCGCGACGCACGAATGGAACAAGTATGTTTTTACTTATATTGATTGTGTTACGCTAGCGTGGATTCCGTCCGACGTCCCTACCTCTTATAATGTTCTTGGTACCTACATAGGTAGTATTACTGAATTCACTTCTTCGCAAGACCTTTTCATCGGTGTATTATTTATGAAACTAAAATGCTTGTATCAATTAAATCACTAAATGCTTGTAAAAATTATTATGAAAAAGAAGCCCTGCGAAGCTTCTTACCGGTTCTTCTTCGTGGGTGTAATCGAATCGGATAGAACAAATTGTAACAAATTTGAGTACAGTCATGCTGTCTAATGAATGCTTAATAAACAATATACAACAATATACAACAAAACATGTTAAACAATATTTTTATTTTTAACTTAGTTTTAGCGGCCCCTATTAATTCAAGTTGAGGACCCTCGACATTATTTACAGATGTTTCGTGACCTCCCGGGAATCTATAAACTATCCAGGTTTCAAGAAGATAGCTCCAACCATTTACGAGCTACAGGCTGTGACGGACGGACGGACGTATGCCTGTGTCATGTCATGTCTCTATTCAAACGTTTGTTTGAATAACTTTTGTTTTATTTTAGTTGTTCGAGTACACAATCACCGACCGACTTTGACCGCATTTGCGACCTTGTAAATCTTTCGGTTTTCGGTTCCGCGGCTTTCTGCCGAAAGATTGGTTTCTGCCGAAGCTTCGGTTTCGGTTTCGGCCGAAAGTAAAAAAAGAACTTTCGGTCGGTCACTAATTTGTTCAAACCGTGTTCGAATAACGCTTCTTTTATTTGATTTGATTTGAAAAAAAAAATGACAGTCATGCCCGAATTCGGCGGATACGAACCCTGGAAATTCGATCTCACACCGCCCCGCGCCGCCCGCCCATCACAGTTTAGAGACATAAAATCTAGGGCGCACGGTAGCATCTCGCGACCGCGCGTTGCCTGCGCGCCCGCGAGGCAGGCACCCTCTCTTTCTCTCTCTCACAGCCGTGAAAATGTAGGAGAAAAGGAATACACGTTTTTTTTCTCCCATTTGCTCGGCACCGCGGCTGGTCTTTTTGTAAATTTTCGACGCCTGCGGCGGCGCGGCGGCGGCGCGGCGGCGATGCGCAGACGCAATACGAATTCACCGCTACACCCACCAGCAGCAACTACTCTCGTGCCCGGATATAATTTGACCAAGCCAGCACCTTGGATGTGTACCTACAGAAAATGTTTTTTTACATACATACATAACACACGCTGTATCTCGACAATCAGGGTAAGCAGAGTAATCGGTGTTGTGCTTTATAGTCCTTATGGACTCTGGCAAATTACAGCACAACACCGACCACCACGTTTAGCACAGTATACGGACAAGACACTATCAATCAAGCAGCAAGCAAGGCACGAAGAACCCACCTCCTGTATCGACTAGGTGGAAGGACTGCATGTCTCGCCGTGCATGTCGTAAAATGTTTTTTATGGAGCTTATTCGAGGATGTCAGCCTCGGTAGCTCAGTGGTGCGGTTGGTCGACCGTTGTTAAGCACACCTTGGCGCGGTCAGTACTTGGATGGATGACCCCTCGACCGTTGGAGGCTGACCGTGGTTCGGATTCCACGTAAAACTGTAGGTCCCTTCCCTTCTTACCTGACTAAGTAAGTGGTAGGGTTTATCCCGTCTGGGTTAGTACCACCGGACTGAATGGAACGTCGGTCGAAACGGCTATGTAAATTGTTCGTGTTTTCCGTCCAGTTCTAGCCGACATGAAATGAAGGGAAGCACTAACATGGCACCTAGTTCACCCGGTGTTATGGGCTGACATCGCTGATGTTGTAGGTGATGTAGCCAACCAGTCAAGTTTCCATAAAAAAAAATGGAACCTAACACATTTGACTACACCACCTACTTAATACGTTCGTGATGTTAGCCGATCACACCTTGGTGATCTAGGTGCCATGTCTAGCGCTTTCGCTTTGATCGTGCGTACTTTGCTAAACGTGGCGGTCGGTATTGTGCTGTAATTTACAAGAGTATTTTTTTTTATTGAAAGCACGACATAATGGCGCCGTGCACCCATAAGATGTCTAACGACGCCCATGGACATTCCGTCGTATGCGGGGGTTGCGAATGTCATGCCGGCCTGACAGGTGTCCATTCACTCTTGTAGGACCCGAGACTGTACTTGACGGCACAACACGCGATTAGGGAACCTTCCCATACCACGTGACCGATTTAGACGGAAAGGTTTATCAAAATACCACGCTGGGTCACAGGGCGGGGTTCATCTTGTCACGTGGTATTTCAAAATTACCAATTACAAAAATTAACATACATACATACATACAACATTATAACACCCCTCCGTTTTTTGCGTCGGGTATTAAATGCAGTAAGTTTTGAAATACCACGTGAAAATTGGGTTAGCCAAAAGTGGCCTAAAATCGGTCACGTGGTATGACAACGTTCCCTTACTCTGCTTGACCCGATTGTCGGGATCAGGGTTGTTGCGAACATCAGCATCAACATCCGCGGAACTTCAGCATCATTTTCAACATCAGCATCGCATCAGCATCCATTCGCATCTCGGAACAGACTCGAAGCCGGAAAAGCAGCAAATACAGTTCCAAATAGTTCCAAAGTTCCATCCAATACTATAATAATTTAATTGCTAAGATAATAATTACTAAACTGGTACTGGTATCAGATTGATTATTTTTTTTATTAAATGTCACAAATTTATTAAAACACAATATTTTATTTCAATACCAACCAAAACTTTGGATATAAATTTATAATATTCATAAGTTCAGTATTGCTCCCTTTTTGACGTGATGACGTCACGTCTTATAAATTGATGAACACCGGCTGCACGCACGAAAAAGTGTCACGTTCCATCTGAGCCTGTGTGCAAGCGAGAGCGCGTAACAAGCGATAGAGAGGCACAATCGGTATTGTTATAAATCCACAATGATTCAATGAAAATCGTGTTTTCCTTCGATAGCAATATTTTATTTGTCCTAGACTTTCAAGTGACATATGCCAGATTTTAAATTTTTCTTTCCTGTTCCATTTGGTCGGCTACAATCTCCTCCTCGTTCTCTGGTGGATGCCGACTGGTGGGTAGTGTCTCCGCCTGCTCTCTTCCACTTAGAAGCAGTACAATGCGGGATGCTGGGCGGCGCATTGTACCTCCTCTTGTGGCGACGTCGACAATGCGCACTCGTCCATCTTTGCCTGGTACAATAGCAGAGATCCTGCCCCGAGCCCATGTGTTTCTAGGAACCGTTGAATCTGCAATCAGAACAATGTCGCCCACAGAGAGCTTATTTTGGCTACCTTGTGTCCATTTTGTGCGTCCGTGTAGCGACGGTAAAAATTCTCGAATCCATCGTGCCCAGAACATGTCAGCGAGCCTTTGTGCGATGCGCCACCGTTTTCTTAGCTGCAGGTCTTCGTCGGTAAATGTTCCTGGCGTCTGCAGAGAGCTGGCCGAACCCAGAAGAAAATGATTTGGAGTCAAGGCCTCCTCCTCGTTTGGGTCTAAGTTTACATGGGTAAGCGGCCGGCTGTTCACAATGTTCTCCGCTTCGGTGAGTAAGGTTAGGAGAACCTCTTCGCTGGGAGCTCTGGAATTCAAGGTGGCGTATAGTGCCACCTTTATAGACCGAACTAATCTTTCCCATACACCACCCATATGCGCCGCGTCCGGAGGGTTGAAGCGCCAGTCGATTCCCCTTTCGGTAGTATATTCTTGGAGCCTGTCATTTTGCACCATATCCTGGAGAGCTTTGCGTAGTTCTTTGTCCGCTCCTCGCAGATTTGTCCCATTATCCGAATACATTTGCACCGGATTCCCTCGACGAGCTGCCATTCGTCTTATTGCAAGGATCGCGGAATCGGTAGTCAGGGATGCAGCTAATTCTATGTGGACTGCTCTAATGCTTAGACAAGTAAAGAGAACTCCCCATCTTTTCTCGTGTCTTCGGCCAATGGTCACATTCATGGGGCCGAAAAGGTCTACTCCACAGTAGCTGAACGGTCTACAGTGGTGTTCGAGACGTGCCGGTGGAAGTCTAGCCATGAGAGGTTGTTCACTGTGAAGTCTTCTTGCTCTGCAGATGACGCATTTGGTTACAATGGAGCGTGCAGTTACCCGCAGTCGGAGTATAAGGAGAGAGAGATATCTTTGCTTCAACTCGTTCAGCAGTGTCTCAAAACTGTGATGCCCTAGCTGCTTGTGTTTATCATTAATTATGAGTCGGGCTACATGGTGACGTCCGTCAACAATTACTGGTTTCTTCATTGCATGTGGCACATCTTTCACTGCTTCAATCCTACTATCAACAACAAGTAATCCATCTTTGTCGAACATAGGTCTAAATTGTCTCAATTTACTCGTTGGTCTTATTTCTTGGCACTTTTCCAAAACTTCTATCTCCTCAGGGAAAGAATCTCTTTGTATTTGTTTTAAAATTAGTCGTTCAGCACGTCCCATTTGATCTGCCGTCAAGTGTGTATTTCGTTTTCTGCACTTGTCGATAAAACATAGTGCCATTGCAACTGTTCTGAGTAAACGGCGCCAATTGGAAAATCTACTCATATCCATCAGAGGGGTCCGTTCGATGACTGCCAATACGATCTCATGAAATTCTGTTGTAGTCTGTTCTGCGTTTGGTTCGAGGTTTGGCCATTGATCTTCAGGAAGCCGCAGAAAGTCGGGGCCTTCTATCCATTTTGACTTGTTAAAAATACTACTCCTTGTAGCTTCATCGGCCACATTTATCCGTCCTGGCAACCATTTCCACTCGCTTGCTTTAGTTATTTCTTCTATTCCTGCTAGTCGATGTAAAACAAATGGCTCATTTTGACGTGGGCTCTTCTGTATCCAATGCCAGACGGTTTTCGAGTCAGTCCAGAAGTAACGTTTCTCTATTTTAAAGTCGATCTCCTTTTCTACGGTAGAACCGAGCCTGGCGCCCATCAGTGCAGCTTGTAGCTCCAGCCGGGGAATTGTGGTTAGCTTTAGTGGTGCTACACGACTTTTTGCCGCTACGAAAGCAACTTCTCGTCCTCTTTTTAAGTAAGAAACTGCTGTATAGGCCTGCTCAGATGCGTCGACAAATACGTGAAGCTGAAAACTATCTTCTGTTTTGCTGAAGCCGTAACATCGAGGGATAGAAAAATTTTTACAGGCTTTAATTTCATTCAACCAGCTGAACCAGACGTTAGATTGTTCGTCAGGTATTGTCTCGTCCCATGTCAAACCAGTGCGCCAAACCTCTTGCAACAGAATCTTTCCACGTACCAAAATCGGTGATAGCAGTCCAAGGGGGTCAAATATTGTCATGATCACCTTGAGCATCTCTCGCTTTGTTGGACTACGACGGCATTCGGCCACTTCAGCATTAACCTTCTTAAGACTTAAGTCAAAACCCAGTGTATCATTCGATGTCTTCCAATGTAGGCCCAATGTACGTTCAATTTCATTAGTCTTGTTTAGAATGCTCACTGCATTGTTTTCTAGTTCGTTCTTTGGAAGAATGCTGGGTTTGTTGGATGCCCATCCTCGTATCTCAAATCCACCAACTTTATGTATCATGATTACGTCTTCCATTATCGTCTTCATATCCTCCTCAGTGTCAGCGCTGTCTAAATAATCATCGACGTAGTGTCGCCTTTTTATAGCCATTACAGCTCGAGGGTGTGTCGAAGCGAATTCATCAGCATTTCGACGTAGAATATAGGTAGCAGTGCACGGAGATGAAGTTGCGCCAAAAGTCATTGATGACATCTGGTAAATACGAGGTGGTTTATTACTATCCATTTCTCTCCATAGAAAGGATTGAGCCTTTCGATCCTCTTCATCTATCTTCACCTGAAGAAACATTTCCTTTATATCTCCCGTGACTGCGACAGCCTTTTCTCTGAATCTGAAAATAATACCTAAAAGAGAATTTAGCAAATCGGGACCAGATAGCAGTTGTGTGTTAAGGGAGATGCCTTTTGTTTCTGATTTTGCATCGAATACTAGGCGTAGCTTTTGAGGCTTGTTCGGATTTCGGACCCCAAAGTGAGGAAGAAACCAAACTCGTTCTCCTGTTATCGGCTCTTCAATCTCTTCCGCATAATCACTTTTCAGAAAATTGTTCATCTGCTTTGTATAGTCGGCAGCAAAACTGGAATCCGTTTTCATTTTTCTCTCTATAGTTTTCAATCTTTGTTCTGCATTCCGTCTATTATTGGGAAGCTTCACGTCATCAGAACGCCATAAAAGGCCAGTTTTCCATCTATTGCCGATCCTCTTGCTTTTGGTATCGAGTATCTCGATAGCTCGTTTGTCCTCTGGTGACATCCTTTCTACACGTTGAATGCCGATACTTTCCAGGTTAAAATAATCTTTAACCATTTCATTTAGTTTCTCATCGTCTTGGTCCCGAATATGAAGTATGAATTCTGGCATGCCTTTCGTCGTCGATGAAGTAAATCCATGTAGCACCCACCCTAAAAGTGTCTTAGAGGCAACAGGTTCATTTTTCTTTCCTTCTTTGAGTTCTCTAGTTACAATCAAGTCCCAATAGTCTTGACCGATCAGAATTGTCGGTCGTCCCTTGAATGCCTCGAGAGGTATGTCCTTTAGGTGTGAAAAACGAGAAATGAATTCTTCTTCTACGGTGTGCAAGGGCATGTTGAGCTTATCAACTGTACGTACATTATCGAGACGGTATGTTCCTTCCGCTGATCGAATGTTAAAGGAAACCTTGCCCGCCTTTGCCTTTGTTCCTTGTCCAATAGCGCCTTGCAGTTCTAAAGTGGTAACAGGCCCAATAACTCCAATCTCCTTTGCAATCTTATTTTCTATAAGCGTGACAGAAGAACCTTCGTCAAATAATCCATATGTACTGACAATTCCACTCGGGCCTTCTAGCTCTAAAGGCAATACCTTCAGGAAAACCATTTTCTTCTTTTTATCGTGTAAGTTAGCAGTAATTTCTTTATCGCATTCATTTGCTGTTTCTTTATCGCATTCACTTGCTGTATTTGTGGTCTTCCCCCAGTCCTCACGATGCAATAGAGTGTGGTGTCTGGCCTTGCATGATGTGCATCTCTTCTTGTACTTGCAACGATCCCGTTGGTGCTTAGCTAGCAGACATTGAAAGCAAAGTCGCTGCTCACAAACCCAATCCCATCTCTTGTTAACTTCCATCTTCGTGAATATGGGACACTTCTGAACCGTGTGATCTTCAGACTTGCAGTAAGTGCATTTCAACTTATTTGACGTATCAGAAACTACGTTAACATGAGTTGATGTCTCATCACTCGTGAGCTCATCATCAGAAGTGGAGCCTTCTGCAGTTGTCAGTAGTACAGGTCGCTTTATTATATTTTGAGGCTTAAACGTTTTCTGTGGCAATTCTATTACTCCAGCGTTGCATGCTCGTTCAGCTTCTGCCATAAGATAGCTCGCAAGTGCAGGTAGTCGGGGCTGGTCGTAGTCTAAATTCGCAGAGTAATCGAGCCACCGATAAATTAATACCTCTGTCAGTTTACTGATCACCTCAGAAACAAGCTCTGGACTGTGTAAATATCCGACATGTTTAACTGTCTCTATAGCTGCCACACAGTTTGACACCTTTGTCGCTAGTACTACTAGTTCTGATCGGGCACCCGTAAGTTTCGGAGTCTTCTTCATTTCCCCAATAATCTTATTTAAGACCAGTTCAGGTCGACCAAATCTTAGCTCAAGAATCTTGATGATCTGTTCAGCCGATGTAGCAGTAATCAGCTGTGCGGCAACTGCATCCCACGCATCACCTTGGAGACTTTTCTGTAGGCGGGCTACATTTTCCTCTTCCGTATATTGCCCAATTTTGGTCGATGTTACGTAGGCATTTTTAAATCGAAGCCAATCGAGTGAATCTCCAGAAAAGGTAGGTAAATCTTTGGCAGATAATCTTCCGAGTAATTTTTCTCCAACAGCTGGCTTAGATCCACACGAAACGTTGACAGCATTGGTAATCGCCTTTGTCAATTCTGCCATGCAGTCGCTTCTAGATATCTTTCGGCCTCTCGGTTCATCGTCATTCTGCTGGTCTGGTCCATCAAGCATAGCCATCGTCTGAGTGGCAGGTTTGACCGGTAATGTTACCGGTGTTTTCATCTGAAAAGGTTTTGGCAACGGAGTAGTTGGATTACAGCAAGAATTTCGTGCAGATTGTTCGAGCCAGCTTGTCACGCTGGCTTGAGCTGACATCTCGTTGGCCTCGATATCGAGCATAGCTAATTCTTCTGCAAGCTGTGCTTCTATTAATGCATTCTCCGCTGCCATGCGTCTTTCCTCTAACCTGTTCTCTCTCTCAATCCGAGCAGCTTCCTGTTCTGCTTTTTGCCGTGCCGCTCGGGCTTCAAGCAAATGTCTTCTAGAAACGACGCTAGTGCGGGACATGGTACTATGTGATGATCGGAGAGACAAATTTGTTACACTTTCAGTATTGTCAGATACTGGAGCAAGTACCTTACTCTGACTTGAAGAATATATTTGAGGCGTCCCATACCTGACCCCGGTATCGCTTCTCGAGTCGCGAAACCGTTGCATGGACTCCTCTACGTGATCATCAATACGTGCAGAAAGTCCTGGGTTTGTCATTGGTCCTGACTTATCCGCCTCATGTTGCCTTGCGGCAACCCTCTTGCTCTTCCGAATACCGAAACGTGTCTGTAAGCTCATGGTCCGGCGAAGAAGGTACCAAACATTGTTATAAATCCACAATGATTCAATGAAAATCGTGTTTTCCTTCGATAGCAATATTTTATTTGTCCTAGACTTTCAAGTGACATATGCCAGATTTTAAATTTTTCTTTTCTGTTCCATTTGGTCGGCTACAGGTATAGTCAAAGTTACCATGGAAACGTCTTAAGATGTAAAACTGTCAAGATCAGACAACAGAAGTTTATTGATTGCCAGTCACAAGATGATTAATCTTTCCACTGGAAATAGAATTACTGATCTTTTGCTCTATGTACTACGATTATTCCACGTCATCACGTAAAACTATCGTCCGTAAACCGCCTTTACAGACAACCATTTTTTTTTAAAGAAAATAATTAAAATCAGCCTCAGTATCACCATCCGCTGATGTCAATGATAAAATATCAGCATCAGCATCAGCTGATGTGAAAAAATGTGCATAGCAATAACCCTGGTCGGGACGGGATGCAGAGTGCGGTATGTATGTATGTAGAAAAAACCCGACTATAGAAAGCTGTCTAGTAAGGATTCATGTGTAGCGGTTCGGATGTTGCGGTTTGTCTTGTCTATCGCGCGCATAAGGCTTTCTATCTAATTGGATGATTATATTATTTATAATTGTGGCTCTATCATCGGTATGTCTGTGGCCGATTGTAAAAAGCGTTTTACAATGTGAGTACCTGCTAGCTAGGCCAACGAGGCCGCACTGTATAAGAATCTTTACAAGGTTGAGCTTTACGAAGTGCCGAAAGTACCTAATTGGACTATGGTTAGGTTATAGCTACTTAGAAATGTTTAATAACTTATTAGAAATTAGCATTTCTATTGTATAGCCTCACTGCATCTCTCCCCCCTGCATGTCGTAAAAGGCGACTAAGCGATCAGCCTCGGTAGTTCAGTGTTGTGGTCGGTTGACTGTATGTCGTGATCATATTATGCATACCTGGACGCGGTCAGTACTTGACCTCTCGACCATTTGGAGGCTGACCGTGGTTCGCATTCCGCGTAAAACTGTAGGTCCCACCTTTCCCTTCTTACCTTACTAGGACTAGCTTTAACCCGCCCGGGATGATACCACCACCGCACTGAAAGAAGGTCGGTTGAATTTTTTTTTATTAAAATAAAATAGTCACAGGTTATTAGTGTATTTTTCAAATGATCCCTGTTTACCAAAATCGGATTCCCTGAGCTATGGGAAACAGGGTCGCTCATCCGGCGGTTCACATTGTTTCAATATTAATTTTGTGTGTGTGTTTTTATATGGAAACTGACACGGTTGGCTACATCACCTACAACATCTGTGATGTCAGCCGATAACACCGGGTGAACTTGCTGCCAAGTCAGTGCTTCCCTTCGGTCGTGCCGGCTGCACTGAACTGGACGGAAAACACAAACTATTTACATAGCCGTTTCGACCGACCTTTCATTCAGTGCGGTGGTGGTACAAACCCGGGCGGGTTAAATCCTACCACCTAGTGATATAAGAAGGGAGTCATATCCCTTAGTCGCCTTTTACGACATACACGTGAAGAGATGCAGTGGGGCTATTCTTTTAAAGTACCGGCCCCACACGGTTTGTCAGGTAAAAAGTAATACCGAGTTGTTGAGCTGGGAGTGGGAGAGACAAGGATATCAAGTCAATGATCAGGAGTGTACAAGTTGAAGCCGATGCTAAAGTATTGTAAGTATGTATTGTAACCTAGCCGGCTTAACCCAGTTTTTAACCGACTTCAAAAAAGGAGGAGGTTCTATGTTCGGCTGTATGTATTTTTTTTTAAGTATGTTCAGCAATATCTTCCCCAATTGTGAACCGATTTCGATGATTCTTTTTGTGTTCGGTTCAGTCTAGCTCCAAGGTGGTCCCATTTTTTTTGGTCAAGATCGGATTGGAAAGCGAGGCGGAATCGCGAGGCCGAAGGCCGAGCGATTCCGCCGAGTACATTAATAGCAAATAAAAATTACTAAAAAAACTGTGAAATAAAAAACTATTTAAAAAAACCGCCTTCAAAAATGTATGAAATAAAAAAATAAAAATCGAACCCTAGAGTTGAAGGCGGTGGTGCTAAAACAAGCAAAAATAACCGACCGCCTTCAACTCTAGGGTTCGATTTTTATTTTTTTATTTCATACATTTTTGAAGGCGGTTTTTATATTTTTTTAAATAGTTTTTTAGCATCAATCGTGGCGTGGCTAACCATAAAGTTAACAATCATAGAGGGCGCGCGTGCGCTAAAAGCTGCCGCGTAATAAATTGCTGTACCCATAAACTATTTTAATTTCATTTCAAATGCTACAAAACATAACAAAACCAGCCAAACCAGCGAGTTGGAATCGTGCATCGAGGTTTCCCCACCACAAAAAAAAAGTTGGAAACACGTTTCTTGTATGGGGACCCCCTAAATTTTTTAGTTTTTCAATTTTTTTATTTTTGTTATGTGTATTTGTCAAAATAACACATTCTGTGAAAATTTCAATTCGCTATCTATTACGGTTCCAAAGATACAGCCATTGGACGGACGGACGGACAGACATAAAGACAGACAGACGTCGTAGTAATAGGCTTCTGTATGGGGTGCGGAAACCTAAAAAGTCATTGGATAAAAAAAAAATCCAACCTGTGTTAAATCTAAGTACTTAATTATATTAGTCCTCCTGGGTTACGTACGACAACCCACGAACCTCACAAGCCACAAGACTACCCACAGATGCAGGAGATGGCTTGAAGGTACGTGCGAGGAGATGACAAACGTAGATAAGTCCTCTTGGTGCATGGTGACGCGGTAATAACGGGGCGGGGGTCCTCGTTGTCCTAGCGAGTTGGTAATTGGGTGCGGAGGCAGTTCCGTATTTAAACTGGCGAGAATGGGGCGGTATAAAAAGTAATGTCCGGGGGGCGTGTACTTTGATGAAATATTATATAGATTCATCGCTCCGAGGAAATATACAGAGAAGCGGCGTTCCAGCGGCTGAGGTATGGGGTAAGGTAGCGGGGAGGCGGAGCGCAGAGTCGAGCGGAAGAGGGGAGCGCGCGCGGGGCGGGAAGCGTATGGGAGACGGTCTGGCGGCCGGTGTGGGGGGCTCGCGCGGGGCGGGAAGCGTGCGGGAGAGAGGCAAGGGGTAAGGAGAACGACCGCACTCGTGCGTCGGTGTGCATATTGTGTTTTCATTCTAACACTTCATCTCCAGATTCGCCATCGCACCTTCGCATCGACAAATGTATTAGTTTAAAGTAGGCGAGGCGCGATCGCAGCAGGCAGGCGACGACTGCGCGCTGCGGCCTCTCGCGCTCGACTAAGAGACTTGAGGATCGTGAACCGCAACTCGGTGGAACATGTTAGTTGGCCGAGTGATTTATCTAGTACGTAATATATCTTTGGGCGTGTATAAAAAAAAACTGTTCCAGTTCGGTCCTGAGGGTTCCGTACAACCACTATATATTTGTATTATGTATTTTATAATTATGTAATATTTTTTTTTGTTTTAAGTTATGTTTTTAGTTATAGTTCTCATATCTTTTAATTAAAATTTATTTTTAGATGGATTTTTAGCTCAAATTGTAGCCTCGGTTGTGTACTCCTCTAGTCCAGTATAGCCAAGGGAAGTCTCCGTTATGACACCTACCTTCTCGGAGGTGATATTGGCTGGTCGGATCGGAGCATGTGCTTTGGCCCTTCTGACTGGGGCACCCATGCCGGATTACATAATAATTTTTTTTAACTGATAATTAGAAAAATTATCCTTCCATAGCACCACCAGGATAGTGGACAAAGACTATCAAGTTTGGGCAGAGTTTGATAGACTCCTGTCAGGCCGCCATGGCATTCGCAATCCCCGTGCATCACAGAATGTCCATGGGCATCGTCAGATCGTACGTGAAACGATGCCACATGTCTCTCTAAATTACCATTTAGTTTCTGAAACCTTTTAAGCTCCCGCCCCCAGTTGTTCTGAAATAACTTCGATTCTGTCTTATGACCTTTCTGAGTGTATAAACGTTCAACCAAGAGATGATCGCGACCATACAACGAATATTGAACTCTATGCTTCATTCATAACTTGCAAATTCAAATGGTTATTTTAATAAGATAGTAGTTGTAATATATACCTTACGCAATTGTAATAAGGTTTAATGTAGCTTGATAATTCTCATCTCATCGGTTAGCTGACATGCTGAACACCCACGTTGTCATGTACACTCGTTACTTTACTTCCGAAACGACCTAATAAGGAACACGGTTAGGTAATAAGTATGCCCCTCGGGGGGCCTGCCTGCCCCTGGCTGACTATCTGCGGACTTACGTGCCTCAGGAACTCAGGCAGGCAGGAGCTAATCAATGTATTTTATAAAGTTGAAGGGGCATTAACTCAAACAATAAACAGGCTGATCAAAAAATCGGCGGGAGGCCGAGTGGTTTGGGCATCGGCTTCTCATGCGAGAGGTCCCCGGTTCGAATCCGGTCGGCGTGTACCAATGAGTTTTTTCTGACGAAAAAAAATTACATGCATACACCTGCTACATCACCGTTCGGAACCGGTGTAAAACTGTAGGTCCCTTCCCTTCTCCCTTACTAAGTGGTAGGCTCAAATTGTAGCCGACTGGGTTGATACCAACGTACTGGATGTAAGATGGCCGCATAGCAGCCTCGATTGTGTTCTCCTCTAGTCCAGTATAGCCAGCAATCCAGGGAAGTCACCGGTAAGGCACCTACTTTCTCGGAGGTGATATTGGCTGGTCAGAGCATGCGCTTTGACCCCTCCGACCACAGAAAATCCATACCGGATTACATAAAAAAAAACAATATATACAGGCTGATCAAGAAATACACGGAAATTGTGTATAATTGAAAAAAAAACAATTTTTATTTATTCCTTAATATTTATGTATGTATGAAGATCATTATGAGAGTGGAAGAGGCGGCAGAGGTGTATCAGGATCGTGGGACATGGTGATGGTCCGTTGTCTCTGTCTACCCTACTGGGAAACAGGCGTGACGCTATGTATGTATGTATGTTTATTTATAAAACGCGTCTTACTAGTTTGCCTATCAAAAACCAACTGCATCCAAAATGGCCGAAAATTTACACATTAATTATAAAAATGTGTACCAACATAAGAAAAAATTGAATCTTACGTATATAGCTTATTTAAATTTGAAATTCAATTATTCCGTTATATTTTGACAAGCCTTCGTATAACTTTATTCCTCATCCATCACCTAAAGGCTGATTGGAAGAAATCACTTAATAAGTCCGGCTGGGTCTTACTGTAGGTACCTACATATCAATACGTGGTCGTCTAATGATAATTGTGTCCATTTTTAGAGTAAGTTTGCTGTTCCAGCGAGTCTTGCAGCTGGCGGGCCTTCATGCCTTACTTGCCACGCCACCTGATCTGAGTTATCTTGTCCGATTACTTTGCTAAACGTGGTGGTCGGTGTTGCGCTGCAATTTTCCAGAATACTTGTAGCACAACACCGATTACTCTTCTTACCCCGATTGTCGGGATACGGCGTGAGGTGCGTGAGGGTGTGTGTGTGTGTGTTTGCTGTTCTATCCTATTGAAGTTCTCGCGAACCGCCACAGCACAGGACGAGAAGAGCTGCTGACCTGAGATTGTGGTCTCAGTACATCTCACGTAGAGAAGAATTGCTTAGGCTGTACTTTGACGTTTGGAGCGCGGAACCTCTAAAACTCTAAACTAAATGCTTGCACTGCACAGCCGCTACCAATTTCAAGAATTCGAAAGACTCGAATTTCAAGAAGTGTACCGCCAATATTACTTACCTGACCGATTCAGTTTTAATATTGTAAAATTTCAACTTCTCTGATCTGTGATCAGCGCAGATCGATAGCTTTTTGAAAACACGATTTGATTAACTTTGCTCGATAGAAAAAAATCATGAACATGCCTCTGAATTTAGTTATAAAAACTTATTTACGGCAACGTGACCAAATGAAGGCTTTGGAAAAACATTTATTTTTTTTTGCTAAATCCGTAGCTTTTTACTTTTGTTTCAATCCGTAGTTTTGGAATAAAAAATAAAAACCTAATTTTCGCTTGCGCTAAAATTGATTGATTTACTTAGTTTCATCCTACTCCAACCAGCGAAAGCGGCGCGGCGGCGGCGCCTTGAAAGAGGAGTATAGGTACGGGTGAATAGGGTTGACAGGGCCTTAACCATAACCAGACACACTTGCCTGATGTCAATCAGCTCATTAGGTCGGTTCTATTCTATTCTACTACTCGACTCGACGCGACTAATCTACTCTACTCTACTCTTACTCTACCGTACCGTACCGTACTCTAACTCTATTCTACATGTCGCGCGCTGTCCATAAAAAAGCGTATTTTCGCGGTATCTACGAAGTTGAGCCATAGGTCGCCAATCTGTACCGTAAATGTCTAGTATAATATTGTATTAGATATTGAATGAGATAGCGTCAGAGTAAGTCAGACCAGCCAGGACAGGCGGAGGCGGTGGCGGCGGGGCGGTGCGGCAGAGGCGGTGTGGTGGGTGTGGGTGTTCTCAAGGCTCTTCAGACAACAGTAGTAGTGGTTGATATTTTATCTACCTACTTGCATAACGCGGCCCCCTCTAGCTACGTACCCTCCTCTCCTCACCCCGCTCCTCTAAGCGGCCTTGCTTCGCGGCTTTCGAAGTACTTGCTCCCACACACCTATAGGTATAGTGGTCGACACAGGCATCTTGTTCGAGAGGTCGGCAGTTGAAAACCCGGGAACCGTGAGGTTTTAGAATTTTCGAAAAAAAAACGATGTAATCTGATTTTGTTGGCTATATACTAAGGCGACTAAGGGATATGATTCCCTTCTTATATTACTAGGTGGAAGGGTTTAACCCGCCCGGGTTGGTACCACCGCACTGAATGAAAGGTCGGTCGAAACGGCTATATAAATAGTTTGTGTTTTCCGTCCAGTTCAGTGTAGCCGGCACGATCGAAGGGAAGGCTGACGTGGCACCAAGTTCACCCGGTGTTATGGGCTGACATCACGGATGTTGTAGGTGATGTAGCCAACCGTGTCAGTTTCCATAAAAAAAAAAAAAAAAAAAAATACTATAAACTGCGCCACCTGTGATGTCAGCTCATTACATCTCCTTCAGTGTCACCGCTTCCCGGCTGCGTTGCTTATTTGGAAAATATACTTACCTGTACCCATCGATATCAATGCCTTTACCCAACGCTCGTGACGTCACTGGCCGCGCTAGCGTCGGGTATATTTTCAAATACAGAAAGTGAAAATTAAGCCCTTTAAAATGTACCTTCACCTAACATTTGTGACGTCACTGACCGCGCTGGCGTCGGGTATGCTTTCAAATGCAGGAAAGCACGCGCAGGCACTTTAAAATATACCCGACGTCAACGCGACGGCACGGCGCGATCTTCGGTCTCTCGGGCCTGAACATTAGGTTAGGGTTAATATATAGAATTCTTCTTTATATTAACCCTGGTTATTTTTTTTTAACCACCAAAACATCACTCATACCACTTTCCTTCCTTCATACGGATCGGGTATACATTAAAGGAAGCCAAGCGGAGTTTCGTTACTTGAAAGTATACCCGAGAAAAGTGTTGCGCTCGGGTATATTTAAAAGTGACAAACTTTCTTTGCTACTTCTTGAATGTATACCCGAGCTCAACACTATGGAGCGTTGGTTAAAGGTATATTTTCCAAATACGCGGCTGCGTTGAACTGAACGCGAAACACAATTTTATTAGGTACATAGGTAGAGGTAGGTAACTAACTACTTATGCATTTTATGGAAACTGACACGGTTGGCTACATCACCTACAACGTCCGTGATGTCAGCCCATAACACCGGGTGAACTTAGTGCCACGTCAGTGCTTCCCTTCGGTCGTGCCGGCTACACTGAACTGGTCGGAAAACACAAACTATTTACATAGCCGTTTAGACTGACGTTTCATTCAGTGCGGTGGTAACAACCCGGGCGGGTTAAACCCGACCACCAAGTAAGATCAGGAGGGAAGGGACCTAGAGTTTTACGAGGAATCCGAACCTCGGTCAGCCTCCAACGGTCAGCGATCACCCATCCAAGTACTGACCGCACCCAGCGTTGCTTAACATTCAATAGCGACAGTTGACTGTCTGCACCACTGAGCTATCGAGGCTGACAACTTATGCATTTTCAAATGTGTTTCGATCGACGGCGAATTTTACCCTGCTACCTAATAGAGATTCGCTGAGGTGAAGGAAACACCGAAAGTGGGACAAACGATAGACAGCGCGACATGTGGCGGCGAACCACCCATAAGGGTCCATGGACATTGGGTCGCACGCGGGGGTTGCGAACGCCATGCCGTTCTGACAGGTGCATTTCACACTTCTGTTGAAGCACCCGAGACTGTACTTGGGGGGAAATATGTGCACTGTGGGCAGGGAGAGCGTTCCAGAGTTTACCAGTTCTGTGGAGCAAAAAGATTTGCAGAACCGATCGGTACGCCTCCACGGTAAAGTCCAGCGTGGAGGGAGGGACGCAATCCCCTGCCCAGTGCTCGTTGTGCGGAGGTGGAAAGGGGACTGCTCCTCCGAGCACTCCCCATGGAATGAGCAAAATAATGCTCGCTCACTCCATAATCTTTGTGCATGTACCGTCAATAAAGCCACTGATTGATCTTTTAGTACTAGATCAGTCTTTCAGTGATGATCACGCTTGTAAAAACATGTTATCATCAACCACATCAAGTTTTTTTTTTTATTTTATTTAATCCGGTATGGGTGGCTGAGTCGGAGGGGCCAAAGCGCATGCTCCGACTAGCCAATATCACCTCCGAGAAGGTAGGTGCCATACCGGAGACTACCCTGGATTGCTGGCTATACTGGACTAGAGGAGAACACAACCGAGGCTGCTATGCGGCCATCTTACATCCAGTACGGTGGTACCAACCCAGTCGGCTACAATTTGAGCCTGCCACCTAGTAAGCGGCAAGGGAAGGGACCTGCAGTTTTACACCGGTTCCGAACGGTGAAGCAGCAGGTGTAGGTATGCACGTAAATTTTTTCGTCAGAAAAAACTCATTGGTACACGCCGACCGGATTCGAACCGAGGACCTCTCGCATGAGAAGCCTATGCCCAAACCACTCGGCCACCCGCCGCTTGCTTATATATAACCCTGCTCATAAGCTGAGTTCACAAAGGCTCACCTTATCGTCTTCACCCGCAAATTCGTTAGTAAGCAGAGTTAGCTCTTTCATAGCATGAGACTATCGATATCTATTTTATAGATTGGCCCATCCCATACATCACTCCCGAAAAAATATGTTCTCGACGAGACATGCATATAGTGCAGATTTCACGGACAACCGCTTCATACGGTGTGTGCGGCGCGTGTTGAACGCACGCAAGTCTGTATCGAGTCGGTGACGCGTGTGTGCAGCATGCCCGGTTGCTGTGACAGTGACAAACGTTGTTGTTTGTTGCGCTTGAGCATGTTATGGCGTGTTAAGAAGCCAGCATGGCTAGGATCGGGTGACGGTGGTATCGCGTTCTCGTTCTCGCTTGCCTGCTGGTGATGGGAGTGGGCGGAAAGACGACAAACGCGCTGGTGGGCGAGCGATGACGTCTTTCTCGCTCGCTCTTGTCATCTGTGGGCGGTTGGGGGCGAGAGAGCGATAGCACCGACTTGGGGATCGTGTCAAGTATCACAATACTGCGTGTGAATGCACGCACACATGTACCGACGTCTAGCACAAGTTGCATCGTACGACGACGTTCGATCTATAAAATAGATATCGATGCATGAGACGAGTTTTACTGAGATTCTTTGAAATTTGTGACGACAATTTGCAAGTGATTGCACGCACACACTTGTCCGCCTCGGCCTCGGTAGCTCAGTGGTGCGGTCGGTCGAGTACTTGGATGGGTGACTGCTCGACCGTTGGAGGCTGACCATTCGGATTCCACGTAAAACTGTAGGTAGGATGTCTTTTTTTATGGAAACTGACACGGTTGGCTACATCAGCTACAACATCTGTGATGTCAGCCTATAACACCGGATGAACTTGGTGCCATGTCAGTGCTTCCCTTCGGTCGTGCTGGCTACACTGAACTGGACGGAAAACACAAACTACCTATGTACATAGCCGTTTCGACCGTCGTCGTTTCATTCAGTGCGGTGGTACCAACCCGGGCGGGTTGAACCCTACCACCAAGTAAGATTAGGAGGGAAGGGACCTACAGTTTTACGTGGAATCCGAACCACGGTCAGCCTGCAACGGTCGAGCGGTCACCCATCCAAGTACTGACCGCGCCCAGCGTTGCTTAACAATTAATACTTAGCGACAGTCGACTGTCTGCACCACTGAGCTATCGAGGCTGACATGGTGGTGTTGGAATGGTGTTGTGTGTATGTGTGAGGTGGTAGGTCGCACGCAGCGCAGGTATACAGGCTCGCGGGTTGCATTACGTAAGCAGCGCGGCGGCCCGATTTCTAACTCCGACGCTCCCACACGGCAAGGTCGAAGCGACCGAGGCGGAGCGGGCGGCGGCGGCGGAGGGGAGGGGGTGCGCGCGCGCAGGTCTCAGCCAACGCGCGCAGCCTCCGAGTCGGGGACCACAAAATACTGTACAATAGTCACATTTTAAGATCTCAGCCCGCCTACCCTCATTGCGTTTCCGAAGTCCGCGCGAAAATAGAGAATCGCAATGTTGACTTATTGCTATCTCTGTCTCTATCTCTGTCTCTATCTCTATCTCTGTCTCTATCTCTATCTCTGTCTCTATCTCTATCTCTATATCTATCTCTATCTCTATCTCTATCTCTATCTCTATCCCTATCTCTATCTCTATCCCTATCTCTATCTCTATCTCTATCTCTGTCTATGTCTATCTCTATGTCTATCTCTATCTCTATCTCTATCCCTATGTCTATCTCTATCTCTATTCCTATCTCTATCTCTATCTCTACCTCTATCTCTATCTCTATGTCTATCTCTATCTCTATTCCTATCTCTATCTCTATCTCTACCTCTATCCCTATGTCTATCTCTATCTTTATAGCTATCTCTATCTCTATCTCTACTTCTCATAAAAGAGAAGGTTTGTCTGTATGTATGTATGTTTGAAGTAAACTCCGGCACCACTGAACAGATTTTGATGCGGTTTGCACCAAAGGAAAGAGTAAATAGTTATCTATTGAGGCTCACTATAGGCTATATACCATCACGCTAAATAGCAATAGGGCTGAGCAGTTTCAAAAAAAGTATAGTACAGACGGGAGAGAGAGAGATAATATATGTATTATACAGGATGTTTCAGGATAAGCTTGAGAAACTTCAGGAATAGAATGTACTCATCATTAGAAGAAAAAATTCTTATCACTCAAATCGAAATTCAGTACTTTTTTTTTTCATACAAAAATGAGAAATTGTTATAAAAACTCGACGGACAGTGAGTATGGGGAGGTGCTGCTGTCTAGGTCTAGGTAGCGCAATGACCTAGTCCAGTCCCCTTTTTCTTTTGATGTCATTTAATTTTAATTGTTTGGAATTTACCTACATGCAGTTCAATTCTACTAGTTAAAAAAAAGCGGCCAAGTGCGTGTCGGGCGGGCCACGCGTAGTGTAGGGTTCCGTAGTTGCGGAACCCTATCGAAATAAATTATTTGATTATTTGTATAATATTGTAGGGGAAATAAATGAATGTTAATTTGAATAAGTTCTTCAACAGTGAAATGATGGCTGTCGTCCGTACATTTTATGAGTTGGTCGACTATTACTCGTCAACCTGTACAGCCTACTTAGCTGTAATAGTTTTCCTTTTAATTTCGATATATATACTACTGCTGTGAATTTTTTCACATATCTAATAACAACCGTTTAGCTGGCAGGGGGTGGGGACACTTGACTCTAACAAAAATTAGCACTTAAAAGCTTAATAATTCGCAAACGGATCCCTAAATCGATCCCTAAAATGTTCTTCACAAACCGGCAATATTTTCCAAAGACCTATCCAACGATACGACACGATGGGGTAGACGTGAAAAAAAAAATTCATCCCCACTTTACGTAGGTATAGGGGAGGTACCCTAAAAAAATTATTTCAAAATTTTTATTTTACCACTCTGTCGGTGTTATTAATATGTATACCCATACCAACTTACAACTTTCTAGTACTAAGGGTCTCTGAGCTAAGCCGCGGACAGACAGACGGACAGACAGACAGACAGACAGACAGATAGACAGACGGACGGACATGGCAAAACTATAAGGGTTCCTTGTTGACTACGGAAATTGCAATTTAATCATTTTATTTTTATTTAATAAAGACGGATGTTAACCGTCCACCAAATCTCGATGAAACGATTTTCACCAAAAAGTACTATAAAATGACCGAATCTGGGAAAAAGTTTCAGAGCTTTTCATTTTCAAATCCAATTTCAAAAGGGGTCCACCCTTTCGAACCCTGAAGTTACGAAACCCAATCCTCAAACACCCTGTATAAGAGAAGCGATCGTTTATTATAATAACCGAGACCAAGTCTACCGCGAGCGAAGCCGCGGGCAAAAGCTAGTTACATATATTATGCTATTCCAGCCTCCAAGGGGAAAGCTAAATAAAGCCCCTAATGATTTGTTTCTTGGTATTTTTTTTTATGGATAGCGCGACATGTGGCATCGTTTCACCTACAAGTAGGTATCTAACGATGCCCATGGACATTCTGTGATGCACGGGGATTGCGAATGCCATGCCGGCCTGACAGGAGCCTTTTCACGCCCCTTTTGAAGAACCCCAGGCTGTACTTGGGAGGAAATAGATGGGCAGGGAGTGCGTTCCACATATTTTTTTTTTTTTTTTTTTTTTTTTTATGGAAACTGACACGGTTGGCTACATCACCTACAACATCCGTGATGTCAGCCCATAACACCGGGTGAACTAGGTGCTATGTCAGTGCTTCCCTTCATTTTGCGTCGGCTACACTGAACTGGATGGAAAACACGAACTATTTACATAGCCGTTTCGACCGACGTTTCGCTTCCGTTTCGACATATTCCCGGTTCTGTGAATAAAAGATCTACAGAACCGGTTGGTGCGCATCCGTGGTAGATCGATTGAATAGGGGTGCATTCCCTGCCGAGTACGCGTAGTGCGGAGGTGGAATGGGGACGGCGGAATCGCGTTAAACAGCTCCTCCGAACATTCCTCATGAAATAGACGATAGAACACACTTAGGGAGCCGACGTCCCTACGGAGTTGCAGTGGTTCTAAGTCGCGGGACACCACAGGGTCATCCACAAGTCGCACGGCACGACGCTGGATTGAGTCTAGCGGCGCAAGCTGGTATTTCTAGCTGAGCCATCCCACAAGTGTGAGCAGTACTCCAAGCAGGACCTAACCTGTGTTTTATACAGCGTCAGTTTTTGGCCCGTATACATAAACTGTTTGTTGGTAAGCCCAAGTGAGACGGATTTAGTCATTGTGTTGAATTTCGTTGAGCCTTCTCCGTCCCTTAGGGACTCTGGGTAAGGGATAGAGAAGATGAGTACTATGGGGTTGATTTTAACAAATTATTGTTAAAAGCCCTAATCATAAATAAAAAAAAAATTTGCACGGGTTTTAGTCTTGATAAATTTTACCCTTTTCTAATGAGCTAAAATCGACAAAGCATACATTAACAACATCCATCACTCACTAGCCAGAAATTACATAAACAGGCAACCCAGGAAATGGTAATGTTTGTCTCTCTGACTAAAAAAAAACCGGCCAAGTGCGAGTCGAACTCGCGCACTGAGGGTTCCGTATCGCCATGTCATGGTCAGCGCCACTCACGCCATCGATGCATTAGTTAAAATGCGTCATACTCTTTTCGGTAGATGGCGCGCATACACGATTTAGTTTCTTCTATGGGGACCCCGCCAATTTTTTACTTTTTCTAATTTTTGTTCATCATCATCATCATCATCATCAGCCTGTATCGGTCCACTGCTGGACATAGGCCTCTCCCAAGGCACGCCACCACACAAATTTTTGTTAATTTTTATAAATTTTGTTGTTATATCGGCCATAATAACACATATTCTGTGAAAATTTCAACGGGCTACCTATTACGGTTCAAGAGATACAGACCTCGGACAGACGGACGGATAGACAGACAGACGGCGTAGGCTTAGTAATAGGATCCCGTACGACGGATACGGAACCCTAACAACGGATAAAGAAATGGTTTCAACGGACTCCTCCGTTACTCTCGCGCCATAAATATGGTAAAGGTTCATCAAAACCCCGTAAGTACACTTTCCTCGGGCTTTCTAAGCCTTCGTTTACGATCGACAGCGCCGACGAGGCCAGGGGCGGATCTAAACCTTGCTCTTATAGAGTGGCGAGGGGGTCTCACCGTGGGAGAATGCATGCAACTATACGGACTGTATTTTCTTTTTTTTTATGGAAACTGACACGGTTGGCTACATCACCTACAACATCCGTGATATCAGCCCATAACACCGGGTGAACTTGGTGCCACGTCAGTGCTTCCCTTCGGTCGTGCCGGCTACACTGAACTGGACGGAAAACACAATCAATTTACATAGCCGTTTCGACCGACCTTTCATTCAGTGCGGTGGTACCAACCCGGACGGGTTAAACCCTACCACCGAGTAATATAAGAAGGGAGTCGTATCCCTTAGTCGCCACACACACACACACACAAACACGGGGAGAGATGCAGTGGGGCTATTCTTTTAAAGTACCGGCCCCACACGGTACGATTAACAATATACTTTATTGTACACCAAAAACATGGAACCGAAAAGGCGACGCAAAAAATGATCATCTCCATATTTCAGTCAGTGAGTCAGTAAGCGTTGTAGTGCCCACAGCCACAGCTGGATAACACCACCGCTCCAATACTTCTCCAGTTTGTGTCAATGAAGTGCTCTTATACTGTCCTAAATTTGAGAAACCTGTATGGCTCTTCCCATCTTTTAGAAATAATTTTACATGTTAAAAGTAAAAACAATTTGGAATCAAGTGCACTGAAAGTAAAGTAAAAAGTAAAAGTAAAATTTGTTTATTAGTTAATTAAACATATACATATCACATTATTCTCACAGATCACATTATTTTCAAGTAAACTCAGCTAAAAGCTGCTAGCGTGCGTAAGATAGCGTGGCAGTGTGGTGGGTATATAACTTCATACAAAACGTCAAAATGTTTTCACTTTGTCATGAATTGCTGCATCTGTCATAAATCAGCACATGCGTGTCTAGGCGTAGGCAGTGGCAAACATTTTTGTAAAGTAGACTAAGTGTACATTGAAAAAATTTCCAGTGAAGTTTCTTGTCAGTTCTTCTTCGCTGTGATAATCGAACTGGCGGGATGTTACAATGTAAATATGACAAATCTGAGCGCCAATAGATGCTAAATAAACAATAAACAACAACAATAAACAATAAATAATAATATTAAAAAAAATTGTGTTCACCACAACTCAGTGTGCTCTCCCCTTCGTTACTGCCTCCAGTCCAAACAACATTACTTATTTGGGGGCGATAGATTCCAATCCACCTGGTTACCCCCGTAGACCCGCCCCTGGCCGCAGTCGCAGCGGCTCCCGTGCTTTTGCTGTTTTTGTCCGGAGCCAGCTTTCCGGTCAATCGATTGTGAGAGCCGTGAGCCTGCATTAGCACTACTTCTCTGCTCTATGCTGTAAGTTAGATGGAAAGCGACTCTAATTCGGCTGACCTAACACCCACCACCACTGCATCGCAAACACACTAGATTGGGAATGGTGGGAGAGGTCGAGAGAGGGAAGTTCTAGAGGGGAGAGAGGGCATGAAAGAGTAGAATTTGGGAGAAGTGTGAGCGAGGCCATGAAGGAGGAGGTGACGTGGGGGGTGAAGTGGGGATGACAGAGAAAGGAGAAAGAGAGAGTGGGTTGAGAGATAGGAGAGAGATTAAGTGATACAGAAGGGATGAAAGGAGATTTGAGATAAAGAAAGAGATATATAGAGAGAGAAAAGTAAGAGACAACGTTCTTTTATACATACATACATACATATCACACACGCTGAATCCCGATAATCGGGGTAAGCAGAGTAATCGGTGTTGTGCTGCAAGTACTCTGGTCAATTACAGCACAACACCGACCACCACGTTTCGCAAAGTATTCGAACAAGATTCAATCGATCAAGCAGCAAGTAAGGCACGAAGACCCACCTGCTGCATGACTCGGTGGAAGTACCGTGCCAAGGTGAGAGGTGGCGAGCCTGTCGTCCTTTAGCACGGCATCTTGTCCTTATCCCTTAGTCCTTTTTACGACATGCATGGGGAGAGATGCAGTGGGGATATTCTTTTTAAGTACCGGCCCCACACGGTACTTTCATCACACAACGTTCTTTTATCTGTCTATCTAAAACAAGTTACACCTAGTTACTGTGGAAAATATTTGAAAATTAATTGTAATGTTTTAGAAATGAATAATAATTAAAAAAAATGTTTTTACTTTCTGATGGTTCCTTGGGGATCTGTACTTCACTGCTAGTACACTGTTCAAGTATCAAGTATATATAGTTCGTAAAATATAGCTTGATACGCGTGACAGATGTCAGAGTGACATTTATTTGTATGTGTGACAGCTGTCAGAGTGACATTTCAACAAAGTATGACGTTGTATTGCGTGCATTTTACTGTAAAAAAATACGGAACTTCATGCGAGGTGTTCTCGATGACATCTGTCACGCGTATCAAGCTATATTTTACGGAGTATAATTTAGTATATTTATATAGTATCAAGATAGTGACTGGTTGTGTTGTGTGTCGCTACATGCTTCGCTTATAGCACGGAGTAGGATCGGTGCTGATGCGTCTCGCAGCTCGCTCGTAGCGGTACAGCGATGAGTGCTGTGTAATTTCGGCAGGTTACACGCTGCCCCAGTTCCAAACAAGTATTTGACCTTCAATCCTTCAACGTACAGAGTGCGTCCAGCCTGTGGTCCAGCCAGTGCATGCGATTTGAATGTGTAGGCTCAAATTGTATCCGACTGGGTTGATACCACCATACTGGATGTAAGACGGCCGCATAGTAGCCTAGGCTGTGTTCTTCTCTAGTCCAGTATAGTATAGCCAGCAATCCAGGGAAGTCTCCGGTATGGCACCTACATTCTCGGAGGTCATATTGGCTGGTGGGAGCATGCGCTTTGGCCCCTCCGACTCAGCCAACCGTACCGGATGACATAAAAAAAAATTACTTTGAAATTATTTAGGTAGGTATACCTACTTATTGTGACATTTTTAGGTTTTCGTATCCGTACGGAAGCCTATTACTAAGCCTACGCTGTCTGTATGTCTGTCCGTCCTAGGGCTGTATCGTTTGAACCGTAATTAGGTAGCCGGTTGAAATTTTCCCAGAATACGTATTATTTATTACTTATGGGGGATGTGCCAGCAAATAATAAAAACAAATAAAAAAATAAGAATACAAGAAACGTATTAGAATCGATTACGACGCTACATATTACTAGATGTCGCCACTGGTATTTATATATTGCATTTATAGAATAGACAATTTCTTTTAATTTTTTTATTGAAACTGACACGGTTGGCTACATCACCTACAATACAACATCCGTGATGTCAGCCCATAACACCGGGTGAACTTGGTGCCACGTCAGTGCTTCCCTTCGGTCGTGCCGGCTACACTGAACTGGACGGAAAACACAAACTATTTACATAGCCGTTTCGACACTGACTCGTGGTTTCGACCGACCTTTCATCAGACTACCTAGTAATATATGAAGGGAGTCATATCCCTTAGTCGCCTTTTACGACATGCACGGGGAGAGATGCAGTGGGGCTATTCTTTTAAAGTACCGGACCCACACGGTAATATAGACGAATATGGCTTTTTGACAGGTATAGTATAGCGGACCTACGGAACCGTCAAACGCAAGTAAAACTCGCACTTGACCGATTTTTTATAAGGTCTTCCAACTACGATCGTGCGTGATGGATGTCAGAGCGAGCACATGTTCCTGTCAGAACTATTTGATTTTCTTATTACATTACATAGTGCCAATTAAATAGGTATACTTTATGCCACTTAATGTGTGGCAAGGGCGGGCTTATTGCCTCAGGCAATTTCCTCCAGTCGACCCGGTGAACCTATATTGTTACATGATATCCGAACCATGGAGCAGTGGGTGAATTTTTGAACGTACATTGGTACACGCCGCCGGTTGGATTCGAACCTTGGACCTCTCCCAAGAGAAGCCGACGACGACGCCCAGACCACTCGACCACCCGCCACCACCCGCACATTACAAGTGCCAATGAAACAACGGCAGGAATTTGAATAGAGTAGGTATCTGAGTAAACTAATATATTATGTTTCTTACAATCTTATTATGTGCCTAGTATAGGGTTGCCATAAAGGTGCAGGTACTGACCGGGACACTATATCAAAACCTAAGAAAAGTTCTTGAGCGGGGAAATGCTGCACTTGTTCTATGAATATTAAATTAAATTTTAGATGGTACCTTTTACATTTAACGATAGATTATGAATTATAGGCCACATAACAGAAAAGTGCCCGATTCAGACGATCCACGCAGCACTGTAAGCTCACACATAGTCTAGCCAAAAGTCTCCATTGAACGTTCGTTGTCTATGTAGACACATAATTGACATTTTCAAGTGAAATCTGCGGACTTATGATGCCTGAAACGCTCTGTATGGAGTGTTAGGAAATAAGAAGAAACACTTGATTTTTTTTTTGATAATATATTAGTACTGTGCCCGCGGCTCCGCCCGCTCTCATATTTCACTTCACTGCTAACCTCATAAGCCATTTAGCGTGATAGTAAGTAGCCTATAGTTGATGGGAAGAATCAAGCTATCCGTAGAATTTTGTTTTATTAAAATCGGTTCAGTGGTTCTCGAGTTATAAGCGGACAGACAGACACTCAGACACTCAGACACTCAGACATTCAGACAGAAAGCAGACGTTGGATTTTATTATACGTAATGAAAGGAAGGAAGGAAGGAATAAGGAATAAGGATGGATAAAACTGTCTTTTGGTTCTCGACCGGGACATTTGGTGGTCAGTCGGGACGACACAGGGACTTAGATTCTAAACCGGTGATAAGTCCCGATGTACCGGAACGCATGGTAACCCTAATCTAGTACCTACTTGTGTAATGCACGTCTGACCTATTTTCTAGCTGAGCGATGAGCCTATATGCCACATCGCACGTTCCAGCGAGTCAGTAAGTTCGACAAGGTTCGACAAACATGTTCGCAGGTCAGAATTGGCTTCCCTCATCCTTCCAGCCCCCATCCGTATCCCACAACGCGCTGGACTCGCTCGGAACATTCATAATTAGGTAGGTATGTTGTTGACACCCGCAGAAAAATATGTTCATGAAAACCCCCGATCCTTAAATAGTCAAAAATAATGTCGGTTTACTCGCATAAAGGAGTCGTTGGTCCGCTAAGTAAATTCCCGCGCAGCTCTGAGTTTTTATAATTATATTATTCATTTACGTAGCGATCCCCTGACTCCTTTAAAGTGAATGGTTTTTTAAATTTGTAATTTAACTTTTATTTCAAGCTTTTTAAAAAAAACCGCATGAAAATCGGTCCACTTTTTAAGAGATTTTTTTTTTATTATTAGTACGCAACTTAGTACGCAATTAGTATGCAACAGCAACGCTGAGCGCGGTCAGTGATTGGATGGGTGACCGCTCGACCGTTGGAGGCTGACCGTGGTTCGGATTCCACGTTAAACTGTAGGTCCCTTCCCTTCTTACCTTACTAGGTGGTAGGGTTTATCCCGGCCGGGTTGGTACCACCGCACTGAACGAAACGTCGGTCGAAACGGCTATGTAAATAGTTCGTGTTTTCCGTCCAGTTTAGTGTAGCCGACATGAAATGAAGGGAAGCACTGACATGGCACCTAGTTCACCCTGTGTTATGGGCTGACATCACGGATGTTGTAGGTGATGTAGCCAACCGTGTCAGGTTCCATAAAAAAAAAAAAAAAAAAAAAAAACTTATTACTTGATTACAAACATAGCTAAGAACCATCCCGATTAAACAAGCTTCCTAATAAAAAAAACGCATCCAAATCGGTCCGTCCGTTTGGGAGCTACGATGCCACAGACACACACACACACACACACCCTCACACGTCAAACTAATAACACCCCTCCGTTTTTTTTCGTCGGGGGTTAAAAATCAGTGTGGCAGGTCGAACAAAGTTCTTACCATTATTCTCACTTCAACTCTCGACTGTACTTGCCGCGGAGTGGCTCGCGGCAAAGTGTGTCAATGTTGTAAAGCGGCCGCAGGCAGTGTTGCCGTTTTAGTGACTTTGTCACTAGATCTAGTGAGTTTTTGACGTCTTTGGTGACATTTTTTAAAGACTTAGTCACTAGAAAAAATCTAGTGGCTTTTAGTGACTTTTAATAGTGATAAAATTTGAAGCACGGACATTGACTTGGCTGTATACCCTCATAGATATTACCTGTTCTTCATCACATCAACACATCATAGATCATCGACGATCTATGAACTTGATCGAATTAATCAAAATAATCGCTTTGACTGTATGTAAATTATATATTCTATATAAAAAATAATAAAAAAAGAAGAAAATATAAAAAAAAAAACATATCTATCAAATCATAATCATATTTACTTATTTCTCACTTGACTGAAGACGCCACCGACGACATCGGGGCGAAATATTTCCATAAATTAGCTTTTTTACTATTGCTATTACTAAAATATGTGTACATCAAAAATAAAGGAACAAAAAGTTGTAAAGTATTTAATTATAAAAAATATATATTTATAAAGTGTAAATTATGTAAGTATAAACATTGAATGAATAAATCATTGATTATTTCAAATTTTATTTTAATATAACTTATTTTAAAAATGGAGCTCTGAAAAAAATATTTAGTGACTTCTAGTGACTCTTTGAAGTAATATTTTCCCCAATTCTAGTGACTTTATGGCAATAGCTTGGTGACTTTCTTTTTTCCTAAGCGGCAACACTGGCCGCAGGAATCACTCCTAGTTCTGTGAAGGGCGGGCGAGCGAGAGGGCGCGCTGTCGCTCACTCACTCTCGCACCACGAGCGGAGGACACAAACACAAAGCTTCCTCGTTTCTAACAAATCTAGCGGACCACGCACGACATAGATACTTACATTACAGCAAAGATGAAAATAAATGAATATTATGTATGTTTACCCTGCAATTTGCTGTACACACCTTGGTGTGCTAAGTGCCATGTCAGTGTGTCCCTTTCGTCGTTCCGGCTACACTGAACTGGACGGACCACACGAACTATTTACATAAGCTTACAGTGTAGCCGGCGCGAATTGAAGGGAAGCACTGACATGGCTCCTAGTTCACCCGGTGTTATGGGCTGACATCACGGATGTTGCATTGTAGGTGATGTAGCCAACCGTGTCAGTTTCCATAAAAAAAGCGTTTAGACCGACTTTTTATTCAGTGCGGTGGTACCAACCCGTTAAGGGAACGTACCCATTCCACGTGACCGATTTTAGGCCACTTTAGGTCCACCCTCCCCTCCTTGTGTGTGGCCATGCGTGGTATCTTGACTAACCCAAGTTTTCACAATTTGCTGTTTTTGAATGTATTTGATTAAAATGAATTTTAACTTTTGAATGTGACCAGGCGAATCTGTCGAGTTCTTATGAAAAATTAGCGATGGAACAAAATAGTATTTTTAAAACGAAATACTTACCACGTAACAGAGTGAATCTTACCCACTCTTTCTATTTACATTACGTCTTCTGTCTGTCTGTACGTACATCTGGTGTACAGTGCAGTGCCATCGTCAATTTAGATACTTAAATATATCAAGTCAACAACTATTTAGTACTTATGTATATTATAAACAAAATATGTATGTATATGTATAAGTTAAAAGTGCTTTTGTGATTAATAAATAAATCAAACATATCAACACCCGATTTGTCAGCCTCGATAGCTCAGTGGTGCAGACAGTCAACTGTCGCTATTGAATGTTAAGCAACGCTGGGTGCGGTCAGTACTTGGATGGGTGACCGCTGACCGTTGGAGGCTGACCGAGGTTCGGATTCCTCGTAAAACTGTAGGTCCCTTCCCTCCTAATATTACTTGGTGGTAGGGTTTAACCCGCCCGGGTTGGTACGTCGGTTAAAACGGCTATGTAAATAGTTTGTGTTTTCCGACCAGTTCAGTGTAGCCGGCACGATCAAAGGGGGAAGCACTGACATGGCACCTAGTTCACCCGGTGTTATGGGCTGACATCACGGACGTTGTAGGTGATGTAGCCAACCGTGTCAGTTTCCATAAAAAAAAACCCTGTCAGCAAATAACGTACTCGGCGGAATCGCTCGGCCTTCGGCCTCGCGATTCCGCCTCGCTTTCCAATCCGATCTTGACCAAAAAAAAATGGGACCACCTTGGAGCTAGACTGAACCGAACACAAAAATAATCATCGAAATCGGTTCACAATTGGGGAAGATATTGCTGAATATACATAAAAAAAATACATACAGCCGAACATAGAACCTCCTCCTTTTTTGAAGTCGGTTAAAAATTCGCACTCACTGAAAGAAAAAGCAATTTAGTATGTTTCGCTATTGGCAGACGGAGCCAGGGATATGCCCGGTTGGCCAAGCGTCGTCGGAGTTCACTAACATCGCATCGCCTGTTCGCGAGGAGATGTGAGAAAAAACTAATGGACAAAAGTGATTATGGTACCGTTGCGTCTCGCGTTCATTCGTGCCCCGGTCTACGTGTGTCCGCGCCGCCATAGACCTACCTAGCGTCGAGTTATATGCCTAGAACAGGGATGGGCAAAGGCCTGTTCCCCATTGCCACCCCTACCGATCAGGTCCGTTTGCCGCCCCGGCCAATACGGCATACCGGCATTGTTTATTGTAAAAATGTACATTGAACGAAATTCTATCTACACTGGTAATTTACAAGATAAATATAATTTGTGCCAATTGAAAAAGTACCAGGATTACAGCAGCGAAAAGAAGTTGCGTGCGCGGGAAAAATATTTTATGACCATGTTATGTTGTTTACTGTAAAGGAGAGCGCCAAATCTAAGGCATTATCGGCAGGGAAGGGTTCAGTACCCTTATCACGAGATTTAAACTACACCGCACCGCGTCTACGCTACACCCGCCGCGCCGCCGCCGCGCCGTGTTCTCCGCATCATTTTGTATGGAGAAACGAAGTTCGCAAATCTATCGCCAGAGGCGCTGCTCCGTTTCTCCATACAAAATGATGCGGAGAACACGGCCCAGCGTAGTACGCGGTGTAGGTTAAATCTCGTGATAAGGGTACTGCAGTCAGTTCACGGTGTAAGCGAAAACATGCCTTAACTCAAAACCTACACGATATATCTCATTCAAACCAATTTTCGTTGAAAGTTGTTTTCTAAGTTTTAGCACCGTAAATTTTTTCAGAATTTTCCACCGTATAGTTGGGGGCGGGGGACACACTTTTTACGATTTTAGAAGCGTATATTTCACCAACTAATTATTGACATAAAAACTCAAATACCACTGGCCGGGTTTAATGCTCTCGCTCAAGTTAGTAGCGGCATGGTAGCGGGCCGGATTAAACAGACTCACGGGCCGGATAGGTCCCGCGGGCCGCCCTTTCCCCATCCCTGACCTAGACGAAGCATCTGATTGTCATGAGAAAGAGAGTTATACAAAGGCAAAGGAAGTAAAATTGTTTAATATTAAGCGACACATGGAGCAGCGTTCCACCCACACCCATTCATAAGTGCTAACGGTGCCCGTGGACATTCGGTTTGTGGGGTGACACCTGACAGGCGCCTATTTACTCCCATCTTGAAGGACCCGAGACTGTAGATAAGAGGAAATACAAAGCGTTTCAGAGCCTACAGGTTAATAACTTAATAATCTTCAGTACCGATTGATCAAACCTCGGGTGTCAAAAGTATTTGGAGCTGCCTGCTCAGTGCTCGTGTTGCGCGTG
The DNA here is from genome assembly GCA_946902875.1 of Nematopogon swammerdamellus. Lineage (NCBI taxonomy): Eukaryota > Metazoa > Arthropoda > Insecta > Lepidoptera > Adelidae > Nematopogon > Nematopogon swammerdamellus. The sequence goes on from OX336336.1 coordinate 24,715,875, forward strand.
GTGCGGAGGCGGAAAGGGGACAGTGGGAGCGTAAAACAGCTCCTCCGAGCGCACCTCGTGGAATAAACGATGGAATAATATGTTTTTCTCTGCCACACATGGTTACACAGGTAACTCCTGATTGATGCAAATTAAGTGCACGCCGATCAAATGATGGTAACTAGGTGAAAAAAAACGCAGGTTTACGCACCACAAAAAAAACATTGAAAAAACACGTTTCTTGTATGGGAAACCCCCTTAATTCTTTTTCCTTTTTCTATTTTTTATTATTTGTTGTTATATCCGCCATAATAACACATATTCTGTGAAAATTTGAACCGGCTACCTAGTTCCAAAGATACAGCAGTAGGACAGACAGACAGACGGACGGACAGACAGACGGCGTAGGCTTAGTGATAGGCTTCCGGACCGGATACGGAAACCTAAAAAAAGGTATTTAATGCCGTTTCTGGGTAGGTATTTCCGTGCGTACCTACCCAATTCGGTGATTCATTTCGTTCGTGCCAATAATTAGGCACCAGTCGGGCGAAAAAAATCGAATTACTTACCGGGTGAGTTTTAGGTAGGTACCTACCTACACCTGAGAAAGCAAAACGCCGTCGGTTCGGCGACCTAACAAGAATAGGGAGAGACGGAACTCCCATACAATACTCATAGAACACAAGAACTCATAATGATCTAGCTAGACTAGAACAAAGAATGAGTCGGTATTATGTTTTTAGGTTTCCGTACCCCGTACGGAAGCCTATTCTATTACTAAGCCTACACCGTCTGTCTGTCTGTCTGTATGTCTGTCCGTCCGTCCGATGGCTGTATCTTTGGAACCGTATATAATAGCTTAGCCGCTTGAAATTCTCACAGAATAATGTGTTATTTTAACGGAATATCACAGAAAATTATAAACAATTTAAGACCAGACGGAAGTAAAAAATTCTCCATACAAAATCGTCTTTCGGCATTTATGTTTTAACCAATGCTTAAACCTTATCCGACCGACGACGACCGAAAAGCACTGGTGCCATTGGTGCTATGTTTACTCTAGTTAAGAGACTCTATCTAGAGTCTAGGTAAGCAGCTCGCCCATGCACAATTTAGGATGAATTATAAAAATAAATTTTCAGGCCACAAACGTGGCGCTGCTGTCCGGATAAAGTGGAGACCGTAGTTTGGAGACCCCTGAACTAAACGAAGAACGAAGCTTCTGTTTGGACTAGGGTCGTATATTTTTACCAGACTTCGTATAATTTAAAGGAGATCCAAATTTTTTACCGACTTCAAAAGAAAAAGGAGGTTATCAATTATTCGACACGTATGTATGTAATATTATTGGAACTGCAATGCAATTCACGTAGTATGATGATAATATATTATGGCTTCCAAACAAATATACATAATTTTATAGGATTACAAGCTGGGCCCGCGGCTCCGCCCGCTCTCATATTTGACTTCTCTGCTAACCTCATAAGCTATTTAGCGTGATAGTAAGTAGCCTATAGTTGATGGGAAGAATCAAGCTATCCGTAGAATTTTATTTTATTAAAATCGGTTCAGTGGTTCTCGAGTTATAAGCGGACAGACAGACACTCAGACACTCAGACAGAAAGCAGACGTTGGATTTTATTATAGGTAAGGATAAGGATGTATGTTTTGTTCACGCATTTCTCCGAAACTTTTAACCGGATTGTGACCATTCTATTTAGCCCAAAAATAGATCTACATCTATGGTAAATTACAGCACAATACCGACCACCACGCTTAATCAAAGTATTAGGGACAATATAGCAAGTCAGCACGAAACCCATGAACCCTGCTGCAGCGGTGGAAGGACCGTGCCAGGGAGAGGTGGCTAACCTTGTGCTTATCCATTACCTGCTTATCGTCAGCCTCGATAGCTCAGTGGTGCAGACAGTCAACTGTCGCTATTGATTGTTAAGCAACGCTGGGTGCGGTCAGTACTTGGATGGGTGACCGCTGACCGTTGGAGGCTGACCGAGGTTCGGATTCCTCGTAAAACTGTAGGTCCCTTCCCTCCTAATCTTACTTGGTGGGAGGGTTTAACCCGCCCGGGTTGGTACCACCGCACTGAATGAAACGTCGGTCCAAACGGCTATGTAAATAGTTTGTGTTTTCCGACCAGTTCAGTGTAGCCGGCACGATCAAAGGGGGAAGCACTGACCTGGCACCTAGTTCACCCGGTGTTATGGGCTGACATCACGGACGTTGTAGGTGATGTAGCCAACCGTGTCAGTTTCCATAAAAAAAAAAACCTATTTATTAGTCGCCTATCACGAATGCAAGGGTGGAGATGCAGTGGGGCTATTCTTTTTAAATACCGGCCGCGCACGGTACAATTTCCTATTTTCTTTTAACGGAAATAAGGTTTTTTTAAGTGCCATCGATATCGGATAGACATAGCGGTGTTTTTAACTCGCTCACTCACCTAGTGCATAATAAATCGAGATGAATGACGATGCGGCGCGTGGGGGGGGGGGGGGGGGGGGGGGGCGCGGTGCGGGCGGTGCGCAGGCGCTGGTACCTAGCCCACTCATCATCATTAGTTGGATCCTCGGCTGAATCATTCCAACATATTATTCGCTGCTGCTGCGGTGTATGCAGTGGAAATGTGTAGGCAGAAACGGCATCGCATAGTTTTTCACCTAGTTACCAAAATTTGTGAAACACCTAACGTATTTTGTATTGTATTGTTTTAACCCCCGAGGCAAAAGGGGTGTTATAAGATTGACGCCTCCGTCGTCTGTCAGCTTCGATAGCTCAGTGGTGCAGACAGTCGTCTGTTGCTATTGATTGTTAAGCAACGCTGGGCGCGGTCAGTACTTGGATGGGTGACCGCTCGACCGATGGAGGCTGACCGAGGTTCGGATTCCACGTAAAACTGTAGGTCCCTTCCCTTCCTACCTTACCGGTGGTAGGGTTTATCCCGCCCGGGTTGGTACCACCGCACTGAATGCAACGTCGCTCGGCCAAAACGGCTATGTAAATAGTTTGTGTTTTCCGTCCAGCTTTGATGGCTATGTTTGATGAAGATCAGGTCAGACGATTCGAAGATCATCGACGCTTTCACCAAGTTCACCCGCTGTTATGGGCTGACATCACGGATGTTGTAGGTGATGTAGCCAACCGTGTCAGTTTCAATAAAAAAAAATGTATTGTTAATAAGTACGAGTAAACATTCTTATTATTATTTTATCTTTATTTAATTATCATCATTCACGCTCAACTCTTTTGCTACTACCTAATTACATTCCACTGTCTATATTATCGAATCTCAAACATCCAAAGGTGGACTGTAAAAAATCTCTGTAAGGGATAATCCGCCTTTGCCCCTTATGTAAATTTTCTAATGTACTTGTTACTGTTTAATGTTTACTGGAGTAATAAAGCATTTTCTATCTATCTATCTATCTATCTATCTATCTATCTATCTATCTATCTATCTATCTATCTATCTATCTATCTATCTATCTATCTATCTATCTATCTATCTATCTATCTATCTATCTATCTATCTATCTATCTATCTATCTATCTATCTCTGTAAAATAGGGGGCACCAGTTAGACAACTTTCTTACCTTACTAGGTGCCAGGTGGTAGGGTTTATGTACCGGGTACCAACCCGGGCGGGGGCCCGGGTTGGTTTGGTACCACCGCACTGAATGAAACGTCGGTCGAAACGGCTATGTAAATAGTTCGTGATTTCCGTCCAGTTCAGTGTAGCCGACATGAAATGAAGGGAAGCTCTGACATGGCATCTAGTTCACCCGGTGTTATGGGCTGACATCACGACTGTTGCAGTAAATGTAGACAGCCGTGTCAGTTTAAAAAAAAAAGTTTGTCAGTTCTTGTTCGCATTGAATTAGAAAAGTACCCTAATCACGAGATTTAACCTACTACGCTACGCTACGTCGTGTTCTCCGCATCATTTTGTATGGAGAAACGGAGCAGCGCCCTAGTAATAGATTTGCGAACTTCGTTTCTTCATACAAAATGATGCGGAGAACACGGCGTACTGGCGGAATTTTTGACGTATCAAAGCGTAGGTTACCTACCTATGAAATTATACAATAAACAGGTAAATAAGCCGAGCTCGACGCGAGCGGAGCCGTGAGCTGGCTAGTCTATATGCATTCGCGAGTGCCCGCGAGTCGTATACCCTCGAGTTTTTAGCGGTGTTCGGTCGTAACGGGCGGCCGTAAATCAAGCGATATCGCCGAGATGACTGACGTGTGATCTTGTGATGATGCGCGCCGGTCGTCGTCGTCGGTGCGAGACGACGGGCGCATTCCGAGCGTGGCATAAGGGAACGGAGAAATGAAAGGGTCTATCCCTTTCATTTCTCCGTTCCCATCAAATAAGTCCCAAAATCGTTCCCATCAATCGTGAAATCAAATCAGCAGGGGGAATGAAGATAATTATGAAATTGTATGAGATTGGTAGTTTTAGGGTTCCGTATCCGTCGTGCGACTAATAGGGTCCCCCTATTAGTAAGCTTACGCCGTCTGTCTGTCTGTTCGTCATTCCGTCCGTCCGTCCGTCTGTCCGAGGGCTGTATCTCTTGAACCGAAGCACGTTGAAATTTTCACAGAATATGTGTTATTACTTATTACCTTGTTATTACTTATTTATTATGGCCGATATAACAACAAATAATAAAAATAAGAAAAAGGAAAAAAATTCACGGGTTCCCCATACAAGAAACTCAAAACTGTATGCGCGCCATCTACCGAAAACAGTATGAAGCAGCGCTGACCATGACATGGCGATACGAAACCCTCAGTGCGCGAGTTCGACTCGCACTTGGTCGATTTTATTAAAAATATTTTTTAATACATACATACTACATATCACACACGCTGAATCTCGGCAATCGGGGTAAGCAGAGTAATCGGTGTTGTGCTGCAAGAACTCTGGTAAATTACAGCACAACACCGACCACCACGTTTCGCAAAGTATTCGAACAAGATTCAATCGATCAAGCATCAAGTAAGGCACGAAGACCCACCTGCTGCATGACTCGGTGGAAGTACCATGCCAAGGTGAGAGGTGGCGAGCCCGTCACCCTTTAGCACGGCATCTTTAGTCGCCTTTTACGACATGCACGGGGAGAGATGCAGTGGGGCTATTCTTTTTAAGTACCGGGCCCACACTTTTTAATCTGGGCTTTAAAATTTAGGTGACCTCTATTACGCCTTTTTCACTTAAACCGAGTTTGTCCCCCCCTATCCGACTTCATTAAGCTCCGTCCATAAATATAGGAACAACTCTGATCGATAGGTTTGCATTTGCAAACTGCGATACCGCAGAAACCGGTAGTGGAATAACACTGACCTTGGCGCCAGCACTTAACACTTGACATAACGAGCCCCCCACTCACATCTTGATACATATTTACCTGCTTCCATAAATGTGTACATTACATACCTACCTTACATGCACAAGGAAGTCACTGATAGATCTCCTGAGGGGGGGGGAGGATTAACTGTAATGGGCGGCTATGTCAGATGGGCCAAAGCACATGCTCAAACCAGCCAATATCTAAGTAAGGCACGAACGTTCTAACGTTCTTAATCTAAGGTGTCTAAGGTAACTAAGTAGTTACCTAGTAGGAACTAGGAACTAGAGAAAAACACAGCCACGCCACGAGGCTGCTATGAGGCGATCTCACATCCAGTACGGTAAGGGGGAAGGGACTTGCAGTCATATTACAGTTTTACACCGGCACCGAACCGTGAAGCAGCAGGTGTAGGTATGCACGTAAATTTTTCGCTTAGAAAAAACTCATTGGTTAGCGCCGCCCGGAATCGAACCTCGGACCTCTCGCAAGAGAAACCGACGCCCACACCACTCGGACGTCGGACACCCGCCGCTGAATGAATTTCGATCTTGCTGAATTCCCACCTCCCCCCTCGCCACCCTTGTTTCAGGGCGGAGGAGAGAATCTAAGGAACAATCCCTCTTGCCCTCCCTTCTTCCACTTTCATTTTACACTAACGCTGATCAGTTCAATTTTATACAAGCTTTTGTCCGCGACTTCGCTCGCGGTAGACTCGGTTTAGCAGCAAATTTAATTTAAACGCAAATAATACTTACCTAATAAACGATCGCTCTCTTATATTCTCTCCCGTCCATACTATACTTTCTTTTATACTGCTCAACCCTAAGGATATTTAGCGTTATGGTACAGCGGCCTATAGTGAGATCAGGAACTACTCTTTCCATTGGTATAAACCGCATCAAAATGTCTTGAGTGGTTCCGGAGTTTACCTCAAAAATACATACAGACGCAAGAAGTAGAGACGATGACGTGTTAGATGTGAATAAACTCGTACTTCGTCTCATATTTTATGTTTGGGAGAATGTTTCCCCCCCCCCCCCCCCACAACATGCCGTCCGACCGTGCTATAAGCTGGGGTAAGGCTGGCTTTCCTCCTTAATACCCATAACCTATATTTTTTTTATGGAAACTTGACACGGTTGGCTACATCACCTACAACATTAGTGATGTCAGCCCATAACACCGGGTGAACTAGGTGCCATGTCAGTACTTCCCTTCATTTCATGTCGGCCTTCATACACTGGACGGAAAACATAAACTATATTTCCATAGCCGTTTCTACCGACGTTTCATTCAGTGCGGTGGTACCAACCCGGGCGGGATAAACCCTACCAGCTAGTAAAGTGTCTATATTCTTATTGAGCTCTGTAATGGAATATATTAGGAATATACCTAAGCTTACACTAAGTACTTATTGAGATAATACACAGAATTCGCAGTCTGTACAGTCTACTAACCTCTTATTAAGGCTTTAAAGTCTACTAACCTGTGCTACTAACCATCTACGTATGGACTGCGAAGACTTCACTAGGAGCGTAGTAATGCCCTTTGCAGCCTATGAAAACTACACTCTACTAATGGTCTATGTGAAGACTACTCCAGCAATTAAAATGTACTTTTAAGGTAAGGGACCTACAGTTTTACGTGGAATCCGAACCACGGTCAGCCTCCCAACGGTCGAGCGGCCACCCATCAAAAGTCGAACGACCGCACCACTGTGCTACCGAGGGAGGCTGACAATTTAATAGTTTCTCACTTCATAGCTTTAGCCTCCCCTTGATCGTATTTTCCCTTGTCGTTACCAAGTACAGCGCAGGCAATGCACCTTCATCCATCTGTATAACACGGAACTAGTGTGAGTGTGTGCAGAATGATTTGACGAACGCGCCGCCGCGGTGCGTTAGAAAGCTGGCCAAGGATTTATTTTTGCCGAAGCTTTTACCTTTTTGCCTCTCTCCCAGCAGCGGCGGCGGAGGCGTCACGGCGGAGCGGGGGCGGGGAGGGGGTCCGTTATCTTGAGTCTAGCTAGTTCCTTTGTGACGAGCTGAGCAGGTGCTGAGATGTGCCCTAGTTTTGGGTGAAGAGATGGAAATAAATAATTAGAAACGAGATTGTCGTACGATGTATACTTTTTAACCGAATTCAAAAAAAGGATATTTTTTTTATGTTTGTTACCTCAGAACTTTCGACTGGGTGAACCGATTTTGAAAATTCTTTTTTTATTTGAAAGCTGGTGCTTCCCGTGTGGTCCAATTTTGTCAAGATCGGATTGGAAAGCGAGGCGGAATCGCGAAGCCGAAGGCCGAGCGATTCCGCCGAGTACATTAATAGCAAAAAATTACTAAAAAAAATTGTGAAATAAAAAACTATTTAAAAAAATATAAAAACCGCCTTCAAAAACGTATGAAATAAAAAAAAATTACCCTAGAGTTGAAGGCGGTGCTAAAGCAAGTAAAAATAACCGACCGCCTTCAAATCTAGGGTTTGGTTTTTTTAAATTTCATACATTTTTGAAGACGGTGTCAAGACATTCGGCTCAAACCGTGCCAAATCGGCCAAAAATCGATGACGTAATTTATGCACGCCGCCTTACGTCCAGTGCGGTGGTACAAACCTAGTCGGCTACAATTTGAGTCTACCACCTAGTAAGGAGCATAGTTTAGTCCATTCTCTCCTCGGCCAAGGCCAAGTTGAAGGCCCGTCTAGATTCACATTCCTTTCGATGGGTGTAAGAGATGTCAGAATGTGTCTTCGGCGGGGTCGAGGCGGTGCTCCGCCGCGACCCCGCCGAGATGCCCCAATTGTATTAGGTACTGATCAAGGTGCGATGTCAGCCATGTCAGGGCTCACGCACTCTATGTACTTGCGCGCGATAACTACCTACCGCCGACCGGACCGTCGGCGATCCATAATTCATTGGGCTGCCGACAGCCGCGTGGAGCTAACCTACGTGAGCGCGCGCTCACGCTACTGCTTCGTACGGTCGTACCGATATCCAAAGAGTTTCTTTGCCTATGTCATACATAATTCAAGTTGACATGGCTTCTGTTAATAGTGGCAGTGGCAATTTATGTGCAGTAGATGGATGTAAATCCAGCAAGAGGAGAGATAAAAATCTCTCTTTTTTCCATTTACCTGCTGATGAAGAAATGTGAGTATATTGTTTTTGTTGAGCAATAATTACCTATTCTAAAAAACCGGACAAGTGCGAGTCGGACTCGCACACGAAGGGTTCCGTACCACCGTACAAGATTTAACACTATGTAGGTACTTTATTTTTTATATTTTTACTATTTCTTGTTATAGCGGTAATAGAAATACAGCCCGCTGACAGACGGACGGACGGCGGGGCTTAGTAATATGGTCCCGTGGCACCCTTTGGTACGGAACACTAAAAATGGTAGGTAGATAGGTATTTTGGTTTATGTTGTGTTTCGCTTGAGTTTCGGTATGTTCGATATATCTGTCTGTTTGTCTATCACAGTCACTTTACGATTTGTGTGCATACATCTGACATTTTCTGGTTGTTAAGGCAATTGTAAGACTACGTACGACGCAACGGAACGGAAAACAACGTCCGTGAAGATGGGGGTCGTCATTTGAAAATGGAGGGGGGGGGGGGGAGGTGTATTTATTTATTTGGTTTTCTACAAGTAGGACACAACATAACATAAAATAACACAGGTTTGCAGATGATTGTAACGTGACGTAGGAGGACAGTCTGGCCAAAACTGACGTCATTCTTACAAATACGAATAATCCCAAAATATGACATATTAATTCTAGCTGTGCAAGCGCGGCGCGCGACACTTTAAAGAAACCTAGCGGCATGTGCTAGCGGCGCGTAGCGGTAGGCGGTTCGCTTGTCGGCTTCCTTTGACTATTTTGTCGGTGCGCCGCCGCAACACGCCGCCGCTCAGTGTAATAAGACCGACACGTGCGGTCCGCGCTTTCATCTGCTTTATAGCAAACGTCGGCTTCCTTTGACTCTTTTTGTTGGCAGATGTATTTTTAATCTATACCGAATAAAATCGGTTAGATAAGCATGCGTACAGGTAACAATAATAACATTACAGGGGTAGTAGGTAGGTAGGATTACCTGAAGTATTTTCGGGCTGAACTAATTTCTTCCTTTAATATATTTTAACGAGGGCGAAGCCGCGGGCTAAAACTAGTAGTAGCCTATATGTTAAACAAAAAAAAAATTGGTACCTATCTAACAGTAAAAAAACATTTTTAAATCTGTGCTGCAGCTCGTGAACAAACATTCACACATATTTCCTCTTTACAATATAATAATATTAAAGATTGTGTAATGCATTGATATTTTTATCGAAAGTAGCAGCCCTAACGTCACCGAATTTGCTTCAAGGCCCCGCGTCCGTGCGCAGCTGCAAAGCAATAATCACTTTACGCTCTTTCGTTTAGGTACATTTTCGCACGCAGCGACTGGCGTCGTAAAAGTTTAGGCTATTAAAGCCGAAGGTACGTAACTTTTTCTATGGAGAGATTCATCTGTTACGAAGTAACTATTTAGTAATCTGTGGCCATGTAGACAAGAACTGCCGGTCAAGCGTGAACGTACATCATGCGTCGAGGGCTCTGTTTTTATTGCTTTATCAAATTATCATCCACTAGCTTTTTTGCCAGCGGCTTCGCTCGCGTGAAATTCGAATTTATAAATAAGAAAGTATGTAAGCCCGCTACCGTCCGTGCCTTGATTTCGGCTCGCGCAACAATTCGCTTTGTATGAGGGGGCCCTTAATTATTCACTTTTTCAAAATTTTATTTATTTATTATTTCTTGTTGTATCCGCCAAAATATTATGTGAAACCGGCTAGCTATTACGGTTCCAAAGATATAGTCATCGCACGGACGGACGGACAGACAGACAGACAGACGTTACAGTTGTACGGAAACCTAATAAAAAAATAGGTTCTACCAAATCTGGTGATTAAAAAATTCACCACACACATGTTCTATCATAGCACAGAGATATAGACGTTCTATCGATCGGATCTGTGCAGCAGAAGGGCCACCAGCCCTACCCCGCCCCCCGCCGAGCCTCCCGCCCCGCCGCAGGCTAACGGTACGTCAGGTTCAATGACTCGATTCGGCCGCTCAATTTTCGCGTAGTACTGTTACCCGTCAGTAGCTCTGCGCGGCAAACGCGTCCGGCCTTCTCCGTCCGCTAGTCACTATAAATATTATTTTATGAAAGTCGAGGTCTGCAGACCACCGCTATCCTGTCTAATCGCCTCCGACGACGCCTAGCCGCCTAGCCGCAGAACTTGAACGCTATTCGCACCTAGCTATTAGACTCAGACTGCAAATAGGTTTCTATCCGCGCGTGATAAAATCCGCGCGGTTTTGACACCGTAGTGCATAGAAAAATCTATGCGGTGAAAGATCCGCACCGCGTGGCAGTGGCGGCAAACCGCGCGGCGCCGACACCGCGCCCGCGCGGAAATTAAACAGCAGACGCATTGCTGTACGCCGCGCCGGAAACGCTTTTCGTGATCTGGGTCTCAGAGCATTGATGAAATTGAATTTTTGACAAACGACATTTTGAAATTGCCAATAGAACTACATGATACTCACTTTATTTAAAAAATTTTTTTTTCATTTTAGGATACTCTATACTTTCCACCCGACTATATTAGACAAAATCACCGAGATTAGACAAAATCTAGATGGTCTTTCTGCGGGCAAAAATTAAACTTATTTTGGCATCAGTTTCACCAAAATCGGTTCAGTAGATCTGGACATAGCTGCGTGTGACCCACAGACGGACGGACATACAGACACCACGGCGATCCCAGAAGATCCCAGATCCGTAAAATTGCGAAGATCAATTTTTTCGCAATTTTGCGATGGGATCTTAAAAAGTAGATTTGTAGGTTTCCGTACCCCGTACAGAAGACTATTACTAAGCTACACTACAACGTCTGTCTGTCTGTCTTGTCTGTCTGTATCTTTGGAACCGTAAACAAAAAAAATAAAAAATGTAAAAAATAAGGCGGTCCCCATACAAGAACCGTGTTTTTTCAACGTTTTGTTTATTGTGGTGCGGAAACCTCGGTGCACGAGTCTGACTCGCACTTGGCAGGTTTTTTTCTACATCGTCGAGCAGTATCATCGAGTGAACGTTTGCTCTAATCCTGAAGAGGTGATAGATAACGTGTTCTATTCACAGACGGAGGACAGCGCGCTCGGGGGAGCGTCTGACCCAGATTTGATAAAAATACGTTTACTTGAGTGAGTTCGAGCGGCGCGGGGGGGGGGGGGGGGGGGGGGGGGAGGCGCAGGGCGGTTGCCTTCCACGTGATGGCTAGGAATCGTTCCACATTTCAATTGTGAAAATGGGACGGGGCACTGCGTTTATTCGAGCAAGACAGCCTCCTCGGTAGCTCAATGGTGCGGTCGGCCGACTGTTGTTAAGCACACCTGGGCGCGGTCAGTACTTGGATGGGTGACCGCTCGACCGTTGGATGCTGACCGTAGTTCGGATTCCACGTAAAACTGTAGGTCTCTTCCCTCTTACCTTACTAGGTGGTAGGGTTTATCCCGCCCGGGTTGGTATCACCGCACTGAATGAAACGTCGGTGGAAACGGCGATGTAATAAATAGTTCGTGTTTTCCGTCCAGTTCAGTGTAGCCGACATGAAATAAAGTGAAGCACTGACATGGCACCTAGTTCACCCGGTGTTGTGGGCTGACATCACGGATGTTGCAGTTAGGGTTGCCACCTCCAATGTTTGATAGGCCGGGACAAATTATTTCGTAGGAATGACAAAGCAAAAATAAAAATGCGCTATTTCAATAAGTACGAAGAAAATATGTATTATGTACTGAAAAATGGTAGTAGTATCATACTACCTAGGAATCATTTCCTTTTCCATGTGTATTTCTGATCCGACTTTGCTGCCTTTATTAAATTAATGGATTGGCTTGTATTTTCATTAATGAAAGTTGCGAATTCACTACAAGTGAGAGAAAAGTTTAATCTTCATTAATCTCAGTCAGCGACGGCGGGCGGGCAGCGTGCAGGCGGCACGGACTAGCAGCGCCACCGAACTGACCTGACAGTCAGTCAGTCAGTCCAGTCACTGACACCGGCCGCCGCCGGCATGCTATGGCCATAGTAAAAGAAGACGAGTAAGATAACTGGAGGCCATTTTTAAAATAACTACCTACGCTGCGCCGAGCCTCCAGGGATGTCACAACTCACAACACTAACACAATTGACAGGCAGTGAGCCCATCATGGTGGAAATGCTATTCTTTAAAATTATTATGTACATTTATGTTTTTTTTTATTTATAGACCAAGAGCCAGCTCCCAAAATTTTACTCTAACAAAATATATGAGTTGTCATAGATTTATTATATAGGTACTGGCGTTAAGGTATATTTTCGAAAGCTGTATTTTCTATAGACAGTGAACGATGTTATTTTGATGTTTGAGCCCTTGATAACGATACCCCACTCAATAATCGGATGCTTAGTTCTGGCGCTACGGTGGAACATACGTAAAAACAAACATACACACACATAAATTGCTAAAAAGATAACCCTTCATTTTTGCTTCGCGCAGTCGGGTAAATTTTTTTTTTAACTTTAACCTTCCAAAAATTAATGCAATGTCAAAATTCAACTTTAACTCACGTCCGTCTTTGGACAACCATTTCGTAGTCGCGGACGATGAAGAGAATTAATAAGTGGGCAAAAAATTTATAACTATAAAAATTATAGAAAATATATTTAGAATTATAGATTAATATAATTATTAATCTTAATAAAAAAAATATCAAATAAATAATTTTAAAATGTATTTATTAATTTTGTTTTATTATTACTTAATAACTTATATTTTTATTTTTGTTATTTTAATGAATTACTTAATAACTTGGTTGGTCGCTAGCAGTCATGAAAGTGTCCGCGGTAGGAGCTGTGGCCATTTATAGAAGACAAAACCGCGCGAAAATGCGTTGTGCGTGGTATCTCTAACAAGTCTGAACAAGTCGACAACCGCGGGCCCGCGTGCGGCGCAGCCTTCGCGTGCGCCGCGCGGCCGCGCCCGATGCCGGGGTTCGCGAATGGTTTTTGCAGCTACCTATTAATAACTAATTAATACTATAATTAAATACTAATAGGTACCTACTTTGCTCTGACGTTACCGAGCCAGGTCTCAAGTCAATTCCTTCGCTTAGTACCTACTCGTATTAATAACTTACATAATTTAACTACATACTTTAATAATATTTTTTATGTCACTTACCTTTCGATGGGAGCAGGTAATGAGAATAATGTTAACTCGCGGTTCGAGCCTGATCTATTCATGCAGCCGTACGCACTGCAGAAACGCGGAGCCATTATGTTAGTGCAATAAAATAAAATTCGAATAATAATACTTTCTATCGGGAAGCGGCAGGCGGCGCGGCGGCAGGCAGCGGCCGTCACGTGGTGTGCGTCACCGAGCGCGGGGGCGGGGCGACCATCACTGACTACGCGCGAGAGACAGTGAGAATGCATGTAGTGGTTGTGTACAGACAGCGTGCGCAGGCGCGCGCTTGTGTGAGTGCGAAATCGGCGCGTTTGTATGAAGACGGCTAACTTGTGTGGTTTAACTATGCTATGGCGGCGCGGCGGCGGCAGCGCGGCGCGTAAATTGTCAATCCTTCGCTCTTCGATTTTGTAATAAATTCCGGGACATTTACAATTCAAACCGGGACTCGGGACAAGTTACAGAATAACGGGACTGTCCCGGCCAAACCGGGACAGGTGGCAAGCCTAGTTGCAGTTGATGTAGGTAGATAATCGTGTCAGTTTCCATAAAAAAAAGTTTGTCAGTTCTTGTTCGCATTGAATTTAGAACTGGCGGAATTTTCGGCATGTCCAAGCGTAGGTTACCCATTGATGTATATAGACATCGATGAGGTTACCTACATAAGGATGAAATTATACAAAAAACAGGTAAATAAGCTATGGGCTGACATCGCGGATGTTGTAGGTTTGGTGTAGTTTAGCCAAACATGTCAGTTTCCATAAAAAAAAAAACGTTAAACGTAAAACTATCCAACAGGGCTCCGCCGAGCTATACGCGATGATGTCGCGAGCGCACGTGTGTGGTGCGTGGTGTGTGGTGTGGCGCGGCGCTACGCGCGGTGGTTGTTCGTCTCGGTCGGCTCCGCTATCGCAAGGTCGGCTATATTTAGCGAGCGCTAGGTATTTTGGCTCGGCGTTCGTCCTGTTAGCGCTTTTGGCTAACCTCCCCTCACCCCACCACCCCTCCACCATCCCACCCACGCCATTCGACGCCACGACGACGACGCCAGCTCGTCCCAGACTGAAACTGAAGCACAGTAATTTGGTTTCCTGCTAATAACAGTTAATTTGTGTTGTGTTCTCAATATTCTATCGTAATTTGTAAGCGAAAGTAATGTACACTACACATACCACACGCTGTATACCGACAATCGTGATAAGCAGAGTAATCGGAGTTGCACTGCAAGGACTATGGAGAATTACAGCACAACACCGAACACTATAGGTACGTTTCGCAAAGTAGGTATCCAGCATCCGGACAAGATAACCATCAAGCAGCAAGCAATTCGCAACCCCCGCATACGACCGAATGTCCATGGGCGTCGTGAGACGCCTTATGGATCGGCGCCATATGTCGCGCTGTCAATAAAAAGTAAGGCACGAATACCCACCTGCTGCATGACACGGTAGAAGTCCGTGCCGAGGTGAGAGGTTGAGGCTATCCCGCCGCCCTTTAGTACGGCATTTTGTCCTTTTCCCTTAGTTGCCTTTTACGAAATGCACGCACGGGGAGAGATGCAGTGGTGCTATCCTTTTTAATCACCGTCCCCACACGGCACTGTACCGGCTCGTTCGATAAGCGAAAGTCATGATTATTAGGCAATATAAAAAAATCTGTACCTAAAATCTTAATTGATTGAAACAAACTATGTAGGTATAGCTAACTAATTACTTAAGTACCCAAATGGTTGAAAATATCATACATGCACACATCCTACACACGCTCTATCCCAACTTAGGACAACATACTCAGTGGCGAATCAAGAGGGGGGGGGGGGGGGGGGGGGAGGGGGGGGGGCCAAAAAATCATAACTGATAGAACTGAAAATCTAGTTATGACCACGACCTAGGTAGATCACCTTTCTACATTGTGCTATGAGCCTATGACCCTCAATTTAATTTTTTCACTCGAAAAGTACATCATTAGCGCGCGAACAAACAACACGGACGGAATTCGGACAGGCTTCGTGTCAGGTTCGGTCGGCCAGACAGTCAGTCAGCCAGCCATTACATACACACACACATCCTTCGTGCCGCGAGCACGTCACTAGAGTCGTGCTAGAGTCCGTCTCACGAAAGAAGTACCGCAGACGCGACGCTACGGTCATACACTTCGTCTCACTCAAGTCGAAGTCCCGCGGCAATAGGTGGAAGTGAGACAGACTCTACACTTCCATTTATTGCCGCGGGACTTCTTTCGTGAGACAGAATCTAGCACGGTCAGTCAGACCCAACAGAATAATTATTCCCAAAGATTTAAATGTTTGATTATTCCTGCTTGATTTTGCGGTCTAAATAACGCCCCAAACTCTGTAGCACAGAGTAAATAATCACTAGCGTAGCGTCTCTGTACTGTTAGGGACAAGTCCGCCTTAGCACTTCATGTAAAAAGTATTTTCTATCTACTTCCATCTAAAAGGCTGGATGCGCCACTGAACATAAAAAGACGAGAGGTGTCGCGGGACTCGCGGGACATTCAGTTGGAACGAAGTTCCTTTCGCTACAATGAAATAAATCAACAACGTTTGAGAGTATATTAAATGAAAAAAAAAAAAAAACAATTACGTCTGTACTTCAGTAATATACATATTTTTTTATGGATACTGACTCGTTGGACTGACACGGTTGGCTACATCACCATAAATACATAGACATGCGCTTGTAAACACACAAACACACATACTACAGCAAAAGTGTCGTGACGGTCGAAATCTTACACTTTTTTCGCCAAGGGTCTGGACTGGAGTGGAACGTGTGATAAGGAACTACCTACGTATCAATAATAAATGATAAAATTCCCTTTCATTATCATAATAGGTGGTAGGGTTAAACCCAACCGGACTTAGTACCACCGCACTGAATGAAAGGTCGAAGCGGCATGACACCGTCCGGTTCTGGGAACTCGCTGTGAGTCACGTGCAGCATCTGGAGCAACCGTTCCCAAAAGGTGTTCCGCTGAACCCTAGGGTTCCGCGGAAGGGTCACAGGGGTTCCGTGGGTTACAGCCGGAAAAAGCACAAAACGCTCTCCCTAATGAAAAACGTGTAACATGTTTTTATTTTCAAACTATAGTCTTGCAATTCAAATCAAACATGATAATCCGCCGATAATTTAGTATAAAAAAAACTGTTTTAAAAAATACAAAACCGACTTCCAAAAAAAAGTAGAACTAAAAAACCATTTAAAATAAAAATATAAAAACCGCCTTCAAAAATGTAGGAAATTTAATAAAACCCGAACCCTAGAGTTGAAGGCGGTGCTAAAAAGGCTACACAAATCACAAATCCACTCATGTTTTCTTTCATGCATCATTTTTGCTTGCTTTAGCATCGCCTTTAACTCTAGGGTTCGTTTTTTTTATTTCATACATTTTTGAAGGCGGTTTTTATATTTTTATTTTAAAAAGTTTTTGACGTGATGACGTCACGTCTTATAAATTGATGAACACCGGCTGCACGCACGAAGAAGTGTCACGTTCCATCTAAACCTGTGTGTGCAAGCGAGAGCGCGATAGAGACCTGTGTGTGCAAGCGAGAGCGCGATAGAGAGGCATATACAATAGTAGGAAATACAAAATATATTTCTCCGTCTTTTGCGAGCCTCGAACCCGCGGTCCCTGCCACCAATATATTGTGACCGACGTCTTAAACCACACGGCTAATCGGTCGTGTACTTATGAGGCGAATTTGGGAACAGTTGGTGAATATTTTATGGAGCGACATCTAGCACTTCAGTCATGTACTTAAATCAAAGAGATTAAAATAACCAGGTTATAGAGAGGCATTGATTTTATAGGGGGAGTCAGATGTATGTACCGTCAGCGACGTTTTAAAGGTAACATGAAATTAGTCTTTGTTTAAGTCCTAAGATGGCGCTAGGAGTATCGTATTTGAATTAAATAATAATTATATTTTTAAATCTGCTAATTATTGAACGGTGCTAAGTGGGAACAGCATAGTTAAATTTTAAGATTATTTTATATTATGTTGAAATTTCGAAATAGTGCATTTTTAGGTTTTCATAATTTTTCCAATAAAATTTTCATGTTTTGTCAGCCAGTGAGCTTGTAAGAGTGGTGAGAGTGTAGGATTTGTATTTTTTGACAAATTTTGTTTTGTTTTTTTTTCTTTTTTTTCTTTTTTAAGCAATATTACGGCGTTTAAATTTTTTAGGGTGTTTAGTTTTTTTGACGTGATGACGTCACGTCTTATAAATTGATGAACACCGGTTGCACGCACGAAAAAGTGTCACGTTCCATCTGACTGTGTGTGCAAGCGAGAGCGCGTAACAAGCGATAGAGAGGCACAATCGGCCCAAGCGTCGGCCTGTACACATTTATCTCTCTGGTTCTAAAGTACCAGGGCAGCAGAAATTATGACGTTATCACGTAAAACTATCGTCCGTAAACCGACTTTACAGACAATCAATTTTTAGTTCTACTTTTTTTTGGAAGTCGGTTTTTTTAGTAATTTTTTGCTATTAATGTACTCGGCGGAATCGCCTCGCTTTCCAATCCGATCTTTTTTTTTTTTTATTGTTTCCGAATTAGCTGGCTGTGTCCGAGGTCGAAGCCTTAGGCGCAGCCAATATCACCCCCGAGGAGGTGCCAGTCCGGCTTGGAGGTGGACTAATGTCGCTGGGGAAAGGCTATTTACCCGCGATTTGAAGATCCGTGGATTGTAGGAGTGGGGAAAGATATTCCCCGGAAGCCCGTTCCACACCTTTGCAGTGCGGCACAAGAACAATTTAGAGAATCGTGCCGTTCGAAGTACTCGTCTGTCCACTACAAAGGGGTGTTCCGCGAGAGTATGGCGGGTTTGGCGAAGGCGAACAGGAGGAGGAGGGATAAGGGAAGCAATTTCGTCAGAGCAGCGGCCATAGTAGTACCGATAAAACAGGCTCAATGACCCAACGATACGTCTGTGCTTTAGAGGTTGAAGGTCCTTTGTGAGTACAGAGTCGCCAATGAGGCCTAGACCAAATTAAAATTGGACCACCTCAGGGTTATCCCTTTTCAAACAAAAAAAATAATTTTCAACATCCAAAAAAAGAAAACATACCGTCGAATTGAGAATCTCTTAGGTCTAAAGTAAATTGCTCGTGAAGACAAATGCAACGAGCCCAAACACGATGGGCTTTGCCACGACTGGCCACAGTGGGTGATGAGTTCTTCAAGAAAAATGCTATGTGGTGTACAACAATTTATTTTGAGTTTGGTAACAACTGGTAGTACACGTGAGGGTCGCATCGCACCCGGCAAGGTAACTCGTGTAGATTAAAATCGGAGTCACACTTCCTTTTGTCTTGCGTGAGGGTAGATGCGTATCACGTTGTTCGTAGTCGTAGGTCCTCCGGACTCGACGCCAGGAAGGTGCGGAGGCCTCAGCAGTAGAGTACCGCTGAGACCCAACGGCGCGGCGTTCGCTGGCCGGTGTGCGGTGAGCGGTGCGGTATGGGGACAGCCCCCCCGATCCACTCCGTAGGGTGAAGCTAAATGCAAAATTCACAATATTAGCTCATTGTATTTGCGTTAAATGTGCCTGGCTAGGCACACTTATCAATCACACTTATTTGATCACAAGTTTTGCTGAAGGTAACCACACATCATAGTATTATGTTGATTTTTCATAAAACGCTCAATCAATTTGAATAAAATTTAAATGGGACCACCTCTGAAGTATGACCTACCAAACAAAAAAATAATTTTCTAAATCGGCCCTTAATTGACGGAGTAATCGCGTAACAAACATACAAAAAAAAAACATACAGTCGAATTGAGAACCTCCTCCTTTTGGGAAGTCGGTTGAAAAATTATAATTAGCAATGCAGCCTGTACATCCTATTAAAACTTCTTTAATTTAACTTGTTTGACATTTAGAAATTGTTGTTTATTGTTTATTGAGCATTCTTAAAGCAGTCAAACTGCACTCGAACTTGTAACAATTTGTTCTCTCCGGTTACAACCACGAAGAAGAGACGGCAAATTTTTTTATTGTGACTTTGTGAATTCTTTCATGGTTCATGGTTGTTTCCTGAATACGGTCGAAGAAATTTCAGGTATGATTTAGTACTTGAGCAGGTATGTAAATTTTTTTCTCTTAAATTTTGGTCATTTGGGCTGAATCATCTATTGGCTGAATTATAAAGTATACTAAAAAAAATGCATCAAATTACTGTTTCAACCCTCGAAGAAAAAGAGCGGTGTGTTGAGTGAGGGGAGAAGTTTGACGCCCCCGTCTATGTGACCTTCGTTTGTTTTTTTATTTATAATGCATAATTTAAGAAGTTATAGAAATAATTGAAAATTCTCTCGTTATTTGGCTAATAAAGAGTAGAGTTATTTAAGTGCAAAATATGATGTGACTTAATTTATGTCACACTTGCCCCGGTTGACCTTATTAATATTACATGTGGGTATATAAAAAAAATTATCCGACGACGGCAATAGGTCGAAATATAATAATAAATATGTGTTTTTTAATTATTAATATAAATAATAAATATAATAAAAATAACTAGAACCAATATTGGTGTAAAAAGTATTTAATTCATAAATTTAAAAAAACCCGAGTCGGAGACAAAAATAATTTAATAAATAAAATATAAAAAGTCAGAGCTGCGCGGGTATTTACTTAGAGGTCCCCGAATCCTTTAAGTAAGTAACTAAACGCCTTTACTAAACGGAAACTATTTTTGACTTTTTAAGGGGTCGGCGGTTTTTGAAATTTGTAATTTTACAGTCCAGCATCCTCGGGCCACCTCGCATCCGACTGCTTTGCACTAAACTAAACTGTAGGTCCCTCCCTTCCCTTCTTACCTTACTAGATGGTAGGGTTTATCCCGGCCGGGTTGATACCGCCGCATTGAGCGAAATTTTTTTTTTTTTTTTTATCGATAGCGCGACATGTGGCATCGTTACACCTACAAGTAGGTGTCTAACGATGCCCATGGACATTCTGTGATGCACGGGGATTGCGAATGTCATGCCGGCCTGACAGGAGCCTTTTCACGCCCCTTTTGAAAAACCCCAGACTGTACTTGGGAGGAAATAGATGGGCAGGAAGTGCGTAAAATAAAAAAATTAAATTGAAATAAAATAGTTCGTGTTTTCCGTCCAGTGCAGTGTAGCCGACATGAAATGAAGGGAAGCACTGACACGGCACCTAGTTCACCCGGTGTTATGGGCTGAAATCACGGATGTTGTGGGTGATGTAGCCAAACGTGCCAGTTCCCATAAAAAAAAAATAGAAAGTATGCCAACTTGTCTGCCTGCTTACCGTCTTAGCACAAAGCACTTTTTCAATGTTTCGTAATGTCGTAATGAGATTCGAATACCTTCTAACGTGCTAAGGATGAGTCCTTACGACAAATCGCTGTTTAATGAAAAATAGAAAGTTGGCATAACGCATTTGTATTATTAGTAAATTAGTGAACCGTTTCTTAATGTGGTAATTTTGAGGAAGCTTATAGAGAAATATAGAGAAATATATATAAATAGCTTATTGTCAGCCTCGATAGCTCAGTGGTGCAGACAGTCAACTGTCGCTATTGAATGTTAAGCAACGCTCGGTGCGGTCAGTACTTGGATGGGTGACCGCTGACCGTTGGAGGCTGACCGTGGTTCGGATTCCTCGTAAAACTGTAGGTCCCTTCCCTCCTAATCTTACTTGGTGGTAGGGTTTAACCCGCCCGGGTTGGTACCACAGCACTGAATGAAACGTCGGTCAAAACGGCTATGTAAATAGTTTGTGTTTTCCGACCAGTTCAGTGTAACCGGCACGATCAAAGGGGGAAGCACTGACATGGCACCTAGTTCACCCGGTGTTATGGGCTGACATCACGGACGTTGTAGGTGATGTAGCCAACCGTGTCAGTTGCCATAACAAAAAAAAAAAGAGAAATTACATACATAATCCGTCCGTAATAAGTGTGTCCTCCCGGTTATGACGTACGGGTGTGAAACGCAATGGAGCGAGCCATGCTGGGAATATCGCTACGTGATATGGTGCGTAACGAGGAAATCCGCTGACGACGCACCAAAGTAGTCGATATTGGATACCGGGTGGCTAAGCTCAAGTGGCAGTGGGCTGGGCACGTCAGCCGAAGAGACGACGACCGTTGGAGTAACCGTGTTCTACACTGGCGGCCGTGGACAGGAAAACGGAGTGCGGGAAGACCACCCGCCAGTTGGGACGACGACATCAATTGCGTCGGCGGAAAGCAGTGGTTCCGTACCGCTGAAGGCCGGGAGAACTGGAGGAAAATTGGAGAGGCGTATGTCCAGCAGTGGACGCTTACACGCTGAGTGACTGACTGACTGACTGACATAAATAAAGTTACCTATTGATAACAGGAAGAAACTATTTATTAACTACCAGTTTATATTTCCTGTTGTGCGGTCGAAGGATGATAGGGCATTGATATTGATATTACTCGTACAACACTAGTCGTAGTCCTGCCTGACTAGCCAGTATCACCAGAAGATAGATGCCATACCGGAGATTTCCCTTTGCATTGCTGGATATACTGTCCTATCTCACTATGTCAGCCTCGGTAGTATTCTTACCTTACTAGGTGGTAGGGTTTATCCCGCCCGGATTGGTACCACCGCACTGAATGAAACGCCGGTCAAAACGGCTATGTAAATAGTTCGTGTTTTCCATCCAGTTCAGTGTAGGCGACATGAAATGAAGGGAAGCACTGACATGGCAGCTAATTCACCCGATGTTATGTGCTGACATCACGGATGTTGTAGGTGATGTAGCCAAACGTGTCAGTTTCCAAAAATAAAAAAATGAGCGCAGCCGGGGCCGCTAGGCTGCTAGGCGGCCATGTTTCATCCGGTACGGTGGTAGTTGGTTGGTACTAACCCAGTCGGCTACAATTTGAGCCTACCACACCTAATAAGGGGCAAGTCGATACTATCATTTATGTGTTTCGCTTTTGCTTACTTTTGTTTATAGACGTCCGGAAATATCAGCCTTCCGGCCATAAAATCCAGTCGTCTATCCCTGCACTCTTGCGAGCACAGAAATCATGTATGCCAGATCGAGGCCCCATAGCTGTACCGTTCTTCCGAAAAAAATCCCATGGGAAACACAGACTGTGACCTTTCCCCAGCCGATCCGAGCCAACACTCGTCCACCCGAGGGAACCCCCGACCGAAGCCGGGAGCCGGGGGTGAACCCTTCACTGCCACTGGGGTCCGCTCCATATCCAACCACAGCCTGTGCCCAGGGCCTCAGCACTTTGTACTAGCCGTAGCTTTTGTTTTCACCAGCTATGTATATGCGTAGAAGTGCATATGACCACCACCTAATGTGTACCGGGGATCCACCGGTCTCGAATGACTTACAGTGTCATTAACTCGTGAGAAATCCAACCCACATCCACATTTAAGTGTGTGTTGCACCGACATGCCGATGTATCGTATTCACATGTATACCAATTCTCCACATTGGTTACGGAGCTCTCAGTGGCTCACCACTCGCAGCTTTCGCTACTTATTCCCGTATTTGATACTTCGAAAGAATCACCAGGGAATCAACGCTAAACCACAACCCCTGCGAGACCAACTCCAGTGTTCCGTGCAGAAGCACGAAGCATTTTGAGGCTTTTAACGGAACCCCGCAGTACTCAACCCAGCGTTTAGGGTAGGTAGTATCTCATTTTGACCCACCGACCTGAGTGGAGTCAGCAGCGTCAGCTAAGCGGAGGCCTAAACCCCCAACTTAGTACTCATGTTAGACGTTTAATGAGTAATCGTCGAGAACAAGTTCTCTACCACACATTATTTCTAACAGTGACGCCCGTTACACCGCCCAGTTGCGGGATAGGGTAGCCAACTGCTAGTTTTAAGGGTAGCCACCGTGTGGTCTGCATAGGGAAGCGTCACGGATACTAGTACCCCAACTCCGACACCTTGGACGACTGAACGCCTCTGCGATCCCGTACAAGGGTCGCTAATACGGGTCTATGGATCCTGGTGGCCGGGCCCGACACCTTGGGTAGACCGAAGTCTACCGCTGCGATCGCTCCCCAGCGACTACCCTCCTAATAAGGGGCAAGGGAAGTAATCGTAAAAGGAACAGTAGATAAATGTAGTGTAGGATGCAGGTTTTTTTTTATAGAAAGCGCGTCATGTGGCGCCTAGCCACCCATAAGGTGTCCAACGACGTCCATGGCCATTCGGTCGTATGCGGGGTTTGCGAATGCCATGCCGGCCGGACAGGTGCATATTCGCGCCTCTCTTGAAGGACCCGAGACTATACTTGGGGGGAAATATGTGGGCAGGGAGAGCATACATATATACATAGCACACACGCTGTATCCCGACAATCAGGGTAAGCAGAGTAATCGGTGTTGTGCTGCAAGAACTCCGGAAAATTGCAACACAACATCGACCACCACGTTTAGCAAAGTATTCGGACAAGATAACTATCAAGCAGCAAGTAATGCAATGCACAAAGACCCACCTGCTGCACGACTCGGTGGAAGGACCGTGCCAAGGTGAGAGGTGGCAAGCCTGTCGCCCTTTAGCACGGCATCTCGTCCTTATCCCTTAGTCGCCTTTTACGACATGCACGGGGAGAGAAAGAGATGCAGTGCGGCTATTCTTTTGAAGTACCGACCTCACACCGGTACAGGGAGAGAGTTCCAGAGTTTACTAGTTCTGTGGAGGAAAGATCTGCAGGTAGTTTTAAAGCGGCGGGTGGCCGAGTGGTTTGGGCATCGGCTTCTCATGCGGGAGGTACGAGGTTCGAATCCGGTCGCCGTGTACCAATGTGTTTTTTCTGTACACCTGCTGCTTCACCGTTCGGAACCGGTGTAAAACTGTAGGTCCTTTGCCCCCCCTTTTTTTTTTTTATGTAATCCGGTATGGGTGGCTGAGTCGGAGGGGCCAAAGCACATGCTCTAACCAGCCAATATCACCTCCGAGAAGGTAGGTGCCATACCGGAGACTTCCCTGGATTGCTGGCTATACTGGACTAGAGAAGAACACAACCGAGGTTGCTTGCGGCCATCTTACATCCAGTACGGTGGTATCAAATCAACCCAGTCGGCTACAATTTGAGCCTACCACCTAGTAAGGGGCAAGGGAAGTGTGGGGGACGATGCTCAGGTGTGGACTGTATTTCGCTGGCGTTTCTTGATGCCCGTCCCGCAGAGCAGAATATGGGGTTCGGCGAGTGAAGCGTGCGCGGCGGTCGCACGCGACAGAGATGGCCGATATCGCCGTCTCGTTCACTCCGACGGTTCGGTGCGCACACGGGCACTGTACCCGGCGGCCGGCTGCAGTCTCGTACCACGTACCCTCGCGTACCACGTACCCTCGTACCACAACCGACGTACCACGTACCGACGTACCACGTGCCGACGCACCACCGTACCGTACTTGCTCGACTCGACGCTCGTACCACTGTACCGCAACTCGTACCGTGGCGTACCGCTGTACCGTCGGACCGATCCGCACGACGGCAAGCACGAACGTACGCACTACGCGACCGCGTCCTCAACCTGACGTGCCTCGGGGCACGGGGAGAGACCTCGACCGGCGTGCCGCGGGGCACCGGGAGTTTAGCCGCGTAGTGTAGGGCGTGGAGATCGAAATGAAACGGCGCAGTGCTGGCTATAATGCAGCCGCACACTGGCTTTCATTCGAGACGTGGAGTGAGCACTCGCCGAGAGAAGAACGTCCGATCGGCCGAGGCAGTCGTTCCGGAGTGAAGCTCGTTCCTCGGTCGATCTTAGCGGAGAGCCGGTGCTCGGGACGTCTTCTCTTCTCGGTGGCTGGGCGAGTACTGACTGAACCGGCCAAAACGCGCTATATTTGTATACGCGCGGGCGCGCTGAGGCGCCGCGGACGCAGCCGTCCGGTTTCGCGGCTGCGCTCCGACGCCCCGCCCCCGCGTCGCGCCTCGGTCCGGCTCAGTCTCCTAACGATTTTGGCGAGTGCGCATCTCCCGTTCGTCCCAAATGAAACCCAGTGAGCGACTATATTTTTATTCAACATAACTTATAATCTAGACTATCTATCTTACAGCTATGCCTATCTATCTTATATCTATGCCTACCTATCTTATTCTAGCCTATTTATCTTATAACTACGATTTTTATATATATTTATTTTCTTATATATTTACATATTAAAATTACCTAAACTAAACTACGCCGGCCGCTTCCTACTTCCCTACGCTACTGAGGTGACGATGCGCGCGTCGTGTCCCAGGCCGGGACCGTCGTCGCTGCTCCGGCTGGCCGTCGTCCTGAACATCCTCCCGCCGTCGCCTCGGCGATCTTGGACGTCGGAAGGACGACGATGTTCTATCCGGTCGCCGAAGCAGCTTCCCGTCGGTCTGGGCGTCTACGGCGCAGATGATGCCGTCGTTGCCAGGGTGGACGGCTTCCACCCTGCTCCTCGGCCCGGTGTTCCGTGGTAGGTCGGGGTCGGCTACCAGGACGATGTCTCCGACTGCTGGCGCCTTGCTGCTTCCTCGTGGCTCCCGCCGGTGCCGTAGTAGGGGCCGGTACTCCGGCTTGGCTCGATGACGATGACGTCTCCTTCCGCAGGCGCTCGCTCACTGTGACGAGGCTCCCACTGGTGTTGGAGTCGGTTCCGGCGCTCTCGCGCTCACCGGAGGGGCAGCTCGTCCGCCAGTTGTGGTGCGCCTGCGTGCAGCGCTGTGGTGCTGTCGTCATCGGCGTCGGTCGGGAGGGGGGGCGGACCTCGCTGTGTTGGTCCGCCTCCAAGCACCAACTTCTCCACGTCGGCAGCGCGAACGGAGGGGGCGGTGCGGAAGCAGCGGTCGCGGTCGCCTCGGCGGCGACCGTTGCAGTCGGTCCTGGTGCAGCCCCTTGCGCTGCTGCGGATTGCGCCGCCGGCGAGTTCGAGCGCGGCGGCGCGACGATGCAGCGTGCAGCGTGCGGCGGCTGGGTGCGGTGGCTCGCGGTCAGCGAGCCGCTGGCAGGCGGCGCAGACCCTTGCGCTGCCTCGGAGTGCGCCGCCGGCGAGCTCGGGCGCGGCGGCGCTGCGACGTAGGGGGCCGCAGACGGCGGCTCGGCGTGGCGGCTCGCGGTCAGCGAGCCGCGGGCAGGCGGCGCGGACCATTGCGCCGCCCCGGAGTGCGCCGCCGGCGAGCTCGGGCGCGGCGGCGCGGCGACGTAGGGGGCCGCAGACGGCGGCTGGGCCCGGCGGCTCGCGATCGGGGAGCCGCGGGCAGGCGGCGCGGACCATTGCGCCGCCCCGGAGTGCGCCGCCGGCGAGCTCGGGCGCGGCGGCGCGGCGACGCCCGCCGTCTCGATGGCGTTCGTGCAGCGATGTGCAGGGTCGGTGATGGAGGCGCGGGACCCGTGCAGCACCCAGCCGAGCTGAGTACGTGAGGCGACGGGCTGGTCACGCCGGCCGCTCCTGAGTGCCCGCGAGACTATCAGCGGCCAGTTGTCTTGGCCGATGAGCAGTCTCGGGCGCGCGTCGGCGTACGACAGCACCCCTGTCAGCTCCGCCAGATGCGTGCAGTCGTCCAGGCACGTCCTCGCGATGGACTGCGACGGGAAGTGCAGGCCCTCCACCGTGCGGGCTCCGTAGAGGTCGTGCTGCTCCGTCTCGTACTTGCCGCGGACGCGCAGGTTGAGGCGCCGCGACGAGTTGGTTGAGACTCGCCCTCCGCCTATGCCGACGACGTTCAGCGGTTCCGGGGCGCCCTTCGCGCCCAGCACGTCGGCTATGGCGGCGTCCACCATCGTTACGGTGGACCCCTCGTCCAGGAGGGCGAAGATCTCCACGGTGCCCTTGGGGCCGCTCAGCTCCACCGGCACGATCTTGAGCAGCACCGAGTCGGACCGCGCCGTGGCTGTGATCGCGGCGGCGGCAGTCTCGTCGTTCGACTGGTGCTGGTGCAGAAGCAGGTGGTGTCCGTACTGGCAGCCCGGCACTCCGCACGGCTTGGCCTGGCACTTTGTCTTGCGGTGCCGGCCCTTGAGGCATCTGAAGCAAATATTGCCCTCCCTGGCCTGCTTCAAGCGGCCTTCCACGTCGGCAGCGATGAACCTGGGACAGGCCAGGAGGTGGTGGGCCTCGGTGCACGTAGGGCACTTGGGCGTCGAATCAGAAGGCCCCTCCTCTCCGATGGTGTAGGCCTTCTCGGTGGTGCGACGTTCCCTTGGCTGGCGTAGAGGCTCCCTCGTTGATGCCTCTGCGGTCGCGGCGACGTCCGGCCGAGCGTACGCTCCGCACTTGCGAGCCTCCTCGTTTAGGAAGCCGGCGATCCTCGTGAGTGCGGGCTGCTCGGTGCCGCCTCGGTCCTCATAGTCGAACCACCGCGTCTGTCGTAGCGGGGTCAGCTTGTCGACTATGAGGCGCATCATTTCTGGGCTGTGCAGGTACTCGGGCCTGCCCAGAGCCTGGATTGTAGCCACGACGTTGGCTATCTTGTTCGCAAACTCGTTCATTTCGTTCGCGTCGTCTCTGACCCTGGGTAAGTTTTTTAGCTTCTCCAGCTCACCCAGGACCAGGAAGTCTGGCCGTCCGAACCGCTGCTCGAGTGCCGCGATGACTCGGTCCGGGTCCGGTGCCGACAACATGAGGCTGTAGGCCGCCTCCTTCGCCTTTCCTTGCAGGCAGCGGCGTATGCGGGCGGCGTTCTCTATGCGCGAGAAGAACGCCTCCGTCTCGCGGTAGGCGGCCGCGAACTGCAGCCACTCCCCGGAGGACCCGTCGAACGCCGGCAGCTCCTGCAGGTACTTAGGCGCCGTCGACGGTCGGTTGTGGTCCGTCTTCCCCAGCACCGTGGCCAGCATCTGAAGAGCCGCGGCGAGCGGCTCGGACGAGTGCGGCGTAGCGGAGGAGGACGCGGCGGCGGGCGCGGTTGTTGCGGCGGCGGCGGCAGCGGAAGCAGTAGTCGGCCCTTGCGACGACTCCGTGTGCGTCGCCGGCGAGTCCGTGTGCGGCGGCGCTGAGTCGTAGCACTCGCGGCGTAGCAGTCCGGCCGGCGTAGACCCGGAGTATTCGCCGCGTAGCAGCGCAGGCGGCGCTCCTTCGTAGAGGGCCGCGCGGCGTAGCGGGTCGGCCTGCGTAGCCTCGTAGCACTCGCGGCGTAGAGGCGCAGGCGGCGCGGGTTCGTATGGGGCCGCGCGTAGCGGGTCGGCCGGCGTAGGCGCCGCTTGTTCGTAGCACTCGCGTAGCAGTCCCTGCGGTGCAGTTTCGTAGCACTCGCGTAGCACCTCGCGGCGTAGAGGTGCAGGCGGCGCTCGTTCGTAGAGGGCCGCCTGGAGGGGCGCGGGCGGTGCGGCTGGGGCGAGCGGTGCGCGGGGTGCGGGCGGCTCGGCCGGCGCGTGTGTGTGGAGGGGCGCGTGCGGTGCGGAGGCGGCGGTCGCGGTGCGCGGCTCGCGGAGACTAGCGAGCGGCGGCGCCGCGGCGGGGAGCGAGGCGGAGTCGAGCGCCTCCCGCTCCCGCCGGTGAGGTCTCTGCGTCTCGAGCCACGACGCGACTCGCAAACTGCGCGCCGTGTCCCCGAGCTCCTCCTCGTCCGACGTTTCTTCCTCCTCACACTCACGTAGTTCCGCTTCGATCAATAGCGCGGCGATTCTTGCCTCCTCCACTCTTGCCTTCGCTTCTTCCTGCTGTGCCCTCGCTTGCTCCTGCTTCATCCGCAGCAACTGGATCTCGATAGCCCGTTGCTTCGCCGTTTTCGAAGAGCGGCCGGATCGGTTGCTCCGGCCGTCCTTGCGGTCGCCTGCGTCTCGCCCTGGTGCGAGAGCGTGCGAGGCGCGGCTCGGCGCGCGCTCCTGGCTCGGCGCGCGGGTGTCGTGCTCTGCGCTCGGTGCGGGCGCCGCGGTCGGTGCGTGCGCGGCGCGCGCGGTGTGCGCGGCGTGCGCGGCGTGCTCGGGTTGTGCGGCGCGCGAGGCGTGCGCGGAGTGCGACGCGTGCGCGGCGTGCGCGGAGTGCGAGGCGTGCGCGGCGTGCGCGGAGTGCGAGGCGTGCGCGGAGTGCGACGCGTGCGCGGCGTGCGTGGAGTGCGAGGCGTGCGCGGCGTGCGCGGAGTGCGAGGCGTGCGCGGCGCTCGCATGGTGTGAGTCCACCGTTGTCGCGACGGGTGTGCTCGTACTCGTCCCGTGCGACGACCACGTATGCGGGTCCGTGGTTTGACCGGCAGGTGGCGCGCCCGTCGCTGGACTTGTCTCCGTCGGCGCGATGTCGCCCGACCGCAGCGCCGAGTCGGCTGCGTCCGGGGGCAACTCTTGCAGCGTCGACGGCGGCGAAGGCACCGGCGTGGTGCGGCCTCGCCCATTCTTTTTGCTCCGCGTTACAGGCATCCTTGATCCGGCTCGAAGGACCAATGTGGGGGACGATGCTCAGGTGTGGACTGTATTTCGCTGGCGTTTCTTGATGCCCGTCCCGCAGAGCAGAATATGGGGTTCGGCGAGTGAAGCGTGCGCGGCGGTCGCACGCGACAGAGATGGCCGATATCGCCGTCTCGTTCACTCCGACGGTTCGGTGCGCACACGGGCACTGTACCCGGCGGCCGGCTGCAGTCTCGTACCACGTACCCTCGCGTACCACGTACCCTCGTACCACAACCGACGTACCACGTACCGACGTACCACGTGCCGACGCACCACCGTACCGTACTTGCTCGACTCGACGCTCGTACCACTGTACCGCAACTCGTACCGTGGCGTACCGCTGTACCGTCGGACCGATCCGCACGACGGCAAGCACGAACGTACGCACTACGCGACCGCGTCCTCAACCTGACGTGCCTCGGGGCACGGGGAGAGACCTCGACCGGCGTGCCGCGGGGCACCGGGAGTTTAGCCGCGTAGTGTAGGGCGTGGAGATCGAAATGAAACGGCGCAGTGCTGGCTATAATGCAGCCGCACACTGGCTTTCATTCGAGACGTGGAGTGAGCACTCGCCGAGAGAAGAACGTCCGATCGGCCGAGGCAGTCGTTCCGGAGTGAAGCTCGTTCCTCGGTCGATCTTAGCGGAGAGCCGGTGCTCGGGACGTCTTCTCTTCTCGGTGGCTGGGCGAGTACTGACTGAACCTGGAATCTGGAATCTGCATCTGTAAAAAAGGTATTAGTCGTAAGACTATCACACCGCTACCGGTCTTTTTTGCGCGGTAGACCGCGCGAGGCCTGCCGTCACTTTGTCCGCCCTATATAAAATAGGGCAGTCGCCGTGGCCGGCCGGCTGGCGATTTAGTAGCGGTCACTTCGTCCGCCCTAAGTTAGGGCGGTCGCAGTGACCGACTGCTGGCTAGGGGTGAGCGGCATCGAAGCCGCTACTGCTGCTGGCACGTTCTGCAGTCTCTCGACTGCTGCAGCTGCCTGTGGTGTGGAGAAAAGCGAATGAGTCGCGAATGTAGGTCGAACCGCCTGCTTGCTCGACGCTTGCTGGAAGAAAAACATGTCCGCCAGTTCGATTATCACAGTGAGGAAGAACTGGCAAGAAACTTCACTGGGTTGCTTCCTGGACGTCGGCGGCTGCGCGGCGTGGAGGCTCTGGACCTGCGAAGTTGAACGGATGTGTTAGTATCGACAGGGGGCGCCTGGTCGATGGATCCCGCAGTCGGTAGTCGCAAGCGCTAGCGATCAGCGGGTTGTCGTGTCGGTACGCCCCCTTGAAGAAGCCCGTGGACAGCTTCTGGAGATACTCCTCCAGCGGTGCTATCCCTAGGTCTCTGTGCAGGTTGGCGTTTCTATGGTACCAGGGCGCACCTGTGGCGATGCGCAAGAATTTGTGTTGCCTGACCCTCACCTTGTTGATGAGTCCTTTGGCCGCATGCGCCCACGCCGGTGAGGCGTAGGTCATGACAGGTCTGATGCAGGTTTTGTAAATTGTCAGCTTATTTCTAAGTGACAATTTACTTTTCCTGTTCAACATGGGGTACAGGCGGCCACAAATACTTGCGGCTCTAGCGGTCACGTTTTTGATGTGAGTCGCAAACGTGAGCCTTCTGTCCAGCGTGACGCCCAGGTACTTCACCTCGGCGACCCAGGGTATGGCACCGCCGAAGATCTGCACCTGTTTGGGAGGTAAAATCGGCTTATTAGTCCGGCTAAAGATGATGGCCTGACTCTTGTCGGGGTTGACCTCGACCCTCCACTTTCTGAACCAGTGTTCGAGAGCGGAGGCGGCCTGCTGCAGCAGCTTTACGATACGCTGGATCGGTCTGCATCTGTAATAGAGAGCGGTGTCGTCGGCGAACAGCGCCAGCTGGACCTGTGGATGGGAAGGCATGTCGTTGGCGAAGAGTACAAACAGGAGCGGTGATAACACCGACCCCTGCGGTACCCCTGCCGTTATCGGTCGGTGGGTGGAGCGCGCTCCTTCTACGCGTGCGCTAAGGGTCCTTCCCGTGAGAAAGTCTCGTATTGTGAGTACGAGGCTATCTGGCACACCGATCTCATACAGCTTGTATATGAGGCCGTTGTGCCAGACCTTGTCGAAGGCCTTCGCGACGTCGAAGAAGAGCGCGCCCGTGTGCTGGAGTCTCCGCCGCGCGAATCCGTCCAGCACGTGCTCTACTATCCTGTGGAGTTGGTGGGTACACGAATGTTTCGGGCGAAAGCCGAACTGCTCGTTTCGTAGAATCTTGTTAGATTCCACGAATCCGGACAGTCGGTTGTGGATGATTCGCTCGTAGAGCTTCCCCAGTGTGCTGAGTAGACTGATGGGCCTGTAGCTCTCTGGTTTGGACTTGTCTTTGCCCGGCTTGGCCAGGCTGATGACTTCGGCTGCCTTCCATGCCTTCGGAAAGTGGCATTGAGCGAGTGAAGCATTGAAAATAATTAATATTATTGTCATAATATTTTCCGGAAGGCACTTCAGGACTTTGTTGCCGATGCCATCGGCGCCGGCCGCCTTCTTGACTTTCAGAGCCCGCACCAGAGGGCGCAGCTCATCTTCTGTGACGGGTGCAATGGTCGTGACGGGTGGCTGGGTTACTCTACGAGCTACCTCTTCCTCAACCATGGCGACGTGTTCGGCATCCGCTCGCTGGCGGCTTACCGAACATTGTCGCTCTAAGCTGTCCGCGATCACCTCGGCTTTCTCCTCATCATCGAATGCGGGTGTAGTGTGTGGTGATTGCCTCTGCAGAGGCGGCATCGAGAGCAAGGGCTCGGCCTTGAGTGCTTTGGTCGTACGCCAGAGGGCGTCGCTGCCGGGCTCGATACCCGCTAGATGTGCTTCCCAGCGGTTGTTACGGAGCTCTGAGATGGTCTCCTTCACCTCTCTCTGCAGAGCTCGGTAACGCGCTCGGTTGTCATCGAGCGGGTATCGGTAGTAGCGCCTCATGGCCGAGTTTTTCCTCGTGAGGAGGTCCCGCACGTCATCCGGGAGGCGCGGACGAGTGTTGCCGTCGTCCGGCACCTCTCTGGAGGCCGCTGCGATGCTCGCCTTTATGGTGCTTGTGAGTGTACCTACAGCTTCGTCTATCTGTAGTGTGGTGTCTAGCGGTGGCGGGTCAGGCAACTGCTCCGCCAGACTCCCCGTTAGTTTGACCCAGTCCACGATGGTCTTGGTCGCACCCGGCTGAGGGCCGGCTCGACCTAGCTTCATGAGAACCGGGCGGTGATCCGAGTCCAGCTCATCGATTGCCTCGATGCTCCTTATCGGCAGCGCCACGTTCCTCATGACAGCTATGTCGAGCACGTCTGGGTAGCTGTTGCCTGACTTGTGTATAAATGTAGGTGAGTCAGGTGCGGTGATTTCGAAGCTCAGCCTGTCTGCCAAGTCGAGCAGTTTCCGGCCACGAGCGTTCATCACAAGTGAGTTCCATGCAGGATGTTTGCTATTGAGATCGCCGGCCAGAATGACCGCGTCCCCTAGACCAAGAAGCGCTTCGATGTCGCTTCTGAGCAATTCCTTTGATGGTGATAAGTATACCGAGGCGATATAGATAGGCTGGTGGCCTTCCATGCCGATTCGGCAGACAGACGCTTCGATGTGCGTAAGTGTCGGTGTGTCTATTTGCATGCAGTGTAATGCTCGCCTGAAGTAAAGAGCCGTCCCTCCCTTGGGGCGGTCCGTCCGGTCGTTGCGTACGAGAGTATAGTTAGGGAGTTTAGGGTCTCGCCACGCCGGCTTCAGGTGAGTCTCGCCGACACATAATATGTCGACCGTGTGTGTCCTAACAAATTCTAAAATTTGTTCCTTTTGATGTCTCAGACCGTCGGCGTTGAAGAACGCGACGGTCAGGTTGTGTTGTTTTACCCTACCTAACTTAGCCATTGAGACCGTTTTTGAGAGCTAAGATTATATCCTTGTGTTCGCAGATCGCTTCTATGCGATCTTTCATCGTCTTGGCCTTCGCCCACTTATCGGCGAGGGTGAGTACCTCGTCGACGTCGACGCTGGCCAAGAAGTCGCACAGAAGCGACATGCTATCTTGGATAGCATCGTTTTTTCGCGGCGCGGTCGCCTTGGCGGCCGCCGCCGGTCGAGGGGCGGGGGCGGGGGAGGGGGTAGGGCGGGATGCCTGGGCGGAATGAGAGGTGGAGGTAGGGCGGGAGGCGGGGGTGGGCCGGGAGGCGGGGGCGGGCCGGGAGGCGGGGGTAGGAGGAGAGGGGGGGGCGGCCGACGACTTGGCGGGCGGCTTTGCCGCCGCCGTTAGTGTGGCCGCGTAGGATTTAGTTTGCGCCTTGGGGGCGGGTGGGGGCGGGAGCGGCCCCCCCGCGGCGGGGGTGGGGCTAGTACCCGAGCCGTTTTTCGGTGGGGCGGTATCGCTACCCGTGCGCTGTTTGGCCTGAGACGCGGCCGACCGTCTGTGTTTCTTCTGCTGTTGTTTGACAACAGCAGGTGGGGTTGGCTTGGGTGCCCTAATGCACCCGCGGTAATTTGCCGGGTGGCCTATTTCCCCGCAGAGAACACAGGTGGCCGGCCCGTGCTCGGGCGTGTGTGCGCAGTCGCTGGTGTTGTGCTCGCCTGCGCACTTGACGCAGCGCGGCGCCGCGCGGCACATCCGAGCAGAGTGCCCGTACAATTGGCACCGATGGCACTGGCCCATCATGTGCCGTTTGCGTGGCGCCTCCACTCGGATGCCCGAGAGGCGCGCCACTGTTTTTAAGGCGAATATTTGCTTCGCCTCCTCGTTGTGCGGCATCACAACAACCACCAAGTCCAATGGGGCTTTACCCCTCCCTTGTACTCGGTGGGTTTCGAGAGCCGGCACGCCCTGTTCGAGGAGAGAGTCCTTGACCGTATCCAGCGACATCTCCTTTGGAATGCCGCGGATTACAGCCCGCAGGCGTCTGTCCTCTCCCATAGCGTGCGTATGGTAGGGCAGCTTCATGCGCTCTAGGAGACGCACGAGTGCCCTATAGTCGGTGGGGGAGGGGGTGCATATTTTTACACTATCTCTGGCGTTAGCCGCCGAGAGATAGCGGATGGACTCTCGGTCCATCTCGCGCACGAGCGTGTCCCACTTCCCCTTCTCCCGAAGGTGAATGGGAGGGGGGCGTTTGACTGCCGGCGCCGTCTCGTCGCGAGACGGATCCGCGGTCTCCATCGGAGTAGGGGGGCGGGAGCGGGGGCGGGTGGGGGGCGGGGGGGCCGGGTTGGATGGGGGCGGCGCAGTCCTCTGCTTTTTGCCCTTTCGGACAACTAGTTTGAACTCGCCGTCCTCGTCCGCGCCATCCGACGACGATGACTCATCCGGTGAAGCACGTCTCTTTGTCTTATTATTACCAGTAACGGTAATATTCGATGCGTCACTCATTTGAGCGTCATCGTCGTCGGTTTCCTCGCTGCTTGAGGAAGCGGTGCGAGAGCGAGCGCGCGGTATAATTGCGCGCTCGCTCGCGCCCGCTAGCGGCGGGGCGGGGGTAGTGAGTGAGGTGGGTGAGGGAGGGGAGGCGGCGGTGCGCGCGGCTGCCGCCGCGGTTTCCACGAACTTACGAAATATCGCATCTCGCTCGCACGGGCTCAGGCGGCCGTACCAGTCATCGGCCTCCGAAGAGAGCGATGCCATACTACGGCCGGCGAGCTCTTGCAAGAAAGATGGTGTGTGGCTCACATGCGTGAGTGCGTACCTATGCCCACTCGTTGTGCAATGAGTTGGGGTGTGTACCTATAGGCACCTTAAACCGAGGCAGCGCTCGCCTTGCGTAGGCGAACGAAACCAAACAGTAAAAGGTGACGGGATATAGGAGGTGGGAGGGTTGGAACTGTTCGCCAGAGAAACACTAGCTTGCCCAGTTGCTCAGCTACACCGGGAAAGGTGCAGCGTCGGCTGTGCCTACAGTCCGGCCTGGGTTCGCTAGCGTCCGTAACGACACAGCGTTCTACTATAAGTTTAGGCGGCTACCCTAAAAAGGGCCACACGCCAGGCACTAGTAGCGAATGCCAACGTTCGTTATCGCTTCCCCGCCGGGTAGCGATGCAACGTATCGGAGTGAAGTAGTGACGAACTCGAGCGTTAACGGGACATCCGTCCCGCACTGCGGCTCGACACAAGTGAGGAGCGGTGCGATGCGTTGCGGAGCGGACGACCGTGCGCGCCGAGCGTCAGAAGCGGAATGACTGACTGAACCGGCCAAAACGCGCTATATTTGTATACGCGCGGGCGCGCTGAGGCGCCGCGGACGCAGCCGTCCGGTTTCGCGGCTGCGCTCCGACGCCCCGCCCCCGCGTCGCGCCTCGGTCCGGCTCAGTCTCCTAACGATTTTGGCGAGTGCGCATCTCCCGTTCGTCCCAAATGAAACCCAGTGAGCGACTATATTTTTATTCAACATAACTTATAATCTAGACTATCTATCTTACAGCTATGCCTATCTATCTTATATCTATGCCTACCTATCTTATTCTAGCCTATTTATCTTATAACTACGATTTTTATATATATTTATTTTCTTATATATTTACAAACTAAACTACGCCGGCCGCTTCCTACTTCCCTACGCTACTGAGGTGACGATGCGCGCGTCGTGTCCCAGGCCGGGACCGTCGTCGCTGCTCCGGCTGGCCGTCGTCCTGAACAGGAAGGGACCTACAGTTTTACACCGGTTCCGAACGGTGAAGCAGCGGGTGTAGGTATGCACGTAAATTTTTTCGTCAGAAAAAACTCATTGGTACACGCCGACCGGATTCGAACCTCGGACCTCCCGCATGAGAAGCCGATGCCCAAACCACTCGGCCACCCGCCGCTTACCACCGTACTGGATGTAAGATGGCCGCATAGCAGCCTCGGTTGTGTTCTCCTCTAGTCCAGTATAGCCAGTAATCCAGGGAAGTCTCCGGTATAGCACCTACCTTCTCGGAGGTGATATTGGCTAGTCAGAGCATGTGCTTTGGCCCCTCTGACACAGCCACCCATACCGGATTACATAAAAAAAACATGACAGACAGACTCTCATCTTAAGTGACCCTTTGCATACATATTGGCACGGAACCCTAACTAACAGCGTCTGGCTGCGATGCGCGCACACTATCTAATAATGCGATGCGATGCGATCAGAGGCGAAGTGTGGGAGCGCCTATCGTCAAGTGGGCTGCTCGAGCGAGGAGCAGCGCGGGCGCAGACACGGGCGAGGGGGGAGGCCGATGCCGTTATGTCTGCGCTAGGGCACTGTCCTAATTCCGGGAAGTGAAACAAAGCTATCGCGCCAGAGCTGCTCCGTCGCCGCCGCCGCGCCGCCGGCCGGAGACGCTGACTGATTTGCTTAATAAATAAAAAAAAAATAAGAACGACGATGGAGGAGCGGTTTTGCTCGCTTTCGGCGCGAGACGGGCGAACGAGTACCATGTGGGGCCGGTACTTTAAAAGAATAGCCCCACTGCATCTCTCCCCGTGTATGTCGTAAAAGGCGACTAAGGGATATGACTCCCTTCTTATATCACTAGGTGGTAGGGTTTAACCCGCCCGGATTGATACCACCGCACTGAATGAAACGGTCGGTCGTTACTATGTATGTAAATAGTTTGTGTTTTCCGTTCAGTTCAGTGTGGCCGGCACGACCGAAGGGAAGCACCATGATCTGTGGGAAGCACTGACGTGGCACCAAGTTCATCCGGTGTTATGGGCTGACATCACGGATATTGTAGGTGATGTAGGCTACATCACCTACAACATCCGGATGGAAACTGACACGATTGGCTACATCATGTATGTAGCCAACCGTGTCAGTCTCCATAAAAAAAAACTTAATAAGTACACAGTTTACATTTGTGTGTATGTTATTTACTTGCTTATTTATTACCAGGAGTGGGCAGGGATTGCATCAATACGCTGGACTTACCGCGGATGCTTGCCAATCGATTCTGCACATCATTCCTCCACAGAAATGGTAAACTCTGGAACGCTCTACCTGCCCACATATTTCCCTCCATGTATGGTCTCGCTCGGGTCCTTCAAAAGAGGCGTCAACTAATTATCATGATAATCTAATCTACTCCAGGTTCACGGACGTTGAATAAGCACCTGTCAGGCCGGCATGGCATTCGCAACCCCCGCTTACGACCGAATGTCTATGGACGCCGTTAGACACCTTATGGGGGGGCCACTTGAAGCGCTTTCTATAAAAAAAACTTGCATTCTACACTACATATCCGCTGTTCCTTTTACTATTAACTACTACTAGCGACTAAGGGATATGACTCCCTTCTTATATCACTAGGTGGTAGGGTTTAACCCGCCCGGGTTGGTACCACCGCACTGAATGAAAGGTCGGTCGAAACGGCTATGTAAATAGTTTTTGTTTTCCGTCCAGTTCAGTGTAGCCGGCACGACCGAAGGGAAGCACTGACGTGGCACCAAGTTCACCCGGTGTTATGGGCTGACATCACGGATGTTGTAGGTGATGTAGCCAACCGTGTCAGTATCCATAAAAAAAAAAACTATTACTTCCCTTGCCCCTTACTAGGTAGGTGGTAGGCTCAAATTGTGGCCGACTGGGATATGGTACCACCGTACTGGATGTAAGATGGCCGCATAGCAGCCTCGGTTGTGTTCTCCACTAGTCCAGTATAGCCAGAAATCCAGGGAAGTCTCCGGTATGGCACCTACCTTCTCGGAGGTGATATTGGCTGGTCGGAGCATGCGCTTTGGCCCCTCCGACTCAGCCACGTATACCGGATTACATAAAAAAAAGCCTACTCAGACATGTTTCTACTGCGGCTCAAAGTTTGCACCGATTCATGCGATCTCGCGCCTAGTATGAAGTAAGCCAACCGGTACTCACTTGCTACGCCACGCAGTCGTACGACCACGCCATCTTTCTTTTCCCCTATAGCCAACTCAAATGCTCTGTGGTTAGTACTAGCGTGTAGGCACACGCTTTATACAGAATGGCCAAATAGGACCTCTTACCAACTCAAATCCTCTGTGCTTAGTACTAAGCATGTAGGTACACGCTTTATACAGAATGGCCAAATAGGACCTCTTACCAACTCAAATGCTCTGTGGTTAGTACTAGTATATAGGTACACGCTTCATACAGAATGGCCAAATAGGACCTCTTACCAACTCAAACCTCTGTGGTTAGTACTAGTATGTAGGTACACGCTTTATACAGAATGGCCAAATAGGACCTCTTACCAACTCAAATCCTCTGCGGTTAGTACTAAGCATGTAGGTACACGCTTTATACAGAATGGCCAAATAGGACCTCTTACCAACTCAAATCCTCTGCGGTTAGTACTAAGCATGTAGGTACACGCTTTATACAGAATGGCCAAATAGGACCTCTTACCAACTCTAATCCTCTGCGGTTAGTACTAAGCATGTAGGTACACGCTTTATACAGAATGGCCAAATAGGACCTCTTACCAACTCTAATCCTCTGTGGTTAGTACTAAGCATGTAGGTACACGCTTTATACAGAATGGCCAAATAGGACTTCTAACCAACTCAAATGCTCTGTGGTTAGCACTCGTATATAGGTACACGCTTTATACAGTATGGCCAAATAGGACCTCTTACCAACTCAAACCTCTGTGGTTAGTACTAGTATGTAGGTACACGCTTTATACAGAATGGCCAAATAGGACCTCTTACCAACTAAAATCCTCTGTGGTTAGTACTAAGCATGTAGGTACACGCTTTATACAGAATGGCCAAATAGGACCTCTTACCAACTCAAATGCTCTGTGGTTAGCACTAAGCATGTAGGTACATACACGCTTTATACAGAATGGCCAAATAGGACCTCTTACCAACTCAAATGCTCTGTGGTTAGCACTAAGCATGTAGGCACACGCTTTATACAGAATGGCCAAATAGGACCTCTTACCAACTCAAATGCTCTATGGTCTGTAGGTACACGCTTTATACAGAATGGCCAAATACTGCATTGAATTGTTGAATGTTTTATTTACCCCAATGTAATTCGATGTGTAAGCAACGAGCATCGCGCCATACCAAATTGTGTAAACACGGTGACCCCGATTTTCCTCGAAATGTGCATATTTATCGAGTTTCATGCTTTCGTGAATCCTTTCTCAGCATTTTTGGCGTCGCTTCGCCGTAGCTGCGTAGCTACGTGTCGGGCGGGTGGCAGCCAGCCCGGGTGGCAGCGCAATAGTCGTAAGGCTCGTTTCGCATAGGCGGAAAACCAAACGATTAAAATAAAGAAGCATTTTCAAAATGGAGAATTGAGCTTCAAAGTCGTAAATAGTGTTTTTCACCGTGTTCTTGTCACGTAGCAAAATTAATCAAATCAAATTAAATATAATTTATTGTAAAAACATTGAACACAAAGGGCTAGTTTAATGCAATGTATGCTACATTGCAACTGCTTTGCAAATTAACCTTCGGGATGTGGAGGAGCGCATAGCACAATGTAGTGCAAAAGTTAAGTGTGAAGAAAAAAGTTAATTGTGAAGAATAAAACTATTGAATAAATTTAGGCAAACATTATAATTATACTACACATTACTGGTACCTACGTTGTAAAATTCAAATTTAGAATGGTGATAGTTCTGCGAGTGGTGATAGTGTTTTGTTTTTTCCGAGAGACAGAAAATGGCTGCCTTGCTGGAAAGTGGGTGAAAAGATTGATTCTGGTGGCTTCTTCGTGTTTTGGTTTTCGGAGTCAACACCGAATGTATTAATAATTTTGTATTTTAACCGGATTCCTCGTAAAACTGTAGGTCTCTTCCCTCCTAATCTTACTTGGTGGTAGGGTTTAACCCTCCCGGGTTGGTACCACCGCACTGAATGAAACGTCGGTCTAAACGGCTATGTAAATAGTTTGTGTATTCCGACCAGTTCAGTGTAGCCGGCACGATCAAAGGGGGAAGCACTGACACGGCACCTAGTTCACCCGGTGTTATGGGCTGACATCACGGACGTTGTAGGTGATGGAGCCAACCGTGTCAGTTTCCATAAAAAAAAAAAAAATTTACCGTGAACGTTCTTCTCGACTGCCCTTCACTGTGCGTGGTCCGACGGTCCGACACGCACTTGATCGATAATTTCTTTAAAATTTTGGCGTTTAAATCTTTTGGTTTTCGAGATTGAGGATTGTTTAGAAGAAAAAAAAAGTAGGTACCTAATTAAGTACATTAGGATACAAATTACAAATAAAATTAAGCACAAAAAATCTAATGAAAGTACATTAAAATATAGTATTAATTAGAATAACTCTACATAATATTTTCGTCCGTGTAGGTAGAGCGTGATTATGTATGACCATTTCCAGATTCCTAGTGGTTGCGGAACTCCTATCAATCAATACTAATAATAAATCTGTAAGGGATATGATCATGGAGTATGTAAGTTACTAGTACTTGCTTGGTACTGCGTCTATAGACTCTATGTATGATACTAAAATTAAATTAACGATTTTTAGACATCTTTTCTGTATGTATGTATGTATGTATGTTCCTCCATTACTCTTAAACCGATAATCCGAATTCGATGAAACTTAGTACAAGCATATTTTAGTGATCAGCTCGGAAAGCCGTTATAGAAAAGTCGGGCGACCGCCGCCGCGCCAAATCTGACGCGGCGGGGCGACGGCGCGGCTAGTGTTTTGGGGAGTCGGCGGAGATAGTTGAAATTTTTTTTTATTTAGTTGGTTTTAATTTTAATTTTATTTCATTGTTATTGTGTAGTATATTAAGTTATTTTTGGAATAATGTATAAATAAAAAAAACACATTTGATTATACGCGACACAGGATAAGCTAAATAAAATTAAATTCCGGTTACGCTGAAGTTATATGGCCGAATTAAAACGGTACGGGCAGGCTGACTTACTTTCTTCTTTTTAAATACGAATTTCACGCGAGCGAAGCCGCGGGTAAGAGGTAGTACTAATAATATATCTGTAAGGGATTGTCATGGAGTAAGTTACTTTGTTTTATGAGATACTGAGTTTGTAGACTCTATGGTGTGATTTAGACATCTTTTCTGTATGTACGAATGTTCCTCCATAACTTTTAAACCGATCGGATCATCCGAATTCGACGAAACTTAGTACAATAGCACATTTAACTATACGTGACACAGGATAGGCTAAATAAAATTCAGTGTGAAGCTAGAAACTCATTGGGCCCACGTACGCCACACACGCGAATCTGGGCGCGTCGGTCTCCATACATTTTGAGTGCACCACGCAGTTTCATTGCGCCCACGCCGCCACCCTACGCTACGCGACACACTGCGTGCTGCACTCTTCCATATAAAATGTATGGAGACCGACGCGCCCACGTACGCGTGCGTAGCGTACGTGGGCCCAATGAGTTTCTAGCTTTGACTCTCATACAAACCGAATTGTTCCGCGCACCGAAATGAAGGTACTTACTTGGTCATAGAGAAATAATGTTCTACGTACAACGTATAGAAATAATGTTATACGTAGGTACAACGTATAGCTCAATGGGTACGGTAGCGTGCTTACTTTCTTTCTTCTTTTTAAATAAAAATTTCACGCGAGCGAAGCCGCAGGCAAAAGCTAGTATAATAATAAATACGTATGTTTAGATAGCTACACATGTCTCCGCATTTATTCATCATGTGGTGGTGAAACCACAATAAGGACAATAAGTATCGCACTTCAAAAATAGTACACAATAATAACTTCCTGTAAGTATGAAATGTAAATCTGTAGGTCCCTTCCCTTGCCCCTTACTAGGTGGTAGGCTCAAATTGTAGCCGACTGGGTTGGTACCACCGCACTGAATGTAAGATGGCCGCATAGCAGCCTCGGTTGTGTTCTCCTCTAGTCCAGTATAGCCAGCAATCCAAGAAAGTCTCCGGTATGGCACCTACCTTCTCGGAGGTGAAATTGGCTGGTCGGAGCATGCGCTTTGGCCCCTCCGATTTAGCCACCCATACCGGAATACATAAAAAAAATAATTAAATTAAAAAACACATCCAAATCGGTCCATCCGTTTGGGAGCTACGATGCCACAGGCAGACACACAGACAGACAGACACATGGAGGCGTCAAACTTGTAACACCCTACCCGTAGTGTAATTTTTAACCCCTCCACGCACTTTTGCGTGGGGGCTAAAAATTTAAAGGAACGCAACGAACGGGCAGGGCGAACTTTTCGCGTCGCTGTGGTTTGCTCCAATCAGCATTTTGATGATAACTGAAAAAACTAATATTGTACTGAAATTTAGAAGCAACGACGCGACAGCATGAAATTCCTCCAAGGTAATGATTAAATAATATGAAATCGTCGAGAGTCGAGGTCGAGTCACGCACGCATCACATCACTCGCTAGCCGCGGGCACAGCGCAGCCCTATCTTATCCACCAACCCAACCCATGCTGACCCCCCCCTCTCCCCTCCCCTCCCCCCCGCACCCCACATACACTTTATCGCGCGCGAGTCCTCCCGTCCGCGACTCGGGTGCGCGTGGATCAAGGACGCGGTATCTAGAGACACAGCAGAAACTCTACGATTGTGAAGCAAGAACAAGAATGGGATTCAGTGACTGTGTGAATGTGAACTCGGCCCGATTTCACCGCCGTGTAATGGGAGCCGATTTTCTGACACTATCCTTTTTATTTAAAAAATCGAAAGTTGGCTCTATTTCAAGTGCGAGAGAAACACAGATACAAATAAAAAAAAATCCTTTTAATGATCAGAAAAAAAAGAAAAAAATATATGTAGTTGCAAAAGAAAGATGTTTATTGAAACATTATATATTTACGGTTCCAAAGTACTTTTAAAATGATTTTTTTTTTCAATAATTATCTAAGGGCAAGCTTTGTCTGGAATCGAAATATTTAATTAAATAGATTTTTTGTTTGAATTTTTTTTTCTCAATCATTCCACTGTGTAGTAGATGAGATATCTGCACGAAAGAAAGATCACCCAGATGATCTCTGAAAATATCAATCACACTTGAAATAGAACCGACTTTCCATTTTTTTAATAAAAAGGATAGGGTCCGAAAATCGGCTCCCATAACACACTGCATAAAATGTTAACTAACTAAATTGTTTTTTTTTTT
Source organism: Nematopogon swammerdamellus (assembly GCA_946902875.1). Classification (NCBI taxonomy): domain Eukaryota; kingdom Metazoa; phylum Arthropoda; class Insecta; order Lepidoptera; family Adelidae; genus Nematopogon; species Nematopogon swammerdamellus. Next base: position 24,759,966 of record OX336336.1, read on the forward strand.
TATGGAAACTGACACGTTTGGCTGCATCACCTACAACATCCGTGAGGTCAATCCATCAATCATTGGTGAACTAGGTGCCATATCAGTGCTTCCCTTTAATCGTAGCGACATTGAACTGGGACGGAAAACACGAACTACCGGGCGGGTTAAACCCTGCCACCTAACCTAGTAACGTAAGAAGGGAAGGGATCTAATGTTTTACGTGGAAATCGAACCACGGTCTGCCTCTAACCGATGGAACGGTCACCCATCCAAGTGTTGACCGCGTCCAGGTGCGCTTATAATCACGAAGGACAGTCAAACGATCGCACCACTGAGCTACCGAGGGCGACAAAAATATGCGAAATGTCCATCTGTCCACTGTGCTTTGATTAGTGAAAAAACGCGTTCTACATTGGCATTGTGACGGGCGCAAAAAAAAAAAACAATTTGTCCTCCCCGGGCAAACTAGAAAAACCTGACCCTCTCCGGAAAAACCGGGACGAATGGCTGAGAATAATATTATCATATATGACGAGCCCCGTTTGACGGAAGGTCGTTTGTTTTCCCAAAATTACAGCACGTCTATTTAGGGAAAGCCCCGTAAAATTACTTGGCGAAAATTGGGAAAAAAATTACCTCTCGCTCGACCTCTCGTCACAAAACTAAGTTAGTCGGATAAAAGTGGTTTACTACACACACATCGAAATTTAAAATGCCGAATGAAGGGTTCCGCCCAGTTCAGTGTAGCCGACATGAAATGAAGAGCAGCACTGACATGGTCCCTAGTTCAGGTGTAGGTGATGTAGCCAACTGTGCCAGTTTCTACAAATAAAAAAAATAGCTTAAGTAGTGCATTGAGTTTTGGTTTGGGGTACCTCAGGTATCAGGTTCAGGTTACAGAAGATAGCCCTAAGGATCATGACATGACACACTCCAAAGGGACCGTTCACATGCCACGTGGACACTTTTTGACCCCCCCTCCCCCTGTGAACAATCGGGGACATTCCCCCCCCCACGCCCCCTCCCCCTTTGCTGTCCACGTTGTATGTGAACGGTCCCAAATGGGACGCTCACTGCGTTCCTTTATTTCAGAAATTGTATGTTCTTACCTCAAATTGTATGTTCTTACCTCACATTGTACGATGGTTATATCCGGAGAACTGTTATGTGCACAAATATGAATGCCGGTTATTATAACTGCATGAAACGACCAATAGGCAACTAGGCACAGGTCAAACATTCAAGAAAAGAGCCAGTAAACTCTGGAACGCTCTCCCTGCCCATATATTTCCCCCAAGTACAATCTCGGGTCCTACAAGAGGGGCGTGAATAGGCACCTGTCAGGCCGGCATAGCATTCGCAACCCCCGCATAAGACCGAATGTCCACGGGCGTCGTTGGACACCTCATGGGTGGCTCAGCGCCAACATGTATAGCTTTCTATAAAAAAGAACATTAATATGTAAAAATATAAAAATTGTACTTATATTTCAGCATCAACATATTCTAGCAATTCTCAGTGAAATACACAAAAAATTAACTACTCTCTTTCGGTGTAAACCACAGAAATCTCTGATCTGTGGTGTAAACGGAGACGTCGGCTCTTTGGGGGGCCTCGTCGTCGAGCTGGGGGCCTGGGGGGCCTGGGCTCGTGACTCATGTGCGATTAAGGAAAAGACTTCCATGCCGCTACCTATTACTTAATAGGGACATATAAACTATGCTAAGGGAGCCAAGTCAGCGCTTCCTTTTTGACCGTGTCGGTATTCGATATTTCAAATGAAATAAATGTCAGCTGTCATTCGAAAATATTGTTGGGCACCTGACACGCTGCACCTGACACCCCCTGTAAGGTACCTACATACCGAAGCGACAGCTGCGCCGCGCCTGTCAATCTATCTAGCGAGTCGTAGGTACTATCGCGCGTAGGTACTATCGTTACTACTATCATCGTGGTGGGCGAGTCCTCCCGATAGGTGCGAGCTAGGGTTGTCAACTCTAAATGAAAGGAATTAATTGAGAAATTAATGTGAGCTGTTTGAATTTTTTTGAGAGCGCGTCAATTAAAAACAATAACAATTACGTTGTTCGCACGCCCCGTCAATACTTATTGAAGTTCAATATTGATACAAATATTGACCGTGTAATGCCAGGATTAGAATGCCACTTTATAGCCGTTTATGATTATACCTACTTCAAAAAAACTTTTCATGCCGTAGGAACAAAAGTGCCTATATTTTTTGTGAACTTTGTTCTTGATAAAAAATCTCTTGTTATAGCTGCAATTAAAACAAAACAAAACAATTCTAAAATAATAGTGATCTAGTGGGGTTTGAACATGAACATATTGAAATACTTTTTGAAGCCCCATTAATTAAAGTTTAATGCCCCTCATGTTGTTTACGCATGAAATAGTGTTTACCTTCCGGGACTATATAAATATTCAAAGTTTCGAGAAGATAACTAAGAATCGTTTAGGATCTGCAGGCTATGTGACAGACGGACGGACACCTGACGATAAGGATTCGCGCCACCGTCGCGTCGCTGGCTAAGAAAACCTAAAAAAGGTAACTCCAAAAACGCGCCATTTAGAACCCGAAATTCCGCTTATAAAGGGAATAGTTGACTGACAATCCGCAATAAAGTATAAACATCGTCACCAATGTCAAATCGTCGACCTCGTCGTCGAACCTAAAAATTGGTCGACAATATTCGACCAGCAAAGACTGTGAAAATAATAAATAATGAATAAATAAAAAACTTATGTGACCATTTCTATGCTATAAAAAACACAAAATAAACAGATTATATAATAAACAGATAAACAGATTATATTATAACACAAAATAAACAGATGTTTTCCGTAATACACAAAATAAATAGATTATATTATAAATTTATAACACAAAATAAACAGATGTTTTCCGGCCAGTTACACTGGCATTTTTTTTTAAACTGACACGGTTGGCTACCTCACTTACAACATCCGTGATTTCAACCCATAACACCGGGTGAACTAGGTGCCATGTTAGTGCTTCCCTTCATTTCATGTCGGATACACTTTCGAACTATTTATACATAGCCGTTTCGACCGACGGGCGACGTTTCATTAAGTGCGGGAGTACCAACCCGGGCAGGATAAACCCTTCCACCTCCACCTAGTAAGGTAAGAAGAAGGGAAGGGAGGGACCTACAGTTTTACGTGGAATCCGAACCACGGTCAGCCTCCAATGGTCGAGCGGTCACCCACCTATCCACTGACCGCGCCCAGGTGTGCTTAACAGCAGTCAACTGACCGCACCACTGACCTACCGAGGCTGACGACCTTCTGGACTTTCAGGCTCACGTCACGACTGTAGCAGGTATTCCAACCGTGCCAGGCTTGAAAACCATTTAAAAAATTTGCGATAGAAAATTTCAACGATACGCCCCTGGCGCGTCAAGTGTATTCATGCTTGACCATTTTTTGTTTAAATACGTGATAGATAATAAAATTCAGGTCACTTTTTGTACGGCAGTCAAAATATTACAAGGGAATTTTTCAAGTTGAAATAGTTCCTCACTGCGGTGAGGGAAAACACGTCGAATTGCTAGTGCGTTTTAATATTGCACCATGCACACGGCACCTAGTTCACCAGGTGTTATGGGCTGACATCACGGATGTTGTAGGGGTGTAGTGAGCCGTTCCTTACAGCTGGATCAATTTGGCAAATTTTTTTTTATTGTACGTAAAAGTCCGAATAAGGTTTTTAGGGAAAGAAAAATTGCACGGAATGTCACGCGAGCTGAGCCATGGAATCAGCTAGTACTAGATAGCGATGACGGCCGCGGAGGCAGGATAGCATTTTCGTTAATTTTGACAGCCAACGTGACACGGGCGGGACATCGCAAAATCGTGGCAGGCAAACAATCGTATTAGATTAATAAGTACCTACTTATATTCACATGCGTCATACTTAATACTTACATCGATCTGTCTCGCCATAAAGGTAATTAAATTTTGTCTATTAATAGGTACCAAATAACAGACGGCATTATTGCATGCAGGAAATAAATCGCTAATCTGTCGACATCCTCCGGGTGGATGGAAAAACGAACCTATAACAACAACCTATAAATACAAAGACAGTCAGCACACCAGACATCAACGAACGTTAAATTTAATACTATGTATGCATGCATGTACATAATATGTATGTAGTTAGATATATGTGTGATGTAGGTAGGCAAGGCAAGAGGCAAATGCATGTGAGAAACCCAAAAGTGATTCACGGGAATACTATGAGTTTTTATTTATTCGCAAACCCAACATGAGATAAAATAGTTGTCCGAATCGGGGCGGCCGGCGCGGCGCAGCGGGCGCTCTGCAACGAAGGATATTATATTATTATTCTGGGATTGGGGGCTCAAATTATTTTTATTTCTCGATACTTATGTTATATACAGATTGTCCCAGAAACCGACGATAATCCTTTGACAGCTGATAGGTCTGCTCACCGCTCAGAATATCTAATTTTACGTTTAGTAAAAATGTCTAAGACATTTTTACGATATTGAGATATTGTCATTTTCGTAAAAATCTAAAAATTTTCTCCCTCAGCTCATTTTTTTAAATGCCACAAGTACAAATGCAAGATTTTTTAATTTTTTTTTTTGTGAAATGTTCCTCAAAAGTAAGGCTTTCACACGGTATATCTACTTAATTTATTTTTTCATGTTTAATCCTGCTTAGCTGAAAAACAACTTAAGGGCCACATGTTACATTTTTTTCAGCCTCATCCCTCGAATTTGGTCCTTCGCGGTGAAAAAAAATAACTACACTAAATTATGCAACAAAAATACGCCCATCTAATGTAGTTTTTAAAATGGTACATCAGACATCACTTACCGATTTGCCCAATAATTTATGAGATATTGTTATACTTCAAAAGGACCTCGGAATTTGATAACTGTTCTACCAACTACGAATTGGAATAAAATAAACACTTGAAGTAATTGGTCTTTATTAACCTGTTAAAGTAGATGTTCAAATGGTTTACCATACCACCTGCACGAATGGTAGCTCCACATCTTCTCACAAATGCCCGGTTGATGCGTCGAGCAAGTACTCGATGCAAGTGCAGATACGTCCACCTAAGCTACTGCCGTAATTCTTTCTTTGAGCTCTATCGAGTTTTCCACCCGTTTCCCGTAAACTTTTTCTTTTAAATAGGGGCTATTTAAAAGAAAAAGTTTAAAATGATAAAAATCTAACGGATTTAAATCTGGTGATCCAGACGTAGCTCAAGTGGCAGTGGGCTGGGCACGTTAGCCGAAGAGACGATAACCGTTGGAGTAATCGTGTCCTACAATGGCGGCCGTGGACAGGAAAACGGAGATTGGGAAGACCACCCGCCAGGTGGGACGACGACATCAAGTACGTCGGTGGAAATCAGTGGTTACGTACCGCTGAAGGCCGGGAGGAATGAACTAGGTGCTATGTCAGTGCTTCCCTTCGCTCGTGCCGGCTACATCGAACTGGACGGAAAATACAAACTATTTATAAATAGTTTGTATTTTCCGTCCAGTACGGTACCAGTACAGTACTGAAGGAAAGGTCGGTTGAAACTGTGTATACACAGTTTCAACCGACCTTTCCTTCAGTGCGGTGGTACCCTGGTTAAACCCTACCACCTAGTAAGAGGGGCGATCTAAGTACCTACCTACTGCATATAGTATTCATAATGTATTAGATATGTAAAATAAAATGAAGATTTACACATATTATGCACAACTCGTACTTACGTACCGCCGCGTTGTGTGGGCGGCTGGTACTTAAAAATAATAGCCCCACTGCATCTCTCCGCGCGCGCGTCGTAAACAGCGACTAAGGGATAAGGATGAGATGCCGTGCTAAAGTGCGACAGGTTAGCCACCTCTCACCTTGGCGCGGTCCTTCCACCGAGTAATGTAGCAGGTCGATCTTCGTGCCTTACTTGCTGCTTGATAGTTATCTTGTCCGAATGCTTTGCTGAACGTGGTGGTCGGTGTCGTGCTGTATCTACTAGAGTCCTTGCAGCACAACACCGGTTACTCTGCTTGTCCCGATTGTCGGGATATAGCGTGTGGTTGGTATGTATGTATGTACGAATATGTCGTACTCACGTAGGTCTTTTTTTCTTTTTCTTTTTTTGTAATCCGGTATAGGTGGCTGAGTCGGAGCGACCAAAGCGCATGCTCCGACCAGCCAATATCACCTCCGAGAAGGTAGGTGCCATACCGGAGACTTACCTGGATTGCTGCCTATACTGGACTAGAGAACACAGCCGAGGCTGCTATGCGGCCATCTTACATCCAGTACGGTGGTACCACCCCAGTCGGCTACAAATTGAGCCTACCACCTAGTAAGAGGGGCGATCTAAGTACCTACCTACTGCATATAGTATTCATAATGTATTAGATATGTAAAATAAAATGAAGATTTACACATATTATGCACAACTCGTACTTACGTACCGCCGCGCCGCGTTGTGTGGGCGGGCGGCTGGTACTTAAAAATAATAGCCCCACTGCATCTCTCCCCGCGCGCGTCGTAAACAGCGACAAAGGGATAAGGATGAGATGCCGTGCTAAAGTGCGACAGGTTAGCCACCTCTCACCTTGGCGCGGTCCTTCCACCGAGTAATGTAGCAGGTCGATCTTCGTGCCTTACTTGCTGCTTGATAGTTATCTTGTCCGAATGCTTTGCTTAACGTGGTGGTCGATGTCGTGCTGCATCTACTAGAGTCCTTGCAGCACAACACCGGTTACTCTGCTTGTCCCGATTGTCGGGATATAGCGTGTGGTTGGTATGTATGTATGTACGAATATGTCGTACTCACGTAGGTCTTTTTTTCTTTTTCTTTTTTTGTAATCCGGTATAGGTGGCTGAGTCGGAGCGACCAAAGCGCATGATCCGACCAGCCAATATCACCTCCGAGAAGGTAGGTGCCATACCGGAGACTTACCTGGATTGCTGCCTATACTGGACTAGCGGAGAACACAGCCGAGGCTGCTATGCGGCCATCTTACATCCAGTACGGTGGTACCAACCCAATCGGCTACAAATTGAGCCTACCACCTAGTAAGGGGCAAGGGAAGGGTCCTACAGTTTTACACCGGTTCCGAACAGTGAAGCAGCAGGTGTAGGTATGCACGTAAATTTTTTCGTCAGAAAAAAACTCATTGGTACACGCCGACCGGATTCGAACCTCGGACCTCTCGCATGAGAAGCCGATTCCCAAACCACTCGGCCACCCGCCGCTTCTCTACGATTCTCTAGGTCTGTCTCTACGGTTCGACCCCGTCTCCGAATAGGCAGATGTACCTACTAGTGGATCCTAGCGCGCGGATGTAGGCCACGCTTGCAGTATGGAGCGGCGTCGCTTGCAATCGATGACCTCGTTTTCAGCTACCCCGCCAGATGCATAGAAGCTGTCTGTATTTATCTACTGTGCATTTTATAAAGTACAAGCTGTGCCCGCGGCTCCGCCCGCTCTCATATTTCACTTCACTGCTAACCTCATAAGCCATTTAGCGTGATAGTAAGTAGCCTATAGTTGATGGGAAGAATCAAGCTATCCGTAGAATTTTGTTTTATTAAAATCGGTTCAGTGGTTCTCGAGTTATAAGCGGACAGACAGACATACACTCAGACACTCAGACAGAAAGCAGACGTTGGATTTTATTATAGGTAGGATAAGGAAGGAAGGATAAGGAAGTATTTTGAGTACCTAACCGTCAAGAACAGTTGGAAGTGACAGCATCGTGGCACGTGGAGATCCGTTCTCTCTGTCCACCCCACTGGGAAACCGGCGTGAAGTGGTTTCTGTCCAGTTCAGTGTAGCCGACATGAAATGAAGGGAAGCACTGACACGGCACCTAGTTCACCCGGTGTTATGGGCTGACATCATGGAATGGATGTGGTAGGTGATGTAGCCAACCGTGTTTCCATAAAAATAAAAACAATAAAAATAAAAAGTTAAGCAGGTATCTCTTGTGAAAAAAAAACAAATTGTCAATCAGCGTGTTATGATTAAAAAAAAAAAGAAGAAAAAGATGGCGGACGGCGGAAGTTTGTCGCGTCGCGTCGTCGTCGTTGTAATTAAAAATATATATTTTTGTGGTTCTCGCGGTGCGAGAATTTATACAACAGACGTTAAAAGCTACAAAAGAAATGGCTTTATACTCTAATGAGTTTTGCCTGTTTCGGGAGGAGACGAATTAATATAAAAAAATAAAAAAAGTAGTGATAAAGTTTTAGTAGTAAATTTTATTTTTTCATTTTGATTTTAGTTATTTATTTTTTTCCTTAGTTCTGCTGTCTGAGTTTCTGTGCTCGATCTTTATGAAAGGTAAAACTAACAGTCTTCCTTTATTTGGGAGGAGACAATTTCCCCTACCACAAAGTACCTATGAACTATTATCCTATAGATAGGTGGAACGCCAGGCATGTACAGTATAAAATTAATTATTTTAATGTAATCCGGTACGGGTGGCTGATTCAGAGGGGCCAAAGCACATGCTCCGACCAGCCAATATCACCTCCGAGAAGGTAGGTGCCATATCGGAGACTTCCCTTTAAATTACTAGCAATACTGGACTAGAGGAGGTCACAGTCTAGGCTGCTATGCTGTCATCTTACATCCAGTACGATGGTATCAACCCAGTCGGCTATAATTTGAGACTACCACCTAGTAAATATATTTAGGATATTATCTGTAAATAGGAGGTTTTTGAGTAAATAAATAAATAAATAAATAAATAGTAAGGTACGGGGCCTAGGAAGAGACCTACAGGTTTATACCGGTTCCGAAGGGTGAAGCAGCAGGTGTATGTGTGCACGTAAATTTTTCCTTCAGAATAAACTCATCGGCACACGCCGACAGGATTCGAACGTCGGACCTCTCGCAAGAGAAGCCGACGCCAAGACCACTCGTCCACCCGCGCGCCGTTTAGATTAAAATTAATATTCTGTGGCCACGTTCCGACCGGCAGAAACGCTGTGAATGGGGAACACACATTTTTGCCACATCTTACATAATCCCTTCAGGCTATCTTATCAGTGCATTTATGTACCTACTGGGAGATACTGTTCCCTGTTCTGCCAACTGAAGGTACGTCGTCTGTAGGTACCTAGGTAGGTATCTATTCGACGCTCATCATAATGTAAGATTATAAAATGTGAAGTCAGGTGCAGGATTTACGGTCAGCAGCCTGATTATTACCTAAATGGAGAAAGAAATGAAAAGCTATGAAGCGCAACGAACATCCACCTATTTTAATGGTGGAGCAGGGAGAATGGGGCAACGCCGCCGGACGCGGCGGAGGCGGAGGCGGGGGCCGAGGGGGCGGTGCGGCGGAGGCGCTCCCATCCCCACGAGGTCAGCGACGCGTTCCGATGAACAGGACGAGTTTTATTGTTGCGTGATTTCTACAATTCTACTTCGGAAACTTTCTAACCCTCCTCGCTCGCCCGGAGCGGAGCGCGCGGGGGAGGCGGGGGGCGGCGCGGGAGGTGAGGCAGGGAAGGCGGAGGGACGCGGGCGACGGCGCACGGCACGGGCAGAGAGAGGGTACCGACCTCGTCCACATTGCCACTCCTCCCGCCGCGGCGGCAAGCCATCTTTAATAAAAATACCTCGGAGCGGTGCTCGCGCGCGGCCGCGGTCCGGCCGACCGAAAACTCGCAACAGTGCGCCGCAAAACGAAAAGTGCCTGTGAACAGTGTGATACAACGACCCCTTAGTCCTTTGCATTTATAGTGTTTAATTTTAATAAATAAGTTCACATTCCTTCGAAGACGGTGCGGTGAAAACTTGGTGGAAAGCGAGGAGCGAACTCCGAGCTAAGTTTTTTTTTCTCGCGCCCCTCCAATCTATTTTCCGCGGCGATCGGGTGCGTTCGTGGCGGTCGCCTTCGTCGGGGAGCGTCGGTGTTCGGCCGTCTCCGCCGACGATCGTCCGTGCGAAGGGCGTCCTCCATCCATCCGTCGTCCACCCCGCGCCGCGGGAGACAGAGACGAACGAACGACGGACGCGGCGGGCGGCGAGTGTCCGCGGAGCACCCTGCGCTCTCCTCTCCACATCACGAGGTAGGTCAACCGAATCGTCCATCGATTTGTACGTTGCATTTCATAAAATACTGTTTAGAATGTGCACCCCGACGGAAGTGTTAAGTGACGTATCGAATCTAGTGATCGGCGAGACGAGAACGCAAACTCGGCGTACGGAGCGATCCGTAATTACGTGGCGGGCGAGGGTGACCCGCCTCCCTCGCCTGAAAAATCAATAAATTTCAATAAATCAATATTTTACTGTGCACCCTGCGCGCCGTATCGGGGCGGCCGCCATTTCGACGATGACGGCGTATTTTTTGTGAGATATTGGAGACGGGGCCGCGCTCGGTGGCTCGGTGGCTCCGTGGCTCGGCGGGTCGTGCGGAGGCGGCGCGGTCGGTGGCGGTGGCGCGGCGCGCGGCGGGTCGCGCGCGGGGTTGCGGCAGTCAGTCGTCGGGCGCGCGGGGTGCGACACTGACGCGAGACGTGAGCGGAAGGGCTGCGCCCGATTCCCATAAAAGGGTCGCAGAGATTGAGTGAGCTGCGTGGACGTCCGGTATGTTGCCTTCGTTCTCTACTAGTGAAGTGACTGCTCCGGATGACGCGACCGTGTAATCGTATTGTGATCCAAGATAATAAATAATGCTTTCGCGATGACGTAATGGTACGCGTTCGCCTCGCAGCGTAATAATCGGAGACGCGTGCACCGAGTGAGTACGAACGAACCGCCGAGCTGACTTGGCGGCGGCGGCGCTCGCGCTGGACTGGACACCTGTAGATAACCTCTCGCCTTGCATGATCGTGCCACTGTGAATCCAATTGGATTCCAATTGGAAAACCCAGTCGTTTATTTTCGCTCCAACCCCTAGTGAGTCCCCACACACGTCTCCTGCGCAATATCGTCGACGAAGGTGGTGCGAAATATGTGACTATAACGTGACGTCCTAATTCGGTTTGTCGTCGCACTGAAAATGGAAGACGAAGCGCGCCGCGTGTCGTCAGTTCGATAGTTTTTTCCTGTGGTTTTTTTTCCTAGTGCGCCGCGGAGAGACTCGCCTCCTGCCGCTAGAGGCGCCCTCGATTTTTATAACCTTGATTGTATAAGCGCCCGCTCGCCTCGCCCGCCTGCATGCATCTTCTACCTCTGGCTCGCCCGCCTACATCCGGCGACGACGTAGCGTACCTAGCTCGTCATTAGGTAGGTATACCTACCACCCGCGCCGCGCCTCGCCTCGCTCCCTCGCGCAACGCATCTCGTCGCCTCGACCTATTCACCTTTCTAAATAGTATAATATCTATCGGCCGCTTGGTAGTCGCTTTATATTGTGTTAGTCTACCGACCATATCAACACTACACCACCGCTTCTCTCTCTCTTCATGAACAACACTCAGCTAGCTAGCTAGACTGACAGCAAATATATTTTGTTTGGCGCCAATTAATTACACAAACTGTCAAGTTTTTTTTCAGCGACGCATTCAAACTCTTTGACGGAGGTTACACGCTAGGTTTTTCATCAGTTCAGTCCATCAGTCTGGTTAAACCATGGTCCAGTCCAGACTGACCGTTTAATCTACTTTGATGGATGGATGGATTGGAATGATGGACCAGACTGATGGATTTTAAAATATTTTGATACTAGACTGATGGCAGACTGATAGTGCGAATTCATTTTACGTCTGGCGTCAGTCTGGCGTCAATCTGGTCGTGACCAAGGTCACGGACTGAACTGATGCCAAACCTAGCGTGTAACCTCCGTCTTTGGTACCTACTGACTGATGCCATGCGTTGACGCAACTTTTCTTTATGTCGTAAAACCTTCGCCTTTCCGAAAAGAATGAACAAAATTCCATAAAATTAATAATAATCTAACAACCTACACAATTTGATTCATTCATCTGCAATGATGATCATCTGAACTAAACGTATCGCATAACTTAGGGGGTCCAGGGAAGTCTCCGGTATGGCACCTATCTTCTCAGAGGTGATATTGGCTGGTCGGAGCATGCGCTTTGGCCTCTGCGACTCAGCCACCCATACCAGATAGCATAAATAAAAAAAAACTTGTTTCTCAGGTCAAGTATTTGTTTATATCTGTATAGGGACAGTTGGCAGAAGTTGGCAGCATAGTCAGTCAGTGGCATAAAAAGTAACTAACTAAACTAGGCGGAATGGCGGTTTTTTTACTGGTACTGTATCACCTCCAACTTGACAGTTGACGCCCACCTTACTGCTAGGCCCAGCCTAGACCGCTTCGTATTTATTGTATAGTATCTTTCTTATTGTATAGTATCGCTTCGTATTTATTGTTTATTTATAAAGTAAATAAATAAGTATAACATCAGATGGCGTTTTGTTCGGCCTGTAGCATCAGCATCCTTACGCGAGGTCACGAAAAAATAAATAACGTCAAACGTTGCCTGACGCGACGTACCATAGATACATAGATACAAGTAAAGCTTTTGGCGAATTATGCCGAAGTTATTATCGCCATCGCCAGAATAAAAAAGAAGAAGAAGAAAGGTAAATCTTTGGGATGGATGGGGAGTGGACGGATTGGGACGGATCACGGAATGAAACTCAAAATGGTGCGCGACATTGCTCGCAGAAGTCGCAGACAAACTCACGCGATTAAATTATTCGTTTCGCTCGATCGGCCGCTAGTTTTAATCGATCGCAGCTCAGCTAGCGTAGCTCAATCAATGCCACAACAAACACCGTCTTGTGTTGAATGTTGGGCTCGTGATCGCGTCGCGGTGTCGCGTGGCGTGGCGCGAGTGATCCGTGTGTCCTACTAGGATAACAGCGGTGGGCGAGCGGCGCGGGGTGGCGGACGCGGCGCACGCGCATCGATCTAATCACATACCTACCTAACGACTGGATGCAATCACGAAAGTGGAGAAATCGTGGATATGCGAGGAATGTTTTGTTCTCGTGCGGAGCGCTAGCAGCTCGTGTGAAGTGCGCGTGTATGGGGGGAGATGCGCGGGCGCCTCTCAGGTGTATGTAAGCAACAGCAAGCCTGTCTCTCTTTTAATACTATTAAAAAAAAAACCAACCAAAAAGTACCAATATATGGCTATAGGACTATTCTGACCATTCCAAGGTATTATTTATAACACCTTGGAATGGTCAGAATAGTCCTTTAGCCATATATTGGTACTAACCTCTTTTCAACTATGAGGCCCAATTACTGTCATGTCAAATGCAAGAATTATACAGGGTGTTTCAGGATAGGCTTGAGAAACTTAAGGGATAGAAAGTACTCATTATTAGAAGAAAAAAAAATCCTTATCACTCAAATCGAAATTCAATTTTTTTTTCATACAAAAATTAAAAATTGTAATAAAATCTCGACGGACAGTGAGTATGGGGAGATTTGGCAACAGTGCTGTCTAGGTATTGTGAGTGCGACGGCCAGTCCAGTCCCCTTAGTTATTAACCCATTAGTTACGAAACCCTATCCTGAAACACCCAAACCCCAAACTATCACACCACCACAAAGACCAAACTAATATTTTAGCAGGTTCGTTACAGGGGAAACTTTAAACTGTTGTTCATTAGTTTCTTTCTATATCGTGATGCATGCACGTTTTTATGCCAATATGTTTTACATACCTTACAACCATTGCTTCTATCGTCGTGCAGTTTCATCAATAAATTCAAAAATCTCTAGAAAATACACTTGCCCAATATTGTCCCTCTTAATTGAAGACGTGAGTGGACGAAGGTACTATGTAAAATTTTTTTAGAAATGAATTTTTTTCCGTATATGAAGGAAAATCCGAAATCACGGAAATAGGAGTTTTTCAAGTGGTGAAGGTGTTATGGTCATAAAACACCTTATTCCAGTTTGATCATCTCCAAAGATCATCTCATAAATTGAGTTTTTTGTTCATGATGAAAGAGCTATGTGTACAAAAACACCTTCATCCACATGAACGCATGATTTTGTATTAATGCATGGTTTTGTACGCTTTATTTTTCTCAGCTTTTTGTTTTTGTTACATAGCACCTTTGTCACCTGATGTCTTCAATTATCAAAGAGCTTAGCAGTGGTGCAAAATATCAACTTATGCATTACGATTTATACTATGCCCCACGTGAGATGGGCAGACGGGAGGGATTTGGAGACCATGATGTTATATTTATTTAACGTAATTAAAAATTAGTATATAAATTATATTAAAAAAAAAGCTCCATAAGTTTTCTTACCAGGTTCTTCCTTATAGATGGAATTGCTGAACGGGACATAACGAAAAAATTATGACGATCCATACTGAATATGCATATGTCTCAATTAAATATAGTTTTTTTTTTTATGGAAAATGACATGGTTGGCTCCATCACCTACAACATCAAATCAAATCAAATATCTTTATTGCACTCAAAAATTGTACAACAGGCAAATACTTAACTCTAAATATAGGGTTCGCTTACAGTACGCCTTATTATTTACAGAGTGGTTATGGAGTGGCAGGAAGAAAGAGACATGGAACAAGTGCTTAAATCTAATTACAAAAAAAAAAGAAAAAATTTACATATACTAAATATATTATAGGTAATATTTTAATAAATAAAAACTACATAAATAAATATAATGTATATATATATATATAATAAATATATACATTATATAAGTGTACACGGACAACATCCGTGATGTCAGCCCATAACGAAGGGTGAACTAGGTGCCATGTCAGTGCTTCCCTTCATTTCATGTTGGCTACATTGAACTGGATGGAAAACACGAACTATTTACATAGCCGTTTCGATGTTAATGTTCTTTTTTTTATGGCGAAATAAATATCTCAATCTGAATCACTTCCCCCCTCTTCTGGCTCGTCGATGTGCAGATATTTAAAGTCGATAAAAGAATAACCCCACTGCATCTCTCCCCGTGCATGTCGTAAAAGGCGACTAAGGGATAAGGACAAGATGCCGTGCTAAAGGGCGACAGGCTCGCCACCTCTCACCTTGGCACGGTACTTCCACCGAGTCATGCAGCAGGTGGGTCTTCGTGCATTACTTGCTGCTTGGTCGACTGAATCTTGTTCGAATACTTTGCGAAACGTGGTGGTCGGTGTTGTGCTGTAATTTACCAGAGTTCTTGCAGCACAACATCGATTACTCTGCTTACCCCGATTGTCGGGATTTAGCGTGTGTGATATGTATGTATGTATGATATTTTTATTCTGTCCAAGGGTGGCGGAGAGCATTTTCCCAAATTTTTAATGCAATCTTCAAAATAGGCTAAATTTAGGTGCGCCTGCAGTAGGTGCATTAGCTCAAATATTTTCTAAAATAATTAAGACAGATTAATAAACCTGTATTTACACTTACGGCCAGTTAAATTACCCACAAGACAATATAAAATATTTAGAAGCACTGACAGATATGTCGACCGTTCTCTCTCATTCTAATGAGCAAAAAAAAAATCACTGAAATAGCATGATCGCAATATGTGCAAACATTTTGTGCGACCACTTTAGGTATCCGCGTGGATACCAGGGAAGGCGGGGTAGTAAGAGGCGTGGTATCCGAGCGGATACCAGAGAATCCTACGGGGTGATGTAATAATATGTACAACTTCATTTGTCAGGGCAAATCGGTAGCTTTTTGAAAACACCTATGTAAACAAAAATGCATTGGACTTAATGTGATCATAAGCAAGGTTTTGGAAAAAAAAATTATTCATCGATTACCTAAATATCTATGTCTGTAGCTTTTCACTTTTTTGTTTCAATTCTGTACCGCGTGGGGCCGCTACTTAAAAGAATAGCCCCACTGCATCTATGCATGTCGTAAAAGGCGACTAAGGGATAAGGACACGATGCCTTGCGAAAGCGCGAAACGCTGGCCACCTCTCACCTTGGCACGGTCCTTCCACCGAGTCATGCAGCAGGTGGGTCTTCATGCCTCACTTGCTGCTTGATGTAGTTATCTTGTCCGAATACTTTGGCTAAATGCGGCGGTCGGTGTTGCGCTGTAATTTACAAGAGTACTTGCAGCACAATACCGATTACTCTGCTCACCCCGATTGCCGGGATAGAGCGTGTGATCGTGTAATGTAAATTGGTTTAACAAACTTTGAACAAATACTATAAAAACAAGCGAACGCTTCGCTATTCAATCAGTGCCGCGCGGTGCGGCATTTTGATGCTGTAGTACCGCGCTCTTAAACATTTATTTCATTGACACAAATGCATATTCAGTATTGGTGGTCATACATAATATTTAGTTTTGTCCGTTCACTGATGCAATTTGTAAAATTTGTAAGGAAGAACATTTGCATCTTGTGTCTATTACCAGGCCTCACGCACTCTATATACTTGCGCGCGCTAACTACCTACCGCCCGACGGGCCGCCGGCGGTCTTTTTCAGTGGAAATTCGTCAGCCGCGCGAAGTATACATAGACGCTCGCCCACGCAGCTGCGCGCAGCTGCAAAGCAATAACCACTTTACACTCGATCGTTAAGGTACATTTTCGTACGCAACGATAGGCGATGTGAAACAGTAGGCTATTAAAGCCCGAAGGTAGGAACATTTTCTATGGAGTGATTTATCTGTTACGAAGTAACTATTAAGTAATCTGTGCTATTACTCCGAGTGCTAGGTACTGATAATATGAAACGTACAGGTACTGTCTAAAATAAAATAAACAAACAAATAAAATAAACTATCACATACCTGGCGCAAAATACTATAAACATAGGTACGCCTATATATTTATGAACAACACTGCATTGAACTGTTGAAATAAACAATACATACCTACTTGCAATACATCAGCTATTATCCATGGCAAATCAGGTGGCGCGGTACTGTGTGGGGTCGGTACTTAATAAGAATAGTCCCACTGCATCTCTCCCCGTGCATGTCGTAAAAGGCGACTAAGGGATAAGCGGCCCGCAGACACCCCGGTCGACTTGTGGCTTCCATGGAAGACATAGGCCGGCTGGGGTGGCTGGAGGCTGCGGGGTTTTGCACGAAGGTCCCCAACCGAGCGGGATTAGTTTGCAGGCCTAGAGCCAACCCAAAACCAAAACAACAACAACAACAAATACAACACAATTAGGAATACATTTTGTTGATCGTGCCCTTATCCTGAAAGTGATACAGTGTTGCTTTATTTTTAACGGACTTTAAAAAAAGGAGTTTATCAATTCAACAAGTATACGTATGTAGATAACATTATTGGAACTGCAATATATTCACATATTATAATCCAAACAACTATACAAAATTTTATAGGTATGTATTTGTTTATTTATTTATTTATTTTTTAATGAACAAGCAGCTCTAGCTGATGTGTTCATATCAGTCTTTTTTTTTTATAATGAATGATTGTTTTAATTTTTTTTTTAATTTTTTTTTTTTTAGTTTTCGTACTTGGGCACTGTTTCTATTTGTTTGTTGATGTACTTTTTATGTATTTATCTAATCGGTTTTTGAAGGTGTTTGTGTTTGGGGAGTCAATCACATCCTGTGGGAGTTTATTCCAGGCGTTCACCACTCGATTTGTTATGAAGTGCTTTTGGATGTTTGTGTTAGAAGCTGTCTGGTTAAGTTTTTTGCTGTGACCACGAAGGTGATAGTTCTGGTTCAGGTCAAACATTTCAATTAAGTCTGGGCAATCATACTTTGAGGTGAGTATTTTGTAGACTTCAATGAGGTCTCCTCTGTCGCGGCGTTCTTCTAATGTGGTCAGTTCAAGTAGTTTTAATCTTTCTTCGTAGCTCAAGCTTTTTAGCTCGTAGGGAATTTTGGTGAATCTTCTTTGAACTTGTTCCAATTGGTGGATGTCTTTACCAAAGTTTGGTTGCCATATCTGGAATCCGTATTCCAAAAGCGGTCGAACGTAAGTCTTGTAAATTTTAATCATTATAAGTGGCGACAACACGAGGAAGCTCTTTTTTATGAGATATGTCAAGGAGTTGGCTCTTTTCACTATATCTGTGATGTGGGGTTCCCATTTGAGATCGGAGGAGATGGTGATACAAAGGTCCTTTTGTGAATTAACTGGTGTCAGTTGTGTCTTGTCCAGGTAGTAGGGAAGTTTCGGGTAGTAGGGAAGTTTCGTGTATGTCTGTATGTATGCTTGTATATGTATGTTTGTGTACGTATCTCCGAAACTATTCGGATTGAGACCATTCTTTTTTTATTATTGGCTTACATTTACTTCAACTTAGGGAACAGTGCAAGTTTAATCAAAATCGGTTCAGTAGTTATCAAGATATAGACTGTTAAGTGTGTCAAATGGGCGAATAATTCTATGTGGTAGAATAATTCTAGATTCAACTAATTTCTGCGATTCTTTCTATGTGATATTACTAAAAAGAGTGAAATATAAAAAACTGTTTTAAAAAACATTGAACCGACTTTAAAAAACAACTACTTAGAACTAAAAATAGATAAAAATTTCGCTAAATAAAAGTATGCACCTTATGATAGGGTTTAATTACATTAGGGTTGATAGGTACAGTACCTGTTATGTTTAGACACAAATTTTACATTTTGTACTGTGTGGGGCCGGTACTTTAAAAGAATAGCCCCACTGCATCTCTCCCCGTGCATGTCGTAAAAGGCGGCTAAGGGATTTGACTCCCTTCTTATATTACTAGGTGGTAGGGTTTAACCCGCCCGGATTGGTACCACCGCACTGAATGAAACGTCGGTCGAAACGGCTATGTAAATAGTTTGTGTTTTCCGTCCAGTTCAGTGTAGCCGGCACGACCGAAGGGAAGCACTGACGTGGCACCAAGTTCACCCGGTGTTATGGGCTGACATCACGGATGTTGTAGGTGCATGAGAAAAGATTTAGTCAACAGGTTACAAACGTATATGATGAACCTGTAATTTGTTATTAACTGTGCCCTATGTAATCCACTCTCAGTGAATTTGTCAAGAGGCTTTAAATTCTATAAAACTTCTCTCACATTGAAGGATGTTGAAGTAATTTTTTTAAATCGATCAACTCAAAAGTCGCCATGGGGCCGACATTAACCGAATATGTCTAAAGCCCCAAACTTAAATTAAGTATTTAAAAAAAATTAATTGTTCAGTTGACCATTTGACCAGACACCGGCTAGTGTCTGGACTTGCGCAAAGTGTAAAAGGCAGAACATATATTAACAGGACACTATGGGGCTGGCATAACCAAATTTTGGCTAAAAGCTCCAACATACATACACGCTGTATCCCGACAATCAGGGTAAGCAGAGTAATCGGTGTTGTGCTGCAAGAACTCTTGAAAATTGCAACACAAGATCAACCACCACGTTTAGCAAAATATTCGGACAAGATAACTATCAAACAGCAAGTATAAGGCACAAAGACCCACCTGCTGCACGACTCGGTGGAAGGACCGTGCCAAGGTGAGAGGTGGCAAGCCTCTCGCCCTTTAGCACGGCATCTCGACCTTATCCCTTAGTCGCCTTTTACGACATGCACGGGGAGAGACGCAGTGGGTCTATTCTTTTTAAGTACCGGCCTCAAAAGCTCTAACAAAAACAATGAAAAACGAAATTAATCTGAGATCCTAGATAACCTTCCCCTCCCTAAATGTTAGGTTTAATTATATTTATTTTCAATTATGTATGTGCACTTGTTTTCTTATCCAATTAAATATTTCGTACTGCGTATTGAAAATAGATACAGCTTACCATTATCAAAAATATGAAAAACAATCTTAAAAAATACCTAAAAGTAATTAAAACTGAGTATGTCACTAAATAATGCATGCAGAGATAATGTATTATGCAGCCAAAAGTGTGAATCATTAAGAAATAACCGAGACAAATATGACCGCCGCATTTCTTGATGCAACTCATAAACTGACCGCCGCATCAACACTGCCGTTTGTTCTGCGAATTTTGTTTATTATTCCAAATTTGAAATTCAAATGTGGTGACGAAACACAATAAGGAACGATTCGGATGTCTAGTTAATGTACTACATTTTCATTTTCATTAAAATATTGAAACATAGGTATTTTATCCAAGCCGGGCCGGCCATCTAGGGATGTATTCCCTTCCCGGAATTCGTGGCATAGGCAAAGGGTAAGATAATTGCCACCCAGGAATCCGTGGGTGGCGGAGTAGTATGTAGTAGTCCCTCCTGCTCAGAACACCCCCCCCACCCTCCCCTCCCCACCCCCTCTAAACTCGACTTCCCCCTCCGAACCAGATTTCTGGGTTATCTTCTGACGTATCCAGTTGAGTTCAAAGAGCTTCAAAGTTTTCAAAATAGCATAAAATTAATAATAAATTTTTCTCACTGCATCTATAACAAATGAATTGATGAATGCTAGACACAAGATTACAGTTAAAAACTAAAATAAAAATAGTAACAAGTTTAGGACGTTTCACATCTAACATAACCAAAACGCAAGGAAAAAAACCGACCAAGTGCGAGTCGCACCGAGGATTCCGCACCACAAAAAAAAACCATTGAAAAAAACACGTTTCTTGTATGGGAACCCCCCCTAAGTTTTTACTTTTTCTATTTTTTATTATTTGTTGTTACATCCGCCATAATAACACATATTCTGTGAAAATTTCAACGAGCTACCTATTACGGTTCAAGAGATACAGCCCTCGGACAGACAGACGGACGGACGGACGGACAGACAGACGGCGTAGGCTTAGTAATAGCACGGTAATAGGCTTCAGTACGGGATACGGAAACCTAAAAAAATGTATCTCATCCATCCCCGTACTGGACAAATGATGATGGCCTCATTAGAGTCTCGGCTGTGTTCTCCTCTAAGCCAGTGTGGAAGTTGATGTAAAAAGTGAAGCGATGTCGTGTCCTCTGGCTTCACGTGTTGCTGAGGCGTTTGCTCTCTTTGGTTTCTGTGTAGCGAACTGTATATGCTAGGTTTACAAAGTTTTGTATAAGAGCGTATAGCGCCATCTACCGGCGTGGTTGGGAATCTTTTTGTTTGTCTCTTTGACGTTTACTGCCGTAAGCGGCCATCTATAGACCGTTCACAGTTAATTTACCTCTAGCCATCAGTTGGCTAACCTGAGCTCTGTGTTGCCATAATTGGTTCGTACTATTTCCCTGTACGAAATATTTGAACATATTTTTAGAATACCTAGAATAGAAACTCTTTATTGCACACAAATTGAAAGAAGAACAGTACACAACAAGAAGAAGCAACGCTGGGTGCGGTCAGTACTTGGATGGGTGACCGCTGATCGTTGGAGGCTGACCGAAGTTCGGATTCCTCGTAAAACTGTAGGTTCCTTCCCTCCTAATCTTACTTGGTGGTAGGGTTTAACCCGGCCGGTTTGGTACCACCGCACTGAATGAAACGTCGGTCGAAACGGCTATGTAAATAGTTTGTGTTTTCCGACCAGTTCAGTGTAGCCGGCACGGTCAAAGGGACGCACTGACATGGCACCTAGTTCACCCTGTGTTATGGGCTGACATCACGGACGCTGTAGGTGATGTAGCCAACCGTGTCAGTTTCCATAAAAAAAAATACATAATTTCCACTGGCACTGGTAAAATATTAATAGCAAGTAACCCTTTTTAGGACCGTAGTACTAGTGAAAGCAAGTGGTGCCAACCTAGTGGAAGATACAATGACATGTGTCAGAGGTAAAATAACTGTGAACGATCTGTAGCTTTCATGCAGTTGTGGCTAGGTGCCATAGTATAGCCAGCGATACAAAGTAACATCTCCCTCCGGTATGGCTGCGTCTCGGAGGTGAAATTGACTGATCGGATCGTACCATGTGCTCTTGCGTCTCAGATTCAGTCACCCATACCGGATTACATAAAAAAAATTCCATCAGATTAATTTAGCCAATCAGGGAACATAATATTCATTTAAAAAGTATTCACAAAATAAAAAAGCCTGTTAAATCGATACATTCACACACGGAGGGTGCGGTAGCAATTCCCTTCTTCCGCGCATATCTAGTGTTTTGGGTGCTCCGTGCCACCGTCACCGCCGGCCAACACAGTCACTAATGCTATTTACTCTATAACTGTTGCAGATGTAAACTTCAAAACAGTTTTTATCGCATTCATACATACATGCATACATATCACACACGCTGAATCACGACAATTGGGGTAAGCAGAGTAATCGGTGTTGTGCTGCAAGAATTCTGGCAAATTACAGCATAACACCGACCACCACGTTTTGCAAAGTATTGGAGCAAGATTCAATCGATCAAGCAGCAAGTAAGGCACGAAGTTTAAGTTTTTATGGCGTAAGGACTAAATTATCTACTTCATCATTTTTTAAAAATATTTATTGACATTCCTGAATAATCACCTCGGATAGGGTACCTGCCATCATCGCTGGCTACAGAACCCTAAAAACGAGTGCATGCTTTAATATTAAGACTTCTTTCAAATTTTTTGGGTTCTGAATTCATACGGGGCCAATATGTGTTTTACACAAGTTTTTTAAAATTTTTGGTCTATCGTAAAAACGGTAATACATACAAGTGTCAAACTTGGTGTTATTATAGTGCAAACTCTAAAGCAGCCATACTCAAAGTGTGCTCCGCGGAGCCCTAGGGCTCCGCGTAGCCTCTGTGGGGGCTCCGCGAGAATACGAGGGAAAAATATTCAAAAATACACCTCTCCTCTCTGGCGCGATTCAGCTCGGCTGCGCAGACGAATTCAACTCAACCTGAGTTCTCTTCTATCAAACCTGATATCAACTAATTGATGAAAAATAAGAAACAGTTTCATACCTCCCCATTACATATTTAATTATTGTTTTTCTCTTTTATTATAATATTATGTAAGTAACTGTTACATATATCATGATTATTAATAAAGAATGCACAAAAACTATTTTTTGTTTATTTTAGGGCTCCGTCAAATATTTCACTTTCCAAAAGGGTTCCGTCACCAAAAAAGTTTGAGAACCCCGACTCTAAAGTAAAACAAATAATGAAAGCCAGCCAATTACGTGATGGTAATCTGTACAGAGGGGGTCGGTACTTAAAAGAATAGCCCCACTGCATCTCTTCCCGTCGCATGTCTTAAAAGTCGAATAAGGGATAAGAAAATTCGTCAGCCTCGGTAGCTCAGTGGTGCGGTCAGTCGATTGTTGTTCAGCAATGCTGAGCGCGGTTAGTACTGTGATGGGTATCCGCTCGACAGTTGGAGGCTGACCGTGGTTCGGATTCCACGTTAAACTGTAGGTCCCTTCCCTTCTTACCTTACTAGGTGGTAGGGTTTATCCCGGCCGGGTTCGTACCACCGCACTGAGCGAAACGTCGGTCGAAACGGCTATGTAAATAGTTTGTGTTTTCCGTCCAGTTCAGTGTACCCGGAGCGAAATGAAGGGAAGCACTGACATGGCACCTAGATCACCCGGTGTTATGGGCTGACATCACGGATGTTGTAGGTGATGTAGCCAACCGCGTCAGTTTTCATAAAAAAAAAATGGTGCGGCGGAACCCTCGGTGTGCGGGTCCGACTCGCACTTGGCGGGTTTTTTTTTTCAATGTAAGCAAAAAGCACAGAATCTTTTTGTAGGTACTTTCTCCTTCGTACATGGTTATAGCAAACACCAACCGGCTACTATTTGCCGTCCTACGCTATACGTACGGGGCCATACTGAGCAAACACAGATAACTAAATATTCAGTTACCTACTTTATGTGCTTACTTTAGTAACAAATGTTAGGATACATGCGTAAAAGTAGTTAAACTATGTGAAAAAGGCTTTATTGATATTTTTAAAACTAATATAATACTAAAAAACATAGATTGCCAACCACATTGCCCTTCCTTTTTGGCTCTGCCTGTCGGGTAAAAAAAGCAGTCAGACGAGTCAAAATCGCATGGGGAAGGTTTTCCGTGAGACCTTTAATACTTAGGATTTTCGTTTAAGTTTTCCTGTAAAAAAAATAATAATAGAGGCTATTATGGCTATATGTATATCCTATTTTGGTCGACATTTTAAACACAGTAGTTTAGGAGATAAGAAAAATATCTTTTAAACAATGCATTTTAAAATCTTAAAATTATAAAAAAAATATACCTATTTGTATTCTTTTATAACGATTTTCATTTAACGATGCAATTAAAATTTTTTTTGTCATTTTCTATATTTGTTCCTCAAAATCTAAATTCGTTCATTTACGCCAGTGGTTCTTAACCGGTGGTCCGCGGACCACTAGTGGTCCGCGGAAGCTCCCAAAGTGGTCCGCGAAGCCATCCTAAAAATATTAAATAAGTGACACCGAGAAAAGGACGCGCGGGGAGAGTCCGCTACGAGTGAGTGAGAGCCAGTCAAGTCAGCGTGGCCAGTCTGGTCTTGTCAAATGTTTGAATATTGAACAATTGTACACGTGTTTTATTTGTAGAGTAGATAGATAGAACAACTGTTTAATTGAACATTTATTGCATATTACCTCCAAACAGTTGGTGGTCCCTGGCAAGACAGCAATTTTGTCAAATGGTCCCTCATCCATCACTAAAAGGTTAAGAACCACTGATTTACGCTATATATTCGTGTTTGGATCATCAAACTCTATATTATGTAGCAAATTCAACTTTTTTCGTCCAGTAGATTCGGAGAAAATAAGCTGTGACAGACGGACAGACATACACTAGAGAGTGATCCTATAAGGTTTACGTTTTTTCCCCTTTTGAGGTAGGTACCGAACCCTAAAAATGAAATAGCTACTTCACTTCCATCAAGCAATCTAAAAAAACTCGTAATTTTCGTATCTTATAAAAAAATTGCTAACCGCTCAAGTTAAAAGTTAAACTTAACCTTAAGATGGTTAAATAGTTTGATATTTCATTTTCAAAAAACCTTTTTTTTCTGTGTTGGATGACTATGTGCTGAAACAATTTCATTGAAAGGATGGACTGTAGAATTTTGAGGTATGGAATTAAATGACACTTAAATGACAATGAAGAAAGTGAGATTACAATATTGTGAAGTTACATTAGAATTTAATGGCTTTCAAAGTATGCGTTGCATCTTTAGCTAATTAGTTGTTAATGTCGACTGGACGCGTTGGGGCTGCAGCATTAAGGGAGAAACCTCATTCACGACGTACCGATGCCTAATGGCTTAAGAAATCTTAATGGCATTGTTTGAACAGGATATGCTTGCTTCGTTTGTCGTTCCGCAATCACTAATGACTGTCCTTCTCTTTGGTTGCAGGGGTCCTCACGACGGGGCAGACAATGTACTTCTATACCCGACGCGGAATCGGAAGCGACAGCCTCACATGTAGGACGTAGAGAGAGGCTTATCAGGATGAAGAGAGGCGTCTTAAAGTTTTGTTGACATTTTTGTTGCGACGTTCATGGAACGAGAAATAATTTATTTATACACAAGTCGACTAAACAGTTTTAAGGGTTAAAAATCCCGATGTTATAATCCGATCTTCCAAAGAGCGATACGAGATGGCGTCGCAGAGATTCTGCCTGCGGTGGAACAACCACCAGTCGAACATGCTGTCGGTGTTCGACCAGCTGCTGCACGCGGAGACGTTCACAGATGTCACGCTCGCCGTCGAGGGCCAGCTACTCAAGGCGCACAAGATGGTGCTGTCGGCCTGCAGCCCCTACTTCCAGGCTCTCTTCGTCAACCACCAGGAGAAGCACCCCATCGTCATACTCAAGGACGTGCCCTACTCGGACATGAAGAGCCTGCTCGACTTCATGTACCGCGGCGAGGTGAGCGTCGACCAGGAGCGGCTCACCGCCTTCCTGCGCGTCGCCGAGAGCCTGCGGATCAAGGGGCTCACGGAGGTGAACGAGGAGAAGTGCGACATCCCGGCCCTCACCAACTCGCTGCTGCAGCAGCAGCAGCAGCAGCAGCAGCCGAGCGCGCAGGCGCACACGCCGCCGCCGCAGCTCCACAGGATACACCCCTACATGCAGCAAAAGAGGCCGTCGGGCGCGGCGATGGGCGGCGCGCCTCCCAACCTGCTGATGCCGCTGCTCGGCAACGCGCTGCTACAGCCGAAGAGGAAGCGCGGGCGGCCGCGCAAGCTCAGCGGCAGCTCGAGCGACGCGCTCGCGGTGGGCGCCAGTCCGCCGTGCGAACTGACGGCGGAGGGCGCGGCGCACGCGCACGCGCCGGCCGCCGCGCGCGCCGCGCCCCCGACAGAACACCTGCTCCGCGGCTCGCCCGAGATCCTCGAGGTGAAGATGGGCACAGAGGGGTTCGGCGAGGACGGCTCGGGCGAGGAGGGCGGCGAGGCGCTGCTCATCGATGAGGACACGGAGCCGCGCTCCGCCGCCACGCCCACGCCCAGCAAGGACTCCGAGTCGGCAGGTCAGTCCGCGCCCTCCACACACGCTCTCTCACTATTGTACATTCTTGACCAGATCTCTTCTGGGATGACGGCTGCGGTGGACAAGTTTTTTTTGCTAAAAAAAAAAGTTTAGCACGATCCATAATCTAGACTTCTTATGACGCAGAATGATTTTCGAAAAATATATTGTTAATGTATACTCTTTATTAACGAACCATTAATATTCTGAATTCAGACATTGCGATCGTACCTAGCAAACTAAGATCGTACCTAGCAAACTAAGACCTGCTAATGGGAGATTTCTTTCGAAAACCAATCTGCTGACAGATTTGAATAAATCCTTTATACTTTATAGGAATATAATAATAAGTATTTGAGAGTTAAAAATGCCTTGAAAATGGTTGGCATCACTTCTGTGCGATAAAAATAAGAATAGAACTCACAATGCTGCTAGCCTTCTTAGTAATATTTAAAGGTAAGCGTCCACATGTCGTCATCGTGAGCAACGCACGCATCGCATCAAACGGATTTTTAGAAGTGCTGCGTCTGTATACGCACCAATCGGAATGCCGACGCTGGTCGACGCGGCCACCATTTGCACGCAGTTTTTTCATGACGGACACGTCCGCGTTGCCAGCGCCCCGATCAGGGTTGCCAGATGGCTCAGATAAATAAGGTGGACATTTTTTACCCCTTTGATTTTTTGGGTTGATTTTTTCGAAAATACCATAATTTTTTGAGGACCCTGTATTAAAATCACCAAAACGGAGGCAGAAAGGAAATAGCGTATAAATAATGTATAGACATAGTATTTACATTTTTTTATATATTTTAAATCACCCACAACTGCCTTCAGCAATTTGTACAATCGCTTGAGTGCGCGCCAAAATTAAAAAACAAGAACGCTTCATAGTCCCCGTTGCTTATATATTTTTTACCGTGGACAGAACATCGAAAACATGGACTGTCCACGATAAACGTGGACACCTGGCAACCCTGGCCGTGATGCGGGCGGGACGAGTGAACGCACTTCTATGATAAACCCATACAAAGAATATTAAAATCTGTTTGATGCGATGCGTGCGTTGCGTACTAGGCTGACATAAGGACGCTTACCTTAATAGTTCGGACGGATAGTGCTCTAATACTGGCATTGTGACTTACATTTTTATTTTTATTGTACAATTTTTTGTTACTTAAAGAATCATCATTATTAAAAATACATTGAGCTTATGATTCGCAATGATCATAAAAATGAGATGAGCTAAATGTCAGATTTGAGCCAGTTTACAGGCTGCTTTCTGAAAGACTACCCTTCAAGAGATGACTTTGGACTGAATTTACGTGCAACAGTATTACAACACTGCTCAATACAGAAGTTATTTTTGGAAAAATATTAAAATTACTTTTTAAATAACATTTTATTAAAGTACGGAGCGTGATTGCAGAAGCGTTGATTCGTAATTTAACAAAAGAGAAGAGAATAGTGTTAACGGGATAGCGTGAGTTGGTTCGGCAACTCGTCTCTCGGCTCGGTGTGGTTGCTCTGTTTATATCTCTCTCTCCTTGTAAATATACATAATTTTCCTCTTCGGTCGACGATAACTTGTACAGTTTATATACATAATTATTAGTTTTTGAGTTTTAATAAATTTCAAGGGAAAAGCTACTGGGATATAAGCTTTGACGATAGGGCTGCGATAGAGCTATGTGAAAAGTGAAGTGATGTTGAAAATAATCAATTCTATTTAAAGTACTATAGGGGTAAGTGCTTATTGTCAAATTATTATCACACAATTTAAATGGATCGCTATTATGCTTATTCTTCCACATTTCTCGAGTACTCACTCGACTTGCCGCTTTTCTGCTTTTGGGGAGAGCTATTTGGGGAATGGCCAGGGGCGGAGTTAGGGACTGGTTTTGGTTAACTCGGAACAAATTTACCGACGTCACGGAAACTCTTTTTAACACTCGTCAATACTGAGTAACAAGCGTTCACTTCGAGGGTCCATGCAAGGCTTATTCCCAATAGCTTTCCTTAATACGTCGCGTTGGAAATATTATAGTCGTTCGAAACGTAACGTAATCACCGATCGGTCAGCGTGCAGCGCCGCGCTCGGGACGCTTTGCTTTGGAAGAATTAAGGATCCGTCGAATTTCTACAATATTTCCAATTGACTTAAAAGAGTTTTTTTTTTAATATAAGCACTTTCGGAGGGACCATTTCATGATAGAAAAACGCTTTCAGATCCGGAAAAAGCGTCTAAGAGCCACGCGCGGCTACCAAACTCGTGCGCGGCCAACGGGCCCGCGCTCGCGCTCGAGAACGGCGGCGTGAAGCGCGAGCTGTCGCCGGAGCCGCCCGCCCTCCCGCCGCCCGGCCTGCCGCCGCCCCTCGACTCCTACAACGAACCCCTCGAGTACAAGTACAAGCCGGACTCGGACCCCGACTCGGACCACAAGGACCTCGACGACAAGAGCCGGCTGGGCAGGAGCCTCAAACCAAAGAATAATAAGAAACTCATACCGCACATGTCGAAAATGCGAGCGCGCAACCTCTTCAACCAGCTGTCGGGGCTGACGGCGCTGGCGCCGGCGCTCGCCGGACTCGACAAGTTCCCTCCGGACATGCTCGCCGTGCCCTCCCTCGCCTCGCACCTCTTCGCCGAGCTCGAGCAGAACAATCTGAACCTCGCCAACAGCGAGGCGGGCGATACCGGCGCTCAGACCAACTGGGAGCAGCGCATCTTCCCCTCGCCCGTGCGCAAGAGCCACGCGGCGCCGCCGGGCGCGTTGCTCGCGTTCCCCGACGACGGCGGCGAGTCCGTGCGCGACTACTGCATCAAGGAGGGCGAGAACGTGTTCCGCTGCAAGATCTGCGCTCGCGTCTACACGCACATCAGCAACTTCTGCCGCCACTACGTCACCTCGCACAAGAAGGACGTGAAGGTGTTCCCCTGCCCCATCTGCTTCAAGGAGTTCACGCGCAAGGACAACATGATCGCGCATCTCAAGATCATACACAAGAACCAGGCGCACGCGGGCGAACAGCTTGCCAAGCAGGAGTCGTAGAGTCCGTGCGCACCGCCTCACGCGCGCACCGCCCCACAACTCCACCACTCACTCTACATACGCGAATATTAAAACTATTTTTGTTGATGTTTTTAAAAAAAAAAACTATTTATCTCCATTAACTCTATTCACCGCGTTTACGTTTAGACATAGAGTATGATGTCATCGTTAGATGTTATTATTATTTTTAAATTATTAATTTGTTGCTTAATTTTATTGCTAACAAAAATTTCAGGGTACAAAAAAGATTATTGATAGTGACTATTTATTATCTACTCGGTACTTAGCCTTAATGAGGGGAGTTTAGGATACACGTTGATGAACGCCCGCATTAAAAACTTTCATTGAACTGAATTACTTAGAATATAATGTAGTGAATACTTACTTGCGGCGCGGCGGCGCGCTACACTGTCTAAACTTGCCTTGACTTAGTGATCTTAGTAGTACGAACTCATATTGTGGCTATGACGCCCGCCGACGTTACGGCTCCTAGCGAATCTTAAAGTGATAAGTATATTAATATATTTATTAATAGTTTATAATGGAAGAGTTGATATTTGGAAAGGATTTCACAGTTGTTGCCGATAAACCCGTTGATAAAATGTAGGCGTTTCAATAATTCTAGGGAACAAAATATTACACTTCACCATAGAGTAAATAGACCCATTTATATAGCGTGTTGAAAGATTCAATTATACATAGATCATTTTAAAGCCCGATTAATAAATAACTAGTTACAGTAACTAGTACTACAGTTTTTTCTAATTGCAGTAACGGTTATATAGAATTGTTGTGTTTGTGCGGAAGCTCCGTTGACTGTGGAGTGTTTCGCTAGTTTTCTGTGCGAACTCTTTTCGATTTATCGTATCGTTGCGGACCGCGAAAGTCGTGCCAGTCACCGCGTCGAGACGCTTCGACCGAAAACCAAACGTGTGCCTTCCAACGTTTCGCTGCCTGCGATCCTGAGCACTCGTCATCGGGAGCACACACTCACTGCGGCAGCAAGCGTGTCACTGACAGTGACAGTCAGTGACTGACAGTGACTGTCACTGACTGACAGTGACTGTCACTGACTGTCAGTGACAGTGAATGTCAGTGACTGTCACTGACTGTCAGTGACAGTGACACACTTGCTGCCGGAATTAGCGTGTGCTCCCGATGACGAGTGCCACAGAAGCACGTAGTAAATATGTAAACATACGCGCCGGCCACAAACTGCATTTGATAGAGGCTATCGTAGGACAGCACCGAAACGAAGGCAGCTGTTATTGAGAAACTTTATATACTTAGGTGTAATTGAAATGAATTGTCTGGAATGATCACCCGTTCGCGTGGGAAACAAAAGTCAATATTAGGAAATTATTAAAGTTAGTAGCAGTAAACGGTAGGTAGCTATTTGCAAAAAAAAAAAAATCTAATGGCCTTATGGACACAATATGTAAATTATAAATATTTATTCAGATTTAAATAAATTTTCTATTTTAAAATGGACAGATTGTACGTATGTTGACTTTACAAAAAAGATTAAAAAAATATTATATTGTATTATAAAAAAAAATGTTATTCACCCCTCTCGCGGATGAGTTTCGTCTGCACGACGGAAACTCAAAACTCAGAGGCGGCTTAACAAGAGTGTGAGGTGCTTTTTTTATTAAATAAATTGTGGAGAGGAATCATGAGTTGATGAAAATAGTTAATTAATCTAATAATCCATAGTTTCATGTCTCCGCGACAACTTGTCAGAATATTAACCTGTGTATATCGTAGTCATTATAATCGGTTCAACAAAGCAACACGCTGTAGAGTAAACACAACCAAACCTGCTATTTTAAGAACACCATTTTTATTTTTTTTTATCTATGTATTTATATTGAAACATTTCCAGACCATTTTTTTTTCCAAAGCTAAAACAGTACAACATTTTTATTCAAAATACAAAAGGAGGAAGCTCCAATTTGACCTGCATGTCTTTTTAGCTTCTTCATTCCCGATTATCTCAAGATAATTAATATTATTTTAGCGGCTTACCGGTGCGATTGGTGACGTGCCACATCACTGTGCAGCTCGATGTTTCAAGTGTTTCTGCGGCACTCGTCATCGGGAGCACACACTCACTGCGGCAGCAAGCGTGTCACTGACAGTGACAGTCAGTGACTGACAGTGACATTCAGTGACTGACAGTGACATTCAGTGACTGACAGTGACATTCAGTGACTGTCAATGACAGTGACACGCTTTGCCGCATTGAATGTGAGCTCCCGATGACGAGTGCCGCAGAAAAACTCGAAACGTCGAGCTGCACAGCGATGTGGCTCATAAATCGCGCCGGTAAACCTCTAAAATAATATTAATTATGAGTTACGGTGCAGGACTAAGAACCTAAAGATAGATAAAATAACAGCCCAACGCGTTGCTTTGTTGGATGCAGATAAACTAGTCTTCCAACCGCAGCCCACTTCCTACTGAATCTCACTTTTTTTTCAGTTTAGTTTCCTAAAATCATATTTGTTATAAAAGATCTCTCATAGAATTATGTCCAGAAACGCTTGCCTATTAGAGAGTGCCTTTTACTCATATACATAGTAGTATATATAGTGTGTACGTAGTATGTACGACGCACATTTGCGGGCTAACCCGACGTGCGGACATTGGCTTCCCCGTGAAACGTCTATATAGAAAGTATATAGAACATTTTGTGACATGTTCGGACGACGTTCACTAAATAATATTGTATACCCTCGTTAGTTTTGTAGTTCCATTTACCGTAGACTTCATCACCTCATGTTTCCCCGCTAAAACAATTTGTGAAGGGGGGTTTAAAAAATTGTAAATATTAATTTGGATTTGTACTCGAATGCCTTTGAAGTGAATATAAGAAGAGATGTCGAATGTTTATATACCTATTGTCGAAGACTGTAGACAAAATTGTTTCTTAAATTAACGAATTTAATATACTTAAAATTTTTTACATTGTTCATTTGGGACACGGCTACTTAACGTAATGGTAATGTTGGGGATAAGTTGTACCCTTGCGGCGGGCGGGAGGGCGCGCGCGCGTCAGCCCCAAAGCACGCGTACTTATATACTGTCAATTGAAGCAGTGCCTCGAATCTATTCATTTCATTGTCAAAATCGTTCGGACGTAAAAAATTTTTGTTTGATCTACTTATGAAAAGACCAACCTTTGCAAATCTCATGTACGTGTACTCATTACTCATGCGGTAGTGAGAGAAACGTAAAACAAAATACGTCGATTTCTTTATGAGCAGCAGTGTAGGTAGGATGCATTCGACCGGAGACCTGTTTAGGTTCAAACTGCTCGGTCCGTTGCACTTTGATCGAAATAATTTTTTTTTTACAGCCAATACACTCGAACAATTTTTGGAGCACGTTAGACTGCGCTGAAAGTAACTCATTTTAATACTGGATGAGAATGTTGAGGCTAATGAGGAAAATTCTAAATAAAAAAATGTTTCATTAGTACATATTACATAATATGTATAATAACAAAATTTTTAATTACTAATTAGTACATACTTATGTATGTATGTATACATTTTCCCAATCATTATACATCATTATACATTAGTTTGAAATGAGAATTTTGTTTGAACCGGCTTTGAAGGGAGCCTTGTTTAAATATTAGTACTTAAAATTCTTCAAATTAAAGAATAAAAGAGCCAAAGAGAGCGTACAATTACGTGAATCTTGTCTACTGCCGGTTTTGCCATGAATAATTAAAATAATCCATGTGAAATATCAAATTTTTTTTTTAATATTTTTTTTTTTTTTATGGAAAGTCAACTTTGAACCTGAATGGAGTCTCCGGTTTGAGGCGAGGGCTGTTTCAATGTAACCATTGTATCTGTTATATCATGTGATTGGTGCTAGATAATGTGTAAGAGCAGCGAATGGTCAGGCCGGGCAGTTTCAAAGCATATTTTCATTTCCTAAGAGTTAGTATATATATATTGTAATCAGCACATGTTGTATGAAATGTCATTCTGACACTAGATAGATTAGATAACCAGGCACCGGCAGAGTTGTCACAGTCGTCGAGTACTGTTTTTGTCTTTCGGTTGAAAAATTAGTACATACAGGGTGTCCCAAAACTCAACGTCAAGCGGGAACCAGGGAGTAGGCCGGTTTATGACTACCCCGGGAAAAATAAGAAAAAAAAAACCGGAGTCATTTGTTTTTTATGATCTGAGCATTTTTTTAAAATCATTGAATATTTCTCGTACAACATTTTTAGGTCCCACAAACTAAAATTTGCAAATATAATTGTTAATTTTTTTTTTATTGGTAGCCTAAATAACTCTGCTATTGATCAGTATCCCAAATAAAAGCAGAATGCCTGTAGTTTTACCAAAAAAATATTCAGTACATTTTTTTTCTAAAAAAATAAATGACTCAGATTTTTTTTTTCTTATTTTTCCCTGGGTCGTCATAAACTGGCCTACTCCCTGGTTCCCGCTTAACGTTGAGTTTTGGGACAACCTGTATACAGGTTTGTTTGATTAAGAACGTCTGCCCGTATGCTGTACGTTGCGTACGCTTATTGTGAAATTGTATACTCGGCGGACACGTTTGAAGAAGGGTCGTTAGGTGCGTGTTCAAATTAGATATGAATTTGTTAATTGTACAGGTTTATTTCCTGCGACGGGTAGGGGCGCCGGCGAAGTTAATCTCAGATGGTGCCACATTCGCCGGTACCCGTGGCTATAGACTAAAAAATAGTATGACATTTTGAGGTTATATAAGGTGCTTCGTTAGTCATGTCAAAAATTTCGGGAGGGTTACTTACACACTCAAATAAACACAATGTTTTTAGCATTACTTTTCGAGAAATTTAACAAAATAAATATTTGCTACCGAAACATTAACCTGTGTGTAACTGTAGGTAACTTGCATTGTACGGGGTCAATGACCGTACTATGTTCAAACGCAGAACAGCTGTTTGTTTTAAGTAAGTCACAAGGTCACTATGATTGGTTTTTACAGCTACTTATTTGATTTTATTTTTTTGTTAGGAGAAAAATGCTCCTATAAACATATGTTTTTTTCTTACGTAAAGTGTTTATTTGAGTGTGTGTGTAACCCTCCCGAAATTTTTGACATGACTAAGAAGCACCTTATATTTATATATTGAGTTTATTCCGGTGGAATGCCGATTAACGCAGCACAAAATGCATTCGATGTGGACGGTGACGGGGAAGTTAAAAGAAGGGTAGTGCAAAATACGAACTGAGTAACAGATAGAGGAGATACCACCTATCAGGATACATTTGTCAAAATTTTCTCTGCATTGTATTCTTTCTAGACAAATTATTAAATACATACCGCACGGTGTATCCCGACAATCGGAAAAAGCAGAGTGATCGGCGTTGTGCTGCAAGTACCTTCTTGTAAATTACAGCACAACACCGGCCACCACTTTTAGCAAAGTATTTGGTGGAAGGACCGCGCCAAGGTGTGAGGTGGCTAACCTGTCGCCCTTTAGCACGGCGCCTTGTCCTTATCCCTTAGTCACCTTTTACAACGTACATGGGGAGAGATGAGAGAAATTATTAGTCGGACAGTAAGTTGGTTTTTACTTGTGTAGGTAAATATAATATATTTGATAGCAAAATGTTGATGGTGTATACAAACTTTGTAAAGATTTAGTCAAATCAAGCATAATATTGGTGAAATCTTCGGGGAAAAAATAAGTAGACCCCGCCTCTATCTAAGGGTACCAAATTTGTCGAGCAAAAGTGTTACCAATTTTCATTCTCAATACGTCACGTATGTAGCTGGTATCGATTCGGTGTGTCAGAATTTGCGAATTGTTTCGTATGATGCCGTATATCTCTATTTCTGTTTTTCTCGAAGGTTGAAAAGGGTTGGAATTTTGATGACTTATCTATTTTATAAAGCGAAGAAAATGTTTTATTTATAAGTATAATATATTTATAAAAATGTTCAAAGAACAAACTGGTACTTAGATGAAAATGTTATCAAACTTTTGTACGGGCATACGGGCAGCTTTCTCTACAGAGTAGAGCAGAGGTATATATAAAGAGGAATTACTATAGCACATAGTCTGGATTAGAGCTAATTGAAATAGGTTATTATTTACTACAATATTGCGAATACGATTATAATGGGTTAACTACTATTTTTAGAAAATTTAAAGAGGAAATAATAAAAGTTAAAAAAAAAAATCTACTCGATACTGTCGACTGTTCATTTGTCTGTTTAGTTCTGTTGATAATTTTATTAAATACTTTTTATTTAGTCCCATTTTGTTAAGTTATGTTTTAGTTTGCAATACGTACGGTACAAATGTGGTGAGTCGGCCGTGACACTTTTTGCCGGTTTGTGACGGTGGAGAGCAATGCACTGGCGTCGCATTTTAAAACGACACGGCGGCCATTTGCATTAAAATGTCAAGTTTAGTTCCCGGAACGCTCACTACTGCCATCAGCGCCAAAATGGCGAGAATCAAATTGGCGCAAAACAGCTGTCCAGTATAACAGGCGTACTAGTATAACAGGAGTTTCAGTAAGTTAAAGGTATCATGGCCGGCTGGTCGCATGCGTACCGCATGAGGCGCTGTTAATTTTTTTGTCGTTAATGATATTCAACAAGAGACTGTTTCTCCGTACTGCAACGAGCGTGTCGTGCGAACTAACGAGACGCGCGTCTGCAACGCTCGGTGTCTTGCCAAATATATGGTTCCTTCTCAAACGTACGAGACATAACTGCAATAACACGATTTATATTATGTTGTAAGTTGAACGAGACTTTCGGACTGTGTGTGTCGTACACTTTGTTTAGTCGAGTAGAGAGTAAGCTACCTACCCGCAGTCGGCCTACGATGCGAGCATTTTTTTATACAATCCGGTACGGGTGGCCGTGTCAGAGGGGCCAGTCTGCATGCTCCGTAAAGCCCAAAAATCTACGAGAAAATACCATACTGGAGACTTCCTTTCTCGCTTCCCTTTGGATCAGTCCATAGACATGATCAGGCCGTATTGACCAGGCTGCAGACTCATGTTTCCTTGGAGGAATGAGGAGTTAAGCTTGCCGAGTCTTTACTTCGAAGAAGTTGACAACTAAACTCTCTACTTGACAAAACCAAGGGTGCACAAGCTTTACAAGATGAGGCTCGACTCGCTGTGAGGGAAAACAAAATCTTTAACGCAGTCGATATAAATACACGGGTCGCAACGAATGCCGAACTCTTTCGGCGTTCAATTTGAATATTAGTTTTTAATAAGTGTTTAAGTGTTTTAGTTTAACGATGGATTTGTTTAAAAAAGAAATGTTCAACACGATTGGAGGGACGTGAAAAGATCTAGCGGCGGACGGGAGAGGGTCAGGTACGTGGGCAACTATAGAGTATCTTGTCCTGTAGTTTTATTTGCTATTACTTGATGTTGTGTATCAGTGTATGTCGAGACGTTGAGAGAGAGAGAGAGGAACGGTAGTCGCTGCTTTGCTCAATCCCAAATGCCAAGTAGTAGCGAGTAAAGTGTTTTGTACATATTGTTTAAGGTTGCCGTCTGATTTTTTTTTAAGAGTGAAAATATTTATGCGACTCCGTCTAGCTCTGCGGTCGCTCTAGATAAATGTTTGCTCTTGAAAGAAGCGGACAGCGCAATGTCTTGGGTTTCGTGTTTACGTTTCATTATTTGGTTCACGTTTTCGTTTGTAAAATCAGCAGATAATCTCTACAAAAAATTATGTAGTTATGAGGCTAATATATTTTCCGGAGCAGTAGGAATATAGGTTCAATTATATGCGCTGTTATTTTCTCAAACTGATTAATCCTATTATTTTTATGTTCGGCTTTAGAAGAGCTCGTTGTTTTTATTTTCGTTTCTGCTCCTAATCGGAAATTAAGGTTATCTGAAGGGTATTTTGGTGCAGCTAGAAGCAATTTTCCATAGACGGGAACGTTTTAACTTATTTTACGGAGAGCTGACTCAGCATTGCTTTAAAAATACTTTACGGAGGTGTTGCGCTAACCTAACTGTGGAAAGTCAGTAGAGGCATCTTGTAGTGGGCAACATAACTGCACCCGCGCTTAGGGGCGGGACACTGTTGAATCTGTTCTTAGATTTTATTTTACTTGCCGATACATAGTTCCAAAAGCACATTTTGATTCCTAATACAATGTAGTTAATTAATATTTTTATTTTGTTGTTTTTAAATTAATCAGTTCGTGTTTTTTAATTTATTTGTCGTAGTCGATAGGTACGTAGGTGTATTGTATTTCGGTAGTTTATTAAAAGAATGGGGTCTACTTTGATATTTCAATTTAATTGATTATAAAAAAAAAAAGCTTCAATTCAAAATTGAAAGAGTTGTTGTTCTCGGTTTTTAACGATTTTTTACTTTTGACTTTTATAATTTTACAAAATTTTGAAAGTAACAACTTTTTATTAAGTGCTGTTTGCACGCAGTCCCAATTGTTACATTGTTGAGAAGATTCTTGTAGTAGATATTTTATTTAGTAAATAATCTTTCGTTCGTGTCCGCCGGCGGTCAACCGCTGCACTTTGTTATCTATAGGAGAATACTGAATTGAACGCGACCCTCGATCTTACTTGAAGGTGGTTAAAAAAAAAAGAAAAGAGACGCCAACTTTACAAGCGTGCATGCTGAAGCGAGACAGAATGGCCGCTGGCGTAGTACCGCTGCGGCCATTTGTAAAATTTCACCAAAATAAAAGCGAGCAACCAAAACGTGTGGTTGGACGACCGGAGGACATGTAACGGAAGGGTATAGTTAGTAGGCGAGTACGGTAGGGTACACGAGTGCTGGATGTGGGACCTCAAGCTACTTAAAATTGATGTTTTTAGTCATAATTTGACATTTAAAATGTTAAGGGTCTTGATTTTCGGTGCTTCTACGTTAGGACTCTGGTTTATTTGTATAGTATATTTTGTTTATTTGTTTCCGGTACCTGTACACTTAATTTTGTTACTTACACCTTAGCGCCTCGCGCCGGTTCCGTTACGAATATATTAAACTTTAAAAAATTATAATTTTGTTGTTTTCAAAAACTGTTTGTTTTTATAAACTGTCATATTATGTTGATATTTTTATTAGAAAGTTGTCAGATTGTCAGATATCCTCACTGTTAATTGTATGGTCATTAATGTAATATTATTTATCGTTTTAGTTGAACGAAATAAATATATTTTTCTTCACTTTTTGTTGTTTATATTATTTTTTGTGGATGCACTGCACGAGTTAAACTCGCACACGTTAAATTACACACACTCTGAAATTTAATTATTTTATTTGTTAGTTTCCAATAACTTTTGATTTGCCATTTCTGAACAATGCTTGAAAATATCATAAAATTATAAAATTTGCTACTATAAATGACCTAACTACACACCAAATTTTCAATAGGTACAATTAAGAAGTCAAATTGCTTTTGTTTTTATTTAATTTTACTGTTATGGTTATTCTCAAAATTTTATGTTTTTTTTTTATCATTCAAAATACCCGAACAACCCTCCCCCATTTTTTTAATAGTTTTTTTATAGAAATCGCGACATGTGGCTTTGTTTCACCTACAAGTCGTAAGCGTCTAATGATGCACATGAACATTCTGTGATGCACGGGGATTGCGAATGCCATGCAATAATGTATTTCAATAGTTCTTTTGTCAATCCGGTCCAGTTAAGAAAAGATAATAAAATCTGCCACGCGCTCCCGCGTAAAATTCTACATCAAAATGGCTACCTACTACATAGTAGTTTTAGCAGTGCTTGCTGAGCTACATACAGTGTGCTCTGTGCCGCGATACTAGCCTCGGTAGCTCGGTGCGGTCGGACGACTGTTTTAAGCAACCCTGGGCGCGGTCAGTACTTGGATGCGTGACCGCTCGACCGTTGGAGACTGACTGTGGTTCAGATTCCACGTTAAACTGCCTTCCCTTCTCACCTTCCTCAGCCTCGATAGCTTAGTGGTGCAGACAGTCAACTGTCGCTATTGAATGTTAAGCAACGCTGGGTGCGGTCAGTACTTGGATGCGTGACCGCTGACCGTTGGAGGCTGACCGAGGTTCGGATTCCTCGTAAAACTGTAGGTCGCTTCCCTCCTAGTCTTACTTGGTGGTAGGGTTTAACCCGCCCGGATTGTTACCACCGCACTGAATGAAACGTCGGTCGAAACGGCTATGTAAATAGTTTGTGTTTTCCGACCAGTTCAGTGTAGCCGGTACGATCAAAGGGCGAAGCACTGACATGGCACCTAGTTCACCCGGTGTTATGGGCTGACATCACGGACGTTGTAGGTGATGTAGCCAACCGTGTCAGTTTCCGTAAAAAAAAAAACATTAATAGGTGGTAGGGTTTAAATCGCGGCCGGGGTACCACCGCACTGAACGAAACGTCGTCGGTCGAAACTGCTATGTAAATAATTCGTATAGGGAACTGTACACCGATCGTCGATATCACATCACCTAATGGAACTCATCGTTGTGCAATATGAATTGATATCTCGTTTTTAAAGCCGATGATAAATCATTAAATAATAAATTTATCAAAATGAAATTTAAATTGTTGAAAGTTAATCATTAAATAATAAATTTATCAAAATGAAATTTACATTGTTGAAAGTTTTAATCGGTAATAAGTGTTAGGTTTTTTAACTATTTTATAATTTCACTGAACGATGAATGCTTTATACTTAGCATTTTTTTGTTTTTTTTTTATTTCAAACTAAATTATTCTTTTGTATAAGTACAATTAAATGTTCTCTTTCTTTATAAATGTAGGTACAGTGAACGATAGACCAAGTATTCACACAAAATATTGCGCCAAGCATGTCTGTATACATACATACATAGCGTCACACCTGTTTCCCAGTGGGTTAGGCAGAGACAACGGATCTCCACGTATTTCTGTGTCTGCCTTACGAGTGAAAGAGATGATATACTCTCCACTATTATCGTGTGGAATAATTAGTCTGTCATCAGCTGTACCTTAACATAATTAGCGCTCCTACCACTTCAATTGTAATCATTAGCACACCAATTAGTTGACACTCCATTATATGTGGTTTGCCAATTGAGTCGTCACAGACGCCTATAACTAAGTATTCACCATTGGCAAAACAAAAAAGTTACATGGAAAGTATCCATACCATGTGGTAAACAATTTTGGGGGGGAAGGAGGAGTTTGTCAAAGTACCACGCTGGGTTACAGGGGGGAGGGGGGGCATTTCAAAATAGGTATAGTTTAAAAAAATGCAGCTGTGATTTGAGACACAAAAACAAAACAATCGTTTCGGTGGCGTGGGCTGGAACTGTTTTTCCTAATAACTCGACAGGCACTGTTCCATTAGTACCACCACCACCACCACCAAAAAGTATTCGCCTGGTCACATTCAAAAGTTAAAATACAAGTTGTAGCAAGTTACTAGAAATACCATGTGAAAACTACCTATAAGGGGGTAGGGGTTTAGGGGTTAGTCAATTAGTCAAGATAACACGCACGGTCACATTGTCCAAAAGTGGCCTAAAATCGGTCACGTGGTATGGGTCCCTTGGCATAATATTATCAGCAATTAAATTTCATGAAAATTGCCAAAAGCCGACCCACCATGAGATATTCACTGCGCTGTAACATAGGTTACAAAGGAGGACTCCTGCGAAAGGTAGTTTTTGCAATACAAAATCAATTCGATCAAACACGTACAGTGCCCGGCATTAAATACGGCACGAACTCGCAAGCACGTCTCCGTGCGACAGGGACGACGCTCTACAACCCGATTGTCTCTAAAGCTCGATGTATTACTTGTCTATTGCTGGTTTGCCGCTACCTCAGCCCGCGCTTCCGCACATCGCGCCTCACGCCACACCCGCTGACGCCTAGCTCAGTAGCGTTAGTATCGCTGTCGCGTAGCCAAAGAATATAATACCGCGTAGCAACGCCCGTATTATAATATGTGTAATTGAGCTACCTACCCCTCGCGCGGGTACGAATTTTGTTTTTTTTTTGGTGTTATTTGTTTTATTAATAACATTTGTTGTGTTCAAATGCCAATACGAGT
This sequence comes from Nematopogon swammerdamellus, assembly GCA_946902875.1. NCBI lineage: Eukaryota > Metazoa > Arthropoda > Insecta > Lepidoptera > Adelidae > Nematopogon > Nematopogon swammerdamellus. The sequence continues at coordinate 24,801,414 of OX336336.1, forward strand.
AAAAAAAGGAATAGTAATATGACTATGACGTGTGCGCTAGCTTCACTAGTCATGTCACTTAATTACGTAGAATTATTATTACATGGTAGTACATATTAATTCTATGCCTGAAAAACGAAGTAACGACAGTTCAGTTTAACACCTGGTGGCGGGAGTATTTGTCTATCCGACTTTTTTGTCGACGGTACCGATAGCTGTTACGTCATACATAACCGTCAGCGGTGGCATACTGGAACCAGACGACTAATATATTATTTACTGCCGGATGCTGTACATCCTTAAATTTTTTTTTATTCTGCTATTGTAGGGGAGGCTATTCTTCTTTTATTCGCCTATTGTTTTTTTTTTCTTTTTTTTTTTTTATCATCATCTAATGCCGGCACTTCACTTGGCTTAGCGTATTCGTGTATTTAGCAAAAATTTCCGTTTCGTCTCCCTTTAATGGCTTGTTTAGAGCGAGATAAAACTAAAAAGTTTGCAACAAACACGAATACGCTAAGCCAAGTGAAGTGCCGGCATAATGGTTTGTTGTGTTTGAGAGTATTTTCTTTCTACAGATGACAGATTTATTACAAGATGGCCGTCACATCCGATTGGCAGTGTTGCCAAGTCAGCTCTTTTAGAGCTAGATTTAGCTCTAAATCTTAGCTCTAAAAATATTCAATTTCTATACTTTTAGCTCCTTTTCAAGGGCAGTTTAGCTCCTTTCCAAGAGCAGAGTTTCAAATTATTATATTGATTTAGCGTTTTTAGCTCTATACGAGTTGGCAACACTGGCGATTGGTGACGCCACCAGCTGTTTTCGAGCGGCAGTGCTTTTTTATTCCTCAAAGTTTTTTTGGTTGTACTTTTCTAAAGTATAACCCATATTATTTGCTATGTACATGCTATATAAAAATATAAAAAGAAAAAAGATGCATCCCATTTGTTGAAGTATCGCAAAAAAGCTAGCCGGGGCAGGCGAATGCTTGGTTTGAAATTCAATAATTAATTGTACCGTTAATACATTTATTTCTCGTTTCGATTTAAAACATATTCCTAATCAAGAGCATTGTTAAAATGGTTGCAAGCTTTTTATAAATTACTTTTTTAGATGCAAGGGATGCATCTTGTTTGTCAATGCTATGTCTGTTTTGTTTTCGGCACATGCAAATATTTACCCCGTAACTCATTCGCAGGACGCGGAACGCCCGACTCCGAGAACCTAGACTGCAAATACGGCAGCTCACCGCTGCGCGAGGGGCACGGCAAGATCCGCGTGAACCCCGCCACGCAGGCGACCACGTCCGGCGAGTACCAGAGCGACTCGCTCAACAACAACACCCTGCCCACCGTGCTCGGCCAGATGACGCGGCCCGTCGTGCGGAGGCGGGTGCGGCGGCGCGCCAACTCCGCCTCCAACGATCCCGCGGAACAGCTGACCGAGATGTCAGTCCGCGGTCTCAACTTGTTTCGCTACGCCTCGGTGTCTGAGGGCGTCTACCAGTGCACCGAGTGCGCCAAGGAAAACATACAGAAGACGTTCAAGAACAAGTACTCCTTCCAGCGGCACGCGTTCCTTTACCACGAGGGGCAGCAGCGCAAGGTGTTCCCCTGCCCGGTGTGCGCCAAGGAGTTCTCGCGGCCCGACAAGATGAAGAATCACATGAAGACGACGCACGACTGCTACGTGCCCAAGGATATGTTCCCGACGAGCGCGTTTTACATGATGGGGCTTGAAGCGCTGCCGCCGGGGCTCAAGATGGAGCCGCGCGGCGGCGCCTCGCCCCCCGCGCCGCACGACGACACCGCGCACGCGTGAGCCGCGCCGCCCGGCCGCACCGCACCACCGAGTATTACGCGAGTGAAGGCCGGCCTACGGCGCCTCATCGCCGCACGGACGATCCTTGCGCCCGCGTCGATGCCTACATTTAATACGAGTACCTAATACACAGTAAGAGTTTGTTAAGATTTCTCTAAGAGAATCTGCCTATAGATAGTTCTATTTTTCGATCATAAATTTTACTGATCGGTTCGTCGTTAACCGCTGTGCATTTAATCGACCGGAGAGTCGGGCCGCGTCGACACTGCGAACACGGCTCGAATCATTAGTGCCTTCGAAATTCATCCGTCGGTTGTGTTTACAAATTTTGTAAGGCCAGTTTTTACTAGAATTTCTTCGTCGGACCGCGTAAGGAGCCGCGTGAGAAATATTGATAATGCGGTCGAGTGTAAATGCAGATTGTGTTCAGCAACTCGTCGACCGTAACATGGTGCTAGGATTGTTGCATGTTAGTGTTGGCTGAATTCTGATTAAACACTAACCGTCAATTATGGTTCGTGTTTAAGTATCTCTGTTATATTTTTTATTGGAGATAGTAGGTACAATATTTTGCTGTTAAAATGTTTTTTTCACATTATTTAGAACCAGAAGACGATAGATCGAGAGATATGCATCTTACTAGAGATACTTTCAAATTGCCACATTGTGGAAGAGAAATTAAATACAGATCACCAAAGACTGCATTAAATCCACAAACAATTCCCTAAACACAGCATTGAAGAAAGCGGGGAGTTCTGAGTATTAGAAGATGCAGCCGCGGTGTAGCATTCATAGTGTGGGCTGTACATGCTGTTTCATAAAATATTCTAGTAGTTTTTGTTTATTTCTTCGAAAATTGGTATGTGCTCCATGTGTTGCCCTGCACCAAACAAATTGTCACATTTGAACATTTTTTTAAATTGAATTGAAATTTTTAACATTTGAAAATTTTTAAAATGGAAAAAACATTGAATATTTGAAAGTTAAAATAAAAAAGTCATAGAGCAAAAGTCGTTCAGTTTGAGACGTAGAAATGCCCCTTTTCGGGTACTACCTACCTATTAATGCGACACCGTGCACATACGTTGAATCAACTTTGTAATTAAATAGTTTATAGGAAATGGTACCAGTAGTATGGTTAAGATTTTTATATAATATACTAAAGAGTTTTATGCACATATTAGATAAAAAAATAATTCTATATAGAGTACAAGAGTATAGAATACTATAATGTTTTATGTTATACAGTTGCGGTGATTGTTAGTGTGTGTGCCGTTTGCAAAATATCTATTGTTGGCGACATATTTTTGGATAATTTTGGAAATTTCAACGCAGTGCCAATGAGACGCGGCAAAGAATTGATGTGAAAAGTCTCGATTGTGACCAAATTTTTCGAACCAATTAACTGTACGGTAAGTCTGAGTGTGTGTCACTAAACAGAAGTGTAGCGCCGCGCATGGACCCCTCTATTCATCCCCAATATGTCCTAATGCAACAATAAACGGACAACCGACATATTACAAGACTAAAGATGTCTCATTAACAGGGATCGAGTTGCCACTATTTAAAAAAAAGAAGAAGAAACAGGGATCGGAATAGGCAGAGTATTAATTTTGGCGAGAGAACATAACATGGGGTGGTTTAATACCAGATCTTCTGGGAATTCCGGAATTTGAAAAATATTTCCTGGTAGTTAGTCACTTTTGACACTTGTAACATGCTCTAACTCTAATGTATGAATACCTTATTTAAAAAGCCAAAATTTTATTTTGAAAAAAAAAAAGAAATTGGTATGGAAGGATTTTGATTACGAAATACTCTACCTATTCCGATCCCTGCTCATTAGTCATTCAATCATTAGTCATTACTGACCCATAAATTATGATTTGTCAATAAAAAAGAAATTAAATTAAAAGACACCCTCACTTACTTCATATTAAAATATGAAACAAGGGAGAGAAAAATTCGAGGAGGCGAAGAGAACGGGAGCCAGGTCGGCTTAATGCTGGAGATTCCTAACGAGAACTGCAGCCCTGATGATGATGCTTTTAATGTTGATACCGACAAAAGAACTACCTACATAAATTACAACATGAAACCTAGACCGGTTCCTAGCTCACGAATTTGTTTTCATTCAAGTAAAATTTTCCATCAATTTTACTGGACATGGACAAACGAATTCGCAGCGGATTGCGATCACAACACATTACCTACAAAAATTGAATTTCACAAGAAATCAACGCTGTCTCACTCATTCGAACAATTTATCTTACTGCATAAAGAGAGACAATAGTATCTTTCAAGCTTAGCTTTAAACCCCCGACGCAAAGGTCTGCAGATGCCCCAGTCGACTTGTGGCCTCCATGGAGGACATGGGCTGGCTGGGGTAGCTGGAGATCGCGGGGTTTTAAACAAAGGTCCCCAACCAAGTGGGACTAGTTTGCAGGCCCAGAGCCAACCCCAAACCAAAGCAACAACAACCCCCAAAGCAAAAGGAAGGATGTTTATAAGTTTTGACGCCTAAGTCTGTGGCATCGTAGCTCCCAAACAGATGGGCCGGTTTGGATGTTTTTTGTTTTATTAGAAAACTGGTTTCGTACAATTCTGTTTACGAATATTTCACTAAGACGCACAACATAAAAACAGTTTTTTTACACTGTAGTCTTCCTTTACTTTATACCTTGGTATTGTGTTGTTATCTGCTGCCGCGAATAACGTTACCAGAATAATGGCGGTCCCTGCCGGCGCGCATAGTTCGATCATTCCCAGATCCATTGATCAGAGCCATGATGGATCTAGTGGGATTATTTCAGATTTAGAGCCACTTTAAAAGCGTGCATTCATTTCCCATTACATCCATTGATCAGATCCCTTTGTTCCGTGATGTTTTATGATAAAATAAATTTCAAAAGTACCAGGAGAGCAGAATCTTACTAGAGTTATTTTATAAAATGTTCGGTTCCAATGAACCGTTCCATTGAACCGATGGCTGCAGCTCACTTACGTCCTGTCTATCCTTCCTGCCTCTCGCTTTTTTCATAAACTTCTGGTACTTTTGGCATTTAAAAAACTGCGCACTTAATTTTATCGTAGGTATATCTTAATATTATTTTAAGTACAGAGTGAAACAAAGGGATCTGACCAATGGGAATGATCAAATTTTGACATTCTCAGAGATCAATGGCAAAAAATGTTCTCACTAGATCCGTCGCGGATCCGATTAATGGATCCAGGAGAATGGTCGGCATCGTTTTAGTATATTTTGTACTATAGTAATAAAGTAACAAACGACGATCAGCAGTTCTTCCATTCGATAAGAGAAGCGCGCCCGCGTGTGTAATATCGTTAGCAATTTGTCTAGAAATATATTTTAGAAAATATGTCTACATTAAAGGATAAAAATGTTTTTTTGAGGAAAATTTAAAAAGTATTTGAGAGCAATTCTATATGTTAGGATTAAAGAGTTAAGTTTTAAGTTTAGTTCTTAAGCACAATGCAATGTTGCTATCGGTAACCACATTTTCGGGGCACACTACGTCTTTCGCGAGAGACATGACGGGGTAGCGCGAAGGTTTTAATACGCCTATGTATATAAATAACGCAAGTTTTTTGTTATAGAATTCTACATATTTAGTCTACGTTGACCTGTACTGTACTACTGTCGCATTTTTTTAAAGAGCATACTTTTACATTTAGCGCGAATGAAGTTCGGGACCGGTTTAAACTGGTATATCGCTCGCGCATGCGCGCCGCTACGTGTAAACGTTCGTTTTTTTTAAAACGGAACAGTATTATAGAATGTAGTGTCATGTCCGCGGTGAAATGTTGAAGCCGAGTCAGTCGCACAAACTCCTAAGGCTACGACGAAATGTTTTTTTCCTTCCGTAAAGCAATATTGAACGTGTTAATTGTATAGTTCGTAAAATATAGCTTGATACGCGTGACAGATGTCAGAGTGACATTTCTTTGTATGTGTGACAGCTGTCAGAGTGACATTTCAACAAAGTATGACGTTTTATTGCGTGCATTTTACTGTAAAAAAATACGGAACTTCATGCGAGGTGTTCTCGCGTGACATCTGTCACGCGTATCAAGCTATATTTTACGGAGTATAATAAGTATAGGTATATAAATATGTGAATTATAAAGTTATGCATTTTGAAATATATTCTACTTCGTGCAAGTATAGTGTTCATAATAGAATGTTTATATTATGTTTGTGTAGCATGTTCCCTTCTCATAGCTTATTATTTTTGTTTGTTTGTTTTTTTTTTATTATTCTTCGGGTAGCCCAATCTAGCATAGTTTCTTACTTGGTTTGACTGGGTTTCATTTGGTTGCTTTTTTTGTTTTGTTTTAAGAACGTAAACGTTAAACTATGCTAAACCCTGGTTATACAGGCTGTCCGCGAGTGAGGTGTGGATTGCCGAGCGGGGTGATTGTGCACGTGAAAATTGTATAATAATTTTGTTGTACAACTTTTTGTTTTGAAGACATATTTCTTATTCTATTCTATTAAAATTTTTATTTCCATTCTATTCTGCATACATTTGCAGACTAGCTCTAGCCATCAAATGTTTGGAGAATAGAAGAAAAAATGTTTTTTCACCAATTATTTTGTTTGTGGTGCGGTGTCCGCATCTAAAACCTTGAAAAACATGTTTCTTATATGGGGACAACCCCCTTAATTTTTCAATGTTTAATTATTTCTTGTTATATCTGCCAAAATAACACATTTATCTACCTAGCTGTATCTTGTGTCTGCATCTTTGGAACCGTTCCAAAGATACAGCCATCGGACGGATGTACGGACAGACAGACAGACAGACGTTGTAGGCTTAGCAATAGGCTTCCGCACGCGTTACGGAAACCTAAAAATACATCTTAAAAATTAAAAAGTCACAAAACAGAGTGATTCAGTTTCATGTGCACAAAATGACCCCACTCAGTAGGTATTGTATACCTCACTGCAGACAGCCTGTATAACTGTTTTACAATTATTGTTTTATATGTCAGATTCACAAATGTTTATAAAAAATAAGTTAGGATTGGGCTACCCCCTTATTCTATTTTGTTAATAATTTAGTATGCTCTACCTACTGTGTAGTATTTTATTTTGTGATATGTTCCAACTTAGTTGGTATCGGTTTATTGATTTTATACAAGTGCCAGAGTTTCCGGGAATGTAACATATTGTAAGCATTTATATGTAAAAAAAAATATTAAATAGATATATTATTTTGAGTGACATACCCTAAAGTGTGCAAATGAGAATGCACTTTTTTGAAGTTCGTTCAAAAAAAGCTACACACATACATACCGTCACACCTGTTTCCCAGCGGGGTAGGCAGAGACAACGGATCTACGCGTGCCACGATCGTGACACACCTCTGCCGCCTCTTCCATTCTCATAATGTTATTCATACACGCTCGTCGGTTACGGGTACTACGCGCTTGACACTTTTTAAGCACATGCCCGATCTGGTCTAAGTGCGTCCGTCTAAGGCGACCCTTCCCGACTTTTCCACTAAAAAATAAATTAACGTTTGCAAGTCGCACGCCTTTATTGATTTCTTACAAATTTCTTACACTAATAATAAGGCCTCATTTTTGTCACTAAAAATAATATGTTTGAAGTTGAACTTTCCGCTAGTTAAACTATGCAAGTAATTTTCATACAGAATTAATTTTCATGCTCACATTCAAACCAGTGACATGTTTCGACTAACGTCCGGTTTTACCACCGTCGGCTAAAATGTCGTCTGCCATTCAAGTCCTGTCAATCTATGAGAAATGACGCTTGGGTGATGACCGACAAATGGGTGGATCAACTTTTTCTTGTAAGATAAAAACCAGCTGCAAAGTCAAAAAAAAGAAGTTTATTACAATGTATTACTTAGTTGAAAATCAATAAGTATATAAAATACTTAGGTTTATTGGCAATTGAAAAAAAAGTAGAGAACTATTTAAAATTTTAAAATAACCAAATTTTTAGAGGTGACCCATGGTACAATTTTGTCTCCAGTTTTGTATGGAAAATAAAAAAAAAATCTCAAAATTCTTTGTGCAGCTTCTTTCTTATTGATCAATTACTTATCTGAGAGTTGCTGCAACTATTAAAATAAGGTGAATTTATCAAGATAATATCCGGTTTTCAGTCAGACACCAAAAACAAGAAAAAGTTGATTCACCCAAATAACAGTTGAACGAGACTCAACCGGAGGTGTTGATAACGGCCAAGTGAAAAACTTCGGAAATCACTCGCACCGATATGTTCACTGGTAACTGGCATTGTAGGTACTAAAATATTTGCGCAAGTGCAAATGTTATATATTGCGACTTGCATGCAAATAGAACTTGTTGCACGCGTGCTACTTGCATAGTGGAAGTGATAGCTTATACAGGAGAGTTCGCTTCAGAGACTACAGCATCAAAACTCTCAAGCACATTTAAGTTTCTTAAAACTTTGTCTTTTATTTATTCTGTTTTTTTTTTTCAATCAATTTGTGCACTTTTAGTGATAGGAATTAAAATTTGTATTTTATAGTGATAATTACATTTGTACATTTTGTTGCCAGTAAAAGTTTTATTGAAATATCAATTTTGATGTTAATATGTGCTGACCGATTGTAAACCAATTTACTCGGTTTTTGAGTTCCGCTAAACTATGGTCCGCTAATAAAACTATTTACATAAGTAATAGTAAAATAATATCAAGTATTACAAGACAATACTTAGAACCAGCAAACTGTGGTTCATCGATGGAGGTCACTGTATTTTTGACACATTCAACAAATCGACGGCTTAAGAGTGTAAAATTCAAATTTTTGGTTGAAAATAACAATTTGGTGGTCGTCGTTAACTGTACAACCGTCCGTATTTGTTAAAAAGGCGAATAAACCATTTTGTTAAATAGGATATTCGCCATTTTATCTTCGTGTTAAAGCCAATATCCTCTTTGATGAAATGGCTTATTCACCATTTTAATAAAACACGACGAACTCGCTACTCGCCCTTACCTTAAAGTAAAGACTCGTAACAAATCTTGCGTGTATTTTTTAATTATTTCAAAAAAGCATTAAGCACATATAACAAAAAATATATTCTTGACTTTAGGACGCCTTATTCAATGGCGAAAAATTCGTAACGCCTCATAATATGTACTAAAGTTGAATTTAAGAATTGTACACTCTTGAAAGCCTTCGACTTGATGTTAGGACAGGCAGTTCACAGTCACTTCAAATATTATGCACTATGAGGAGAATGGAGCGATGCAAATGTATTGGTCAAAAATTATTTTTTAAAATTATAAAGGTGTAAAAACCGTAAACGGTTATAATAAAATATATTTTTTCATAGTGAATTACAATACGAATATGAAAAAAAAAAACAATTTAAAATAGGGACTGACTTCCATTGACCACCCAATCAGGGCAATGACAATACCTTGCAAATATCTATACCGTTAGTTGAACGATTCATATGTGTATTTAAATGTTACAGTTTTGTAAATTTTATCTCATGAGTGTGCACAAATGCACGAGATCGATTTATATTAAATCTGCTTCGGAAGCCACGGGGAAGGAGCGCGTGTGTATTATGAAAACAATCGTTGACATAGCTATGAATGTAGCAGTGGCGGTTCCCCAGGTGAAGCAAGTGAAGCACCGCCTCACTTAATTATCTTGAAAGTAAAGAAAAAAAAAACATTTCAAAATATCAAGAAAGAAAACTTAAAAAAGTCAAGTATATCCGATCCGAACTGATCACAATATTAGCGCGGCGGCGCGGAGGAGGCGGAGGCGGCTGGTGCGACGCGCGCGACGAAATACGTTAAAGATGTGTTAGTGCATCAACACCACCAACACAGCACGCACACACACACACAGACGTGACGTGTGTGTGACGTGTCACGTACGGCATGGCATATGGTGACTCACCCCGGTCCGGTGCGGCGACGAATCGCTTATTTTGATATCGCTTCACCAAGCGTAAAGACAACAGGTTGACCTTGGAGGCTTTGGATGTAGGGAGCAGCTGAGGCTCTGATAAATGGCGCCGGACGAGACATCTATATCCAATTAAAAGAATGCAGAGCGAGATGGGGCCATTCACGTTTTCTATAAGTCGGTTTGTTTTACCTCCGTGATTAACATGAAGACGAAATTCGCACTAGTTACGGTAAGTTTCATAGCTCAATGGTATTTGCTTCGCTTTTCAATCTGGTGACGTTGGTTCGAATCTCACTTTTGCGAATTCTTTTTTTTTTTGTTTTTAGGGTTCCGTATCCGGTACGGGACCCTATTACTAAGCCTACGCCGTCTGTCTGTCTGTCTGTCTGTCTGTCCGTCCGTCCGTCTGTCTTTTTTTTTTATGTAATCCGGTATGGGTGGCTGAGCCGGAGGGGCCAAAGCGCATGCTCCGACCAGCCAATATCACCTCCGAGAAGGTAGGTGCCATACCGGAGACTTTCCTGGATTGCCGGCTATACTAGACTAGAGGAGAACACAGCCGAGGCTGCTATGCGGCAGCAGCAGGTGTAGGTATGCATACACGTAAATTTTTTCGTCAGAAAAAAACTCATTGTTACACGCCGACCGGATTCGAACCTCGCACCTCTCGCATTTGAAGCCGATGCCCAAACCACTCGGCCACCCGCCGCTTGTCTGTCCGTCCGTCTGTCCGAGGCCTGTATCTCTTGAACCGTAATTTGGTAGCCCGTTGAAATGTTCACAGAAAATGTGTTATAATGGCCGATATAACAAAAAATAATGAAAATAAGAAAAAGTAAAAAACTCACAGGGGTTCCCATAGATGGCGCGCCCGCATACACTTTTTGGTTTCAAAAAGCGTATGCGCGCGCGCCATCTACCAAATAGATGATGAATCATTTTCTAATCGTGACTAACTAATATGAAGTATTTCATAACACGCCATCTAGATGGCGTGGCGTGTTATGAAATTCATCTAGTGGCGCTAGCCGTGACATGGCGATACGGTACCCTCGGTGCGCGATTCGATAGTAGTTTTTGGTTAAGTATTGTTAGGGCCAAAAAAAATTAGGTTTAGGTTTTTCAATTTATCATAAAGTAATAGCAATGTAGGTGGATTTTTTAGTCGCCTCACTAAGATTTATAGGTCAAAGCCGCCACTGGAATGTAGACAGGAATGTCAGAATGACAAGTGTCAACTCTGACATTTCGCATAGACAGTGGCGCCATCCGTGAGATATTGTGCGAATGTCATATGTCAAAAGACATTAAGCCACTTACAAATGAACATTTACTTGGAGACGGTATTTCAACTACTACTTAGGGCTTGGGGCAGTGGCGGCTTTGACCTATAAATCTTAGTGAGGCGACTAAAAAATCCACCTACATTGCTATTACTTTATGATAAATTGAAAAACCTAAACCTAATTTGTTTTGGCCCTAACAATACTTAACCAAAAACTACTATCGAATCGCGCACCGAGGGTACCGTATCGCCATGTCACGGCTAGCGCCACTAGATGAATTTCATAACACGCCACGCCATCTAGATGGCGTGTTATGAAATACTTCATATTAGTTAGTCACGATTAGAAAATGATTCATCATCTATTTGGTAGATGGCGCGCGCGCATACACTTTTTGAAACCAAAAAGTGTATGCGCGCGCGCCATCTATGGGAACCCCCGTGAGTTTTTTACTTTTTCTTATTTTCATTATTTTTTGTTATATCGGCCATAATAACACATTTTCTGTGAACATTTCAACGGGCTACCAAATTACGGTTCAAGAGATACAGGCCTCGGACAGACGGACGGACAGACAAGCGGCGGGTGGCCGAGTGGTTTGGGCATTGGCTTCAAATGCGAGAGGTGCGAGGTTCGAATCCGGTCGGCGTGTAACAATGAGTTTTTTCTGACGAAAAAATTTACGTGTATGCATACCTACACCTGCTGCTGCCGCATAGCAGCCTCGGCTGTGTTCTCCTCTAGTCTAGTATAGCCAGCAATCCAGGGAAGTCTCCGGTATGGCACCTACCTTCTCGGAGGTGATATTGGCTGGTCGGAGCATGCGCTTTGGCCCCTCCGGCTCAGCCACCCATACCGGATTACATAAAAAAAAAAGACAGACGGACGGACGGACAGACAGACAGACAGACAGACGGCGTAGGCTTAGTAATAGGGTCCCGTACCGGATACGGAACCCTAAAAACAAAAAAAAAAGAATTCGCAAAAGTGAGATTCGAACCAACGTCACTAGTTTGAAAAGCGAATCATATACCATTGAGCTATGAAACTTACCGTAACTAGTGCGAATTTCGCCATCATGTTAATCACGGAGGTAAAACAAACCGACTTATAGAAAACGTGAATCGCTCCATCTCGCTCTGCATTCTTTTAATTGCATATAGATGTCTCGTCCGGCGCCATTTATCAGAGCCTCAGCTGCTCCCTACATCCAAAGTCTCCAAGGTCAACCTGTTGTCTTTACGCTTGGTGAAGCGATATCAAAATAAGCGATTCGTCGCCGCACCGGACCGGGGTGAGTCACCATATGCCATGCCGTACGTGACACGCACGTCACACGTCACGTCTGTGTGTGTGTGCGTGCTGTGTTGGTGGTGTTGATGCACTAACACATCTTTAACGTATTTCGTCGCGCGCGTCGCACCAGCCGCCTCCGCCTCCTCCGCGCCGCCGCGCTAATATTGTGATCATTTCGGATCGGATATACTTGACTTTTTTAAGTTTTCTTTCTTGATATTTTGAAATGTTTTTTTTTCTTTACTTTCAAGATAATTAAGTGAGGCGGTGCTTCACTTGCTTCACCTGGGGAACCGCCACTGGCTTGGGGTAACGTTATTTGATAGATATCGTATGGGGAATCTGCCACTTAACGTTTCTTCTGACATTAAGTGGAAGTTCAATTACCACTGTTAAGTCTACAATTATTTTCTAAACATGCACACAGCGTTGCCATATATACGGATTTATCCGTATTTATACGGATTTTCAATGTAAGATACGAAATTAAAATACCTGAGTTTTCATACAAATTTATCTTTTAGGTATACGGATTTTCACGCAAGAAGATTTGTATGGAGTACGAATTTTCTGTAAAGCTTTTCATAGAAGAAAACACATTTATACGGATTTTCCAATTACCTATACGGATTTTTGAAACCGTGATCTGGCAACGCTGCATGCACACCATTCCCCTTAGTTCGAAGCGGTCATTAAGCGTGCACGTTTTGTTCATATAGCGAATGAGGGGCACTAGAGAGGGTAGTTTTGGAGTTATGATAAGTTGCAGTAAAGTTATGAACCACCCGCGTCACATGTGATCATACGAAGGCATTAACTCGAGTAAGTTTAGATGTAATAGCTTCGTCATAACCTCACCCGTTCTCATCGTAGTAACAATCTTCAGTTAGCGAGTTATCATCTAGGAAACATTAAAAATTCTAACATAGAGCTTTAACAGAGCTTAATGTAATGTTTATAAAAAAAAATAAAATAGTGTGACTCGTTCATAACGCGGACGTACGCACGCACATTTTACAGTTTTAACTTACTACTGTTATATTAAACTTAAATAAGAAAAAAATTGTATTGAGATAATCTAAATAAATTAATTATATATCAGTACATGTTTTATTCCACCATTACTCAATTTTACAAGTGACCAGTGTGTCCTCCCGGTTATGACGTACGGGTGTGAAACGTGGACTCTGACGGTCGCTGTTGTCCAAAGGTTGAAAGTTGCCCAGCGAGCAATGGAGCGAGCCATGCTGGGAATATCGCTACGTGATATGGTGCGTAACGAGGCAATCCACCGACGCACCAAAGTAGTCGATATTGGACACCGGGTGGCTAAGCTCAATTGGCAGTGGGCTGGGCACGTTAGCCGAAGAGACGATGACCGTTGGAGTAACCGTGTCCTACACTGGCGGCCGTGGACAGGAAAACGGAGTGTGGGAAGACCACCCGCCAGGTGGGACGACGACATCAAGTACGCCGGCGGAAATCAGTGGTTCCGTATCGCTGAAGGCCGGGAGGACTGGAGGAAAATTGGAGAGGCGTATGTCCAGCAGTGGACGCTTACACGCTGACTGACTGACTGACTGACAAGTGAACATTTATTCCACTTTTTAGTTATTCCATCATCATAGGTTGCCGCATTCATCCTACTTTATAAGGTATTTTATTTCTTTTTATTTGGTTTTATTTTTATATCCTTTCATATATTTCGTTTAGCGTGTCGTGCACCTACAGTCAACGGGTAAAGTGATATTAGGTTCACCTTCAGAATCTGTTGCTGGCTCGTTCACCGAGGGTGACTTGCTAAAGTGAATGTGTATGACCGAGTTGTACAAATTTAACTACTTTTCATTGCTCTGTTGTTACGATTAGACGCCATTAAGTTATTTTTAGTTTTGTATCATTTTTAAACTGCAAGAAAATCGAAACAAAACGAAAGACTTTATTTTTCAAAATGTCTAAAGATCTATGCCGTAATGCTTGCAGGTTACCAGTACATGGCGTACGAAGAAGACGAGCATCATCCCGACGTGCCCATCATCACCCTCGAGGTCATCTCCCGCGACTCCGACTGCTACACCACGCGGCAAGCCCTCCACGCCTCCCAGTACTACGAGGAACAACCGGACACACCGCTGGACCATCACCTGGGCCAGTACGAAGAGGCAATCACGCCCAAGATCGAACCGCAGTCCGAGGAAGACGGCGAAAGAACAGAGCAGGCCGATTCTGGAAACCATGATGTCTCTTCAAAATCGCGGACAGATCTGCTGGAGTATATGACGCGGAACGATGGTAGTGTAGTGTGCAAACTGTGCGGGGAGATCCTACAGAGCAGGACGCATTGGTATCGGCATAAGTATAAGCTTCACGTCGTGCCAGCGCTCAATCCGGCCCCGCTTTACCAGTGCGAGCAGTGTCTAGTCTATTTCAAGAGTCGAAAAGGTGGGTGGCATTTTTTTTTGTAAATCTCCTAGTCCTAGAAGACTTATACTGGGCCCATTGTCGGATTCTTGGTGCTTTAAGCAGTCTGGAAAAATGGTTCCACAACTCCCCATAATCACAATTTTTAGGCCGGGTGGTGGTATGAAGGAATGTTGGTTTCCGGATCTAGATCTCTTCAACTGCAATACTAAAGTCTTTCAAAAGTTCGCGGCGAGATCGTTGAGCTAACTTGGAAGTAGTTTCTGTATTGTAAATTAATGGGGCTTGCCCTGTACTAATAATGTAATATATGTATATAAATAAATAAAGAAAAACGTAGGATGGGGAAGGCCAACGTTTCTTAGCTCCTGAGTGGAACGCGCGATAAGCTGCGTATCCACTAGAGGCAGACTCAGGGCGAGGCAGCCGCTCGACCCGAGGCCGCACAAGTGGAGACGCTGCCTCAACCTGAGGCACGCCGCGCCATGAGGCAAATTCGTCGCCTCGGGCCGAGCCATATTTTGTCGGTTTTTTGCCGTGCTCAAAGGATCCTCAGTCCGAGGCGTGCACTTGGTCAACGCGTCACCTTGATCCGCAACGTGCATCGAGCTTATGCCTCAGAGTGAGCAGCCTCTGTTTGTTTCAAGTCGAGGCTGCTCGGCCTGAGGCTGCTCTAATGGGCGTATCCATTAGAGCTATAGAGTCGTCTACCAGCACCACACTTAAATATTGCAGGCTACATCGGACACATCGCAAGTAGACACGGTGAACTGAGCGACACACAGACGATCCAGCTGGCGGCGGCGGCGACCGGCTCGGCGCTGGTGGTGCAGCCGCCCGAGGTGGTCATCACGCCGGTGCGCATGAAGCAGGAACCCCCGGAGCCCGAGCCGCCGCTCCCAGCAGCGCCGGCCTCCGCCGCCTACAACACCACCGTCAAGATATCCACTAAGACGCAAGCGGACGCCAGGAAGCTCTCCAGGACTATAAGTATGTACTACCTATGTAGCTCTTCTTTATTTTTTCATGTAAGCTGACATGGTTCTAAATAATGTGCAAAAATGTATGAAAAAATAAAATAAAAATCGAACCCTAGAGTTGAAGGCGGTCGGTTATTTTTGCTTGCTTTAGCACCACCGCCTTCAACTCTAGGGTTCGATTTTAATTTTTTTATTTCATACATTTTTGAAGGCGGTTTTTATATTTTTTTAAATAGTTTTTTATTTCACAGTTTTTTTAGTAATTTTTTTTTAATATTTGCTATTAATGTACTCGCCGGAATCGCTCGGCCTTCGGCCTCGCGATTCCGCCTCGCTTTCCAATCCGATCTTGACCAAAAAAAAATGGGACCACCTTGGAGCTAGACTGAACCGAACACAAAAAGAATCATCGAAATCGTTTCACAATCGGGGAAGGTATTGCTGAACATACATAAAAAAAAATACATACAGCCGAACATAGAACCTCCTCCTTTTTTGAAGTCGGTTAAAAATCTATAGTTTTGATATATGGATGGGTGACCGCTGACCGTTGGAGGCTGACCAAGGTTCGGATTCCTCGTAAAACTGTAGGTCCCTTCCCTCCTAATCTTACTTGGCGGTAGGGTTTAACCCGCCCGGGTTGGCACCACCGCACTGAATGAAACGTCGGTCGAAACGGCTATGTAAATACCTAGTTTGTGTTTTCCGACCAGTTCAGTGTAGCCGGCACGATCAAAGGGGGGACAAACATGGCATCTAGTTCATGTCAGCCCATAACACCGGGTTATGGGCTGACATCACGGACGTTGTAGGTGATGTAGCCAACCGTGTCAGTTTCCATAAAAAAAAAAAAACAGTTTTTTGGGGTGTTGAACCCCTAAAACCCTTCCTTGACACGCTTATGCTACATTGACACAGCCTTGTCTACCAATTACGCTTCCGTACGGTGGTACCTATCAATTGGAGATGATTTTAGTGGATTTATTGGGGCCAGATATTACCCTAACACCGCCTACCTAGGCAAGCGAAGGAACCTACAGATTCATAATAAGAAATCAGACCATGAGGCAACTCGTGTTCATCTATTAGTCAACATCGAAATGAGAAAGAAAACTCTTGTCTCCGACGGATATCAAACCCTCTGACCCTCCCAACAGAGGAGAGACTACTTGACTGATCATTATGTCACTGCTTTCTCCTTGTTTTTTGAGAGTCCTCCACCAGGCACTGGGGCACAGGCGTTTGACGTTAGGCAAGGAGCCGCTGCTGACTATTTGGGTTTGGTTCGCAGCGTCAGACGAGTACCTGATCCGCGCCGCGGACGCAGAGTGGGAGGAGCGACGTTCGCGCGAAGAGAAACTCGTGGCGGACATAATCGACCGAGTGCGGCGCGAGTGTGAGGCGCAGGGCGCGGGCGGCGCGACGCGGCGCGGCTACACACGGCGCACCACGGTCATGAACACGTAGCGCGATGCGCACGCGCCGCCGTCGTCGGTCCACCGCCGCAGACGCGCGCAACACTCCACGTAGAGCTCGCCGACTCATTGAGCCGGCGGCGTCGGCTACTTTAGCTACGTTGACAATCAATATTCTACCTTATTCGTAAAGTGATAAAGCTTATTGTTGTACGGAAGGAGCATGTGACGTGGAGATTGCGACCGAGAATAAATAGCAAGCCTTCGTGTGAGCGAAGAAGCAAATACAGTGCGACAAGGCTTGAAATGAACGTGGTTGACGTTTGTGCGAGGGCGCTGCTGCAGCATTAGGGTTGTCAATTTTGAAAATTTCCTTACACTAGGGGCAAAAGAAAATGTATGTATAGTACCTATAAGGTAGGTAGGTACTTATTAATTTTTTATTTTATGTATTGAATTTTAGGAAGACTTGCTCACTAATAAAATAACAGATAGACTTCGATTTCTGCTAACAACACTACAGACTAAGGCCCACTTGCACCAACACAAATTTAATATATAAACCAGTTTAACTCGCTAAACCAGTTTAAGCTAGCACCCGTTGTATGTGGGAACCGCGTTTAAATCCATAACTCGCTACTTAACTTTAAACTCGTGTTGGTGCAAGTGGGCCTAAGAAGAGATACTAACGTACGCGTGAACGGGTTAAACGCGAGACGGTCATCTGGCAACATTGTGGCGGCGTTAGTTTCGCTGTCAGCCACGTTCATTTCAAGCCTTGTCGCACTGTATATTGGTCGCCATTTTGAAACGTCATCTCTATTGAATCCGGTAAAACGTTATAGTGGAAAGACAAAGGTCCTAAGCACCAAACATTTGATATTCGATTTGTCTTTAAGTACTTAAGTTTGAAATCGAAAATAAACTGGCTGGCGCTTAGTTCTTTCTTGATCGTTCATTATGATCTCTTTTAACTTGATCGTTAAGTATAAAGGCCTTAAAACGTAGGCTGTTGAAATGCGACAAGGCACGTGAAATCAAGTTCCTCAAGGCTGCGGCGCTTTGAAACTTCCACTGAGCTCCAGTGGTCATTCCACACTAATGAGCCTGTAAGGTACGACCTTGTGAGAACACCAGCTTAGAGAAGAATCATTTAGAAGGGTGAGAAACTAGACAGTATGAAACTAAAACTTTATTAATTGACAACACAGGAGGTCGGTGTAATAAGACTCGGGTCTGTAGAGAAGAAAAAAATTGCTCAATAAAACGTTGCCAAAAAGCCCAAACGCACACTCATAGGGGATTTCTGGCCCGCATCATATAGCGTGGGAAATGAATTGGTACAGCAGGTCTATTCTTGTAAATTCTGACAGCGGAATCAGCGCTGATGTGGCGCTGAGAGCCGCTTTGGTAAGTGGCTCTCAGCGCCACAACAGCGCTGATTCCGCTGTCAGAATTTACAAGAATAGACCTGCTGGTCTGTCACCGCCCACCGCACATAGAGACCTATAAGTGTTATTTAGCTCCGACTGAGGAATTCCGGCCAGAAATTCCGTTGATTGTGTTTTCGGATTGATTTAAATGTTATTCTGATGTCAAGCAGTAGACCTGTTTGACATACCCTCTCCAATCTTTCTCCAATACCGGGCCTTCAGCCATTTTACAATAGTTCAGTAGAATTTTTAACCGATTTTAAAGAAATGAGGAGATTCCCAATTCAATGTATTCAATGTATTTTTTAGGTTTCCGTGCCCTGTACGGAAGCATATTACTAAGCCTACAAAGTCTGTCTGTCTGTCTGTCTGTCCGTCCGTCCGATGGCTGTATCTTTGGAACCGTACCTAGCCGGTACGGCTAGCCGGTTGAAATTTTCACACAGTCACCTACACACACACACCTGTCACATCACCTACAACATCCGTGATGTCAGCACATAACATCGGGTGAATTAGGTGCCATGTCAGTGCTTCCCTTCATTTCATGTCGCCTACACTGAACTGGATGGAAAACACGAACTATTTAAATAGCCGTTTTGACCGGCGTTTCATTCAGTGCGGTGGTACCAATCCGGGCGGGATAAACCCTACCACCTTAGTAAGGTAAGAATACTACCGAGGCTGACATAGTGAGGTAGTACAGTATATCCAGCAATGCAAAGGGAAATCTCCGGTATGGCATCTATCTTCTGGTGATACCGGTTAGTCAGGCAGGACTACGACACGAGTAATATCAATATCAATGCCCTATAAATCCTTCGACCGCACAACAGGAAATATAAACTGATAGGTAATAAATAGTTTCTTCCTGTTACCAATAGGTAACTTTATTTATGTCAGTCAGTCAGTCAGTCACTCAGCGTGTAAGCGTCCACTGCTGGACATACGCCTCTCTAATTATCCTCCAGTCCCCCCGACCTTCAGCGGTACGGAACCACTGCTTTCCGCCGACGCACTTGATGTCGTCCTCCCACCTGTCAGGTGGTCTTCCCACACTCCGTTTTCCTGTCCACGGCCGCCAGTGTAGGACACGGTTGCTCCAACGGTCGTCGTCTCTTCGAATGAATTTTCACACAATATGTGTTATTTCGGCGGATATGACAAGAAAAAAATTAAGGGGAGTCCCCATACGAGAAACATGTTTTTTCAACGTTTTTTCTTTGTGGTGCGGAAACCTCTGTGCGCGTGTCCAAGTCGCACTTGGCTGGGTTTTTTATGAAAATTTTCCTCCCGTAACCTGAAGAATGGACAATCTCTGAATGTGATAATATTGTGTAATGTAGGAAGAAGTTTTGATAGGTTCGCTCACAACGTAGCTGGTACAAGAGGCTCGGTGAACTCAAAGCGCTGCGTCTCACGTAATGTACAGAGTATTTTAGAGGTTATAGAGAGTTGCGTTCATCGCCATTGTCGGCGAAATCCTTATTTAAAAAAAAACAACGCTTACATTCGTACACATTTTAAAAACGGTTTTAAATGCATCATGGTCTAGACTGTATTGGAGTGTTGTACAGTCTCATTCTATAGGAGCATCATTCAAATCTATGTAATTTAACGATTGTGCCAAAGTATATTTTGTGCCAAAAAAGCATTTTCCAAAAACCTTTGCTCCAAAACAACTAATCATTGTGCCAAAGTGAACATGTATATTTTATAGACCCTAAGGATTCTGTATACCTACCTTACTTTCCTATTTTGAAAAATAGTACCTATTGCTCAACCCACAAATTGTATAATACCTAAGTACAATTTACTACTTTGTGACAATACATAATCTTTTTCATTGCTCACGCTAGTATGAAAAATACAGTTATTTATTTATATGTATTTTTAATATCTCATTAATCACCTGAAAATGTTTGATTAGATGTGAAAAAATATATTTAACTTATTTAGTTTTTTAATTCCAACGTTTCCAAATTTGTTAAATTTATTATTTTACTAATTAGGTAAAATTTTTAACAAGATGGTATCTGGCCGTTATGCGTTGCACTAAATTGATTCCTAATACCTAATTAGTAAAAACTTGTAATATTACGCAAGAGTACTCTAAAATGTAAATAAAAAAATTCCATATGTATTACAAAATAATTTCGTTAGATAAATCATTCATTCCATATGTACCTACCATTAATTAACCCATTATAGCATAAACTTTGTTAAAGTACTTATAAATTTTTTTTTGTAATATAATTGACAGTTTGGATCGTTTTAATGATCAAATTAGTAAGAAACAAACCATATAGTTATAGTTTTGATTTTATGACCCGTCCGATAAATCGGACGCTATGCACAGCGGACCATACCATACGTTATGGTGGAATAAACACAAATGAATAAAACGGTTGAATGTTTACCAAAGTTTATTAGAAAAATAATTGAACAGTTTGTGAAAAGAAAAATAATTGAACAATTGTGACATTTTTATGAAGAACCCATTACATGGTAGTCCATAAAACACTTAGGGTGAAGGCCTACATCGCATTTCAGACACCTAAATTTAGCTTTCCCTCCACATTTCTTTGCACAGCGGCGTTCTGTACTTATGGGTACAACCCAATGCTCTTTGCCATCATACCGTGTGGTGGACAAGGGCTTGGCTGGCTTGCGTCCTTGATGTGGGGTAGTTCCATGTGTTACTAGCAAGCTGCGAGCCACATATCTCCTAAATGCAAATAAAGATTCTGTTTCTTTATTGCAACCAATTTTTCTCGCAAGAAACCAACTGTTCACCACCGATACATCTAAAAAGTAGGCAAAGATTGGCCACCACCACTTCCTAATGCGCATTCTTGTACGAAGGTTCGCAACAGCTTGATCACACTTATCCACCCCGCCCATGTGCTTGTTGTAACTGGCAATCAATGACGGCTGGGGGAGTGAAACTTTTGCCTTTTTCTCATTAGACCAGCGAATGGCAGATGTCAAGGCCCAGTTCTCAAAGTTGGTTGCCACCGTGACCACATTATTGTCATTCCAGCGACACACAAACACATCATCGGACATCCTGTAGTCACTGTAGCCTCGCTCTTCCCGCTTGAACATATTCACTTCTTTGAGGGGGCAGTTCTCCACACGGTTGGCTCGTACTGTACCAGTTGCATAATAGCCAAGCTCCCGGAGATGTCTCATCAAACTCAACGACGTGAAGAAATTATCGAAGTATATTTTTATACCACTTTGAGCTGGCAACTTTCCCAAGTCTATGAGGGTAAGAACGACATCCCCTCCTAACCCAAAATCTTTTTTGGCGGAACTTTTGCCCGTGTACAAGCTAAAAGCTACCATATAGCCAGTGCTGGCACACAAAGCCCAGTTTTTAAATCCAAATCTTATCGGTTTTCCTCTGATAAATTGTTTGGCGTAATGTTTTCCATAGTACGGGATCATACTTTCATCAATGCTGTAGTGTTCGTCTAGTCCGTAATGTTTCTGGAATGATTCGCCCAGACTATCTAGCAGGGGACGCAATTTATACAGCCTGTCAGAAGAAGAACCTATGTGACTATTATCATTCAGATGTATATTTTGAAGTATTGCTTCAAATCTGTTACATCTTATACTTTCTGCAAGTATTTTTGGTACATCATTATCCCTAGAAAAATACAGTCTTTTATTTGGTAACTTGACATAGCCCGATAATAACATACCACCCAAAATAACATATATTTCGCTTTCCGTAACCATCAAAGGCTTATTTTTCTGTCCAGCATAAAGATTTGTTTGGTCTACAATCAGTTTTACTAAATCTTTGTGGAAAAATAGCTTGAAAAAATCCAAGGGGTCTTTACAATTCTGACTTTCCTCTGATGATGGTTGTATGCTGTATTTTGTACATGTAAAGTTGGGTAACTGCTTTTTCCACAACGTCGTCCTTTTCTTCTTAGCATTAGATTTAGACGTTTTAGGCTGATGAGCTATGAGAGAAGAAAGTGGTTCATTATCTTCATCGTCGCTTTCTTCACTTGATGAAGTTTCCCGCAAAGTTTGAGTGTTTGATGATTGGAGACCCGAAGATGTTGACGGCCTAACATCATCATTATCTGCTCGTATACGTCGTAGTACACACTTACTTTGTAGTAACTGACGACCCAAGTGGTTTAGGTTTGCATCATGCTCTTCATCAGACCTGTCACTGTCCTCATCCGTAGCTTGATCAGCATATTCAACAGGTGGCTCAACGTAAATAAGATTTCCTGCAGTTTCCTCTTCATCTTCGCATTCTAAAGCCGATAAAATTTCATGCACCGTCAAGCTGTAAAAAGCAAGCAAACAACACACTATAGAGCCCGCTGTGCATAGCGTCCGATATTTCGGACGGCATCAAAAGCACACACTCAAAAACCAAACTAATGATTGTGCGATAAAATAAAGCTTATATTTACTTTGCTACACATCATTACCACAAACAAAACCAATTTTTTAACCTGCAACATAAACATTCACAATAAAAAAATAAAATAATGCTTACCCTTTCCTCAAAATATTCCGACCGTGATCCGCCATTTTCGAAAATCACAGATGACAAGTGACGTATGTCATTCATTCATTAAAAACAGTGTTGCCAGTATAGAAAATACATTAAACTTTCGTTCTAAAACAAAAAACTAAAAAATATTTCTTTTTATGTACCAATTTTTTTTTATTTACTGACGTCCGATTTATCGGACGTTATGCTGTAATGGGTATAACATAATTGATATGTAAGTTTTAAAAAAAGTTCCAGGATAGATAATAATAATAATCTGCCAAAATATTAAATCTCAATGTGTCATTGTAAAATAATGTATTGTATAGCAAAACATGTGTAAACCCTCAGCCGGTCTCAAGCAGCAGAACACACCTATAGAATGTTGACAAATATTCTTCATTGGTTAGGGTTCCGTATACGTATGGAAGCTTATTAAGCCTACGTCGTCTGTCTATATGTCTGTTGTTTTGAAGCGTAAAAGGTAGCCGGTTGAAATTTTCATAGGATACCTATGTGTTATTATGGCGGATATACCAACAAATAATAAAAAAAACCCCGACCCTTAAGAAGTAAAAAATAATTTCTGTTTACTTAAAGGTGTCGGAGGACCACTAAGTAAATACCCGCGCAGCCATTGGCGTATCTGGGATTATTTTCCAGGGTGGACCTAGCCCCCTGAAAAGCGATGGCCGATGAAGCCGAATCCCGATGTACCTACGCAATAAAAGTAGGTAATTTGAACTTGAAGTGTTGAGCCGTAGTTCGACCATTGATTTCGGAAAGTTTCTTTACCTAAACAAAATTAAACAAAAACTTTTTTTTAAAGTGTTTATTTTGAGTTCCTGGATGGAAATGGAATTTTATGTTGATTCCTCAGCTGTAGATTATTTAAGTGTTTTTGTGTGAAATTATTTAAGTGCCCAACATAGAATTTTTGGTTGGCAACCCAACATCCTGCCCACCCCAGACACTTTTGGGGTGGCTGCCCACCCCAGACACTTCTGGGGTGGGCCGTGCCCACCCGGCCCCCCTCTATATACGCCAATACGCGCAGCTCTCGGGTTTTTATATTTTATTTTTATTACTTAATTACTTGATCATTTGATTACAAACATAGCTAAGAACCATCCCTATTAAACAAGTTTTTTAATAAAAAAAACCGCATCCAATTCGGTTCATCCGTTTGGGAGCTACGATGCCACAGACATACACACACACACATACGTGTTAAACTTTTTGCGCTGGTGGCTAAAATAGGAAAAAATTAAATATTAAGGGGTTCCCATACAAGAAATGCTCGCTTTACTTTCAACTGAAAACTATTCACTCTACTTTCACTTTTAATTTCACTTCACTTTCACCTTACTATTAACTTTACTTTCACTCTACTATTTCGCCACTGATTACAGTTTCAAATGCAATGATGTATCGAGGAGATGAAGTGATCTGACTACTTAAACGTAAAATCTGTGTAATGTAGACCGCTCAAGAGAGTGGCCGTCGCGTCGTGTCTCAATGTCCTACAGGTGTGTTTGCAATTTTTGAGCTGACTGTACCTGCATAGTGATATTCTTTGTATGTACACTAACTATACAGGGTGTCCAGAGAACGGTAGGCAAAATTTGGAGAGATGCAAATCAGTCTAACATAATATTTTCATTATGAAATCTAAATATTCCTAAGTGTCGCGGGTTGAAAACAATACAGATATTCGTTTCATCACTAGTGAATCTAAATTAACTTTAATTTTTTTTTTATGTAAGTACATATTTTGACTGTAATTTTTTTGGTATGCCTCATCAAGTCATCATACAAAAAATAGTCGAAAGGCGCCAAGTTGGTTGGCTCCAGGAAAGTTTTCACCAGACTGAAAAGAAGAGCACAGCAAGATCTCATCACAGAGTAAAATTGCTGTGAGAATAGTACATGGAACTGTCAATGAACACTTACCATACAAGACCTTTTTTTTTTTTTATGGAAACTGACACGGTTGGCTACATCACCTACAACATCCGCGATGTGAGCCCGTAAGACCGGTTGAACTTGGTGCCACGTCAGTGCTTCCCTTCGGTCGTGCCGGCTACACTGAACTGGACGGAAAACACAAACTATTTACATAGCCGTTTCGACCGACCTTTCATTCAATGCGGTGGTACCAACCCGGGCGGGATAAACCCTACCACCTAGTAATATAAGAAGGGAGTCATATCCCTTAGTCGCCTTTTACGAAATACACGGGAAGAGATGCAGTGGGGCTATTCTTTAAAGTACCGGCCCCACACGGTACAGTAGTCCCTTTTAGTGTGTATGGGCGGCTATTTATCGAGGTCGAGTTTCTTCGTCTTACTGTAAAATCGTCCGAAACGGAGTTGGCGGGTTCGGGAACTATACGACTCATTTGGTGTTTACAAATGGCACGATCTTGAGCGAATGAACCACAATGCCACGAGATAATTTTAATGAGAGGAAGTAGGACGGCATGTATTTTGTTGAGAGCAAAGGTATATGTTTTCTATATATGTTGCTCTGCATCATTTGAACATGTGTGAATACGTGTGTCGTTGCAAGACTGACTTCAGGTAGGATAAGTGTCCTGTCCTTATTTTAAAGTGCTACTTGCGGAACACGGATAAAACATCCACAATTTTTTTTTAAATATAATTTTACAACTATTGGTGAAGGTAATGGAAGAAAAAACAAATTTTAGAACTCCAAAATCAGCGAATTCTCCGGACACCGTGTATACATATTATATGTAGAATAGGTTCGAGAAATGATGAAGACTGCGATCAAATGCTAAAAAAAAGTAATTTAATGCACATTGTGATGAACTCGGCTCGCTCCTATGATTGTATTTGAATTAATATTAATGTATTAAATACTAAACTTTTGTCGCGTCATACCTAAAAGCATATTAATAATCTTATTCCTTGTGTGTCAGAATCGTCTCACACGGAGTTCCGTTGTCTCTGCCTACTCCACTAGGAAACAGGCGTAATGTATGTATGTATTCAGTAACATACTTTTTTTGTTTAGTTACAATTAAAAGAAGACAATTTACTTGTGTTACAATAAATTACATGTCAAGTCTAAATTACTTGCAGTGTTAGCTCCCATTAAAATGAAGAATAACCTTTTTGAGGCAAAACCTACCTACATATAAGGTGCTTCGTTATTCATGTCAATAACTTCGGGAGGGTTACATACGCACTCAAACAAGCACTTTACCTACGTAAGAAAAAAACATATGTTTATAGGAGCATTTTTTCTCCTAACAAAAAAATAAAATCAAATAAGTAGCTGTAAAAACCAATCATAGTGACCTTGTGACTTACTTACAACAAACAGCTGTTCGGTGTTTGAACATAGTACCACAGATTACTAGTACGGCCATTGAACCCGTACAATGCAAGTTACCTACCGTTACACACAGTAAACAAGCAAACATGTTTTGTTAAATTTCTCGAAAAGTAATGATAAAAACATATAACTTTTTTGCGTAACGTGTTTATTTGAGTGTGTATGTAACCCTCCCGAAATTTTTGACATGACTAACGAAACACCTTATAACTATACTCGCGTAAGAGTTGTCTAATTTTCTAATGTGCAAACATTTTAATGGCAATAATGGTGTACCGGGAAAAATACCTGCTTTGTGCCCTTTCGAACTTTCTGACATCAACTATCACTTCGAAACCGTTTAGCGTAGGGTCGTCGTTTAATATGTCACGCAATTCCCTCCCCATCCCCACTTGTCATATTTCTTCATGGTCTTTTGACCCGCGCAATTTGCTTGAAAATTGTGTCACACCTAACCTGACTGGGTCTTTTTAATCAAAAAGCCTTTGAAAAGTTGAAGTGGATGTATTTTTTTTTTCATAGTCAGCGTGACGTGTGGCACCCCTATGGTGTCAACGACGCCCATGGACGTATTCAAGACTCTCTTGAAGAACTCGAGACTGTACTTGGGGGGAAATATGTGGGCATTTAAGTAAATTCACACGTGAACGGATTCAGTGCTATTCAGTGTTATTACGCGAGGAGTTTCCGTGGTACTAAACCTTTTTTAAGTTTGAGCGGTGTGTCGATGGACGTCTGTTTTGTGGGTAGAAATTCAGCGTCTCCGTCGCCCCCGTGCCTTCATCACGAAATATTATTTCGAATTATATTTTCGCAAACTTCATCGTGAGTAGGTAACGCGACTTTTATCAACATTAATTATTTAAATGACTTCCCCCTCTACCATTGTCACGCCTAGTCACGATGAGTGTTAAGTCCCCCCCCCCCCCCCCCCCCCCCCCCCATACCTGCGTGTCATATAAAATGGATTCGCCCTAAAGGGTAAACTGGTTACAAATATAATAACAGGGTAAAAAGGTTGACTGTAAGAAATCTCTGTAAGGGATAAGTCCGCCTTCGCACCTTATGTAAATTTTCTAATGTATTTGTTACTGTTTTATGTTTACTGGAGTAATAAAGAACTTTCTATCTATCGATCTATCTAAACATTTTACTTTGAATCAACATTTCTACTCAAGACCGGTGTCTCTGTTTAATATTAAGTTGATAAAAATAAATTGTTTATTGTTATTCAATATTTCTTCATTAGATTGATGCAAAGCCGAAAATTAAAAATGAAAAAATACGTCCCGACACATTCGAACCTGAAGCTGCGGCTTGAGCCACAAGCGCGTCGCCATTTCGCCATCGGGTCGAAAATGTATTCTCTCTAAATTTCTATAGTGTCGGTATGAAGTAATCTCCTGCGCTGCGTGATTTAATAGTTCCTGATCACATACGGAGACTTCTCATATAATATTTATAGAAATGTTGATCCAAAGTCAAATGTTTAACCCAAGAACATTTAATAGGTAAGGACGTCGGACCTTCCCCGCGGCAGCGTAACACGACGTTTGTATAAACGTGCAAATACCATTCGTTACCAACCAATCAGAGCGCGATACCACCCAATCAGAGCGCGCGCCGTCCCCTCCGCTACGCGCGTAGCTCGGCGACGCTGTTTCTCATATAAGCATTGGACAGTCTGACGTCCATACCTATTTAAATGTTCTTGGTTTAAACCTACGCCAAACAGTTTTGAAGCATCGTTAGTATGGGAACACAACAAGGACAGCATGCTTTTAACCTGTAAACACCGCTATGCCAATATGCGTAGTTATACATATTTTTTTCTATATGTTTACAGATATTTTTGTGAAATCATTCATCACACATAATAGTCATGTTTACTATAATCATCTATAATAAACAGATTGTAAACATTTCTAAATACAATATATGTATAATTCAATAGTATGAAACCATAGCATAAATCAGTGTTGACCGTTGTATGTATGTATTACATAAGTAAGAACTGATTTTACTCAAATGAATGGTGTAATAAAAAGAAAAATTCCAAATTCTAATTAAACTTATTTTAAAATGCTGACATTCTTTTATTCATCAACCCACAAACTATAAAACAAAAATAAAAAACTGTTTTAAAAAATATTGAACTGACTTAAAAAACACAGCTACTTAGAACTAAAAAATTATGAAATTATTGAGTTGAAGGCGGTACAAAAGCACACCAAGAAAATTGATAGATGAAGCCATTTTATGCTTTTGTACCGCCTTCAACTCAATTATTTTATATTTTTTTAGTTCTAAGTGTGTTTTTTTAAGTCGGTTCAAGGTAACAGTTCGTATGGGGAGGTGCTGTCTAGGTCTAGGGAGTGCAATGACCTAGTCCAGACCCCTTTTTCTTTTGATGTCATTTAAATTTAAGTGTTTGGAATTTACGTATATGTAGTTCAATTCTACTAGTTAAAAATTGCAATTTAGTAATTTAATTTTTTTTTTAATAAAGGCGGATGTTAACTGTCCACCACATCTCGATGAAACGATTTTCACCAAAAAGTACTATAAATTGACCGAACCTGGGAAAAAGTTTCAGAGCTTTTCGTTTTCAAATATGGACCTCTTTCGAACCCTGAAGTTACGAAACCCTATCCTGAAACACCCTGTATGAAGCTAGCAGTAGGTAGATAAAGAAAATCAGAGACAATTATTGAATTTAAAGTGTGAATGTTGGGAAAAAAATGAAATTAAAACATCTTCTCTACTTCTTATAAAAGGGAATGTCTGTCTGTACGAGTATGTATGTTTGAGGTAAACTCCGGAACCACTAAACATATTTTGTTGCTGTTTGCACCAATGGAAAGACTAGTTCTTGAGGCTTACTATAGGCTAATAATACCATCACGCTAAATAGCCTTAGGTAGGGTTGAGTTGAGCAGTATCAAAGAAAGTATAGTATCCATGGACGGGAGAGAGAGAGAAAATATAAGAGAAGCGATCATTTAATATCATATATTTAAGTTTAAATCGGATTTACTATTAAGGGGGCTCCTTCCTAAATCTACCCTCTCTTTCTAACATTGGCCGTTTTTCATACATTTTATTTTATTATGAAGAAATTATACAACTTATAAAAAAATCCTATAGGAGAAACATGCATGATAAAATTATTAATGCTTTTCAATAAAAAAAAATCGTACTTACTCCACATATAATACCTAATTAAAAAAAAACTAAAAAGTTCTTGTTTTTTTTTTTATTATTATATGTGGAGTACCAAATATTTTTATTGAAAAGCATTAATAATTTTATCATACATGTTTCTCCTATAGGATTTTTTTATAAGTTGTGTATAATTTCTTCATAATAAAATAAAACGCGCATTGTTAGAATGAGAGGCACAATTTAGGGAGGTGGCCCCGTTAAACCGAGTCTACTGCGAGCGAAGCCGCGTGAAAAAGCTAGTTTTAAATAAAGCAACGCATAATTAATTAAGATGCAAGCTACACTTTTAGTATATTATTTATTTTTAAATTAAAGCTTGTTACATAATAAATTGTATAAAAATTATAATCCGACAGCTGTTTTTTTGTAGTGTGGTTTCTCCGCCTACCCCGCACACACACACACACCACACGCAAATAAACATCCTGCTAGAGGTTGGCAACAATGCCCTGATATTCAATATGTATTGTCTCTTTCGTTCGCACCCCTCAAACAAGAGAGAGAGAGAGAGATAGAGAGATACAACGGGTGTTTTAGTTTTCAGTTTTACTCGATTCTACATATTCTGAAAAGTTGTACATAACCTACAAATCTTTGGAAGTTTTTTTGGAAGACGGAGTAAATTGACGTTTGACTGACATTAGAGTGTTGCACGCTTTGCACCACTAGTGATTGTAGTCGATGAAAATAGTATCGACTTTTACACGACACGAACACGACACGACACACCTTCACACATATTATGCGCTACCTGTGGCGCTGCCTTAAACTTAACATTTTTCTAGCTAGATTTAGCTTAATATGTTGTCAATTAAATCCGCAATTAGGTAAATATTAAAGTTTACAGCATTTCATTAGTTAATCAATCGATAAAAGTATCGATAGCAACTACATGCCTATTTAAAATTTGCCAGAAACTGGCAACACTGCAAACGTCACTTTCCTCTTGTCTTCCATAAAAACAGACTATACAAGATATAGCTTTACTTCCATAATTGACCCCCTTTTGTCTAGTTGTATCTCTATCTTGCCACATGTGAGAGAAAGAGAGGCTAAATGCGCAATCAATAGCTGGGAACGTTGAAACTACGAATTATTTAAAGCAATTCTTCGCGATCGAATGTCGTCATCTACGGTCAATGAAAACGCCCAAATATGTCGACATCCTCTGCCACAATTCTCCGCATAATGCAGCGACAAGCCAGAGGCTAGACGGGTGATCTGGCCATTCCATCATTGGTGATCTTTATGTACAAGCCGTAATACAGTCAGCGGGCCTCGTGACTCCTAGCCGATGTATGGCCGCGTTTCCTCTCGCTCTTCTGAAAACGAACAAGATTTATATTTAAACTTACATATTATGTACATTAATCGGTGGTACCGTTGTGCAACACAATCAACTGAATGACAGGAGAGTTCAAGGCGCAAATACGACTCAAAAGGTCAACTTTAAACGAAATTTTTGAGCTATTAGTAATGATAAAAAATCTGTAAAAAATATATGTTATGTGTTGGTCTGTAATTAACAAAGATAGCCAAAAAAAATTATTTTACTACTTTGGAAAGGTGTTAAATAAATCTCCAAAAACTAACGAAAAGTACGAAAATTGTACTTTCAAGTTAAATTCTCTTGAGAAGCATAAATTGTTTCAATACAAGACCCTCATAGAAATATAGATAATATTTTTCTCTACAATCGTAGCTAAAACAAATCTTTTTTTCCATCTTTCCAACGCGTGAAATTTTATATACAGTGTTCGGCACATCGACCGACAAATTTTTTTTGTAGGTAATGACCCCATTTGCAAAGTTTTGACCCATGATACATTTTGTCAGATGTCACGATTTTTTTTTTTCTTTATTTTTGAATTATACCAAAATCCCAGCTTAAAGCTGTAACTTTTTTGTTTATTATTGTATCAGCACCTAATAAAATTTATTGAATTTTACGATGTATCCTTGTTCTAGAAAAAATATTATTTGATTAAGTTAATACCATGAAAAGGTCTTATGACCTCCCAAAGTCCCGAGAACGAGTAAAAATATGGCAGAATCCTAATTTCTTAATTAATTTAAAAAAAAACTGACAGCAATTGACAGCTTCATTTTATTTTAAAAAGTTCGCCAGTTTACTCCCTTTCCAACAGTATACCACATGTTATACAAATAATTCACTATTTGGTAAAAATTAGAAAGTAGAACGAATCTCGCACCTATTTACATCTGCATACGGTTCGTGTTTCAATCATCAGTGCTCGGTTTGAGTCTTGTTTCCGCCTTAAGCGGCGGGTGACCGAGTGGTTTGTGCGTCGGCTTCTCATGCGAGAGGTGCGAGGTTCGAATCCGGTCGGCGTGTACCAATGAGTTTTTTCTGACGAAAAAACTGCTGCCTCACCGTTCGGAACCGGTGTAAAACTGTAGGTCCCTTCCCTTGCCCCTTACTACGTGCGTAGGCTCAAATTGTAACCGACTGGGTTGGTCTCAGCTTAATAAAACACCAAATATTAACTCACAGCGAGGGACTCCTTGCTCTTCTGCATCTGTGTGAGGACGTAGTTCGTGTCGCTCTCTTCGGCGGTGTCGTCCATACTGTACGCGCCGCCGCGGCCGCCGCGCGCGCGCGCCATCTCAACCAACGACGCCGGTATCAGGGGCTGATGATAGGTAATGAATGAGAGATGTTATTAATATTCCCTTCTCCCTTACTTTGTTTTTGGTTTTTTTTTTATGGAAACTGACACGGGTGGCTACATCACCTACAACATTCGTGATGTCAGCCCATAACACCGGGTGAACTTGGTGCCACGTCAGTGCTTCCCTTCGATCGTGCCGGCTACACTGAACTGGACGGAAAACACAAACTATTTACATAGGCGTTTCGACCGACCTTTCATTCAGTGCGGTGGTACCAACCCGGGCAAGTTAAACCCTACCACCTAGTAATATAAGAAGGGAGTCATATCGCTTAGTCGCCTTTTACGACATACACGGGCAGAGATGCAGTGGGGCTATTCTTTTAAAGTACCGGCCCCACACGGTACAAATAATACTTGTATTGTATTGTTTACTAGCTGTGCCCGCGGCTCCGCCCGCTCTCATATTTCACTTCACTGCTAACCTCATAAGCCATTTAGCGTGATAGTAAGTAGCCTATAGTTGATGGGAAGAATCAAGCTATCCGTAGAATTTTGTTTTATTAAAATCGGTTCAGTGGTTCT
Source organism: Nematopogon swammerdamellus (assembly GCA_946902875.1). Taxonomy (NCBI): domain Eukaryota; kingdom Metazoa; phylum Arthropoda; class Insecta; order Lepidoptera; family Adelidae; genus Nematopogon; species Nematopogon swammerdamellus. The sequence continues at coordinate 24,834,335 of OX336336.1, forward strand.
CGAGTTATAAGCGGACAGACAGACACTCAGACACTCAGACAGAAAGCAGACGTTGGATTTTATTATAGGTAAGGATTGATCATTCAATATGGCAGTTAGACTGCATTCGAACTTGTCACAATTTATTCTATACCTACTTCGCAGGGTATTTTTTTTCATACATATTATTACAAGGTATATTATTATTAGTGACTAGCCACATAGTAACATCGCCTACAGTTTATCTAAAGAACATAGCTTGAGAGCAAGATTAACAATTTTACTGAGAGTTCTGACCGCAGACTTATTGATTTGGTGCATCAGGTGTAAAGGGCCTTTGTCAAACTTTGATAAGTACGTAATTTGTATCAATAATATTGTCAAAAAATAAAAAAATAATTATATATAAATATTAAGATAGGTACTAAGAGTCTACTAAGGTCAATGGGTTAAAAAAATTGGCTATGACACGCTATCGCACTACGACACGCTATCACGCTATGGCACGCTATCACGCTATGACACGCTATTGCGCTATGACACGCTATTACGCTATCGCACGCTATCACGCTATGACACGCTATCACACTATGACACGCTATCACACTACGACACGCTATCACACTACGACACGCTATCACACTATGACACGCTATCATGCTATGACACGCTATCACACTATGACACGCTATCACACTATGACACGCTATCACACTATGACACGCTATCACACTACGACACGCTATCACACTATGAGACGCTATCACACTATGATACGCTATCACACTACGACACGCTATCACACTATGACACGCTATCACACTATAACACGCTATCACACTATGACACGCTATCACACTACGACACGCTATCACACTATGAGACGCTATCACACTATGATACGCTATCACACTATGATACGCTATCACACTACGACACGCTATCACACTATGACACGCTATCACACTATGACACGCTATCACACTATGAGACGCTATCACACTACGACACGCTATCACACTACGACACGCTATCACACTATGACACGCTATCATATCACGCCATATCTTTTGATTATATTGATTTAGAAGCTTTCATTTTCTATAACTCGAAGGGATCGCAGACGTTAGTATTTCATATTAATTTCAATTTGATATCTTGACTCGTTACTGAGAAAAAGGGTCTTGAAGTGTTGACACATAAAACAAGCAAATTTTTTTTAATATCATATAACTACAAGTTTTAAATTTTAGGATTTTTTTCCTTTACGTGTGCTATAAGACCTTGCTTCTTACCAAATTTTATGATGGACGGCACGGGACGAGTATGAAATCTGACGTTGACGGGAAATACCCTATAGGTTTTGATTTGATTGGAGTGTGTTTCCGAGTATGAAATCTGACGATAGAACACGCTATCACACTATGAGACGCTATCACACTATGACACGCTATCACACTATGACACGCTATCACACTACGACACGCTATCACACTATGACACGCTATCACGCTATGACACGCTATCACACTATGACACGCTATCACACTATGACACGCTATCACACTATGACACGCTATCACACTATGACACGCTATCACGCTATGACACGCTATCATGCTATGACACGCTATCACGCTATCACACTATGACACGCTATCACACTATGACACGCTATCACACTATGACACGCTATCACGCTATGACACGCTATCACGCTATCACACTATGACACGCTATCACACTATGACACGCTATCACACTATGACACGCTATCACGCTATGACACGCTATCACGCTATGACACGCTATCACGCTATCACACTATGACACGCTATAACACTATGACACGCTATCACGCTATAACAATTACGCTATGTAATTTTATATAAGAGTCTGACTACTGTTTTTCCCACTAACAACTTTGACAATTGGATACACTTTGTATCATTAGATTTTTAATATGACTTATTACATTTCTTTGTAATAAACGTAAACTAATTGTTTTTATTTGACTTGATATATGAAGTATCAAAATTGACGATGGCACTATACACCAGATATAGGTAATGTAAATAGGCAGAGTGGTCAGATTCTTGAGTGTTCATGCTTATGCTGTAAATATTAATGTTCTTGTGAGCGGTAGTATGCGTTAATTATTGTAAATTACTTGAATTATAATACTTATATATAAGGTACTAACAAAACATTGTGACTTGCGAAGTTTGTTTGTCAGTTCTTCTTCGCATTGAATTTAGAACTGGCGGAATTTTCGACATGTCCAAGCGTAGGTTACCTACCTATGGATGAAATTATACAATAAACAATAAACAATAAACACGCTATCACGCTATGACACGCTATCACGCTATGACACGCTATCACGCTATCACACTATGACACGCTATCACGCTATGACACGCTATCACGCTATGACACGCTATCACGCTATGACACGCTATCACGCTATGACACGCTATCACGCTATGACACGCTATCACGCTATCACACTATGACACGCTATCACACTATGACACGCTATCACATCACATCACACACACACGCTCCCCATATAATAAGCTTTGGATAGAACATAAATTTGTAAATAAGCGGAACTTTATAATCGGCCGGCAGTTGTTGTTGTTGTTGTTGTTGTTTTGGTTTGGGGTTGGCTCTAGGCCTGCAAACTAATCCCGCTTTGTTGGGGACATTCGTGCAAAACCCCGCAGTCTCCAGCTACCCCAGCCAGCCTATGTCTTCCATGGAAGCCATAAATCGACCGGGGTGTCTGCAGGCCGCTTATCCCTTAGTCGCTTTTTACGACATGCACGGGGAGAGATGCAGTGGGGCTATTCTTATTAAGTACCGACCCCACACAGTACTCGGCCGGCAGTTTTTTAAATATGTATTTGGAACTAGTCAGTAAGATAGCTGTTAAGTTTCCAATTAATAAATAAATAAAAACCTGCGTATCGGCCTGAGCGACCTCTAAGCGCTGCGCCCACGCATAGCAGGGCGGCGGCGCGGCATTGTTGGACTGGCAACGCTCGGCGCAGCAGGGGAACAGCCGGCCGACCACCAGCCACACCACGCTCCACAGCACCGCGCACGGGAACGTGAGGAAGAACACCGTGTTCAGGAAAAATTGTGTCGTCCTGTAACACAGCGGTTCTCAAACTTTTTTTGGTGACGGAACCCTTTTGGAAAGCGAAATACTTGACGGAGCCCTAAAATAAACAAAAATTAGTTTTTGTGCATTCTTAAATCATATTACAATGTAACAGCTACTTACATAATATCCTTACCTATAATAAAACCCAACGTCTGCTTTCTGTCTGTCTGTCCGCTTATAACTCGAGAACCACTAAACCTAGATTTTAATAAAACAAAATTCTACGGATAGCTTGATTCTTCCCATCAACTATAGGCTACTTACTATCACGCTAAATGGCTTATGAGGTTAGCAGTGAAGTGAAATATGAGAGCGGGCGGAGCCGCGGGCACAGCTTGTTATAAATAATAAAAGAGAAAAGCAATAGGAGTGAAAAAGAGAAGAAGTCGTCTGCGCATGCCAAGCTGAATCGAGCCAGAGAGTGTATTTTGAATGTTTTTTTCTCGTATTCTCGCGGAGCCCCGCAGAGGCTCCGCGGAACCCTAGGGCTCCGCGGAACACACTTTGAGAATGGCTGCTGTAACACATTCAGATATTTATTGTATTGTATTGTATTGTTTATTGATCATTCATACGGCAGTTTAGACTGCGCTCGAACTTGTCACAATTCGTTCTATCCGGTTCGGTTACACCCACGAAGAAGAACAGACAAGAAACTTCGCAGGGTATTTTTTTGAACATATTTTTGCAAGTAATTTTGTGACTAGCCACATAATAACACCGCCCATAGTCTATCTAAAACACAGCTTGAGAGCAAGATTAACAATTTTGCTGAGAGTTCTGACTACAAAGACTTATTAATTAAGTGAATCAGGTGTAAAGAGACTTTGTCTGTCTGTGTATTTCGCCATATTGTTTCATATTGAGACATATGCATATGGCTGGATCAACTTTTTCTTGTTTTTGTTATCTGTTTGAAAAAAAGGATATAACCTTGATAAATTCACCTTATTTTAATAATTACAGCAACTCTCAGATAAGTAATTGATCAATAAGAAAGAAGCTGCACAAAGAGTTTTGAGAATTTTTTTTAAATATTGGGTACCCTGAGGACAACCCCTTTTTACCCGACTACGGCGAAGCCAACAGGAGGGTAATGTGTTTAGCCTGAATGTTTGTATGTATGTATGTATGAGGGTTAGAAAGAGCGTAGCGCCTAGAAGAAGCGTCGATTCTCAATGAAAGATATACCAAAATGTTCTAGAACATCGCGAAATTGACATAGGATTTGTGAAAATCAGCAAAAAATAATCACGTACATAGAAGGGAAGACGGGACGGCCATTTGTTTACATGCAAACGTCAACTGGCAAAGAGAATATAACCCAGACATATATATTGGTAATCTGTGAATTTAACCACTACGTCAACTGGATGCAGGGGGGTCTTAGTTTTCATTGTGGATGGCGACATCTAGAGTTTGGTTGCCTGTCCAAAGAGTATTGTACTCTCAGATCAGGAAAGGAATTGTCAGGAGGTCCGGTTAGGTCTGTGGGTAAGGTGGTCTGTGGTTCTGTTGGGCAAACCATCTCTAGTCTGTCAACTCTGGGACAGTAATCTTTGCCTTTCCGTCAGGATAAAAAAGCAAAAAAAAAAAAAAAATGGGACAGTAATCTGTGTTGGGGGTTACTATGACAACCATCTTTGTTGACGTCAGTTTGGAAAATAATGGAATTTATGATAGGTACATAAAATGCAACTAGCTCATTTATTCTACATTGTGGCAGAGCGGTCAGCGTTATTTCACAAGTGAGAAGTACATGATAACGGCTCACAGGAAGAGCGATTCGGAGAAGGTAATGTTCTCACGCATTGAGAAGCCTGAAGGATTTGTTTGTTGGCACAATTCACATCTCTTGATCAATATGAAGAAGTCAGAATTTTAAGTCAATGGAAGAAGTATTACAACAATTTGATAAATATCTTCATGCCGAAGAAAAACGTTGTATTCGAAAGATATAAGTTCAATTCTCTTGAACAGAAACGCAAAGGTCATTTATTCCTATAAACAGCGCAAATGTACTACACTTATCAATGACGTATCATGTATTCCATTTAAACATAAAACAAATCATAATGTAATGTGTATATTTATGTAAATGGTTTAATAAAATACCAATCCGAATTTTATATTTATAAGAGTGTTTGTTTTATTTCATATACTTCAAGTAAAAGCCCAATAATAACTTAATAATTTAAACTTCTTTCTTTAAGACCTGTAAGCATCTCTCCCCGTGTATGGCGTAAAAGGCGACTAAAGGATATGACTCCCTTCTTATATTACTAGGTGGTAGGGTTTAACCCGCCCGGGTTGGTACCACCGCACTGAATGAAAGGTGGGTCAAAACGGCTATGTAAATAGTTTGTGCTTTCCGTCCAGTTCAGTGTAGCCGGCACGACCGAAGGGAAGGCTGACGTGGCACCAAGTTCACCCGGTGTTATGGTCTGACATCACGGATGTTGTAGGTGATGCACCCATGGAGTTGTTCACCAACTCCATGGATGTACCCAAAGACAGCCCCTTTTAATCTCTTTGGATGTACCCAACCGTGTCAGTTACCATAAAAAAAAAGAGTTATATTGCTATTTCTGTGGATAATTTGTTTCTCATAATTAATTTTTTCAGATCTGTACCGCAGGTGCCAATAAATTTATTTGAGAAAGTTATCTTCAGAAATAACAATATACCTCTATACATATTATGCATACTCATCATATTGTACATACATGATGAATCAAACATGACAGCACAGATTACCAACATGACAGGTAATAAAATTGACAACTTTAAAAAGAAATCTGTGGCATTCACTGAATGTTTAATTTCCTGGAAATAATAAGTTTTACAGCCAGCAGATGTCGCTGTATATCCCTTACTATTCAAATTTCAAGTCTGTTCCGAGATTTTGTACTGGAACAAATTCAGTATTTTTTTATGGAAACTGACACGGTTGGCTACATCACCTACAACATCCGTGATGTCAGCCCATAACACCGGTTGAACTAGGTGCCATGTCAGTGCTTCCCTTCATTTCATGTCGGCTACACTGAACTGGACAGAAAACACGAACTATTTACATAGCAGTTTCGACCTACGTTTCGCTCAGTGCAGTGGTACCAACCCGGCCGGGATAAACCCTACCACCTAGTAAGGTAAGAAGGGAAGGGACCTACAGGTGTATCGTGGAATCCGAACCACGGTCAGCCTCCAACGGTCGAGCGGTCACTCCTCCAAGTACTGACCGCGCTCAGCACTGCACTGCTTAACAAAAGTCGACCGACTGCACCAATGAGCTACCGAGGCTGACATGACAGTATTTAATTTAAAAACAAAATTAAATTTTAAACAAAACATTATATTATTAATGTAGAGTTATTTATGTTCTAAAAAGTGTGAAATAAAAACTATTATTAAAAACAAAAAACCCGACTACGAAAAACAAAAAAGGAAAAAATAAGATAATTTTGTAATATATTGGGGCAAAGTGCAGTTTAGAATACGTACTAGCAAAACTTAGGAAGTCGAATACTTATATGATTCTGAAAATATAGCATTAGGTATCGATCATAATTAATTATGTACTTGAACATAGTCAATCTGCTTTGATAATATGAACGAAAGGTCCTTCGAACACAATTAATAATACAGCCGGAGTCGGAGTCAGCTAGATTTTCAAGAAGTTTTGCTGACTCCGACTCCGGCTGTATTATTAATTGTGTTCGAAGGACCTTTCGTTCATATTATCAAAGCAGATTGACTATGTTCAAGTACATAATTAATTATGATCGATACCTAATGCTATATTTTCAGAATCATATATTCGGCTTCCTAAGTTTTGCTAGTACGTATTCTAAACTGCACTTTGCCCCAATATATTACAAAATTATCTTATTTTTTCCTTTTTTGTTTTTCGTAGTCGGGTTTTTTGTTTTTAATAATAGTTTTTTCCATACAAAACTGGGGACAAAATTGTCCCCTGCGTCACTCCTAAAAATATGGTTAATTTTTTATTTTAAATAGTTCTCTACTTTTTTTTTCAATTGCCTATAAACCTAAGTATTTTATACTTATTGATTTTCAAATAAGTAATAAATTGCAATTAACTTTTTTTTTTATTTGACCGCATAATTAGTTAACGCTTGACTAGGTACGATTAGTACCTCAATTATATTAACCCATTGACAACTTAATTCTTGAAGTATCTTACTATTTAAACAGGCTGTTTCAGGATAGGGCTTCGCAACTTCAGGGTTCGAAAGGCGTTCATATTTGAAGACGAAAAGCTCCGAAACTTTTTCCCAGACTCGTTTAACGGGCATACGGCATGTATGCGCAGAGGATGAGTATAAAGGATGTCAAATTACATGTTCATAAGCATAACGGATCTGGTCTTGGTATCGGGATGCACCGGCCAGCCGTGGCAGTCGTAGAGAACGGGCCGATGCCGCAGCCAGGGCTCGTAGTACCTCTCCAGCGGCTGCGGCAGCTCCACCAGCCGCTCGAGACCCCACCCGCCAGCGGACGGGTTCACCAGCCCGAACAGCGCCTTCACTACTCCTGTTGAGAGCGGTGAGAGTGTGGATAAGTACGAAGAACGAGAGTTAGGTATGGGGCCTAACTCTTGTACCGTGTGGGGCCGGTACTTTAAAAGAATAGCCCCACTGCATCTCTCCCCGTGTATGTCGTAAAAGGCGACTAAGGGTTATTTATGACTCCCTTCTTAATTACTAGGTGGTAGGGTTTAACCCGCCCGGGTTGGCACCACCGCACGTAATGAAAGGTCGGTCGAAACGGCTATGCAAATAGTTTGTGTTTTCCGTCCAGTTCAGTGTGGCCGGCACGACCGAAGGGAAGCACTGACATGGCACCTAATTCACCCGGTGTTATGGGCTGACATCACACATGCTGTAGGTGATGTAGCCAACCGTGTCAGTTTCCATAAAAAACAAAAGGTACTGCGTACTAGGGCAGGATTAAACACATGGAAATAGTGTCATAGGCAACCACGCTGTATCCCGACAATCGGGGTAAGCAGAGTAGTAGGTGTTGTGCCGCAAATGTTTTGGCAAATTACAGAACATCACCGGCCACCACATTTAGCAAAGTTTTAGGACAAGACAACTATCAAGCAGCAAGTAAGGCACGAAGACCCACCTGCTGCATGACTCGGTGGAGGGACTGCGCCAAGGTGAGAGGTGGCTAGCCTGTCGCCCTTGTGCACGGCATCTTGTCCTTATTGGCCTTTTACGACATGAACGGGGAGAGATGCAGTGGGGCTTGCATTGGAACCATCATACGGAATCTGAATTGGCTGGCTAATATAGCAGGGCTGCAGAAAACTATTTTTTTTTATGGAATCTGACACGGTTGGCTACATCACCTACAACATCCGCGATGTCAGCTCATACACAGCACCGGGTGAACTAGCTGCCATGTTGGTGCTTCCCTTTGTTCGTGCCGGCTACACTGTACTGGACGGAAAACGCGAACTATTAACAAAGCCGTTTCGACCGTCCTTCTTGGAGGTTATATTGACTGGTCGGGGCATGCGCTCTCGCCCGTCTGACTCAGCCAAGATAGCTCAGTGGTGCAGACAGTCGACTGTCGCTATTGATGGTTAAGCAACGCTGGGTGCGGTCAGTACTTCGATAGGTGACCGCTCGACCGTTGGAGGCTGACCGCGGTTCGGATTCTACGTTAAACTGTAGGTCCCTTCCCTTCTTACCTACTAGGTGGTAGGGTTTAACCCGCCCGGGTTGCTACCACCGCACTGAATGAAAGGTCGGTCGAAACGGCTATGTAAATAGTTTGTGTTTTCCGTCCAGTTCAGTGTAGCCGGCACTACCGAGGGGAGGCACTGACGTGGCACCAAGTTCACCCGGTGTTATGGGCTGACATCATGGGTGTTGTAGGTGATGTAAGCCAACAGTGTCAGTTTCCATAAAAAAAATGGATGTTGCTAATCTCATTTGGGGTTTCCCCTTCTCATCAATGTAATGATCAATTTATATTACTATCCTTAATTTTTAATCATTTAATAACCACTTTCCAACTTGTAAACATCTCCTTCACGAAATGGATAGTGTCGCGATCCCCTACTCTGTTTTGTGCAGTGAACTAATCAAGTGTGATCGTGATTTTCAAAAACTACGACTTTACTTCCAAAATACGTACCCAACTCTAAATGAATCTCAAATTGAAACAGTGGTGAGTGCAGTGCAGAAACGTTTTGAGGCTCAATTCAATCAAAGGTGGAACTCAGTATGCAGAGCAGAACCACAAACGCTATCGGCTTCTTCATTCCAGGAAGTGCAGCAGAATTGCGACTAATGAAGATGTGATGAACATGATCCTCTTGTCCTATGATCCTCTAATAACGAGTCTAAGGCCAAAACCAAAGAAGAAAATTGTACCTATTAGCGACGAAGCCAAACAGCTAATTGTTTGAATTTAAATTCCTTTTTATGCATTACTTTACACTTTTCTATGACTTTTTGATTTGACAAGGCCTCAATTGAGGCCGCTTGATAATATTTAAGGAGTTGGTGTTCTTATTATTATCACAATTCCTGCAAATATATTGAGCGGAATTAATTACTAAACCTGCAAATCGTTACTTAATTTTTTTTTATGACTTGTTCTTAAAATTTCCAAATTATATTTTGATAATCAATGTGTTTATAAATTACGAAACCAGAAAAAAAAAATTATCGAAATATGTTAAGTATTTTAGAAGTTACTGGATTATTTCCGCAGCCCCATACAACTTGAACCAGTGTGCGGCGTGAGGCGGCGCCTCACTTGCTTCACCTGGGGAACCGCCACTTGTTACATAAAAAAAATTGGTTGTCTGTAAAGTCGGTTTACGGACGATAGTTTTACGTGATAACGTCATACAACCCTTGTTTCATGAATATTCTAAATTTGAAATATTTTCCGACCGGCCAGATATTATGGTACGAGTAACCTCGTTTTAATTTCTGCGGCCCTGGTGCTTTTACAAGCCGACGCTTGGGCCGATTGTGCCTCTCTATCGCTTGTTACGCGCTCTCGCTTGCACACACAGGCTCAGATGGAACGTGACGTGATATTCGTGCGTGCAGCCGGTGTTCATCAATTTATAAGACGTTATCACGTCAAAAAAAACGAACCCAACACGAACAGGATGAACAGAAGGCCGACGAGCAGCAGGAGGATGTCCAGCGCGCGGTTGTCGCTGTAGCAGACGGAGCGCGCGCGGCGCGGGGCGTCGCGCGGCGCGAGCCCCGTCGCGGCCAGCCGCTCCGGCGGCAGTGGCACGCACAGCAGCTGAGGCGATCGCTCTAAACAAACCAACAATCGCACTGTTTTATGTAGAAAAATGACTATCCAACCTATTTCTCTCTTCTTTTCCGCACGCTAAACGACATTAGGGCTCACGAACTTTTTTTTTATGGATAGCGCGACATATGGCTTCGTTTCACCTACAATTAGGTGTCTAACGATGCCCATGTACATTCTGTGATGCACAGGTCATTGCGAAAGCCATGCCGGCCCGACAGGAGCCTTTTCACGCCCCTTTTGAAAAACGCCATCGCGATCAATTTCTCTGTGCACGCGGTCTTTCTTTGAGATCAACTGATTGATTCCCGTGGTCGCTGTAGCAGACGGAGCGTGCGCGGCGCGGGGCGTCGCGCGGCGCGAGCCCCGTCGCGGCCAGACGCTCCGGCGGCAGTGGCACGCACAGCAACTGAGGCGATCGCTCTACACGGAGGGTTTCATCATCATCATCGTCAGCCTGTATCGGTCCACTGCTGGACATAGGCCTCTCCCAAGGCACGCCACTACACGCGGTCTTCCGCTCTTCTCATCCATCCACTGGTAGGGTTTAATTCATGTAAATTTAAATGATATAAAAATGTAAGAGTGCGGTGGTGCGTGCGCTCGCCGTCGCGATGCTTGCCAGAATTTTTGGTTTTTATATTTGATAGGTAACTATACTTAGTTTGTTTTTATCTAATAGGTAAACTATACTTAGGCCCAATTGCGCCAACACGAATTTAGAGTTAAGTAGCGAGTTATGGATTTAAACGCGGTTCCCACAGTCAACGGGTGCTAGCTTAACGAGTTAAACTGGTTTATATCGTTAAATTCGCGTTGGTGCAAGTGGGCCTTAGTTTAAGACTTCTGTGTTAGTTTTTTTTTTTTTTTTTTTTTTCTCCGTACTCCATCTGCCATCAGCTTTATAGCCTTTATCAGATTCGTTGCATGTAATTTTCCTTTTGGAAGCTGCTGTCCATCAACTACAGCTTCAACTTTAATTGTGCAGCAGGATTATAACTGCTCGGCCGGTACATTTTGCCGCTTTAGTCGCGACACTACGTTTGTTCTGTCCAATAAGCCCACCGCCAGAGTATTTACGTGCTGCTGGAGGCGGATCTTATATTTTATTGACCGCTTCTGGATTTCCTCCTTCACAGTTGGAACTTCTAGGTATTGGTGGATCTCATCATTCCGAGAGAACCATGGGGCTTTGCTAATACATCGCAGGATTCGGTTCTGGACGCGTTGGAGTAATTCCGTGTTGGATGTGCTAGCTGACCCCCACAGTTCTATGGCGTAGGTCCAAACAGGCTTGAGAATCAGGTTGTATACTAGGAGTTTGTTTGCCAGTGAAAGTCGGGATCGTCCACCAAGCAGCCAGTACATGTTATTAAATTTGATCTTAAGGTGATCCCTTTTTGTCAGAATGTGTGTCTTCCAGTAGAGTCCTCTGTCCAGATGGCAACCCAGGTATTTGACGACAGTTTTGTGGGGTAGAGTCTCGCCTTTCATCTGTACCGGTGGACAGTCACCACGCCTCAAAGTGAAAGTTATGTGTGCGGACTTCGATGAGCTTGCTTGTATACGCCACTTGTTTAGCCATTCATCAACTTTGTGGAGGTGTTTCTGTAGTATGTTTGATGCCAGTATAGGGTCAACGCTGCTTGCAAGGCATGCCGTGTCGTCAGCATAGGTTGCGCTGAGGATGTTATCTGATTCCGGTAAGTCAGCTGTGTAGATGGTATACAATACCGGGCCAAGGACTGATCCCTGCGGAACTCCTGCTCCGCATACGTGGAAGGGGGAGTACTCCTCTCCAAACTTCACTTGGAACGACCGCCCATCCAGATACGAGGCTATTGTCATGTGTACCGTGTTTGGAAGTGTTAGTTAATCTCGTGTAAACTTGTAAAAATTGTGTAAATGTGTAGTGTTGTTAATTTTTTATAAAGTTCTTTAGATTTAATTTAATTTTATTATTAATATAGGCTAGGCTTAAAAACAGCGGCCCTTGAGACACTCTAGTGGCCATATGCTGCGCCTACGCCCTTTCTTTTGTACTATTTAGCTCCATTTATGTTAATGTAATATAATGTAATACAGTTGAATAAAATACTATTCTATTCTTCTATTCTATTCTACACAAACCACCAATTACACTGTTTTACGTAGAAAAATAACTCTCCAACCTATTTCTCTCTTTTCCGCACGCCGAACGACATTGGGTCTCACGAGTACTTTTTTTATGGATAGCGCGACATATGGCATCGTTTCACCTACAATTAGGTGTCTAACGATTCCCATGGACATTCTGTGATGCACAGGTGATTGCGAATGCCATGCCGGCCCGACAGGAGCCTTTTCACGCCCCTTTTGAAAAACGCTAGCGGGATCAATTCGAATTTCTCTGTGCACGCGGTCTTTCTTTGAGATCAACTGATGCCCGTGTACTCGCCATCCCTTCTCACTCCACACTAATCTTGCTTGGTGGTAGGGTTTAACCCGCCCGGGTTGATACCACCGCACTGAATGAAACGTCGGATAAAACGGCTATGTAAATAGTTTGTGTTTTCCGACACACTGGGAGCACACTGGAAGCACTCTGACATGGCACCTAGTTCACCCGGTGTTATGGGCTGACATCACGGACGTTGTATGTGATGTAGCCAAACGTGTCAGGTTCCATAAAAAAAAACTCCACTTTCTAATCGGCCTCCTTCATGGTGAATGAGGCACACATGTGGAACTCGCTACCCCTCGAAATGACGCCTCACATGGCGAAAACACATCTTTACCAAGCGGAAAGCACTTGGGTTGCATCTTCGGAAAATATACTGGCTTATAAATAGGAAATCCCAATTGTCACTGAAAAACAAACTTCTCCTGTACAAATGTAAACCTGGGTGTCTTCAAACGTCGTATCAACGAGCTAGACAGCCTACCAACAGTCCGCAAATCTGCTGGCATGGCGCCTCACTGAGCGTGGTTTCGCGAGGAGAGGGGTTTTTGGCTCTGTCGACTGTACCATTGGTCTCTCCACACAGCCACCCATGTTGGTTTACATAGAAAAAAAAAGAGACGGATGGCCTGCAATTGTGGGGTACAGCAGCTAGCTCAAACATAGAAATTCTGCAGAGGTTACAATCGAAAACACTACGATTACAATCGATAATCGTAGACGCTCCCTGGTCATAACCAATGAGACCAATGAAACCAATGAGAGATTACACCGCGATTTAAACATCCCAACTGTGAAAGAAGAAATGAAGACACAAACAATTCAATACAAAGTGAGAATACAAAACCACCGCAACGAACTGGCTTGCGAATTAATAGAAGACAAGATTACCTTCAGTAGACTAAAGAGGAAAGCTCCACAAGATCTACTCTACTGAGAAGACATTAATATAAATACGGGTGTAATCAATGGATACTGTCCGTGCAAGACAACTAACATTTATAACCTACTGTTGAATGTCAAATTCCTGACAGCTTGCAGTATCATAAGGAGATTTAAAAAAAAAACCTCGAAATCAGTCTATCCCAGTCAGTTTTTCTGTACATAAATATATTTTGTATTGATTTAACTGTCTATTCTATGTTAGAATGAAACGTGATACACTACGGGTTTTATATCTTGGATTGTATCTTGCTCAACAGTTATTTGTCGCTTAACATTTGACAGATGTTAACAGGAAGGTGGCTAAAATTGGCCATTAGGCGAGACAAGAGTGCTCTGCGGAACTAGCATCCCTTATTCCCTGCCACCCGTCCTATCTCCGCATGACTCGTCGCAGAGACTCAGCACCCTTTTGTTGTTGACATTGGGCTTTTGAGAACCCATCGGTTCTCTAAATCGTTTCTTTGTCGCACCGCTAGAGTGTTGAACTGTCTTCCGGCGAGTGTATTTCCTGAATCCTTTTACCTTGACGACCTTACCGTTACGACGCTTGAAGACACCCGTCTTCAAGCGTCGTAACGGGCTAGACAGCAACAGTCCGCAAATCTGCTGGCATTGCACCTAACTGAGCGTGGTTTCGCGAGGAGAGGCGATTTTGGCTCTGTCGACTGCACCATTGGTCTCTCGGCACAGACATCCATGGCGATTTACATAAAAAAATTAAAAAAAAAAATTGAGTTTTACTCGCGCACGGAGGTTTCCGTGTATATCTGCTATTATCCGCCTATCTTTTGTCTTTCAACATTGCAATGTATAAAAGCCTGTGGCGCCATCTATTATTCAATAGTGTGACTAATCGATTTTTCGGACGTTTGTTGTATGGGAGCCCCCCTTAATTTTTAACTTTTTCTTATTTTTCGTTCTTATATTCGTTGTTATATCCGCCATAGTAACACATATTCTGTGAAAATTTCAACCGGCTACCTATTACGGTTCAAGAGATACAGCCCTCGGACAGACGGGCAGACGGACGGACAGACGGACGGACAGACGACGGAGGCTTAGTAATAGGCTTCCATCTGGGATACGGAAGCCTAAAAAAGAGTATTCTAAGCAGCGCAACCTAACGACCCAGCCGTCGCAACCCACAGAAGACACCAAAGAACCACTCACCGAGGCAAGCGCACTCGCAGTGCCACACGCAGAAGCATCTGTCGTCCTTCCTGACGGTGAAGCCGCGTATGGCGGCCATCTCGCCCCTGTCGTTCATCACGGAGAGCGAGCAGCGCCCCTCGGCGGGCAGAGTGCCGACCAGCTCCATGTGGAGGCGTCTCGTGTGACGCGGCGGCAGCAGCACGGGCGGAGGCTGCGCCGCTGCCGCTACCATCTCGGACATACTCGCCGGGCAGTCCGATAGTACAATGCTGCAAATACAAAGGCTGTATCAATAACACCAACCATTTTTAACCGACTTCAAGAACTTTCGACTGGGTGAACCGATTTTGATAATTCTTTTTTTATTTAAAAGCTGTTGCTTCCCGTGTGGGTCCCATTTCAATTTGGTCAAGATCGGATTGGAAAGCGAGGCGGAATCGCGAGGCCGAAGACCGAGCGATTCCGCCGAGTACATTAATAGCAAAAAATTACTAAAAAAAACTGTGAAATAAAAAACTATGTAAAAAAATATTTTATGTTTTATGTTAGTACTAAGCACGTACTTGCTTTATATATATTTTTAATTAGAAAAATGCAAATCGAAAATTATTGGAAAAAATACATCCCGACCAGGATTTGAACCTGGGTCTCTGGCTTGAGCCGCCAACGCGATAACCAACTACACCACCGGGCCGTTACATATATTCATATGAACATGCAGTGGCAATAGATCGAAAATTTGGAGATAATATGTAACGGCCCGGTGGTAAGCCAGAGACCCAGGTTCAAATCCTGGTCGGGATGTATTTTATCCAATAATTTTCGATTTGCATTTTTCTAATTAAAAATATATATGTAAAAAAATATAAAAACCGCCTTCAAAAATGTATGAAATAAAAAAAAATCGAACCCTAGAGTTGAAGGCGGTGCTAAAGCAAGCAAAAATGATGCAAGAAAGAAAACATGCGTGGATGATAATAGCCTTTGTGATTTGTGTAGCCTTCTTTAGCACCGCCTTCAACTCTAGGGTTCGATTTTTTTGTATTCATACATTTTGAAGGCGGTTTTTATATTTCTTTTATCCTAAAAGGAAGAGGTTCTCAATTCGTCTGTATGTTTTTTTTTATTGTTGTGTGTATGTTACCTGATTCCTCCGCCAATTGTCAACCGATTTTAATGATTATTTTTTACATGAGTAGGGTATATCTCAGGGGTGGTCCTTCAATAAATGTTATGAAAGAATACCATCCCTAAGGGTGGAAAATTAAGGTATGAACACTTTCACACTAAGGAATTTTTCAATCACCCACTTCCCGTCAACCGTTTTTAAATATTGTGATATTACTAAAAATAATGAAATAAAAAAACTGTTTTAAAAAAACAGGGTTTGAAGTCCGTTCAATGTTTTTTTTTAAAACAGTTTTTTATTAGGTTTCCGTATCCCGTACGGAAGCCTATTACTAAACCTACAAAGTCTGCCTATCTGACTGTCCGTCCGTCCGTCCGATGACTGTATCTTTGGAACCGTAATAGCTAGCCGGTTGATATTTTCACAAAATATGGATTATTTTGGCGGATATAACAAATTAAAATTAGAAAAAGTTAAAAATTAAGGATGTCCCCAATACAAGAGACGTGTTTTTTTCAACGTGGTTTTTTGTGGTGCGGAATCCTCGGTGCACGAGACCAACTCGCACTTGGCCAGTCTTTAAAATATATACTTTGGTGAAAATGACATACATACTATTAACGAATTCCATGTGTTTCATCAATAAAGAATACAACAAAATATATTACAAAACAGAATCAAGTATTTCTTCAAGAACATCTAAATTAAAATGTCCCCAAGCACATAGTGAGTTTTGTTACCGGAAGTTTGCAGACAAGAGGCCGGTGTTGCCGATCTGTGCGCTGACGAGGCAGCGCCGACTGTCGCTTCCGTCCACCACTATTTTTGAGATGCACGCCGGTGCGCTGAACATGGAATTTTGCGAATATCTTTATATATAAATATATCTGAGCGTTACTTGTGTTGCACCAGCTTGCATATGGCACTGGTGCAACTCAAATAACGCTCAGAAGGGCTAGGTAAACACAAATAACGCTCAGAAGGGCTAGGTAAACACAAATAACGCTCAGAAGGGCTAGGCAAACTCAAATAACGCTCAGAAGGGCTAGGTAAACACAAATAACGCTCAGAAGGGCTAGGTAAACACAAATAACGCTCAGAAGGGCTAGGTAAACCCAAATAACGCTCAGAAGGGCTAGGCAAACTCAAATAACGCTCAGAAGGGCTAGGTAAACACAAATAACGCTCAGAAGGGCTAGGTAAACACAAATAACGCTCAGAAGGGCTAGGCAAACTCAAATAACGCTCAGAAGGGCTAGGTAAACACAAATAACGCTCAGAAGGGCTAGGTAAACATAAATCATGCTCAGGAGGACTGTTTAAACTCAACGTTAAGAAGGTCTATGTAAACAAAAATAACGCCCAGACGGGCGAGGTAAACACAAATAACGCTCAGAAGGGCTAGGCAAACTCAAATAACGCTCAGAAGGGCTAGGTAAACACAAATAACGCTCAGAAGGGCTAGGTAAACACAAATAACGCTCAAAAGGGCTAGGTAAACACAAATAACGCTCAGAAGGGCTAGGCAAACTCAAATAACGCTCAGAAGGGCTAGGTAAACACAAATAACGCTCAGAAGGGCTAGGTAAACACAAATAACGCACAGAAGGGCTAGGTAAACTCAAATAATGGTCAGAAGGCGAGGGAAGGGACCTACAATTTTATACCGATTCCGAACGGCGAAGCAGCAGGTGTAGGCATGCACGTAAATTTTTTCATCAGAAAACCTCGGATCTATCGCATGAGAAGCCGATACCCAAACCACTCGGCCACCCGCCCCTTATTGTTTGATTGCATACCATAGTGTTTGACTAACTCAAGTCGTAGGATCTCATTAGTATCGGCGCGCGCCTCCAAGTCGATCTGCGCTGGATGCGTGCGCGGGTGGGGCAGCGCCAGGTAACTCTCGCCGTGGCGCCGAACCAGCGCGTGCGCAGCGCCGCCCTTCCCCCCGCCGCCGCCAGTGGGGGCGTGTATGACGGACCTTAGCGGTAGCGCGTCGCGCAGAACTCGCGCCATCTATTAATAAAAATAAAAACATAAAACAGGTAAGAGCACGAGTGTGAGTCAGGCTCGCTAAATTATCGTTCTGTACTAAAACAAATATAATTTTTTTTTATTAAAAAGCTCCACATATTATGGCGCCGAGCCACCCATAAGGTGTCTAACGACGCCCATGGTACATTGCCGAAAATGCAGTTTGAGTCTGTAATCTAGCCTAATATATAATGTCTTCTTTAGTAGGTAACGATCCAGATACTGATATCAGATATTGATCACGTTCCCATACCAATTTTTTTTACGTTATAAAAACCTGCTCACTCCTCAAATATGGGAACTCGATCAGTATCTGATACACATACACCCCTTAGTGTATCGTTACCTACTATTGAAAGACCTTATATTATACTATAATAGGGAGAGAATACGTCATCGACCCGATGGCTGAACTGGTAACATGCTGGCGGGCGACTCAAGCCGGAGTCCTGTGTCCGAATGCTGATCGGGACGTATTTTTTTTTGTTATCTAGTGAAGGAATAAGGTAAACATACCTGCTCGGAGGTTAACGATGAGGAGGGCGATGTGCGACAGTTCTTGAGCCTCGACTGCTTCGAATCAGCGATGGTAGAAGCGGGCGCCACGAGGAACTCCCCAACACTGTCTATAGAAATAGAAATAAAATTGCTCGATTATCGTACATAATGCTTTTTTTTTTTTTATGGAAACTTGACACGGTTGGCTACATCACCTACAACATCCGTGATGTCAGCCCATAACACCGGGTGAACTAGGTGCCATGTCAGTGCTTCCCTTCATTTCGCGCCGGCTACACTGAACTGGACGTAAAACACGAACTATTTACATAGCCGTTTCGACCGACGTTTCGCTCAGTGCGGTGGTACCAACCCGGCCGGGATAAACCCTAGCACCTAGTAAGGTAAGAAGGGAAGGGACCTACAGTTTAACGTGGTATCCGAACCATGGTCAGCCTCCAACAGCCGGGCGGTCATCCATCCAATAACTGACCGCACCATTAAGCTGCCGAGGCTGACGATCCCTTAGTCGACTTTTACGACATGCGACGGGGAGAGATACAGTGGGACTTTTCTTTTTAAGTACCGACCCCACACGGCACAATGCTTATTTATAATGTTATACACAGGTACAGTACAGTCTTATTGCATACTATTCCATTTTTTTTTTAATGTAATCTCTCGCATGAGGCGGTCTCCCCGCCGTCGCATCCCGCGCCCTCCACCAAAGATACCCTAAAATCTGCTAATATGCAGGTCCAAGTTATACGCCGCTAGCTGTAGGTACCTTAGTACTACAGGTACCTTGGAACTTCTCCTGCGCGCTGGTGGCATGTGGTACGAGCAGCAGCAGCTTCCCGGGAGCCGGCAGAAGGAAATGTTCCACCCGCAGGCAGTCCTCCGGTCGGTAGCGGGCAGACACGTCCGAAGCTTCTCTAACCTCTGGCTTGAGACTCCCGATGCTGTCGGAACAATAGAATGCATTTAATAGTTATTTATTAGTAGTAGTTAGTGGTGCGTGTGTTAGGTAGGTATGTTATAGGAGTGTGGTGTGTTAGGTTAGGTTAGGTTAGGTTAATGTTATATGTTAGTGGTCACTATCGTCACACTCACATGTGAGTGTGACGATAGTGTTGTATTGTTAGGTGGATATGTTATATGTCAGTGTGGTGTGCTAGGTACTCGTACTTATGTTATATGTTGGAGTCACTATCGTCACACTCGCATGCGTGTGTGACTTAGCGCGGTATGTTAGGTAGGTACATATGTTATACGTCAGTGTGGTGTGCTAGGTAGTTATGTTATATGTTAGTGGTCACTATCGTCACACTCAATGTGAGTGACGTATGTTATATGTTATACGTCAGTGTGGTGTGTTAGGTAGGTATGTTATATGTTAGTAGTCACTATCGTCACACTCACGATCGCGCACTATGTTAGGTAGGTACATATGTTATACGTCAGTGTGGTGTGTTAGGTAGTTATGTTATATGTTAGTAGTCACTATCGTCACACTCACGATCGCGCAGTATGTTAGGTAGGTACATATGTTATACGTCAGTGTGGTGTGTTAGGTAGTTATGTTATATGTTAGTAGTCACTATCGTCACACTCACGATCGCGCAGTATGTTAGGTAGGTACATATGTTATACGTCAGTGTGGTGTGTTAGGTAGTTATGTTATATGTTAGTAGTCACTATCGTCACACTCACGATCGCGCAGTATGTTAGGTAGGTACATATGTTATACGTCAGTGTGGTGTGCTAGGTAGTTATGTTATATGTTAGTAGTCACTATCGTCACATTCACGATCGCGCAGTATGTTAGGTAGGTACATATGTTATACGTCAGTGTGGTGTGTTAGGTAGTTATATGTTAGTAGTCACTATCGTCACACTCACGATCGCGCAGTATGTTAGGTAGGTACATATGTTATACGTCAGTGTGGTGTGTTAGGTAGTTATGTTATATGTTAGTAGTCACTATCGTCACACTCACGATCGCGCAGTATGTTAGGTAGGTACATATGTTATACGTCAGTGTGGTGTGTTAGGTAGTTATGTTATATGTTAGTAGTCACTATCGTCACACTCACGATCGCGCAGTATGTTAGGTAGGTACATATGTTATACGTCAGTGTGGTGTGTTAGGTAGTTATGTTATATGTTAGTAGTCACTATCGTCACACTCACGATCGCGCAGTATGTTAGGTAGGTACATATGTTATACGTCAGTGTGGTGTGTTAGGTAGTTATGTTATATGTTAGTAGTCACTATCGTCACACTCACGATCGCGCAGTATGTTAGGTAGGTACATATGTTATACGTCAGTGTGGTGTGTTAGGTAGTTATGTTATATGTTAGTAGTCACTATCGTCACACTCACGATCGCGCAGTATGTTAGGTAGGTACATATGTTATACGTCAGTGTGGTGTGTTAGGTAGTTATGTTATATGTTAGTAGTCACTATCGTCACACTCACGATCGCGCAGTATGTTAGGTAGGTACATATGTTATACGTCAGTGTGGTGTGCTAGGTAGTTATGTTATATGTTAGTAGTCACTATCGTCACACTCACGATCGCGCAGTATTTTTACATATGTTATACGTCAGTGTGGTGTGTTAGGTAGTTATGTTATATGTTAGTAGTCACTATCGTCACACTCACGATCGCGCAGTATTTTTACATATGTTATACGTCAGTGTGGTGTGCAAGTCGGGACTAGGGAAGTTATAAAACAATGTTGAACCTGAGAGGAACACCGCCCGTGACGTCATTCCATACGCTGTCTCCGTCCGGTGACGCCTGCTTCTCGAACAGCTGGACGCTGACCGAGTACCACAGCGTGGGGTCACCTATACTGTACACGCTATACTCAAGTTCTTTGTTCACTTTTGCCCTTTCGGTGGTCCTTATGACTTCAGCTCTCTCAATGTGCTTGTACTCGTCATTTGTTCTATTATCCTCGAGTTCTCTGCGCCGACCGGTTGAATCGATGCGTGAAGTCCTCTCTTCGTGTTCGCGCATTTTCATGCCGTCCAAGGATTGATTTTCGGTCAGGCCGTCTGCTTCGTCGCTGACGATCTCTGAGTTGTCCATGTGCTGTCTTTTGATTCTCGAAATGTCCGGTTGATTTAGTTGTCCGCGTGCCAGTTCAGTAGCCGGGGGCTCTCCGCTCGTGTCGGGGAATGCTGAAATGATTTACACCAGCTGTTCCCAAATAGTGGTACCTACGCGTCAGCCTCGATAGCTCAGTGGTGCAGACAGTCGACTATTGCTATTGATTGTTAAGCAACGCTGGGCGCGGTCAGTACTTGAATGGGTGACCGCTCGATCGTTGGAGGCTGACTGTGGTTCGGATACCACGTAAAACTGTAGGTCAAGGGACCTACAGTTTTACTTGGAATCCGAACCCTTCCTACCTTACTCGGTGGTAGGGTTCAACCCGCCCGAGTTGGTACCACCGCATTGAATGAAATGTCGGTCGAAACGGCTATGTAAATAGTTTGTGTTTTCCGTCCAGTTCAGTGTAGCCGGCACGACCGAAGGGAAGCACTGACATGGCACCAAGTTCACCCGGTGTTATGGGCTGACATCACGGATGTTGTAGGTGATGTAGGCAACCGTGGCAGTTTCCATAAAAAAAAGCGTATCCCCAGGGGTACACAGGCTCAAGATAAGGGGTAAGCGTGGGAGCACTTGACGGCCACGTATACCTCTATAATCTTAAGTAAAGGAAAGTGGGCTTATGTTATTATTAGTGAAAATTATCTCCACTGATGAATGGTTGATAATCTCCACTGACATATTTCGTAGTAAAAATAACAACCATATGAACATTTTTTAGGTTTCCGTATCCCGAACATTTTGTACCGTGTGGGGTCGGTACTTAAAAAGAATAGCCCCACTGCATCTCTCCCCGTCGCATGTCGTAAAAGTCGACTAAGGGATAAGAAAATTCGTCAGCTTCGGTAGCTCAGTGGCGCGGTTGGTTAGTCAACTGTTATTAAGCAACGCTGAGCGCGGTCAGTGATTGGATGGGTGACCGCTCGACCGTTGGAGGCTGACCGTGGTTCGGATTCCACGTTAAACTGTAGGTCCCTTCCCTTCTTACCTTACTAGGTCGTAGGGTTTATCCCGACCGGGTTGGTACCACCGCATTGAACGAAACGTCGGTCGAAACGGCTATGTAGATAGTTCGTGTTTTCCGTCCAGTTTTGTGTAGCCGACATGAAATGAAGGGAAGCACTGACATGGCACCTAGTTCACCCTGTGTTATGGGCTGACATCACGGATGTTGTAGGTGATGTAGCCAACAGTGTCAGGTTCCATAAAAAAAAAAAACCCCGTACGGAAGCCTATTACTAAGCCTACGCTGTCTGACGACAGACAGACGTCTGTCTGTCCGTCCATCCGTCCGTCTGTCCGAGGGCTGTATCTCTTGAACTGTAATAGGTAGCCCGTTGAAATTTTCACAGAATATGTGTTATTATGGCGGAAATAACAAGAAATAATAAAAAAAGAAAAAGTAAAAAATTAAGGGGGGTTCCCATACAAGAAACATGCTTTTTTTCCATGCATTTTTTTGTGGTGCAGAAACCTCGGTGCGCGAGTCCGACTCGCACTTGGCTGGTTTTTTTTATTTTGCTTAGGGACGGGTACTTGGTCGATAAGAAAACTCGCTGAGGGGTACAGATTAAAATATAATTGGGAGCTGTTTTTAACCGACTTCAAAAAAAGGAGGAGGTTCTCAATTCAACTGTATTTTTTTTATGTTTGTTACCTCAGAACTTTCTGGGTGAACCGATTCAGACGGTTCAGACTGGGTGAACCGATTTTGATGATTCTTTTTTTATTTGAAAGCTGGTGCTTCCCGTGTGGTCCCATTTCAATTTGGTCAAGATCCGATTGGAAAGCGAGGCGGAATCGCGAGGCCGAAGACCGAGCGATTCCGCCAAGTACATTAATAGCAAAAAATTACTAAAAAAAAGTGTGAAATATGGAACTATTTAAAAAAATATAAAAACCGCCTTCATAAATGTATAAAATAAAAAAAAATCGAACCCTAGAGTTGAATGAAGGCGGTGCTAAAGCAAGCAAAAATGATGCATGAAAGAAAACATGCGTGGATGATAATAGCCTTTGTGATTTGTGTAGCCTTCTTTAGCACCGCCTTCAACTCTAGGGTTCGATTTTTTTTATTTAATACATTTTTGAAGGCGGTTTTTATATTTTTTACGCAATTTACACAAACGCCTGTTTTCGAATTCATTGAGCGATTGGGCGAATCGCTTTCCTGACAATGTTCGTATTTCTAAGTTTTTTTAGGTTTTCGTATCCATAGGAAAGACTATTAATAATCCTACGCCGTCTGTCCAGTTGGCTGTCTGTCTGTCCGTCGACTGTCCTACCCTTAATGTATTGTATTGTTTATTGATCATTCATATGGTAAGTTAGACCGCACTCGAACTTGTCACAATTTGTTCTATCCGGTTCGATTACACCCACGAAGAAGAACAGATAAGAAACTTCGCATGGTATATATTTTTTTTTACATATTTTTACATAATAACACCGCCTACAGTCTATCGAAAACACAGCTTGAGAGCAAGATTAACAATTTTGCTGGGAGTTCTGACTACAGAGACTTGCGCACTTGGCCGGTTTTTTTTCCAACCTGTAGTACAAGTTTAAAGTATATAACCCGTCGGAAATGTCTGCGGACCTGACCTAATGCACATTTTGAGATCATTATTTTATCTCTTTATTTCCATATTTAAATATTAACATTAATTTTAGATATGCAAAGTATAAAAATACAAATATATACCTAAAATTAATATAAAAAATATAAACGGAGCTTCCACCACCGGCGGGGGGGCGAACCCAGGCTACCGATGGTCGGGTCCCAAAGAGAGGAACCTCCGGACGATGCGTGCAGTGTCGAGCAGGGCTGCCTTCTGGATCTGCCCCTTGACCCAACGACTCAGCGAGAGCCTCTCAAGGTGGTCGTCGAGGCTCTTCGCTATCAGCCCATGCGCTGATACGACTATGGGCACAACGATCGTCGAGTCGACGGGCCACATTTTGGTAACCTCGTGCTGCAGATCCAGATTTCTTTAACATCTTCTCTGCTTCCTTACTGACTAGGTTACCATCCCGCATGATGGTAACCTAGTCAGTAAGGAAGCAGAGGAGGACGGCGATATCGACGAGCGTTGCGCGCCTTGCCTCTCGGTCCACTATCACAATATCAGGTCTGTTCGCGAGAATAGTCCTGTCTGTGATAATGGACCGGTCCCAGTAGAGTGTGACATGACCGTTCTCGAGAACTGGCAGTGGATTGACATTATTAGGTATTATTATAGTTTTTATTTTGTGAGATGTAGAATTCAGTTTTTTTAATGAAAGTATGTATAAAAAAAAATCTGTCAAGTGCGAGTTTTACTCGCGCGCAGAGGTTTCCGTATCAATCCGCTATCAATAATATCCGCCGTTCCGCTCAAGTGGCATGGTCTTCGAATTTGAATTTATCAGATATGTTTATGTTATGACAGGTCTCCATGTTTTCCCACTGACAGCTGTTACCATAGTAACGTCACTTTATTTTTTTAAAGTGATCTCTGTCAAACATCAAACTTCTGAAAATTATTTTTTTGGAATGACCAAAGATTAAGAAGCGGCTATCTTTTAGAGACGCCTCAATGAGGTGGATAGCACCTTACGGTGGGAAAATGATAGCACCTAACAATGCATGCAATGTCTAAGAGCCGTTGGCGCCACCTGTTATTAAATGGTGTGACTAATCTATTTTAATAAAATGTTTCTTGTATGGGGGCCCCCCTTAATTTTTAACTTTTTCTTATTTGTTGTTTCATCCGCCATAGTAACGCATATTCTGTGAAAGTTTCAACGGGCTACCTATACGGTTCAAGAGATACAGCCCTCGGACAGACAGACAGACAGACGGACAACGGAGTCTTAGTAATAGGCTTCCGTCTGGGATACGGAAGCCTAAAAAGATATTAAAATAAAATGTTTCCCGTTTAATTTGGTTAGCTGACCCTCCAGTTTGTATGACGCCATTTGATCAGGTCCGCAGATATTTCCGACGGGTTGTAAGTCCCAAACCGTGTGGTTCCGTGTGGGGCCGGTACTTTAAAAGAATAGCCCCACTGCATCTCTCCCTGTGTATGTCGTAAAAGGCGACTAAGGGATATGACTCCCTTCTTATATTACTAGGTGGTAGGGTTTATCCCGCCCGGGTTGGTACAACTGCACTGAATGAAAGGTCGGTCGAAACGGCCATGTAAATAGTTTGTGTTTTCCGTCCAGTTCAGTGTAGCCGGCACGACCGAAGGGAAGCACTGACGTCGCACCAAGTTCACCCGGTGTTATGGGCTGACATCACGGATGTTTCTTCATTAGAGAAAATGCAAAGTTGAAAATTAAGAGAAAAAATACGTCCCGACCAGGAATCGAACCTGGAACTCCGGCTTGAGCTGCCAGCGCGTTACCAATTCCGCTACCGGGCCATTTTTTTTTTTTTATTGTTTCCGAACTAGCTGGCTGTGTCCGAGGTCGAAGCCTCAGGCGCAGCCAATATCACCCCCGAGGAGGTGCCAGTCCGGCTTGGAGGTGGACTAATGTCGCTGGGGAAAGGCTATTTACCCGCGATTTGAAGATCCGTGGATTGTAGGAGTGGGGAAAGATATTCCCCGGAAGCCCGTTCCACACCTTTGCAGTGCGGCATATGAAAAACATAATATTAAAACCCCAAGTCAACTTCTAGTGTCCGATGCCAAATACGACTTTGGCGACGACAGCATAAGGTTCAATATTGAATCGTGCCAGTTGACTGAACGCAGGAATATGCGACATACTTACTAGAAAAATGCAAGCAACACGGTTCGAAAATTTGAAGAAATACGTCGGCGGCCCGGTAGCGGAATTGGTAACGCGCTGGCAGCTCAAGCCGGAGTTCCAGGTTCGATTCCTGGTCGGAACGTATTTTTCTCTTCATTTTCGATTTTGCATTTTCTCTAATGAAGAAATATAAAAAGCGAGTGCATGCTTGGTACTAAAATATAAAAAAAAAAAAAAAAAAAAAACATAATATCACGGATGTTGTAGGTGATGTAGCCAACCGTGTCGGTTTCCATAAAAAAAAGAAAAAAAAACGTAATTACTTTGAGATTGATTCGCGGCAGTTTTCGCGTAGCGCGAACGCGATTCCTCCGAGGGTGGATGGACTGAGTCGGTAGCCGCCACGGCTTGGTGGGTGACGTGGGTGTGAGCAGACTTATGGAAGAAGTTTCGATGGCTCGGCTTGTGGTGTGTCGTGTGAGCTGCGAACATTCAATCCAAAACTCAGCAACAACGAAAAACTTAACCCCTTAAGTAGGTCCCTTCCCTTGCCCCTTACTAGGTGGTAGGCTCAAATTGTTAGCCGATTGGGTTGGTACCACCGTATTGGATGTAAGATGGCCGCATAGCAGCCTCGGCTGTGTTCTCCTCTAGTCCAGTATAGCCAGCAATCCAGGGAAGTCTCCGGTATGGCACCTACCTTCTCGGAGGTGATATTGGCTGGTTAGAGCATGTGCTTTGGCCCCTCCGACTCAGCCACCCATACCGGATTACAAAAAAAAAAAAAAATACAAAAAAAACAAAAAACCAAAAAAACAAACCATAAAACATGATAATTTTTTTTTTTTTTTGGAAACTGACAGGGTTGGCTACATCACCTACAACATCCGTGATGTCAGCCCATAACACCGGGTGAACTAGGTGCCATGTCAATGCTTCCCCCTTTGATCGTGCCGGCTACACTGAACTGGTCGGAAAACACAAACTATTTACATAGCCGTTTGGACCGACGTTTCATTCAGTGCGGTGGTACCAACCCGGGCGGGTTAAACCCTCCCACCAAGTAAGATTAGGAGGGAAGGGACCTACAGTTTTACGAGGAATCCGAACCTCGGTCAGCCTCCAACGGTCAGCGGTCACCCATCCAAGTACTGACCGCGCCCAGCGTTGCTTAACAATCAATAGCGACAGTTGACTGTCTGCACCACTGAGCTATCGAGGCTGACAAAATCATTCACTATCTGAAAAAAAAACTTGATATGAACACATCAGCTGAGCTGCTGGTTCATTAAAAAATAAATAAAGAAATAAAACGCATAAACTGTCTTTTTTTTTATAGAAAGCGGGACATACGGCGCCGAGACACCCATGAGGTGTCTAACGACGCCCGTGGACATTCGGTGGTATACGGCGGTTGCGAATGCAATGCCGGCCCGACAGGTGCCTATTCACGGCCCTCTCGAAGGACCCGAGACTGTACTTGGGGGGAAATATATGGGCAGGGGAGCGTTCCAGAGTTTACCGGTTCTGTCTGTTTTAAGTTTGCCGGTCCGCTCGCCTCAATCCCCGCTCAGTACTGATAGCAGCGCCGCCGCCCTTGCAAATAGCTAATTTCATAAGCTTTTGAAACGGCGATTTAAATAATTCGTGTTTTCCGTCCAGTTCAGTGTAGCCGGCACGACCGAAGGGAAGCACTGGCATGGCACCTAGTTTACCAAGGTGTTATGGGCTGACATGACAGATGTAGTAGGTGACTTAACCAACGGTGTCAGTTTAAAAAAAAAATTATAGACATTTGAAGCATTAGTCACTTTCAAAATTATTATTTTCAACTCACTTATCTTAGCAGGATTTCCTTCAGTACATACTTCTAGACCTGAAAAATTTAATTGATTAAAAAACAAAACAAATTACGTAATAATATTATCATTGTATTTTGACACACCAGCCTAGCACCTAGGATATACAGGTACAACAGGCTAGCTTAATGCCGTGAGGCATTCTATTCTAACTAACCATTCGGATGTGGGAGAAGTAAATACGTGCAGGCGACCAAGAATATTTTGTGGCAATGTATTAAAATGCAAAGAAATATGACAAACTATAAGCGAATATTACATAACTACATTGATACTAATATACATAAACTGTACATTACACATTATACAGGGTGTAAAAACGGCGAGTACATTAAATTTAGGAAATAATTATTGGGATCAAGAGTAACAAAAAAGTCAAACACCTTTTTTCTGAATTCCCTTTAAATAAAAAGTTACAGTTTTCATACAAACTAATTGATTATTTTAATGTAAAAATGATCTAATGACAACAGGGCGGCGCGGAGGAGGGGGGAAGAGCGGATTAGACGTGAGCGCCTCGGACGGAGGTGTTGGCGGGAGGGTCGGGGGTTAGCTTTCTGAGTGGAGGACTGGAGGTCGGCAGGCGGAGGGTGTGGAGCGGCAACAACCCGTTAAATTACACTGGACGAAAACATACATTTCAAAAATTCATATTTCGAAAACTAGACACTTTAGAGAAAAACTTTATTTGCTTTTTTGTCTCGGGAAAACATGAGGATTGCGCTGGCGAAATTAATGCACTCGCCGTTTTAACACCCTGTATACAGTACCCGGCATCAAATCAAAAGTTCAGTGTAGCCGACATGACATGAAGGGTGGTCGAGTGGGCTGTGCGTCGGCTTCTCTTGCGAGAGGTCCGAGGTTCGAATCCAACCGGCGCGTACCAATGAGCTTTTTCTGATTTGAAAAAAAAAAACATTACGTGCATACATTCATCCACTGCTCAGTGGTTCGGATTCCACGTAAAAGAAATCCAGATCCACGTAAATCACAGGTCCGGGTTGACTGGAGGCTATTGCCTAAGGCAATAAGCCCGCCTTTGCAACGCATTAAGTGACATAAAGTGTACATACACGCATACATAGCGTCACGCCTGTTTCCCGGTGGGGTAGGCAGAGACAATGGATCTCCACGTGCCACGATCCTGACACACCTCTGCCGCCTCTTCCACTCCCATAATGTTCTTCATGCATGCTCGTCGGTTACGGGTACTACGCACTTGACCCTTTTTGAGCAAGTGCCCGATCTGGTCCAGGTGCGCGCGTCTAGGGCGACCCTTCCCGACTCTTCCACTCACATTTGCTTCGAAGTCCGTCGCCCTTCTTCTTCTTTCATTCATTTGTCTCCTATCCTATCTCATCTTCTTTCATTTGTCTCCTATCATCCATTCTTCCAACATGACCGAACCACCGAAGCATTCCTTTCTCAATCCCTGTCACTACATCTTCTTTCAGCATAAAGTGTATTTAATATTTCTCTATTCACGTCTTCAGACTTTCATATTAATTTTACATACATTTTACAAAAAGTAATAAAAATACACAAAATTAATACCAAATCAAAATAAAAACGGTAATTTCCGCCGGCGGCGGGAGACAAGCCTCCAAGCACGCCGGCGGGTGCAGGCCGTGGCTACGGAGCTCTCCGAGACGACGCGAGGGAAATAATATTATTATTAACTAGCTAGGTCCGCGGCTCCGCCCGCTCTCATATTTGACTTCTCTGCTAACCTCATAAGCCATTTAACGTGACTAAAACTAGCCTATAATTGATGGGAAGAATCAAGCTATCCGTAGAAATTTGTTTTATTAAAATCGCTTGAGTGGTTCTCGAGTTATAAGCGGACAGACAGACAGTCAGACAGAAAGCAGACGTTGGATTTTATTAAAGGTAAGGAAGGATGAAATACCACAATCGTTAACGTTCTTGGTCGTAGTAGTGACGGGAATCTTTGTCGCGTGCGGCACGTGAGCGGCGAGGGTGTCTTCGCGTACCTCGCCGATCTTGACGGAGAAGGAGCGGCGCCGCGGGTCGCGGCCGTCTATTGTGAAAGTGTTCATCGCGACGGCGGCGGCGGCGCGCTTGGCACGCCGCCCGATCCCTTCCTTCTGCTCGGTGAAAGGAAATGCAGTCTGAACGTTTATCCATTAAAGAGGATTCATATGGCAAAACAAAAATTCCATACGAATCCTCGATCGAATCCAGCGCAGTGCGCGCGTTTTTATGAAGAATTTTGTAGTTTTTGTTAGTTTAAAAATTATTAGAATTAGTCTTTTTAAAATAATGCTGCTTTAGTGTCTAGAAAATTAAATTCTCTATACAATGACGTAAATTTTATTCCAAAATAATTATCCAGTATGGAGCTAGCTCGACATAAGAAATTAAAATAGAGTCACATTCAGAATTTTTTTTCGCCATGAAAAGATACTGTAAATTTAAAAAGCCTGCTTCAGTGTTTAGTACATATTATCTATAAATATATATATTTTTTTTCATATTATGTACTTTATAGAAATAAATTTTTGTTTGAAGTTTTACAATTTTCCTTGTTTTGCCATATGAATCTTCTTAAGAACAGGCAGTTTTCTTTACATCTAGGAGGTCACTAAAGAAAGGCTTACATGTTTGTGAACAGTTGGGTGTGAATAGTCCGACATGGAGGAGCGTATGTGTGCTACGGCGACACACATACCTCGGCTGAGCGTTAAAAGGAGCTTCAATATTGAATGTCTGTGAACATTTGGCTTTGAATAGTCCGACCTGAAGGAGCGTATGTGTGTTGCGGCGACACATATATCTCGGCTAAGCGTTAAAAAGAGTTTTTAAATTACCGTGGTTGTTTTGTTAGACATTATTTTAAATCAAGCAGCTTTACCCACGGTTCAGACGGAGTTCTGACAGTTCTCTGCCAACTGTCGCACAAGGCAGAGTGCTCATGAAGATGGGCCATACGCTTGGCCCGAAACGTCGGGCCACATAGCTCGGAGTGAAACCGTGAGTAAAGCTGCTTGATTTAAAATAGCGTTAAAAAGAGCTTCAATATTGAATTCCACCGCACTGTTTGTGAACAGTTAGGTTTTAATAGTCCGACCTGGATGTGGGAAGTGTGTTACGGCAA
The DNA here is from genome assembly GCA_946902875.1 of Nematopogon swammerdamellus. NCBI lineage: Eukaryota > Metazoa > Arthropoda > Insecta > Lepidoptera > Adelidae > Nematopogon > Nematopogon swammerdamellus. Next base: position 24,865,854 of record OX336336.1, read on the forward strand.
CACACAGTTTTGCACAAATCCTCCCTTTGATAAACTGGTTCTTCGCACATCAACAGTCCATTATGGGTTAAAATGGGTTCCGACCAAGTAATACTTCATGTCGGCTGAGTAGTCAGACGAACAAAGTCAGGTCAATATAAGGAAATAGTATTTTAAAGTATTAATTGTTGCGTACCTTTAAATTCCTGTTTGTATATAACTGATGCTGCACTGAAGTTAACCCATTACCTCTGTCTTGGTTCTCGCTTCTCTCCTGACCGCCATCCACAGTCTGTATGAAACAATTTGATATATCCTAAGACTTCTGACAAGAAACAGGTGTAGGTAGTTAGATAATATACACTTTACAGCCAGATGCTGGGAATACCAAAATGTGTCAATAGAAAGTGACAAGCCCAAAAAATCCTGAATAGAAAGTGACACAAACAAAAATGTAAATGAAATAAAGTGATGCAACTTGAAAGGTCTGAATAGACAGTGACACAACTAAAGATGGGTTACTGAAATAAAGTGACGCAACTTGAAAGATCTGAATAGAAAGTGAACCAATAAAAAATTACTTATAAAAAGTAATGCAACTTGAAATAACCGAATAGAAAGTGATGCAACTTTAAAGTACCTACTGAACAGAAAGTGACTAACAGTGATGTAGGTGAGGTTGTACGCTTGCAGCACGGGCTCCTGTCTCATTCGCAACACATAAGGGTTGAGAAGCGGTACGTTGGCGGATGACTGCGCGTCGTATGCACTCTCCACCCAGATATATTCATCTCCTGGCTCCTGCTGCAGTATACAGAAATACAATTTATTTTCTTGCCCCTCTCCGCCCTTCTGAGCGGAACAAATGCACGGTGAACGGTCGCAGAATACTGCGCTTGTTGAGGTATGTTTTTAGGGTTCCGTATCCGGTACGGGACCCTATTACTAAGCCTATGCCGTCTGTCTGTCTGTCTGTCTGTCCGTCCGTCTGTCTGTCCGAGGGCTGTATCTCTTGAACCGTAATAGGTCGCAACCCCCTCATAATATGACCAAATAAAAATAAAATACCAGCGAAGTTTCTTGCCAGTTCTTCGTCGCTGTGATACATTCCATACTGGCAAAATGCTAAATGTTAAATGTTAAAATATGACGAATCCGAGTGCAGTGTACTGTCTATGGATGATTAATATAGAATAAAGAGTCGTCGTTACACACATTATGGGTGGCTCGGAGCCACACGTCGCGCTTTCAATAAAAATTCGAAGCCGCATCTGGCAGCTCCATACAATCTTTGGAAGATATTGATTCACCACAAAAAAACGTCCAAAGGTTGTGACTACGTCGTCGGGGCCATCAGCAGACTCTTCAGTGCCCTCTCCGTAGCCACCGAAGGTGCTCCGAGCACCGAGGTACGTATGAACAATTTTAAGCGGCCGCGTATCGAGACTCCAACGAAAAATTTTATGAACCCTTGAAGAGTTTCTTTACATTCTTTATCTGGTCTCGATGGAAAGAAAGAAAGAAAATTGTTATTGTTCATACATAATAGAGAAGCAGTGGTTCCGTACCGCTGAAGGCCGGGAGGACTGGAGGAAAATTGGAGAGGCGTATGTCCAGCAATGGACGCTTACACGCTGACTGACTGACTGACTGATACATAATAGCATATTTATAATTTACATAATATGGCATACAGTTGTCGGGCACTTCAAGCAACAGTAACATTGAGATCTTGCAGAGATTCCAAAACAAAGTGCTTCGAAACATATCAAACGCCGTGGTTCTCTAAAAACGACGACATACACGAGCATCTCAAAGTGCCGAGCATAAAAGCTGAGATCCAGTCGAATTGTACCAGATACAAGACGAGGCTAACAAATCACCCAAATATTCTGGCCACGGCACTCCTGGACCACACCGGCCCTGGAACGCTGAAACGGCACCAAGTGTTGACCCTAGATCTTCGACTCTAACAACCAAAAGGGAGAGCCGTCAATGGATGTCCCATCTCAAACGTCATACCCCAAACAATACCTAATCTGCTTATGGTAGAGTTCCGAAGGCAGATGGCTAAATCAGAAAAAAAAACTTAATAGAGTACTTTCAAATGATCCCTGTATCCCAAAATAGGACTCCCTGTGCTATGGGAAACAGGGTCTCTCATCCGGTCGTTCACTTACATATATCTGCCTACTGTACTGGTACTGGCCTTAGTATACTTAAATGCGCCCGTACTTAGATAACGATTCATCATAATTCATAACCCAAGGTCACAGTGAGAGGAATACTTACGTCCGCATCGGCCTGCAGTCTCAGTGTGAGCGTGATCTTCTTGCGACAGTCTCTCAGTACGTTGTGTCTGTAGAGTTCCTCTTTTTCGAAAGCGGAGAAGCTGTGAGCACCCCATGCGGCCTCGGGCTGCGAAGGAAATTACGAAAAGTCCCGATGAGAAATTAACATTTCAAGAATTCTTTTAATGCCACCGACAGACAGATCAATTTGTCACCCTACCTAAATATGAAAGACGAACTGAGAAAAACGTCTCGGGGTACATTTTTGTTGACAGAATCGTTTGGGGCAGGACTTGTTTTGTGCAAATTTTTTATAAGTGCTTAGGTAGAAAGAAATCATTTTTCTTAAAAACAGCCAGCACCAGTGGGTATGTCCCAAAAATCCAATAGAAGGTCAGAAACAGCCAATAACACCACTAAATGGGTTTAAAAGTATTGTTAGAGTGTTTTCATTTTACGAAGGCACGAGGGGTACGAGGTTGGAAGTGGTGCGAGAGGCGACCGCGCGGAGCTCAGTAGAGAACGAACTCGGTGCCCGGTCGGTAAGTTCTACACGTCTCCGCATCGCTCCGTCGAACTGAAACGTTTCATATTGAGCTCCGCGCGGTCTCACACCATTTCCTACCTCATGGACGGAGGTTACATACTAGGTTTGGCATCAGTTCAGTCCATCAGTCTGGTTAAACCATGGTCCAGACTGACCGTTTAATCTATTGACCGATGGACTGATGGACCAGACTGATGGATTTTAAAATATTTTGATAATTTTCGTCAGTCTAGCCAGGGCAGACTGATGGCAGACTGATAGTGCGAATGCATTTTACGTCTGGCGTCTATCTGGTCGTGACCAAGGTCACGGACTGAACTGATGCCAAACCTAGCGTGTAACCTCCGTCATACCCCTCGTGCCTTCGTAAAATGAAAACATTCTACTCAAAGTTAATAATGGTTAGCAATATTTTTAGGGTTCCGTATCTGTCGTACGGGACCCTATTACTAAGCCTACGCCGTCTGTCTGTCTGTCTGTCCGTCTGTCCGAGGGCTGTATCTCTTGAACTGTAATAGGTAACCCGTTGAAATTTTCAGACAATGTTTTATTATGGCTGATATAACAACAAATAAGAAAAATAAGAAAAAGTAAAAAATTCACGGGGGTCCCCATGCAAGAAACTAAAAAGTGTATGCGCGCCATCTACCGAAAAGGCTATGAAGCATTTTAACTAATACATAGATGGCGTGAGTGGCGCCTGGCGTGATACGGAACCCTCCGTGCGCGAGTTCGACTCGCACTTGACCGGTTTTTCAGTCTAGCACACGCACACAGGGAGGCATTTCAAAAGTGTCAAACAAAACATAAAACCCAACACAAATTATAGACTGAGGAGAAAAATGTTTACCTTGCTGTCACAGTTGACGAGGACAGCCCTGACGTCCACTCGCGGCGTCCGGGGCCCAGCGGCGACGACGGCCCGGAGCCCCTTCGAGTGTAGCGCTACGCTCAAACACAGCAACTGCACTGCACAGCCTATGACACCTGCTGGAACAGCTATACTGCGTCCTATACCTTATTGTCACTCAAGTGTTTTATGAACGCCATAGGGTCATTTTTTATTAAGTGAAGTCCCTTAAATGGTAGGTCCTATATCTGAAATGGACCACGTTTATGATGTTAATTTTGCTTTACGTACCTAAAGTTAGATTTTTTCTGGACATGCCACGTAGTAGTGCCCATGCATACTAATACACCCTGAAAATTTCAACAAAATCGGTCCAGTACTTTCAGAGTTATTAATAAATGAAAAAAATTACATTTACGTGCATCTCTTATGCGCGGGACAGCTGGCGCGTGCGCCCTTGAGCTACTTTTTGATTCGCACGGGTCAACAACCACCCAGCTCTCCCGCGCGAATGATGCGATGCGCGCACGTAAATGTAATTTTTTTTAATTTTTTAATAACTCTGAAAGTATTGGACCAATTTTATTGAAATTTTCAGGGTGTATTAGTATGCATGGGCACTACTATGTGGCATGTCCAGAAAAAAAATCTAACTTTAGGTACGTAAAGTAAAATTAACATCATAAACGTGATCCATTTCAGATATAGAACCTACCATTTAAGGGACTTCACTTAATAAAAAATGACCCTATAAAAGTACATACACTACTTTGCTCTGTGGCACTAATATTAATCGCAAGAATAATACTGGAAAACGAAGAGAACCTTGTAGAGTGTTTTTTTACAAACGCACGAGGGGTATGAGGTAGGAAGTGGTGTGAGACCGCACGGAGCTCAGTAGGGAACGACTCGGTTCGACGGAGACGTGTAGAACGTGTGTACCTGAACGTGAGTTCGTTCTCTACTGAGCTCCGCGCGGTCGCCTCTCGCACCACTTCCTACCTCGTACCCCTTGTGCCTTCGTAAAATGAAAACACTCTTAACATAGTTTGCAAAATGTTTTGAACTCAAGAGAACTCCGAACTCTGAACTCCACGCGGAGCTCCGTAGGGAACGACTCGGTTCGACGGAGCGATGCGGAGACGTGTAGAACGTGTGCACCGACCGGGCACCTAGTGCGTTCTCTACTGAGCTCCGCGCGGTCGCCTCTCGCACCACTTCCTGCCTCATACCCCCCGTGCCTTCGTAAAATGGAAACATAGTTTGCAAAATGTTTTGAAAATGCTGCATTTTATTTTCATAGAAGTACAACCACCCCATCCTTTCCCGCTGCCTTTGTGTCAGACTCTCCACTCCTGCTTTATTTTTGCCATTAGTATACGCTGTTTTACCTCAAACTCAAACTCAAACTCAAATTTCATTTATTAATTTTCACACTTTTACACAACAACAGATTGTCCCTATTTCATACATAACAGACTTTGCAATAATTGTTCTGTGTTGTGTGCAAACACCATCTCCCAAACTGGCCTAACCGGCTGTATCATGAGAGACGGTGGGTGCATACAATACCCATATTACAGTGTTATATATATAACACTTTGTGTAACACCACATGTAACACCTTAAAACGTGAGAGAATTATTAAATATTAGAGAAATTTTGCGGGTATCTAAAAAAAAAAAAATATAAATCAGAAAACCAAAATAGTTTACCACCTAATAAGGAGTGTAAATGTGCTTGATTGAGTTCTGAGTGCGATTGTGTCTCTGTGAGTGTGTGTGTGTGTGTGTGTGTGCTAACCTATTATGCTAACGCTATACAAGACCATAAAGTACCTGTTATGTTCATGTTTCAGTTATGCCGTACACTAAACGACGACGACTTACGATATGATTTAAGTGTGAGGACCCCTGAGTGATGTTGTCACTGCGACCTAGGAAAGTCTATTGTGATCTCTCAAAAGTCTAGAGCTGACCCCCAAGTCCGATTTCCGCTATGAACCGAGTTATATTCTTGGGGTTGAGCGACTGTATTTGGCATGGGTTAAAAATATAACCCTCAAGAATAAGGCTTTTACTGTGAATGAGCACTTTACATTCACAAAGGATGTGTAATAGGACGACGGCTTACTTTGGTCGACGTTTCGTCTCCCCTTGTTCTGGAGACATCTTCAGGACACGCGAAACTGCGACGACCTAGAGGACCCACAAGTCGTCCTGTCAAATGTCAACTGGCTGTCGCCGCTGACGTTAATATTGTAACAATGAGAGGGTATTTCGACCGATGCGGGTAGGTTCGACATCTCTTGTCGGAAAAGGTCTATATACACACGTAGCTCACTGTGTCTATGGCTGACAGAACTTGATTCTGGTTACCTTCCGGGCAATGCTACGCCCGTAGAGGAGCCCAAGTCGATGAGAGTACCATGCTGTCTTTGTTGAAATTGGCAAGTCTGGATATTTCAATGGATTCTCGAACCAAAGTAATGCGGTACAGAGTCCTGAAGATGTCTCCAGGGCGGTGGAGACGAAACTTCGACCAAAGTAAGTCATACTGCATGACCGAAAACATGAATATATTGTGCAATAGCGGTAAAATCCTAAATGAACATATACCTATATAGTCCTACATAACAAACTTTCTTGTTATGTAGGACTTGTTCTTCGACACTGAGACTATAAGTAGACCACTATGTGTAAAAGACCATCATAATTGCATTATCTATTTGATTCTCACTACTGGGTTTCTGACCACTTCCATTAATATCCCAGCACCGTACATGATATTTTGGAGCCATCGGACAGACTGACCCTCAAGAATGATTGATGGATTGATCACTGCCAAAGACCTTCAAGCTACCTACTAGACCGGACAAGAACTAAATCGTAATCCTAGAAATTTGTTACCTAGCTAATCAGTCGCTCATACTAGTGTGACATGAGTTTGACACGTCTGTATGTGAGATTATAGATGGCGTTATTTACGTTCGAGATCAAAGTATTTGTATGAAAATGTTCCCAATGCCCGCCCTATATAACCTGGTTATATTAATCTTTTTGAACACTGCCAACAATGATTAGTCAGAGTAAATGTGCTGATATTCCGTTCAGAGGGTGCATTTTGTTTCAAATGATATACAAAGGATTATGGAATCAATTACCCTGAATGAAAGCAGTCATTTTATCGTACTCCAGTTACAAGATTTTTCCCGAAATTGGAAAAAATTTTGACCTTCTCTTGATTTCATTGCAGTTGACAAAACCTGTCAATCCCTAACGAAATAATCTAGTGTCTGTCATATTGATTTTGACACATGTACATCTGTGATTTGTTATCACCGGCCAGTGCGCATTTTTAAGATTTTTTTTTCCTTAATAAAATCGGCATCAGGTGACAACTGAGCAATTATTTAAACCTTTCCTACAGACCTACCAAGTTATCTGTGAAGTGGCAGATCAGGAACTAACGGAAGTGTCATTCGGCTGTCATATATGTCAAAGCGTGTTCAGTTCGAGTTTTCTGTCTCTATAGAGCATTTTATCATGCCGAAAGCTATTCACAGTGATGCCCGGAATTTAATCCTAAAAGTAAAATAGTTTTAGAAGAGGATCCTCGACAACAAGCGCCGATAATTCCATTTCATCAGATGTACAAAAGAATATAAGCTGCTACAGATTAGTGTTGCCAGTTGTAAACCAAATTTTTCCCACATAACAGATACATTTTAATTTGAAGTTTTGTGATTGATTGAATTTTCAGGTGTAAGTAAAGGGCTCATTTCCAAAATTGTTAAGGAAAAGAACGCTGCAGAAGAAACACATACAAAAGTCACAACAGCTGGTAAAATAAGACAAAGAAAGATGGTTTTATTCGTGTTGATTCATTTTACCGTGAGGTCATCTGAAGAAAAGTTCATAAATTTTATTCGGTGAGAAAAGAAATACCGACCTACAAATGGCTTCTGGATGTACTAGAAAAACAAGGAAAAACACGAAATAACTGCTTGGAGATCTAGATATTCGCAAGAAAAAAAGGAAAAAGAAAACACCCAAAACAATATGCCTGGGGTGTGGCCTATTGATCACGACTATCATAATACGTGTAAACGTGTACAACTGAAATCACAGCGAAATCAAGTGATCAGATTATACCTTATTGTAAACCAGGATTTGAATAAAAACAATTATTTTTGAGTACATACTCATTTTTCACATTGAAATTGCATCCTCTATTTATTTCACTATATACGAATAAGATATTTGTTTATACCAATATTTGGTTTTTATTTATTGACGTAACAACGTCACGTCTTATAAATTGATGAACACCGGCTGCACGCACGAAAAAGTGTCACGTTCCATCTGAACCTGTGTGTGCAAGCGAGAGCCCGTAAAAAGCGATAGAGAGGCATATATGGAGAGTAGGAAATACAAAATACATTTGTCCGTCTTTTGCGAGCCTCGAACCCGCGGTCCCTGCCACCAATATTGTGTGACCAACCAGACGTCTTAACCACCCGGCTAAATCGATCATGTACTAGCGAAGCGAATTCGTTCAACAGTAGGTGAAGATTTCATGGCGTTCGCAGTTAGGTAGGTGTTGCAACGTTGTAGTATGCACTTTGATATGTAGATGGCGTTATATAGGATTATAAATGAAATACTTCAGCGGTAGTTTACTTGATTCGCAGTTAGGTAGGTGTTGCAACGTTGTAGTATGCGCTTTGATATGTAGATGGCGTTATGTAGGATTATTGATAAAGTAGGTAGATGTGTGTTATCTAGAAATTTACAAACTTAAAGTTTATATTGATAATTAATATTATTAGTTTTTAAAGTACCAACCGTTCCCAGTAGTTTTACCACTTTATGACGTTATCACGTAAAACTATCGTTCGTAAACCGACTTTACAGACAACCAATTTTTTTAGCATAATATACTCACATGCATAGTTTTGATAACAAACAAGTAATAAAAATCTATGGGGGAGGCGTATGTTCAGCAGTGCACGTCTTGTGGCCGATAATTGTAGCAAAATAGCTATTCTAAATAGTCAACCACATATTACGTAAAATATCTTGACTTAGGGCCCGGCCACAGTCGCGCCGCGTCGTCACCGCCATGGCGCGGTGCGGCGCCGCGCCGGCCGTGACAACACCGTACGGTAAACGGTAGTAGCAGTAAAGTTCCGGTGCAATCGTGAATGCCGCCGTTTTATTTGATGTTACACTCTCGAACCGTTCCTCTACTAAGAATATCAATAAATCAGTATCAATATTGTTTGCACAAAGCAACATACCAACTGAACTGTTCGATAATGAAACATCAAATAAAACGGGACATTCACAACACTGGCAACAATGAAACGATGGCAGCGCACCACTCAGTTCACAGATAACTTGGTCGGTCTGTACATCGTGTTTAAACCGAACACAGACCACCTAACCGAGATGGTCTGTGTACAGTTTGTCTCACGTAACTTGTCCCTCGCGGTAATCCTTACGCTTTTGGCAATAGAAATTAACCAATTTCAATCTCTATTACTGAAAGCATAAGGATTACTGCGAGGGACAAGTTACTGTGAATGCTCTGTAACCGAACATGTCTTAAACCCAAACATATTCAAACTCTAGACAAGAAGAAATTTGTAATCCTATTAATTGCTACCTACTGTTAGTGCGCACGTTCGTGGCCTCCGCAGGCGGAGGCCGATAGATCTTTAAACGATTATCCCTGTTTTGTCTTCGTACTTCAACCACGCAATAAAACCTTATTAGATAAATAATTTAATTCCATAAATAAAAAAGAGGTTTCGTAAATGTCGTTACTTTCAGAGATTGATTCACAACACTATACATTCCATTCTCGCTTTCCTGCCGGAGGCCACGAACATATGCGCTGACTGTACTAGGTACTTGCTACCTAGGTAACACTCATACTAGTTTGACGCCACCGCCTGACGTTCGATGCACGATTCATTGACGTTCGAAATCAACATGTTTGCATGAAAATGTCCCCAATGCCCGCTCTATAGCCTAGTGTGTTCATAACTATGTTCGCTGGTAGTTTATTTAATTTTTGATGTAATTCTTTCAAATGTTTATGTTGGCTTTTATGGCCTCAGACTGCCATAAAATCTTTTATGGCCTCAGACTGCCATAGTGTGTTCATAACTATGTTCGCTGGTAGTTTATTTAATTTTTGATGTAAAATTCTTTCAAATGTTTATGTTGGCTTTTATGGACTCGTGACTTTTTGCAGTCAGTAAAAAAATTTATAAAAAAAAGACTTGTTTATTCTAATTAGGATTTATTCACTTTGTAAGTTTCCATTTTGAAAGGCCACAGAAACAAGTTGTCCATTCACAGATAGTACATTAATACTGCCGAGTGTGATGTATGTCTTAACAAAATTAAATTAATTTCAATTAATTTCCGATGGAGAAGAAATCAATTTGAGCTATTTCTTACATTACTTCTAAGAGCTCACGGTACACTGAAAATATAAGCTACTTGTTGATGTAGAAACAATAAAATGTTACTTAACCCCGTGAATAATACAATAATTACATTCATTACAATGGATTCATTTATTTATACTTACATATTCACATACTCACTTCCAACGGAACTTAGGAAATATTAGTCATTAAGAGGCATGGACGAAATATACTGGACTTATCATTAACGTCGTCAACAAAGCGAACCGGGGTCGCCGCGAAAGGGGTAAGAAGACGGCGAGGGAGCGGGGACGTTGCGTATGCGATGTTTTTCCATCTCTGTCGATCACGCAGTCGCACAGTATTTCTTTCATCGTCTACGAATTCGCCTACACACACTTAAAGAGGAGAAAGAGATAAGGCGATCGAGTGCCTTCGTGAGCGAGATGCAGTTCAGGCAGTCAGTGAACCTGACGCCCGTGCGTGGTTACTCCCGCTCGCCTATGTATGATCGGTCCAGTATATTTCGTCCATGTTAAGAGGACTTGAATAATATAACAAACTTAACAAGATGACAATGATTTTTATTTCTCGAGATCTGCAAAGACAATATTAACATGTTCACTTCAATAATTTGCATCAAAATATTATAAAACTTTACAAAATAACTATACAATAATACAAACCAAAAACTAAATTGACTATTTGCCCGAGTGTGAGTACTGGCCAAACCGACGGCTGAACTGTCTACACCAGTGGTTCCCAAACTGATTTTAATTACGATCCAATTTTTAAATTGTAATTATGAGAAACGGATTCAAGACTGATCTCTTTGCTGTGGAAGTCGGAGCAAGAGGACTACCAGCAAAGTCGCTCTACAGTATCTTCAAGAATCTAGGGCTGCCAAGGTCGACGCTAAGCTCATACATGGAGAGAGCTTCGAAAAGGTCACTGGAAGCATCATACAGAATATGGATAGGTAGAGAGAGGGAGGTCGAGAGCGGGACTGGTGGTTTCCCCGCATCCTAGTCAACGCAGACTAGCTGACGAGGGCTTGATGCGAGCCGAAACGTGAAGCATGCGCGGGAAATTTAGAGTGGCCACTCGCTAGTCCCGACCTCGATTAATACCCTCCTCTACTGCCGATGGGCCCGGATATGTTCGGTGAAGCCATCGCAAGCTTAGATCCACACCTTCCTACAAGGATGCACCCAATAAAAAATATGTAAAATTACGACCCACTTTTTAAATCGTAACTTACGAGGATGCACCCAATTTCAAATATGCATTGTATAAACGTGTAAATTGTTTTCCTCTCTTCCAGCGCTACACGTTTTGGTTCACGTCAAGCCCTTGTCAGGTAGTCTATTCCAAACTTCGTACGATGTTCTCTCCGTAAGCTTTGCGCGTCTAAACCTATCGCACTCTTCCCCCACACTTCCCCCTCTCACCTTAACCTCGACTTCTGCACAGCAGAGTGAACAACGTAATAGCGGCAATAAAATTTAGAAAAAACTATAGCCAATTACAAATTAATTGCAACAACACACAACCACATTTCATATAATTTTCCCAGTTGATTTGTTCGCGACCCTACAGAAATCTGACGTCGACCCCGCCAATGGGCCTGCGAGCGACCAGCACTTTGGGAAACACTGGGCCAGACTGAAAACAGGAACATGTTGATATTTCTTCAAGTTCTTCCACTCACATAAACAAAGTTTACAGTTTACTGTCAACCCTTATTTTCTTAAGTAAACGTGAGTCAGGAAATATTTTGGCAATCTTAACTCTACAACTGAGATATTTGATAATAACCTAAGAAGGGGACGGCCAAGCGGCTCACGCAAGTTCTCAAAGAACCTTCAGTCTCTTTACTTAAAAAAAACAGCAACAATAAATCGAATAGTCTCGCAGTTTTCATATAAATATTAGAGCCGCGTGACCGCCCCGCACCGCTAGTCTGTCCGTCCGTCTGTCCACGCTAGAGTCAACTTTCAGTCAGGAAAACAAATTCACCCGGAGACCGAAGCAACGACGCGCCATGCAACATTTATGAGTTCGGCAATTACATTTTACAAATATTTTATTCTTATTAAGTTACTTTTGTCTCCGCACATGATGGGATATCTATTTAAAAGCTGATAAAGGCGCCTAGTAACGCCAAATGTGGATTTTTAAAGAAGTAGTAGTTTTGTACCGTGTGGGGTCGGTACTTAAAAAGAATAGCCCCACTGCATCTCTCCCCGTCGCATGTCGTAAAAGTCGACTAAGGGATAAGAAAATTCGTCAGCCTCGGTAGCTCAGTGGCGCGGTTGGTTAGTCAACTGTTATTAAGCAACGCTGAGCGCGGTCAGTGTTTGGATGGGTGACCGCTCGACCGTTGGAGGCTGACCGTGGTTCGGATTCCACGTTGAAACTGTAGGTCCCTTCCCTTCTTACCTTACTAGGTGGTAGGGTTTATCCCGGCCGGGTTGGTACCACCGCACTGAACGAAACGTCGGTCGAAACGGCTATGTAAATAGTTCGTGTTTTCCGTCCAGTTTAGTGTAGCCGACATGAAATGAAGGGAAGCACTGACATGGCACCTAGTTCACCCTGTGTTATGGGCTGACATCACGGATGTTGTAGGTGATGTAGCCAACCGTGTCAGGTCCCATAAAAAAAAAAATAAAATAAAAGTAGCCAGTGATAACTAGACCAATCTAAAGGCTAAAAACTACTGCAAAATATAGAACAATTCTTTGTCTATCGATCACACGTTTTTGGTTGTAAAATTTTATCATTTTCTATACAAACTATACCAAATGTAGATTTTTTCTTTCACATGAACTTTGAAGACTTGATCTCAGAAACTAAAGAGAATTTGAATGGAATTTTAATAGAAGCTAGATAGACTATTGCAATTTGTTATATCTATCGATCACACGCTTTTCAAAGTTCTAATGCGAAGGATCGTATTTTAAGAATAAACCCCTTATGAAAACTACTACGCGCTACTCCGTTGGCGTTACTAGGCGCCTTAAACCGCGCGCCACGCTATTATACCACTGTTGCCTCAAACTCAAAAATAATTGTAATTTTTTTATTTTGTTAATTAACTAGCAGCTTAATATGCTGATATGTTCATGTCTATGATGATCACTGCTGTTGATACAGTCAAACCCGCTTAATACGATCCCGGTTAATACGATTTCCCGCATAATACGATCTTTTGTGCTGGTCCCTTCATTTTACGAACAAATTTTTTCCGCTTAATACGACCCCAACCCGCTTAAAACGATCTTTTGGTGACGAAGGTGGCCGCGCGCGGTGCGACCGCCCGAAGCGAGCTCGGGGCTCGGGAACGCTCGCTCCCGCGTCGGGCGCACCGCCCGCTCCCCGCGCTCGCTCCTAGCGCCGCGCGCCGAGCGAGCTCGGAGCTAGTACGCATTCCGGTGCCGCCCGCGCATGTTCTGTCTGTGTAGCACATCGTCACCCGCCGCGAACTGTCGAACTGTATCGAAATTAACACGTGTGTGTATCCTTCTTTCTCACTTAGTGATAGAAGATGTTGTCCAACTAAGGCGATATCTTTGTTCGATTGATTCCAGTGATGATGCTCTTAACAAACTAAACTGCATAGAAAGCTCTTCATTTCTTAACACGTAAACGATTGCGAAGATTGATTTACGTCAGAAATACAATAAACAGATTTTAAAGTGTGCACTTTGCATGATTTTAACTCTTCCCGCTTAAGACGATTTCCCGCTTAAGACGATTTCCCGCTTAAGACGATTTTTGCGCCCATCCCCTTGAGAATCGTATTATACGGGTTTTACTGTATTTGTTATCTTTCTCCGATTTTTAAATACTTGTCGAGCCTATTTTTGAACGCATTCATTGTGGGCGCTTCAATAACTTCAATAATTTGTAGGTGTACAAGCGGAGCAGAGTGAGTCGCGCAGTAGCCCTCGTAGTTAACTTCACATTGATAACCTAACGTGGCGCGAGGTGTACAAAAATGCAGTTTGAATATAAACAATTCCAGAAAACAGTTGACCTTTAAGTCCAAAAATGGCTGAAAAAAAAGAGATCCAGGGTCGCTTTCAAGAATTCACAAATCGTCGCTTAAGTATCAACACCGCGGAAGTCATTTTTAAACGGAAAAAACATTTTAATGTCATTGGATAGAGGATTCAAAGACGCGTCTTCTAATTCGTTGCTCAAATGCCTAACGACCAATGAGATGCCGTAGAGGGCTAAGAATGTACAGCGCGGAAGTCACCCGTTTCGGATTGTTTTGGCAAACACAGCATATTATGCCATCAGTCCACCATAGTGTTCGCCGCGCGAGGGTGTGATTGTGTATTCGACGATTGAAAACTACGGAATATACTTTGAAAACGGAAGAGAAAAAAGACAATAAAGATGCTTGAAAAACTTGCGAAATAATAGGTTTTTTGTTGTTCCTGTAAAATGGCCGAAAATGACTTCCGCGGTGTTGATACTTAGGCGACGAAATGTAACTTTTACTGCCTTAGGCCTGCCTGCAAGATTGGACATATAATAAAAAATTATATAAAGTCTTCATTTTATGAAGTGGGCTCATTGTGAAACGACACCGCTCACACAATTAGCTGTGATCTCTTTGCTTCCATCATAATAATTTCCGGCATTGCGAAAGCGCACGATAAAAATTTGCTAATCTGTCTTCTGGTACAATCTACAGTCCAACACTACTGCCATAACGTTTTGTGTGAAGCTCGCTATAGACCTAAGTGACAAGAAACTCCACATATATTGTCACAAATATTGTTAGAAAATTCACGTACAACACAATAGTCGCTAACGCACAAATGATTGATGGTGTCGAAGGGTAAGGTTGAAAAGTCACTTCACTATCGAACCGTTGGTTAACTGCGATGTTGTCTATGCTGAGGGTAGTCTATGGGCTTGCACAGCGAGCCGACACAGCCGCAATGCCGCGAGAGCTCGGCGCGAGTCTATGACGAATCGCTCTTGCAATTCTGAAAAATAAAAGACATCAACTATTTTGTCAGCCTCAGTGAGTCAGTGGTGCGGTCAGTCGACTGTTGTTAAGCAACCCTGAGCGCGGTCAGTACTCGGATGGGTGACCCGCTGGACCATTGGAGGCTGACCGTGGTTCGGATTCCACGTTAATCTGTAGGTCCCTTACCTTCTCACCTTACTAGGTGGTAGGGTTTATCCTGCCCGGGTTGGTACCACCGCACTGAATGAAACGTCGGTCGAAACGGCTATGTAAATAATTCGTGTTCTGCGTGCAGTTCAGTGTAGCCGACATGAAATGAAGGGAAGCACTGACATGGCACCTAGTTCATCCGGTGTTATGGGCTGACATCACGGATGTTGTAGGTGATTTAGCCAAACATGTCAGTTAAAAAAAAAAAAAACTTACTACGCACCAAATCACATGACTTCATTGCAGACGTTCCGCCGCATTAGAAACTTGTCTGAGTAGACTAATTATATCGTAGTATGAACTAAAATGTTGCAAGTAAAATTTTCAATGTGGTTTTAGACTTTAGTACAAGTTCAATAGTATGGCCGTTCCACTCCGTCCCTCCAGCTACTCCTGACACGACGGTGGAAGTCGACGCACGCAACCCGCTACCAAACAGGTCTACAGTCTACAGTGGCAGGCCTCACGCACTCTATGTACTTGCGCGCGCTAACTCAATAATGCACTTTACACTCGATCGTTTAGGTACATTTTCGCACGCAGCGAGTGGCGACGTAAAACAGTAGGCTATTAAAGCCGAAGGTATGGAACTTTTTCTATGGAGTGATTTATCTGTTACGAAGTGATTGCAGCTGCATAGAAACATCAGGTGGGTAGGTACACTCCCTGTTTAGGTTTTTCTTCTAGTTATGTGTAAGCGAGATATGTGTAAGCGAACGACCGGATGAGAGACCCTGTTTCCCATAGCTCAGGGAATCATATTTTGGGAAACAGGGATCATAGCTCAGGGAATCCTATTTTGGGAAACAGGGATCATTTGAAAGTATTCTAATATGTAAGAACAATAAAAATTTTCTTTCTTTCTTTCTAACTATTAAGTAATCTGTGACAGTGGTCTAAGGTCTACAAAGGTCTACACAGTACAGCACAGAGGTCGCGCGGCTCACCTGCACGGCGTGGTAGAATGCCTCGCCGTCGCCGGCGTGCGGGAACGTGAAGGTGACCGTCTTCTCCACCTCCTGGCCCGTCGTGTAGTCGGAGCCCGTCCACGTCGCGCTCGTTCCGCTCACCTGCACAGCGACCACATTCGTAATGAATATAGCGGTATATATATATTACTAGCTTTTGCCCGTGGCTTCGCTCGCGTGAAATTCGTATTTAAAAAGAAGAAAGTAAGTAAGCCCGCTACCGTACCTTTATTTCGGCGCGCGGAACAATTCAGTTTGTATGAGAGCCACATCTTAGCGTAACCGAAACTGATTTTTATTTAGCCTATCTGCCTGAATTGTATATAAGGTGCTTCGTTATTTATATCAAAATTTTCGGGAGGGTTACATAGACACTCAAATAAACACGTTACGCAAAAAAAATTATATGTTTTTAGCATTACTTTTCGAGAAATTTAACAAAACATGTTTGCTACCTAAACATTAACCTGTGTGTAACAGTAGGTAACTTGTATTGTATGTGGTCAATGACCGTACTATGTTCAAACGCAGAACAGCTGTTTGTTGTAAGTAAGTCACAAGGTCACTATGATTGGTTTTTACAGGTACTTATTTGATTTAATTTTTTTGTTAGGAGAAAAAATGCTCCTATAAACATATGTTTTTTTCTTACGCAAAGTGTTTATTTGAGTGCGTATATATAACCCTCTTACTTTTTACAGCTACTTATTTGATTTAATTTTTTTGTTAGGAGAAAAAATGCTCCTATAAACATATGTTTTTTTCCTATGTAAAGTGTTTATTTGAGTGCGTATGTAACCCTCCCGAAATTTTTGACATAAATAACGAAGCACCTTATATAGCTGGGATTTGCTGGTTTTTGGCTCTGTCGACTGCACCATTGGTCTATCGGAACAGCCACCCAAGTTGGTTTAGATAAAACAAAAATATTATAGGTAAGACATTACTCACGTGGAAGGGCATCTCTGCGTAGAGCACGGTGTCGGCGAGTATCTCGCCGGTGGCTGCGTCCGTCAGCTGCAGCTTGTGCGAGTAGACATTGTGGTCGAACAGCAGCTGCAGCAGCGCGCTGTCGCAGCTCGCGTCCTCCGCGCCGCCGTCCGCCGACACGCGCGCCGCGCCGCTCGCCTCCGTCACCAGGCTCACGTGCTCCTCCTCCTGTACCCGACACAATAGCCGCGTACTGACTGAGCGCGGCATACGGCGAGGCTGACTCGGCCGTATGCCGCGCGAAGATTTGGCGCGCAAGGCTGCCTCGCGAGGAAAAGCCAAGCCATAATTCAAATAAGTTTTAAGCACAGCTCCTTATCCATGTCGCGAACGAGCGAGGCACATAACGTCCGTCTTGAGTGCGCGCGGCAAATGGACTGAGGCTCCTTTGAGCGCGACAAAAAACCGACAGCGGGCGGATCAGTCGAGGCAACGCTCGCCCGAGGCCGCGCGTGCGCTTGCCCCGGGCGAGGCGCGTACTGACTGACCGAGGCATGCGAGCCGAGGCTGCCTCGCGCGGCGACCGCGCTCAGTCAGTACGCGGCTATTGAAGATGACTCCACTTTCCATTATCCTAGCCATAGCTTGGGAAGTAGGGCACCAAATGTGGGAATCCTAGCCCTGGCTTAAGAAGAAGGGCCCCAGTCCAACTGTGTGAATCATGACTTGGGGTGCCAAACCGAGCTGAGGGATTTCTAGTTTAGAAATTAGGGCCCCTCAGCAGATTCCCTCACGAACCCTAGATTGGGAGGTAGGGCCCCAACTGGGTGAATCCTAGCATTGGAAATAGGGTCTCAACAGCAGGAAACCTTGGTAAGTAGGGCTCCAACTTCGAAAGTCCTACCTTGGGGGTAGGGCCCCTACTGTAGGATTCCTGGTTTACCAAGTAAGGCCTTAACTGTGGGAATGCTTGCTTGGGAAGCAGGGTTCCAACAATGTAACTCCTTCTCTCGTTTTCTGCACTTGTTTGAATATTATTATCTTGTAGTTATCATTAAAATAAAAACAGAGTGGTGGACGACTGGAACCAACTTCCAGAGGAAGTAATAAGCGCACTTAGTACCAACGAATTCAAAAATAGACTAGATAAATATCTAACAAATAAAACATAATCTCAAAAAGAGTGCTCAAGAACGAAATAAAAAAAAAAATAATAATAATAAAATCTAAGATAATGACGAAAAACACCAAATTTTAACTGGATTTAGACGTATCAGCCTAGGCTGCCTGTCTAAAATAAATAAATAAAGAATTTTTTTAATGCTTCTGAACTGGGTGGCTTTGCTCGAGGTCGAAGCCTCAGGCGCAGCCAATTTCACCCCCAAGGAGGTGCCAGTTCGACTTTTAGGTGGACTAATGTCGCTGGGGTGAGCACCTGCAATTTGAAGATCTGTGGATTGTAGGACTAGGGACATTCCCCGGAAGTCCATTCCACGCCCCGAATGATGCTGTACGAAGAACTCTTCTGTCGTCAGTACTTGGATGGGTGACCGCTCGCCCGTTGAAAGCTGACCGTGGTTTGGATTCCAAGTAGAACTGTAAGTCCCTTCCCTTCGTACCTTACTAGGTGGTAGGGTTTAACCTGCCCAGGTTGGTACCATGGTCGGTTTCCAGTTCAGCCATGTCCAGTCAACCGTGTCAGTTTTGATAAAAAAAAAATTACATTTGCCTTTGCATTTATAACCCATACGGAGCGCACACAAACCTCGTTGTAGTAATCTTCATAGTCCTCGTCGTATTCTTCATACAGGTGTCCCTCCCCCTCCTCCCCTTCCTCGCCCTCGTCCTCCCCGTGCTGCCACTCGGGCTGCAGGTGGGAGGGCGCGACGGCCGCGGCCAGGTTGGCCGGCGGCGGCGCGGGCTGCGCGGCCGTGCGCGCGCTCACGGGCTCGGCCGCTGCGGCCGCTGCGGCCTCTTGCCGCTCGCGGTACGCGACCGCATCAGCCGCCTGCAGCTTCTGTTAACGGAGTACATAAACATTGGAATTATTGTTTACTTCATTGTTCAGTCATTTTAACGCTTAAGACTGCCAGTAGGGTGCGCCACCATACTAATGTTCGTAGACTGCGAGCGGCCTGCGCGGCGCATCGATTTTATATTTATAATTGTTGCGCCGTCGGCCGCGTGCAGCGAGAGATACGCGTGCGGCCGAGCGGCGCTGCAATATGATTCTTAAGCTTTAGTACGTAGAATGTCAATAGACGCTGGGTGTGCCCGCGGCCCACCGGCGCCACGTAAAGCAAAAATCTTTGTACGGTAGCAGTCTAGGTATTAAACAGAATACACGCACCAGCTGTCAGTGTTTAAAATAAATAAATAAAATAAACATCGGTGTTGACTACAACCAGAGCCAAACGGACTTCATGAGATAGAACATCTGTAACATATCGTCGCCTAAGTATCAACACCGCGGAAGTAATTTTTGGCTATTTTACAGGAACAACAAAAAACCTATTATTTCGCAAGTTTTTCAAGCATCTTTATTTTAAATTATTACAGGGTATTAAAGTAATATTCCAAATCCCATGAAAGAAAAATAAATGACAAATTCACCTTTATTCAGTGTGTTTGGCGAACACTATGGTGGACTGATGACATACGCTGTGTTTGCCAAAACAATCCGAAGCGGGTGACTTCCGCGCTGTACATTCTTAGCCCTCTACGGCATCTGAGTGGTCGTTAGGCATTTGAGCAACCAATTACAAGACGCGTCTTTGAATCCTCTATCCAATGACATTAAAATGTTTTTTCCGTTTAAAAATGACTTCCGCGGTGTTGATACTTAGGCGACGATATGGTCGACCCCTAAAGAACACAGCACGCACCCTGACGGCCTCGACGACCTTATCCCTGAAGGCCCTCGCCAGGTCGACATTCTTGAATCGGCACGCGAGGGTCTCCATCTCGCCAGTGGGCGTCTCGGCGCAGTTGACGGCGGCCCACGTCCACGCCTGGTCAGACTTCTTCATCGGCAGCAGCTCCAGGTCTTTGAACAGCAGCATGTTCAGCACGGCCTTGTAAACCTGCACGGGAAAGCTTCATCATCAGCATGTATCGGTCCACTGCTGGACACAGGCCTCTCCCAAGGCACGCCAACACACGCGGTCTTTCGCTCTTCTCATCTGGACTTTTGCTTTCTTAGGTGGAGAACTGTAAATTTTTGGGCGTTTAGTTTTATCAGCCAATCCGAAGACCACTGGTGTATGTTGTTCAGATCAACTTGCAGTTTATTGTGGCTGGTAGTTGGATTAGTGAAGTACTTTGAATCGTCAGCAAAGAATTTTGAGTGGCATTTAATGATAGCGTGAAGATCAGTTATGTATATATAGTAGAGAGTCGTAGCAACCACTGATCCTTGGGGGACACCACTCCAGACTGGTCTAGGATCCGATAGAGTTTCTCCTATTCGTACCTGCAGCTGTCTCTTATTCAAGTAGGTCATCATCATCATCATCAGCCTGTATCGGTCCACTGCTGGACACAGGCCTCTCCCAAGGCACGCCACCACACGCGGTCTTCCGCTCTTCTCATCCATCCACTCCCGGCTACCTTTTTTAGGTCATCTGTCCACCTAGCCGGGGGGCGTCCCACGCTACGTTTGCTTGTACGTGGCCTCCATTCGAGCACCCGTCTACCCCATCGGTTGTCGGGTCTATGACAGATGTGCCCAGCCCACTGCCACTTAAGCCTGCTTATTTTCTTAGCAATCTCGACTACCTTAGTTCTTTGACGGGAAAGCACAATCATAGATTGGAAATGATACATTGTGAAAACTATTTCGAAGAAAAAATTATGTCAATACATACCACACGCCGTAATCCCGACAATCGGGGTAAGCAGAGTAATCGGTGTTGAGCTGCAAGTACTCTTGCAAATTGCAGAACAACACCGACCGCCACGTTTAGCAAAGCATTCAGACAAGATAACTAAATGTCAGGCCGCAAGTAAGGCACGAAGGCCCACCTGCTGCATGACTCGATGGAAACGCCGCGTCAAGGTGAGAGGTGGCTAGCCTGTCGCCCTTAACCCTGTGTGGTGGTCTCAAGGCATAAAGGACGGATTGATTGGCACTAGGGGCAGGCCTCACGCACTCTATGTACTTGCGCGCGCTAACTACCTACCGCCCAGCGGGCCGCCGGCGCACAGTGCAGTGAGCCTTTACCAAAAATCGAAAAATGAGCTATAAATTCCATGGACTTTCATCCTGCCGTTGTAAAGTAGATAAGGCATTACTTCTAGGAATTATAGTTATACTCCGTGAACTGCGCTCATTGGCTCATGATCACCCCTCCAACTGGAACAATGTCGCGGCGAGTAATTAATCCCTCTTATCAGTTGTATGCTGTCCGTTGCATCGAATGTCCTAACAAAAGTATTAGCAAGTGTTTTGAAGTGATTGAAAATGGATTCTGTAGCCCAAGGTACGTAGTTTAATACGTTATATAAATGTTGTCTTTTTGTTTAAGATTTATTTTTCTATTAGGTCTTAAACATACCCTTGAAAATTATCTATAATTAATGCAATTCCAAACTTTGAAGAAGCTTTAAAAAAAAAGTGCGCAAAGTGTCTCGAGGTTTTTACTTTTTCTTGTAGCTATATTAATGTACTTTCAGATTTAGTAAAGTTTGTCTGCCAATATCTGCCAATAGGTAATATATAGATTTTTTTTTCAGAGAGAGGATCGTCATACAAAAATTGGAGCTTGCGGCATAAACAGCAGCAAAAATGACCGCAAACAAGTTGTATTCAACGAAAAATGTTCTCGTTTGAGTATATTTGAATGATGAAAAAGTATAAAAAATGTGAGTAGGTTATATCCTCGCAGAGGAAGGTATTTACACACAAATATGTGAGAATAGACGGCGATGTTAATGATTATTTGAAAAAAATGGCTCCAGTCTCGCAATGTAGATCTAGATATACCTACCGAATTTAGATTTAAGGGAAGACGATTATTCAGATTCTAATTAGTTTTAACTTTGTTATTTAATATTAATTATAAATTTAATTATATATATATATGATCTATATTCTATATATATAGCTATTATATATAAAAAATAATGTTATATATTGAAATATGAATAAAATAAAAATTTTATTTAAATACAGCCGGAGTTTCGATTTTTGTCCCATTCTTCCATACATTCACTGCACTGTGCGGCGGTCTATTTCAGTGGAAATTCGTCAGCCGCGCGGAGCATACCTACGCGCGCGCTCACGCTACTGCGCGCAGCTGCAAAGCAATAATCACTTTACACTCGATTGTTTAGGTACATTTTCGCACGCAGCGATTGGCGACGTGAAACATTAGGCTATTAAAGCCGAAGATATGGAACTTTTTCTATGGAGTGATTTATCTGTTACGAAGTAACTATTAAGTAATCTGTGCTAGAGGCGTCCGTCCGCCTTGAGGCGTGGTGGCCTCAAAGCATGAACAAGAGCTTGCACGGACCTGTTCGCGCCTCAGCAGCAGTCGGTAGGTTTTCCTCTCGGGATGGTAGAGCAGCTTCATCTCGCCGACGCCTCGCTCCTTCCACTCGTGCGCCTTCTCGTCGTAGCGGTACAGCTTCGCGCGCTCCCCGAATAGCTTTTCCTGAAAAAAAAAAACAATCCCATTATTATTATTATTGTTGTTTAGATACACTAGCAGCTTAAAGCTGATGCGTGTACATCGAAGTTGGTAAATTGGTGGTGCACTTGTTTTATTTATATACAGGGTGTCCCAAAAGCCAACGTCAAGCGGGAACCAGGGAGTAGGCCAGTTTATGAGATAGATAGATAGATAGATAGATAGAAATACTTTATTGCTCCAAAACATTTAACAGTAACAAACGATAAGTAATTTACATGAGGGGCAAAGGCGGACTTATCCCTTACAGGGATTTCTCCCAGTCAACCTTTGGATGTTTGAGAGTCGTATGTTGTGAGATATAAGTAGGTAGTAGCAAAAGACTTGAGTGTGGGAATGTAAAATATAATATATGGAAAATAACTATGATAAACTATAATATACTTGCACTACATAATATAAGTACATACCAGTTTAAACGTAGAAATGGCAAATTATAAATTAAATTAAATACATAAAACTATAAATTAAATACATATGTATTAAAGATTATATAATACATAATACCTAAATATATACATACATACATACTTGTCCATTCAGAATTAAAGGATTTTTTAACTATTGACTTCACATTCCTGGTTCACTAGTTACCTCTTGGACAGAAAACAGTGTGTCAGGATAGGAGATGTGGTTAGTGACGAGGTGGGTATGGGGTTTGGTGTGCCCCAGGGTAGTGTGCTAGGACCTATACTTTTCATAATCTACATAAATGATTTATGTAATAAAAAATTAGATGGCTGTAAAATATTTACATTTGCTGATGATACAGCCCTAATCTTTTCGGAAAAAACATGGGAAAAGGTATTCAAACTGGCTGAGAGTGGATTAAGGTCGTTAAAGTTATGGTTAGACGCTAACTTACTTACTCTGAATGTAAAAAAAACTAAATACCTCGCTTTCTGCATCAACAGCTCTACTTCGCCAGGAGCACACCGCACGCTA
The DNA here is from genome assembly GCA_946902875.1 of Nematopogon swammerdamellus. NCBI lineage: Eukaryota > Metazoa > Arthropoda > Insecta > Lepidoptera > Adelidae > Nematopogon > Nematopogon swammerdamellus. Next base: position 24,889,702 of record OX336336.1, read on the forward strand.
CAGTTACATTCATGCCACAATATTCAAAGTTGTAACTGTGAGCAAATAGAACGTGTAAAATGCATCCGCTACTTGGGCATTAACCTAGACGAAAACTTGTGTTGGGATACGCACATCGCGTGTTTGGCCAGTAGAACGCGAAGTCTAATATATGTTTTTAAACGACTACGCAACATTGCTGATAATAATCTTCTTCGTACTATTTATTTCGCATTATGTCAATCACGTTTAACTTATTGCATCACGGCTTGGGGTGGTGCTGCAAAATCACACTTGATTAGAGTAGAAAGAGCGCAAAGGGTTGTTCTTCGTGTTATGATGAAGAAACCCTATAGATACCCCACACATACTATGCTGAATGAGATAGGTGTATTGAGCGTGAGGAAACTTTTCATTGAAAAAATTATAATTAGGAGTCATAGAATGGATAAATTTGATGCGCCGCCGGGGAGAGGTGCACATCGTACCCGGTTCGCACATCTATTAGCAGTGCCTTGTGTCCGAACGGGAATGGCGCAACGGTATAGATGGTTCCTCGGCCCGTTCCTCTACAATAAAGTAGATAGGATTAGAAACATAAGAAAACTAAGTTTACCTACATGCAAGAAAGTTATAAAGTCACGACTACTTGCGATGGAATACGAAGAAGTAGAAAGCATGCTTACGATAATGCGGTAGGACGATATGAAACTAAATGATTAACTAATAAACTTACCCAACGTGTCACTTCTTAACAAAATTATTAAAGGGTCAAAGTTTTATTAAAACTTAGGAGAGTCGTGCCTGCCTATCTGCGAGTCATATGTACATTCTTTGACTGCAGTCAATTTAACTAAATTTCACACACACACACACACACACACTCACAGAGACACAATCGCACTCAGAACTCAATCAAGCACATTTACACTCCTTATTAGGTGGTAAACTATTTTGGTTTTCTGATTTATATTTATTTTTTTTTAGATACCCGCAAAATTTCTCTAATATTTAATAATTCTCTCACGTTTTAAGGTGTTACATGTGGTGTTACACAAAGTGTTATATATATAACACTGTAATATGGGTATTGTATGCACCCACCGTCTCTCATGATACAGCCGGTTAGGCCAGTTTGGGAGATGGTGTTTGCACACAACACAGAACAATTATTGCAAAGTCTGTTATGTATGAAATAGGGACAATCTGTTGTTGTGTAAAAGTGTGAAAATTAATAAATGAAATTTGAGTTTGAGTTTGACATTGACGGAGATAGTACAACTTTAAGTGTTTTTTGAATAACGGAAGCGACTTGCAGTGCCGTATACAGTGAGGTAGTTGATTCCACAGACGAGCTGCGTGCACAGAAAATGAGTTTGTGTAAAATCCTGTTTTATGAGTGGAAATGGCTAAGATATTGTCATCACTTGAACGAAGCGTGACACCGTGGGAAGATAAGTATGGAAAACGTGAAGATAGGTACTCGGGAGCAGAAGGGTTGTTGATACAAGAATAAAGGAGTCCAAGGATGTGGGAATTTCTGCGGAGACGGATTGGGAGCCACTTGAGACGTCTGCGGTATTCAGAAACATGGTCGTACTTACGTAGACCGAAAATGAAGCGTATACACATGTTTTGCAGACGCTCAAGCTTGTCCAGAAGTTCCTCAGTAACGTCCAGGCAACATACATCTGCATAATCAAGGATGGGGAGAAGCAGCGATTGTGCTAGAATTGTCTTTGTGGAGGTCGGAAGAAGGTTCTGCAGCCGCCTTAGGGAGTGCGCCGCAGCATAGACTTTTCGACTGACCTCATTGACCTGAGCCTGCCAAGATAGCGTATCATCCATAAGGATTCCGAGGTTTTTGACAACCCTAGTGTATGGTATGGCAGTACCGTTGTACATAATCTCAGGCAAAGAGGCACGATCAATCCTCGATAGTAGTCGAGGACTTCCGGCAAAAAATGAGTACCCAGGGAAAAATAAAAAAAAAATTGGAGTCATTTGTTTTTATGATATGAGCATTTTTTGAGAAACGTTGAAAATTGACATTTTTAGGTAATACGACTACAAATCTATACATATAATAAAATCGTAAAGGTAAGAAAGTCTGTACATTGAATGTATTCGGAAAAAAACTAACCAGGGTGGCTTAAAATGAGATACTGAACATTTTAGAACAGTTTTGAAAATTTTTGTTTGTTTGTTTGTTTGTCTGTACGCGCATCACGCAAAAACCACTGAACGGAATTAGACGAAACTTTGTATAGTGGCAGTTTATATGCCGGTTTTACATAATATGTAAAAAAAAATAACAAAAATAAAAAAAAATTAAACAATTATAAACATTATTGCGCGTTTCAAATCACGTAGTCCAAAGTACATAATTATATCTTGAGAACTGGCAGCAAATACAATTTGAATAAAATATTCATTCGAATTAAAAATAAGTAGATACAACGAAAATGACAAGTTCTTCTTTTTTATAACTTGAACACAATAGTCTATAGGTACATATATATTCTTTCTATACATATAATAAAATCGTAAATGCAAAAATGTCTATTTGTACGAATACATGATACGTCATTGATTTGTACGCGCATCTCGCAAAAACCACTGAACGGAATTTGACGAAACTTTTTATAGTGACAGTGTATATCCCGGATTAACATAATAATTAAAAAATATAATAAAAATCACGTAATCCAAAGTAATGGTAAAAAACAATTTTAAATGTCATGTTGACAACGGAGAACTGTCATCTCGACGTGAGCTGGCCGGTGACAAATTGTTTGATAAATAAAAAAAATAATTGAAAGTCGAAGTTATGTCGCTGTCATTGGTGCAATAAAATTTATATATCTGTTGCCCGCGGCTTCGCTCGCGTGAAATTCGTATTTCAAAAAAAGAAAGTAAGTAACTAAAGGCGGGCCCGAAGGCGGATCTGCGCTCACGTAAACGATATTCTTTCTCGATGAAAGTAACTAAGGGCGAGGCCGAAGGCGGAGCTGAGTTCAGGAAGAAGAAAAACATTCTTGAAGAAAGTAAGTAACTAAGGGCGAGGCCGCAGGCCGAGCTCTATTCTGGAAGACCATAAACCTTCTCGAAGAAAGTAAGTAACTATGGGCGAGGCCGCAGGCCGAGCTGCGTTCAGGAAGAAGCTAAACCATCTTGAAGAAAGTAAGTAACTAAGGCGAGGCCGAAGGCCGAGCTACGTTCGAATAATTGAAAAACCATCTCGAAGAAAGCAAGTAACTAAGGGCGAGGCCGAAGGCCGAGCTGCGTTCAGGAAGAAGCTAAACCATCTCGAAGAAAGCAAGTAACTAAGGGCGAGGCCGTAGGCCGAGCTGCGTTCAGGAAGAAGGTAAACATTTTTGAAGAAAGTAAGTAACTAAGGCGAGGCCGAAGGCCGAGCTACGTTCTGACAAATGATAAACCATCTCGAATAAAGCAAGTAACTAAGGGCGAGGCCGAAGGCCGAGCTGCGTTCAGAAAGAAGCTAAACCATGTCGAATAAAGTTAATTAACATTAAGATTGAGTTAATTTAATTTACATTTTATTATAAAGTCCACGCTTCTGACGGCAAATACACCGTGCATCCTAGAACCTCGCGGTTATTCCCGGCTGGATGGCAAGAGGCCCGATGCTATCACCTTAGTGCCATGGACTAAGGGTAGTTCTTTGATGTGGGACGCCACTTGTGTTCTCACATTGGCTCTAAGTCACGTTAGGACATCTTCAAGAGCGGCTGGCGCGGCCGAGGCTGGGGCGGAGAGCCTCAAACGCAACAAATATAGAAATATAATTCAAGATTTCGAATTTGTTGCGTTTGCGGTTGAAACCCTCGGTCCGTGGAGCAGTGAAGCCAAAAGATGCTTGGGCTTCTACTGGTTGACGCAACTGGTGTCCCGCCATCAAGGCCTTATGTACTTCATTCAAAGGGTAAGCCTTGCCATCCAGCGGGGTAATGCCGCAAGTGCTCTAAGAAGATTTGAAAATGCCAGTTTTGATAGTTATTTTAATGTTTGTTAGGTAGGTTTTAATTCCTTAGTAATATTACTTTTTTATTGTTATGAAATAAATCGATTGAGTAAACGATATTATATTCTATCGAAGAAATAGGAAGTCTTTAAGGGTGAGGCCCGAAGGCGGAAGAGGGTTTTTGGTTTACCTGAAAGCAGCTCGGCCTTCGGCCTCGCACTTAGTTCCTTCCTTTCTTCCAGAAGGTTTATCGTCTTCCTGAACGCAGCTCGGCCTTCGGCCTCGCCCTTACTTACTTCCATTATTTGAGAAAGGTTTATCGTTTACCTGAAAGCAGCTCGGCCTTCGGCCTCGCCCTTAGTTAGTTACTTTCTTTGAGAAGGTTTATCGATTACCTGAACGCAGCTCGGCCTTCGGCCTCGCCCTTAGTTACTTACATTCTTCTTTGGAATACGAATTTCACGCGAGCGAAGCCGCGGGCAACAGCTAGTTTACAAATATAATTGTTAAAAAAAAATTATTGGTAGCCTAAATAACTCTGCTATTGATCAGTATCCCAAACAAAACCAGAATGCCTGTAGTTTTACCAAAAAAAATATTCAGTAAAATTTTTTTCTAAAAAAATAAATGACTCCGATTTTTTTTTTATGTTTCCCTAGGTAGTCATAAACTGGCCTACTCCCTGGTTCCCGCTTGACGTTGAGTTTTGGGACACAATGTATATATTTTTTTTAGATTTTTTTTTAAATTTCTTTCTTCTAAAGTTCCCCGAGTCAACTTTACATGCATACCTGCTTCTTCAACGTTCGGAACCGGTGTAAAATTGTAGGTCCCCTCCCTTGCCCCTTACTAGGTGGTAGGGTCAAATTGTAGCTGACTGCGTTTATACCACCATACTGGATGTAATATGGCTGTATAGCAGCCTTTGCCATGTTCCCCTCTAGTCCAGTATAGCCGGCAATCCAAAAGGGAAGTCTGGTGCCAACCGGAAACTTACCTTCTCGGAGGTGATACTGGCGGAGCGGCCAATCAGCCAGGACTGGCCGCGTCAACCTCTTCTTAATTTCGTCGAACAGAAAGTAATTCATTTGGTCTTCAGCGAATTTGATGTATTGCCAGGTTATGCGTACATTGAAGTAAAATAGTCAGGTAAAAAGTGAATACATAGATAATCATTTCAAGGGTCCCTCTAGTGTAAATGGGCACCTGTCAGGCCGGCGTGGTATTCGCAACACCCACATACGATCGAATGTCCATGGACGTAGGTAGTTAGACATCTTATGTTAGGCGCCACATGTTCAATAAAAAAAAAAGATCACCTATTTCATAACAGAGTGGTGTACGACTGGAACCAACTTCCAGAGGAAGTAATAATCGCACTTAGTACCAACCATTTCAAAAATAGACTAGATAAATATCTAACAAATAAAACATAATCTCAAAAAGAGTGCTCTAAAACGATAATAGAAAAAAATTATAATAAAAAAATCTAAGATAATGACGAAAAACAACAAATTTTAACTGGATTTAGACGTATCAGCCCAGGCTGCCGGTTTAAAATAAATAAATAAATAAAATTGAAGCAAAAAAAAACAAAAGTTATACGCATAGACAAGTCACCTCATCCTCCTCGCCGGTAGTAACAACAATCTTATCGGGCAGCGGCACGATCGGCTCGTAATGCGGGTCGTACTCGTCCTCCGCGCCCGCCCCCGCGCCCGCCTCCTCCGCAGACTTGTCCAGCTTCGCCGAGTTACTGTCGCCGGCGGGCTTCACTCCAAACAACTGCTGTCCAGCACCCTCCCACTGGAAGTTGTCGCTCTCTGCAGAAAGTGAGTGGTTAATTTTGTTTTACTGAAGACAAAACCACATGAGAGACTGAAATTGCTCAAATTTACAACTGAAAATTAGGCCGGAGCCTCATAGCAAGCTACAAATTCATCCGCAGACATCACAATAGGCGGATCCACACCGGACGATCCAAATTGGACCGGCAATCCCGCGACCCGCGATTCAGGGTCGTGGAGCATGGATCGTGGATCGCACTAGGCCGATCCAGTTTGTTGAAACTTGGGATCCTGCAACACGCTGCAAGCAATCCACAGGCGATGCGCGACAGTTCAGTCAAACTCTCGAATGTCAAATGATGACGACGAATGATAGATGGCGTTGTCATGGGTTTGAGTTTTTCGAATGTATCTATGGTTTAATGGACGATATTTCGACGGATGAGATTCTAGATGTATGATGATTCCCAGGTTCCTAGATCTATTTCTTTGAGTGGTGGGCTGAATGACTTAAATGATGCGGATGAAGCTTTGATTGAATTGAGTTTGATGGTTTCGGCAGTGTATGGGGATGGAAAGAGGCAAGTTTACTGAGTTCCAAGTGAATCTGAGGTTCACATGTTATTATACTAGTAAAAAATGTGAGAGGATAGACAAACAATGCAATACACTCACTCTTCACTGCAATCCCAGGACCGTTAGAAGTGGACAGAGCGGCGAACGACAAACCCGTGTCGGTGGAGAATGGAGCCGGCTCACCACTGCCGGAGTCGCCCTCCGCCGTCTGCTTTTCCTTAACGGCTGCATTCGCTAACACACTGAACAGGTTCGGTGTCGTTACGCTATTCGCATTTGATATATTTCCAAAAGTGTTATTCTTCGATGTTTCAAGCTGTGGCGTGCCATTTGTGGCTTTTGCTGCACCAAATATACTGCCCGTGTTCTGTCCACCGTTAGATCCAAACATAGGTTTGCTGTCGACACTCGAAGATCCAAACGTCGGATTTATGCTTATATTCGGTTTCACAGTGGCGAATCCAAATATTGAAGTCTCTGGTTTCTGATCGACTGCGAAGCCAAATATCGATACTTCTTCAGGCTTCTTCTCGGATCCAGATCCAAATACAGATTTCGGATCCGCTTTCTGGTTGGCTGCCGATCCGAATATCGTTTTCGATTCCTGATTTCGATTGGCCGCTAATTCAAATATAGATTGTTCTTTAGGCTTCATGTCGGCTGCTGATCCAAACACTGGTTTTGTATCCGCTTTCTGATTGGCCGCTGAGCCGATTATTGATTTAGTTTCCGCACTCCGATCGGCAGCTAAACTGAATATAGATTTTTGTTCGGGCTTCACCTCGGGTACTCCAAACATTGATTTCGATTCTGAATCAGCCCCAAATCCAAAGATCGACTTCGCTTCTGGTTTCTGGTTGTTTGCTGCTCCAAATGCTATTTTCTCAGATCCAAATAATGATTTCGCTTCTTGCTTGTTGTCAACGCCCGATCCGAATACGGGTTTCCCTTCAGAATTCTGACTGGCAGCATTTCCAAATAGTGACGTGCCGCTAAATATAGATTTTGTTTCAGAATTATCATTAGACGGGATATTGAAAATTGACTTGGAAGTGGACACTGGACCTGGCGCGAAATTTGGATTGAACATCGATTCAAATGTTCCCTTGTGTTCAACCGTACCTCCAAATATCGACTTCGTTCCAGACTTGTCTCCAGCGGACCCAAAGACCGATGCGGCAGTAACATTTTGCTCCGACGCTGCAGGCGCAAGTTTAGGAGTAGCCAGTAAGGGAGCCCGTGCGGTCGCGCTCACCTCTGCGTTTTTATTTTTGTTATTTGCGTCGATGTAAGCATTTCTAAATAGAGTGAACGCCGTGGAATTGGCGGAGCTCCCAATGTTGCCCTTGTTGGGCGTCGAGTTTTCTTTATCCAGCGACGTATTCTTATCGTCGCTCCTCCAGCTTTCGTCGGAGGTGCCCATCGGTGTCTGGAATATAGTGGTGTCTGCCGTCTTGTTCATTGTCATCGGTGTGGTGAAGACGGAGTTGGTGGGGCTGGCGAAACAGGTGCTCTTGCTTGGGGTCGTCACCGCCAGGTGGGCCGGCATCGGGGAGGGCGGAACGAGGACAGCGGTGTCCTCGTTTTGTTCGCAGCCTCGGCAGCCGGTGCAGGCGTCCTTCAGCTGGTAGGTAAAGAAGTTTTCCGGCAGCATGAGTTCCTTTGCCCTCTGTTTCTGCTCGGGAGTCGCTTGGATCTCTTTAACGAATACGACATCATCATCAGATTTTGGATCGTCCTTGGCAGACGCAGGCTGTTCCTTCTTGACGACAGTGGCCGCCGCGCCGCGCGCTTCGTCCACCGCCTTCTTGAAGTCCGACGCGATGGCCTTAGTCTTGAATCGGAGGCAGAACTGCTGCAGGTTGAGTTCGCCCTCGCTGAAGTCGTTGGCGGTGAAGAGCCACGTCTTGTCGTCCTTGCTCGTGTATATGACGTCCGCCGAGAGGACGTGGTTCAGGCATATCTTGTGTATTTGTTCGCGCCTCATTAATACTCTGGAAGCATTCAGGTTTATATTTACTTTTTAACATATTTGATACACACACCTAAAACTGTTTTATTTCTTTTAAATTTTTTATAGGAAGCACGACATATGGCGCTCGCCAGACTAACGCAGAGGTGTAGTGCGACGGCGCCCACGGGCATTCGGATATTTACGGGGGCTGCGAATGCCATGCCGCCCGGCTAGGTGCACCTTCACATAATGTTTGAAGGGTCCCAGACTGTACATTGGAGGAAAGGATCCAGGTGGGAGTGTGTCGTTTTGTCGATAAAAAGTCACCTTGGTCTATAGAAAATTATTCACCTATCTAAATCTACTAACATCCTATAGGTTTACCTTAGCTTTCCGTTATCCTTATGCTTCAAAATTTTGACATTGCCAAGACCTCTCTCCTTCCACTCGCCGGCGACGAAGCGGAACAGCTTGGCACGGTGACTGTACAGCTCTGTCTCACTCTCTTCTCCGGTTGTCACTTCCACCTGTCGCAACAATTTGTTTCAGAAAAGCCATCTGGTCAAATTATTCAAAGCTAAGAACTCGCATAAGAGATGCCACAGATGGATGTCTGTATGCTGAAAACAGCCGGGGCCGGGGCTGTGCTCTCCTCTAGTCCAGTATGGCCAGCTATCCAAAGGGATGTCTACGGATTGGCACCATCTCGGAGGTGATATCGGCTGGTCAGAGCATGTGCTTTGGCCCTTCCGACTCAGCCACCCACACCGGATTACATAAAAAACTAGCTGTGCCCGCGGCTCTGCCCGCTCTCCTATTTGACTTCTCTGCTAACCTCATAAGCCATTTAGCGTGATAGTAAGTAGCCTATAGTTTATGGGAAGAATCAATCTATTCGTAGAATTTTTTTTTATTAAATTGGTTCAATCGTTCTTGAGTTATAAGCGGACAGACAGACAGGCAGACAGACAGACAGAAAGCAGACATTGGATTTTATTAAAGGAAAGGAAAACTCCAGCCCTAAAAAAAGGCAGCAAGCTTTAGCTAGATAAAAAAATTTAATGTTTGTGGGTATTCACCTTGTCGGGAAGCGGTATGACTGGTGTGAAGTGTATATGATGTCCGTCGTCCTCCTCGTACTTCTCGTTGTCGCTGTCGTCGCCGCGGTCGCTCTGCGGCGACTTCAGCGGGCTCTTGCCCTTGCCGGGCGCCTTCGGCTTCATCACAAAGTCAAAAGTGCCGCTCTCCTTCGCGAACGATACGGATCCCGGCGAACCTTTGGCGGCAGAAGCGAGCTGATCCAGCGGCACCGTTCTCGATGTACCTTCCACCTTCTGACTCGTTACGGTGAACGGTCCACTGGCGGCGGCGGCCGCGGGAGTAAAAGTGAAGGTCGTCGGTGCTTTACTGTTGAAGCCGAAGGCCACGGGCGCCGGCTGCTTCGACGTATCGACCGTTTTCGGAATGCCGAAACTAAACTTGGGGGCTCCGGGAGCGTCGAGGATAGATTTGGTTTCCTTTTTCGGTTTGCTGGGGTCCTTTGGGCTCTCGCAGGCGCCACAGTACTCCAGGTGGCCCTCGTTGCGTATGAGGCACTGAGCGCACTCCCAGGAGCCGGCCTTTGGCTTGAACTTGTCGCCCCAGTTGGCCACCGACAGCGGCAGATTGGTATCGTCGGGCTTGCTCTGTACGGCCGGCGCCTTCGCTTGCTCGCAAGCGATGCACTTGCTGGCGGATTCGGCGTTGCTAGTGTAGCAGGCCGTGCACGACCAGCTCCCCGGCTTAGGCTTGAACTGCTCTCCGAAACCGGTCACCGTCGTTTCCTTCTTTTTTTCCTTAACGGGTTTAGCGTCCGGTGCAGAATTTAACTTGCTCTGCACCTTTTCGACTGCCTTCATGAAGTCGTCGCAAATGAGAGCGGTCTTAAACCGGAGGCAGAAAGTCTCAGCGGTGAGTTCACCCTCGGAGAAGTCCTTGGCGCACCAGGTGACCGCCTTGTCGTGGTTGGGCATCCTTTGGAACTTCAAGTCTTTGGTGATGCCGTGGTTGCAGCACACCTTCATGACAATTTCCCTCCTCATCAGCAGCCGCACCTTCTGATCGTTTCCCTTGCGGACGAGGATCTTGATGTTTCCGAGGCCGCGCTCCTTCCACTCCTTGGTTGTGGGGTCGAAGCGCAGGAGCTTGGCGCGGTGCTCGAAGGCGACCGTCTCGTCTTCCTCCCCTGTCTTTTGGTCGACGAGCGCGGGCAGCGGTACCACCGGCTTGAACTCGGCAGAGGGCTCAAACTCTTCCACCGCATCCGAAGTGTTCAGTTGACCAGTGGTGGAGGTGTTTGCGGAGGCCGGTGTTGCGGGCGCCGCGCCTACATTTGTTACAGCCGGAGGAGTACTGAAAATGTTGGCGAAAGGAGAACCCGTTTGAGATTTAAAGGTCAGAGCGCTGAAGGGATTCGGTTTGACGGCCTTCTCTTCCGATATTTCCTCCTTGGTGTCTGCTTCCTTGGTCGCTTTAAATGTGGGAGTACTGCTAAATGTGAAACCTCCCATTACTACCTTATCAGTTGAGGGCTTGGAGGTGGCTGGAGTTTTGGTAGGATCGGTTTTGGGAAGTGCTCCCTTGTCCTTCTGACACGAGACGCACTTGGTCACATTGGTGGCGTTACTCATGAAACAAGATTCGCAAGTCCAAGGGCCACCTAATTTTCGCTCCTCCTTTTGTTTAGTTTGCATTTTCTCGCCATCGGCGGCTTTCAACTCCTTCCGAGCAGTCTCGAATGTTTCGAAGAAATCTTTAGCGATATCGACCGACTTGAACCGCACGCAGAATTTTTCCAAAACGACCGCTTCATCTGCAAAGTCGTTTGCGACCCACACGTAAGCCTTAGTTTCGTTTTTCATGGGTTGTATTTCCATTTCGGGTGTGATGATGTGGTTGGCGCAAACTTTGTGTATCGTTTCCCTGCGCATAAGGACTCGCACCTTACCGGTCATTTTGTGTTTCAACAATTTCATTTCGCCGAGACCTCTCTCCTTCCACTGCTTGTCCACGAACCGGAACAGCTTGGCTCTCGCGCTGAAGATGGCGGTCTCGTTTTCTTCGCCCGTCGTCACTTGTACTTCGGCTGGTAGGGGAATGATCGGCTTAAAGTCGGGGCAGGGGTCATAGTTCTCGACGGATGTGTTGCTCTTTTCCGATATCGTGCGAGACTTGTTCAAACTGATGTTCGGAGAAATGAACGATGTATTCAGTCCGCTCACGTTGAGACTATCGGTGGTGCTCGGCGTTTTCGGCGAATCAAACAAGCTGAACTTTGTGTTGTCGAACGTGGAACTGACTTTGGGAGTGGCGTTGGAGGCCAAAGTGGGAGTTGTACCGAATGCTGTGGTTTGATTCCAGCCTGTGAACGTTTTTGCGGGGACGGCAGCGGCACTCGAGACAATGCCGCTGTTGAAGACGCTCGACACGATCGGGTTGGCACCGGTCGACGGCAGAGGGATCTGGTAATTGTGTGGCGAGTTCTTGAGGTGCTGCGGGGGTATCGTGACACTTAGAATCGGCTGAGGGACGGAGCTGCGTGTCGGCATCGGATCCGACGATGTGATGACCACGTTCACAGGTAGGGAGCGAGGCAGTTCCTTGTTCTGCACGAGCGCAGGGCGGCTGACCGGCGCAGGCGGAGGGGCCTGCGCCGCCGGGGGGATCACCGGCGGGGGATGGAAGTGAGGAATGTCCGGGTAGAGCTGGTCGGTGGTCGGGAACACTCCCGGATAGTTGCCGGGCGCGCGGGCCGGGTCGAACAGCGGGGCCGGCGGCACTGGGGGCGGCTGAGCCAGCTGCGAGAACTGGTTGTAGAGCGTGTAGAGATTCTGTCCGTATATGGAATAGGCGGCGGGCGGGATCGCCACCGGGGGCACCATGCGCTGGTTGAAGGCGGGCAGCACTTGCTGAGTGTTGAACGGCAGCTGGGCGCTGAACGCGGGAGCGGCCTCGCTGGCTTGGTAGTCGTCCAGGTTGTAAAGGTCGCTCTCATCGATGGTTTGGTCAGCAGTGGAGCTCTTCAGCTTGCCAACTTCCTTTTTGAGTTCGGCGACCTCTTTCTTCAGGTCGCCGACGTCGGATCGGCACTCGTTGCGGTATTCGCCTATTTTATCTTTCACCTGATCGACGGAGAGCTTCAGCATCTTGAACTGGTCGACGGTGTCCTGGATGTTTGTGTTGATTCTGCTTATTATTTTGTCGGCCAGATTGTTCTTCAAGTCGCGCACTTGCTCCCCGAGGTTGCGGTTCTCTTCGATCCAGGATTTGGTGTGTTCCATGAACGCGTTCATCGCACAGTCCTTCTTGTGCAGACTTTTGATTTGAGATTCGATCCGCTCCAGATGTTTCCTCTCGGTGCGACTCGAGTCCAGCATGTGGGCGTCGATGGCGCTCTTGTAGTGCGTGGTGTTGCAGACGGAGCGGTGCTTCGGCGTGGAGCTGACGTTGCGAAAGAGAGAGTTGCCCGCGCGCATCGGCAGGTGCATTTGGTCCCCGTGACTGTCGCCGGATGAAACATTTTCATCAGAAGAATATTTCCCTTCAAAGTCGTGGGAATTGGACGTGTCTGGATCTATACGACTCAGCGCATTCTCAATTTTCTCAATGAGGTTATGTGTTTCGGTATACAGCTTATCGTCCTGGTTGGACTTCAACCTGTCGTTGGTCGTATAGGCCCACTCTTTGGCTTTGGACAGTAAGATGACGTGTTTGGAGCGGTCCTCGGATGTGAGATGTTCCTTCGACATGCCGATCTCATCGAATGCCATCTTCACGTATATCCTGCTGAGCAGCAAGCCGGCGCGCGCGCTTTTCAGGCCGGTGAGTGTCTCGATTGCCTTTTCGTTTTCACTTTCGTTCAGGTAACTCTCGCCCATGTAAAGTTTGCTCTCTTCTAACATTGCCAAAATTTCTTTTGTACTCAGATCCTTGTGAATGAAGTCAAACATCCTCTTTTCTGGCATCCGAATGACCATTTTTCCTTTCAGTCTCTCCAGTAGGGGAATGGCGGTGGAGTAGTAGAGGGCGGCGCGCGCGGCCAAGTTGTCCTTGTCGTCGACATTGGTGGAGAGTTTGGCGCGCTCGCTGAATATGGCGCCCAGCTTGCACAGGAGCTGAGGGTGGAGGCCGTGATTGTCGATGCACCGCACCACCTCCATGCCGCGCCGCAGCGTCGCGCGGATGTCGCTCAGTTCGGTGCCGATCTCATTCTGGCTGACCTTGCTGGCGCAGTCCCACCACTTGACCTGCGCGAGCGAGCACAGCAGCTCCGTCATGTTGGCGGGCAGAATCTCCGGCACGTCGGCCGCCTGATAGTCCGTGTGCCGGGCGCTCTTACTGTGCTGAGCGGCCGTCATCGCCGCCGCGTACAGGAACGCTTCCACGTCCAGCCTGTTCAGCGTCTCCGGACCGCAGTTGGGATAATTTTGGCAGGCGGGCCGCAGAGAGTCGAAGAGGACGCACTTAAATTGTGAAAAACTCTTGTAGTCCATCAGCATCCAAACTATGTGATGCAGCGAGCTGGGATACATCCTCTGGGCATCCAAGTCGTACGCTTGCACCTCCGTCCTTCTCGGCAGCCTAAGGATGGGATTTTCAACGTTTGCGCTGAGGAAATGTGACGTTTTGGATTGGCTCAGCTGTTCCTTGTTGAATAGCTTCTCGTAGATCTTGTCCTTCCAGCGCGTGCCGGAGCAGAACTGAGACACTCTGTCGACGAAGGTGCAGGTTCGCTCCTGAACACCGGCCAGCAAACAGTGGCCGACCTGCGAGCAGCGGTAGCTCCCCTCGAGCCGCCAGCGCCGCACGGCCGCGCGTTGCTGCTCCGGCGCCGTCGAAAGCCACGGCGCGCTCTCCTCGGGCGGACTCGTGTGCCACGCGAGCAGGAACAGCGGCGACGTCGCCCGCGTCGCCTCCCGGTAGCTCATCTGGTCCTTCTTGGCCTTCTTGAGCAGGAATGAGGCGGCGTAGAAGACGAACTGGCCGCGATGGTGGTGGAGGAGGGCGGCGTGGAAGTCGGCGCCGGCTGCGGAGGTGCTCGCGCGCTGCAGCAGCTGGTCGTAGCGGTGGAGGGAGGCCGCCGACTCGGCGAGGCTCTTGCCGGAGCCGCTGGGCACATCGGCGAGGCTCAGCGAACAGAGCCGCTCGGCGACGGTGAGCTCGAGGAGGCGGCGGCGCCACTCGCCGGCGACGCGGCCCTCCTCGTCGAGGGCGAGCACCTCCGAGAGCACCTCGTACCAGGCGTGGTTGTTACGGAAGGTGTCGTGCTCGCCAAACTCCACGGAGAAGCTGTGGTCGAAGGCGTCCTTGTAGTTCTTGGTGAGGAGGTGTTGCTTGAGGAGGCGCGCGTGGAGGGCGGCGTCGCGCGGCCGGTGCTGGAGCTCGGCGCGCAGCAGGCGCAGCAGGGCCTCCGGGTCGCGCTCCGTCTGCACGAGGAGGCGCTCGCGCAGGTTGAAGGTGGCCGTGTGGCGCGGGAACTTGTCCTCGGCGCGCTCGCACCAGTAGCGCGCCCGGCCCGGATCGATGTATACCTCATCGTCCGAGAGCAGCTCGCATACTGCACATCAAATGATAGTATAATTAAATGATGCTATTAACTTTGAATATTTAGTGGTATTAAAGCATATTTAAAGTGTAAAAATCAAAAGGTTAAAATTATAATATGTTACTTGGTTGTAAACTAGTAATAATAACGAATACCGTGTTAAATTAAACCCTAGGAGCCAGAGCAAGCCAGAGATCCTAGGTGCAGTCTAAAATAATTTCAGATAATATAGAATGAATAGAATGTAAATATCTACAAGAAATTTCATTAAAATATTATAATTACTTATAATATTATACTTCCAGAGGAAGTAATAAGCGCACTTACTACCAACCAATTCAAAAATAGACTACATAAATATATAACAAATAAAACAGAATCTCAAAAAGAGTGCTCAAGAAAGA
The DNA here is from genome assembly GCA_946902875.1 of Nematopogon swammerdamellus. NCBI lineage: Eukaryota > Metazoa > Arthropoda > Insecta > Lepidoptera > Adelidae > Nematopogon > Nematopogon swammerdamellus. The sequence continues at coordinate 24,904,970 of OX336336.1, forward strand.
TAATAAGAAAAATAATTACAAAAAATCTAAGATGACAAAAACAACAAATTTTAACTGGACGTAGACGTATCAGCCTAGGCTGTCTGTCTAAAATAAATAAATAAATAAATAACAAGTGCACTCTGGAGAAAATAAAAGTGATCAGCTTCGAGCTGTTAGTGCTACAAATTTAATAATAATATGTAAATATGTAAAATTAAAATAAAAACAAATGTGTAAATAAATTTATTTATTTATTTTAGACAGGCAGCCTAGGCTGATAGGTACGTCTAAATCCAGTTAAAAATTGTTGTTTTTGTCATTATCTTAGATTTGTTTTTTTTTTATTTTATATAAATTGAATTTTTTTTTTTAATTCAATCCTAAAATTAATATAAAAATAAACGGAGTTTCCACCACCGGCGGCGGGGCGAACCCAAGCTACCGATGGTCGGGCCCTAGGGAGAGAAACCTCCGGACGATGCGTGCAGTGTCGTTCTTGAAATGCATGAAATAATAAATAATAATCACAGACAGTACTATTTTTTGCGAATAGGTAGACCTGAAATTGTGATAGGTGACCAGGAAGCGAGGCGTGCAACGCTCGTCGATATCGCCGTGCCGCACCATGGTAACCTCGGCAGTAAGGAAGCAGAGAAGATACTAAAGTATCTGGATCTGCAGCACGAGGTTACCAAAATGTGGCCCATCGACTCGATGATTTTTGTGCCCATAGGCACATGGGCTGATAGCGAAGAGCCTCAACGACCACCTTGAGAGGCTCTCGCTGAGTGGTTGGGTCGAGGGTCAGATCCAGAAGGCAACTCTGCTGGACACTGCACGCATCGTCCGGAGGTTTCTCTCCCTGGGGCCCGACCATCGGTAGCCTGGGTTCACCCCGTCACCAATGGTGGAAACTCTGTTTATTATTTTATATTCATTTTAGGTATATGTTTGTATTTTTATACTCTGTACATGTAAAATTTATGTAAATATGTAAATAAAGACATGAAATAATAATAATAAACAATATACTTGTCAGCCTCGATAGCTCAGTGGTGGTAATAAAAATAGATTTACATACCTATGTTACGTTTTTAAATGGCAATATTTGTACTTGCCAGCCAGTGTCAGCCTCGATAGCTCAGTGGTGCAGACAGTCAACTGACGCTATTGAATGTTAAGCAACGCTGGGTGCGGTCAGTAGTTGGACGGGTGACCGCTGACAGTTGGAGGCTGACCGAGGTTCGGATTGCTCGTAAAACTGTAGGTCCCTTCCCTCCTGATCTTACTTGGTGGTAGGGTTTAACCCGCCCGGGTTGTTACCACCGCACTGAATGAAATGTCGGTCGAAACGGCTATGTAAATAGTTTGTGTTTTCCGACCAGTTCAGTGTAGCCGGCACGATCAAAGGGGGAAGCACTGATATGGCACCTAGTTCACCCGGTGTTATGGGCTGACATCACGGACGTTGTAGGTGATGTAGCCAACCGTGACAGTTTCCATAATAAACAATATACTGACTGTCGAGTATGAGGTTAGTCTGGCCGGGGTCTATGTCGAGTGATGTCTTGTACTGCTCCAGCGCCTTCTCCTTCTCCCCGAGGCGCTGCAGCGCGTGCGCGAGCAGCTTGTGCGCGGCGGCGTCGTCCTCGCGCACGCTCAGATACTGCTCCGCGTAGCGTCGGCAGCTCGCGTAGTCGCCCGCGTCGTAGTACAGCCGCGCCACCGAGTATGCGCGCGACTTGAACTGCAGAGTTCAATCAGACTGTCAACTTCAACACTTATTCCAACATTCCAAATTTAAACAAGAAAGAATAATATATTTTTATGATAATGACGATGAAGATGTCGCTCAATGGCGGAAAATGTACTGTACTCTTCACCTCGGGCCTAAAAACCCTCATCACTCTTACCTTATTGATCCAGGTTGTGAGGAAAAAATATTTTATCAGCTGTGAATTGATACCTACATTTCTTCTGGTAGGATGGTAAACTGGTTTCTAGTTCTTTCTAGGTTATTAATTCATAATCTACACGCTGATTAGGGTTTCTGATTTCTCGAACTATTTTCGTTCTCGATGCACGAGAATTCTCGAGGCTAAATTCTCGAGTCTTCTCGAGTCTCGAGGCTTTCAAACAAAAAACCAATAGTGGTTTAAAATTTCAAGAAAAAAACTCAAAAAAATTACAAAATCAACGTATTTTTATGGCACCAACTGCACATACTAAAAAGGAACGAACGAAACATAAAAAACTTCTAACACAACACAATTTAATAATCAAATCTTAATACTAATAAGAATTAGGAACAGAGAACTAACTAAGCAACTAAAAATTTGCGTCTTAATCATCCAGACTAGATGTCTGGATGATGTAATATAATCAAAAACTTTCTACTCATTGAAGTCGAAGTCAGCTTGACTGTCATTACCACTTTGAATAGATTGTCGAGATTAGGTGTGTGTGCATTTTCCTGTACATTCAAATATGTTGAACTCTTTCCTGATCAAACTTATCGTCACTTGAGCATTTGAGCGTTCCAGAGGAGTGCTATCAACTTTTTGAATGGCTTTCTGGAGCAATACTTCGAACGTAGAACCACTTGTTTCATCTGTATCATCAGTAATTATGGTTTCACAAGCTGTTGTTGCTTCTAACGAACACGCGTGTGTGTGTGAGAGTGAAGCGACAAGCGCGCAGTGAGCGCGCGGACGATTTTACGCGTAAAAACTTATGTCGAATACTTTGAATTGGTGCCTCGAGAATTCTCGAGGCACGGCTTTATTTTTCTCGTCTCGAACCAAGGCGAATTTCTCGAGTCTTCTCGAGTTCGAGAATTCTCGAGCAGAAACCCTAACGCTGATACATGATTCGCATACGGTAATTCGGCAATTTTCGATTAGAAAAATTGTGAAAAAAATGTTGAGCGTGTTTTATTTTCCCTGGAGTTAAAAAAATATGTGTGTGTGTAAATAAGTGAATCCTCTCTTGTTGCATACCGTTTTGTGGAGCATTTCATTGGTGGCCATAGATGGTGCCAATGAAGATCACTGATCTCACTTCATTACTTTACGAAATATTTACATTTACAAACTTATGCAAATTTTACGTGCACATCAAAAATGGCATGGAAGCCATTTTTGATGTGCACTCTAGAGCGCGAATGGACATAATATGATCGCTCCATTCTCTCATACAGTTGCGCGAGCGGCCATAATATGGTCCCTTATGGTCGATCTCCAATGGTCTTACAAAATAATTTATTTTAATGTCAAACATCGATCTAATCTCTTCTAACTTACGTATGAAAATAATATTTTTTTAAGAGTAATACTCTGTGTGCGTGTTTTGATTGTTTTTTTATGAAATTTAATGGAATTACAAATTATAAAAATTTATATTACTACTTACTTTTTTATTAAAAAATGTTTTCTGCAATAAGTCCGCCTTCTATAACATTCATCCGTAACCATTTTAAGTATGGTATTTTAAATAAATTCTGTTTAAAATTTTCAGTACTGACAATAACATTTGTTCCGAAAGCCTCCTCCATATCACGTTATCCTTATTACAGAAGAAAAATCCGATTTTGGTTTAATTTCAGTAATTTTCACTGAATTGTTTTTAAATATTTTTGTATGGTGTGAAAGTTCTTTTTCACTTAACGAAAGAGCAAATTTAATGAACTTCTTTTATGAGTCCTTGTGATTTAAATCACGCCAGTGGTTTTTGCTCTAGAGTCCCTGTTGCCATGTGGGTCATATTGGCCCTTGTCCCAATTGGCTTAGTTTTGTTTACAAACAGAACATCCAACACGTACCATGCTCTGATTCTAAGTAGTTGAAGCGCCCAGGCTTGTGTAAACAAACACTTACATCAAACCATTGAGTGGTTCATTCAACTGAAATTAATTTGTAAACATACTTGACATTTATTAAGACTAGAGATATTTGGTGACAACAAAAATATGTTTTTGTTAGTGTCTGGGAAAGTGTTGAGACCAAAATATACTGAATGACCAATTATATATTGATAGGAATTGGTAGATTAACAGATATATTTCATATAAAACACAATAGAAGCAGGATATATAGATTTTATTAGCAAATATGATTATTTTATTATGAAAACGGGAAAATTATATCCATCCTGGACTTGGACCCAGTTTATTGATGGTACCTAATGTTAAACACAATTAGACATTATACCAATGAAATTACTAGAAAATTTTATGTAGATTTCAAAAATATAGGCTTTTCACATACATTTCATAGAAAAAAGTATAGAACGCACCGGAGTGGAGCGCACCCTATTTGACCAAAATGGCGTCGCAGGCAGGGGTTGATAGATGACCTTATCGCCTCGCAGACGAGAGGATAAGGTTAAAAATTCTCATTTTTGCCACCAGGTTTCTTGTTTTTGCTTTATTTGTCGGACACTTTCATTAGTGAGCGCATTACTTTACCTACACAGTGTTATGGGGGAATTGTCAGCTTAGGTTAGAAAAAATACGCAAAAAAATAGAGTGTGTTGATTTTCCTGTAGTACTTACCTATAAAAAAAAATCTGTGCTTCTAAATAAGTGAATCCTTACTTGTTTCACATAGTTTTGTGGGTAATTTTATTGGCTTTATGTGTCAATAGAGTTTATTGATCTGACTTCAATATTTTGCAAAATATTTGAGTTTATGTACGTGCGCGCCGCGCGGCGCCGAATCTCCGCGCGGAGAAAGTGGCATGGAAGTCAGGGGGTAAGTATAACTGTGGGGAGCCAACAGGAACAGAAAGTCCGTCCGTGATGTGTCCAAAGAATGATAGGTTGCAAATTATTATAGAATGATCGACTAAACGGCGCGCAAACTCCGCATTCGCTGAAAGTTTGTAATTGCAGTTCCGCTTTGCAGGAGTAACGAAGAATCCCCATCGGCGACCTTCTTTCGAGCGAAGATAACTGACCGGTCGCGCGGACCGGCAAGGCGTTCGTTACTCACCTCCTTGAGGGACAGCTTAGCCACGAGTGATTCCACATGCTTGTCCACTTCTGCCTTGCTGCGATGCATCTTGCACGGATCACGACGTCACTGTGTGGCGGCCGCTCGTCGGTCGAGCCCACACAAAACAGTAGCACAGAGAACCACGCTGCGCCGTGAAAACTATTTTCAACGCACTTTACGACGCATACATGCCGCAAGCAACCAACACACAAGACAAGAAAAGAAGAACCAACCACAGAATAATTATCAAGACAACGCCACAGAAAACGGCCAGGTATAAGGCGCGGGGCGGATCTTGTCGTGTCGCCGCCGCAGCGGTTCGTCAGTGTTCTCCCTCGCACCCGCACCGTACTTGTATAGTGTATTCGCGTGGCAGGTCGCCCGCTGCGGGACGACATGCCGAGATCCGTCCCGCGCATTATAATGAACAGCCTTATGTAACTCTATGGCCATAAGCACAATGTGTTGCCAGGAGAATAAGCGATGACCGGTGCGGCACCTCAAAGACTTCCTGGCTCCTTACTGAATGCTTCCTGCACGGCGGGGTCCGCTAGGATGTTATTATGCCACTAAATTATGCTATGCTTTTTTGTCCGGCTGTAATTATTTGTGTTGGATCATACATAACGACCATAAATAAAGAATGAATAACAAGTGAGCAAAATTTTCTATTGGTGCACTGTGTGGATAAGAGAATGCATAAAATAATCTTGTTTTCATTTATTTCGTCAATTGAATTTTATTTGTTCTACCTGCTTGCATAAATACGTCCCTCTGTCGCCGGACACAAACCGGACCTTTCCGTGTCGGCCCGTGCTCGTGCTAGCCCGGCAACACATATAAGTTACTCTATGCCCGACAAAGTCCGGTAGCACGGTCGCCTAGAGCGCGGTCCACCGAACTCGAGTCCAACACGCTTTGTGCGTGTCGTTTTTCGTGCTCAATATCGTAGCCCAGTAAATAGAGGGGGGTTACCTTACAAACGGTCCGGTAGTTCTAAATTTTTGATATGTTGTCTAGGATGGTTAGAAGCACTGGCGGCTGGTCCTAAAGTGCGCTCGTGCGCCGCACTACCATACCACGAGAAGTCTTCACTTCACTCTAAATAAATAATATCTTACAACATATCTACATTAAGACCACAATGATCCTACTCCAAATAAATACGAATGTGAATTCGACCTTATTGTATAGATCACAAGGCACTTTTTTGCGTTTAAACGCGCGCCCCGTGCGGAATCGAGTAACGCACGCGGTCTCCCATACTGAATGTATGGGGATCGGCAAAACACCGCTGGCGCGTGAGACAAAAGATACTTCATAGAAACAGTATGGGCCGAAATGGAGTTCTGCGTGCGGCGCACGAGCGCCAAACAAGGACGCCATATCGTGAATAGCCGCGCGCGCGACAAGTCGCGAGCGATTCGTTTTGCGCGAGTCCGTCTGCCTAGATTCAGCGCCCAGCGCGCTGTCATGCGATGCTGATGTCACATACTCGTTAGCGCGCGAATATTTAAAATGGGATATGGTTAGGTTTTGTGCTTTCTGTCACGTGATACTGGAATTAAGTGGTTCCGATATTTGCCTAAGCGTTGGTTAAGGTAAGGCTTTACAATCAGGTGATCCCGGGTTCAATTCCTACGTTTCAAATGCTTTTATTTTTATATTTTTTTTTCAAGAATTTTTGGGACATTACTACTGTTTTCTTTTTGAAAGGCGCAGTTAGTGTTGTGGTCTATGGGTGTGTTCATAAAGGTAATAAAAATGAGTTAAAAACTTGTTTGGATTTTTTTTCTTGTTCTTTGCAACTCATTGAGTGCCTTGAGAATATTCATACTAGGTACGTACATAATATAATAAAACGCAGGCGTTTAAAAAATTCGGAAGTCCCGATCTTAAAATAACATGACGGGAATGTGTTGGGAAATTTGGTATTTAAGTACCTAGATAGGTACTTAGCGCACTACCGGTCACTGGAGTCACCAGCCGCCATTGGTTAGAAGTATTTAAAATATAAAATGCACAATTCCCCCCCCTCCGCGCCCGCCGCCATATTAAAAAAACCAAAAAAAGTCGGCACTTTCTTCTGATTTTTGCTTATATCTTCATTTCCGTGCATTTTAGCTATAAAAAATATGACTCATTGTTGTAGATAATTAAATTTCCTCTATGTAACATTTTAAATTTTGTTTCTAAGACTGATACTTAAGGAGATATGAACTTTTAAAAGAAACAAATTTTCCGGAAATTTGGCAAACTTCTAACTTTAGAACGCTGTAATTAAGTTATGGCCTATTCTAGGAAAAAAGTATCACAATAAAATTTTTAGGAAATTTTATTACCTACAAAACGCATGTAAATTTTTTTTTACCAACCCTACGGAGTGGGTGGTAAAAACAAAAGTTTAAACAACGGAATATTGCTTTTTTTGCTATTGTGATGCCAGGTGATCTGTATCTAAAAAAATCACTAATAACTTTGCAGTTTTGGCTTGAATTTGGAGTTTATACCAATCCTACTTGAGTTTCTTACATGTTACAGCGCAATGCTCATTAAGTCATGAGGCAGGTACTATTTCACTTTAGTCCAAAATGAATGTAGAGACCAAAAGAGGAAGGTTACCTTACAAACGGTCCGGTAGTTCTAAATTTTTGATATGTTGTCTAGGATGGTTAGAAGTATTTTAAATGTAAAATGCACAATTTCCCCCCCCCCCTCCGCGCCCGCCGCCATATGGAAAAAACAAAAAAAAATCGGTACTTTCTTCAGATTTTTGCTTATATCTTCATTTCCGTGCATTTAAGCTACAAAAGAGTTTGCTCATTGTTGTAGATAATTAAATTACCTATAACGACCATTTAAAATTTTGTTTCTAGGACTGATACTTACGGAGATATAAACTTAAAAAAAAAGAAATTTTCCGGAAATTTGGCAAACTTCTAACTTTAGAACGCTGTAATTAAGTTATGGCCTATTCTAGGAAAAAAGTATCAGAATAAAATTTGTAGGGAATTTAATAACCTACAAATTTTATTCATATACTTTTTTTCCTAGAATAGGCCATAACTTAATTACAGCGTTCTAAAGTTAGAAGTTTGCCAAATTTCCGAAAAATAGTTTTTTTTTATAGTCCATATCTCCGTAAGTATCAGTCCTAGAAACAAAATTTAAAATGGTGGTTATAGGAAATTTAATTATCTACAACAAAGAGGGAACTCTTTTGTAGCTAAAATGCACGGAAATGAAGATATAAGCAAAAATCTGAAAAAAGTGCCGATTTTTGTTTTGTTTTTTCAATATGGCGGCGGGCGCGGAGGGGGGGAAATTGTGCATTTTACATTTAAAATACTTCTAACCATCCTAGACAACATATCAAAAATTTAGAACTACCGGACCGTTTGTAAGGTAACCTTCCTCTTTTGGTCTCTACATTCATTTTGGACTAAAGTGAAATAGTGCCTGCCTCATGACTTCATGAGCATTGCGCTGTAACATGTAAGAAACTCAAGTAGGATTGGTATAAACTCCAAATTCAAGCCAAAACTGCAAAGTTATTAGTGATTTTTTTATATACAAGATCACCTGGCATCACAATAGCAAAAAAAGCAATATTCCGTTGTTTAAACTTTTGTTTTACCACCCACTCCGTAGGGTTGGTTAAAAAAACTTTACGTGCGTTTTGTAGGTAATTAAATTCCCTACAAATTTTATTGTGATACTTTTTTCCTAGAATAGGCCATAACTTAATTACAGCGTTCTAAAGTTAGAAGTTTGCCAAATTTCCGGAAAATTTGTTTCTTTTAAAAGTTCATATCTCCTTAAGTATCAGTCTTAGAAACAAAATTTGAAATGTTACTTATAGGAAATTTAATTATCTACAACAATAAGTAATATTTGTTATAGCTAAAATGCACGTAAATGAAGATATAAGCAAAAATCGGAAGAAAGTGCCGATTTTTTTTGGTTTTTTCAATATGGCGGCGGGCGCGGAGGGGGGGGAATTGTGCATTTTATATTTTAAATACTTCTAACCATCCTAAACAACATATCAAAAATTTAGAACTACCGGACCGTTTGTAAGGTAACCCCCCTCTTTTGATCTCTATTTACGGTTGCCACCGGTGTGGTGGCACAGGGTGCGCGGGACGGATCTCGGCGTGTCGTCGCCGCAGCGGGTGACCCGCCACGCGCACTACACAAGTACGGTGCGGATGCGAGGGAGAACACTGACGAACCAACCGCTACGGCGGCGACACGCCGAGATCCGCCCCGCGCATTAACTTGGCATAGCGTATTCGCGATTGTTGCAAACATTTTCGTTTTATCTCGCTCTAAACAAGCCATTAAAGGGAGACGAAACGGAAATTTTTGCACAATATTTGTGTGCATACATACAGCCTATTATATTCTTTGATATTCTTTGATTCTTTGCATACAGCCAAGCGATGTGCCGGCATAAAATGGATTCTATATTCTTTTTGTTGATTTTAATTAGTCGTGGGGAATATATTATACAGCAGGCAACATATATATTATAAATTTACAGCATTTATAACGTTAGAAATATTCCACCACATCTGCTGTTTGCTGTAATGCTGTTTTGCTATTTATCTCGTACGTACCGCCATCTAGTTGATATAATAAAAATTATTTGTTGTAGCCTGTAGGTATTTGAAGCTCTCGCTCGATAGAGGGCAGTGTTTATAGTATTTTGTAACTTAACCCTTAATGCAATGACTTAAGGTTACATTTTAAATAATATAATAAAACAGCAGACTCACACGTTGGAAATATATCATAGACTAGACTGCTGTTTGTTAGAAACAGCAACCATAAACAACAGACTGGCTCGTTAGAAATATAATATAATTCTGCCTGCTGTATTCCCGTGATATAATATTTATGTCTTATTTCAATTATGCTAGTTATTCCAACAGCGTTAGGTTCAAATTCCAACACCACCATAAACAGCATTCTAACGATACAGCACTTACAGCTGCGATATAAAAACAGCAGATCATTATAACGTGCTGTTGAAAAACAGCCGTTGTCCCCCTCTCTAATTTTAATGTTTTCTCTATGTGAGAAGCAGTACTTATTTATTTATTACCGTGGATCAGTGTTGCCATGTTAGGAGATTTTCTCCTAGATTCAGGAGAATTTCAGTAGTGCTAGGAGAACTTTTTTCCTGTCAGGAGAATAGGAGAAAATTTAGGAGAAAGAAAATCACTACAGGAGAAGATTTAGGAGTGAGAAACTCGGGATTAAAATTAAAACATATGTACGGTGACACACAATGAATGAACTGTCTGTGAATCATGAACCAACTAACTTCTCAAGTCACACAATATATATACGATAGGATTTGTCTTTTGATAAGAGCAAGGTTCACCTTCTTGCTCTTTGGATAGGATAACACTCTGTGAGTGTGTGCGTGCATTGATCGACCATAGAGTAACTTATATGATCGACCAACCAGCCTACTACCAGGCGGGCCAAATGTTATCAATTAATGTTATTTACATGTATTCTTTGCAATAATCAGTAGTTAGTATTACCACAGAATAGAAAAGAGTACTCCGTACAGAAGCTGCTCTGTACAAACACTCACAAAGAAATAGCTACTCTGCGACGACGCGATAAAGTAAAAATTGACTCGCACAGAGCTGCATGCCTAAACACGATAACTGCCTACATTTCGCTTCTCTTTCTGTCGTGTAACTCTATCTCGAAAGCGCGTCGTTCAGCGCGTCTAAGGGCTGTGTCTTTGTGCTGTCTTATTGTGAGGAATAAAATGAAGATGATACCTACCAACTTTTATCGTTCTAGCTACCAACGATACGATATTTAGGTACGGCAAATTCATGCGAACAAATTCATGCATGCGTTAGCGTCACAATTAGTTTCTCACATCGAAGCGTGCATTGCGTGCAACCTTCCAGTGATAGTTTTGTTTGATCAATAAATTTAATGATCAATGATCATCTACAATGTACCTATTATCCTTATACAAATTAGGCCATACATACCACGCTGTTCGGCGTCATCTAACTAATGTTATTGGCAATATGATATTATTTTTAAATCTATGACCTCCTACTAATATGAATAAAAAAATTACTAGAAATAAATCAAAATGCTACTAAACAAAACACTTACCTTTCTTCGTCTCTCGGCAATGAAAAAAAAAGACAAGTTTTCATTTGTCTTTTGACTTTTGCACCCGTCCACTGCACAATAATTACGTGATTTCGACATTTTCTAAATTCGAAAGCGCCACGCGCCCGGTCTGGCTGGATAGCAGCAGCCCACTGTTAATTGTAGATTAGTCGGTACGCCAAGCGGTAGGCATTTAACTCGCGACCTTGAGCGAGTGACGAAGGCCTGGTATTACTAAGCCTACCTACGCCGACAGTCTGTCCGTCAGTCCGCACTACTAAGGGCTGGTTCTTTTGTACTGTAATAGGTAGCTGGTTGTGATTTTCACAGATTATGTGTTATTTATTATTGGCGGACATCCTATCAAATAAGAAAAAAATTAAGGGCTTTCCCATACAAGAAACGTATTTTTTTTTTCCAAAACAAATTTTTTGTTTGTTTTTTCTCTAACGTAAAAACTGTAATACCTACAAGTGTACATGTAGTGTCAAACTTGGTGTGGTAAAAAATAAAAAATAATAATAATTAAAACAGACGAATTTAAGTGGTGGTTAGAATGGCAATCGTGGCTATGACGGGAGGACAAATCGTTATTGGCGGAGAAGTGATCGAACAGGTTGAAGGAAGAGTAGGTACGTATATCTCGGTCAAATACTGCTTGGTAGACAAGGTCTCCTTAAGGAGGTCGAGGGACGAATTCAATTGAGTTGGGTTGCCTCGGAAATTTAAATTTCGCCCCGAGGTCTGACCCGTATATATTATGACCAGTGCGTCCTCCTAGTACGGGTGTGAAACGTGAGCTCTGACTATAGTTATTTTCAAAGTTGCCCAGCGCGCGATGGAACTAGCCATGCTGGACTGGGAGTATAGCTACGCGAAATGGTGCGTAATAAATGAGGCAATCCGCCGACGCACCAAAGTAATCGATATTGGAAACCAGGCGGATAAGCTAAAATGGCAGTGGGCTGGGTACATTAGCCAAAAGGACGACGACCGTTTGAGTAACCATGTACTACATTGGCGGCCGTGGACAGGAAAACGGAGTGTGGGAAGACCACCCGCCAGGTGGTACGCCGACATTAAGTATGTCGGCGGAAAACAGTGGTCCGTACCGCTGAAGGCCGAGAGACTGGAGAAAAATTGAACGCGAATGTCGCACTTGAGCGGTTTTCAGGCTGAAAAGATACAGCTCTTTATAGGTAAGACAGACAGACGGACGGACAGATGGCCTAGGCTTAATAATATGGTCACGTACGGATAAGGAACACTAAAAATGTGGTGAAATTTTTATAATATAAATAACAGGAGAATTTTTTAGGAGGATGAAAATTTTCTAGGAGATTTCTAGGAGATTTTCGAAGTCAATCTAGGAGAATTTCAAAATTTGAGTTGGCAACACTGCCGTGGATTTCTTTGCCGTGGATCTTTCAAGACTTGATATTGGCGTAATAAGTCGAACGTATATCGGCTAATCGCCCGAAATAAAAAGAAGAAGAAGTATATTCTTTTTGGGTAAATGTCGGTAGGAAAAAGAAACATTGGTTTATTTACAAAGCAAAGAAATATTACTAAATACTATCAAATCAAAGTATCGTTCATTCCTTAGTATTCGTAGCCGCCCGGCAAATCCGAGATGGGGGACTCGGAAACGGTGTACGGCACGTCGCTGTCGCTGGACTCAATGAAAGTGATAGCGGAGAGTGCTGGCGTCGCATTCCTGGCGGACGACGCGGCCAAGGAGTTGGCGGACGACGTGACGTTCCGCCTGAAGGTCGTCGTGCAGGAGGCTCTCAAGTTCATGCACCACTCTAAGCGACAGAAGTTGACCATCAGCGATATAGACCACGCTCTCAAAGTAAAAAACATCGAGGTAGGTATACTATGAATAAAAAATAAAATAAAAATTATAACGTCACCACAGTTACTTGTTTACCTGTATTTATTTAGATTTATGAAATAACCCATTTAAATTTTTTTTAAGTCGAAAAAACAGCTTTCACAAAGCTTTCATTTCAGCCCCAATATGGCTTCTTCCAACCGGATGCGGTTCCGTTCCGTTTCGCATCCGGCGGCGGGCGAGAGCTGCACTTCATGGAGGAGAAGGAGATAGATCTGAACGAGATCATCTCCGCGCCGCCCCCGAAGGTGCCCCTCGACGTGTCGCTCCGTGCGCACTGGCTAAGCGTGGACGGCGTGCAGCCCACGGTGCCGGAAAACCCTCCGCCGTTGTCCAAGGAGGCGCAGAAACTGGAGTCGGTGGATCCTATTACGAAACTTAATAAAACTAGCAGCAAAGATTTAGCAGGTGACTTTTTGCAATTTTTTTACTCGTTTCCACTCACGATATCCACTCTAAATGTACCTCATGAAGATAGCACAATCACCCATCTGCAACTCAACGTCAAGCGGGAACCAGGGAGTAGGCCAGTTTATGACTACCCAGGGAAAAATAAGAAAAAAAATCTGAGTCATTTGTTTTTTATGATATGAGCATTTTTTGAAAAATGTTTTGTACAACATTTTTAGGTACTACGACTACAAATTTGCAAATAGAATTGTTAAAATATTTTTTTTTTTTTTTTTTATAGGAGAACACAACCGAGGCTGCTATGCGGCCATCTTACATCCAGTACGGTGGTATCAACCCAGTCGGCTACAATTTGAGCCTATATTTTCTTATTTTTCCCTGGGCAGTCATAAACTGACCTACTCCCTGGTTCCCGCTTGACGTTGAGTTTTGGGACACATTGTATAAGGATATCAGGTGCCATAAAAAAGAGCACAACACTAGTACATCAACAGACAAATAGCAACAGTGCCCAAGTACGAAAACTAAAAACAAAAAAAAAACATATTCATTCCTTATCTGAAAAAAAAACTGATATGAACACGTCAGCTAGAGCTGCTTGTTCATTAAAAAACAAATAAATAAACACTGTGTGCGTGTGTGCGGCAGGCAAGCCGATGTGCGGCAAGGCCGCGCGGCTGCGCGCGTCCGAGTCCGTGCACGTGAAGCAGCTGGCGACGCACGAGCTGAGCGTCGAGCAGCAGCTCTACTACAAGGAGATCACGGAGGCGTGCGTCGGCAGCGACGAGGCGCGACGCGCGGTTCGTATTTATTATTCTTAGTTTCGCTTCTATTTCAAAATGAAGAACTATTGAATTATTGAAAAAATATTGCACTAGTAGACAGCGGCGCGGCGCCGCGCGCGAGGCTCCGTGCGGCCGCGTGATCGCTGCGCACGCTCGCTACGTGTGCAAGATGGAAATGGCTACTGAACCCTCCTCTGTATGTGAACAGCGTTCACAATCCACAGGCTTTTTCTACTTTCAGCTTCTTAATGTTTTTTATTTCGATTTTAAGTTTTCAAATAAAATAATAAAGTTTATTTGGATAATAATATTCTATATAATAGTAATATATCATGTATGTTTTAACACAAGTATGGCTTTTATTTAACTAGCATGTACTTTCATGTATTATTAATAAGTATTCTTATTATTAATTATTTTAACTTCAATTCTTACAATCAACTCTTTTGCTACTACATATATTTCACTATATTGATCTACTCTTAGGCATCCAAAGGTTCACTGGAAGAAGAAATCTCTGCAAAGGATAAGGTCCGCCTTTGCACGTTTTTTTTTATTTTTATGGAAACTGACACGGTTGGCTACATCACCTACAACGTCCGTGATGTCAGCCCATAACACCGGGTGAACTAGGTGCGATGTCAGTGCTTCCCCCTTTGATCGTACCGGCTACACTGAACTGGTCGGAAAACACAAACTATTTACATAGCCGTTTAGACCGATGTTTCATTCAGTGCGGTGGTACCAACCCGGCCGGGTTAAACCCTACCACCAAGTAAGATTAGGAGGGAAGGGACCTACAGTTTTACGAGGAATCCGAACCTCGGTCAGCCTCCAACGGTCAGCGGTCACCCATCCAAGTACTGACCGCACCCAGCGTTGCTTAACATTCAATAGCGACAGTTGACTGTCTGCACCACTGAGCTAGTGAAGTAACGAACCGAGTTGGTAATTCGGTTCAAACCGATTTGATGTTGAAGCGAGCTGACTCGGTTTGGTAAGCGGCGAAATCGAGTTGACTCGCTGGCTCGCGGTGGCGTGGCGGCGGCGTAGCGGGCGCGGCGACTACCTGCCTCGGACCGACCGAGTGAACTGACTGCCAGCGAGCGAGCGAGCCGACTCGGTTTGGCGAAATCGAATTGGCGAGTTGACGTGGCGACTGCCTGCCGCCTGCTGGCCGGACCGAGTGAACTGACTGCGAGCCAACTCGGTTTGGGCGAGCCGACCGAATCGACTCAATTCGGTTTGAGATCGCCGCGCGCTCGAGTCGAGTCAAGTCGCTGCTCGGCTCGCTACTGCGTCTGCTAACTCGGCTGCCGACCGACCGCCCGCCGCCATTGGAATCGGTTTGGTTTGGTGAAGTTAAGCGTATTCGTTCTTAGAACTGGCTCGCATCGTATTCTTCGATCTGTCTGGTCTGTATTGATTCATGGTTCTGTGTATGTAACGTAACTCGTGTTTTAACAGATTAACTTGTGTTGTGAATTACCTAACTTGTGTTGTGTATTTTATTTTAATCATACTCATTTATACTAACGACAAAAAGTATAAAAAAATACTCGTACCGCTCGACTTTATTATAGAGCTGGGCTGGTTAGTTAAGCTACCTACCTACATTGACCCAAATCGGTTTGAATCGGTTTCGAAACCGATTTGGATATTTTTTCAAACCGAGTTAATCGATTTGTAATTTTTAGCGAGTTCCCCATCACTACACTGAGCTATCGAGGCAGACATCGTCATGTAAAAGTTCCAATATGCATATTTTTGTAAAATGTTTGATGTAGCAAGTATTATTTATATATATTATTTCTTTATTGTCACGTTTTCTTATTAATTCTTTTGTACATATTTATATTAATTCTATACAATTAAAAAAATACGAGTACATACATAGACTGTTCCAAGATTCTACTACTCTGTTGGTGAGAAAGTGTCGTCGGGAGTTCTACTTAAACCGATTGTGATAGAGCTTTTTCGAGTGCCCTCTCAGGTTTGTAGTTTTAGCAAGGATGAACATATCTTTTAGCCTGGGAACTTTATAACTGTATTGTGGAAGTATTTCAAAGTCAAAGTCAAAGTTTTTATTTAGTAATAAACTTACATCGTCAATACATATTAATACAATTCAAAACATATTTTATAATAATTTTCAAATATTTCGCAAGACACTTTCTTTGTTAATAGTTACCACATTCAATTATTTTGATTCACATATTAAATAATAATAATCTAATTTATCATATTGACGCACCAGAAATCATACAACGACCGCAAAGAATTTAAGGTTGTAGAAGGTCTTACCTTGGAGCCATTTAACCAATTTCCTCTTGAAAGCTGGCCTTTCGGTTTCCTCTTCACGCAATTCTCTCGGTAATTTATTGTATAAGTTTGTACTTTCAAATATAATACTATTTTTAAATTTTTCCGTCTTATGTTTTCGTTGTTGAATGTTCTCCCTGTGTCTTGTTCCATAATTATGATTGGCAGTGTTATATTCTGCGGGATTAGTTTTTATATACATGACGGTTCTCAGGTTCTCATTTTATATGTATACGTAGTAGTATATATAGTATTTAATGCGGTAATTACAGCATTATGATTGTCCAGAACTGGAGAACCTCTTTACTAGAAATACAAATAGTCATCTCCGAGGCCATAGCTTGAAGCTGAATGTCACTGTCAGCTCAACAACTCCGAGACGAAACTTCCTGTCAAATAGAGCAGTGGAAATGTGGAACAAACTGCCCGAAGATGTACAAGCACCCACTACCAATTCCTTTAAAAACAGGCTCGACAAACACCTAAAAAAACACCAAACTAAACTAACATCAAAATAACAAAGCACCAGTGACATGAACACATCAGCTAAAGCCGCATACAGACCTAGCGAGCGAGAGCTAGCGAGGCCCAGCGAATGCCCATCGCCGATGGCAAGCGAACCCTCGCTCGCCATCGTTTGCTATCGCTGTTACAGCCGAACGGCTGTATCCGGAGCACGACCGAACGCCACCGAACGCAATCGAGTGCGCGCCTTCGCATTCGCTTAGCGTCGCTGTACCGTCCAGACCTGTTCGCGCGGTCTCGCTTGTTAGCCTTCGCGCGCTCTCGCTCGCTAGGTCTGTACGCGGCTTTAGGCTGTTCGTTCATCAAATAAATAGATAAATAAATAAATAAATTTTCCATCTATCTAAAAACAACACAACGTTATAACACCGTGCGGATGTGACGTACGCAGGAGGCGCTGCAGTCGCTCGCGTGCGACCCGGGCCTGCACGAGATGCTGCCGCGCATGTGCACGTTCATCTCGGAGGGAGTCAAGGTGAACGTGGTGAAGAACAACCTGGCTCTGCTCATCTACCTCATGATATAACGTACGCAGGAGGCGCTGCAGTCGCTCGCGTGCGACCCGGGCCTGCACGAGATGCTGCCGCGCATGTGCACGTTCATCTCGGAGGGCGTCAAGGTGAACGTGGTGCAGAACAACCTGGCTCTGCTCATCTACCTCATGCGCATGGTCAAGGCGCTCCTCGACAACCAGTCGCTCTACTTGGAGAAATATGTGAGTACATACAGGAAGAAAGAAGAAGAAAAAAAATATTATTTATTGTCATACAAAAAAAAAAAAGAAAACAGAAAAAACATGAAATTATAAAAATCTAATTTCATAAACAAGTAATGACAATATGGACCCATCTCAGCATGTGCTATAGTTGCACAAGGCGACCTATAGCGCTGTTTTTCAGATGGGCCCACACAAGCACAATACCTTTTTTTTCTACACATACATACATATCACACACGCTTAATCCCGACAATCGGGGTAAGCAGAGTAATCGGTGTTGCGCTGCAAAAACTCTGGTAAATTACAGCACAACACCGACCACCACGTTCCGCGAAGCATTCGAACAAGATTCAATCGATCAAGCAGCAAGTAAGGCACGAAGACCCCACACCGGCTGCATGACTCGGTGGAAGGACCGCGCCAAGGTGAGAGTTGGCTAGGCTGTCGCCCTTTAGCACCTTGTCTTTATCCCAAAGTCGTCTTTTACGACATGCACAGGGAGAGATGCAGTGGGATTTAATGTTATGTAGGTACGTCAGTTGTACATACTGATTGATTAGTACGTCAGGAGTGATTGAAACATCTAAGTGATTCTAAATTATCTTGTGCTGTAATTTACCAGAGTCCTAGCACAACACCGATTACTCCGCTTATCCCGATTGTCGGGATACAGTGTGTGGTATGTATGTATGTATACACTGCCGCATGTGCCGGCTACACTGAACTAGACGGAAAACACAAACTATTATTACATAATAGTTTCAATCGACCTTTAATTCATTAAATACGCGTCAACAGCTGCACGAGCTGATCCCGTCGGTGTCGACCTGCATAGTTTCGCGGCAGCTGTGCATGCGGCCGGAGATGGACAACCACTGGGCGCTGCGCGACTTCGCCGCGCGGCTCATGGCGCAGATCTGCAAGACATTCAACACCTCCACCAACAACGTGCAGACGCGCGTCACGAGGTATACCACCGCCGTCGCTTCCGCTAACGCAACGCACCCGTTGCAAGAGAACCTATCTATCTATACAGAGTGTTTCAGGATAGGTTTGAGAAACTCAGCAATAGAAAGTAATCATTATAAGAAGAAGAAAATCCTTTTTTTTTTTTTGTTTTTTTTTTATTTATTGCTACCGAACTGGGTGGCTCTGTCCGAGGTCGCAACCTCAGGCGCAGCCAATTTCACCCCCGAGGAGGTGCCAGTCCAGCTTGGAGGTGGACTAATGTTGCTGGGGAAAGGCTATTAACCCGCGATTTGAAGATCTGTGGATTGTAGGAGTGGGGGAAGATATTTCCTGGGAGCCCGTTCCACACCTTTGCAGTGCGGCACAAGAACGATTTAGAGAATCGTGCAGTTCGAAGAACTCTTCTCTCGACTACAAACGGGTGTTCCGCGAGAGTATGGCGGGTTTGGCGAAGGCGAACAGGAGGAGGAGGGATAAGGGAAGCAAGTTCGTCAGAGCAGCGGCCATAGTAGTACCGATAAAACAGGCTCAATGACCCAACGATACCCTTACCACTAAAATTGGAAATTGCAATAAAAAACTCGAGTCTTGGCGAGATTTCTAGGCTAGGGGGTGCAGTGACCTAGTCCGGTCCCCTTTTCTTTTGATGTCATTTAATTTTCAGTGTTTGGAATTTACCAACATGCAGTTCAATTCTACTAGGTACGAAAACGATTTTCACGAAAAAGTACTTTAAAATTACCGAATTTGGTAAAAAGTTTCAGAGCTTATCGTCTTTCGAACCCTGAAGTAACGAAAACCTGTCCCGAAACATCCTGTATAGAAAATCTATCTCGACTCTGGATACAGCTGAATGTTTCGCAGTTGCGAGCGAGATACAAGACACACCATCCGGGTTTGAGGAATAAAACATGCAATAAAAAATGCTAGGTAATTTTTTTTATGAAAATTCGGTATTTTTTTTTTGTCCTGGCTTAATGATTTTAAAGATGGCAGCCCTGTCAGTCAGTCAGCGTGTATGCGTCTACTGCTGGACATACACCTCTCCAATTTTCCTCCAGTCCTCCTGGCTCCCCTTCGGTGATGGCGATCCCCTAATGCGTGCTTCGTTCTTCCGTCTCAGGCTGTTCAGCAAGGCGCTACACTGCCCCTCGCAGACGGAGGACGAGAGCGGCGCCGGTCCGTCCATGTCGTCGAGCGTGAAGGAGTCGGACAAGACGCCGCTCGCCTCCCTGTACGGCGCGATACAGGGCCTGGCCGAACTCGGACCCGAAGTCATCAAGGTGAGCGCACGCACACCACCAGTGGCGGATCCAGCCTTATAGACTTTGGGGAGGGCTCACATTGATTAAATAGCCCAAAGTATTCATTTCTTTATAAAGACAAATAACTATTTTATAGTATTTAAAATACGACGTGAAAATGGGGGAGGGCGGGGGGGGGGGGGGGGGTGGGGTCTGAGTACAAACCACGGTAGGTCTAGACAGCCTAGCAACAGTCCGCAAATCTGCTGGCATGGCACCTAACTGAGCGTGGTTTCGCGAGGTGATTTTGGCTCTGTTGACTGCACCATTGGTCCCTCGGCACAGCCACCCATGCTGGTTTTCATAAAAAAAAAGGTCACGTTAGGGTCAAAAAGTGGGTAAAATCGTTTACTTAGTATGGGTACGAGCCCTTATTGTTTGTATCTTTCTGTATTTTCTTGTCTGTTTCTTTTTGTTTTTGGCCTAATAAATAAATTTATCAACAAGTTAACCTGTACGAGCAGGTGTTCATCGTGCCGAGAGTGCGGTGGCTGGGCGAGCGGCTGGAGGGGGTGCTGGCGGGGGCGGGGGGCGCGGAGCGGCTCGCCGCCGGCAACCTGAAGCACCAGCTGCTCAAGATACTGGCGCCGGTCGTGAAGACGATGCGCTCACCGCCGGACTTCTCAGACGACTACAGGTGCGTACTAGGTGTTAGCCTCGATAGCTCAGTGGTGCAGACAGTCAACTGTCTCTATTGAGAGTGCGGTGGCTGGGCGAGCGGCTGGAGGGGGTGCTGGCGGGGGCGGGGGGCGCGGAGCGGCTCGCCGCCGGCAACCTGAAGCACCAGCTGCTCAAGATACTGGCGCCGGTCGTGAAGACGATGTGCTCACCGCCGGACTTCTCAGACGACTACAGGTGCGTACTAGGTGTTAGCCTCGATAGCTCAGTGGTGCAGACAGTCAACTGTCGCTATTGAGAGTGCGGTGGCTGGGCGAGCGGCTGGAGGGGGTGCTGGCGGGGGCGGGGGGCGCGGAGCGGCTCGCCGCCGGCAACCTGAAGCACCGGCTGCTCAAGATACTGGCGCCGGTCGTGAAGACGATGCGCTCACCGCCGGACTTCTCAGACGACTACAGGTGCGTACTAGGTGTTAGCCTCGATAGCTCAGTGGTGCAGACAGTCAACTGTCGCTATTGAGAGTGCGGTGGCTGGGCGAGCGACTGGAGGGGGTGCTGGCGGGGGCGGGGGGCGCGGAGCGGCTCGCCGCCGGCAACCTGAAGCACCAGCTGCTCAAGATACTGGCGCCGGTCGTGAAGACGATGCGCTCACCGCCGGACTTCTCAGACGACTACAGGTGCGTACTAGGTGTTAGCCTCGATAGCTCAGTGGTGCAGACAGTCAACTGTCGCTATTGAGAGTGCGGTGGCTGGGCGAGCGGCTGGAGGGGGTGCTGGCGGGGGCGGGGGGCGCGGAGCGGCTCGCCGCCGGCAACCTGAAGCATCAGCTGCTCAAGATACTGGCGCCGGTCGTGAAGACGATGCGCTCACCGCCGGACTTCTCAGACGACTACAGGTGCGTACTAGGTGTTAGCCTCGATAGCTCAGTGGTGCAGACAGTCAACTGTCGCTATTGAGAGTTCGGTGGCTGGGCGAGCGGCTGGAGGGGGTGCTGGCGGGGGCAGGGGGCGCGGAGCGGCTCGCCGCCGGCAACCTGAAGCACCGGCTGCTCAAGATACTGGCGCCGGTCGTGAAGACGATGCGCTCACCGCCGGACTTCTCAGACGACTACAGGTGCGTACTAGGTGTTAGCCTCGATAGCTCAGTGGTGCAGACAGTCAACTGTCGCTATTGAGAGTGCGGTGGCTGGGCGAGCGACTGGAGGGGGTGCTGGCGGGGGCGGGGGGCGCGGAGCGGCTCGCCGCCGGCAACCTGAAGCACCAGCTGCTCAAGATACTGGCGCCGGTCGTGAAGACGATGCGCTCACCGCCGGACTTCTCAGACGACTACAGGTGCGTACTAGGTGTCAGCCTCGATAGCTCAGTGGTGCAGACAGTCAACTGTCGCTATTGAGAGTGCGGTGGCTGGGCGAGCGGCTGGAGGGGGTGCTGGCGGGGGCGGGGGGCGCGGAGCGGCTCGCCGCCGGCAACCTGAAGCATCAGCTGCTCAAGATACTGGCGCCGGTCGTGAAGACGATGCGCTCACCGCCTGACTTCTTCCGACGGGTTACCCTTCCGATTCTTCTCCGTGGGTGTAATCGAACCGGATAGAACAAATTGTGACAAGTTCGAGTGCAGTCTAACTGCCGTATGAATGATCGATCCATACCTTTAATAAAATCCAACGTCTGCTTTCTGTATGTATGTCTGTCTGTCCGCTTATAACTTGAGAACCACTGAACCGATTTTAATACAGTTTGCTTCTACGGATAGCTTGGTTCTTCCCATCAATTATAGGCTACCGACTGTCACGCTAAATGGCTTATGAGTATGAGGCTAGCAGAGAAGTCAAATATGAGAGCAGGCGGAGCCGCGGTCACAGCTAGTAAACGATACAATACAGTAGAGTGTTTTCATTTTACGAAGGCACACGGGGTACGAGGTAGGAAGTGGTGCGAGAGGCGACCGCGCGGAGCTCAGTAGGGAACGAACTCGGTGCCCGGTCGGTACACACGTTCTACACGTCTCCGCGTCGCTCCGTCGAACCGAGTCGTTCCCTACTGAGCTCCGCGCGGTCTCACACCACTTCCTAACTCGTACCCCTCGTGCCTTCGTGAAATGAAAACACTCCACACACCACACGCTATATCACGAAAATCGGGGTGAGCAGAGTAATGGGCGTTGTGCTGCGTGCTAGGACTGCAAGGTTAATTACAACACAAAACGGACCACCATGCATCGCAAAGTATTTGGACAAGATAACTATCTAGCAGCAAGTAAGGCACTGATGCATTACTTAGTGGAAGACCGCTCCAAGGTGAGAGGTGTCTAGCCTGTCGGCCTTTTAGGACGACATCTTGTCCTTATCCCTTAGTCACCTTTTACGACATGCACGGCGAGAGGGACTCATTCATTTTAAGTACTGGCCCCACTTAAAACAAAATAATTACTAAAAGATACAACTAAGCATCATCCCAGACTGCCTTATTATTATTACTATTGTTTAGATACATTAGCAGCTTAACCCGTTGACTGTGGAGCGGTCGATATCGACCGCTAGAGCACTATAGCTAATACGTGTACATCGTAGTTGGTAATTGACAGTGCACTTGTTTTTGTTTTCATTTATGTTTTTGTTTTTTTTCTGCAGTTAGTATATTTTAATGTAATTTTCTTATCAAGTCTGTTTTTGAAACTGTTCACTAATCACTTCATGTTATCTCTATAATAATGTTTTATATATATTTTTTTTATTATTGAAACTGACACGGTTGGCTACATCACCTACAACATCCGTGATGTCAGCCCATAACACCGGGTGAACTTGGTGTCACGTCAGTGCTTTCCTTCGGTCGTGCCGGCTACACTGAACTGGACGGAAAACACAAACTATTTACATAGCCGTTTCGACCGACCTTTCATTCAGTGCGGTGGTACCAACCCGGGTGGGTTAAACCCTACCACCTAGTAATATAAGAAGGGAGTCATATCCCTTAGTCGCCTTTTACGACATGCACGGGGAGAGATGCAGTGGGGCTATTCTTTTAAAGTACCGGCCCCACACTGTACACATGTTATATATGGATGTTGTTGTTGATATGTATGATGGATGACAGCCCCCTGCGCAAAGGTTGCATGGTGGAGGACGAAACAGCCGCCCACGTGCTCCTGGAGTGCCCGGTGGTGGCAGAAGTACGACTGCAGTTTCTTGGGAACGCGGGAACTGCCCATTGATTGTGGAAGCGACCGAGAAGAGTGCTCCACTTCATGAAAGAGCTCGGGTGGCTGGAGTAACACTACCCGAGCGCCAAAGTACAACGGACCGTCGTGAGGTCTCAGTGCGGAGAATGGCCCACCCGCCTTCCCAAGAGGCTGGGCAGCAAGCAAACAAGACAAATGCAAAACAAAGCAAACAAACAAACCAAAGCAAACAAAGCAAACAGCAAGCAAACAAAACAAAGCAAACAAAGCAATCAAAGCAAACAAAACAAACAAAACAAACAAAACAAACAAAACAAACAAAACAAACAAACAAAACAAACAAAACAAACAAAACAAACAAAACAAGCAAAACAAACAAAACAAACTGTGCGAAAATGAGAAAGTGGACTGTATTGAAAAAATGTGAATTTGGTAGAAATAATCAAACAAAAAAAGGGCTACCTTGCTGTGGAGTCGGAGGTGCTTACTGGCGCCCTAGGACGCCGTTACCTGTATCCTTCCGCCGGTTAGGGGCCCCGCCGTGGAGATCGCCAGGCTAGACACTTATAGGGCACCAACCAGTGAAGAAAACTTTGCGTAGGACAAATTTTATCTTTTAGAAAAATCGAGAAGCTTGTGCACTCATGGTGTTGTAACGAGAGAAGAGAGAATGAAGGTAGCTCACAATGATTGTGCGAAAAAGTGAAAATTACAAATATTTTAAATTAACCTGTGGAGATTATTTTCATTCTACCCACAGGGTACACTGGATAAGTTTAAGGCTACACATACGAAAACTGAACATTCCGCCCACCAAAATACATGGTATTTTACTAGGGTTCAGTACAAACGAAACACAAAAATTAATGTAAATGAAATAATAAATAAAACAAGTGAAACTCTACATGTAGAGTTTGATGATAATAAGAATAACGAGAAAATGATTGATGAATGAAGTTAATCTTGTAACGGAAGTGGGCACAGCTTCACGACAGGTCGTTGCATCTGGCCTGAAGCTGTGCGAACAGTTACGACACGAGAAATCCCGTCAGAACCGGGATGTAATTGTTGAATGCGACCAACTCTCCACCGTAGCGGTGGACTAAGCTCGTCGGCGATGAGCACCATTGTTCCCACTTGCAAGTTGGGATGGTGTTTGCCCCATTTCATTCTCTGTTGCAATGAGTGTAAATACTCAACATGAAACCTTTTCCAGAAATCCTGGTGCATCCGTTGGAGCAATGACCAACGGTCCAATCGATTAATGTTACATGTACTAACATCGGGTGCGGGTACAGACGACAGAGGCTCTAAAGTCAAAAAGTGACCCGGGGTCAGTGCAGATAAGTCTGTGGGGTCCGAGCTTACCGGAGTTAGAGGACGTGAGTTTAATACTGATTCAATTTGAGTTAAAACCGTATACATTTCCTCAAACGTTAGACGTTGTGTGCCTATGACTCTAGCTAAGTGCGTTTTGACGGATTTAATTCCAGCTTCGGCAACTCCGGAAAAATGAGGGCTTCCAGGAGGGTTGAATTTGAATTTGATATCTTGCTGCTCAGCTGCTTGAGCCATTATCGTTTTCAAGGTATTGCTAGCACCCACGAAGTTAGTGCCACGATCTGAAATGAGAAGACTGACTCTACCACGACGAGCGACCAGTCGTCGTAGAGCGGCGAGAAAGGCATCGGTAGTCAGTTCAGAAGCCAATTCAATGTGAACGGCTTTCGTGGCTGTGCACACGAACAGACAAACGTATGCTTTGTAGGATTTGGCTCCTCTGTATCGACCAAGTGAGATTGTGAACGGACCTGCGTAATCGACCGACGAAGACGAGAAAGATTTGAGCTGGTTTATACGATAAGCAGGCAGTCTCCCATGAGTGGAGGCGGTGCAAGTTTTGGATTAGCACGAAAACACTTATGACACAGTGAGATGACTGAGCGTATGGCGCGCTTGGGCGATAAAATCCAATAGTTTTGGCACAACAAATGGTGCAGCGTCTGTAATCCTGGATGACAGTGCCTTTCATGATATTCCTGAATGATCAGAAATGTCAATCGATGCTGTCGAGGTAATAGTACAGGATGCTTACTATCATAGTGTATATTCGCTCTAGTTAGGCGACCGCCCACCCTGAGGAGACCAGCTTCATCGAGAAACAACGAGAGTTTACGAAACATTTTTGGAAGTGAATTCAACTGCGATTTTGAGATTGCGATGATCTCCGTTGCGAAAGATACTTCTTGAGTGTGTTTGAGTAGGAATGTCAAAGCATTGTCTCTCTCATGAACAGAGAGAGGTCCAATGAGTTTGCTGTCAGCATGTGATGCATTGTGAACAAAACGAAAACAATAAGCGAGAACATTAACGAGAGTGCGGAGCGACGAGAATTTATTGAGTAAATGTTGAATAAAATCAACATTCATTGACGACAAGAGGGTGCAAATTTTTTGTTCACATTCGACAGCATCTACGAAATCAGATGCGAGATCAGAATTAGATGTAGGCCAGGTTTCTTCGGATTGTTGCAACCAACTGGGACCCGACCACCACAAGTGATGTTGTAGTAGAGCTTCGGGCAGCAGACCACGGGAACCGCAGTCCGCTGGGTTGTCACAAGACCTGACGTGTCTCCAACATTGAGGAGGAACCTGGTCCTGAATATGGCTGACTCGATTGCTGATGAAAGTTTTCCATTTTGATGGATATGATTTGATCCAGGTCAAAGCGACGCTGGAATCTGACCACGCATTAATATTTTCAATGCGACAGAGAGGTTCTAAAGCGGTGACTACAGCTTGTATGAGATCCGACAGGAGCAAAGCTGCACATAATTCCAGACGAGGAATTGTGATGCTTTTGAGCGGCGAAACCTTGGATTTGGCACAGACAAGGCGCACCGCGTATTCACCTTGGTCATTTTTTACTCGAAAGTAGACAACGGCACAATAGCCTCGTTCTGAGGCATCACAGAAGCCGTGAAGTTGAAAACCTTCAATGTCAGAAACTATTCTACGAGGAAGCGAGAGCGACGATAAAGATGGCAGTTCTGACAAGTATCTCTCCCACTGATGAACGATAGAAGACGGAGGAGCATCATCCCATGAGACACCCGCAGTCCAGAGCAGTTGGAGTAGGTACTTGGCGAGGAAAGTAGTAGGAGCGAGGATCCCGAGTGGATCAAACACTTTTGCAACTTCAGAGAGAATAGTGCGCTTGGTGCATGGTCTCTCTTGGATGGATACTTTGAAGGTGAAATAGTCCATATTGGGTTGCCACTGTAGCCCCAATATTTTTAACGAGAAGTCAACATCATCGAAACTATGAAAGTCTTTGCTGTAGAGATCTGAAGTTTCCACATCAGTGAAAAAATCTTTTACATTGGACGACCACTTACGGAGATGAAATCCTGCAGATGCAAACAAACCATTGAGTTCAGACTTTAACTTGAGGGCTTCATCCAGATTTCTAGATCCGGAGACCACGTCGTCTATGTACAAGTCGCGTTCCAGTATGGAAGCTGCGGCGGGATATTGAGCTCTACCATCCCTAGCGAGCTGAGCGACTGCACGTAGAGCTTGAAATGGAGCTGACGTCACCCCATAAGTCACGGTCAACAAACGATAATCCTTGACTGGTTCGCTTGGTGTTGTCCTCCACAGGATACGCTGATAGTCTGTATGCTCTGGTGCCACTAGAATTTGACGATACATTTGCTTGATGTCAGCAGTGAATACTACTGAATGCCAACGAAGGCGCAACAGTAGATTGAATATGTTCGTCTGAAGTTTTTGACCAACGAGAAGGGAACTGTTGAGTGACACACCGAGAATATCTTTTGCACTTCCATCGAAAACGACACGAAGAGGAGTGCTTGTAGACTCTGGCTTCAGAATACCATGATGCGGGATGTAGAAAAAATTACCGGCATCTATCTGAGAAGGTGAAACTTCTTCTAAGTGATGACTAGCTGCATAATCGTCGATGAAATCTACATAATTTTTGCGAATCTTTATCCAGACGTTTTTCTAATGAGAATAACCGCTTTAGAGCTAAAACCCTGGAACCCGAAAAAGTGGGCTTTAGATCTGGGTTACGAAAAGGCAAGGGAACGATGTACCTGCCCTCCTCATTGCGAGAATAATTTTCAATGAAGGATTTTTCACACATTGCGTCCTCAGGCGCCAAGGATTCTGACTTTGGGAATGGAATATTTTCTATTTCCCAAAAACGTTTGAGCGATTGGTCGAGTGACGCATGTAGAGTGACAGGATGTGCGCTCAACGATGATGACGGAGTGTCCGAGCGTACGCCTCCCAACAGTACCCAACCAAAAATTGTATTCATAGCGTTAGGTTGAGAGGCGTCACCTCGAATTATTCCAGGACGCAATGAAGACGAGAATATGTCAGCTCCGAGGAGTCCATCAATGGGACCGGGTGTAGCAAAATCAGGATCAGCTAGTTTGATGCTTTGTATATGCTCCCATTTCGACGCTTCGATTTGAGTGGTCGGCATGTCATGACAAATGACAGGAAGAACATGTGCATCGAAAATTATTTGGTCACTATGTGCAGATGCAACAGGTCTAATTGTACATGAAAGATGACCGAGCACCGCTGCTGTCGACCGACCTATACCGTCGACTGACCTACGATTTTTGACGATGTCAAGACCGAGTCGAACACGACAGGATTCTGACAGAAAGTTGGTCTCAGACGCGCTATCAACCAAAACCCTAATTTTGACAAAGTTACCGATCCTGTCCTTCACTTCGACCTGTGCTGTCGAGAGCAGGACGTGTGAAGGAGACTGCAAGTTGTGGCAAGCGAGCGTGACAGGTGGATGTGACGAGGTTTCTGAACTGCTCGTCTGCGACTCAGATGTTGTGCGAGGGAAGTGTAATGTAGTGTTGTGCGAGAAATTACACTTAGAACATCGAGATTTAGAATGACAATTTTTTACTGTATGCGTTGACGATAAGCAATTAATGCAAAGATTTTTCTCTTTGACGAGATTATACCGAGACTTGGGATCCCTTTCTAAGAACTTGGGACAAGTCCAAATGTTGTGTGATTCCGAACAAATAACACACGTTGGACCAGTACTGACGAAGCACGATTTTTTGTGTGTGTTTGAAGGCGTAGCGCTGGCAGTCTTTTCTACAACCTTTTTGGTTGTGTTTGTAGGTGTAGAACTAGATGGATTGGCCAAACTGAGGGCTTGAAAGCGCTTTCGAACGAATGCTTGCAGATTTTCAAATTTTGGAGTTTCGTCAGACTGATGTTCCAATTCGAAAAGTTCTCGAGTCGTACGATCTAGTTTTGACCAGAAGAGATGAACCAACATGAAGTTTTTGTCAGGCAATTGGAATTTATCAAGAATGTCTAAATTTTCTACGAATGTATTGTCCAAGCGTTGCAGCTCGGAGGCGTTCGACAGTTTGGCTGAATCACACGATAGTAGTTTCTCATACACTGTAGCAGCGAGATGACGAGTACGATTGTAATGTCGATAAAGTGTGTCGTAGGCATCTTTATAGCTAGCACTGGTGATGGGAAATCCTTTTATTAAATCGAGAGGTTTACCTTCTAATGATGAAATAAGGTAATGTAACTTTTCCACATCACACAGTTCCTGCTTGCAGTGAATAAGTGAGTTAAATAATTCAATGAACGGCAGCCAATTCTCCAATTGTCCATTGAATGGTTTCAGAGTTATTCGCGGCAGTTTTATTATACTCGTGGGGGCAGGAGCAGCGGTGAGAGTTGTTTTTGTAACAGATTTTGCAGTTGTTATTGAATTGAGGTGTCTTTTTACCTGTATAAGGAACTGCTCAAATTTGATAGTAACTTGCAGCTCATGCTTCCTGTTTATATCTTCCGTGCTCGATAGAACCTGTATTTGTGCCGCATGAAACGAGGATTCTATGTCAGGGAGGCTATTAGTTGCAATTTCGAAAGATAAAGAATCACCACTTGATAGGCTTAGCAAATGCTCCAGCCTCAACAACGCATAATCCCGCGCCACACGAAACATATCCGCACTGTCACCACTCTGCGGTTGAGCTTTACCTTGCTCAGGATTGCCCATTTTTATTCACTTATTAATTATCAATAATGCGGGAAACTGCACTGAATTTATTCAGCTGTTGCAAACTGTCAAACATGCAAAAGTAACATTTTTTTTTTTTTTTAATTTATGGCTTGGATGCCAGGTCCAGCCTCAATGCAAGAGAAAAAGCTATTTCGTTTACACCCGCACCCAATCAGCACACAAAATGAGTGCAAATGAAAAGAGAATTAATGTAAATAATTTATTATTTATAATTAAAATAATAAACCAACAAACTTAAAAAAAAAAAAAAAAAAATATTATTAATAAATAATGCACCAACAGATTGGAATTTGTCCACTAAGTATATATTACCAATATATAGTTGTTGTTTTGGTTTGGGGTTGGCTCTAGGCCTGCAAACTAATCCCGCTTGGTTGGGGACCTTCGTGCAAAACCCCGCAGTCTCCAGCTACCCCAGCCACCCTATGTCTTCCATGAAAGCCACAAGTCGACCGGGGTGTCTGCAGGCCGCTTATCCCTTAGTCGCCTTTTACGACATGCACGGGGAGAGATGCAGTGGGGCTATTCTTATTAAGTACCGACCCCACACAGTACTATACCAATATATAGTTACGAGAAACGAGAAAATGTACTATAATATATTGCAAATATATAGTTGCGAGAAACGAGAAAAATGTACTATATATTGCAAATATATATTTACGAGAAACGAGAAAAAAATTTATATTGCAAACGAGAAACACGAAAAAATCTCCACAGGTAACTTTTCAATTTAAATTCGGATCGAAGGGCCAAAGAAATGTGCGAAAATGAGAAAGTGGACTGTATTGAAAAAATGTGAATTTGGTAGAAATAATCAAACAAAAAAAGGGCTACCTTGCTGTGGAGTCGGAGGTGCTTACTGGCGCCCTAGGACGCCGTTACCTGTATCCTTCCGCCGGTTAGGGGCCCCGCCGTGGAGATCGCCAGGCTAGACACTTATAGGGCACCAACCAGTGAAGAAAACTTTGCGTAGGAACAAATTTTATATTTTAGAAAAATCGAGAAGCTTGTGCACTCATGGTGTTGTAACGAGAGAAGAGAGAATGAAGGTAGCTCACAATGATTGTGCGAAAAAGTGAAAATTACAAATATTTTAAATTAACCTGTGGAGATTATTTTCATTCTACCCACAGGGTACACTGGATAAGTTTAAGGCTACACATACGAAAACTGAACACAAACAAAACAAACAAAACAAACAAAACAAACAAAACAAACAAAACAAACAAAACAAACAAAACAAACAAAACAAACAAAACAAACAAAACAAACAAAACAAACAAAACAAACAAAACAAACAAAACAAACAAAACAAACAAAACAAACAAAACAAACAAAACAAACAAAACAAACAAAACAAACAAAACAAACAAAACAAACAAAACAAACAAAACAAACAAAACAAACAAAACAAACAAAACAAACAAAACAAACAAAACAAACAAAACAAACAAAACAAACAAAACAAACAAAACAAACAAAACAAGAAAAACAAACAAAACAAACAATATGTATGTTATTCAGGCGAGACTACGGCTACCTGGGTCCGAGCCTGCAGCAGATGGTGGCGAAGCTGCGCACGGCGCCTGCGGGCGGCAACACGGGCGCGCCGGCCCCCGGCCCCGGCGGCGCGCCGGCCGCCGGCGGCTCCGCGGCCGTCGTCGCCTCCGCGCCGCTCGCGAGCTCACCGCTGGCGCAGGCCGCAGCGCCAGCCTCGCCGGCGCCGCACGCGACGCACGCGACACACGCGACGGTCGTCAAGCCCATTTGTGAGTTAACAGTAGTCTTTTTGTTTTTTTTTATGTAATCCGGTATGGGTGGCTGAGTCGGAGGGGCCAAAGCGCAGTCTCCGATCAGCCAATATCACCTCCGAGAAGGTACGTGCCATACCGAAGACTTTCCTGGATTGCTGGCTATACTGGACTAGAGGAGAACACAACCGAGGCTGCTATGCGGCCATCTTACATCCAGTGCGGTGGTAGTACTACAATTTGATCCTACCACCAGGGGCAAGGGAAGGGACCTACAGTTTTACACCGGTTCCGAACAGTGAAGCGGCAGGTGGTAGGTATGCACGTAAATTTTTTTCATCAGTAAAAACTCATTGGTACACGTCGACCGGATTCGAACCTCGCACCTCTCGCATGAGAAGCCGATGCCCGAACCACTCGGCCGCCCGCCGCTCATTCTATACCGAACATCGAAATGTTCAGTTTAAAGAATATTTATTTCCCAAAGAACATTACATTCAATTTTATGAGAAAATTTTTCATTTGTTTTCTTTTGTTGCGGTTACATCATTGTACAAGAATTTGGGCATGGAGGTCCACCACGTAAACCATTACCGACCGAAACACTCGACTCGGTATGTCGACACGCAACGAGGACATAAGTATTAATTTATAAGTACTTTCAGTCGATACTAGCCTACGTAGTGGACCACCAGACAAGGTAAGATTATAATGTTTCCATCAGCACGGCCGACGTCGTCGTCGTCGTCGCCGCACCCGCACGGCATCTCGGCTCCGCTCACCGTGACGGCGGGCCCGCCCTCCGCGACGCCCTCCTCCGCCTCCGGCGTCCCCTCGCCGTCGCCCTCCGCGGCGGGAGCGCCGCCACCCAAGTTCGTCATTGTCGCGTCGCAGCAGAAGCCGCAGGTTTTTGTTTTTTTTTTTGTTTTTTTTTAATTTTTTTTTTATTATTTTTTTTTTATCAATCCTGACACGGTTGGTTGGCATCACCTACAAACATTCGTGATGTGAGCCCATAACACCGGTTGAACTAGCTGCCATGTGAGTGCTTCCCTTCATTTCATGTTGGCTACGCTGAATACGACGGAAAACACGAACTATTTGCATAGCCGTTTCGACCGACGTTTCGCTCAGTGCGGATAATGTGGTCCATCTGAGTACTGACCGCAGCGTTGCTTAACAACGGTCGACCGACCGCACCACTGAGCTACCAAGGCTGAAAAGTGGTACGCAAAATCTACAGGTTTACGTCGGTTCCGAACAGTGATGCAGCAGGTGTATGTATACACGTTTTGTTCGTCAGAAAAAACTCATTGGTACACGCTGACCGGATTCGAACCTCGAACCTCGCGCATGAGAAGCCGATGCCCAAACCACTCGGCCGCCCGCCGCTTAAATGTATGTTGTCGTCCGCAGCCGTCTCAGCAGAGCGTTGTTGGAGGGCACATGATGATGCAGCACTCCTCGCAGCCGCAGGCCATCGTGCGTAACCAGCAGGTATAATCTTGTCCTCTCCAATGCACGCACGCACACACACACACACACACACACACACACACGCATAAATTAAAGTAAAAGTTTATTATAAATTTTCTAAAACATTACAATTACAGTAGAGCCTTGATAATCCGAACTACCAAAAAACTACCCCTGTTCGGACTCACGAAGCGTACAGATTATAGTATGTTAGATAGACAAATTCAATAAAACAGCTGTACACTTTGAATGAGAAAGAAAAGTTCCAGACACTCCACCTTCAAACTGCCCAATATGGAGCACTTTTGAGCTATGGTTATAGTCTTATGTTTGCGTTTCGGTGTAGGAACCATATCCTTACCTATAATAAAATCCAACGTCTGCTTTCTGTCTGTCTGAGTGTCTGTCTGTCCGCTTATAACTCGAGAACCACTGAACCGATTTTAATAAAACAAAATTCTACGGATAGCTTGATTCTTCCCATCAACTATAGGCTACTTACTATCACGCTAAATGGCTTATGAGGTTAGCAGTGAAGTGAAATATGAGAGCGGGCGGAGCCGCGGGCACAGCTTGTATTTATATATAACCAACAATAACAGCACGGGCGCGCGAGTACAGCACAGAGTAACGAGGACATTCATCATCATCATCAGCCTGTATCGGTCCACTGCTGGGCATAGGCCTCTCCCAAGGCACGCCACCACACACGGTCTTCCGCTCTTCTCATCCATCCACTCCCGGCTACCTTTTTTAGGTCATCTGTCCACCTAGCCGGGGGACACAACATACACGAGGACATTGGACACGTCGAAATAAAACACGGCGCGCGAGTGCAGCGAACACGTAGCGCGCGTGTGAAGCGCAGAGTACACGTCGCAATAGCTCGTTCGTTACTAAAAAAAAACTAAGTTCAGTGGCCTCCCAGCGGCGGGCGAGAGGGGGTCACTTGGCTCTGTTCGGATTATAGAGGCGTTCGGATTAGCCTGAGTACGGATTATCGAGGCTCTACTGTATTTACAATTAATTTTCACTTATTTTTAACAGTAACATAATAGGTGTAATTTGTATTAGTCAGGCAGATAATAAACATTCCCACCTAAACTGGCCATTGATGGCTGTACTCAGTAGCGGGCCTCTCATACAAGCCAAAAAGCCCGGCTTGCCCTAGGTCAATCAAACAAAGCTCGAAAGCAAATCGAAAACGAAAACAGTCGATAGTACTTCAATTTAATTTTAAATATCGCGCCACGTGCCATTCGCGCGCGCCCGAGATCATTGAGTCGACGACGCGACGCGGCGACTCGTCGTTCGTTCGTTCGTATCATTCGGAATTGCTCGTGAACTCTCGCCTCGATGCGATGGATGAATCAGTCAATATACGAGCGTACATTAGTCATCTCGCTTGTTCCCGCTGTTATTCTAGCATAATTTTATTTCCTTCTCGTTCTCGAGTCCCATACAATTTTTAGCCTAAAGACACCCATAGTGGTATAATAATATATGAGTATGTATAGCGATTAGTATGAGGAAATATGCTAATTCGTTCCGTAGTGCGAAAGCGTACTCAGTATTAGTGCTATCTCAGTTTTTCAGTAGAAGAACGCCAAAGACGTGTCTACTGATGTCTAAAGTAGGCGTAGAAGTTTGAAGTGATGGATCGGACGTTCGCGAGGATGTTCGTTACTAATTAAAGAAATAATAATCTTTGGTTAGTTATATCATCGATGAGTTATATTATATCCATGGCGGGTGGCGGCGGCGGGCGGGACGTCGGCTCTCTCTTCGTTCTCTTTCTGGCATGCTATGATATGTATGATATGTGTTGATAAGTCACAATAATTCTGTCAACCATAATATGCCTCCAGTGTGCTATTGATAATTAATTATCAACAAGAGTTGTTAGAGCCATCAGTGCAGCAGCGGGGGAGGGGCTGCCCCCCGCCCCACACCTCACGCCGCGCCACCGCGCGGCGCCGCCGCCGCGAGGCGAGCGCAGCCAGTGTGCCGTCCATCAGCCGCCAGTGCGGGCGCACGCTCTTTTGTTTACATACTTACATCAATGTCATTAATTTACATATCAGTCATTTCATTACACCACATATTGGGAAGAAGTCGACTTTCATTTTAACCACAAGATGAGAAACTCCAACCCACAACATCTGGTCCTTCGAGCCGGATAAAAGTAGTCATCATTCCGCAATAGTCAAGAAACACCAAAGGATCGGCGCATCGCATCGTCCCTCCGGCTTCCCGCACCATCCGCCCGCAGGAGCTCACAAGCAAGGCTACCTCAGCGACAGGAGTGCGGCAGGAGACGCCTAGGAGCAGCAGGACACTCACCTTCGGGAGCGACGCCGACATCCGCCGAGTCAGGAACCAGGACTAGGTGCAAGTTACTGTAAGTCCGTTCCAATCCCCTATTTCCAAGTCTTTATTTCCAATTTCTCAATCCATATTTATCTTTTCAATTTGTCTTATTTGCATCGAAGTAAAATACAATCCAGTCATACAGTCCATTTATACAAATTCATTCATTCATTAATAATATCATTTCAGTACAGTCCATTCGTTCGTTCGTTCATACATACCGTTCACTCATAGTTTACAGATTAACTCATTTCATTCAATTTATAACACATACTTAAAGTCTTTCATTCAGTTCATTCAAGCAGATCTTTATAACTATGAAAACATACCCAAGTTAATCGTAATATCAATACAAGTATATAAATAAAACAAAAATAACTTCACAAAGTTTCACGAATTAAAATCATCAATTTGTCACAATTCTAAGCTACAGAATCTGTACACGGGCGCGGCCTGTCTCGATATTACGATACATCGCTGCACCTGCACTAATGACCGTAGGCAGCGGAGGCTCGCTCGCTCGAAGCGAATGAATAGATTTGATTGACACGTTGTAAAGATTTGATTGACACTTCATAGATAAAAAACTGTTTATCGTATTTCAGTGATTTTTCGGTGTTTCGAGTTACAATTTTATAAATATTTCATTCTAGGTGGGTTAATTCGCATCCCCGCTTCTCATTTACGGTAAAATGGCAGATAAAGAGTTGCCGAGGAAGCGTGCAGGCTACAAAGGCCGTGTAACTCAATTTGCAAACTACTTGAACACACTCCAGAGTCCATTAACTGTTCAACAAGTTATTGAGTTGAAATTAAGGTTGATAAAAATGTCAGAATTATACAATCAATTCGATGACATACAAGTGGAACTGGAGAGTGTTCCGGGAGATGTGCAGGCCACACAGTTGGCCGAACGTGCAGAATTTGAGAAGCACTACTATTCGAGCATGGCAAAAGCGCAAAATTTGTATGATGTAAGTATTCAGATTCAACTTCAAGAATCTGGCGCGACCAGTCCCAGCCGCGATCGTGTTCGTGGTGACTCAGCATCTACTGAAAGGAAAAATACGGTGAAGCTGCCGACCATAGTGTTGCCTAAGTTCTCCGGCATGCACGAACACTGGTTGGAGTTTCACGACACCTTCCTGTCTCTTATTCATCTCAATGACACTATCAATGATGTGCAGAAATTTCACTACTTGCGGGCCGCTCTGGAGGGGGACGCCGCTCAGGTAATTAGATCATTAGAATTTTCAAGCGCTAATTATACAATAGCCTGGCACCTATTGCGTGATCGATACGATAACCCCAGACTATTAATCCAAAGTCATATTAAATCGTTGTTCAATATCGAAACTATTAAAAAGGAGTCTCATTCTCATTTAAGGCAGCTCTTAGACACATTCAATAAAAACTTAAGGGCGCTAGACACGCTCGGAGAACCGACAAAATCGTGGGACACGCTTCTACTTTACATCCTCTCCTCCAAACTAGACGCCAGGACAGCTCGCGAGTGGGAGGAGCAGAAAGGTAAGGAGGAAAAGGTAACTCTCGATACATTTCGCAAATTCATTAAGGGTCGAGCAGACCTACTCGAAACTATGGATTTGAACAAATCTTCACCTTCATGCAGCAAGACATTTAACATTAAAGGTCTAGTGACAACGACAGAAAATGCCAAATTCGAGTGTCCATTGTGTAAAGGTGAGCATGCAATATACAGATGCCACCAGTTCTTACAGCTGTCATGCAGCAGCAGAGCAGACAAGGTCAGGTCGCATAAGTTGTGTCTCAATTGTCTCAGACCTGGTCACATGGCCAAGCTATGCAAACTAGGTTCGTGCAAGAAGTGCCATGCCAAGCACAACACTTTACTCCATCAGGACCAGTCGGTGTCTAAGCCGGTCGATTCTGTCGCATTGTCCGCATCAACACATAAATCAAATTCACAGGTACTCCTATCTACAGCACTTGTCAAAGTGTATGACAGGCGCGGGGGCGAGCACGTCGCCCGCGTTCTGTTAGACTCAGGTAGCAGTTCATGCTTCATCACAGCGAAGCTATGCAGTAAACTCGATCTGGTTACTGTAAAGGTGGCAGGAACAGTATCGGGTATCAATAACAGCACACTTTACACTACAAACAGATGCAATCTCAACGTACATTCATTACAGAGTCCATTCAGTTGTAACATCTCATGTCTCGTTCTACCTAGCATTACGTCATCAATACCGAGCGCTGCGGTGAACCGAGCCGATTTAAAGATCCCACCTCATTTGAAGCTGGCCGACAACGCGTTCCATCTGCCGGCGGAGGTCCAAATCCTCATCGGGGCGGACGTATTTTGGGATATCATCGGCTCGGAACAGATCAATTTGGGACGAAACAGACCGGTTCTTCGTAACACACAGCTCGGTTGGTTGATTTCGGGTGTCATTGGAACAGGGCTGAGGCAGAATAACACTCATTGCAATTTTGCTATTAATATGGATGTGCAGGAACAGCTGGCCAAGTTTTGGCAGATCGAGGAGCTGTCGGACGCCACTAAGCCGGCGTATTCAGCGGAGGAGAGAGCGTGTGAGAATCACTTCACTCAAACCGTGGCTCGCGCCGACAACGGTAGGTTCTCAGTCACGATCCCTCTGAAAGGCACTGAAGACGATCTCGGTAGCTCCTTCGAGCGTGCAAAACAATGTTTCTTGTCATTAGAGAGACGGTTACAGCGTCAGTCCGCACTTAGAACCATGTACGTTGATTTCATGAAAGAATACATAATGTTGGGTCACATGACAGAAAGTGATTCTACCAACAAATCAGTCAAGTCGTACTACCTCCCGCACCATGGTGTTGTGCGTGAAGGTAGCTCGACCACTAAGCTACGAGCTGTTTTCAATGCAAGTGCGCCCACTACGTCTGGAGTGTCCTTCAATGACATCCAGATGGTGGGGCCGACAATACAAGACGATCTCCTGTCGATACTTCTTCGTTTTAGGCAACACAAATTCGTAATCTCGGCCGACATTGAGAAGATGTATCGACAGGTCCTTGTAAATCACGACCAAAGACGACTACAGCAAATCTTCTGGAGAGAGGATCCTTCACATAAATTAAAAACCTACGAGCTAAACACAGTTACATATGGGACTGCATCGGCACCCTTCTTAGCAGTGCGATGTCTGAAGCAGTTAGCCGAAGAGTGTACTGACGGAATCATATCTGAAATCATACACAAAGATTTTTATGTCGACGATATGCTCACCGGAGCCGACACAATTGAGCAGCTTGCATTGATTCGCAGCAAAGTTGCCCAGGTGCTGGAATCAGGTTGTCTCACTTTGAGAAAATGGCGTTCGAATGAACCCAGATTACTGTCTGCACCTAACACGGACAACCTGAATCTAGACCTGAGCGCAGAAAATCAATGCAAGACTCTCGGATTGGGCTGGTCGAGCACAACAGACGAACTGAACATCAGCATAAACGTTCAGAATGACCAGCCCACATTTACGAAACGGAGCATTGTCGACCATTGCGCACATTTTCGACCCTTTAGGTCTTCTCAGTCTTTCCATAATTCAGGCAAAAATCATCCTCCAGAAGCTTTGGCTTCACAAACTATCATGGGACGACCCTCTCCCAGAAGAGGTTCGTTCTGCTTGGATAAAATTCGTATCACATCTACCACAATTAGAGCAGGTACGGATTCCAAGACGAGTCATTTGCGATGGCCCAAATGTCATTGAAATACACACATTTTGTGATGCGTCTCAGGACGCATACGGGGCATGCACGTACGTCCGTTCAATAAATTCAGAGCACATCGAAGTTCATCTGTTGTGCTCCAAAAGCAAGGTCGCACCGATAAAACCAACAACAATTCCGCGCCTTGAGCTGTGCGGTGCGTTGGTAGGTGCACGACTCACGACAAAGGTTATCGGCTCACTACGGTTAAACATTCAAAGATGCTTTCTATGGACTGACTCTTCCATAGTTTTGGGCTGGTTGAAAACCAACCCCAGCAAACTCAAACCATTCGTTAAAAATCGAGTTGCAGATATTCAAGAACTCTGCAATAAACATACATGGCGTCACGTGCCCACCGCAGAAAATCCTGCAGATCTGCTGTCTCGTGGTGTTAGTCCCAATCTCGTTAAATGTTCAGCATTATGGTGGTCGGGTCCACAGTTTCTCACTCACCAAGAACCGGCTTGGCCCAAGTTGCAGGCAGATGAGTGCGACGAAGACTTACCTGAAATGAGACCACAAACTCAATGTTTGATCTCGTTTGCTTCTCCAGACGTCTTCCCGTTCTCGCGGTTCTCAAACTTCCAACGGCTTAAGCGTTCAATAGCTTATGTCCTGCGGTTTATTCATAACGCTAGAAAAGAAAACATTAGAAAAAACGGTCCACTTACCGTACAAGAACTGGATGCTGCAACTGTTCACCTATTCAAGGTCGTGCAGGTGGAGTCATTTCCATTAGAGTTGAAAATTTTGCAAAATAAAAATCAAGTTTTAAAAGGCGCTATCGCCAGCCTAAATCCATTCATCGACCCCTCCGGCCTTATGCGCGTGGGAGGTCGACTTGAAAATTCAGATTTCGCAATTGAAAAGAAACATCCCATCATAATCAGCGCGGACCACCCAGTTTCACATTTACTATTTAGACACGAACACTTACAGTTAATGCATGCTGGACCACAGCTCCTTCTCTCGTCCATCAGGGAATCATTCTGGCCTGTAAGGGGGAGAAACTTAGCAAAGAAAATTACTCACCAATGTGTCCGATGCAGCCGCCTGAAACCAAAAACAGTTAGTCCAATCATGGGTCACTTACCTGAGCGGCGCGTCGTTCCAGGGTTTCCATTCCAGTCCACGGGCGTCGATTATGCAGGTCCTGTGATGGCAGCAGATAGGAAGGGTCGTGGTTGCCGGCTGATCAAAACGTATATTGCTGTTTTCGTGTGTTTCACCACTAAGGCCATCCACCTGGAGCTGGTCAGCGATTTAACCAAAGAGTCATATTTGTTAGCCTTACGACGCTTCATTGCGCGTCGGGGCAAACCGACTGACATAAGTTCAGACAATGGTACGTCCTTCGTTGGGGCACGCAACGAACTTTACAAGTTCTTTAAGGAAAATTCCAAGGCGTTGTCTGAAGATATGTCAAATCAGTCAATTCAGTTTCACTTCACGCCAGCATATGCTCCACATTTTGGCGGACTGTGGGAAGCGGGAGTCAAATCGACCAAGCATCACCTAAAACGTGTACTAGGAAATTCACATCTGACGTTTGAGGAGTTGTATTCTGTTTTGGTGCAAATAGAGGCAATATTAAACTCCCGTCCTTTGTCTCCCCTGTCTTCCCATCACGACGACCTCCTTCCTCTGACTCCAGGCCACATCCTCATCGGACG
Source organism: Nematopogon swammerdamellus (assembly GCA_946902875.1). Lineage (NCBI taxonomy): Eukaryota > Metazoa > Arthropoda > Insecta > Lepidoptera > Adelidae > Nematopogon > Nematopogon swammerdamellus. The sequence goes on from OX336336.1 coordinate 24,945,966, forward strand.
AGCTTTAACTTCTGTGCCGAGTCCAAGGTTCGAAGACGTCGCCGTGAATCGACTCACACGATACCAGAGAGTCGAGCAGCTTCGCCAGCACTTCTGGCGCCGATGGCACAAGGAGTACGTCGCCGAATTGCAGCAGCGCGTGAAGTGGAGAGCCACAACTAGCCAACTCATCGAAGGGACCATGGTCGTCATCAAGGACGACGACCTCCCTCCGCTACGGTGGAGCCTCGGGCGCATCGTGCAGGTGTATCCTGGGCGCGACGGTGTTGCCAGGGTCGCCGATATCAAGACAGCGCGAGGAGTGGTGCGACGAGCCTTCTCCAAAATCTGCCCTCTTCCACTCAACGACGACGTCACCTGTTCTCCCGCAGAAACCCGTTGAAAGAGCAAGCTTTCAACGCCGGGGGGTATGTTAGAGCCATCAGTGCAGCAGCGGGGGAGGGGCTGCCCCCCGCCCCACACCTCACGCCGCGCCACCGCGCGGCGCCGCCGCCGCGAGGCGAGCGCAGCCAGTGTGCCGTCCATCAGCCGCCAGTGCGGGCGCACGCTCTTTTGTTTACATACTTACATCAATGTCATTAATTTACATATCAGTCATTTCATTACACCACATATTGGGAAGAAGTCGACTTTCATTTTAACCACAAGATGAGAAACTCCAACCCACAACAAGAGTCTTCATAGTAACTGCACTGCACTGCAGTTGGTTTGCATAGATTTTTTAATTACCATTTTCTATAAAATTGTGATACAAGCATGTTTATTTCATTTACTGACTGACAGGACAGTCATATATTATATTTTGTATGAAATATTTGGCTTCGGCTTGCTCTACGATCTGACCCTAGGCCCGCCACTGGCTGTACTATAGGTGGTTGTCGACATAATGTGTACTTGTACCTCTTAACAAGTAAGTACAACTCACCACACATCCACCCGCAGACTCACGCACCTACTCAAATCAGTTTTTACTACGTGTACTTATGTGGGTAGTTAGGCCGATCAGTCTACTGCGGTGCGCGTTGTGTGGTTGAGTTGAGTCTATTTGAACATCGATACAGTTCACTGTTACTGTCAGAGAATATCCTTACCTATAATAAAATCCAACGTCTGCTTTCTGTCTGTCTGTCTGTCTGTCCGCTTATAACACGAGAACCACTGAACCGATTTTAATAAAAAAAAAATCTACGGATAGCTTGATTCTTCCCATCAACTATAGGCTACTTACTATCACGCTAAATGGCTTATGAGGTTAGCAGTGAAGTGAAATATGAGAGCGGGCGGAGCCGCGGGCACAGCTTGTCTATTATATAAAGAAAGGACACTTGGATATATACAACATAGACATAGACAGTGGCACAACACACACTCAGTGGCGGGGCAAGACCTAAACTTGATGTGGGCAAGATGCATTTTGCGAGGCCCTCTCTGGTGGCACTGGAGGATGGATTTTCACTGTCGAAATGGATTTCCGCTGCATGAACTTTCGAGGCGCGAGGCCCCTTGGGCCGCTTAGGGCGGTCGCCCACGTCGCCCACGCCTTGCTCCGCCTCTGCACACACTTCCCTTTATTCGTGCCAACTACACTAAACTGGATGGAAAACACGAATTATTTAACATAGCCGCTGCGAACGATCATTTATTTAGTGCGGTGATACCAATCCCGGCGGGTGAAACCCTACCACCTAGTAAGGTAAGAAGGGAACCTACAGTTTCACGTGGAATCCGAACCACGGTCAGCTGCAAACGGTCGAACAGGTGTGCTTATGATCACAAACGACATTCGACCGATCGCACCGCTTCGGTAGCGAAGCTGACAAATAAGTTGGTGGCTTTTTTAACACTTTGACCGCCGATAATTTTTTATAATCGGCATTCTCCTGTACGCCGGCCATTTTAGGCGTTATTGTCAATTCTATAGAAAAACACCTAAGTAAAATAGTTAATGCATTTAGTTTTTTTTCTATGTGTTAGAATAACTAATGTATTTTAGTAGTAAAAAATAAAACAAAATATATGTTTGTTTCTTATTAATATTTATTTAATTATTCAAAATATTAATTACAACAACAGTCAAAATATTAATTATTGTGTATTTGTTAGAACTCACTCAGAATATTTTAAGCCAATGAAAGAATTGCACAGCCATAACACGAGACAGAAAAATACACTAATAAATACAAAACCTAGAACTACACAATATCGCAAAAGTATATATTACATGGCAGTTAAAATTTATAATAATGCTCCAAAGGAAATAAACGAAATCACTGAACTCAAACTATTTAAAAATGCTATATTTAAATGGTTATTAGAAAAATGTTTTTATAAAGTTAACGAGTTTGTGCAAATTTTCGAATAGGTTATATTGTTTTATTTTTAGTTATTTTTTATTTTTATGGATACATTGTAAAATTTATATTTGTAAAGCCAGCCTTGCATGACTCTATGCATGTGAAGGCTGTATTGTACGCCAATTCAGGCATTTTGCATACTCAAAAAACCCGTAATGGAAGAAACTGTAAAAAAGCTGCAAAAAAAGCAATAAAGATTTTGATTTTGATTTTAAAAATAATTTTATATAAAATATTTTTATTTTTTATTTTTGACAATACAATTATACTACATTGTAGTTTAATATACTAACATAGTTATGTTGATACAAATTACGTATCAACGTTTGACAAAGGCTCTTTACACCTGATTCACTTAATTAATAAGTCTTTGTAGTCAGAACTCTCAGCAAAATTGTTAATCTTGCTCTCAAGCTGTGTTTTAGATAGACTATGGGCGGTGTTATTATGTGGCTAGTCACTAAATTCTTGTAAAAATTAGTTTAAAAAATACCCTTCGAAGTTTCTTGTCGGTTCTTCTTCGTGGGTGTAATCGAAACGGATAGAACAAATTGTGACAAGTTCGAGAGCAGTCTAACTGCCATATGAATGATCAATAAACAATACAATACAATACAAAAAAAAATATATCTAAACAAAAATACCCATTTTCGGAAAAAAACTTTCACAGCCCTTTGCCCCGGCCTCAAAGCTTGCATAAATGAATCGCCTATGTGTTGCACCTAAATAATGTAACTACACAATGCAATAAACGCCGACCATGTCATGCATGACACACGTTTAAAGGTTGAAAGTTGCCCAGCGAGCAATGGAGCTAGCCATGCTGGGAATATCGCTACGTGATATGGTGCGTAACGAGGCAATCCGCCGACGCACCAAAGTAGTCGATATTGGACACCGGGTGGCTAAACTCAAGTGGCAGTGGGCTGGGCACGTCAGCCGAAGAGACGACGACCTTTGGAGTAACCGCGTACTACACTGGCGGCCGTGGACAGGAAAACGGAGTGTGGGAAGACCACCCGCCAGGTGGGTCGACGACATCAAGTACGTCGGCGGAAAGCAGTGGTTCCGTACCGCTGAAGGCCGGGAGGACTGGAGGAAAATTGGAGGGGCGTATGTCCAGCGGTGGACGCTTGCACGCTGACTGACTGACTGACATGACACACGCTTTCAAATTGTTAACTACGGGACCCACATGGTATACATACATTATGTATTAAAGTAATATGAGGTGATGGTGGTGTGTCTAGTCGGTGGTGGTGACAGCGGGCGCGGGCGGCGGCGGCGCGGGGTCGGCGGCGGGCGGCGCTGGACCCAAGCTGGTCGTCATGTCTGGCGGCACCGTCACCAGCCAGGTCAGTCTTCGCTATGTCTACAACCTTGGTCTGGTCCAGTATGGCCTTGCATTTCTTGACAGCAAAATTCTGCGCCCTATGCAAGGAGTCGCACTAGAACGATAAAAAAAGCTATGGACGCCGGACTGTCAAATGCTTGTATGAGAACTAGCGTCGCCGAGTTGCGGGGAGCGGGGAGGGGAAGTCGGATTTCCGCGATAAACCGAGTTATATCCTTGAGTTTAGTGCCTGTATTTGGCATGGGATAAAAATATAAATATTAGTGCTATGCCAGATTTTGAAAAGTGACTCACTTGGGGCTTGGGGAAGTCGGATTTCCGCTATGAACCGAGTTATATCCTTGGGTTTAGTGCCTGTATTTGGCATGGGTTAAAAATATAATGTATTGCACCATGCGAGATTCTGAAAAGTGAGAGAGATCATCTGAAACCCTAAAGAGATTGTAGCGCCCGCATCCACATTTCGAGCTTTCTGCGCAGCGCATTCTGAACTGTCGCGCTGTAAAATGACATAAATTGCGCAGGCGCCGGTGTCTGTTGTGTCGAAGCCGATGTTCGTGCGCCCCGGCGGGATCGGCGGTGCGATCGGCGGCGGGATCGGCGGCGGGATCGGCGGCGGGAGCGCACCGGGCGGCGCGGCGTCCCAACAGGCGCCGCAGCAGGCACCGCCGGAGATGGACGACCTGTCGCACCTCGCCTGACACCGCACGGTGCGCGTGCTGCGCGCCGCCGCGCCACACCCGCCCCCGCCCCCACTCTCCGTGCCCACCTCGCGCAACTAGCTGTATCTCAGCTGCTCCTACCATTTCAACCTGCCAAGAAGTATCAATAATATTGCAACCATTAGCAGCTGATTTGACATGAAAAAAATGATAAAAAATGTAATGTATATAGTTTGAGTATGTTTTGTGTATATCAATGATTGTAGTATTTGTGATAATATTATTTAAATAAATAGAACATATTTTTTTTTAGAATGGGTTATGTTATGTACGATTAAAATTATTTTATTTTATTTGAAATGCTAGCAAAGCACAGCAGGTGGGGCTGGCGTATGGTGAGGTGGGGAGTTTACCAGCGGATCTAAAACTGATTTGCTGGGAGTGAAGCATCGATAAGGTGGCCAGGGAGAGTTGGTGAAACGGTTATTCCGCTGGCTGACTGCGACCGTGTTGTTAGGGGCCCAAGCACATATGACACGACAGGCTGACTGCCGGGTTGTTCTGTGCCTCTTCTCAATTTGCTGACGCGACCGTCGCGTACCGGCGACATGGAAGAATCGGAGCCCTCGAAAGCTGGAGGCCAATCAGGCCGAATAAGTACAACACAAACAACTACTACTTGTGGTAGACAGGTCTTCCACCATGTCGTCCAGGTTGGTACGACAGGGTAAAAACTATTATTAACTACTCAATATTAGTATGTGCTCCGTATCTGATAATATGTAAATCTACTGCCGTGCCGTCTGGGACAACCGGATCAAGATTATGAAGGATGCTTGCAGCAGAATCCTGTCAAGTACGAACCGCTGACACAGAATCGTTATTGGTCGGCCTTTCGGAGAGCCCCAAGTGACTCATCACCAAAGGCAAGGAAAGGCATCTACCCCTTCCCTCCATTATGGTGACAGCCTAAACCTGGGTCTTGGATATCGAGGCGGTGGATAAGTGTTTTTCGTTCCAAATAGGCCCCTTTATCCATGCTACGCCCATGTTGGACTTGGGTATCTCGTGTTCCTAAAGGATCCGCAGAAATGTGCCCGCCCATGGTATACAGAGTACCACTCGTTTCTTTAACTATTCACAGCTTTTGGAATCGGCACACGTGACTATTATGCATCCTAGCTTAGTAGTGCAGCCCAGAAACTGTGGCCCGAATGTTCACTCTCCGTCCGGTCCACTGCTCCAAGTATGGCCTTCACATGTTCTGTCTGTTCCACACAGGGACTTGTTTTCTTCCTTAATGCTGTAGGCATGCGGACGGATGCGACAATCTCATTAAACGTGGGACCTTTTTGCGGGTTTTCCACCCCTCCCTCCTCTATCCCTCACTTCTCCATCTTCCACTCTACGTCACTAGCGAGTTGTATATGTTCAACACCTTCGAAATAGGACAGCCCGGAGAGACGGGATGACGCTGGAAAGACAGCTGGCGACCGGGAAAGACCGGTGACAAATGGGAAAGTCCATTTGGCGACCGGGAAAGACTGGTGACACTGGAGAGACAGGCGGGCGTTAGGCCTAGCAAGCCGCGCCAGGAAATCATTCCTGGCATGGCTGGCTAGCTATTAAGCTACGACAGAAAACAGAGAAAATACCCTAATAGCGGTCCGAGAGGGAGGGAGGATGAACCGCTCACCGGTCAAACTTTCAATAAAAAAAATAAAAAAAAAACAACTTAGGCATAATTCTGGACGAGGTATTTTTCTTTGTCAGTTGTTTGTAAGGTTTGTCCATTTATCTTCATCCTTAATGCCTACCCGGACGGATGCGACAATCTCATAAAATGCGGGATCCTTCTGAGGGTCTTCCATCCCTCCCTCCTGGATCCTCACTTCTCTATCTTCCACTCTACGTCTTCATCCTTAATGCCTGCCCTGACGGATGCGACAATCTCATTAAACGCGCGATCCTTCTGCAGGTCTTCCACCCCTCCCTCCTCTATCCCTCACTTCTCCATCTTCCACTCTACATTCCGCTTCTACTCTCCTGTCTCCCCATTTAATAGCCTTTTTCTCATGCTGTTGAGGTGTCTCCTCCTTGGAACGGTTTCCCCTTTCTGTTCGTCCTGTTTCGAGGCGCTTCCCTCAACCTTTTTGAATGGCATTTTGCAGAGCTGCAAGACTTCTGGAAATCTCTTGCCTCTAGCCAGCCAAGATTTTAAGTGTCTTTTAGCGGCTCCCGTAAGGAACAACCTTTACCCCTGATCCTTCACGGTGCCAGGTTGTACATATGTTGTCACGTGTCCTGTCGACTTCGATGACCAAAACCACGTCTGTGACCACTGAGGAACTCGTAGGCGTATCCTCGTCGGACGCGGGGGCATGTACCTTTGGTCAACGTGACTCTGTCTCCACTGTTCAAAGTCAGGGGATGTAAATTGATAAAACTCATCGATCACATCTAACTAACGTGACAGGCTGCCCTGGTCAACCGGTTCATAATCCCGGAGTGATCCGTCGCGCAGGACGGTGACCGGCATAAGGGTGCCGACGGCCACTTTCGGGGGCAATGAAGCTAGGATCCGCGCTTGGAACTCTTTTCCTCTATTCTAACTAAACAGCATGGCCGTGCATACTCTTACACTTTTTTGGGCCGTAATGACCAATGTGAAATTTGAAGCCATCCACCATGGGTGGATAATTGGTGTTATCGCCTGCGCTGTCTTGAGGACCCCGAGTTCCCTGCACTCTGGGTTCATGTAGATCTGGGGAGAACTAAACATCAACCCTCCGCTTCCACCGCCGGAGCATAAGTTTGTTGGTGGATGACTCATGACCTTTTGGACGAATGATCTTGCATTCAAGTAGAAGAACTTCAGCAGAAATTTTTTATGCAGAGTTTCGCAGGATGGACTCAGATTCTCTGTTTGAGAGATCTCGGTTTGATGGTGCGAACTTCGCGTACCGGCGATGGGAAAAAAACGAAAACTATGTATTTTTATACATAAGGGTGACCGCGTGACTCCCGACAGCTGAAGGCCAATCGCGCTAAATAGTACTAAACGAACAACTACTTGTGCTAGACAGGTCTTCCACTATGTCGTCCAGGTTGGTACCACAGGGTGAAAACTGCCCTGGTCAACCAGTTCATAATCCCGGAGTGATCCGTCGCGCAGGACGGTGACCGGTATAAGGGTCCCGACGGCCACTTTCGGGGGCAATGAAGCTAGGATCCGCGCTTGAAACTCTTTTGCTCTATTCTATTCTAAACAGCATGGCCATGCATACCCTTACACTTTTTTGGGCCATAATGACCAATGTGCAATTTGAAGCCGTCCACCATGGGCGGATAATTGGTGTTATCGCCTGCGCTGCCTTGAGGACCCCGAGTTCCCTGCACTCTGGGTTCATGTAGATCTGGGGAGAACTGACCATCAATCCCTCCGCTTCCACCGCTGGAGCATAAATTTGTTGGTGGATGACTCCATGCCCTTTTGGACGAATGATCTTGCATTCAAGTAGAAGCACTTCAGCAGATATTTTTTATGCAGACTTTCGCAAGATGGACCCAGATTCTCTGTTTGAGAGATCTCGGTTTGATGGTGCGAACTTCGCGTACCGGCGATGCGAAAACAACGAAAACTATTTTTATACATAAGGGTGACCGCGTGACTCCCGAGAGCTGAAGGCTAATCACGCTGAATAGCACTAAACGAACAACTACTTGTGCTAGACAGGTCTTCCACTATGTCGTCCAGGTTGGTACCACAGGGTGAAAACTGCCCTGGTCAACCGGTTCATAATCTCGGAGTGATCCGTCGCGCAGGACGGTGACCGGTATAAGGGTCCCGACGGCCACTTTCGGGGGCAATGAAGCTAGGATCCGCGCTTGAAACTCTTTTGCTCTATTCTATTCTAAACAGCATGGCCATGCATACCCTTACACTTTTTTGGGCCATAATGACCAATGTGCAATTTGAAGCCGTCCACCATGGGCGGATAATTGGTGTTATCGCCTGCGCTGCCTTGAGGACCCCGAGTTCCCTGCACTCTGGGTTCATGTAGATCTGGGGAGAACTGACCATCAATCCCTCCGCTTCCACCGCTGGAGCATAAATTTGTTGGTGGATGACTCCATGCCCTTTTGGACGAATGATCTTGCATTCAAGTAGAAGCACTTCAGCAGATATTTTTTATGCAGACTTTCGCAAGATGGACCCAGATTCTCTGTTTGAGAGATCTCGGTTTGATGGTGCGAACTTCGCGTACCGGCGATGCGAAAACAACGAAAACTATTTTTATACATAAGGGTGACCGCGTGACTCCCGAGAGCTGAAGGCTAATCACGCTGAATAGCACTAAACGAACAACTACTTGTGCTAGACAGGTCTTCCACTATGTCGTCCAGGTTGGTACCACAGGGTGAAAACTGCCCTGGTCAACCGGTTCATAATCTCGGAGTGATCCGTCGCGCAGGACGGTGACCGGTATAAGGGTCCCGACGGCCACTTTCGGGGGCAATGAAGCTAGGATCCGCGCTTGAAACTCTTTTGCTCTATTCGATTCTAAACAGCATGGCCATGCATACCCTTACACTTTTTTGGGCCATAATGACCAGTGTGCAATTTGAAGCCGTCCACCATGTGCAGATAATTGGTGTTATCGCCTGCGCTGCCTTGAGGACCCCGAGTTCCCTGCACTCTGGGTTCATGTAGATCTGGGGAGAACTGACCATCAATCCCTCCGCTTCCACCGCTGGAGCATAAATTTGTTGGTGGATGACTAAATGCCCTTTTGGACGAATGATCTTGCATTCAAGTAGAAGCACTTCAGCAGATATTTTTTATGCAGACTTTCGCAAGATGGGCCCAGATTCTCTGTTTGAGAGATCTCGGTTTAATGGTGCGAACTTCGCGTACCGGCGATGCGAAAACAACGAAAACGATTTTTATACATAAGGGTGACCGCGTGACTCCCGAGAGCTGAAGGCTAATCACGCTGAATAGTACTAAACGAACAACTACTTGTAGTAGACAGGTCTTCCACCATGTCGTCCACGTTGGTACCACAGGGTAAAAAGAAGGTGTTGAACTATGCTTGCGATGACTTCACCGAACATATCCGGGTCCATCGGCAGTAGAGGAGGGTGTTAATCGAGGTCGGGACTAGCGAGTGGTCACTCTGAATTTCCCGCGCATGCTTCACGTTTCGGCTCGCATCAAGCCCTCGTCAGCTAGTCTGAGTTGACTAGGACGCGGGGAACCACCAGTCCCGCTCTCGACCTCCATCTCTCTACCTATCCATATTCTGTAGGATGCTTCCAGTGACGTTTTCGAAGCTCTTTCCATATATGAGCTTAGCGTCGATCTTGGCGGCCCTCGATTCATGAAGAGATTGTACAGCGACTTCGCTGGTAGTCCTCTTGCTCCGACTTCCACAGCGAAGAGGTCAGTCTTGAATCCGTTTCTCACAATCCGGTCTACTAAGTTGCAGTACTTGTTAAATTTGATATTGTGTTCCTTCGGTATGTTGATTTCCCATGGAACTGTAAGTTCAACAAGTACTACATGCTTTGTCGCTTTTGAGAATATGAGTATATCCGGTCTTAATGCTGTGGTACAGATTTCCGAAGGCATTTGGTAATGCTTCTCATGTGTGTCCATCAACAATTCCCAATCCTTTGCTGCTCCCAAAATTGAAGAAGGTTTAGTCCTATCTTTGGGCAGCCTTTTGGATCCAGGTTTCACAAAATTGACCTTCTGGAAGCCGCTACCGGTTTGCCCTTTCTGGTCTGTTCAATTGACAGGTTGATGGCCTCTCTGATGATTTGGAGGACTTTATCATGACGGTAAGAATACTGGCCTCGCTCAAGTAGTTACTTTGCGCATCTGCATAACAAATGTTTGGCCGTGCCTCCTTACATGATCAACTGTATGACTTCCAAGAAACAATATACAATATTTTTACAGTACTCACTGACGTATCTGATGATATATAAATTTCCTGCTGTCTGCAACAACCGGATCGTGATTAATTTGGACGAACCACTGGCACAGAAACTTTGTTATCGGTGTGCTAAGCTCCTAGGAACGCATGAACAATTATGACGCACTTGGAGGGTCAAGTTCGCACCCGCGGCTGCCAATATGATCTTCTTAATGATTATGCACTTCTTAATGCGGGACGTGCCCCCCGGGTAGTACTAAACTAACAACTACTAATTGTGGTAGACATGTCTTCCACAATGTCGTCAAGGTTGGTACGACAGGGTAAGCACTATTAGTATCTTGATATGTAAATCTCCTACTGTCTGCGACAAGACAACCGGATCGTAATTATGGTGGACGCGTGGCAGCAGCATTCTGTCAAGTATGTGTTGGGCTCCTGGGGCGAGGCTTCTTTAATGGGCATTAACGAAGCCTTGCCGGCTTGGCCTGGGGTCGAGTTCCAACACGGCGCGGTGTCGGATGTTGTCAAGTGGAATTGCGTTAACTCAGAGCATACGACGCAGTATAACCCAATTTTTATAACTGTGCACTTCGAGCTGTCAAAGTCGTTAGGTTGGCAGGACTGAATTCATCCCCCGCTTACTTCCTCACCCCTCCGCCGACGCCTATCAGTACACACACACACAGCAAGGGCGTGTACTGTTAGGCGTAGGCGGAGAGGTGAGGAAGTAAGCGGGCGTGAATTCAGTCCTGCCAACCTAACGACTTTGACAGCTCGAAGTGCACAGTTATAAAAATTGGGTTGTATGGACGCCAGGACATGGCGATGTGGCGGGGCTGGTAGTATTGTGATTCACGGATGACTTTGCCACCAGACTTTCTATAATATTTTATGCTAGGTATTATTTTTTTGTGTTTTATTTGGCTCCCACCCAAGCAATATTTAATTTTTTTTTTTTTTTTATGGAAACTGACACGGTTGGCTACATCACCTACAACGTCCGTGATGTCAGCCCATAACACCGGGTGAACTAGGTGCCATGTCAGTGCTTCCCCCTTTGATCGTGCCGGCTACACTGAACTGGTCGGAAAACACAAACTATTTACATAGCCGTTTAGACCGACGTTTCATTCAGTGCGGTGGTACCAACCCGGGCGGGTTAAACCCTACCACCAAGTAAGATTAGGAGGGAAGGGACCTACAGTTTTACGAGGAATCCGAACCTCGGTCAGCCTCCAACGGTCAGCGGTCACCCATCCAAGTACTGACCGCGCCCAGCGTTGCGTAGCGTAGCGTAACATTCAATAGCGACAGTTGACTGTCTGCACCACTGAGCTATCGAGGCTGACAATTTTAATTTTTTTTATTGAACTGATATTTTGTAACGTGACGGGACGCGGGGTGCTTGCTTCATTCCTGTCGCGGGTGGTTGTATTAAATGTTCCTTGATAATTTTTATATACATTTATTTATCGTTATCATTTACGTCATATATAATATAAGTAACGCAGTCTATTTCAATTTAGATATTTCATTCCGTGTTCTATTAGTTTAGTTTTGTTAGTTTTATTATTGTACATTTTATAAGTATTTGATTAATTATTTTAGTAAATACCTACTAGTACCAACCCAGTAGTACTTGTTACTGAAAATAAACAGTTATAAATTTATACCTACTGGCTACTAGCCTACTGGTGAAACAACTAATTGTATCCAATGTTTCTTAACGTAACATCGTATGGATAATGTTTTATGCATAATATTGTAACTGCTTATAGTGTTCTATGTTTATTAAACTGTAATAAAAAACTCGACAGTGTTTTATTTTTATTTTTCGCAGGGGTTTCTCTGTAGTTAAAATCAGGGGCGTACCCACGATTTTGGTTTGGCGCGGGTTTCAGATTTAAATCAAAGAGCCTAGAACCGTGCGTCGGCTCAGTGTACAACAAAGATAGTTCATATGTCATTGTAAAGGGCTCTGTTCGTATTTCAATTTTTACTTAAAGTACCGAGTTCAATTCCATTGCAGAAAAATAGACAAGCGCGTAGCAAAAAAGGAGAGTAACCTATCTCTTTATATTTTATGGTAGAACAAATATATTAATAATGGCATGCATATTCGAGCAGGGCTCGATTGCTCGATTCCAGTAATAAAAAAAAAATGCGAAAATGTTCGAATTGCAAAATGTGGGTGAGGCCACCAGGATCCCCTAGCAGGATCCCCCAGGGGATCCTGGTGAACTCATCGGTTCATCAGGATCCCCCAAACCCGATTATGCAATGTTAAAGCTCATTCACATAGTGCTAAAATATAACATTTTCAACTATTCCACTCTTGTTGGCCTCGGTAGCTCAGTGGGGCGGTCGGTCGTGAAGCAAACCTGGGCGCGGTCAGTACTTGGCTTGGATGGATCACCACTTGACTGTTGGAGGTTGACCGTGTTTCGGATTCCACGTAAAACTATAGGTCCTTTCATTCCCTTCTTACAATACTATAGGTGGTAGCGTTTAACACGCCCGAGTTGGTACCACCGCACTGAATGAAAGGTCTGTGGAAACGGCTATGTAATGTAAATAGTTCGTATTTTCCGTCCAGTTCAGTGTAGCGGACACGACCGTAGGGGAGCGCTGACATGGCACCTAGATCACCAAGGTGTGATGGGCTGACATCCAATGATGTTCAATGCTGACATCACGGATGTAATAGATGTTGTAGACAACCATGTCAGTTTCATAAAAAAAAACTTTCAAATTTGGTTCAAGTTTGATTGAATGTTTTCTCGATTCCAGCCTCGAATTCGGTCGTACCTAATTAACGGCGGAAAGCAGTGGTTTCGTACCGCTGAAGGCCGGGAGGACTGGAGGAAAATTGGAGAGGCATATGTCCAGCAGTGGACGCTTAAACCACAGATTACTTCGATTAGTTACTTCGCTTACACGCCTTACACGCTGACTGACTGACTGACTAATTAACAAGAACGTTTAGAAGAGCTCTTGCTAATTAATTATGCTGTATGTGTGTGCGTACAAAGGAACATAGTAACATGTCACACATTTAAACTTTTACATCATCAGTTGTAATAAGTAGGTACCTAGTACCAAAAAGATGTTTCCCGCTTTTATTGACCCAATCGCCCCTGGGGCCTAATAGCCCCAGTTATGCCCTAATTTAATTCACAAATCACATCCCGACATACCATAATGGCGTTCAACAATGTCCAACCCACTCGAACGAATTGATAATAACAATAGTACGAGCGTCCTTTATGCCCGTTCCGCACGGAGGGATCGCGGCATGTGCGCGCGTGTGTGCACTGGGGGGACACAGCGAGTTGGGAGGGAGGAGGGATCGAGTAGGGAGTGTGGCGGGCGGCTCTCAACTCCACAGGGAGAGACGAGAGGTGTCCGTCCGTCTACGTTCGCCATCGCCGGACAGCGAGCGGTCATTCCCGCTCCGACGGCGAAAAGAGCGGGCGAGTCCGCGACGCGCGCCGTCTGACCGCTTCCCGCCAAATTCACATTTCGAACGTTTGAAAACTTTTTCGAACCGAGGCGATGATGGCTAGCGCGCGGCTGCGTTTTGGCGCGTCAATGGGAGTCTGATGGAAGAAAAAATGATAAAGGGGCATAAGAATAGAGCAGTGTTTGTTTTTAGTTATTTTCTTGTTTTTGGTTTTTTCTTGAACCTGCCGGCGCCTAGCAGTGGAATACGATGGCTGTGAGTACTTTTGAGTGCATTTTAACATAAGCTTTCTATTTTTTTATTAGGTAGAAGGACATCAGAAAATAAAGAAAAATAAAATACCTCCGGACCACGATTCGAAATGGACCTCTGGCACGAGCCGCCCGCGTGTTACCATTTTCGCCAACGGCTACAAGCTACCTACCTACCATGAGTTTTAGTGACTTAGGCAGTCACTTCGATCATTGTTCACATTATGTTGCATACATTAAAATTTTATATGCGTGACTTTTTGATCACAGCTCAGGCCGCCGATGATTTATATCCTAAAACCATCTTGAGAAGTGACAGAATGTGACAGTGAAAACCGTATGTAAATCGATTTAGTGGTTCTCGAGTTCTAAGGATTCATATAGTGACGTACGTTACGCGGCTGTAGAAGCGTTATCTTCTGTCAACTGTATGAGAAATGTCACTTTAATCGACAGATAATGTTAAACGAGACTCAACCGGAGCTAGCGGAATCGAGGATTCTTAAAAAAGAATTTAAATGAATTGGTTATTATTAAAATACAAAAATAAATGGACTACCTTTCAATAAGTCGAGCAGAACCTAAGGATACAGAACTGTATTAGTCTAACTCATTCCTTATTGCCCAGTTCCTTCCAGAGCCATCCAATCTCAGCTTGCAGAATGTGACAATAATTAATTAATTAAATTATTAAATTAATCCCTATCCCTAATAATTTTCGTTTAGTTCGCTAAGTAAATTTCCGCGCCGCTCCGAGTTTTTATATTTTATTTACTTGGCACGGAAATAATGTTTAATTTAATAAGGATCGGGGGCTTTTAAAATTTGTAATTTGACTTTTATTTCAAGCTTCAAAAAATAACGGCATGCAAATCGGTCCAATTTTTTTTATGACTGAATTACTTGATTACTTGATTACAAACATAGCTAAGAACCATCCCGATTAAACCAACTTTCTAATAAAAAAACCGCATTCAAATCGGTCCATCCGTTTGGGAGCTACGATGCCGACACACCCTTACACACCGACACACACACGTTAAACTTATATATAACACCCCTCCTTTTGCGCCGAGGCGGGGGTTAAAAACGTCTGTCGGGCGAATTTATGTTTTTTTTATTTAAACTGACACGGTTGGCTAAATCACCTACAACATCCGTGATGTCAGCCCATAACACCGGGTGAACTTAGTGCCATGTCAGTGCTTCCCTTCGCTCGTGCCGGCTGAACTGAACTGCACGGAAAACACAAACTATTTACATAGCCGTTTCAGCCGACCGTTCATTCGGTGCAGTGGTACCAATCCGGGCGGGTTGGGAAGGAAAGGAAAGGAAAACAAAAGGGAAGGGACCTACAGTTTACGTGGAATCCGAACCACGGTCAGCCTTTAACGGTCGAGTCTCACCCATCCGAGTACTGACCGCGCCCAGGTGTGCTTATTGATCACGGCTGACAGTCGACCGACCGAGACGTATTTAAACGCAAATATGAATGTAATAAACGATCGCTTCTCTTACATTCTCTGTGTCTCGTCCATGCTATACTTTCTTTGATACAGCTCAGTCCTAAGGCTATCTAGCGTGATAGTATATAGCCTATAGTGAGCCTCAAGAACTACCCTTTCCATTGGTGCAAACCGCATCAAAATCTGTCCATTGGTTCCGGAGTTTGCCTCAAACTGTATGTTTAGACAGACAGACAGACGTTACCTAAATGTTATAAGAAGTAGAGATGTATCATTTTTTTATATTTCATTTGGTTTAAGTTTAAAATAAGTATATATAACTCTCACTCTAGCTAGACCTATTTTTCAAAGTAGAAAAATTTTCACCTCCTCAAACAGTTAGAAAATCCTTCAATAGCAGCTTTATTTATTTAATTTAGACAGGTTGTATAAGATTTCTGTTTGTGAAATACGAAAATTCCATTCGGACAACAGCTGCTTCTACAAAGGCAACCACACAAAACGGACAACGCAATAAGAGAACATAAAAGCATTTTGTACGGGACAGCAGCAGCGTAAGCAAAACATACTTTCGCCCTTTTATTAAAATTCCCGACGCGCATACTTCAGCGTTATTCCGCGGCGTCCACTGCTTCGCCCGCACCGCTGCTTCGCGAGACGTCGTCGTCGAGCGCCAATAAAGATGGCGGTCGTAAAATCTAAACGGTCGCGGAACTAAACTGAACGACAGAATAAAAATACCGAGTAGGTATACTCAATAAGGAACGGTTCGACGTAACAGGTACTAATAATAGGTAGGCATTCTCCTCCGGGAAGCATATTTCCAAAGTCTACTACGGGAGTGCCTCTGATTGGTCGTTCTCAGTGACGAAGGACCTTTGGCGGGAAATAACCATAACTTTTTTTTACGGCGGGAAATTTTAATTTCAGAAATACTTGTATGTGGTTATAAAAAAAATTACCGTAACTTAATTTTGAAACCCTAACACCCTTGAAAAATTAAAACACCTATACCTGCCACTGAGCCACCAAATTACATAAACAACCACACTAATATCCGATCCAGTTAGCAATCAGATGTTGAATGTTTTCAGATTCAGATTCAGATTCACATACAACAATAACAATATTACATTGAGAAATATGCATATTCAGTATGGTTCGTCATAGTTTTTGTTTTATCCCGTTCAGCAATGCAAAGGAAGAATCGGGCAAGAAACCTTAGAGCTTTTTTAAAAAATGCTTAAAATATAACTTACATGCTAATTTTTAATTATGTTAACATAACTATAACATACTACATCTAATAAAAAATCATTAATAATTTCTCCGCTATGTTCGCTGGGGTGTCGGAACCGGAGCCAGGCAGGCAGGATTCGTCTCTCCGCCAATCGCAGGCATCAGACACTCCCGTAGTAGACTTTGGAAATATGCCTCCGGGACCGGGAAGCCAGATGCGGACTGCCCGGAAGACGTTCCGCTCGACCGCGCGAGGAAAAATCATTTTTTTCGCTCCGCCAAATCTCCCTTCCCTCCCAAAACTGCAGGCTGGCAAATGGCGACGTATTAGTTTCTCCTCAACCCCCCGGCGACATTTTTCCTTTTCACGGACGGACGGCGCCGAAGCTTTGTGCGTCCAAGTACCTAGCGCGATTAGGTACATCGTTTGCAGGCCGTTCGATTTATGTAATGGATAAGGTGAATGTGGACGTAAGCCGGAATGGTTGGGCATTTGTAACTGTATAGGTTTTTTCCTTGTTTTAAAATTTCCTAAGGTTTTTTTTTTCGATAGACGGCTGTGTTATGTATCTAGGCGGGAAAACTGCACAGTCGTTCTTCTTTTACGCCGCTACTAAGTACATACTTAGACGAGACGGAAGTTAACTTTCTCCATACAAAATCGTCATTTTTTTCTTTAAATAAAATTTACCTCCAACACCGGAGCTACAATATTTTATTTCGACCGAAAAAATTATCCCCTCCCTTCAGTCAGCGCGGCCAGTCGTCTGTGACGTCACTCGATATAAGTTTGTAGTTAATTCAGTCGTTGAGCTATGAATGACGCGCACTAGCGGGCAGGGTGCTTACGGCCTCCATGAGTTTGGTAAGCCTATCATCATCATCATCATCAGCCTGTATCGGCCCACTGCTGGACATAGGCCTCTCCCAAGGCACGCCACCACATGCGGTCTTCCGCTCTTCTCATCCATCCACTCCCGGCTACCTTTTTTAGGTCATCTGTCCACCTAGCCGGGGGGCGTCCCACGCTACGTTTGCTTGTACGTGGCCTCCATTCGAGCAACCGTCTACCCCATCGGTTGTCGGGTCTGCGACAGATGTGCCCAGCCCACTGTCACTTCAGCTTGCTTATTTTCTTAGCAATGTCGACTACCTTACTTCTTTGACGTATCACGTCGTTACGGATTTTATCGATCAA
The DNA here is from genome assembly GCA_946902875.1 of Nematopogon swammerdamellus. Classification (NCBI taxonomy): domain Eukaryota; kingdom Metazoa; phylum Arthropoda; class Insecta; order Lepidoptera; family Adelidae; genus Nematopogon; species Nematopogon swammerdamellus. Next base: position 24,963,901 of record OX336336.1, read on the forward strand.
AGAAATGCCGAGCATTGCCCTTTCCATAGCTAGCTGAGCGAATTTAAGTTTGTGGACCAGGCCCATCGTCAGGGTCCACGTTTCCGCTCCGTACGTCATTACTCGCAGAACGTACTGATTAAAAACCTTCGTCTTTAATGACTGTGGGATGGAGGATGAAAAGATGTGGCGGAGTTTCCCAAATGCCGCCCAGCCTAGCTGAATCCTTCTGTTGGCCTCCTTGTCAAAGTTGTGCTTCTCTAGCTGGATGGTGTGTCCAAGACAGACATAATTCTGCACAACTTCGAGGGTCGCCTCTCCAACTGTTACGTGCCCCGGGACGACGTGTTCGTTGAACATGACTTTCGTCTTGTCCAAATACATCCCGAGGCCGACTCGGCGGGAGGCGACATTGTGGCCGTTCAGCATGTGATTCGGCTCCTCCAGCGATTCGCCTATCGCGACTATGTCATCTGCGAAGCATAGGTGTGAGGTCGCCGGTAAGCATATGCGAAGACGATATAAAATATTCTTTATTGAAAATAACTTTTTCAATACGGCCCTTGCTACGCCACTGCTCGCAGGGGCCCGCAGATTGCGCGGAAGCCGCCGTACTAATTGAAACAGTACACTAATGGGCTTCAGACTCCGCAGACTCGGCGCGGCCGAGCGGGCCCGCTATTGTTTCACTGCTAATTGATGTCCGTCCAATTATCTGTGAACACAGATTATATCCGAAACTTGCAACGATCTCCTCTTGGGGCGGCCGGGGAGGGGAGGGAGGGGGCGGCGGCGACGGCGTCGCTCCGGTCGGCCGGCACCGGGCGGCTTGTCCAATTTATTTTATTTGAAAATGGAACGGACACTTAAGGAGCTGGCGAACATGACTGGAAGATTGACTGGAAGATTTTGATTTTGGTCGGAATTTTTGGTTGTGGCAACCGCAAGTCAATTTGCATATAAAATCGAATTATTAATTTAATTTCGATCGGGATCTATGCGATATTATATGCGATAGGATGTTTCTTTAGGCCGGCATGGCGTTCGCAAACCCCGCATGCGACCGAATGTCCATGGGCGTCGTTAGACACCTTATGGGTGGCTCGACGCAAAATGTCGCGCTTAGGTACTATAAGAAAAAGGTAACAACCAATCATATGGTTCGATTTCAGAATACTCTCATAGATCACGCTAGCACCCAGCCATGAGGAGCGTTGCAACTTCCGTTCGTAATTTCGTGACGTTTCACTTTTCTGAGTCACCATCCCAAATGGCCGTTGAAAAGTTTCGCTTTAAAAATATATTCTCTCTATGTGGGTTATTTGAAAGGGGGAACAGTACCCTAATCACGAGATTTAACCTACACCGCGTAGGTACTACGCTACGCCGTGTTCTTCGCATCATTTTGTATGGAGAAACGGAGCAGCGCCTCTAGTGATAGATTTTCGAACTTCGTTTCTCCATACAAAATGATGCGGAGAACACTGCGTAGCGTAGTACGCGGTGTAGGTTAAATCTCGTGATCAGGGTACAGAACTCCCAAGTCTGTCCGAAATTAGATTAAAATCTGCCTCATCGAATGAGGCTCATCCGTACAAATGATAGTACTTGCGTAGTAGGATTCGGACAAATATTGCATAAGTTATATTTCCAATGCATGTACCGAGCAGAACTTCCATTGTGCTCTGTCGCTCGTTAGTGTAATTGGATAGAAATGCAGAGTTCGCTGCTCTGTGTGTCTGTCTATGTGACTATGTAGTTAGCTCTGAAACTATCAGATAATCTAAACCAGTGATGTCCAACTGGTTTCGCCTTAAGGCTCTGTCAACCCGTACTCCTCTTTCAAGGCGCCGCTTTCGCTGGTTGGAATAGGATGCAACACAATCAATAAAAAAAATTGTTTTTATTTCCAAAACTGCGGATCGAAACAAAAAAAGTAAAAAGCTACTTGAAGAGGCTTGGGCCTCTGCTGGTGGACGCAACTGGCGTCCCGCAATCAAGGGCCTACTTCATTCAAAGGTTAAGCCTTGCCATCCAGCTGGGTAATGCAGCAAGTGTTCTAGGAACATTTGAAAATGCCCCTTTTGATAGTTATTTTAATGTTTGTTAGGTAGGTTTATTTCTTTAGTTATTAGTATTACTTTTTTGTTATTTATTAAATAAATTATTTGTTTAAAAGAAAAAAAAGCTACGGATTTAGATATATATTCAACAAATACAAGATTTCTTTTCCAAAGCCACGAGATTTCGAGTCATATCCCTTAGGCGACTAAGGGATATGACTCCCTACTTATATTAATAGGTGGTAGGGTTTAACCCGCCCGGGTTGGTACCACCGCACTGGTCGGTCGAAACGGCTATGTAAATAGTTTGTGTTTTCTGTCCAGTTTAGTGTAGCCGGCACGACCGAAAGGGAAGCACTGCCGTGGCACCAAGTTCACCCGGTGTTATGGGCTGACATCACGGATGTTGTAAGTGATTTAGCCACCCGTGTCAATATCCATAAAAAAAAATACGTTAACTAAATTCAGAGGTACCTATGTTTATGATTTTTTTCTATTTAGCGAAGTTAATCAAATCGTGTTTTCAAAAAGCTATCGATCTGCGCGATGAAGTTTCACGTAATATTAAAACTGAATCTGTCAGGTAAGTAATATTGGCGGTACACTTCTTGAAATTGGGGCCGTGGACCGTGTGGGGCCGGTACTTAAAAAGAATAGCCCCACTGCATCTCTCCCCGTGCATGTCGTAAGAGGCGACTAAGGGATAAGGACAAGATACTGCGCTAAAGGGCGACAGGCTAGCCACTTCTCACCTTGGCGCAGTCCTTCCACCTAGTCATGCAGCAGGTGGGTTCTTTGTGTCTTACTTGCTGCTTGATAGTTGTCTTGTCCGTATACTGTGCTAAACGTGGTGGTCGGTGTTGTGCTGTAATTTACCAGAGTCCTTATAGAACAACACCGATTACTCTGCTTACCCTGATTGTCGGGATACAGCGTGTGTTATGTATGTATGTACTTCTTAAAATTCGATTCAGACGCAGTCTCACATCACCTTAAGAGCTACCTACTTCCATATTTCTGTCTAGCCCAGCTAGGGCACCTTCAAGTTCTTCGCACACTTTTGCGTTGATAAGGAAAGTAGGTACATTTAATTAAAATACAAGCCGTAGTATGTATTAAAATTTATTGTACAACCCATCGGCTGCGACTGCCGCCGGAACAAGCCGGCATTTGTAGAGTAACTATTAAAAGCAGATAATAAAATGATATTAATTCCAGGTCGGATCGTCTACTGAATATTACATACTTAAATCAATATCGACAAGCAGTGTTCTGCCCTCCTCATAGGCAGGGTTGCCAGATGGTTCAGTTGAAAAACCCGGACATTTTTCATCATAAGGGCCTTTGGTTTTTCAGGTACAAAATGAAATTTGATTTCATGTACCAAAATCATTGATTTTATAGGGGGAGTCAGATGTACCGTCAGCGATGTTTTAAAGGTAACATGAAATTAGTCTTCAATTATATCCTAAGATGGCGCCAGGAGTATCGAATTTGAATTAAATAATTTATTATATTTTTAAATCTGCTAATTATAGAACGATGCTAAGTGGGAACAGCATAGTTAAATTTAAAGATTATTTTATATTAAGTAGAAATTTCAAAATAGTGTATTTTAAGGTTTTCATAATTTTTCCAATAAATATTTTCATGTTTTGTCAGTCCGTGAGCTTGGCGGATAAAATGTATAATTTCGCCGCTTCTGCATCATAGATGTCAGACCAAAGTTAAGTTGTCCTATTTGTCTATAGATGGCATGCCTATTTCTTATTATATTTTTAGTTGCCAATTACCCACCAACCAAACCTGCGTGCAATTCAAATACGCGCGTGCGGTTAGGATAAAGTGGAGATACCTTCTTTAAAATTATATTTTTTTACCTCACCACCTTTGAAAACGGAATCAAACACGATGGATTAAATATAATAATAATAATAAAAATCGTTAGCCATTTATAAGAAAATCGACCTTAACGAAATAATTTGTATGACAGCTACCCTTATTTTTTTTAATTAAAAAAAACTAAAAAAGGTACCCCTAGATTATCATTTCAAACTACTAAATACGAATTTTGAACGAAATCGGTTGAGCAGTTTAGGCACAAGGTCGCTGGACGGACACACACACACACACACACACATACATGTTTCTCAAAACCACTTTTTTGGGATCGTTGACAGATATATAGCCCAAATCTGTACTGTGTGGGGCCGGTACTTTAAAAGAATAGCCCCACTGCATCTCTCCCCGTGTATGTCGTAAAAGGCGACTAAGGGATATGACCCCCTTCTTATATTACTAGGTGGTAGGGTTTAACCCGCCCGGGTTGGTACCACCGCACTGAATGAAAGGACGGTCCAAACGGCTATGTAAATAGTTTGTGTTTTCCGTCCAGTTCAGTGTAGTCGGCACGACCGAAGGGAAGCACTGACGTGGCACCAAGTTCACCCGGTGTTATGGGCTGACATCACGGATGTTGTAGGTGATGTAGCCAACCGTGTCAGTATCAATAAAAAAAAAAAAAATCAGTCGCATTCTCAACTTCGACATTTTGGACGATCACAATACTTCCTTTCTCCTTACAGTCGCTCGAAAGTAAAAAGCCACCTCCATAGTTTTTAGCCGTTGCGGCAATTTATCGATCGACGCGCGACGTTCGCTTGTTTTGGAACACGCAAATGTTTGCGTGGAGCGTGCAGGCAAGCGATACGGGTTACTGCGCGTGGAAAAAGGATGACACAATATCGATGCGATCTCTTGAGACGGTCGGTTCTGTATTCACGCGATACGCACACTACCATAATCGCGGTGTCTCGTTTTAGTAATAGTTGAAGTATGAACAAAATGTCTTTGAGTATGAAGTAGGGAGTCCAGGCACCGAATTAAAAAAAGTTGAGTCCAGGGCTATTTTTTCCATCTACGATGCTGCTGGTGGTGTTATACCAAAGAGATTAAAAGAGGGTGGGTTTAATGTATTTGTGATAAGCTTTACAGAATATATAAGTCAATGATATTTTATATAAAATTGTAAAATTGTAGATTTTACCGACGACGACACGACGACGAATAAAATAAAAAAATAGTAAATCTGATTTAAATGCAAAATTGATAATAAACCATCGCTTCTCTTATATTCTCTATCTTTTTCGGGAGGAAGGAAGGGATTCCTTCCTCGCCCATCTCTCACTCACCTCTCTCCCGGTCTTCTCTCCTCGATCCCGCCTTCCTCCCCTCCTTCCCCTCACCCTTCACGGACCCCCTCTTTGCCACCTTCCCTTTCGCCCATTCCCTCCCTCTCTCCCTATTTCCCTTCCTCCCCTCATGTCGCCCCTCCTTCCCATCACCCTCGCATTCCATTCCTCCCCTACTACCCCTCATCCTGTCCGCAACCCCCTCTTACCCCGCCCCTTCCCCCTTTCAACCTCTCACTCCCTCGATATCCATTCCTCCTCGTTCCCTCTACTACCTCCCTCCCCCACACCTACCCTCATTCACTAACCCTTCCTCCCTCCATACCTCTCCTCCTCTTCTTCTTTTTTTTATGGAAACTGACATGGTTGGATACATCACCTACAACATCCGTGATGTCGGACATGTCGTGCCGGCTATACTGAACTGGACGTAAAAAAACGAAAAAACTATTTACATCAAATCTCTTTGATTTACATAGCCGTTTCGACATACGTTTTATTCAGTGCGGTGGTACCAACCCTAGTAAGGTAAGAAGGGAAGGGTGCTACAGTTTTACGTGGAATCCGAACCACGGTCAGCCTCAAATGGTCGAGCGGTCACCCATCCAAGTGTTGACCGCGCCCAGGGTTGCCTGCACCACTGAGCTACCGAGGCTGACAAACGTACCTCCCACCCACTCCCCCTTCTTTTCTCTCCCCCTTCCTCTTCCTGACCATTATTCATTATTTCTTACCAAAAGCAGTAACTATTGAGTAATCTGTGCCAAAAGCCTAGATAATAAATTTTCATATCCTTACCTAGAGAAATCATGGATTCCCCATATAAAAACTTTCACCCCTATTTCACCCCTTATTTTTAGGTTTCCGTATCCCTGTACGGAAGCCTATTACTAAGCCTCCGCAGTCTGTCTGTCCGTCCGTACGTTTGTCTGTCCGAGGGCTGTATCTCTTGAACCGTAATAGGAAGCCCGTTGAAATTTTCACAGAATATGTGTTACTATAGCGGATATAACAACAAATAAGCGGAGCTAGGTACAACCCAAGTACAACCAAAGAGTTTGTAAATTCTTTGGACCGGAGTAAAACCGCAAACAGGAAATTACAATCTTACACGTTCAACGCCACATGAAAAATCCAGTATTTCCGTTTGGGCCACGGGGCTCACCGCTCACCGGTGAGCTTTTCCTTACTGAACCATTCAGGGCATGGGGGTCACCGGTGAGCCGCGTGAGAGGGCCTACGTAAACGCTTCCTACAAGCCACAGAGCGCAGCTACAAAGCCAATATGGAAGTGAGCCGCATGGCCTTGTAGTCGAAGCGGACGGCGTGGTTTTCAAATCCAATAGAAACTTGTAGTTTTTTATTAAGTTAATTGTAACGATGCTAGGGCTGCTCTTAACGATAAGGTAGAAAATAATATTTGTATTAATAGAATTAATAAAACCAGAAAATAATAAGAAAATATTCGTCAAAATAAAAATGAACATAAAATTTTCTTCATTGCCAAATAAGAAGACATTATTTATTACGAAAATAATTTATGAAATTGAACAAAACAAAATATTTATGAAATTGAACAATCACAACATTATGACACTTCATTATTTAAAATAATCAATCATCTTAACCCCAAAGGGTTTAACCATAAACAATAAAGAATTATCCGTGAGTCATGTTAAAACAAGGCAAACAAAGGAATGGTTTAGTTGGGCTGCTTTGGCAATAAGTGGATACTTTTTTCGACTTGGTTTTAGCCTGTTTGCTACCCATTATTGGTACGTTCTTTGCATAACATTGGTGACATGTTCTTCTCACTTTTCTGGCCAATCCCTCTTTCCTTTCCAGAGTGTGTTTCATTCTTTTCCGTCTTTCTATATGCATTTCATAGTCGCTATCCTCACTCTCCGACAAAATAATTCGACAGCATCTTCTTTTCGTTGGTTGAACTACGTCTTCATAGAATCTATTCCGAAACTACGGTTCAGAAGATCTATCTCGATGTTTTCTAACTGCGTTAGCGCTTCTTGTGTTAACTCGAAATCTTCAAAATAATCATTTTTGGCGAGAAAAGCGTAAAACATCCTCAATTGTCGACGCAGCCGGACCGGGATTGATCGCTGCGTCCGCCGCGTGTGCGCAACGGGTGGCCCGCGGCGTGACCCCGCGGCCCCAGCCAACAGAAAAATACAAATCCTTCATATGAGGCCACACGATCCACCCGTGAGCCTTCTGCTATATCTCGAAAATTAGACGGTAAAAGTCGCAAATTTTTATTTTCCTTACAAATTACCGCATTTTATAAACTTTGTGATGAAAATCTCAAGTTGATGAAAATTACGGATATAATGAGTTTGGCTTGGCCCGAACCGAAAAGTACGCTAGGCCCACCGGTGGGTCGTATGGCGTTCAACGTGTTAATTGTGGGCTGATTTTGAAAATTCTTTTTTTGTTTGGTAGGTCATACTTCAGAGGTGCTCCCATTGAAATTTTATTGAAATTGATTGAGCGGTTTATGAAAAAGCAACAAAATACTATTGGTGTGTGGTTACCTTCAGCAAAACTTTTGTGATGTGGACTTTTTCAGCAATTTGCAGTTTGACACATGGCGAATAATTCTGTACCACTTCAACCGATTTCGATTATTCGATTTCGATTATTGTTTTTCATGTAATATTGTTTTAAAAATATAAAACCGACTTAAAAAAAAATAAACTAGAACTAAAAAGTATTAAATAGGTAGAATAGGTACCTAATATTTTGAAATTTTCTCTGTCATTGTATTGAAATACATGAATCGATATTGTCATTCATATTCGGACCCTTGTTTCATGAATATTCTAAATTTGAAATCTTTTCCGACCGGCCAGATGCGTTTAATATATTATAATACGAGTACGAGTACCATCGAGCTGGTCTGATGATGGAGACGGAAGGTGGCCATAGGAACTCCTAAACTACACATGATAAACCCATCGTGTTTGGGCTCGTTGAATTTGTCATCACGAGCAATTTACTTTAGACCTAGGAGATTCTCAATTCGACGGTATGTTTTCTTTTTTTGGATGTTTGTTACGCGATTACTCCGTCAATTATTGTGGGCCGATTTTGAAAATTCTTTTTTTTTTGTTTGAAAGGGGATAACCATGAGGTGGTTCCATTTTAATTTGGTCGAGATCAGATTGGAAAGCGAGGCGGAATCGCGAGGCCGAAGGTCGAGCGATTCCGCCGAGTACATTAATAGCAAAAAATTCCAAAAAAAACTGTGAAATAAAAAACTATTTAAAAAAATATATAAAAACCGCCTTCAAAAATGTATGAAATAAAAAAATCGAACCCTAGAGTTGAAGGCGGTGCTAAAGCAAGCAAAAATGATACATGAAAGAAAACATGCGTGGATGATATCCTTTGTGATTTGTGTAGCCTTCTTTAGCACCGCCTTCAACTCTAGGGTTCGATTTTTTTAATTTCATAAATTTTTTAAGGCAGTTTTCATATTTTTTTTTTACATACAATGCTGACATTATTAGAATGAAGAGTGACGAGTATTTGTTTAACTGTTCAACTAAATAAATACGTTCTATCCACAGAGCACGGAATACCGCGCGCGCGCGCGCGGGGGTATTCCGTGCTCTGTGTGGATCTATCTATTAAAAGCGCACAAACAGGAAATTACAATCATAATAATATTTTGTTCCGTATACCAAATAATTTTCAAAACATTTTTTTATTTTATTTAATTTGATAAGAAGTGTTAGTTTAATTGTAAATTGTCATAATTTTATTATTCAAATATAATTAAAAATTTTGGAATTTACATAAATAATGTTCTTTATAAATATAAATGAAAGCGCCATCTTTTGTCTAGTAGCAGTAATTCTACAGCCTAGTGACAATTAAAGGTACCTACATACATGTTGTATTTCAACTAGATAGCGCCCTTAGTATAGAAGTATTAACAAACATTAACGCCACCTGTTTGTTTTACGACAACATCAAGAAAAATTATTAACGCCCTCTGTTGGTTTTACGATTTACAACGTTACCAAATTTGTTATATGGAGTGGTCTATCTGTCCCGACAGGGTTATAAAATCAATGACCAAAATGTTTCATGACCTTTATTTTTGAAAATGGATGGGAGATAGAGTAATAAATAAAAGGGTTGAATTGATCGAACTTACCGCAAAATGGAAGAACACAGTAAGATTAGTATTAAAAAGTTCTGAAAAAGTAAATATTTACGTTATATGAAGAAAAAACCGGACGTTTTGGTGTCCGGTTTTTCATTATTTTGGAGACCGCACACAAGCCTCAAAAACCGGACGGTCCGGTCCAAAACCGGACATCTGGCAACCCTGCTCATAGGTCGTAACGTAACTGTCAAAATTCACAGTAGCAGCAAATACGTGTTTCATTTTGTTCTTATTTATAAAAAATTCTAAAAATACCAATGTGTAAGTCTATTAATTATTAGATTTTTTCCCATCTACAGTTTCTTGAAAATATAAGCGGATGATGACCTGATAAATGCAGTTGCAACATTTTATTTTAGCATTAGAAAGGTATCATACATTTTATTACACTTGTGACGCACTAAGTACTGAGTACTAAGTTTCAGTGCGTCAGTGCTTCTGTTTATGAAATGAATGAAGGGGAGCACTGACATTGGTATCTAGTTCACCCGGTGTTATGGGTTGACATCACGGATGTTGTAGGTGATGTAGCCAACCGTGTCAGTTTCCATAAAAACAAAAAGTAATTTTTTTTTAATGTAATCCGGCATGGATATCTCAGTCGGAGGGGTCAAAGCCCATGCTTCGACCAGCCAATATCACCTGCGAGAAGGCAGGTGCCATACCGGAGACTTCCCTGGATTGCTGGCTATACTGGACTAGAGGAGAACACAACCGCGGCTGCTATGTGGCCATCTTACATGCAGGACGGTGGTACCAAACCAGTCGGCTACAATTTGAGCCTACCATACCACCTAGTAAGGGGCACGGGAAGGGACCTACAGTTTTACACCGACCGGTCCGAACGGTGAAGCAGCACGTGTAAGTGTGCACGTAAATTTTTTCGTCAGAAAAAACCTCAGATAACTCATTGATACACGCCGACCGGATTCGAACCTCGGACCTCTTCGCAAGAGGAGCTCCCAATGAGAAGCCGATGTTCAAACCACTCGGCCACCCACCGCTGCTCTACAATAAATCACAGCTTATGGAAAGTCCAAAAGCCATAAAATATCTTGGTTTGCTCGGCGGTTGTACATTTATTCCATGTAGATACGATTCCGACATAATAACATGATGACGATTTTAATAATTGTACCAAGATGACAAAATGTACAACTAAAATCGTTAAACTCTGGAACTCTCTCCCTGCCCATATATTTCCCCCCAAGTACAGTCTCCTCGCTCCGGCGGGTCCTTCAAGAGGGTCGTGTCGTGAATATGCCTGTCAGGCCGGCATGGCATTCGCAACCCAATATACCACAATACGACCGAATGTTCATGGGCGTCGTTGGACACCTTATGGGTGGCTCAGTGCCACATGTCACGCTTTGAATAAAATAAAAAAAATGTAAACTAACAAAAATAACGAAAAAATACAAGTAGGTACCAAGTTTTTTTTAATGGAAACTACATCCGTTGGCTACACGGTTGGCTACATCACCTACAAAATCCGTGATGTCAGCCCATAACAACGGGTGAACTAGGTGACATGTCGGTGCTTCTCTTCATTTCATGTCGGCTACACTGAACTGCCCCTGTACCGGCGTTACTCACTCGCCGAAGTCGCCGATGTGAGTATGAGAAACGATCTCACTCAACCAATCAGAAGCCGTTTGGTGAGGCATCCGGCCCGGCTATTCGTTGAAATTGCGAGTATTTAGCGAGTGAGTTAACGCCGGTAGACCCGCTGGACGGAAAACTCGAACTATTTACATAGTCGTTTCGACCGACGTTTCATTCAGTGCGGTGGTACCAACCTGGGCGGGATAAACCCCACCACCTAGTAAGGTAAGTTCCATTAAATTAACACAATCGTTAAATGTATCTGTAAAAGAACCGCGATATGCCAAATTTGTTTCCGCGCGAAGTGCATTTGTCACGAAATCCCACCAAAAAAGTCACCGGGAACAATGAAACTAATTATAGCGACTTTGTAGACGCGGGGACCCGATAAATTTCAGTCAGATCAAATGGGGCGTCGCGCGCCGCCATCGCATCGGTGCGCCTTTATTTTATTTGTCAACAATCAAACAACGATATTTTGAAATGCTAACGCTAAAGCTAAGCGCAAACTGGCGCGGTGGTGGCGGTCATAGCAGCGGTGGCGGCCAAAGTAGCGGTGGCGGTGGCGTTCAAAAGTCGCGCAGATCAGAGCGTTCAGATTCGACGGCTGTGGTGCCGCGGTGGTTGCGTAATTTCGTAATTTTCGTACTTTTAACTACAAAATTGAAGAAATTTAAATTTTTTTTTATATTTTTTACTTTATTTCATTTATTTATTTATTTTTTTTAACTTTAAAATTTTACTTTTTTGAATTCCGCGTGAGCAGTATTGTATAGAATTGAGTGATTGTAGACCTCGTTTATAATTATTTCCTCCATTCGTTCGTCAGTTCCTATGATTATCACGCGATCAGATGCTGCAGGCGCGATCTGATCGCCACCGCCGCCACCGCCGCGATCGGACCGCGCACTGACCGCACGCGTGCAGCGATCGACCGCGCCAGTGTGCGCTTGCACACACAATTGCATATATATAACCTATCTGATCGCCACCGCCGCCACCGCCACCGCCCCGTGATCGCCTTGATCGCGCCAGTTTGCGCTTAGCTTAAAACTGCCATCTCCGAATGATTCAAAACTGTAGACAGCGCGTCACCCAACAAACAAATTGGTGTTAACGGCAGGTTGTTTAGATCTTACAGTGGTATATTGGATTAATATAACGCGTCAATCACTACTGTAGAGCTCTTGTCCCACACTTATATCACTTAATAAAGCTATTGTAAAGTCACTAAAGAACCTTAATATAAGAATGGGCCTCTATTAAAAGCTCTTATAACGCCTGTCTTAACACCATAATGTTAGTTGGGCAATACCCACCGTATTGCGAGATCGGTAGTTACTAGCAGCTCCCAGATAATTTTGCCAGACTAATTTTCAATGACGTGTGGTTTATTGATGGGACCAACATTTTGTTGTTTCAAAATTATGTTTCCTTCTCAGGCAGCAGTGATCGATAGATAGGGCATAGTAACACCTCGAGTAACACGGTACACTACAGACAATGTCACCAATGAAAAGGCCGCATGCGGCTAGTTCTCATCAGACGCGGCGCCACGCGCGTGTTGAGAGGTCGTTTCACGGAAAGAATTAATTACTCAATTACTTGATTACAAACATAGCTAAGAACCATCCCGATTAAACCAGCTTTCTAATGAAAAAAAACCGCATCCAAATCGGTCCATCCGTTTGGGAGCTACGATGCCACAGACAAACACACATAAACACATACGGTAAACTTATAACACCCTTTTTTTGCGTCGGGGGTTAAAAATAAAATATAAGCGGTTAGAAGCTGGTTACAAATACATTACGTCAATATTTGTCGCATGTCTCTCGTACGTTACGAACTGTCTGATTATAAAATGGTGTGCATTTTTGTATATAAGGTGCTTCGTTATTCATGTCAAATGTTTCGGGAGGGTTACATACACACTCAAATAAACACTTTACGCAAAAAAAACATGTTTTTAGCATTACTTTTCGAGAAATTTAGCAAAACATATTCGCTAGGTACCTAAACATTAACCTGTGTGTAACAGTAGGTAACTTGCATTGTACGGGGTGAATGACCGTACTATGTTCAAACGCAGAACAGCTGTTTGTTGTAAGTAAGTCACAAGGTCACTATGATTGGTTTTTACGGCTACTTATTTGATTTTATTTTTTTGTTAGGAGAAAAAATGCTCCTATAAACACATGTTTTTTTTTCTTACGTAAAGTGTTTGTTTGAGTGCGTATGTATGTAATCGTCCCGAAGTTATTGACATGAATAACGAAGCACCTTATATTAGGGGCGAAGAAAATTGTATGCAATAGCAATGTAATGTGATAATAATATGACAATGGCCGCTCTACTCTTTGAAATTATTTAGCCATCTACATTTGTTGCGCATTTCTTTGATGCTGGGAATGTGTTATATTGTGCTTTAGATAGATGCGTTTAAAGTAGGTATTTTGGTCTACCTTTTTTTAGGCTACTAGGTCCTGGAATTCAGTCCATTTGTTAGAAAACACTTAGCAATCGGATGGAAAAAGGAATTTGGTATTTAATGTTGCTTATTTATTGGTATACTTACTCGAAGTTTATTTATAAATCGACAGAAAAAGTCGAAATAATCTTTAAAATCAAATAAATTTTATTTTATTTTTTACTAACTTTTCCCGCGGCTCCGCTTGCGACACCTCCCTTCCTCCCTCCCTCCCTCCCTTCCTCCTCCATCTCCCCCTCGGGATTAATTTCCCAAAACGCTGATACAACTGACTTTTATTTATATACAGAAGCCTAAACACCAATTCCAATATTTGTAACTTTAAAAATGAGGCACTTCCCATACAAACTTTCGCCCCTTATTTATGTCCTAGGGAATGAATTTTCAAAAATCCCATCTTAGCAAAATCTCATGCTTCTAGACCCACCGGTTTAGGCTGTGCCTTGTCTGTCAGTCAATCAGTCAGTCAGTGTTGATTGCTTATAATTTTTTCCAATATGTATTGGTCATTATGCGTCTAAACCATCAATTTGGTTTCAGGTTTTGTCCTCACTTTTGTCATAGCTTTTGTAATGCCATTTAGGAGGGAAAGGTCAAGAAGGCATACTGCGCTTTTTTAAACCTCACTAAGTTAAATTAAAAAATTTCGTTTATTTTTAAATACCTACACTTTAACGTAATATATATAGGGTCATTTTTTATTAAGTGAAGTCCCTTAAATGGTAGGTTCTATCTATATCTGAAATGGATCACGTTTATGATGTTAATTTTACTTTACGTACCTAGAGTTAGATTTTTTTTCTGGACATGCCACATAGTAGTGCCCTTGCATAATAAATAATACACCCTGAAAATTTCAATAAATTCGGTCGAGTACTTTCACAGTTACGTGCGCGCATCGCATCATTCGCGCGGGACAGCTGAGTGGTCGTTGACCCGTGCAAATCAAAAAGTAGCTCAAGGCCGCACGCGCCAGCTGTCCCGCGCATATGAGATGCACGTATTTTTTTAATTTTTATTAATAACTCTGAAAGTACTGGACCAATTTTGTTGAAATTTTCAGGGTGTATTAGTATGCATGGGCACTACTATGTGGCATACTATGTGTCCAGAAAAAAATCTAACTTTAGGTACGTAAAGTAAAATTTACATCATAAACGTGATCCATTTCAGATATAGAACCTACCATTTAAGGGACTTCACTTAATAAAAAGTTACCCTGTATACACAGAAACAACAAAGTAATTTAAACATAATAAAAACTATGTATATAATATAGCAGTAGTCACAGAGTACATAAACATAAAGAGAAACAGCTACCCTATCTGTATTGATACAATTTTACAATTTAATATTAAAATTTAATAATGTTGAAGAATTTTTCAAATTTGACTACTTTTAATTCAACTTAATTAGTTATCTTACACACTCTACTTAAGGCTACTTTAGGATTCCGTATCCATAAGGAAGCCTATTACTAGGCCTATGCCCGTCTGTGTCTGTCTGTCCGTCTGTTTGTCCGTTTATCCGTCCGTCCGTCCGAGAGCGGTATATTTTGAACTGAGGTAGCCAATTGTAATTTTTACAGAATGTTTAATTGTGGCCGACATGCCAACAAATAAATAAAAAGCGCAAAATACAAAATCAGGGATACCCATACAATAAACGTGCTAAGAATCGATTAGTCACGGGATCTTCTTGGGTTTTCGGACTCCTACCTCTAAATGAATCAGTTATATCTATATTTCTTTCAAATCTTAATAAACAGACATGAACCTCAATATGTGCCTTACTGGTGTAGGTACCTACTTTGTGACAGAGCCTCCAGGCATGCGGGTATCCACATTCATTCCAGTTGGAACCCAAGAACTAAGCTAGATTGCACAGAGATTAAAGAGGAGTTATAATGTTAAAAAGTTAGAAATAATTGACCGACCAGCGGTACAACATGTACTAAGTTTTGAATTTGATTCTAAATTTGAAAAAAAAAATATATTTATTCGTCCCTTTTCGGAACAGGCAAAACTAATTAAAGTATACAGCCTTTTCTGTTGTACTTCTAATGTCTGTTGTTTTCTTCTCGAATCGCGAGAATCTCAAAAATATATACTTTTTATTTACGACGACGCGGCAAACACACTTGTTCATCCGCCATCTTTTTTCAAGTCATCTACTCTAAATTTGAAATTTATATTTAGAACGTAGCTATAGCGCAGTCCACTGCATACGGACGCGTTCAAATATCGATTATTCAATAAGCAAGCAGCTGTTGCAACCCCTTTACAGTGGTTCTCGGTAAAAAGCTGTATTTATCAATTGCTCGTTTGTGCGGCAGCTTGCCTCGGCTCCCGCCCGCCCACTAGTCTAGCTAGGGCGGCCGAGCGGTGTCTGGGCGGGCGTCGCGTCGCGCCGCCGCCGGTCGAGGGCAGGCGGAAAACTATTCAAAAGAATAGAAAGGGGATAAATAATAATTGTAATTATACAATCTTATATTACGTAATATTAAATATATTAAACTGAATTAGTTAATTACCGGTTATAGGTAACGTTCAGAAGAGCTCGCGCTGGCCCCGAATTAAAAAAAAAACATTTTCGAGTTTCTTTTTTATCAGCAATCACGCTACGAGCCATTACAGATTCAGATTCCGATATTTATTTCGCCATAAAGAACACACAACATTAATTTTGTTTTATTTGTCATGTCCCAAAAGTATGTCATGTTCACCAATGTAATCTGTAAGCAAGAACTTTTTTTTTAAATATAACTTACATACTTTTAATTACGTTAAATATAACATGCTATCTAATTGTGTGTGTTCGTAGATTCATCATAATTATCACACTTGTGGACTTGCCCTTTTTCATGCGAGTTACGAGTCGTCGTCTGTACAAAAATTGTGTGCAACAAATATATTCGCGACAAAGTAAATTGTATGCAACGAATGCCATTCAGTCCTATCATTTTGAATTGTGTGTCAGGTCAGGCGCGCTGGCTGACTCACTCCGGCCGGACGTACACTCACCTTACCTCGCATAACGAGTGACGAGACACAACTATACCGTACAACTATACTATACCCTATTTACACTTTTATAAGTTGAAAAGGGCAACACTCGCTCCGGCGACCACGTGACATACAAGTAACATGTTGACATAAGCAAATGAACATGAAGTCCGAAACTCTTTTTTTATGTAATCCGGTATGGGTGGCTGAGTCGGAGGGGCCAAAGCACATCCTACGACCAGCCAATATCACCTCCGAGAAGGTAGGTACCGGAGACTTCCCTGGATTTCTGGCTATACTCGTGGCTATACTGGACTAGAGGAGAACACAGCCGAGGCTGCTATGCGGCCATCTTACATCCAGTACGGTGGTACCAAACCAGTCGGCTACAATTTGAGCCTACCACCTAGTAAGGGGCAAGGGAAGGGACCTACAGTTGTACACCGTTTCCGAACGATGAAGCAGCAGGTGTAGGTAGGTATGTACGTAAATTTTTTCGTCAGAAAAAACTCATTGGTACACGCCGACCGGATTCGAACCTCGGACCTCTCGCGTGAGAAGCCGATGCCCAAACCACTCGGCCACCCGCCGCTTAAACTTACAGATGCCCTGGAGTCTCTGAGTCACAGTCGATTTGTAGGTTCGCTCAGTCTGTTCTACAGATACTATCACGGACGCTGTTCTGCGGAACTAGCATCCCTTATTCCCTGCCACCCATCCTATCTCCGCATGACTTATCTATCACAGAAAGACTCAGCACCCTTTTGTTGTTGACATTGGGTTTTTGGGAACCCATCGGTTCTCTAAATCGTTTCTTTACCGCGAGTGTGTTCCCGAATGTTTTAACCTGGAGATCTGGCTCTCATACAAACCGAATTGTTCCGCGCGCCGAAATCAAGATACGGTAGCGAGTTTACTTACTTTCTTTCTTTTAAATACGAATTTTACGCGAGCGAAGCCGCGGGAAAAAGCTAGCAAATAATTAACAACAGTATTTAATTGCAAACGCGTGTATTGTACAAAATTGAAATTTGCCTGAATATGAAATCAATTCGCGTTTCACCTCCGCGGTAGTCCAACAAAATAAGCTGTATATGTAAGTACTTAGAGCGCGATGGAGGGGGCCGCCCGCCCGTCAAGTTTTCACTGAAGCCATACGAAGCGGTCGCCATGGTTACATCGTGGTTGCTTGCAAAACCGACAAAGATTAACCTGTCAGTCAGCGTGTAAGCGTCCACTGCTGGACATTTTTTTTTTAAATTGACCCGGTTGGCTACATCACCTACAACATCCGTGATGTCAGCCCATAACACCGGCTGAACTTGGTGCCACGTCAGTGCTTCCCTTCAGTCGTGCCGGCTACACTGAACTGGACGGAAAACACAAACTATTTACATAGCCGTTTCGACTGACCTTTCATTCAGTGCGGTGGTACCAACCCGGGCGGGTTAAACCCTACCACCTAGTAATAAGTATAAGAAGGGAGTCATCGTATCCCTTAATCGCTTTTTACGACATTCACGGGGAGAGATGCAGTAGGGATATTATTATATAGCTTACCCCAAAGAGTAAAGTGCTTACCCATAGGGGTACAAGTACGCACCACCATTTGGGAACAGCTGAATCTATAAATGATGCATCACGACAGACAGACAGACCGAAAGTCTGCTGCGTGAAGCCAGATAAGCACTACACTGCCCGATTGGTCAGTAAACATCTGCGAGAATAGCTCACACTGGCTCAGAAGATAAGTTTTGAGAACATTGAGGTTGCCAGTGCATCACATTCACACTACGGCGATGACGTATACTCGTATAGCTTACGAGAGCGAACTGACAACAATGTGGTGTATTTTAAGAAAGTTGCAGGAGAAAAATGTTGTTCAAAATTGGCTAACATTAAACCAGCGGTTCCCAAAAGGTGTTCCTCGGAACCCTGGGGTTCCGCGGAAGGGTCACAGGGGTTCCGTGGGTCACGGCCGGAAAAAGCGCAAAACGCTCTCCCTAATCAAAATCGTGTAATATGTTTTTGATTTAAAACTATTACTTACTGGATGTAAGATGGTCGCAAGCAACCTCGGTTGTGTTCTCCTCTAGTCCAGTATAGCCAGCAATCCAGGGAAGTCTCCGGTATGGCACCTACCTTCTCGGAGGTGATATTGGCTGGTTAGAGCATGTGCTTTGGCCCCTCCGATTCAGCCACCCATAACGGATTACATAAAAAAAAAAATAATTATAGGAAGACTATAATAATTTAGTCTTGCTGTTCAAATCACACATGATAATCCGCCAACAATTTAGTAACAAAAATTAGGTATAGGTCACAGAAATTTAGGTTTTATGTTCACAATAGCTAATTAACTTTTTTCAGTGACTTGGTGTTCCGCCAACAGAAGGACGATCACTTAGGGTTCCGTAGACGAAAATAATTGGGAGCCGCTGCATAAACTGACAAAGGTCATTTCTTCTCACAGATGAAATTTCGTGGTTATTTTATTGATATTTATCAATAATAAAAATAGATTTACATACCTATGTTACGTTTTTAAATGGCAATATTTGTACTTGCCAACCAGTGTCAGCCTCGATAGCTCAGTGGTGCAGACAGTCAACTGTCGCTATTGAATGTTAAGCAACGGCTGGGTGCGGTCAGTACTTGGATGGGTGACCGCTGACCGTTGGAGGCTGACCGAGGTTCGGATTCCTCGTAAAACTGTAGGTCCCTTCCCTCCTAATCTTACTTGGTGGTAGGGTTTAACCCGCCCGGGTTGGTACCACCGCACTGAATGAAACGTCGGTCTAAAGGACTATGTAAATAGCAAGAACATTATGTAAATAGTTTGTGTTTTCCGACCAGTTCAGTGTAGCCGGCACTATCAAAGGGGGAAGCACTGACATGGCACCTAGTTCACCCGGTGTTATGGGCTGACATCACGGACGTTGTAGGTGATGTAGCCAAACGTGTCAGTTTTCATAAAAAAAAACAGCATAAAATTGAAATATTTTAAGACCTAAGGATGTAGATCTGAATAGATCAATTATATCGATTAAATGATTAAAGTAACGACTAAATGTCTTCCCCGCCTGCCTAAACGGTGGTCCGGTCGCATACTTTGGTGAAAGTCGTTTCTCCAACACGACTTTGTAATCTTTGTATGACAAAACGTTTGTTTCCCCGCCGCCGGTCTAGGCGCGCCCCCGCCCAGTTTCGGAGGCGTTCTATTAAAATGTCATTTGTAAAGCGACTCGGCGGCGACAGGGAAGGGTTAGCAAGTCACTCCCGCAATTACGGGCAATTGATATTTTATTTTCGAATTTGTTCCAATAAATCCTACGAGTACCTACCCACCGGTCGTCGGCGGCGACGGAAGACGAGCCTATCTCCACATTTGTATCAATTATTGCGACGCAACCGAGCAAATTTACATTTAAATTAAAACTGTCCCCCCTCCCCCCCCATCACCGTGACGTGAATAGCGGTCGTGGCGGATACGTGTTCGGAATTTAAAACAACATCAAGTGCTGCCATTAGTGTAAAAACTCGCTGAATCTCTCAAACGACACAAATTCGACCGAATCGAGTCGTTGAATGAACCAGCAGGGTCCCCCAAACTGCTGCCGGGAGCAAGAAACCGGATTTGTGTGTGTGTTATTTATACAACGTTCATTTATTTGACTTATGGACATGAAATGAAGGGAAGTACTGACATGATGGTGTTATGGGCTGACATCACGGATGTTGTAGGTGATGTAGCAAACCGTGTCAGTTTCCATAAAAAAAAAATGACATCTAGATCACCCGGTGTTATGGGCTGACATCACGGATGTTGTAGGTGATGTAGACAACCGTGGCAATTAAAAAATTATATATATAATAAATTTAAAAAAAGTTTAAAGCATATCTTGTTATTAAGCCCTATTAGAATTGGATGCATATTTCGAAAATAAGAATTTTTTATTGAAATTTAGGCATTCTCATATAATGTTACTAACTTTATCTATGAACTTTACTTGTAAGTACATTTTATACAATTTGTGAGTTGTAAGACTGCTCTTGTATTGTACCCCTGATTTGATTTGAAGCGTATATTTGAAAATTTTCTTTTACTTATATTTTATATTATTTTATATTATTTATATGTTTGATATATATATACTTATATTTTTTCTTTTATATTTTAATTTCATTAAAATTTGTATTTTTAATGGGCCCTTCTGTATGAGTTTTTCTCATGCTTTTTATTCTTTTTGTTTCAATTGTAAATGTATTTAAAAGTTTGTACCTAGCTAACTATAATTTCTGCACAAGGTGAATTGTTTTGAAATAAAGAATTGCTGTTGAACAGTCAGCAATTTTCAGGAATCTGATCGGATTACGTCGATTCGCTTTAACTGCGAAATTTAAAGCCCACCCTCACAAACGAAAACAATTTTTCAAGTGTGAGCTAAACGTTGGTATCGTAAAGTCCGCAAGATCGAGTCCTTTGTTTCCGATCGTTACTCGTGCAAAGTGACAAATTGCACATTTTCACTGAACGCGCCAAAATATCATAAGTCTGCGTTTTTCTTTGAAAGTGCACGCGAGACGCGCGGGGGCTATGCGCCGCGCCGTGAGTCGTGAGGAGGTCCGCCCGGAACGACGCGTTGCCGCGGGGCCTGAGGGAGGTGCGTGCGGGGAAGGACTGGCGGCGCGGGAGGGGTGGGGGAGAGCGTTGCACAATCACAAAGCGTTTAATCATCATTAAAGGCGAATCAAGCGAGGCGTCACGTGACGCGCCCGCTGCACCGGGACGCGGACAACGCGCATGCTCCATCCACCTCATCGTTTTCAAATCTCAACCGACTTGTTTTGCTCGCACGAGGTGCAGCGTTCAGTTACATTGGTTTGGATGTGGAAGGCGCGTATTTTCTGAAAGCGTGTCTCTCTCTACCACAGACTCTACTCTCTACCAATCGCCGCTACCGCTGCACGCACTCTAACACGAATTTCATCGAAATCCCTAGATATATTTTTACTGTGACTCTACTCTCTACCAATCGCCGCTACCGCTGCACGCACTCTAACACGAATTTGATAGAAAT
This sequence comes from Nematopogon swammerdamellus, assembly GCA_946902875.1. Taxonomy (NCBI): domain Eukaryota; kingdom Metazoa; phylum Arthropoda; class Insecta; order Lepidoptera; family Adelidae; genus Nematopogon; species Nematopogon swammerdamellus. The sequence goes on from OX336336.1 coordinate 24,985,508, forward strand.
CCCTAGACATATTTTTACTGTGACTCTACTCTCTACCAATCGCCGCTGCCGCTGCACGCACTCTAACACGAATTTGATAGAAATCCCTAGACATATTTTTACTGTGACTCTACTCTCTACCAATCGCCGCTACCGCTGCACGCACTCTAACACGAATTTGATAGAAATCCCTAGACATATTTTTACTGTGACTCTACTCTCTACCAATCGCCGCTACCGCTGCACGCACTCTAACACGAATTTGATAGAAATCCCTAGACATATTTTTACTGTGACTCTACTCTCTACCAATCGCCGCTGCCGCTGCACGCACTCTAACACGAATTTGATAGAAATCCCTAGACATATTTTTACTGTGACTCTACTCTCTACCAATCGCCGCTACCGCTGCACGCACTCTAACACGAATTTGATAGAAATCCCTAGACATATTTTTACTGTGACTCTACTCTCTACCAATCGCCGCTACCGCTGCACGCACTCTAACACGAATTTCATCGAAATCCCTAGATATATTTTTACTGTGACTCTACTCTCTACCAATCGCCGCTACCGCTGCACGCACTCTAACACGAATTTGATAGAAATCCCTAGATATATTTTTACTGTGACTCTACTCTCTACCAATCGCCGCTACCGCTGCACGCACTCTAACACGAATTTGATAGAAATCCCTAGATATATTTTTACTGTGACTCTACTCTCTACCAATCGCCGCTACCGCTGCACGCACTCTAACACGAATTTGATAGAAATCCCTAGATATATTTTTACTGTGACTCTACTCTCTACCAATCGCCGCTACCGCTGCACGCACTCTAACACGAATTTGATAGAAATCCCTAGATATATTTTTACTGTGACTCTACTCTCTACCAATCGCCGCTACCGCTGCACGCACTCTAACACGAATTTGATAGTAATCCCTAGAAGTTTACCAGCTTCCAAAATATTTGTATTGAATATTTTAATTCAAAAAATAAACGGCAATTGTTATTTATTATTACAGATAAAAAAATGTACTTAACTGAGTATATAAAAAAAATTAAATTAATTTAAAAGGTTGGCCCTGTTGCGTTATATTATATAATAAATAAACAATAATACCTCCACGATTCCCCTTTAATGTAAGAGAAAGACGAGACGAATCATGCAACAAAAGCGGGCCGAGGGAGCCCTTCGCCAGTGCAGCAATACGAGATTGCACGCATGTATAATTTGATGCGGTAATCATTTTATTAGATCTCATACACACGTGCGCGGCGTGACCGATGCGATAATGTCCCGCGTTGGGTCGTGCCGCCCCGCGCCCCGTGCCATGTCGCGCGCATTGCAACACGATGGACAGCTCGGAATATGATTAGATACAATCCTCATCGGCGCACAATAACGGAACTGGGTTACATTGAAGATAATGCGCACGGCGGCGTCCATTGTATACGTGCTTGTACTTCAATGTTCGGTCGGAGTCATCAATAGCCGCCCGCCATGTTGCCGGATCACTCGTTCCCGCGCTACGCTACGCCTGTCAACGTTGACGTCGCGTGCGTGCCCGAGTTCGCTGCATTCGATTTTCAAAATTGCACACCGCCCGCAGGCAGCAGACCGTCGAACTATGCCGTCGAGGTCGAAGCCGGGGCTAACGTAGGACAGGCAGGAGAAGGCCGAACGCATGTCGAAGGATACATTTACGTTGTGCCGTTAAAGGAAACTCTATTAACGTAGTGCAGTTGCTTTCACGAGTCATGAGCACGCTTTTCATTGGTCGGTTTGACAGGATGTGACGTCGCCGACGGCGCACTATGGATCGAGAAACGGCCTCCATAGTATTAGGAGATTTTTTTCGCAAACTTGATTTTTTTTGAAAAACTCTTTTTGTTATATTTAGGGTTACATAAGATAATACCAAATATATAGTTGTAGTGATATCAGTCAAGTAGATATTTTATTAAAAATACTTGAAGTTTTCAGTTGTATGGGACGGAGAATGTTTAGTCGATTTTTTCAAAAGTCTTTCGAGGTGTCGCAGATCTTTTAATACATCATGAAGTAGACCACGAGTGTAATAAGACCACATAAAAACTGTAACCCAATTCGACCCGGTATAGAAAATATCTAAGTCCGAATTTATAAATTTTCGTCTATTTTCTTTATACATTATTTATGGTTTAACTTTACAATTAATTACATTTTCTTGTGTTTTGTGATTGCCAAGTGTGTAAGTTATACTAATTTGTACATTATGTAACAACTGTACCTACCACTGTGGTCGAAAATACCCTCCAATATTTGTAGCGTTTTAAATGTTTATTTGGTATTCATACTTGATTTGAGGACACATTAAATAAACAAATATGTGAAGACGCGTAGCTTGACAGTACGTATGTATGTTAGGTTCAAATATATAAAGTATATATATATTTTTTTTATATTTTAAAATTTGCAATGTATGGGACGGAGAACATTATATTTATTTTGCCGGACTACAAAGATGTGTCAAACTCTTCTTAGCAAGGTTGTGTAGCACAACATAAAAATAAACACACTCAGTAAAAAAAATTTTAGAAAGGTGCAGCCTTCCAAGTATCAACAGGTCAAAGTATAGCATTTTTTACCTTTTTTCTTTAACAGTAATTTTTGGTTACATTATGATTGTACAATTATTAAGCAGGTATGCAAATATGTGAGGCATATAATTCTATATCAGATATGTACACACCATTCCGATTAACAGTGTAAAAAATAGCAATATTTTTATTTAATAAAACTGAAAACATTATAGTATATTATTCGAAACTGTTAAGAACTAACAAAGTCTTAACACAGTAACGTGATGTTGAACGTGACGGAAAAGAGGCTGTACAAAAAAAAATCGCGAACAGTTGCACTTTCTCAAGATGTTAAAAAATTTTCTATTCAAAATTATTCACCAAAATAAATACAAGGTTGAATAAAAACAGAACAAATTAATAAACCGAACTTATAAATAAAAGATTCACCAAAATTAATTTTATAAAAAAATTGTTTTATATAAAATTCGAGCCGGTATAGAAAATATGTAAGTCTGAATTTGTAGATTTTTGTTTTCTTTCCTTTAAATATAATTTACAATCTTAGAATAGAACATACATACAAGGCTTTGCAGCTCATTCATTATGACGACGCATTAGATACTAATTATCATTCGGTAAGACGAAAACATTCCCACATCCCTGTTTGTGAAACCCCACTATATTTGTAAAAACCGGTAATTAGTGTCCTTTGGTCGCGAATTTCAGTTTATTATCTGTTCAACGCGCGTAAGTGACGGATCTCTCCTTTCGACACGAGTTATCGCTGTTTTCAAATACTTTCCTTCCTGCATTATTGTATGCTGGAAAAACACGTGCTTCCACTTCCGTGACCTTGACACTTTCTTTCGGACGGTAACACTCGACCTTTTTTTTGGAGCTGATAGTATAAGGGACACAGTTCAACTCCTGCTTCAATTACCGTTGCCCGTAGTTCGCAGTATTGCGATTTGGAGAGTTGCTGGGAACTGAAGAGGCTGAGGACTTTCTCCGGCGAGTATTGTGTTTTTTTTTAACTTGAATGTATTCCTTTGTTCTACCAACCTCATCTGAATTTTCTAGAAGAAACTTAAGCACCTCAGCAACATCATGTCTTTCCGTATTAATACCTTTACTCACCGCAGCGAATGCGAGCTCGTCGAAGTCATTTTCCGTACACAGATGTGCGGTTCTGCGCATTTTTGTCTGGTAGTGAAGTTCGTGGAATTGTTTTCGAGGACTGAACTCTGGTTTAGGAGATGTTGAAGCTTCTGAATGCTGTTTCGCTGGTGATTGCGGCACGAATGGTTCCGCTTCCTCATGTCTTGGTTCTTGAGGTATGTTTTGAACATATTCGGGCCACTTTATGTCTGACGTCAACCATGTTTCAAATTGGCATTTGAAGAAACTGAACGAATAATTTGTACTTTTCCACTTTTTATACATATTAGACAAGTAGGTTTTACAAAAACACTTGAATTGATCACGGTTTTCATCAGATATATGAACGGAAAACTTGTCAAATTTTATGTTTGGGTCGGAGAGGCCTTGCTCGTTTTTTAAGAAAACAAAAAGTTTCAGATTTGATTTAAACTCTTTCATTTTGTAAAATGTTAGAGTTCGAACCGAAAATGTACCTAGTTTTCAAGTAATAATGCAGGAAGGAAAGTATTTGAAAACAGCGATAACTCGTTTCGAAAGGAGAGATCCGTCCCTTACGCGCGTTGAACAAATACTAAACTGAAATTCGCGACCAAAGGACACCACCTGATGTACTAAACCGGTTTTTACCAATATAGTGGGGTTTCACAAACAGGGATGTGGGAATGTTTTCGTCTTACCGAATGGTAATTAGTATCTAATGCGTCGTCATAATGAATGAGCTGCAAAGCCTTGTATTTATGTTCTATTCTAAAACTGTAAATTATATTTAAAGGAAAGAAAACAAAAATCTACAAATTCGGACTTACATATTTTCTATACCGGCTCAAATTTTATATAAAACAATTTTTTTTATAAAATTAATTTTGGTGAATAATTTTGAATAGAAATTTTTTTAACATCTTGAGAAAGTGCGTTCACAATTTTTGTACAGCCTCTTTTCCGTCACGTTCAACATCACGTTACTGTTAAGACTTTGTTAGTTCTTAACAGTTTCGAATAATGTACTATAATGTTTTCAGTTTTATTAAATAAAAATATTGCAATTTTTTTACACTGTTAATCGGAATGGTCTGTACATATCTGATATAGAATTATATGCCTCACATATTTGCATACCTGCTTAATAACTGTACAATCATAATGTAACGAAAAATTACTGTTAAAGAAAAAAGGTAAAAAATGCTATACTTTGACCTGTCGATACTCGGAAGGCTGCACCTTTCTAAATTTTTTTTTACTGATTGTGTTTATTTTTATGTTGTGCTACACAACCTTGCTAATAAGAGTTTGACACATCTTTGTAGTCCGGCAAAATAAATATAATGTTCTCCGTCCCATACATTGCAAATTTTAAAATATAAAAAATATATATATATACTTTATATATTTGTACGTAACATACATACGTACTGTCAAGCTACGCGTCTTCACATATTTGTTTATTTAATATGTCCTCAAATCAATTATGAATAACGAATAAACATTTAAAACGCTACAAATATTGGAGGGTATTTTCGACCACAGTGGTAGGTATAGTTGTTACATAATGTACCAATTAGTATAACTTACACACTTGGCAATCACAAAACATAAGAAAATGTAATTATTTGTAAAGTTAAACCATAAATAATGTATAAAGAAAAAAGACGAAAATTTATAAATTCGGACTTAGATATTTTCTATACCGGGTCGAATTGGGTTACAGTTTTTATGTGGTCTTATTACACTCGTGGTCTACTTCATGATGTATTAAAAGATCTGCGACACCTCGAAAGACTTTTGAAAAAATCGACTAAACATTCTCCGTCCCATACAACTGAAAACTTCAAGTATTTTTAATAAAATATCTACTTGACTGATATCACTACAACTATATATTTGGTATTATCTTATGTAACCCTAAATATAACAAAAACAGTTTTAAAAAAAAAATCAAGTTTGCGAAAAAAATCTCCTAATACTATGGAGGCCGTTTCTCGATCCATAGTGCGGCGCCGACGCTTCACGCGATTGGTTCGTCAGTCAGCGTCAGTCGACGCTCGTCGCCTATTGGGCTCATACGCGTCGTTCGACTACTATACACTTGCTTGCAATGCTAGTCCACTGTCCATCTGTGCTCATCATGACATTACTCGTGAAAGCAACTGTACATACCTACATTCTTGCTGCTGTATCCCGTCAATCGGTGTTGTGCTGTAAGTCTGTAAGAACTCTGGTAAATGACAGCACAATACGGTCGAAGGACCGCGCCAATGTGAGAGGTGGCTAGCCTTGTCCTTATCCCTTAGTCGCCTTTTACGACATGCACGGAGAGAGATGCAGTGGGGCTATTCTTGTCAAGTACCGGCCCCTTGTAGATCTACTGGTAGATATTACGAAGAATGCTCTATAGAAACAACGGTAGAGCGGGGCATAGGTACCTACTTGGACTAATGTGAATAATCCCAAGGTCTGTCGTTATTTAAATATGATCGAATAACGATACACGTCAGTGGGTGGGGTTCCCATTTCCCACCCCGCGCAGGAGAGCATGATGCGAGCGAGGGCGAAGAACGCTACATCGCGTGCGTGTGCGTGGTTGACGGTGGGTGGGTTCCGGTGCGTGGGACACGGCGGTGCATCGCAGCGACAGTTTCCGTAATCGTAACATCCTCGAATGCCATCGAATCGATAGTTTACAATTTCGATATAAGGAAGTTCAAATCGAATCAAAACACACTTTATTGTACACCAACAACTAGGAACACAAAAGGTAATCTTTTGTTCGGCATTCTTTACAAACTAAGCTTTTGAATTTGGAATGGAAGTTGAAAACGCAGGTCATTTAGTTTTATGTTTAACAAAAGAGTTAAAACTGAGTTTAGTGACTTACTAAAAGTTAATTGTACACCTACTCGGTAGGTGCGCAGGTGAGTGAGTTTATATAGCACACGCGGACGTTATTCACCAACCCGAAGTCCCAATTAGGTGTCATGTCAGCGCTTCCATTTGGCGGTACCGGCTACACGGAAAATACGAACTATTTACATAGCCGCTTTGGTCGACATTTCATTCAGTGCGGTGGTATCAACCCGGGCGCGTTAAACCCTACCAACTAGGGTAAGAAGGGAAGGGACCTACAGTTTTACGTGGAGTCAGAACCACGGTCACCCTCCAATGGTCTAACTCCAACGTAGGTATGGGTTCTCAAACTTTTTTTTTTTCAGGTACCACTAAAGTCTAAACCAATATGTTTGGCGGCGCGGCGGCGGCGGCTTACCACCTTTACTTAAACGAAGCTAATAATAATAATTATCTTCTATAATATCTACAATCTTAAATTATTTTTGAAGGTTAGCATACCATCAAAATTCAATTAAGATCTCGGAATCGAATCTAAAAATGGATTTCTTATGGAATTTCGTTATGAAAATTCCTGTTTAATGAGCATTGGATAGTTGGAGAGTGGGTTTTATATAGATTTTAGCTTAGCTTTATGTTTATCAACAAAACAGTCTAAATTAGGATTATGGTACTTTTTATTGCCGATTATAAGATTTCGTAGAGCATTATGTTTAATTTTTTCGCGTAGGTACCACCTCGAAGCATTCCTCGTACCACTCGTGGTACGCGTACCATAGATTGAACATTACTTGCTACTTGATAGGTAGTTGTCTTGTCCTAATACTTTGCTAAATGTGGTGGGCCGTGTTGTGCTGTAATTTACAAGAGTACTTGCAGCACAACACTCTGCTCACCACGATTGTCGGGATACAGCGTGTGGTAGGTATGTACGTAAGTAATAAATAGCCGATTTATGATGGCGCTGTCTTGTCTCGCTAAAAACCCCAATCAGAGTCCTTCCGTATTTTTACGACGCTAACAGTCACGCGAGCGTAGTCACGTCACTAGTCGGCAGTCACGATCACGACACGACACGACATAGTCACGACAGAACCTGCACTGCTAATGAAAATATGAAATGCTCGTAAAAATACGATATATTGATCTAAGTTTGCCCGCACCTTAGCTTATTGGCTCCGCGGTTTCCTCGCTCCGAAGTCTCCGGTATGCTACTTTCTAGGAGTTGATATTGACTGGTCGAAGCATAAAATGTTCTGTTTTGGCCTTTGTGACTCAACAACCCATACCAGATTCCATAAGAAAAGCTTCTATCTTACTGCTTATCCTGGCGACATGGCTATCAACCACCATAATTGATGTATTTAATAGTACCGCTGAAGGCTGGGAGGACTGGAGGAAAACTCGAGAAGCGTATGGCGTTGGCGTAGAGCAGTGGACGCTCACAGCAGGTGGGCCTTCGTGCGTCGACCCACCCACAGGGTCGGGGTTTTTTAAATTACCAATCTAAAAACTCCCGACCCTTAAAAAGTAAAAAAATTATTTCCGCTGAAGTAAACGGAAATTATTACTGTAAAATATTACTTGATTACTTGATTACAAACATAGCTAAGAACCATCCCGATTAAACAAGCTTCCTAATAAAAAATCCAAATCGGTCCATCCTTTTGGGAGCTACGATGCCACAGACAGACACACACACACACGTCAAACTTATAACACCCTCCGTTTTTGCGTCGGGGGTTAAAAATAAGCCAGCACCGTCTTCTAGACCCACACATCTGTTTATTTTTCTACGTGTTGCCCGGCTTCTCGATGAAACTGACCTTAAGATGGAGTGAGTTTGTTTTCAACCATCCCACGCCACGACATTCTAGGTACTTGATTTGCTAAAAACTCCTAGGATTGTACGGAAACAATAAATATTCTTCAAGTGCTTCTCTCTATAAACGAGGATATCTTCGCTAGCTACGCCATCGTTACGCTGGTAAAAAGTTGTTGCTTCTCGTTGCTCAGTAACAACCGCCCCCCCAATAGAACCTCCCGCCCAAGTTAGTTGTTAGTACCGTTTGCTCTCTTGCCAGCGCAACACGCGGCCTACGCACCGAAGTACGCGCGCGTCTCGTCACATCGATTGCGCGCACCACGCACGCACCGCGCGCGCCCTCGCACTCCGACATATCGGTACCATGCATTCAAACTCACATAAATATAAATGATTGATAGTAGTTTCGTCCGCCTCCAGTAAAACCTTTTTTTTTTGTTAATCGTACTGATATACGTGAAGTTACAGTGTCACTGGAAAATACATACGTACATACCACACGCTGTATCCCGACAATCGTGGTAAGCAGAGTAATCACGTAAGATAACTATCGAGCAGCATAAGTAAGGCAAGAAGACTCACCTGCTACATGACTTGGTGAAAGTACCGTTCCAAGTTGAGAGGTGGATAATCTGTCGCCCTTTAGCACAAAATTTTGTCCTTATCCCTTAGTCACCTTTTACGACATGCACGGGGAGAGATGTAGCACTGGAAAACTTGGACTGATATAATGTACCACAACAAAACAAACGGCGAAGGCAGCTTAGGGTAGTGAGTAGGGTTGAAACACTGACAGTACGGGCACACGGAGCACTGTAATTTGAAACGATTTGCAAACAGATAGCGCTTACTGCGGTGGACCCCTGACAAATTGATACCGATTTGCATAAAGCCAACGGAGTCGCGGCACTACACCGGCGTACTGTGTAAATCGCTGCGACCTCCAATGAATCTAAAACGTCGCACAACAGCTTTCTCCTACCCACTTGCTGATAGGGAAGCTCCCGGAACTAAACTCCTTCTCACTGTTCCATTTCCTTTACAGACATGCTTCGAGCGCACGCAAGCATGAAAAAGCTGGGCGTCAGTGTCACGTAACGCTGCGAGGGGACAACTCGGCAAGATGAGTTTGTTCGTTGACTTGAGGCACCTCAAGTCCTCCGTGACGAACTTGTCCGATGTCGTCGACAAGATGTCCACGTCTATCGGACAGGACCAGCAGGAGGACCCGCCGAAGAGATATGAGGGAAGGGGGATATTCTCCAGCACCGCCTTCAAACCGAGCGTAGGTCTCGGAGTACGCTTCTCGCAGTCACAGGAGGATGTCTACCGCAATATGCCGTCCTCCTCGAGGCTCAAGAGTCATCTGTCACTGCCTAACTTGGGGAAGGAGGAAACCGTGTTCGATCGGACCGGATTTTCAGAGACGGTCCGAAAGCCCAAGATAGTCGAGATCGAGGAGGAGAAGTGTTCCGCTCCGCTCGTGAGCGTCAGTGCCGATAAAATTGGCGATTGGATCGCAGCGTCCTCGAGACAACGACCATCTTTCGACGACTCAGGCGATCGGCACCCCATGGACTTTCTGGAAGACCTATCCAGCTACATGTCCGAGTTAAAGGTTTCCGAGGATCGGCGTCTGTCGCTCGCGCTCTCGTGTCTGGAGGGCGTGCCGCTGATGTGGGCGCGCTGCTTCCGCAAGGATTTCGTCTCCTACGAAGACTTTGAGAAGGCGTTCCGCGAGGAGTTCTGGGGCGACGAACGGCAGAGGACGGTGCTGTACGACCTGAAGCTCGGCAAGTACGAGATCTGCCGCGGGCGAGTCGGAATGGCGGAGTACTTCCTCCACAAGGTTTCGAGCTGCCGGCACCTCGACCCGCCGCCCTCGGATTTGGAGATTGTGTACTCTTTAGCCGCACACTTTCCTCCCGCAGTTGAGCTGGAGATGCGGCTGTCGCAGCGGCCGAGCCTGCGTGACGCGTACCGGCTTCTTCGTCGGCGGGACGGGCAGGCGGCAGACTTCGTGCCCAATTACTTGTTCGAGATGTGCGAGTCGTACCAGCGCGCGCACAAGCCGGACTCGGCGAGACGCCCTGCCTCCGCCTCTGCAGCGGCGGGGCCCGGCCTTCACACCACCACGCAGACACCGCCGCCAGACCACCGCCTATAGCACCCAACACTCACCAGTATTGTAATTCTATTAAATACACGGGGCAAATACATTGAAGATTGGTGTTACCATATAGAGATGACGCTGCAATCGCAAGTTCTAAATACAATATTGGCACTGCAATGTTTCTTAGATAAATTTAGCTAATTCTAATAAAGTTTACAACTTTAAATAGGAAAATGTAGGTTCCAAATATTTACACAAGTCGCAAGGTCACACACGTAAATAAACTAAATTTTAATCTATACATCTACAGGTTTTTAATTTCCTCCTCACGCCGACATAAACCGATTTACATGGGATTTTCACCAATATGATATGTGATGATGATCGAGTGGGTAGATACCTATTAATTGTGTAACATAACGCCCATCTTTCACATATGGTTTCTCCCTGATGTTGCTTCTTTTGCCGAAATTTAAATCTTTCAGCCAGCATTGACGGTCTCCGGTCCACATGCTCTCCTATGATTTTTGTCAAGGCTTCGAAAGTCTTCGCTGCAGGCTTCTCAGGATGACATAAATTCACAGCCAACTCATAAGTGCTCTTCCCCATTACCGTCACCATCATCATGGGATCACCATGGGATTTTCTTGGATTCTTCAACATCATTTGCAACAAAAAATTGTTCAAGCCTCTCAACATATTGCGCCCATATGTCGCTCGAAAGATCGAATTCCCCAACTTTCCCAACAGCCATGCTGGGTTTCGGATTTCACTCCTCGTCGCCAATAGCTAGTCCCAAGCTGGTCTTCCAGCAGTAAAACTAGTAGTAATTTCCATTATATATTTGAGAAAATTATTCAGTCACAACGCCATGACAACAGATTGACAGAACATTATTTTTATACAAATCATCTGCATACATGCCATTTTATAGAGATCCGCGGTATGGTTGCCTGTGCCCAACAATCAGTCGAATGAAGTCAAAACCTCTTAATAGTAGTAGTAGTTAAGGTAGGTAGTAGTTAGGTAAGGTAGTTAGTAGTACGTTATTATTGACATTTGTGTAGGTAACATCACGGCATCTCTTATAGGGATCGAGTAGTAGTATGGTCGAAAGTAACCGATATTGGGTAACGATTGGTTTCCACCAATAATGATACGTGATGTCATTAGGAATATTGCTACGTGATATGGTGCGTAATGAATGAATGAGGTAATCCGCCGACGCACCAAATCAAGTGGCAGTGGGCTGGGCACGCCAACCGAAGATAAACGACCGTTGGAGTAACTGTGTCCTAAGCTGGTGGCAGTGGACACTAGAACGGAGTGTGGGAAGACAGCCAGGTGGGACAACATCAACTACGTTGTCGGCGGAAAGCAGTAGAACCGTAGGCACCGTACCGCTGAAGGCCGGGTAGACTGGACGAAAATTGAAGAAGCTTATGTCCACCAGTGTACGCATACACGCTGACTGATTGACTGACTGATGTGATTGTTACTTTCTTTGATAGGGTAGGTACCTATATATAATTTAACGTGAACGCAACGCATGTCGGCCTTCGGCCTCCTCGCCTTTGATGACTTCTTATTTGCGCTTCTATCAGATTAACTATTTAGACGACTTTCACGCGAACGGAGCGGCGGGCTCAGCTAACAAATTCATAAATCTCTTGGTCCGTTCGAAGTTCGAACGCAGCCGACATGCCTACATGACACATATGACGTCTGCTACAGTTGCTTTCACTAGTCGTGTCATGCGTGCGGCGGGCGCGGGCGTGCGTGAGTGAGCAGTGAGCACAGATGGGCAGTGGACTAACATTGCACGCAAGTGTAGTCGTAGTAGTAGTCCAAGAACCTAGTAGTCGAACGACCAGCGTGTGAGCCCAATAGGCGACGAGCGTCGACTGACGCTGACTGACGAACCAATCGCGTGAAGCGTCGCCGCGCCGTCGACGTCACATCCCGTCAAACCGACCAATGAAAACTTTGCTCATGACTCGTGAAAGCAACTGTACTATGTGGTTCGGACATACAGCTTAATGTTCGGATCCAAGTTCGGATCCGTCTAAAACTGTAGGTCTTTTGTCTTGCACCTTACTAGGTTAGGTAGTAGGCTCGAATTGTAGCCGACCGAGTTGGTACCACCGTACTGGACGTAAGATAGCCGCATAGCAGCCTCGGCTGTGTTCTCCTATAGTCCAGTATAGCCAGCAATCGAAATGGAAGTCCGGCATGGCGCCTGCTCGGACGGAGGTGACACTGGCTCGGATCATGCGCCCTGCGGATACTCTCGACTCAGCCATCCATACTGGATTACTTTTTTTTTTATGGAAGCTGACACGGTTGGCTACATCACCTACAACATCCGTGATGTCAGCCCATAACACCGGGTGAACTAGGTGCTATGTCAGTGCTTCCCTTCACTGAACTGGACGAAAAACAGGAACTATTTGCATAGCCGTTGCGGTGGTGTTACCAACCTGGGCCTACATAATAAAAAAACTAAATGAAACACGAATTTACTCCTGTGGGTGTGAACTTCTGAACACACCCTTTCCGTGCCGTAAAAGGCGACTAAGGGATAAGGACAAGATGTCGTGCTAAAGGGCGACAGGTTAGCCACCTCTCACCTTGGCGCGGTCCTTCCACCGAGTCATGTAGCAGGTTGCTTGCGCGCGAGAACTGCAGACTGCTGCTCCGTTACGCTCGCGCCCAACTTCACACCGGACTTGCTCACTTGTTTTTTTAACCCCGAAGCAAAAAGAGGGGTGTTATATATAAGTTTAACGTGTGTGTGTGTGTGTATGGGTGTGTCTGTCTGTGGCATCGTAGCTACCAAACGGATGGACCGATTTGGATGCAGTTTTTTTTTTAATTTGAAACCTGGTTAATCGGGATGATTCTTAGGTATGTTTCTAATCAAGTAATTATGTAATAAAAAAAATATCTTGAAAAGTGGACAGATTTGATTGCGGCTTTTTTAAAAAGCTTGAAATAAAAGTTAAATTACAAATTTAAAAAACTCTGAACCAACAGTCAAATATAATTCCGCAAAGTAAATAAAATATAATACCTCAGAGCTGCGCGGGTATTTACTTAGGGGGACCGCTATCCTTTAAGTAAGTAAATTATTTTTGACTTTTTGAGGGTCGGGGTATTTTATATTTGTAATTTAACTTTTTTACGCAAGTATTTCAATAATGGGCCCCATTATCGAACTTATCGACTCAAGGTACTTCTTGGCTATAGGGGTTCGGTTGCTGAATGATCTCTGACTGATCCTGCTCTGAGTTACTGATGTTGGACAATGGCACATTCTAGAAATCTTCATTCGGCACACGCGGGTGTATCTTAACGAGCTTTGATCACGAGTAAGCGATCCAAGGGCCATAGATCATCATGATAGATACATAATAATATGTGAGATCTTAGGGCTACTGGTCTTTTTTTATGTAAACCAACAAGGGTGGCTGTGCCGAGATACCAATAGTGCAGTCGACAGAGTCAAAATCACCTCTCCTCGCTAAACCACGCTCAGTTAGGTGCCGTGCCAGCAGATTTGCGGACTGTTGCTAGGCTGTCTAGCCCGTTAATACGATGTTTGAAGACACCTAGGTTAAAACATTCGGGAAACACACTCGCCGGAAGACATTTCCACACCCTAGCGGTGCGACAAAGAAAGAAATGATTTGGAGAACCGATGATGGGTTCTCAAAAGCCCAATGTCAACAACAAATGGGTGCTGTGCTGAGTGTCTCTATCTCTGCGACGAATCATGCGGGATAGGACGGGTGGCTAGTTCCACAGAGCAGCGTCCGTAATAGTATCTGTAAAACAGACTGAGCGAACCTACAATAATCGTTTGTTACTCAGACACCCCAGGTCTGTGGGTAAAAGCTTCGAAGTTCGAACACACTGTCACACTGTGTTCGAACTTCGAATTATCTGCATACCAAGTTGAATTGCTATTCGTCCTGTTCTTCTGTGGACAGGGCCAGGTAAACGCCGAGTTCAGAATAAGCGGTCTACTCATGTCCCTAAATAAATCGGGGAGGCGGTGCCGGTGGTATGATGGGTAAAATCGGGTGCTACTCTACAATGACTCTACACACATTCTTAAAGCCGCTTGGCGAAATCGCTTCGAATGGGCGACCGCTCGACCGTTGGAGGCTGGCCGTGGTTCGGATTCCACGTAAAACTGTAGGTCCTTTCCCTTATTACCTTATTAGATGGTAGGGTTTATCCCGCCCGGGTTGGTACCACCACACTGAATGAAACGGAGTCGGTCGAAGCGGCTATGTAAATAGTTCGTGTTTTCCGTCCATTTCAGTGTAGCCGACATGAAATGAAGGGAAGCACTGACATGGCACCTAGTTCACCCGATGTTATGGGCTGACATCACGGATGTTGTAGGTGACGTAGCCAGCCGTGTCAGTTTCCAGAAACAAAAAAACTTAATTAATGGAATCGCTACTTGTAAACAGATTATTTATGAAGAATCAAAGTCGAGAAGAGATTGTTAGATATAATGAAGTTTTTAGGTTTCCGTATCCCGTACGGAAGCCTATTACTAAACCTCCGCCGTCCGTCCGTCCGTCTGTCCGAGGGCTGTATCTCTTGAACCGTAATAGGTAGCCCGTTAAAATTTTCACAGAATATGTGTTACTATGGCGGATAACAAATAATAAAAAAACAAATAATAAAAAAAAGAAAATGTTAAAAATTAAGATTAGGGCTCCCATACAACAAACGTGCGAAAAATCAATTAGTCACGCTACTGAATAATAGATGGCGCCACAGGCTTTTATACATTGCATTGTTGAAAGACAAAAGATAGCCGCTCAATTGCCAAAGACGTCATTGAGGTGCTGTCATTTTCCCACCTTCAATTGCCATCGACATCATTGAGGCTTCTCTCCGATCGTCCTACATATCTTCGAAATTAAAATTCGAAGACCATGCCACCTGAGCGGATAGGTGGATATTATTGATAGCGGATAGATACGGAAACCTCCGTGCGCGAGTAAAACTCGCACTTGACAGATTTTTCTTGGAACGTTTTGGGTATGATGAAGGTAATGTGTCTTGCCTTGCAGGTCGCTACACAACAGCGCCACTAACTGGACGGAGGAGGCGGCGTGCGCGGAAGCCCGGCGCGCTGGCGCTCTGTGGGAGCCGCAGGCGCGCGCGTGCCGCCGCCAGCCGACCGCCATGCCGCACGTGACGCACGCGGCGGCGCTCGCGCGGGACGCCTGCCTCGCCGCGCACGCGCGCGAGCGCTGGAACTGCTCCTCAGTCACGCTCGCGCCCAACTTCACACCGGACCTGCTTACTGGTTAGACTATATTTTCGTAATTTCTACACAGTCAGTCAGCGTGTAAGCGTCCACTGCTAGACATACGCCTCTCCAATGTTCCTCCAGTCCTCCCGGCCTCCAGCGGTACGGAACCACTGCTTTCCGCCGACGCACTTGATGTCGTCGTCCCACCTGGCGGGTGGTCTTCCCACACTCCGTTTTCCTGTCCACGGCCGCCAGTGTAGGACTCGGTTACTCCGACGGTCGTCGTCTCTTCGGCTGACGTGCCCAGCCCACTGCCACTTGAGCTTAGCCACCCGGTATCCAATATCAACTATTTTGGTGCGTCGGCGGATTGCCTCGTTACGCACCATATCACGTAGCGATATTCCCAGCATGGCTCGCTCCATTAGTCGCTGGGCAACTTTCAACCTTTGGACAACACCGACCGTCAGCGTCCACGTTTCACACCCGTACGTCATTCATTTCTACACAGCTATCACGATTAGAGTTCCAATAGTTTTTTTATGGAACCTTGACACGTTTGGCTACATCACCTACTAAGTACATCCGTGATGTCAGCCCACAACACCTTGGTGAACTAGGTGCCATGTCAGTGCTTCCCTTCGATGCTGCCGGCTACACAGACCTGGACGGAAAACAAAACTAAACACTTTAGGGAAAAACTATATCCACTTTTTTCTCTCGGAAAAACATGAGGATTGCGCTGGCGAAATTAATTTACTGGCCGTTACAACACCCTGTATACGCAGGTCTATACAAAGAGCCGGCGGATCAATGGGCTTCGGACGCGTGTAACAAAGCCTCCCCACAATGCTCAACTTTCGGCGAAACTTATCCAGTCTGTCTAGATTTTCGTTACATCTCTTGGTGTTTTTCTTCCGTTCAATTTGAAGATTTCGAGGATAAAGAAAAGCATAGAGCGGCTCTAGGACAATGCGAGGAGCTGGAAGTTGCTCCCTATTGTTCGGTGAAGTTTTTTTTTTGCGCGCTCATCGAGGCGTGAGCTTCGGCCGCCCGGCGCCACTGCGCGATCCTTACGTTGTGTCAACTAGATAATAAATTTTTTGGTGTCTCGCACACAAAGCGTCTACCAACACTATGACATTTTCAGTTGACTCTCAAAATAATTGTCAGGATATGACGCACAGAATATGTCAGATTCCATAAAAGAGACGGAAGATAATAAAGTGTCCGTAATTAATTTACTGAAGCGTTGTCATGTCAAAATGATTTCGATTTTTGTATGAAATGCAGAATCAAATGGCATTTAGTTACCTATCTTTTATAATTTCCGATTGCACATTATTTTATTAATAACTTTTCTTGCAATGACTATACCTATAGAAAATCAGTAAATTGCAAAATAATCTAAATTATTTGAATTTGAGAAAAAAATATCATGAATGCACAACAGCGCGCTCTTGTCACTACAACTTGCCGCATGAAATCCTGAAAAACTTGCAAAATATAAACCGGATTTAAATAGTTATAATAACCATTTTTGTAGCTTATAAGTTGAGGGCCGACCGAAGGGAAGCACTGACGTGGCACCAAGTTCACCCGGTGTTATGGGCTGACATCACGGATGTTGTAGGTAATGTAGCCAACCGTGTCAGTTTTCATAAAAAAAAAAAAAAAAAAAAAAGGAATCACGTGGTGGTATTATATGCTGTCGATCTGGGACAATCCGTATAATTTATATTCTTATCTAGATTGTTTATAAATTTATAACATACATTACTTCGATTAAAATAATAAATAGAGGCATGGTTATAGGATATCAAAGTCGCACGAAAGTGTTCCTAAATAAAATTGTTATACTCTATATTACGAGGACGTCAATTTTGTATGGACCTAAGCTTCATCCTATGGGTATGATACCATTCACAAATCAATGGTGGCTTGTATCAATTCGGGGTGGCGCGGCCTCATCTGTACAATTTTTTTTCCTCGAAGACTACATTTGAAGGTGTCCCGTGGGTGTTCTATCGACTGTCGGTCTAACGTAGTGATCCCGGTTCCGCTACATGCCCGTCCGTACTGGACTGGACGAACATCCGGCGTGTTGTCCGCCACCATTGTCCCTTTATTATTTTCGGTAATTAATTCAACGGTATATTAATTTAAGTGCGCATTTAAATAATTAAAGGCTTGTTTTTATTATCGCTATTGTCTGAGCGCACTCGATGCAACGGTAATAAGACTGGTCTCTTTTGTGCGTTTTAGAGTTTTCTGAATACGTTTGTGCGAAAGTAAATAAACATATTCAGAAAATTCAGGTTTAACAATATCATTGTTTAGGTGCAGTGCTTTTTAGGGTTCCGTATCCGGTACCTGGAAAATATTCCGAAGTTAATGAAACTTTTACAGGTTGTTTGGGGCTACACTAGAAATATTATATTAAGTTTTCGACCTCGAGGACCCTGTGCTAACTTGGGGGTGGGCAAAAATCTCAAAAAATTTCTGACTTTTTTCAGCTTTTCGCCTATATCTCTTAAACTAAGGATATTTTGTTGACCACTTTGCACGACAAAGTTGGGGACCATTAAATTTCCTAAAATTTCGCTGTTGAACCAGCTTTTCAGGCCCAACATTAACGGAGATACAGCCGATCAAAGTTAGACAAAGTTTCTTAAAATGTAAAAAATAGCAGAAAAACGAAGGTTTTGGCCCTACAACTATTTGTTACCATTATTTCCATGTTAATTATGTTGATCACTCATCAATATCAACGTCTTGGAAACCTATGACCCCCCTTCCCCCGCCCCCTCCCCCAAGGTGGTTTTTGATGGTTATCCTGGTGGGATATCCTGATCAGCGTTCTTTGCTTCACTCCTCAACAAAGTTTGTCTTTTCCAAGACAACTTCGATCAGCACGATTTCGCAGGTGAAATTTGTTTCCAACGATACCAACAAGCAGAACTTCATAACTATGCTGACGAGTGAAATGGAAGCCAGGGGGATCCAAGTGAAGCAGACAGTAGAAGACGCCGCCGATGTAATGATTGTGGAGACTGCTGTCTCAGCTGCTGACAAGTATGATAGTGTCGTCACAACAGGTGAAGACATAGATCTTCTGTTGCTTCTCACTGCTTTGGGTTCATCCAAAAAGAACGTTTATTTATAGAAGAGTGGAAAGGTTCACAGCTCAACTTGTATTCATCTCACTCGTTCAAGTAGGATCCACAGGATATTCTTTTCCTGCATGCGATAAGTGGGTGACACCACCCCAGCACGATTTGGTCTTGGAAAAAAGAAGGTGATGCAGATGTATAGCAATAACCCTAGCCTTTCAGAGATGTTGGCGATTTTTAAAGACTTGAGTGGCTAGGAGATCACGGACACGCCACGCGGGGCAGTGGTATTTCCCTAAAAATCCCACAGCACCGTGGGGCAGCAGTCAAGGGTGGTTTCAAGGTAATGGCGTCGAGGTGTTGGAATGACCTTCTTCCACCAGTCAGGGCATTGAGGTGTACCAATGTGTTAAAAAAAAGCTGAAATCGGCACTCTTGTTAGCACTAAAAGGCCATTGACGATTTCTAAAAAAAATTAATGTTTTGTCGTTTTATGTATCTCTTTTCTAATTTGATTTATTGCTGCGTTGTATTTAGTTATATTATTTTATTGTGTTGTTCTTTTTAGTATTATTCTGTTTTTGTTATCCTTTGTGTTATTATAAGGTATTATTTTTAAGTTGTTATTTATAGTGTTAGTCATTTGTTTGTTTATAGATAGAAAAAGGTACTGTGCTTATGTTAGTGTTTTATTTATTATTATTACTCTGGGCCCATCTGAAAAACAACGCTATAGGTCGCCTTGTGCACATAAAGCACATGCTGAGATGGGTCCATATTGTCATTACATTAATTGTGTTAGTAATTTAGGTTTTGCTTGTATAATTTCATGTTTTTTTGTAATGTTTTCTTTTTTTTTGTTATGATCTTTAATGACAATAAACAACATTTTTCTTTTCTTTCTTTCTTTTAAAAGCTGAAAAAAGTCAGAAAAATTTTGAGTTTTTTGCCCACCCCCAAGTTAGCACAGGGTGCTCGAGGTCGAAAACTTAGGATAGTATTTCTAGTGTACCCCCAAACAATCTGTAAAAGTTTCATTAACTTCGGAATATTTTCCAGCTACCCAACCTTTTTCGACATGTCGACTGGACTATTTGTGTAACATCAAATTTTTTTTAAACTGACACGGTTGGCTACATCCGTGATGTCAGCTCATAACACTTTGGTGAACTAGATGCCGTGTCAGTGCTGCACTTCGTACGTGCCGGCTACACTGAACTGGGCGAAAAACACGAACTATTTACATGTTACGGCTATGTAAACAAATCGTGCTTTACGATCAAGAAAATCGTATCCGCAACATCCCTGATCTAAAGATATTTGACTTATACCTACCCTTGACGTGCACAAAACGTTTAGCACTCTGAAGGGATGTCTACCACTTGACTGGCAGACTAATTATCGCACTAGTTACGTCGGCAACTGCCCGAAAGTTAATTGTAAAATAATCAAACTTTCCCTTCCGCCAAATGAGGTTGTGGTTTCAATTTACGTTGAAGTAGGTGACTATGCATTTTGTATGTAAGTATTTGTAAAATTCGTTAGATAGGTATCTACTATTTTTATTACTTTTCTCCGTGCTTTGTTTTATTTTTTTAAACTGACACGGTTGGCTACCATCACCTACAACGTCCGCAATGTTAGCCCATAACACCGTGTGGCATATATCCAAAGTCTAGTATGCGAGTTGCTCTGATTGGTCGTTCTCAACTTTGGCGGGAAATATAAATTTCGGATCGAACCTACTGAATCCTACTAGTGGTAGAGTATGGGGTTTTTATTTTTTCGATCTCGGCCATGGGTTCGTGTCCCTTTTGCCAAAATTTGTTTTGTTTTACTTTTTTTTAAGCAATGATAGGGTGTTAAAATTAGGTTATGGTTATTTTTTTTTATAACCACCTAAGAAAACTTTATTTTGCGGAAATACTTCCGAAACTCGAATATTATATTTCCCGCCACAGTTGAGAACGACCAATCAGAGCAACTCGCGTACTAGAGTTTGGAAATATACCACCGCGTGAACTAGTTGTCATGTCACTGCTTCCCTTTAATAATATTATTACACCAAATAGCACAAACCTGTGAAGTGTTATAATTTTGTGATTTGAGTCAGTTGTGCCATAAAGTCGTACTTCGTAATATAAACCATTTCAAGGTAAATAATAAACCATTTTATAAAACTTATTTGGAGTTATGTTTATTTGTCGATAGTTCAACATCACTAAACTGGCCGAGAGCAGCTACAATTGCCCCGAATAAAATTGTAATGGTTGATTTGCCGTTCTAAACCTTATTCCTATGGGCTGATGGTACAATATTAGTTGGTTATTATTTTATGTTGTTTGACAATATTTGGCATTCTGTTAACCACAAAGCATTACAAACTTAGATGTCAATAACTGCAGCTACAATAACTTCTACAACAATAAATACTGTCAACTTTGGACAGACAGCACTAAAAATTCGTATAATGGCATAAGAATCCAATACAATAACACATTCCGGCAGTTAATGAGGTTGCCACGCTTTTGCAGTGCGTCAACCATGTTTGCCGAAAATGGAGTTTTTGATTTTTGTGCCATTATGCGAACCCGAGTATACAAATTTGGACGACGTCTGTTCAAAAGTGACAACGAAGTTGTGCAAGGTCTCACACAATGGTGTTACAGTCCGATATTCCGCGAGTGGGAACATATTATGTTGGGTACCCATTCGCGGAGGAGAAAATAATGGGTGGGTATGTAATATTTTTATTCATTTTTCATAATATATTGTCTTTTTTGTAATAATTCATTATTGTACAATGTGGATCTTTGTGTCTGACAAATAAACATATTATTATTATTATTTATTATTATTAATAGCCCCAGTATCGGGGTTATTGTAGCTAGTGCGTCTACTCGACATAATTTTTTTAATATCTTTTTAAAATAAAGCCTGCTGTAAAATGTCTACACTTATAAATAAATGTTATATAACCATTAGAAATTACTAGGTATATTTACATTAGCGCAGCATTATTTTTCTAAAAATAATATTTCGGTGTTTCAAAGTGACTTATACAAATTTTAGGCTACAATATCCCCGGTCGACCTTACACAAATATTATATCGACCGTGTCGACGTCGATACCTCTGCCATACATAGCATAGTCTCCTTCACATTTCGCAGTGAAGGAGGATTATTCCTCTGCCCATCGACATCTATTTTATAGATCGAACGTCGTACGATGCAACCTGTGCTAGACGTCGGTAGAAGTATGCGTGCATACACACGCAGTATTGTGTTGTGATACGTGACACGATCCCTACGACGATACTATCGCGCGCTCGCCCCCACCCGCCCACAGATGACAAGAACGAGCGAGAAAGACGTCATGCGGCGCGTTTGCCGTCTTTCCGCCCGCACTCTCATCACCAGCAGGCAAGCGAGAACGAGAACGCGATACCACCGCACCGTCACACGATCCTATCCGTGAGAGCATGGCTTCTTAACACGCCGTAACATGCTCAGGCGAAACAAACAACAACGTTTGTCACTGTCACTCTTTATAACAGCAACCGGGCATGCTGCACACACGCGTCACCGACTCGATACAGACATGCGTGCGTTCAACACGCGCCGCACACGCCGTATGAAGCGGCTGTCCGTGAAATCTGCATTATATGCGGTTCTCGTCGAGAACATATTTGTTCGGGAGTGATGTATGGGATGGGCCAATATATAAAATAGATATCAATGCCTCTGCCCAATTATGTTCAGCAACTCCCCGCAAGACACAAAAGATTAATAATCTTTGCAGTTTATTTCTCTGACCTGTGGGTTGACTTTCGGCGCGTGCCTTATCATATCAACCCCCTTGCTTACGAGAGCTGTCTCATGCGGCATGCGTAGCTCATGAAAATTGGGATCATGAAAATAACAATAGAAGTTGTAGCAGGAAGTTTTCGGCGCCATCTAGCGTGTGAGTTAATAGAAGCGAAGCGCGTTTTCTTTATTTTTTTTTATGGAAACTGACACGGTTCGGTTGGCTACATCACCTACAACATCCGTGATGTCAGCCTATAAAACCGCGTGAACTAGGTGCCATGTCAGTGCTTCCCTTCATTTCATGTCGGCTACACTGAACTGGACGGAAAACACGAACTATTTACATAGGTAGCCAACCCGTGCGGGCTAAATCCTACCACCTAGTAAGGTACCTAAGAAGGGAAGGGGCATACAGTTTTACTTGAAATCCGACCCACGGTCAGCCTCCAACGGTCGAGCGGCCACCCATCCATCCACTAATCGCGCCCAGGTGTGCTTATGATCCGATCGACAGTCGACCGAGCGCACCCACCACTGAGCTACCGAGGCTGACACTGATTTCACCAAAGAGCGAGTACGGAACGAAACACGACCGCATATCGCGCTGCGTGCGAAGGACCTTAGATATTTCTATGGCCGCAGGCAGCCGAGCGCCAGATAGGGCCCGCATGAGTGGCGCGGGCGGGTCTTTGAAGAGCAGCGCCGAGTTTGTACACAATACCGTTCAATTTGCGTTATCAGCGGATCGCGAGCTTTGTGTTGTGTGTACGGACTTCGGGACAGGCGGGGCGCCTTATCGCAAACGTGGAGCGGGCGCGGGCGGGCGGCATGCGGCGCTAAGCATTACTTCATTCATCGTAATGGAGCTGGCCAATTATGTGCCAACGTATAGCGCGGTAAAATTGGCACTATATTGGCGCGCGTCAACGCGTGTCTAGGCAAGTTGGCGCCGCCAATCTATTGCCAATTTTACCTCCTCCATGCATTCATTCATCCCCAACATCTCTGAGAGGTTCTACGTGGAATGCGAACCGTGGTCAGTCTCAGCGGTCGAGTGGTCACTCATCGAAGCTCTGAAAGCGTTCGGGTGTGCTTAATTTCACGCTCGCACGCCGATCCATTGCACCAACGAGAAACAAGAGGCTTACGTACACGTTCCTACTCATAGTGGATCCCTGGAACGTGATTCAAGTGATCGACGATGAAAGAGTGATCCAAAATGATTTGACAGTTGGTAGACCTTTTTCTAGCTGCAAGTTCCCGCTACGAAGGAAAGATTATGTATACAACCGCAACAATCGAATCCACACATCGCCAAGTTCAAATTAAGAACGCAAGATCGTTAGCTCATTTGACGACTCCATCCATCCGTTACCTTTGACGTCGGACCCGTTCCCTTCAGCTCCCGTTCCCGTCGGCTCCCGTTCCCATCAGAATCATCTAAGCGCTCAATCTCCACACGATTCGAGCGTGTGATTAAATGTACACGATTGTATTGTTGTATGTACTCGCCCTCCCTCGCTCCGGCTCGCTACGCCGATTAAATGAGTACGCGATACGATAAATACGTCATCCCTTATTTCCACGGTTTCACTCGGGCTAAGCCGAGATAAGGGAGTGCGGGGGAAATAAGTCGGGATTTGTGCAGCGCATGGTGGCAGACAAGTGAAATAATTGGAAATATAAAGTCATATAATTGACTGAGAAACTCGCTGAGAAAGGTTGCGTGTGATCTGCAAACGCGAGTCGTTATACAACATACATACATACATACCACACACGCTGTATCCCGACAATCAGGGTAGCAGAGTAAACGGTGTTGTGCTCTGCAAGAACGCTGGAAAATTGCAACACAACATCGACCACCATGTTTAGCAAAGTACCTATTCGGACAAGATAACTATCAAGCAGCAAGTATGGCACAAAGTCCCACCTGCTGCACGACTCGGTGGAACGACCGTGTCAAGGTGAGAGGTGGCTATCCTGTTGCCCTTTAGCACGGCATCTTGCCCTTATCCCTTAGTCGCCTTTTACGACATGCACGGGGAGAGACGCAGTGGGGCCATAGGCTGCTATGCGGCCATCTTTCATCCAGTACGGTAGTATCAATCCAGTTAGCTACAATTTGAGCCTACCAACTAGTAAGGGGCAAGGGAAGGGACCTACAGTTTTACACCGGTTCCGAACGGTGAAGCAGCAGGTGCGTACGCACGTAAATTTTTTCAAAAACTCATTGGTATAGTGTTTTCATTTTACTAAGGCACGAGGGGTACGAATGAGGTAGGAAGTGGTGCGAGAGGCGACCGCGCGGAGCTCAGTAGAGAACGAACTCGATGCCAGGTACACACGTTCTACACAATTCCGCATCGCTCCGTCGAACCGAGTCGTTCCCTACTGAGCTCCGCGCGGTCTCACACCACTTCCTACCTCATACCCTTCGTGCCTTCGTAAAATTAAAACACTCTACGCGCCGACCGGATTCTAAACTCGGACCTCTCGCATGAGAAGCCGATGCCCAAACCACTCGGCCACCCGCCGCTCATGGTGACTAAGTTATGATGTTGGCAACAGGTACGCGCGAGCAGGCGTACGTGTACGCGATGTCGGCGGCGGCGCTGACGTGGGCGGTGGCGCGCGCATGCGCGGCCGGCGCGCTGCCCGCGTGCTCGTGCGCCGCGCCACCGCGCGCGCCGCCCCGCCCCTCCCGCGCCGCCGACGCAGCCGGCGCGCACCAGCCGCAGATGCGCTTCAAGTGGGGCGGCTGCGGAGACAACTTCAAGTGGGCCGAACGGTAACAATCATGTGGTCAATCATCATCATCATCATCATCAGCCTGTGTCGGTCCACTGCTGGACATAGGCCTCTACCAAGGCACGCCACCACACGCGGTCTTCCGCTCTTCTCATCCACCCACACCCGGCTACCTTTTTTAGGTCATCTGTCCACCTAGCCGGGGGGCGTCCCACGCTACGTTTGCTTGTACGTGGCCTCCATTCGAGCACCCGTCTACCCCATCGGTTGTCGGGTCTACGACAGATGTGCCCAGCCCACTGCCACTTCAGCTTGCTTATTTTCTTAGCAATGTCGACTACCTTAGTTCTTTGACGTATCACGTCGTTACGGATTTTATCGGTCAAAGAAATGCCGAGCATTGCTCTTTCCATAGCTCGCTGAGCGACTTTAAATTTGTGGACCAGGCCCACCGTCATGGTCCACGTTTCGGCTCCTCCGTGGTCAATGGTCAATCATAATCTCTTCCAGGCACACTGCTGGGTAGAGTCAGTCAGTCAGTCAGCGTGTAAGCGTGCACTGCTGGACATACGCCTCTCCAATTTTCCTCTAGAGCTGGGGAGAGTCGTTACCAGCTAAACCCTTGTTTGTTTGTTTGCTGCCCAGCCTCTTGGGAAGGCGGGTGGGCCATTTTCCACACTGAGACCTCAAGACGGTCCGTTGTACGTTGGCGCTCGGGTAGTGTTACTCCAGCCACCCGAGCTCTTACATGAAGTGGAGCACTCTTCTTGGTCGCTTTCACATTCCATGGGCAGTTCCCACGTTCCCAAGAAACTGCAGTTGTTCTTCCGCCACCACCGGGCACTCCAGGAGCACGTGGGTGACTATTTCGTCCTCCGTCATGCAGCCTCTGTATAGGGGCTGTCGGTGACACCTATGATGAACAAGTGCCTGTTGAGTTGGCAGTGACCTGTAAGGAGTCCCACAGTTGTTGTTCGTAGTTGACCCCTGTGGAACTTTAGCTAGCTAGCTAAACCCTTATTTAAACAAACAAAACACTCTCCTGAGCCGAGCCGTACAAGCAAGACTCGACCTCACCATATAAAATTCTGCCGTAAACGAGGTTCGGTGGGAATTTTACAGCAGCAGAATTCGATGACGTGGTTATTGTAGATATTGTATTATATTGTTTATTGATCATTCTTACGGCAGTTAGACTGCACTCGAACTTGTCACAATTTGTTCTATCCGGTTCGATTACTCCCACGGAGAAGAACCGACAAGAAACTTGGCAGGGTATTTTTTTTAATACATATTTTTACAAGTGTTTAGTGACTGACTAGCCACATAATAACACCGCCCATAGTTTATCAAAAACACAGCTTGAGATCAAGATTAACAATTTTGCTGAGAGTTCTGTCTGACTACAAAGACTTATTAATTAAGTGAATCAGGTGTAAAGAGCCTTTGTCAAACTTTGATACGTAATTTGTATCAACATAATTATGTTAGTATATTAAACATACTACAATGTAGTAGGTATAATTGTCAAAAATTTAAAATTAAAATATTTTAATATTAAGATACTTCAAGCAAACTTGAAGTAGAGGGTTTTCATTTTACGAAGGCACGAGGGGTACAAGGTAGGAAGTGGTGCGAGAGGCGACCGCGCGGAACTCAGTAGAGAACGAGCTCGGTGCCAGGTCGGTGCACACGTTCTACACGTCTCCGCGTCGCTCCGTCGAACTGAGTATTCCCTACTGAGCTCCGCGCGCTCTCACACCACTTCCTAGGTACCTCATACCCCTCGTGCCTTCGTAAAATGAAAAGACACTATCAAGTTGTCATTTTGAGGTACTAATCGTACCTAGTCAAGTATCATCTAGGTTAGTTAATGATCATCAATCGATAGCACGTGTAGATATTGTAAAGCTCGAATTATAGGACGCCCACTTCCTTCTCATCTTCAGGTTCGCGAAGGCCTTCCTCGACGCGCACGAGATCGATGCGCGCAGCGGGAAAATCGAAAAACCCCCGCCACCTCCGCCGCTGCCAACGTCGCAGCCGCCAGAGCCGACCACATCGGCACCCTACGTCATCCTCGTGGACGACCAGCCGGCGATGGCTGCGGAAAATACCAGCTCGCTCCTCACCCTCGAGCGGAAGAAGGGTCGCAGGGAGCGCGGCCGCAAGCGAGTGCCGCGCGCGCCCGCGCCCGCTCGCCGCGCGCGGCCCAAGCGCAAGCGGTACAGATACGAGGACCGCACGTCCTTCATGCGCAACATTGAGTACCGCATGGCGGCGGACGATCCGCGCTTCGATCCGCAGGTGGACCTCGACACGCGCCTCGAGCGGCTGCGCACCCTCATCGCCGCCGCCAACCTCGCCAACGGCAAGTTTGGCCGCAAGGTACCTAAAATTCATTTTCTCCTATCTTAACCTACGTCCGTGTACGGTTGCTTTCCCGAGTCATGAGCACACTTTTCATTGGTCGGCTTGACGGGATGTGACGTCGACGGCGCCGACGCTTCACGCGATTGGTTCGTCAGTCAGCGTCAATCGACGCTCGTCGCCTATTGGGCTCACACGCGACGTTCAACTACTATACACTTGCGTGCAATTTGCTAGTCCACTGTCCATATGTGCTCACGACTCGTGAAAGCAACTGTACCTATACAGAAATCTAGTTTTACAGCCACTCGTGCAAGCATAAAGCATTTCTCTGTTCATCAGCAGTTTGAAACAGGAGGTTTACAAAGATGGCCTACCCAATTTAATATCTCGGTTGTGGCGCGCGCGCTGGGTTGCAGGCGGTGTCTGCGGCGATGTACACCAAGTGCACGTGCCACGGCGTCTCCGGGTCGTGCAGCGTGCGGACGTGCTGGCGCGCGCTGCCGCAGCTCGCCGCGGTGTCCGCGCAGCTGGCGGCGGCGGCGACGCGCGCGGCCGCCCTGCGCCCGCGCTCGGCGCCGCGCCGCCAGCGCGCGCCGCGCCTGCGCTACGTCACGCCGAGCCCGGACTACTGCGAGCCTGACCCGACAGCCGGGTCTCTCGGCACGCATGGCCGGTACGTCGTATCTTCGCGCGATGAGAAAGATGTAACTTGGCAGTTGGTTTCTGAACGCGCGCACTCTAATGCCGGTAGACTATAGACGCCATATAACTTGGACCAGTGCAGTAGCCGATTTTAGCGTTGGTGGAGGGCGCGGGATGCGACGGCGCCTGCAGACCGCGTGATCGGTGATTGTTTGGCCAGTCGCCCGCCGCCATCCGCACTGCGCGGACGGGCCGTTCGCTCTCAAATACACTTCCGTTCCGTACGTGCTCAAACTGGTCTAAGTTTTATGCCATCTCGTCGTCCCATGCCACACTCGTTCAACCTTCAAACTGTTTGTCCAGTGCTGGCGCTACACTTTCGTCCAATCCACATCCTATGCCTCCTCGCCAAGATTGCACCGTCGCCTCCAAGGTTGGATGTTCTTTACAGCTGTAGGCGGCTTCTGATCGGCGCAAATCCTCATGTTGTATAAATAAAGCGCAAGTGTGAGTGATGTAGGTACTGCAGGCATCTGTGGGAAGGATTCCCCCTTTACTTGTTGGCATCCTTGGACTCTATCGCCTAAACCCCAAGCTCACGATTGGGCGCCACTGCGCCCCAATGTGAACTATCGGTTCATTCGATCTGTTTTATAGGTATTATCTTGGCCGGTGCTCTGAATAACTGGATTACCTCATTCCACCTACCCTCATCCTTTTCCATCACACCCGCTGGACAAGCTCGGAACATCGAACGTTAGAAGAGGTTGGACGTCGGACTGTCCAATGCTTAAATTATGAGAATATCGCGCCTAAAGAAGTGTACTCGTAACTTCGAAAACATGCGATGCTTTTGGCGAGATTGGCCAACCCCCTGAATATGATTTTAATTCAGATTTTACCAGTATTAAAAATGGCTTGTTCTATGACACAGATGGTGCAACGCGTCGCTGGGCGGCGCGGCGGGCGGGTGCGCGCGGCTGTGCTGCGGGCGCGGGCGGCGCGTGGAGCGCAGCGTGCGGCTGGAGCGCTGCCGCTGCCGCTACCACTGGTGCTGCCGCGTCGACTGTCAACTCTGCCGCACCACCGTCGAGGAGCACTACTGCTATTAAACTTGAAGCTACGCCCGCTGCCTCGAGCCTAGCGTTATCAACCAGCGTGGATAGTTAACGACTCATTCATGAGCGATCATAGTTCAAGGTTGGATGTTCTTTATAGCTGTAGGCGGCTTCTCATCGGCGCAACTCCTTCATGTTGTATAAATAAAGCGTGATGTAGGTACTGCAGGCATCTGTGGGAAGGATTCCCCCTTTACTTGTTGGCATCCTTGGACTCTATCGCCTAAACCGCAAGCTCACAATTGGGCGCCCCTGCGCCAGCTCCATAAAAAAAAAACCACCTTTGAGGAGCACTACTGCAATTAAACTTGAAGCGACGACCGCCGCCCCGAGCCTAGCGTTATCCACAAACGTCTTGTTAACGACTCATTCATCAGCGATCATAGTCCATGGAACCAAGCAACGATGCTGACCATGTGCAGTGGCCATTATGACGTTCCGACACGCTGCACTGAAGCCACGAACTGAAGCAGAGTTAAATAAGAAGAGTATACCATCTCGAGATCAGAAGAAGTTTTGTTACATCAAAACAGTTCGGTCAATCAAAAACTGTTTAAAAAAACATTGAACCGACTTCAAACCCTAAAAAGTATATAATTTTTTTTTTTTATGGAAACTGACACGATTGGCTACATCACCTACAACGTCCGTGATGTCAGCCCATAGCACCGGGTGAACTAGGTGCCATGTCAGTGCTTCCCCCTTTGATCGTGCCGGCTACACTGAACTGGTCGGAGAACACAAACTATTTACATAGCCGTTACGACCGACGTTTCATTCAGTGCGGTGGTACCAACCCGGGCGGGTTAAACCCTACCACCAAGTAAGATTAGGAGGGAAGGGACCTACAGTTTTACGAGGAATCCAAACCTCGGTCAGCCTCCAACGGCCAGCGGTCACCCATCCAAGTACTGACCGCACCCAGCGTTGCTTAACATTCAATAGCGACAGTTGACTGTCTGCACCACTGAGCTATCGAGGCTGTATATATTAAATAATGTTTTGATCTTGAGTAGAAGGCAGTACAAAAGTACAAAAAGGGTCCATCTATAAAATTTCTCAGGTGTACTTTTGTACCGCCTTCTAGTCAAGATCAAAATATTATAATAAGTACTTTTTAGGATTAGCAGTCGGTTCAATGTTTTTTTAAAACAGTTTTTTTATTTAGTGTGAAATTGTTCACACTTAATTTTCCACCCTTAGGGGCGGTATTCTTTCATAAAATTTATGAAAGGACCATCCCTAAGATATACCCTAATCATGGAAAA
The DNA here is from genome assembly GCA_946902875.1 of Nematopogon swammerdamellus. Lineage (NCBI taxonomy): Eukaryota > Metazoa > Arthropoda > Insecta > Lepidoptera > Adelidae > Nematopogon > Nematopogon swammerdamellus. Next base: position 25,016,356 of record OX336336.1, read on the forward strand.
AATAATCATTAAAATCGGTTGAGAATTGGCGGAGAAAAAAAAACATACAAACGAATTGAGAAACTCCTCCTTTTTGGAAGTCGGTTAAAAAAAGTTCTTTTGTATTCGTCTTCTAAATTCAAAAAGTTTAAAATGCTACATGAAAAGAACTTTGACAAAAATACATCTGTAGTTGGGAAAGTCCTGGTTTCATTAAGTCGTTTAAAAATGTTTGCAACACCTCCGGAGAGAGTTAAGCTAAAGTTGATCTCACATAGTTTATGTTTGTAAAATGTTCTTCAGTGTATACCCATTGATGTATATTTAGAGATATGCCCATCCCATACATTACTCCCGAAAAAATTTGTTCTCGACGAGAACTGCATAAATTGCAGATTTCACGGCACGGACAGCCGCTTCATACGGCGTGTGCAGCGCGTGTTGAGCGTAAGTCTTACTGTACCGAGTCTGTGGCGCAAAAGTGCGTATGTTCAGCATGCAAGTATTGTAACAGCTCAGATCGAAATTACGTAAAGAATGGCGTCTCCTTCCATCAGTAAGTATTTATTTTGCTGGTTTTTTTTCTCAAATTTTATGATAAACAGATTTTTGTATACGTAATTAATATAAAGAGCGAACGAGAAAGAGTAAAGCTGTGTTTTATGCAAGAGTAACAGTGACAAACGTTGTTGTTTGTTTCGCCTGAGCATGTTATGACGTGTTAAGAAGCCATGCTGACATGTCACGGATTGTGTGACGTAGCTATCGCGTTCTCGTTCCCACTTGCCTACTGATCATAAGAGTGAGCGGAAATACGACAATCGCGCCGATGGGCGAGCGATGACAACTTTCTCGCTCACTCTTATCACCTGTAGGCAAGTGAGAACGCGACAGTAACGTCGTAGGGATCGCGTCACGTGACAGCATGGCGGCGTGTAAAATGCAAACACGAAAGTATCTCGTGGCAGGAGGCGCGGCGCGCTCCGATGCCCGCCGTTTACGGACATGAAACGACTATATGATGTAAGTGTGTGCTTATGTGAGTATCACAATACTGTGTGTGAATGCACGCACACTCGTTAAGACGAAACATAGTACAGGTTAAATCGCGCGACGTTCGATCTATAAAATTAGACATCGATGTGTATACCTACACAAGGCGGGATACAAGTGACAAATGTAAGCAAGAACTTGTTTCAATTAAGAAACTAACATTATTAAACCAAAGATATAGAAAATAATTTGTATTATTTCACAGCTTTATTTATTTATTATTGAAAACGCAACATGTGGCGCCGAGCCACCCTTAAGGTGTCTAACGACGCCCATGGACATTCTTAGCTTATCTGTAAACTGTAAGAGAAATAAAATACTCCCATATAACTCTAGGTTGCGACATTTAGAAAACTTTCAACTTTCCTTCCCTTCTTACCTTGCTACTAGGTGGTAGGGTTACTACCACCGCACTGAGTAAAAGGTCGATTTAAACGGCTATGTAAATAGTTCGTGTTTTCCGTCCGTTCAGTGTAGCCGGCACGACCGGAGGGAAGCACTGACATGGCACTTAGTTCACCAAGGTGCTATGGGCTGACATCACGGATGTCGTAGGTGATGTAGCCAACCGTGTCAGTTTTCATAAAAAAAAAACAACAATTTAGAGTTTTCTTTATAACTGAATCAGATTATTATTATTAATTACTTTAATTCAAATTGTATGAAATAACATTGAGAAATTAAACAACAATTAAGTAAATCAGTGATCTTTACTATTGAGAAAGACTACGTCATAGTTTGCGGGCTATACGAAGCGAGGGTGGCATACTCGAGATCCGAAAAATGGAAATTACGTATGCAATATAGTTATGTAGTTCAATTATGACATAATGGCGTAGGCGGCTGCGGAGGCGGGATGATATTTTCATTAGTTTTTTGACAGCTGATAAGTAATGACACCATGTTTACAATTTGTAATAAAAGCATCGGACATTTGAACATTGACAGGAGAGAATATAAACATTCCTTCTAGCAAGTTTAGATCGCAGTCAGTCAGTCAGTCAGCGTGTAAGCTTCCACTGCTGGACATACGCCTCTCCAATTTTCCTCCAGTCCTCCCGGCCTTCAGCGATACGGAACCACTGCTCTCTGCCGAAGTTGTACCACACTCTGTTTTCCTGTCCACGGCCGCCAGTGCAGGACACGTTTACTCCAACGGCCTCACCAACGGCCGCCGTCGCCTCTTCGGCTAACGTGCCCAGCCCACTGCCACCCGTTTAGAGGTGGACTCTAAACGGGTGGCTAAGCTCAAGTGTGGGTAAGCACAAGTTTAGATCGATTACTTTTATATTTTTATGTAATTCGGTATGGATGGCTGAGTCGGATGGGCCAAAGCACATGCTCCGACCAGCCAATATCACCTCCGAGAAGGTAGGTGCCATACCGGAGACATCCCTTTGGATTGCTGGCTGTACCGGACTAGAGGAGAACACAACCGAGGCTGCTATGCGGCCATATTGCATCCGGTACGATGGTATCAACCCAGTCGGCTACAATTTGAGCCTACCACATAATAAGGGACAAGGGAAGGGTCCGAACGGTGAAGCAGCAGGTGTAGGTATGAGCGTAAATTTTTCCATCAGAAAAAACTCATCGGCGAATGTCGGCCCGGTTCGGTTTGAAATTATACCTACAGTACCTTTCATCGTTTTCATTTAAAATCATACATACATACCGCATGCTGTATCCCAACAATCGCGGTTAGCAGAGTAATCGCTGTTGCACCGCGAAGATCTTGTAAATATAAAAGCAGTAAAAGGAATAACAGAATCCATACGTCTCTCTACATTACTGTCTCTAAGTGTTCTGTCTATAAGATTAGTGGATCGTAGTTTAGGGAACCTTCTGTTTTTAGATGATTGAATAATATTATGTCTCGGTACCTCATTACTGTAGTGTTGTAAAAGTATATTTAGATGTGAAATTTCTTGTTTTCTTTATATGTAAATAATAAATTACATTTGTACTTAGAAGAAGCTGTCCTTTCATTTCTGACAAAAGTACTATTCTGCTCCCGAGTACCTATCTTCGCGTTTTCAGTACTTATCTTCGCACGGTGTCACGCTTCGGCCAAGTGATGACAATATCCTAGCCATCTATATAATATCATAGCTATTGATTTCACACTGACGGAGATAATACAAATTTTAAGTGTTTTTTGAATAACGGAAGCGACTTGCAGTGCCGTGTACACAGTGAGGTGGTTGGTAGATTCCACAGCCGAGCTGCGTGCACAGAAAATCAGTTTTATGAGTCTAGGTCTTGTACCGTGTGGGGCCGGTAGTTTAAAAGAATAGCCCCACTGCATCTCTCCCCGTGTATGTCGTAAAAGGCGACTAAGGGATATGACTCCCTTCTTATATTACTAGGTGGTAGGGTTTAACTCGCCCGGGTTGATACCACCGCACTGAATGAAAGGTCGGTCGAAACGGCTATGTAAATAGTTTGTGTTTTCCGTCCAGTTCAGTTTAGCCGGCACGACCGAAGGGAAGCACTGACGTGGCACCAAATTCACCCGGTGTTATGGGCTGACATCACGGACGTTGTAGGTGACGTAGCCAACCGTGTCAGTTTCCATAAAAAAAATAAAGTAATTTTTTTTATATAATCCCATATGGGTGGCTGATTCGGAGGGGCCAAAGCGCATGCTCCGACCAACCTCCGAGAAGGTAGGTGCCATACCGGAGACTTCCCTGGATTGCTGACTATACTGGACTAGAGGAGAACACAACCGAGGCTGCTATGCGGCCATCTTACGTCCAGTACGGTGGTACCAATCCAGTCAGTAGACTACGTGAGAGGCAAGGAAACAATGTCGGTTGGTACAAATGAAACAAGTTGTGTTTTTAAGTATTTATTGTAGCGAGGATATTCGCCGCGGCGGCCGTTGCCGCTGGGGTAGTGACAAACGCTACGACCAGACCCGGCCACGAGGTGACCCCACTGAGTACAGCTCCCATCGCTCACACTTACAATACACTTAGACTAATACTGCCAGCCAGAAACGTTATACTTTGGTTGGTTATAAGCAGTGCTCGAATTGAACCGGAACGCCGCACCATGGAAAATGTTAGAACAAAACCTAGATTATTTTTAATCTGGGTTGGGTTAATTTTTATAAAAAACCGTAATTGACTTGATTTTTTTTTTTGTCCATTTTTGTAAAAATCATTTTTAATCTGGGCTTGTTCTACCATTTTCCATATTTTTTTTTTTATGGAAACTGACAGGATTGGCTACATCACCTACAACGTCCGTGATGTCAGCCCATAACACCGGGTGAACTAGGTGCCATGTCAGTGCTTCCCCCTTTGATCGTGCCGGCTACACTGAACTGGTCGGAAAACACAAACTATTTACATAGCCGTTTCGGCCGACGTTTCATTCAGTGCGGTGGTACCAACCCGGGCGGGTTAAACCCTACCACCAAGTAAGATTAGGAGGGAAGGGACCTACAGTTTTACGAGGAATCCGAACCTCGGTCAGCCTCCAACGGTCAGCGGTCACCCATCCAAGTACTGACCGCACCCAGCATTGCTTAACATTCAATAGCGACAGTTGACTGTCTGCACCACTGAGCTATCGAGCCTGACAATATTGCGGCGTTCCGGTTCAATTCGAGCACTGGTTATAAGACAAGATCGTTAATGCCTTATAGTAAGTACAGGGTGTACAAAGACTGTGGATTTTTCACAAGGGCGTTGTCAAATTGTTCTTGCGTCGAACGCAAAGATTATGGAAGGAGGGTTCCGTACCACCACACAATACCATGTGTTAAGTATTTACAAAAAAAAAAATTTTGATTTCTTTCATCAGGATCCTTAAGCGCGTGCCCGAATCACATTTGGCTGGATTATATTATGTGTTGTTTTATTTAAGAGTTTGTACTATAATCACACCAAGTTTGACGCTTGTATGAATTACCTTTTTACAAGAGCAAAAAAAAGTTTTCTTGTATGGGGACCCCGAAAATTTTTTGCTTGTCTTTTTTTTTACGATTTGTTAGATCCGTCATAATTTCATAATACATATTTTGTGAAAATTTCAACCAGCTATCTATTAGGTACGGTTCAAAACATGAAGCCCTTTAAAGGTACATAGACGGACGGCCCAGCCTTAGTAATAGGGTCATTTCCCTGGTCATTTATCTACAATAGCATTGGAACATGCAAATGAAATGAATACATGGAATCCACGGTGTGTCTTTGTACACCCTGATTTAAAAAAAAACTTGGCATTTCCTCCATTGGAACTCGCTAAGCTATCACCTGCTGCGTTTTCGAGCCGAGCTATGGGAACTCATCGTTTGGACATTTTAACACGACGCACATCCACTGAAATATCTTTTTTTACCTATGAAATTTCAACATAAAATACATGTTGGATACATAATAATGTTGATCACCTTGTAAACTAACAGAAAATATAACTAAACGACCATAATAAAAAAAAACATGGTATGCACATAAGTAAGGCTTACTAAAAAAATAGATTTGTTAAGTTAAGCGCTCATTTATTTATTCAAAATTATACATTCCTACTGAGCACTATGGAATGTAAATACTGGTGAAATTCGAACATTTTCACGATGCAGTGTAGAAATTTTGATAATACGTAAAGGAAATTTTATAAGTAGAAATTGGTGGTATAATATATTATCACAACCAGTGGCGGCTGGTGACTTCAGTGACCGGTAGTGCGCTAAGTACCTACGTAGGTACTTAAATACCGAATTTCCCAACACATTCCTGTCATGTTATTTTAAGATCGGAACTTCCGAATTTTTTAAACGCCTCCGTTTTATTATGTACGTACCTAGTATGAATATTCTCAAGACACTCAATGAGTTGCAAAAAACAAGAAAAAAAATCCAAACAAGTTTTTTAACTCATTTTTAGTACCTTTATGAATACACCCATAGACCACAACACTACTGCAGCTTTCAAAAAGAAAACAGTAGTAATGTCCTAAAAATACTTCAAAAAAATATATAAAAATAAAAGCATTTGAAAAGTAGGAATTGAACCCGAGATCACCTGATTGTAAGGCCTTACCTTTCTTTAACCAACGCTTAGGCAAATATCGGCACCACTTAATTCACAGTATCACGCGAAAGAAAGCACAAAACCTAACCATATCTCATTTTAAATATTCGCGCGCTAACGGGTATGTGACATCACATGACAGCAGCGCGCTGACTCTAGCTAGGCAGACGCACTCGTGCAAAACAAATCGCTCGCGACGTGTCGCACGCGCGGCTATTCACGATATAGCGTCCTTGTTTGGCGCTCGTGCGCCGCACGCAGAACTCCATTTGGGCCCATACTGTTTCTATGAAGTATCTTTTGTCTCACGCGCCAGCGGTGTTTTGCCGATCCCCATACATTCAGTATGGGAGACCCGCGTGCGTTACTCGACTCCGCACGGGGCGCGCGTTTAAACGCAAAAAAGAGCCTTGTGATCTATAAAATAAGGTCGAATTCACATTCGTATTTATTTGGAGTACGATCTTTATGGTTTTAATGTAGGTATGTTGTAAGATATTATTTATTTTGAGTGAAGTGAAGACTTCTCGTGGTATGGTAGTGCGGCGCACGAGCGCACTTTAGGACCGGCCGCCAGTGATCACAACACTATCAGAAATAATCATCTTGTGAAATATCAAGAATAAAGAAAGCGTCTAAAAAAATTCGCATTTAATCCGACATTTCTACTTAAGACTACTTGAACTGTTCCAAACTTATTTACAAACTCCACCGACCACTCAGCCTAGGGACCCAACAAAGCACCATTGCAACAACTTTTTTTTTTAATTATAGTTTTTTTTTTATTGTTATGTAATGACATTTTTATTTAATGGTTGGATTTGATTTCAAATGTAAATTGTTGTTTTGACGATGGTCTATTTTTGCTTGGACAGAAATGGAATAGAAATAATTTTTATACAATATTTGACTTGTCATTTAATACTTACACTAAGTATAAAATGTACCAATGAGACCAATAACCGCCGTAAATGAAGGGAAGCACTGGCATTGCACCTAGTTCACCCGATGTTATGGGCTGACATCACGGATGTTGCAGGTGATGTAGCCAACCGTGTCAGTTTCAATAATAAAAAATAAATAAAATAATTGAATTGAATGGCAACATTGAAATTTACTGCGCCAAAAATCGAGGGTGTGGCGCAGAATGAAGCGGGGCGTCGGAGAGGCGGCGACGCTTGTCAGTTACCAGTGGTTGTGTTGCGTTTTAAGAACTTTCAGCGCATACATTAAGGCGGGGTCCCCGGGCTCAGTGGTCGGTGGCAAAATCCTCTAGCGTTTTCGTACAAACTATTCCGAGTTAATCACAACAGGGCCTTTCTTGAGAAACTTTCACAGTACTGCTTAGGTAAGTACTCACGGGAAACTCTCGCAAACAATACGAGTAGAGTTCAGCAAGAAAGAGTCTTAAGGTTCCGTGGATCGCTCTTGTGAGCAACACTCGAGAGAACATAAGAGTCCTTTCCAGTTCAGTGTAGCCGGCACGAGCGAAGTGAAGCACTGACGTGCCACATAGTTAACCGAGGTGTTATAAGCGGACACAGGGTTGCCAGATGGTCCAGATAAAAAAAGAGAAAATTTTTCGGGTAAAAAAAAATCTATCAAATAAAAAAACCTTTGTTTTGTCCGCGGAAGTCTAAAACTTTTCGCGGACAAGACGTCCACGGTAAAAGCGGTCACCTGGCAACACTGAGCTGACATCGCGGATGTTGCAGGGGATGTAGCCGGAACCGTGTCAGTTTGCACAGAGGCGGCGCAAGGCGTGGGCGACGTGGGCGACCGCCCACGGCGGCTTCGCGGCCCAAGGGGCCTCGCGCCTCGAAAGTTCATGCAGCGGAAATCCATTTCGACAGTGAAAATTCATAAAATCTATCCTCTAGTGCCACCAGAGAGGGCCTCGCAAAATGTATCTTGCCCACATCAAAATTAGGTCTCGCCCCGCCACTGAGTTTGCATAAAAAGTAAAAGACTCAACACTAGTGTTGCCAGGTGGACTGAGTGCAGTTGTAATTCGCGAAATACTCTTTCTTGCTGAACTGTTTAGCATCAATGTGTTTACGTCAATGCACAAGAACATGGAGCCTTAATAAAAAGGGAACATTCCTTTAGCGGATGTGTACTGACGCTTTTGGTTGAGTTTGGGCTAACATAATACTCTTATAGCCAAGTTTCAAATACAAATGAACGCACACTTATACGTAACAATAAATTGATTTGCTTATCGTGTCGGCATGACATTCACAACCCCACCCAAACGACCGAATATCCCTGGGCATCGTTAGTCACCCTATGGTACAATGTTTGGCGCCACGTGTCAAGCTTTCTATACATATGAATGTAGAACGATCTATTCAATAAAGGACTGGGTTCTTGATGTTGTCTCAAATACATAGGGAATTTAGTATCTTTTTTTTACTCAAATTATATTATACTTAATTACTGAAGGATCAAGTTTTTAGTCATACACCACTTTTACTCAAAGACCTCTTTTACCCAAAGACGTTTTAATCAAAGAACTCATTTGTTTTTACTCAAAGATCTCTTTTTCACTCCAATACATCCTTTCACTGAAATATCTCGTGTTTTACTCGAAGTCCTCTTTTACTCAAATACCCTTTTTTTACTGATTTACTCAAAGTCCTCTTTTACTCAAAGACCTATTTTTTTACTCAAAGGATGTTCAGACATTGCTACAGAATTCCCCTGGGTGCAGACAAAAGGAAAAATCAATACATTTCTGAGAAGACAACGAGCCAAGACCGCACGTGCCCGCGCCGCTTATCAACTAGAAAGTAACTAGGCGCCTCCTCTGTGCATCATCATAACTCTGTGTGCTGGCCGCGCTCCGCTCCTGAAAAGAAACACCTCTGCTGTTATGACAAATTATTATTGTATATATTTTTAATTAGAAAAATTCAAATCGAAAATCATTGGAAAAAATACATCCCGACCAGGATTCGAACCTGGGTCTCTGGCTTGAGCCGCCAAAGCGATAACCAACTACACCATCGGGCCGTTACGTATTATCTGCAAATTTTCGATCTATTCCACCTTCATGATGTCGCATAATTTTTGCGAACAGTCAACTTGCACGGTTCTACATTGAACATTATGCTGTCGTCACCAGTTGGCGGCTCAAGCCAGAGACCCAGGTTCGAATCCTGGTCGGGATGTATTTTTTGCAATGATTTTCGATTTGCATTTTTCTAATTAAAAATATATATAAAGCAAGTATGTGCTTAGTACTAACATATAAACATAAAAATATTATTATTGTATGTTACAAACACCTACACCGAATGGGCCTTAGCGACACACCGGTGTGCAGGTTCTGTTTAAAAGAGGACGAAACACCCGTACACATGTTTTGTGAATGTGAAGTGCTCATTCAGAACACCTCGTAACTGTTTCCAACTGGGCAGAAGAACGCGAAGGCACTACTTTCTGGGTACACGTACAAATCCAATTGCGAGGTATAAAAACCTAAGCCGGAAAGACCGACATGGAATGAACGGAAGCATGCAAACTGACATGGCACCTAGTTCATCCGGTGTTATGGGCTGACATCACGGATGCTGTAGGTGACGTAGCCAGCCGTGTCAAGTTTCCATAAAAAAAAAGACATAAGAGTCCTAACAAAGACCTCAACAGGACACCGCAGACTAAACAAACACCTACACCGAATGGGCCTTAGCGACACATCGGTGTGCAGGTACTGCATAAAAGAGGATGAAACGCCCGTACACATCCTTTGTGAATGTAAAGTGTTCATTCACAGCAGAAGCCGTATTCTTGAGGTGTTATATTTTTAATACATGTTAAATCCAGACACTCAACACCACAGTGCACGGAACGCCCCCCGCCCGCGCCCCCTACTAGAGGCGCCCTAAGCGATAATATTTGAAACCCAATAACTGGACGCAGTGCTACTAGCGCTTCGTATGTGTGTGTGTGTGTTAGTATCGACACTACACACAAAGACGAGCAAGTTAGGCACACGCACAAAACAAATGAACACGCACAACACACATATGAAAGTCATAGGCCACGCCTACAGGCTTCAACGCCGTTGTAAGGAAATCGCGCTCAGGGCGCCTCTAGTAGGGGGCGCGGGCAGGGGGCGTTCCGTGCTCTGTGCTCAACACCAATAATATAACTCGGTTCATAGCGAAAATCGGACTTGGGGGTGAGCTATAAACTTTTGAGAGATCACAATAGACCTTCCTAGGTCGCAGTGGCAACAACGCTCAGGGGCCCTAACTCCTCACACTTTAAATCATAATCATAACACACGAGGGGTTTTCAGGCTGTCTCATGCTACATGGGACAGAACAAAATTCGCACTTCTCATACAAATATAAACTAACTTCACCCTCAGAAGGGACCTATAAACAGGGCAACTGCCCTCTGTCGGCGGTACAAGCTTTCGGGACCGGCGTCAATTCCAGTCATGCTACTACTAAGTATGGCCGGGACCGACGTGGTTCCCACCGAGATCTAATAAGTTAAATGGGACATTTGTATCAACAATCGTTAACAATTTTGTATGGAAAAGTTGATGTTCCAATTAAGTGAATATTCTCAAAATGTGAACGAAACAGCTGGCGAAAGAAGTATGTCACATTGAAACTATTTGTGCTACTTGCATTGTGCTATTTGCAGATTCATCAATCGACAATTTGCATATCGTCAATCAAAACTAGTGTCAACTCACGTGGCACGGTGACGGTGTCGTCCACTCCTTCTGTGCCGACGTGCTCGTGTAGGGATACTTCCGGCTCCTGCCACAGTTGATAACAATATTTTAATGTTTTTGACTTGAATACATCTATACTGAGTAATTCTGTGAGAGAAGCTTAACGAAATTTTCAGCATTTAACAACCTCACATTCTTTTTATATCCCATAATAATGGTTCTAAGAAGGCGTTGAACTCAGCCTGCGATGGCTTCACCAAATATATTCGGGCCCATTGGCAGTAGAAGAGTGTGTCAATCGAGGTCGGGACTAGCGAGCGGCCACTCTGCGTAGTTCTCAGCTAGTCTGCGATGACTAGGAAGCGGAGAACCACCAGTCCCACTCTCGACCTCTCTCTACCTATCCATATTCTGTAGGATGTCTCCGCAATTGTCAGTATGAAGATGTGTTTGAGAAAAATTGTTTTACATGGCGAAAATGGCGAAAAGAGCGAAAATGGTGGTGTGCTGGGATGTCTCGCTCTCACGAAACACCCCTCTGTAGTCAACATAAGAGTTCTTCGAACTGCTCGACCTTCTAAGTCGCTTTTCTGTCGCACTGCCACAATCCGCGCATGTTAAAATAGCTGGTAAATAGCCTTTAGATGCTTTAGTCAACCTACAACCACAGATTACTTAATAGTTACTTCGTAACAGATAAATCACTCGATAGAAAATGTTCCTACCTTCGGGCTTTAATAGCCTACTGTTTCACGTCGCCAATCGCTGCGTGCGAAAATGTACCTTAACGATCGAGTGTAAAGTGGTTATTGCTTTGCAGCTGCGCGCAGTTGCGTGGGCGAGCGTCTATGTATACTTCGCGCGGCTGACGAATTTTCACTGAAATAGACCGCCGGCGGCCCGTCGGGCGGTAGGTAGTTAGCGCGCGCAAGTACATAGAGTGCGTGAGGCCTGCTAAAACCTAGCTGTACTAGAACATACACTGGAGTAACATGTGCAACCACATTTATTTAGCATTCATATGGGTAGTACAACCAATCTTGAGCTTATAAAAATTTTTTCTTTGATAAATATACATACATACATACCACACATTGTATCCCGACAATTGGAGTAAGCAAAGTGATCGGTGTTGTGCTGCAAGAACTCGCGTGAAAATTACGGCGCAAAACCGACCACCACATTCAGCAAACTATTAGGACAAGATAACTATCAAGAAGCAAGTAAGGCACGAAGACCCACTTGCTGCATGACTCGGTGGAAGGATTGGACCAAGGTGAGGGGTGGCTATCCTGTCGCCCTTTAGCACAGCATCTCATCCTTATCACGAGGAGAGGTGCAGTTTTGAGTACCGGCCCCACGCGGTCCAGTGATAATGTTAGGTTCTTTGATATGTCTTAACATGAAACTAATCGTAGTATAGACGAGAGGGTGTACCTGTTCGCTGTCGTGCGCCTGGAAGAGGCCGCGGCGCACGCGCGCCGCCAGACTCTTGATCTCGTCGTCATAGTCCCGCCACTCCGGCACGATCCGCATCGCCGCCGACAGCTTCGCCTCCTTCGTCTGCGGGTTGTTGCACTGCACGCAAACACACCTTTATTTAACCAAGTATTACATATGGAATCATTCCCCCTATTCATTTATTTATTTATTTATTTATTTATTTGACGAACGAACAGCCTAGGCTGATGTGTTCATGTCTAAGTTCACTGGTGCTTTGTTATTTTTATGTTTATTTTTATGTTCATAGTTGACTAATGATGCAAAATTCGGTGTTGAACGAGGAATGCGAACGACGGATATGCTTGACAGGAGTAGGTGACGAAACACAGCAGTCTTTGGCTTCACCGAAGAAATCCGGGCCCGTTGCAAGTAGGGGAAGGTTTAAATCCAGCACAAGACCAGCGCGTGACCACTCTTGCTCTCTTACAACAGGCTACACGTTTCGGATCGCGTCCGCACCGAAAATCTCCTACAATCTACGGATCTTCAAATCGCGGGTTAATAGCCTTTCCCAGCGACATTAGTCCATCTCCAGGCCGGACTGGCACCTCCTCGAGGGTGTAATTGGTTGCGCCTGAGGCTACGACCTCGGGCACAGCCATCCAGTTCGGAAGCAATAAAAAAAAAATCTTTTTAAAAGGCCTGAAATCACAACACCCTTTGTACCATTTTGGCACGAACCCTGAAAATGGAGGACTCACCAGGTCGATGGTCTTGGCTTTAGCCTTGGAAGCGTCGTCGCACCAGGTCTCGCACCAGAGCCACTCCTGCGGCAGCGACTTGATCGCCACCTGGTGGATCATGTTGTTCGGCAGGTCTTGATCTGTTGATCCAAGTAGAGAACAACTTCATTATCATCATCAGGAAGAACCAAATCTCCGTACGGCGAATGCTACATAGAACGATGGGACATTACAAGCCAAAAATAATTATTTAGAGAAAGGGACCAGATTTCGTTGGGAAGGTGTTGAGGAATGCGGTAATTGTGAGAGTTATAATCTGGCAAACTAAGGCCCAGTCGTGCGTAGCATGAATATCCTCTGATTCCATTAATCTTAAGATTATCTCGCCGAAATGTATAATATATTTTCTGTATCTACGAGATAATCCTAAGATTGGGAGAGCAATTGGGCCTAAATATCCTGCATAATAAGAGTGCTAGAAATTGAACTATCACATTATTTTCCAAATCTATGTCAATAGACACCAGTGGTGTCCAGCTTACCACTAAACTTCTAATGCATCTACACAGGTATGCATAATATGCATCACCAATGCATCTACCAATGTAAAAAAAAATAATAAAAATAGTTCTGTTCACAAGCCAAGGAGGCAACTGTTTAATTAATACAAGCAAAAAGAATAACATGGACAAAACCATGTCTGCCATAGTTGAGCATGTCGACTCCGGAATGCAGCACTGGATAAGATTCGACCGAAGATTCGGTGAAAATTCTGACCACTGAAAAACGATTCTTTCCACACATCATCCGTGAGTCCATCGAGATCTCGAAGCATGCCAACTTCAACAGAGAAGACTCCTACAGGCTGTCTCCGTTATGGAATCCCGTGCTCGCCCCCCTGAAGATCGGCCGGTCTGGCAGTGTGCACCAGCAGCAGCTGGAGGACACCGTCAGTACATTCTGCTCCTCGGCGGAGGTGCGGAACGTAGCCCAAGCCGAATTGGTGCCTACCCACAGCTTCAACTACAATCTTCGCAGCCGCCCGCGGTTGACAGGCAGTGTTCTGTTAACCGCGGGCCCGACCGCAGCCAGGCACTCGCCCTGAAGATGGACTGCACGTGCCAGTCCGAAACGTCGGCCACAGTGACCGCGAATTCAAACCATGGTAAGCCAAATACCAACCAAAATATTAATATCCATGGTAGACTAAAAGTATTTAAAAAAGAATAAAGATGGGCTCACCGAGATTGCTAAGACTGTTGGGATCCTGGCTGAGAGCCTGGTACTGCCCGCGGAGTCGATCGCCGGCCGCGACGCGTCGGAACCTCTTCAGGTCGACGACGTAGAGGGCGCTGATGTGGTAGCGGCGGCCCTGCAGGTGGTTGCGCCAGTAGCCCTGCTTCCAGAACCGGAAGCCCTCCATCTCGGTGCGGCTGTCGCAGAAGGGCGTGTAGCCGTACGGAGCGCCCCCTAGGTCCAAATCAACGAGCTCCTTGAGGTCGGCTCGCACGATCTGCGAACATGCAAACAATTTATCGCTTATTCCATGGGGAGTGCTCGGAGGAGCTGTTTAACGCGATCTCGCCGTCTCCTTTCCAGCTCCGCACCACGCGCACCGGGCAGGGATTGAATCCCTACACGCTGGACTTACCACGGATGCGTACCAATCGATTCTGCAGATCTTTCCTCTACAGAACCGGTAAACTCTGGAACACTCTCCCTGCTCATATATTTCCCCCGAAGTACAGTCTCGGGTCCTTCAAGAGGGGCGTGAAAGGGCACCGGTCAGGCCGGCATGGCATTCGCAACCCCCGCATAATACCGAATGTCCATGGGCGCCGTTAGACACCTCATGGGCGCCTCGGCGCCATATGTCGAGCTAACAATAAAAAAAAATATTTCAATTAACCCAGACATCATTTTGTTGTTTGTGCAAACTCGTTGTGTTGCGTCATAGTTCCTTGCTATTTTATTTATGGAAAACCATCATGGGTGGCTGTGCCAAGGGACCAATAATACAGTCGACACAGCCAAATTACCTCTCGAAAACACGCTCCAATTAAGTCTCATGCCAAGTTTGCAGACTATTACAGGACTGTCCAACTGTTAATGACGTTTCAAGACGGCCGGAATGAAAGTTTCAGGAAACACAAACACGCCAATTTGGTTAATTGTTGACAGTCTTCGCAACGAGTGGCTATGTCTGATTTTCCGACAGACTTCAGATTCACAGTGAAGACTGACCTGGTCGGCGTCAACAAAGATGATCTTCTTGACGTGCAGCGGGAAGAGTACGTCGAGGAAGAGGATCTTGTAGCCCCAGATGGTGCGCTGGCGGTCGCGCTGCTTCTGCAGCCAGCGCGGCCACTCGTACTGCACAAGCTCGTACTGGAAACCGTACTCGGCTGACATGTACGGCAGGATGTCCTAAAACATGAGATTATTTTTTTACATTTTACTTAAATTTTGGTAATTAAAATCACAGATGACTACACCCATAACGTCGAGTATTGCTTTCAAATACTCGTATTTGTTCCACAAAAAGCTGATCCGACATATATTTTGGTAAAGCCTTTGATTATGTAGATCACATCAAAATCTTAGAAAAATCTTTTCAACATCATAATGAAAACCTTCTTAAATGGCTGACCTCGTATCTATGAATCCATAGTCAATTTGTTGTAGTGAAAGAATATTCACTTACTTCTTTAAGTACAAGGTCAGGGGTTAGACAGGGGCCAATCCAGGGTCCTTCTATTATTACCAGTTTTATTATAAACTTCCGAAAGAGTTTTTACCCTTATGTTAACAACACAATATAGGTATTCAAATAATTGAATTTATGTTTGAATCAATAGTGAAACGCAATACAGAACTATGGATTATTAATTGCAACACCATTATTTCGCCTCACCATTAGCGATGGGCTGAGGTAGTTCTTGAGGAACCAGAACTTGACAGGAGATTTGGTGTGCTTGAGCACAGACATCATCATGATGCGGAGGAAACGCTCGTACAAGTGTCCTGAGGCCACTGAGAAGACGTTGATGGTCTCTTCCCCGCCATCCGTCTCCTCTCCACCACCGAACGAGCTGTAAACATCATTACCAACACTATTTCTGACTAAGTACTCAATGACAAAGAAGTTACAACGGTAGATAAACAAGAGAAACCTGGGAACAATCTATACACTCCGCCATATAAGCACATATGCAATGTTACTAGAACATATTGGTTTTACACTGCTAAACACAGCAAGGAATGAAGAACGACTTGATGAGTGTCTTGCAAGGCATTAAGATGTTCGGCTGAAGATGAATACCACGGAGGGTAGATAGATGAATAACTCATCAAAGGGTAGTGTATTATAATATTATTACAGATTATTAATAGGCTAACAGCTTTTAGCTGATGCCCTTTCACAAGTTCCCTGCCCTGAACAAGTGATCACAACACTTGTTTAGTTATTGTTATACATATCTTGTAAACATATCTTGAAGCCTCGCTCCCACGCAAATTATTGCTCAGCTTATACGTATAATATATTATATAACATTGTTGATTTTGTTTTTTTTATCTAAAATTGTGTTTGTACCTTGTTTTGTATGCCGTTGTCTCTACTTGGGAAACAGGTGTAACATTATGAGATTATGTATGAAATTATGTACATGTTTATATTTACTGCAAATAATATTTTATGACTGTTTCCATAGACATCTTATGTAAATTTGAGTTGTGCGTGTTAAGAGACATGCGGTCGACGAACCTCGCGATAGAGTTCCAGAGTCCCCCGCTGCTGGCGTCGTCGGTGTCGGAGAGCAGGTCCAGGTTGTGCTTGCCCGGCTTCTTGGAGACGCGGAGCTTGATGACGTGGCTTCGGAACGAGCTCATCAGCACCTGGATATCCTCGCTGCCGACCGGAGTGTCCGTGTTTTCGTGTCTGCAAATATGTAATGTTTGCCATAGCTTAGTTAGACCTTAACCCTTTGAGTCTTACTTTAAAAACATGCTACCCACCTTGAGTCCAATGCCATTTTAGGTGCATGGAGATTCATCATACATAAATTCAAATATTTTGTAAACTAATAAACTCTTTTACCATGTAAAATTGATTAATTTGCCACAAAACGATGTATCACAAGTGAAGATTCACTTATTTAGGAGATCAGACGATTTTTTTAACTCTAGGAAAAACAAACCTAGCCCAAAATGACTTTCTAACCTAAAATTTGCAATTTGTCTTTACATATGGTACACCGAATTTTAGGTGACGAACACTGCATTACATTAAGCTGAACAACGTACGTACGAGGCCATTGCATCTTATCCACAAAAAAATAAATAAAGGAAAACACGGAACCTTGACTAATGAGAAAGATTTAGTGAAATAGCGGATCAAAAATTGTGTGAACATTTGGCACGACCATTTCTGGTATCCTGGCGCGGATACCAGGGAAGACCTACAGGCACAAATTACTTAATAGTTACTTCGTAACAGATAAATCACTCCATAGAAAATGTTCCTACCTTCGGGCTTTAATAGCCTACTGTTTCACGTCGCCAATCGCTGTGTGCGAAAATGTACCTTAACGATCGAGTGTAAAGTGGTTATTGCTTTGCAGCTGCGCGCAGTTGCGTGGGCGAGCGTCTATGTATACTTCGCGCGGCTGACGAATTTCCACTGAAATAGACCGCCGGCGGCCCGTCGGGTGGTAGGTAGTTAACGCGCGCAAGTACATAGAGTGCGTGAGGCCAGCTACAGGTTAAATCTGTCTGAGCTTACCCAACGATATCATAAAGGTCGGCGGAGCGGCCGGGCCTCAGGCGCAGGATCCAGGCGCCCGGCCTCGCCTTCAGCTGGAAGTAGCCCAGGTTGGCCATCACGATGGTGTCCTTGACGTCGGGCGCGCGGCGCGTGCCCAGCGTGAGCTGCAGCCCGCGCGGCGGCGTGCCCAGCGTCGCGTCCCACGCGTGCCCCTCCAGCAGCAGCGACTCCAGCTCGAACTCACTGTAGCGCGTTGTGCATGGGAATAAGTAGCGAAAGCTGCGAGTGGTGAGCCACTTAGAGCTCCGTAACCAATGTGGATAATTGGTAGACATGCGAATAATGTAGATCGGTATGTCGGTGCAACACACACTTATATGTGGATGTGGGTTGGATTTCTCACGAGTCAAAGACGCTATAAGTTCTTCGAGACCGGTGGATCCCCGGTACACATTAGGTGGTGGTCATATGGCACATCCACACATATACATAGCTGGTGAAAACAAAAGCTGTCGACTAGTACAATAACGCTGTGGCCCTGGGCATAGGCTGTTGTTGGACTCCAGTGGCAGTGATGGTTTCATCCCCGACTCTCGAATTTGGTCGGGGTTCCTTCGGGTGGACGGGTGGTGGCTCGGATCGGCTGGGGAAAGGCTTCTGACTGTGTTTCCCATGGGATTTATTTCGGAAGAACTGTACAGCTATGGGGCCTCGATCTGGCATACATGATCGCTGTACTCGCAAGAGTGCAGGGATAGACGTCTGGATTTTATAGCCGGAAGGTTGGTATTTCCGGACGTCTATAAACAAAACGTAAGAGAGAACAAACATGATAGTATCGACTTGTCATCATATTCTCTCATATTACATCGATTTTTGACGTGAATACGTCTTTAAAATTGCTTCAATAGTGGGAGCCAATCCAGAAAACTGATGATAACAAAATCGGGGGATACAGTTTGGTGTTGCAGCTTCATATCTATCATCTACATTCAAAATTTCATTACACCACTCGGTAGCTAAAGGATCAAAGAATTCGTTACGTAATACGCTCTAGGAAAATATTACCCGTTACGTACACGTATTCACGTAAAACACACGGCCGTGTCCACGACACAGCCACACCCCGATTTTTTTTATATGGAAACTGAAACGGTTGGCTACATCACCTACAACGTCCGTGATGTCAGCCCATAACACTGGGTGAACTTTGTGCCACGTCAGTGCTTCCCTTCGGTCGTGTTGGCTACATGGACTGGATGGAAAACACAAACTATTTACATAGCCGTTTCGACCGACCTTTCATTCAGTGCGGTGGTACCAACCCGGGCGGAATAAACCCTACCACCTAGTAAGGAAAGAAGGGAAGGGACCTACAGTTTTACGGGGAATCCGAACCACGGTCATCCTCCAATGGTCGAGCGATCACCCATCCAAGTACTGAACGCGCTCAGGGTCACTTAACAACAGTCGACCGACCGCACCACTTAGCTACCGAGGCTGACAATGCACATGACCCGACTAGCCAATATCACCTCCCAGAAAGGTGTCATACTGGAGATTTCCCATTTGGATTGCAGGCTATACTGGACTAGAGGAGAACACAGCCGAAGGTACCAACACAATTGGCTACAATTTGAGCCCGCCACCTAGTAAGTTAGTTCAAGGGGAGGAACGTACAGTCTGCAGTCACACCGGTTCCGAACGGTAAAGCTGCAGGTGTATGCACGTAAATTTTTCCATCAGAAAAACTCATTGGTACACGCCGACCGGATTCAAACCTCGGACCTCTCGGAAGAGTAGCCGACGGTCAGATCACTCTGTCACCCGCCGTTGAATGACTTCAGTCAATTACATTGCTTGATGTTTAATTTTTGCAACAATAACCAAAAACAATACAACATAACAACAAACAAAACCGGGCTCACTGAGCGTTGCTTAACAACAGTCGACCGACCGCACCACTGAGCTACCGAGGCTGACATAATGAGTGGAAGTGTCTGGAAAGGTTGCTCTAGAATAGACTAGATGCACGTACCTTTTTTTTTATTTTTATGGAACCTGACACGGTTAGCTGCATCACCTACAACATCCGTGATGTCAGCCCATAACACAGGGTGAACTAGGTGCCATGTCAGGGCTTACCTTCATTTCATGTCGGCTACACTAAACTGGACGGAAAACACGAACTATTTACATAGCCGTTTCGACCGACGTTTCGTTCAGTGCGGTGGTACAACCCGGCCGGGATAAACCCTACCACCTAGTAAGGTAAGAAGGGAAGGGACCTACAGTTTAACGTGGAATCCGAACCACGGTCAGCCTCCAACGGTCGAGCGGTCACCCATCCAATCACTGACTGCGCTCAGCGTTGCGTAATAACAGTTGACTAACCAACCGCGCCACTGAGCTACCGAGGCTGAAGAATTTTCTTATCCCTTAGTCGACTTTTACGACATGCGACGGGGAGAGATGCAGTGGGGCTATTCTTTTTAAGTACCGACCCCACACGGTACAAAACCTACCTAGACCAGATCGACCAAGTGCTCCAAAAAGTGTTCATTACGTAAGTATTGAGCAAGAGTAATTTATGGTAGATGGGTGTATTTTTAACCCTCGACGTAAAAGGAGGGGTGGCATATGTTGGATGCCTCCGTCTGTCTGTCTGTTGCGCGGTCATTTACTAAGCGGTACTACGCCTATGGACCGCTGTGCTAAAGGAGGTCGAGAGACGAATTCAACTGGGTTGGGCTGCCTTCGGAAAGTTAAAATTGGCCCCGAAGTCAGACCTTCCGCAAAATTTAAAAACCCGTATATAATGTCCAGTGTGTCCTCCCGGTTATGACGCATGGGTGAGAAACGTGGACGCTGACGGTCGGTGTTGTCCAAAGGTTGAAAGTTGCCCAGCGAGCAATGGAGCGAGCCATGCTGGGAATATCGCTACGTGACGCTCGGTGTGTAACGAGGCAATCCGCCGACGCACCAAAGTAGTCGATATAGGATACCGGGTGGCTAAGCTCAAGTGGCAATGGGCTGGGCACGTCAGCCGAAGAGACGACGACCGTTGGAGTAACCGTGTTCTACACTGGCAGCCGTGGACAGGAAAACGGAGTTTGGGAAGACCACCCGCCAGGTGGGACGACGACATCAAGTACGTAGCCGGAAAGCAGTGGTTCCGTACCGCTGAAGGCCGGGAGGACTGGAGGAAAATTGGAGAGGCGTATGTCCAGCAGTGGACGCTTACACGCTGTCTGACTGACTGACTGACTACGCCTATAAGTACAAGTATCTGCTCATAATCACTTACCTATGCACGAGGGAGTCGACGTCCGCCAGCCGTATGTTGTCCAGATCGTAGACGGACTTGACGCACTCAACGAGCCAGTTGGGCGGCGCGCGCAGCTCGAGCGACAGCAGCGGCGCGTGCGGCAGCCGCGAGAACCGCGCGAACGCGCCGCCCGCCGCCGCGCCCGCCGCCGTGAACTGCAGCTCCGGCTCCAGCACGTAGCGGTAGAAACTGCGCGTCAAATCAAAAACATGTTAAGTAAGTAAGTAAGTAAAAAAGCGTTTGTTTTGCAGTCAGGAGTACAGTGATACATCCTTTGTACCGTGTGGGGTCGGTACTTTAAAAGAATAGCCCCACTGCATCTCTCCCCGTGCATGTCATAAAAGGCGACTAAGGGATATGACTCCCTTCTTACATTACTAGGTGGTAGGGTTTAACCCGCCCGGGTTGGTACCACCGCACTGAATGAAAGGTCGGTCGCAACGGCTATGTAAATAGTTTGTATTTTCCGTCCAGTTCAGTGTAGCCGGCACGACCGAAGGGAAACACTGACGTGGCACCAAGTTCACCCGGTGATATGTTCAAGGATGTTGTAGGTGATGTAGCCAACCGTGTCAGTTTCCATAAGAAAAAAAAAACTTAAAAATCATGCAACTTAAAAATAAGAATAGGTTAGTACTCCCGGCCCCCCTGACAGGAAAAGGATGTGGCATAGCATGTGACTCCATATAGCTATCGAGCCACATGGAGTCATGTATGTTCACGCGACCACTAGTGATCGTCGTACGGACGACCACTAGCCGGCAAGGTACTGCGGGGAGTGCGCGGGCGACGGGTGGCTGCAGCCGCTCCCCTCTCCGCCGCGACGCCGCCTCCGCAGCCATCATTCTGCCAGACACAGCGACGGCACGCGCACCGACGCACCGCGCTCCAATCTCTCATACATTTTTATACCAATAAAACTAAAATTATACAGTCCACGAGTCAATCATTCAAGAGCTCCCCTAGCTGCCTTCAGAGAATCATATCCAAGAAGAGCTAGGCACCACCAACGTAACCTAACAACACTTACTAGACTCCATGATGGCAGCCCATTAAATCATGCTTTAGGACCTGGTTGAGTTACTTGTCTTCGTGCTGGCAACATTAAACTAGACTAGAATAAAGTTCACGTAGAGCCGCAAGCGACAGTTGACGACGCGTCGCAGCACGAGCAGCAGCGGCGCGAGGCGCTGCGCCGCCGCCGACGCGGGGCCCAGCACCGCCACCACCTGTGCTTATAAGTCGAGTGCAGACCTGGTGAGGGGCATGTCGGAGTTCTTGTCGGCCGGGTTCATGTAGAGCCGCAAGCGACAGTTGACGACGCGTCGCAGCACGAGCAGCAGCGGCGCGAGGCGCTGCGCCGCCGCCGACGCGGGGTCCAGCACCGCCACCACCTGTGCTTATAAGTCGAGTGCAGACCTGGTGAGGGGCATGTCGGAGTTCTTGTCGGCCGGGTTCATGTAGAGCCGCACGCGACAGTTGACGACGCGTCGCAGCACGAGCAGCAGCGGCGCGAGGCGCTGCGCCGCCGCCGACGCGGGGTCCAGCACCGCCACCACCTGTGCTTATAAGTCGAGTGCAGACCTGGTGAGGGGCATGTCGGAGTTCTTGTCGGCCGGGTTCATGTAGAGCCGCACGCGACAGTTGACGACGCGTCGCAGCACGAGCAGCAGCGGCGCGAGGCGCTGCGTCGCCGCCGACGCGGGGTCCAGCACCGCCAACCTGTGCTTATAAGTCGAGTGCAGACCTGGTGAGGGGCATGTCGGAGTTCTTGTCGGCCGGGTTCATGTAGAGCCGCACGCGACAGTTGACGACGCGTCGCAGCACGAGCAGCAGCGGCGCGAGGCGCTGCGCCGCCGCCGACGCGGGGTCCAGCACCGCCACCACCTGTGCTTATAAGTCGAGTGCAGACCTGGTGAGGGGCATGTCGGAGTTCTTGTCGGCCGGGTTCATGTAGAGCCGCACGCGACAGTTGACGACGCGTCGCAGCACGAGCAGCAGCGGCGCGAGGCGCTGCGCCGCCGCCGACGCGGGGTCCAGCACCGCCACCACCTGTGCTTATAAGTCGAGTGCAGACCTGGTGAGGGGCATGTCGGAGTTCTTGTCGGCCGGGTTCATGTAGAGCCGCACGCGACAGTTGACGACGCGTCGCAGCACGAGCAGCAGCGGCGCGAGGCGCTGCGCCGCCGCCGACGCGGGGTCCAGCACCGCCACCACCTGTGCTTATAAGTCGAGTGCAGACCTGGTGAGGGGCATGTCGGAGTTCTTGTCGGCCGGGTTCATGTAGAGCCGCACGCGACAGTTGACGACGCGTCGCAGCACGAGCAGCAGCGGCGCGAGGCGCTGCGCCGCCGCCGACGCGGGGTCCAGCACCGCCACCACCTGTGCTTATAAGTCGAGTGCAGACCTGGTGAGGGGCATGTCGGAGTTCTTGTCGGCCGGGTTCATGTAGAGCCGCACGCGACAGTTGACGACGCGTCGCAGCACGAGCAGCAGCGGCGCGAGGCGCTGCGTCGCCGCCGACGCGGGGTCCAGCACCGCCACCACCTGTGCTTATAAGTCGAGTGCAGACCTGGTGAGGGGCATGTCGGAGTTCTTGTCGGCCGGGTTCATGTAGAGCCGCACGCGACAGTTGACGACGCGTCGCAGCACGAGCAGCAGCGGCGCGAGGCGCTGCGCCGCCGCCGACGCGGGGTCCAGCACCGCCACCACCTGTGCTTATAAGTCGAGTGCAGACCTGGTGAGGGGCATGTCGGAGTTCTTGTCGGCCGGGTTCACGTAGAGCCGCACGCGACAGTTGACGACGCGTCGCAGCACGAGCAGCAGCGGCGCGAGGCGCTGCGTCGCCGCCGACGCGGGGTCCAGCACCGCCACCACCTGTGCTTATAAGTCGAGTGCAGACCTGGTGAGGGGCATGTCGGAGTTCTTGTCGGCCGGGTTCATGTAGAGCCGCACGCGACAGTTGACGACGCGTCGCAGCACGAGCAGCAGCGGCGCGAGGCGCTGCGCCGCCGCCGACGCGGGGTCCAGCACCGCCACCACCTGTGCTTATAAGTCGAGTGCAGACCTGGTGAGGGGCATGTCGGAGTTCTTGTCGGCCGGGTTCATGTAGAGCCGCACGCGACAGTTGACGACGCGTCGCAGCACGAGCAGCAGCGGCGCGAGGCGCTGCGTCGCCGCCGACGCGGGGTCCAGCACCGCCACCACCTGTGCTTATAAGTCGAGTGCAGACCTGGTGAGGGGCATGTCGGAGTTCTTGTCGGCCGGGTTCATGTAGAGCCGCACGCGACAGTTGACGACGCGTCGCAGCACGAGCAGCAGCGGCGCGAGGCGCTGCGCCGCCGCCGACGCGGGGTCCAGCACCGCCACCACCTGTGCTTATAAGTCGAGTGCAGACCTGGTGAGGGGCATGTCGGAGTTCTTGTCGGCCGGGTTCATGTAGAGCCGCACGCGACAGTTGACGACGCGTCGCAGCACGAGCAGCAGCGGCGCGAGGCGCTGCGCCGCCGCCGACGCGGGGTCCAGCACCGCCACCACCTGAACACACAATCCTCTTTTTCATGGTCTTGTTCAAACAAAATCGCTCCCTGCGTTTTTGTGTGTTTCTACCTACCTGTGACTTTTAAAGTTGTCTGTCCACCTACCAAATAATAAAAAGGGAAGAGAAAAAAAAAGTGATTTTACTCAATATTCAACTACTACGATGAACTTGCGCTAAGTTGGAAGGACCCTTCAACATACGCGGTGTAGGTATACCAGTGTTAACAGTTTATTACATGAAGATTTTCATTTAGTTAATTTTTTATTTATTTTTTTATTTTTTCTCCGATCAGTCTTCAGGACATAAGCAGGCGTGTGAACATAAAAAGGCGAAAGATTTAAGGGAAACCAGAGTGAATGAACAATCTAGTCTGTAGATCAACGGGCTACCACGACATCTACACTATTATCAAGACGTAAAGATTGGAAGTTTGGATGTAGGAGGTAATCTCCAAAAATACTCATCCGACTTCAAAAATTCTTTGACTAATATTAAGAATGGACCTTCAGGATGGACATAGGCTATTGCGAGCGAAGCCTCGGGCAAAAGCTAGTACTGTGTATAGAAGGCTTCACCAGGCCCCACGCACTCTATGTACTTGCGCGCGCTAACTACCTACCGCCCGACGGGCCGCCGGCGGTCTAATTCAGTGGAAATTCGTCAGACGCGCGAAGCATACGAGCCCACGCTACTGCGCGCAGCTGCAAAGCAATAATCACTGTACACTCGATCGTTTAGGTCCATTTTCGCACGCAGCGATTGGCGACGTGAAACAGTAGGCTATTAAAGCCGAAGGTATGGAACATTTACTATTTTTTTTAAAATGTAAATCAGCATGGGTGGCTGTGCCGAGGGACCAATGGTGCAGTCGACAGAGCCAAAATCACCTCTCCTCGCGAAACCACGCTCAGTTAGGTGCCATGCCAGCCGATTTGCGGACTGTTGCTAGGCTGTCTAGCCCGTTAATACGACGCTTGAAGACACCCAGGTTAAAGGATTCAGGAAATACACTCGCCGGAAGACAGTTCCACACTCTAGCGGTGCGACAAAGAAACGATTTAGCCGATGGGTTCTCAAAAGCCCAATGTCAACCTCAAAAGGGTGCTGAGTCTCTCTGCGACGAGTCATGCGGAGATAGGACGGGTGGCAGGGAATAAGGGATGCTAGTTCCGCAGAGCAGCGTCCGTGATAGTATCTGTAAAACAGACTAAGCGAATCCACAAATCGTCTGTGACTCAGGGACTCCAGACCATCTGTAAGTTTCGGGTCACCAACAAGAAGGATGGCTATGGTGTGATTTGTCTGTTACGAAGTAACTATTAAGTAATCTGTGACGTCACCTCGACAGCAGCCTCGGACGGGAAGGCCGGCGCGAGCTCC
Source organism: Nematopogon swammerdamellus (assembly GCA_946902875.1). Taxonomy (NCBI): domain Eukaryota; kingdom Metazoa; phylum Arthropoda; class Insecta; order Lepidoptera; family Adelidae; genus Nematopogon; species Nematopogon swammerdamellus. The sequence goes on from OX336336.1 coordinate 25,042,329, forward strand.
ACGAGGGAGTGCTCGCCCCACAGCTTGTCGGGAAACTGAACGCGGGCGCGCGAAGTCCTCGCCGCCAGCACAGACGTTATCTTCAGCAGCGAGTCCGCAGTCACCTCCCCGGGTGACTCCTCCTCTGTCGACATTTTTATTTATTAATTTTTTTTATGGAAACTGACACGGTTGTCTACTTCACCTACAACATCCGCGATGTCGGCCCATAACACCGGGTGAACTTGGTGCCACGTCAGTGCTTCCCTTCGGTCGTGCCGGCTACACTGAACTGGACGGAAAACACGAACTATTTATATAGCCGTTTCGACCGACCTTTCATTCAGTGCGATGCTACCCACCCGGGCGGGTTAAACCCTACCACCTAGTAATATAAGAAGGGAGTCATATCCCTTAGTCGCCTTTTACGACATACACAGGGAGAGATGCAGTGGGGCTATTCTTTTAAAGTACCAGCCCCACACGGTACAACATGCACAAATGCTCTCTTTAAGCGGCGGATGGCCGAATGGTTTCGGCATCGGCTTCTCATGCGAGAGGTCCGAGTTTCGAATCCAGTCGGCGTGTACCAATGAGTTTTTTTTACGAAAAAATTTACGTGCATACCTACACCTGCTGCTTCACCGCTCGGAACCGGTGTAAAACTGTAAGTCCCTTCCCTTGCCCCTTACTAGGTGGTAGGCTCAAATTGTAGCCGACTAGGTTGGTACCACCGTACTGGATGTAAGATGGCCGCATAGCAGCCTCGGTTCGGTTCTCCTCTAGTCCAGTATAGCCAGCAATCCAGGGAAGTCTCCGGTATGGCACCTACCTTCTCGAAGGTGATATTGGCTGGTCGGAGCATGCACTTTGCATGCCATACCGGAGACTTCCCTGGATTGCTGGCTATACTGGACTAGAGGAGAACACAACCGAGGCTGCTATGCGGCCATCTTACATCCAGTACGGTGGTACCAACCCAGTCGGCTACAATTTGAGCCTACCACCTAGTAAGGGGAAAGGGAAGGGACCTACAGTTTTACACCGGTTCCGAACGGCGAAGCAGCAGGTGTAGGTATGCACGTAAATTTTTTCGTCAGAAAAAACTCATTGGTACACGCCGACCGGATTCGAACTGCGGACCTCTCGCATGAGAGATGGAAGGGCCTCTCAGAGTGCAGACAGTCGAGAGCTGCTCTTCCTAAACCAGACTGAAGGCTGGCTCGGAAGCTAATCAACCTGGTCCGGGCCAAGCTAAGAACAGCAGTTGGTCTGATGAGCGGCCACTGCTCACTATATAAACATCTACACACTGTAGGCATTACGGATAGTCCACTGTGCAGGGGATGCTTGGCGAAGGATGAAACGGCCGAGCGTGTTTTGCTGGAGTGCAGTGTACTTGAAAACCAACAGAGGAACATAATCCGTTCCCCGTCTTCCGTTGAGGAGGTCCGCCGACCCCCCGGTCGACTTGTGGCCTTCATGGAGGACAGAGGCTGGCTGGGGGTAGCTGAAGATCGCGGGGTTTTGCACGAAGGTCCTCGACCAAGCGGGACGAGCTTGCAGGCCCAGAGCGGGGGCAGTCTGGGAGGCCTGGGGCCTACCCGGAAAAATGGACGTGCCCTATCCCCCTCCCTCCTAGATTGTTAAAATAGCATGTTTATTTAATAATAAAATACCGTGTGGGTCCGGTACTTAAAAAGAATATCCCCACTGCATCTCTTCCCATGCATGTCGTAAAAGGCGACTAAGGGATAAGGACAAGATGCCGTGCTAAAGGGCGACAGGCCACCTCTCCCCTTGGCACGGCACTTCCACCGAGTCATGCAGCAGGTGGGTCTTTGTGCCTTACTTGCTGCTTGATCGATTGAATCTGTTCGAATACTTTGCGAAGCGTGGTGGTCGGTGTTGTGCTGTAATTGACCAGAGTTCTTGCAGCACAACACCGATTACTCTGCTTACCCCGATTGTCGGGATTTAGCGTGTGTGATATGATATATATGTAAAATAAATTAAATAAACAGTGAGTAAATGTGTGTTATGATGATATGAATGGACTTTAGCAAGCCGAGGCGTTGCGGCCCCCGGCCGCGGTGGGCCGTGGCCCACCCGGGAATTCTCGGGTTCGCAGTCGGGCCAGACCCCCGCTGGCCCAGAGCCAACCCCAAAATCAAGCGCCAACAACAACAACAAGACATTAGGAATAAAGGATTAAAGAGTTCACGACACGAACCGCCCTCATCGTCGTCGCCGACCTCGTTGGATTCCGTATTCTTCTTGAACAGCAGCTCACTGATCTTGTCGGCGTAGGCCTGGTTTGTGTATCTGTCAAGACGACAAGTTCAATTATTAGGACACTTTCGTTAATTCCTATGCCCTTCGACGTGACTTGACGCAATGTGCCTTCAACTTGTAGAGAATGTCAGTTCAGTGTGACCGGAACGATCAATGATACCTACAGTCAGCGCGTACGTTCTTGGCCTCCGGCAGAAAAGCGAGAATGGAATCTATAGTGTTGTGAATCAATCTCTGAAAGTAACTACATTTACGAAACCTCTTTTTATTTATATAGGACATTAAATTATTTATCTAATAAGGTTTTATTGCGTGGTTGAAATACGAAGGCAAAACAGGGATAATAGTTTAAAGATCTATCGGCCTCCGCCCGCAGAGGCCACGAACTTCATCGCTAACAGTAACTACATCTGTGTTCAATGCTAGAGAGAAACCGGTTAATTATTATGAATCACGATTACAGTGATGATGATGGTAATTATAATGATGGTAATGCTAATAATACTAGTGGTTATGATGAGGATAACGATACTGGTGGTAATGATGATGATGATAACGGTGTTGATGATGATAATGCTCGTAATGATGATAACGATGGTGGTCTTGATAATAATAATTATGGTGGTGATAATGATAACGATGATAAGTATGGTAATGATGTTAATGATGATAACTATGATGATGATGATAATGATAATTATGGTAATGATAGTGATGATGATAATGATGGTAATGACGATGATGTGTGATTGACACCGTGCCGGTTGTCAGCCTACACCAACGCCGCACTACAACACCCACCGCTCCAGCAAGCTGAAGTCCTCCAGCGTGAAGGCCTCGTCGGGTCGCAGCTGGCCGAGCAGCCGGCCGTTGTAGATGCTGGTGGTTATGATGAGGAAAAGGATAATGTTGGTGATAATGATAACGATGATAATTATGGTGATGATGTTAATGATGATAATGATAATAGGTAATGATGGTGTTAATGATAATGATGGTAATGATGACGATGATGATGTGATCGACACCGCGCCGGTTGCCAGCCTTCACCAACGCCGCACTACAACACCCACCGCTCCAGCAAGCTGAAGTCCTCCAACGTGAAGATCTCGTCGGGCCGCAGCGGGCCGAGCAGCCGGCCGTTGTAGAGCAGCGCGCGCTCGCCGGCGGCCTTGAGTCGCAGCGCGCGCGCGCACAGCACCCGCGCCGCCTTCAGCACCCACTCGTGCTTGTTCAGCGCCGGCACCAGCTCCGGCTGCCGGGACAAATGGCAAACATTTACTGTGGCGAATTTTTTTTTTTTTTAACAAAGCAAAAAAATATTTTTTCCATAAAAATTTTAAATACCTATTCTCAAAATGAATGGAGAAAAAAAAATTTTTTTTCTTCAAATTAAAAAGTCGTAGAACAAAAGTTGTTCTATTTCACATACAGAACCACCCCCTTTCGGGTTTTACGGTAGGGGTTGCAACACCGTGTATAATGTACTCTGTGAAATTAATGAAACCGACCGTGAAACAAATCGCAGACAAGACAACCAGTTCGATCAGTCCAGTCCGTCTAGTCAGTGAGTTCAGTCGGTTCGGTCTTCCATCTCGTTCGATGGTTGTTTTTCATTATCTAATCTCTGTGTCGGTCGCGGTTCGTAAGCGGGTGCCGGGCCGCCGCGCCGCCGGGTCGGGTCGGGTATCGATGCGACACTACAGCGCGTGTCTGTGTCTGTGTAGTAATGTGGGTCGTGCCCAAAGAATATAATACTACTTACGGTCGTGTCTATCAGTTGGGTCAATCAGTACCCGGTCGACACCCGGCACCCGCTCGCGAACCGCGACCCACGACCGACCGACAGCCGCGACCCACGACCCGGACAGATGCGAGCGGGTGTTCGATTGCGATCGGATTAATTTGGTAGTGACGATAGATAGGGTTAATTGGTGGCCGCGATTGGGTTACTGACAACCTGATCAATCGGTGTGTTATATTAATTAATTAATTCATATATAGGTGCGTTATATTAATTAATTAATTAATTAATTCTGTCTTGTGTATTGAATTTTTGACGATGGCCTATTTTTTGCTTAAAACTTAAATGACAAACCTAAGTGTACCTTGTGTACCTACAGATGATGAAGAAATAAATAAAATAAATAAATAAATAAAAATAAAATCGACTTCGACCACGCTCTACACACCAGTATGTGGCAGTCCCGCCTCTCGTGGCACCCGTCGTCAGCGAGCAGCCGGCCGACGTAGCCGGCGGCGGCGGTGGGATCCAGTGTGGCCAGCGCCGCCAGCACCACCTTGTTGAGCGCCTGCCCGCCCGCGCCGCCGCCACCTCCCTCCACGTTGGGGATGAACGCGACGCGCGCGTCCCGAGTTTCCTTCTGCAAGACGCAATTCTGGCTTCAGTCAATGGTGCATTCGAGTGGATTCGTGTGGTCTCCCCGACAATTCGTACGACGAGATTAGAATAGAATAGAACATACTTTAATGATTTCCAATTTTTTTTTATTTTTTATTATGTGTACCAGCATGGGTGGCTGTGTCGAGAGACCAATGGTGCAGTCGACAGAGCCAAAATCACCTCTCCTCGCGAAACCACGCTCAGTTAGATGCCATGCCAGCAGATTTGCGGCCTGTCGCCAGGCTGTCTAGCCCGTTAATACGACGCTTGAAGACACCCAGGTTAAAGGATTCAGGAAATACCACAGAGCATCAAATACCTACCGCCCGCGCCCCCTACTAGAGGCGTCCTAAGCGATGATATTTGAAACCCAATAACCGTACGCTGAGCTGCTAGCGCTTCGTATGTGTGTGTGTGTGCTAGTATCATGCATTTCATGCTCTGTGGGAAATACACTCGCCGGAAGACAGTTCCATACTCTAGCGGTGCGACAAAGAAACGATTCAGAGAACCGATGCGATGGGTTCTCAAATAATACAATAATACAAAAATTCTACAAAAGAGCGGACTTATACCTACCTAAGGCAATCTCTGCCAGTCAACCTGACTTAATTATGAACACTTATTATAAGGGTAGCAAAACAGAGAAGAAGAATGACACAAACTGAATACTTACAAAACATGAAGTACAGCATTTCATGTCAAGGCTGTTTTTTTTTTATTATTTTTTTTTTTATTGAAACTGACACGGTTGGCTACATCACCTACAACATCCGTGATGTCAGCCCATAACACCGGGTGAACTTGGTGCCACGTCAGTGCTTCCCTTCGGTCGTGCCGGCTACACTGAACTGGACGGAAAACACAAACTATTTACATAGCCGTTTCGACCGACCTTTCATTCAGTGCGGTGGTACCAACCCGGGCGGGTTAAACCCTACCACCTAGTAATATAAGGGAGTCATATCCCTTAGTCGCCTTTTACGACATGCACGGGGAGAGATGCAGTGGGGCTATTCTTTTAAAGTACCGGCCCCACACGGTACAAACCCATTCTTTCATTTTACACCCATTCAGGCATTTTGTATGTTCAGAAAACCCTTAATGGAAGACACTTTGTAAAACAAAAACGCAAAAAACAATAAAGAGTTTTGATTTGATCGCAGGCAATCAGTGCGTCCATATAATGCTGGAGGCCGGGAGCGCTGGAGAAGGATTGTAGAGGCATATGTCCAGGAGTAGACTCATAAACGCTGAGTGACTGAGTTTTTTTTTTAAATAATAGGTAAATCTTTGCATTTTAGGATAATGAATAAAACAATTATATTTATATTCTTATTTATTTACCACTAGTGAAACCAAAAAGTAGGTTTTACAAAAAATAAATTATTTTACGGACACGCTTTGTCGTAGCTCGCGGCACACTCAGTAGCGGCACTTCCCCTGCCTCTCCCGCACACCTCTTATAGATGAATTGTATATGTGTGTGTAGCTAAAACACTCAACTACAGTATACAAGAATCGCAGATCACGAACGGTGCTCGCGATTTTAGAAAGAGCAGTGCAAAATCTGATGATTCACATTCAGCTTGAGAAAACATACCATCACGAGCGCTGTTCGTGATCCGCTGTTAAAAGTGTTAAAATCTCACCATATAATCAAGCGAGGCCCTCAGCAAGTCTCTCGTCGGCTTGTCGTTGAGGTCGCCGAGCACCCACACGGTGGTGGCGGCGGCGGTGCGTTGCTGCTTGCCGCTGCTGGCGCGTTCGAAGTAGCGCAGGAGCGGCAGCGCGGTCGCCAGCGCGTCGCGCCCCGACAGACCGAGGAGCTTCCGCACCTGGCCGGCAAGCGAAATGGGTAATTTTTTTATTCTATTTTATTTATTGCGGTAAACTTACAGTGTAATGACAAGTACAGTAGGGCTCGTGCAAAACAAATCAACAGTAATATGGGAAGCACTGTCATGGAAGGGAAGCACTGACATGGCACCTAGTTCACCCGGTGTTATGGGCTGACATCACGGATGTTGTAGGTGATGTAGCCAACCGTGTCAGTTTCCATAAAAAAAAAAATTACTGCTGCTTCACCCGATTGTCGATATGTATGGGCAAAGGAGGATGGGCAAAAATATATGGGAGTTGGTCTACCCCTCCTCTAACAATGAATGATATAGCAATCGAAAGGTATTTCCAAGAAAACCATTTCGTCCAAACATACCTAACATCTATTGTTAGTACTTTACGAGTTATATCACTTTAAGTTGTATAAACATAGAACCTTATCATAGTAATATGCTTACCTCTGTACGATGATCATCGTTCTAGGAAGGGTAAGTACTTAGAGCGAAATAGTTCCAAAATGACCGAGCGGTATGTGAACCAAAAAAATGGTAATCATTACGGTTTCAATACCGCTCGGACATTTTGGAACTGTTTCGCTCTAAGTACTTACCCTTCCTAGAACGATGATCATCGTACAGAGGTAAGCATATTACTATGATAAGGTTCTATGTTTATAAAACTTAAAAATGATATAACTCCTAAAGTACTAATAATTAACGTTGGCTGCCATACTAAAAAATGTTCCACATAAATCAACCTTTCCATTGATATAACACTCACAGCTAGAGGAGGGGTAGACCAAAACGCCCATTCTCCTTTGGAAATTAACCTGACCATACAATACAATAAACACCTACCTTGTCCTCAGTGAAGAGGTCGGGGGAGGCGGGTACACCGGACACGTCCACGAACTGCGACGGCTCCAGCGTCAGCACGCGCCGGTTCAATCTGTACAGCAAGCAAGACGCATTCATGTTGAAAGGGGGCCAACCGAAGACGGCGCTGCAGGGCACGTTCCTACAGCAAAAATGCTGAGTTGGTTCTTTTTTAGGGTTCCGTATCCGGTACGGGACCCTATTAAGCCTACGCCGTCTGTCCGTCCGTCCGTCTGTCCGAGGGCTGTATCTCTTTAACCGTAATAGGTAGCCCGTTGAAATTTTCACAGAATAATATGTATTATTATGGCCGATATAACAACAAATAATAAAAATAAGAAAAAGTCACAAATTCACGGGGGTTCCCATAGAAGAAACCAAAGTGTATGCGCGCGCGCCATCTACCGAATAGATTATGAAGCATTTTAACTAATCACGACATTTAACTAATATGAAGCATTTCATAACACGCCATCTAGATGGCGCGAGTGGCGCTAGCCATGACATGGCGATACGGAACCCTCGGTGCGCGAGTTCGACTCGCACTTGGCCGGTTTTTTTCTCCTTCAGGTTTCTTTCTTGTTTTCGTTTTATATTTGTATTTTAGGTAAGGATAGGAGAAATAAATCTTTTAATTTCATTAAAACATTGTTTATTTTCACTAGTAGAGTCAGTACATTTTTTAGGTTTCCGTACACCGTACGGAAACCTATTACTAAGCCTACGCCGTCTGTCTGTCTGTCCTACTGCTGTATCTTTGGATGCGTAATAGCTAGCCGGTTGAAATTTTCACAGAATATGTGTTATTATGGCGGACATAACAAATAATAAAAAAAATAGAAAAAGTAAAAAATTGAGTAGGGTTCCAATACAAGAAACATGTTTTTTTTTTCAACTCAAGTCCGACTCGCACTTGCCCGGTTTTTACTTTTTAAAATTCGACTGTCATTTCTTTTTATGTTTCAAATGTGTTATTCAATTTCTTCATTACTCAATTCCTAGATAGACGCATAGTTAAAGAAAAGAGAAAAAAAAAAATCATCCCGACCAGAATTGGAACCTGGACCTCCAGCATGAACCGCCAAAGCGTTACCAATTTCGCCACCGGGTCGATGATGCATTCTCTCTGCAAGCTATTCCTGTTAAAATTGGACTGGAATTTGGAGACGTCTTCGACCCCGGTGGCGAAATTGGTAACGCGTTGGCGATGATTTCAAAGACACACTCGACCCGAAGTCACATTCGTACGTCAGATACACTACGGGAATTATCTTCTTGGGGGAATGCTCTGCTTTGGGAATTATTTATAGAAAGTATATCTTTGTGTGGGGCCGGTACTTAAAAAGAATAGCCCCACTGCATCTCTCCCCATGCATGTCGTAAAAGGCGACTAAGGGATAAGGACAAGAAGCCGTGCTAAAGGGCGACAGGCTCGCCACCTCTCACCTTGGCACGGTACTTCCACTGAGTCATGCAGCATGTGGGTCTTCATGCCCTTACTTGCTACTTGATCGATTGAATCTTGTTCGAATACTTTGCGAAACGCGGTGGTCGGTGTTGTGCTGTAATTTACCAGAGTTCTTGCAGCACAACACCGATTACTCTGCTTACCCGTGGGTATGTATGTATGTATGATTTTTGAAGTGAAAACTTCTTTAGCGGCGCTTGGGTAAAAAAATTTTAACTCGCGTCATCGCATCCTCGTCAGTCTCGAAAAGCGAAATGTAACCTTAAGTCATTGCATTAAGGGTTAAGTTACAGTGGCACGGGATCAATTCTGTTTGTAACACCGCGACAGCGTCATTATTATTTAAAATGTAACCTTAAGTCATTGCAATAAGGGTTAAGTTACGATTGGCACGGGATCTGCCGGCACTCCCGGTTCCGGTTAAGTAGGGTTTCGTAATACGTTTATGTCTGTCCATTCTATTAAGTTCTGCAAAATGAATTGTAGGGTTCCGTAACAAATGCATGTCTGTCCGTTGTACTAAATTTAACATTTATTTCAAAATGAATCTAGGGTTCCGTAACAAATGCATGTCTGTCCGTTCTACTAAATTTTACAATTTTCAACCAAGATCCTCCGACGGTTATTTTATAATAAAAGTAGGGTTCCGTAACACGTTTATGTCTGTCCATTTTACTAAGTTCTGCAAAATGAATGTTAGGTTCCGTAACAAATGCATGTCTGTCCGTTCTACTAAATTTAACATTTATTTCAAAATGAATGAAGGGTTCCGTGACAAATGCATGTCTGTCCGTTCTACTAAATTTTACAATTTTCAACCAAGGTCCTCCGACGGTTATTTTATAATAAAAGTAGGGTTCTGTAACACGTTTATGTCTGTCCATTCTACTAAGTTCTGCAAAATGAATGTAGGGTTCCGTAACAAATGCATGTCTGTCCGTTCTACTAAATTTTAGAATAATTTTTTTTTTTAATATTTTTTTTTAAATTTTTTTTTTTATAAATTTTTTTAAAATTTTTTTTTAATTTTTTTTTTCAATATTTTTTTTTTAAACCTTCTTTATAAATAAACTTAAAACTTATCTTTATAAATAAACTTAAAACTTAAACTTTTTTTTATTTAATTTTTTTTTTAAGCAATGTGTTGTTAACAACGGTGTTGTTTTCACTTCTGCCGGCACTCCCGGAGTGCACCTGAGGCTTTTTTATAATACATTGTGAACTTTGAGAATTGACAAAGATATATACAGACAGACATACCTACCATTGTTTTTAGAGTTTTTTACCGTACGGGAACTGGCAGTTTGCCAGCACAAGATTTCATACTTTTGGCCATAGAGACAATCTATGCTTTTCAAAATTAAAATAGGTAATTTACAATGTTTCGAATGGGAGTGTTTTCATCTTGTTATTATTTTGACTTTTGAGCTTTTCTTTGTGAAAAAGTTTGAGTTCAGGCCTCACCTCCAAAATCTACAACATGTACCAAATGTGGATCATTGAATAAATGATTTCTCCTTGCATCGTCTACAAGAATTTCACAAGAATATACAGTATTCACTGGTGCTGGAAGACACAGTAAAGTATGTATCTTATAACCATTAGAAAATTATACCTAGGCATGACGTGAGGCTGGGACATGAGATGGTCGACCGCGTCGTCCGAGTCTGACAGCAGACCCCGGAACACGGCTCGCTGCAGCCGGCCGGTGTGACGAGACAGCGCCGCCACGAGAGCCTCCTCCAGCAGCGCCGCCGACGACAGAGCGCCGTCACCGTCGTCCGCCAGCGGCACGCCGTTTATCAACACCTGCGACAGTTCACTCTTGACTAGGTACGATTAGTACCGCAATTTTATTAACCATTGACAACTTGTATCAAGTATCTTAATATTCATATATTTATATTTTTAATTTTTGACAAATTATACTACATTGTAGTTAGTTTAATATACTAAGGAAGGGAAGGTGTGGAACTAAGCTTGCGATGGCTTCACCGAACATATCCGGGCCCATCGGGAGTAGAGGAGGGTGTTAATCGAGGTCGGGACTAGCGAGTGGCCACTCTAAATTTCACGTTTCGGCTCGCATCAAGCCCTTGTCAGCTAGTCTGCGTTGACTAGGACGCGGGGAAACCACCAGTCCCGCTCTCGACCTCCCTCTCTCCACCTATCCATATTCTGTAGGATGCTTCCAGTGACGTTTTCGAAGCTCTCTCCATATATGAGCTTAGCGTCGATCTTGGCAGCCCTAGATTCTTGAAGAGACTGTAGAGCGACTTCGCTGGTAGTCCTCTTGCTCCGACTTCCACAGCGAAGAGATCAGTCTCAAATCCGTTTCTCACAATCCGGTCTACTAAGTTGCAGTACTTGTTAAGTTTGATGTTGTGGTCCGTCGGTATGTTACTTTCCCATGGAACTGTAAGTTCAAGAAGTATATGGAGACACATATATGGCGGCCCAGTTAACTCTTGACTAGGTACGATTAGTACCACAATTTTATTAACCATTGACAACTTCATACTTCAAGTATCTTAATATTAAGATATTTTAATTTTTTATTTTTGCAATTATACTACATTGTAGTATGTTTAATACTACTACTGTTTAGTGTTCGTTATAATGCGACTTATAAGTCCTAACATTGAATCAAATGAGACATGCGATCGAATGTTCATGGGCCTCGTTAGACACCTTATGGGTGGCTCGGCGTCATATTATGTCGCGCTTTCAAGAGTGAGAAAAAAAATTTTTTTGCCCTATTTGCCCAACGCGCCGTGCCGTAGAGTTAATTTTGACTGTCGCTACAAAACGGACCTCCGGTAACTTGTTGCTGCCGATCCTGTCGACGAACTCCTGCGCCAGCTGCCCGCCGAAGTTGTACTCCGAGTCCTCGGCGAGGATGTCGTCCGCGTCGGCGCCGCTGCCCATGTACTTGCGCAGGTGCCTCTTCACCTCGTCCAGGCTCACGCGCTCCTCCGCCGGCGACTCCAGCAGCTGCGATTGCAACATATCGATTGTATTTTTTTTTTATGGAAACTGACACGGTTGTCTACATCACCTACAACATCCGTGATGTCAGCCCATAATACCGGGTGAACTAGGTGCCACGTCAGTGCTTCCCCCTTTCGATCGTGCCGGCTACACTGAACTGGTCGGAAAACACAAACTATTTACATAGCCGTTTCGACTGACGTTTCATTCAGTGCGGTGGTACCAACCCAGGCGTGTTAAACCCTACCACCTAGTAATATAAGAAGGGAGTCATCTCGGACATACGCCACTCCAATTTTCCTCCAGTCCTCCCGGCCTTCAGCGGTACGGAACCACCACTGCTTTCCGCCGACGCACTTGATGTCGTCGTCCCACCTGGCGGGTGGTCTTCCCACACTCCGTTTTCCTGTCCACGGCCGCCAGTGTAGGACACGGTTACTCCAACGGTCGTCGTCTCTTCGGCTGACGTGTCCAGCCCACTGCCACTTGAGCTTAGCCACCCGGTATCCAATATCGACTACTTTCGTGCGTCGGCGGATTTCCTCGTTACGCACCATATTACGCAGCGACATCCCCAGCATGGCTCGCTCCATTGCTCGCATCGCAGGGAGCAATGGAGCGAGCCATGCTGGGAATTTCGATCGTGTTATCAATCAATTATACGTACCGTCAGCCTTGGTAGCTAAGTAGTGCGGTCGGTCGACTGTTCTTAAGCAATCCTGAGCGCGGTCAGTACTTGGACGGGTGACCGCTCGACCGTTGGAGGCTGACCGCGGTTCGGATTCCACGTAAAACTGTAGGTCCCTTCTCTTCTTACCTTACTAGGTGGTAGGGTTTATTCTGCCCGAGTTGATACCACCGCAATGAATGAAACATCGGTCGAAACGGCTATGTAAATAGTTCGTGTTTTACGTCCAGTTCAGTGTAGCCGACATGAAATGAAGGGAAGCACTGACATGGCACCTAGCTCACCCGGTGTTATGGGCTGACATCACGGATGTTGTAGGTGAAGTAGGCAAGTGTGTCAGTTTCCATAAAAAAAAACATACATACATACACACCACACGTTGTATCCCGACAATCAGGGTAAGCAGAGTAATCGCGTGTTGCGCCGCAGGGACTCTGGTAAATTACAGCTCAACACCGACCACCACGTTTCGCATAGAATTTGGACAAGATATGATCAGTGGCGGCTGGTGACTTCAGTGACCGGTAGTGCGCTAAGTACCTACCTACTTAAATACCAAATTTCCCAACACATTCTCGTCATGTTATTTTAAGATCGGGACTTCCGAATTCTTTAAACGCCTGCGTTTTATTATGTAAGTACCTAGTATGAATATTCTCAAGACAATCAATGAGTTGCAAAAAACAAGAAAAAAAATCCATTTTAAAAGTTTTTTAACTTATTTTTAGTACATTTATGAATACACCCCATAGACCACAACACTACTGCAGCTTTCAAAAAGAAAACAGTCCAAAAATACTTCAAAAAAAATATATAAAAATAAAAGCATTTGAAAAGTAGGAATTGAACCCGGGATCACCTGATTGTAAAGCCTTGCCTTTAACCAACGCTTAGGCAAATATCGGCACCACTTAATTCACAGTATCACGTGACAGAAAGCACAAAACCTAACCATATCCCATTTTAAATATTCGCGCGCTAACGGGTATGTGACATCACATGACAGCGCGCTGACTCTAGGTAGACGGCAAAGAGTTTGTAAGACGGACTTGTGCAAAACGAATCGCTCGCGACGCGACGTGTCGCACGCGCGGGTATTTACGATATAGCGTCCTTGTTTGGCGCTCGTGCGCCGCACGCAGAACTCCTTTCGGCCCATACTGTTTATATGAAGTATCTTCTGTCTCACGCGCCAGCGGTGTTTTGCCGATCCCCATACATTCAGTATGGGAGACCCGCGTGCGATTTATATTCCGCACGGCGCGCGCGTTTACTCGCAAAAACGTGCCTTGTGATCTATAAAATAAGGTCGAATTCACATTCGTATTTGTTTGGAGTACGATCTTTATGGTTTTAATGTAGTATGTTGTAAGGTATTATTTATTTTGAGTGAAGTGAAGACTTTTCGTGGTATGGTAGTGCGGCGCACGAGCGCACTTTAGGACCAGCCGCCAGTGGATATGATTATGATTAAAAGTGTGAGAGTTGGCATGGATACGGAACTCTAAAAAAACCCGGCCAAGTGCGAGTCGAACTCGCGCACCGAGGGCTCCGTATCGCCATGGCCCGGTCAGCACCGCTCACTCCATCTTTTTTTTTTTTTTATGTAATCCGGTATGGGTGGCTGAGTCGGAGGGGCCAAAGCACATGCTCTAACCAGCCAATATCACCTCCGAGAAGGTAGGTGCCATAACGAAGACTTCCCTAGATTCCTGGCTATACTGGACTAGAGGAGAACACAACCGAGGTTGCTTGCGGCCATCTTACATCCAGTACGGTGGTACCAACCCAGTCGGCTACAATTTGAGCCTACCACCTAGTAAGGGGCAAGGGAAGGGACCTACAGTTTTACACCGGTTCCGAACGGTGAAGCAGCAGGTGTAGGTATGCACGTAAATTTTTTCGTCAGAAAAAACTCATTGGTACACGCCGACCGGATTCGAACCTCGGACGTCCCGCATGAGAAGCCGATGCCCAAACCACTCGGCCACCCGCCGCTCTATGGCGTGTTTTATGAAATGCTTCATATTAGTTAAAATTCATGATTCGTTAAAATGCTTCATACTCTTTTCAGCAGATGGCGCGCATACACTTTATAGTTTCTTGTATGGGGACCCCGTGAATTTTTTACTTTTCATAATTTGTTGTTATATCGGCCATAATAAGACATATTCTGTGAAAATTTCAATGGGCTACAGGTGTTTTATCTCACGAGCGCTGGTGAGCCACGCTTGTATGTGTAAATACATGCACACTGTCTTTGACTGCGTAAGCTCGGGAGCGCTCAGTGTTGGCTACCTACACACACAGGAGCGCGTGTCTATACGTTGTTGTTGTTGTTGTTGTTTGCTGCCCAGCCTCTTGGGAAGGCGGGTGGGCCATTCTCCGCACTGAGACCTCAAGACGGTCCGTTGTACGTTGGTGCTCGGGTAGTGTTACTCCAGCCACCCGAGCTCTTTCATGAAGTGGAGCACTCTTCTTGGACGCTTCCACACTCCATGGGCAGTTCCCACGTTCCCAAGAAACTGCAGTCGTACTTCTGCCACCACCAGGCACTCCAGGAGCACGTGGGTGGCTGATTCGTCCTCCGCCATGCAGCCTCTGCACAGGGGACTGTCGGTGCGTGTCTATACGCATTACAACTACAAGTATGGCTCACCCGCGCGTGAGATAAAACATCTGTACCTATTACGGTTCAAGAGGTACAGTCCTCGGACAGACGGACGGACGGACAGACAGACAGACGGCGTAGGCTTAGTAATATGGTACCGCACAAGAGTACTGTGTGGGGTCGGTACTTAATAAGAATAGTCCCACTGCATCTCTCCCCGTGCATGTCGTAAAAGGCGACTAAGGGATAAGCGGCCTGCAGACACCCCGGTCGACTTGTGGCTTTCACGGAAGACATAGGCTGGCTGGGGTAGCTGGAGACTGCGGGGTTTTGCACGAAGGTCCCCAACCAAGCGGGATTAGTTTGCAGGCCTAGAGCCAACCCCAAACCAAAACAACAACAACATGGTACCGCACGATGGATTCGGAACCATAAAAATGATCTTCTCCGTGCGTCACTCACCTGACTGAGGAAGTGGAAGGCCTCGCTGTTGGAGTTCTTCTCTTGCGCGATGTAGTTGAACGCGGAGCGCACGGCGGCGGCGAGGTGCGCGTGCGCGGGCGGTGGCGCCGCCAGCACTACGCCCACGCGCACCGGCGTCGAGTGCTTCAGCAGCGTCTCCGCGAGCTGCAGCGGCGGGCTCGACTGTCGCGACGTCGGGTCCACCACCATCACCTGCCCCGCGGCGCAATCACTTCATTAACACTGGACCATAGTGTTAGTACAACCACAGATTACTTAATAGTTACTTCGTAACAGATAAATCACTCCATAGAAAAAGTTCCATACCTTCGGCTTTATTAGCCTAATGTTTCACGTCGCCAATCTGTATAATCGCCAAGTTGTATAATTTTTTCATAATAAAATAAAATGTATGAAAAATGGCCAATGTTAGAAAGAGAGGGTAGATTTAGGAAGGAGCCCCCTTAAGAATAACTTCAGTAACACTGGAGCATAGTGTTATTACAACCTATTATAGTGTTTGTGCAGAACACTAGATTGTGTACACAGTGCAATCGAAATTGATATCTGGGAGTTCTACTCGTGCATTTCGGATGGAAAGCTCAGTAGATTTATTCAATAAAATGAGAATGTCACTTTTTTGGGCTAAAAAAAACACAAGCGGCTCGTGGCCGAGTGGTTTGGGCATCGGCTTCTCATGCGAGAGGTCCGCGGTTCGAATCCGGTCGGTGTGTACCAATGAGTTTTTTCTGAAGAAAAAATTTACGTGCATACCTGCTGTTTCACCGTTCAGAACCGGTGTAAAACTGTAGGTCCCTTCCCTTGCCGCTTACTAGGTGGTAGGCTCAAATTGTAGCAGACTGGGTTGATACCACCGTACTCGATGTAAGATGGCCGCAAAGCAGCCTCGGTGTTCTCCTCTAGTCCAGTATAGCCAGCAATCCAGGGAAGTCTCCGGTATGGCACCTACCTTCTCGGAGGTGATATTGGCTGGTCGGAGCATGGGCTTTGGCCCCTCCGACTCAGCCACCCATACCGGATTACATAAAAAAAAAACTGTGTGACGTCGAAACAGCCGGTGCGGGCGCACGGCGGGTTAAAGATCGCGCGATCGGTCCAGGGACGTATTTCAGATTTCTGCGCCCTGGGCAAATACGATTGGGCCGTCCCTATGGGGTGCCAGTCTGATTGGCGACGTAAAACATTAGGCTAATAAAGCCGAAGGTATGCCCCTATGGGGTGGCCCAATTGGCCATCCCGCGCGGCTGGTGGCGGTATACGCAAACAACTTGTCGCTCGTCTGACTCTAGCCCGCGTGCATGGCCCGCCACCGCCATTCGTGAATTTCATTAAAAGAGAAATAATTACCATTAAGAGTACCGTGTGGGGCCGGTACTTAAAAAGAATAGCCCCACTGCATATCTCCCCGTGCATGTCGTAAAAGGCGACTAAGGGATAAGGACAAGATGTCGCGCTAAAGGGCGAAAGGCTAGCCACCTCTCACCTTGGCGCGGTCCTTCCACCTTGTCATGCAGCAGGTGGGTCTTCGTGCCTCACTTGCTGCTTGATAGTTATCTTGTCCGTATACTGTGCTAAACGTGGTGGTCGGTGTTGTGCTTTAATTTACCAGAGTACTTATGGGAGTGAAAGTTGGGTATGGCAGGCGAAGCATGAGAGCAGGATAAATGATGTCGAAATGAGCGCGTTGAGAGGAGTATGTGTGGAATAGGAGGAGTATGTGTGTCTGTAGAATGGATGATAGGAGACTAATGAAAGAAATCTATGGAGCGAATGTTAGTGGAAGAGTCGGGAAGGGTCGCCCTAGACGCACGTACCTGGACCAGATCGGGCATGTGCTCGAAAAGGGTCAGGTGCGTAGTACCCGTAACCGACGAGCATGTATGAAGAACATTATGAGAGTGGAAGAGGCGGCAAAAGTGTGTCAGGATCGTGGCGCGTGGGGGTTGGGTTGTTTGCGTGGGTTGGGTCCGTTGTCTTTGCCTGCCCCACTGGGAGCCCCACTCTTCACCAACAGAAGGAGACTGGGCGCTATGCAGCTGCCCAGACTGTTCAACACACAACTGACTCTATCGCCAGAGGTAAAGTATCTAGGTGTAATCCTAGACTCCAAGCTAAACTGGTCGAAACATCTGGAATACAAGCTAAAGAAGGCGAGCATATCCTTCTGGCAATGCCAGAGGCTCATGGGTAAATCATGGGGTCTCCGGCCAAAGATTTCTCTCTGGTTATATACAGCAGTCATCAGACCTACGGTAACATATGGTGCAGTAGTCTGGTGGCCCAGGACAAAGCTGAGCACAGGAGTCGAGAAGCTACAGCGACTCCAAAGACTGGCGTGCGTGGCAACAACAGGATGCATGCGCACAACACCGACTACAGCTATGGAGGTAATACTATCTTTAGTACCGCTAGACCTGTACGTACAACAGGAGGCTGCGTCTGCGGCGGTGAGACTCAGAACTCTGGGACTCTGGCACAATAACGCCACACTGCCACACACAAAGCTCCTTCAGAAGGTAACAGCGGAGATACCGCTACTGGCAGCCTGCTGTGACCGTAAACCAAACTGTACGTATTTGAGAGATCATACACTATCAACCTGGCCGGAGAGGCCAAAGACCAATCAGAGGAGCTACGCATATATACCGATGGCTCCAAGACGAAGACAGGTACAGGCGCTGCAGCGCACTCCCTGGACCTAAACATCAACAGGTACACTTACCTTGGACAACATAACTCAATATTCCAGGCAGAATGTGTCGGGATCATTGAAGCAGCTACAATAGTGGCCCAGCGCAACATGGAGGGACAGAGCATCAAGATACTGTCGGACAGCGCCTCAGTACTAGCGGCGCTGAACGGCAGTATAATGAGCTCAGGACTAATCCGTCAATGTCACCTCGCGCTGGAGACCATTGCTACAAGAAACAAGGTAACGCTACAGTGGATAAAGGGCCACAGCGGATCCCGGGGGAACGATGCTGCTGACGAACTCGCGAAGAGGGGATCCAGCAGCAAACCTGAAGGACCCGAACCTCTAGTACCACTACCACACAACCAACTGAAAAGTTGGATACACAAACGTACGTATCAACTACACATAGACAGATGGGCAGCGGGCAGTGACTGCAGACAGGCGAGGGATGCAATGGCTAAGCCGGACCTCCGTCTCGCCAAGACGCTGCTCCGTGTCCATAGATCAAAACTACGCATAGTGATAGGTATGCTTACTGGTCACTGTACACTTAACAGACACCTCTATGTAATCGGAGTAACGGACAGTCCACTGTGCAGAGCATGCCTGCAGGCGGACGAGACACCCACCCACGTGCTGCTGGAGTGTGAGGAGTTGGCAGACATAAGGGCGAAGGAGCTGGGAGGCCCTACTACACTTCGAGAGGCGTGCCAGGACCCAAGGAGAGTGTGCCGCCTCCTGGAAGAACTCGGCTGGCTGGATTAAGGCCGTAGGACGCGCAAAAGGCCCGCATGGAAGCGGGCTTAGGCGCGGAAAACGAGTCCACCACAACAACAACAACAAGCCCCACTGGGAGGCAGGCAGGCGTGACATTATGTATGTGTATGTATGTATGAACTTATAGCAAAACACCGATTACTCTGCTTACACTGATTGTCGGGATACAAAAGCGTGAGTTATGTATGTATGTAGAAATAATTAATTCCAAGTACAAGTAACATTTTGGGCCAAAATGTTACTTGTACTAAAATTTTTGGCTGACTGCCATATTATATGATTATTAATTTTGTAAGTTAAGTAGTTGAAATAATTAATATTTCTCGTGAACGGCGAGCGATCTTCCGAATGGCCCTATGGAGAATACGTCGCTGGATCGGTCACAAATCACTAACGTAGTTGTATATGTTGCGACGCAGATTCCTCAGCATGCCCGGGTACATGGGCCGCAGGAGCTCCATGTACGAGTCCGGCCAGCGCCGGTAGCGCTCGTCCGCCTCGAGGTCGTTGAGCCACGTCACCGGCGAGTGCCGCATGTCCAGCGCGTACTCCTCGATGGACGATCCCTCGCCCAGCTCCAGCGAGAGTAGCTTATTTATAAGCTTGTTCGAGAGACCTGCGTTTGGAGGTCAATTGGTTACAGATAGAATTCAGATTATTTTTTATTGGCAAATATTCATTTATTTTTACAGGTTTTTCATATACAGGGCTATTTTGTAAAGATAGTGCAAACTCACAGGGGTGACTCAGTATGTGATACAGTAGGTATCGATGTTATTATTTTAATACAAAAAAAAAATAATATACAAATTTAAAATTTTAATTGTAATCGTCATAATTCTGTCAAACAATTAATGTGACAACGCTAGTAGATTCATTGTAACACATATATTCACCCCTGTGAGTTTGCTCCAACCTTAAAAAATAACCCTATATAAATATGATTATGTTTTCTATCAGGCATTGGCCTTAAGAGCTAATATAAGATCATATGACATAAGATCAGTATTGAGATTGTGTATGTCTGTTAGGTTAGCCCTAACCTCTAAGTTTTTTTTTTCAAGCGCATGCTCCGACTAGCCAATATCACCTCCGAGAAGGTAGGTGCCATACCGGTGACTTCCCTGGATTGCTGGCTGCTGAAGTGCGGAGATTTAAAAAAAGAGAGGAGATTTTAATAATGCGTGTGTGTATGTGTGTGTCCGTCTGTGGCATCGTAGCTCCCAAACGGATGGACAGATTTGGATGTGGTTTTTTTTATTAGAAAGTTGGTCTAATCGGGATGGTTGTTAGCTATGTTTGTAATCAAGTAATTAAGTAATCAAACAATTAATTATCTTAAAAAGTGAGCCCTTTTATCGCTTGGGTGCCTACTTACATGCCATACTATTCGCAGTCTTCGTTTCTCAACCAACGCTTCCCTAATGTCCAGTGGTAAGTTTTGGTTTTTTATCTGTGTACTGGGTTTTATTTCAGGTGTGCTGCGCCAACAGGTATCCTGAATTAAGTTGGTAATGCACTTTGTTGCTTCCTCGACCTCAAGCGTAGTCTTAACCACTCACGCATCGCACGCCGCGCGCGCGCATATTCCGTGAGTGTCGCGGTGTTCGCGACTGCGACCGCATAGGGACGGGGTTACGGGAAATACGCTTCTTTTAGGAAAAATTATAAGAACACCTATAGCAAGTTTAGCATGGTTGTAATCGTTACAAAATTTCCAACAAAGTTATGTATAATTTGAATTGTACTCACCTTTTTTCTTATTCAAAATCGTGGGTTGAATGCTGCACTTGGTGAGGTGATGTTTTATTACGTCAACTCAGCGTGTTAGGGCATTTTCTAAACAAGATCTCAATAATATAATCACTGGACTATCAAATATGCACTCTACACTCAATTGCGCTTCTAAAAACACCAAATACGAAATATATCTTGCTTTCGGCGCTTGGAAAACATCGTTCGAACACGGGCACTCGCTCACCGCCATGACACTGAACTGACTGGCGCGCACGGGCGTGGTTAAACTATTTTTTTCAACAGAGGCGATGCTGTCATCAGTTGAACTATTGAATCAGATCGAGAAGAGCATATCTTCACCTTTTTTTAGAGGTAAAATAGAGGCCTTATCCCCATATTAAAAGAGTGTATGTTTGTATGGCACAGGTCGACTGCAGCGCTGGGACATACGTCTGTCCCAGCGACGCACTGTGACCATTTTATCGCTGGGACATACGGTTGCCCCAGCTACGCGCGATATTCTTAAGTTTATGTTTTCATTCAGGTAATCAGCAAACGAACATAGCCTTTTTTTATTGCTTCCGGACTGGGTGGCTCTGCCCGAAGTCGAAGCCTCAGGCGCAGCGCATTTCACCGCCGAAGAGGTGCCAGTTCGGCTTGGAGGCGGACTAATGTCGCTGGGGAAAGGCTATTAACCCGCGATTTGAAGATCCGCGGATTGTAGGAGTGGGGAAAGATATGTCAGGAAAGGCCTGTACACACTATACACTTAACATAGTGTAACATAACCTCACCGAGCGCCACAGGGTTCCACAGGGGTCAACTCCGATTGGCGGTAGGACTTCTTACGGTTCACTGCCCACTCAACAGGCACTTTTTTATAATAGGTGTCACCGACAGCTCCCTATGCAGAGGTTGCATGGCGGAGGACGAAACAGCCACCCACATGCTCCTAGAGTGCCCGGTGGTGGCGGAAGAACGACTGCAGTTTTTTGGGAACGTGGGAACTGCCCATGGAATGTGAAAGCGAACAAGAAGAGTGCTCCACTTCATGAAAGAGCTCGGGTGGCTGGAGTAATACTACCCGAGCGCCAACGTACAACGGACCGTCTTGAGGTCTCAGTGCGGAGAATGGCCCACCCGCCTTCCCAGGCTGGGCAGCAAACAAAAACAACAACTCACCCAACGCGTGCAGAGTGTTCATCGGCGCGATGTCCTCCCGCAGAGCCGCGAGCAGCGACAGCACGTCGGCGTCCTCAGCGTCGTACTGCGCGCCCGACACCAGCAGCAGCGGCTCCGACGGCCGCACGCCGAGCGTCGAGCCCCATACCTCTTGGTTGAGAAGCACCTCCTCGCGGAAGCCGCGCGGCACGTTCACGTGGATCAGCGACTTGGTCTGCAAGTACAGAAGCTGTTAAGACTTCACGGAACATGAAGGTCGGGACTAGCGAGCGGGCGCTCTGTGTAGTTCTCCAGCATGCGTTACGTTTCGGATCGCGGCAAGCCTGACATGTCCTTGGGTAATATTAGCACGACCGTATGTCCATGGGGGTCGTTAGACACCTTATGGGTGGCTCGGGGCCACATGTCGCGCTTAAATTATTAAAATTATTAGCAGTCATCATCATCAGCCTGTATCGGTCCACGGACATAGGCCTCTCCCAAGGCACGCCTCCACATGAGGTTATTAGCAGTAGAAATACTTAAATTCAAGACAGACCAATCGTCCGTGTACCGGGGAATCGTACAAACAAAATTTGGCAACACAGAGCTGAGGTTAGCCAACTTTATAGCTAGAGATAAAATAACTGCGAACAGTCTGTACATAGCGTCAGAATTGCACATGGAGCTACACGGACCTGCATGGGGAAGTTCTGCGCGATGGACGCGAGTACGCGGAGCGCCTCGTCGCCGCCCGCGTCGTGCGCGTCGAGCACGGCGGCGGCGGCCTGCATGCTCAGCGCCTGCATCTGCCACACCTTCAGCGGCGCCAGCTCCTCGCTCGCCTCCGACAGGTGGTGGCGGAAGCGCTCCAGCGGCGTACGCAGCGCCGGGAACAGATTCCTGAAAGACGCCATAGTACATTTGTATGCCTTTTTTTTCATTTTATGAAACGTCCAGCACCGGAGGACGCGTGCGAACGTCAAATTGAGGATCAGACTGCAACAATCGGGGTAAGCAGAGTAATCGGTGTTGTGCTGGAAGTACTCTGGTAAATTACAGCACAACACTGATCACAACGTTTAGAATAACTATCAGGCAGCAAGTAAGGCACTAAGGCCTACCTGCTGCATGACTCGGTAGAAAGACCGCGCCAAGGTGAGAGGTGGCTAGCCTGTCGCCCTTATGCACGGCACCTTTTCCTTATCCCTTAGTCGCCTTTTACGACATGCACGGGGAGAAATGCAGTGGGACTATAATATTTAAGTACCGGCTCCACACGGTCCAAAGCTATGTTTATTTGTTTATTTAGCCTCTCTTGGCAGTACACTGCGCTCAGATTTGTCATATGTACATTGTAACATTCCGCCAGTTCGATTATCACAGCGAAGAAGAACTGACAAGAAACTTCACTGGAATTTTTTATAATGTGCACTTAGTCTAATTTACAATAATGTTGTGTGTGTGCCACTAGGTACCTAAACATGCATGTGCTGATATATGACAGACGAAGCAATTCATGACAAAGTGAAATATTTTTCAATATAAAATTGTATGAAGTTATATACCCAACACACTGCCACACGAAGCAGGCCAGTCCCCACAAACAACACCCGTTCACGAGCAACACACCGGGGCCAGCCATCGCCTACCTCAACCATATTATAGGGTGAGAAACAACCCAGACCAAGTGTCACCGTAAGCAAAGTGTTTCCTGAATCCCCTAACCTGGGTGTCTTCAAACGTCGTATTAACAGGCTAGACAGCCTAGTAACAGTCCGCAAATCTGCTGGCATGGCACCTAACTGAGTGCGGTTTCGCGAGGAGAGGTGATTTTGGTTCTGTCGACTGCACCATTGGTCTCTCGGCACGGCCACCCATGTTGGTTTACATTTTTTATTTTTTTTATGTAATCCGGTATTGGCGGCTGAGTCAGAGGGGCCAAAGCACATGGTCCGACAAGCCAATATCACCTCCGAGAAGGTAGGTGCCATACCGGAGACTTCCCTGGATTGCTGGCTATATTGGACTAGAGGAGAACACAACCGAGGCTGCTATGCGGCAATCTTGGTGGTATCAACCCAGTCGGCTACAATTTGAGCCTACCACCTAGTAAGGGGTAAGGGATTAGTCAATCAGTCAATCAGTCAGCGTGTAAGCGTTCACTGCTGGACATAGCATCTCCAATTTTCCTCCAGTCCTCCCGGCCTTCAGCGGTACGGAACCACTGCTTTCCGCCGACGTACTTGATGTCGTCGTCCCACCTGGCGGGTGGTCTTCCCACACTCCGTTTTCCTGTCCACGGCCGCCAGTGTAGGACACGGTTACTCCAACGGTCGTCGTCTCTTCGGCTGATGTGCCCAGCCCATTGCCACTTGATCTTTATTAAGAGTATTAGTAAGGGGATTAGTAAGGGGCTAATTACTTGAGCCGTCCGAAGTTGAAGCCGTCGATGATGTTCTGCGGATCATTCTCGTCCTCCTCGACGGCGGGCGCGTCGTCTCCGGCCGGCGCGTCTGAAGCGCTCGGCGTCGAGTCGTCCTGACTCTTGTACTCGGTACTCTTCAGCTGCAGCTCCACACCGTAGCCCGAGAGGCGGAGCTTGCCTTTGCCGCGAGACTGTCAATCGAAACTACAAAATTTGAATCGAGGAGACTAACGAAAGAGATTTACTCGACCGAATGCGAGTGGAAGAGCTGGCAAGGGTCGCACTACCGAAGTTGCCGACATGCAACCAATGAGATTTTCTAGATGCAACCCTGAGCGCGGTCAGTACTTGGATGGGTGACCGCTCGACCGTTGGAGGCCGACCGTGGTTCGGATTCCACGTGTAACTGTAGGTCTCTTCCCTTCTTACCTTACTAGGTGGTAGGGTAGGGTTTATCCCGGCTGGGTTGATACCACCGCACTGAATGAAACGTCGGTCGAAACGGTTATGTAAATAGTTCGCGTTTTTCGTCCAGTTCAGTGTAGATGACATGAAATGAATGTCAGTGCCTTTCGCACTGACATGGCACCTAGTTCGACCGGTGTTATGGGCTGATAACACAGATGTTGTAGGTGATGTAGCCGACGTACACCTATGTAAATAGTTCGTGTTTTCCATCCGGTTCAGTGTAGCCGACATGAAATTAATGGAAGCACTGACATGGCACGTAGTTCACCCGGTGTTATGGGCTGACATCACGGATTCTGTAGGTGATGCAGTCAACCGGGGTTTACAAAAAACAAAAATTATTAATATGATATTTTATGTTTATATGTTAGTACTAAGCACATACTCGCTTTATTATTATTATTGTTTAGATACACTAGCAGTTTAAAGCTGATGCGTGTACATCGAAGTTGGTAAATATGGTGGTGTACTTGATTGTTTTTTGTTTTTGTTTTTTGTTTTTTTTATTTATTTTTTTTTTGTTTTTTTTTTATTTCCTTCTTCTAAAGTTTGTGGTTTTTTATATGCATGTCCAGTCTGTTTTTGAAGCTGTTCACTGAAGTAGCACTAATCACTTCCTCTGGGAGTCTATTCCACGAGTCAACTACCCGGTTGGCAATAAAGTGTTTTCTTGGGTTTGATTTGCTTGAGGTTCGGTTTAGTTTTAATGAGTGTCCACGTAAGTGATTGTTCGTATTCATTGTGTACATTAGTTTGAGATCTGCCACATCATACCGTTCTGATAAAATTTTGTAAGTTTCGATGAGATCACCTCTGTGCCTTCGTTCTTCCAGTGTGGTAAGGCCCAACGCCTCTAGGCGGTTCTCGTATGACACGTTTCTTATAGAGTTTATTTATATATATATTTTCTTTCCTTGTCCTGGTTCTGATCCTTGTCGGGACGTATTTTTTTCAATGATTTTTCGATTTGCATTTAATAATATGATATCAGGCAGTAGCCAAAACGGTAGAAATCAAACTCACCCTAACGTTCCAGCGCACGACATAGTTGACGGCGCCGCGGTCCGCGTAGCCGGCGAGTATCTGATGCTTGGAAGCGAAGTCGCTCGTGCCGAGCTCGCCGTACAGGATGGCCGTGAGGCTGCGGTTGTCGCTGCTCGGGTGCGCGTGGTCCAGCGAGTATGTCTCTAGCCGGTGCTCCTTCTGTTGCACAATATTGAGATTTAGAGATGAAGGAAGATGAGAAAAAAATAACACAATGAATGCGGACTTATACCTTGAAGAGATTTCCTCCAGCCAACTTTTGGCGTGTGAAATGTGTTGAATGTGTTGTGTGAAATTGTTTTTAAATGAAACTTTAAAAATATAAGTATATAAGAAAATATAAATGTATTTGGGTATATTCTAAGTAATACAAAATTGTACTGAATATTGCATTTATTATGAGGAATCAGTTTGTGTTAAAATTTAATTGTATTTTTATTTGAGTGAATTAAATATATATACAAAAAATTAAGCAATATCAATTAACAAAAAAAAAATTTTTGTCTGTCAATTATTATAGAATGGCATTTTTTTATTGAAAGCGTCCATATGGTGTTAATCCACCCATAAGATGTCTAACGACACCCATGGAAATTCGGTCTTATGCGGGGGTTCATTTATTTATTTATTTATTAGAAAACAGACAGCAGAAAACAGATGAAGAAAAAAAATTTTTTTTTCTTCAAACAACGTAGAGAGCGTAGAGAAAGGGGTGACCTCATAGAAACATACAAGATTCTCAATCAGCATTATGATTGTCCAGAACTGGAGAACCTCTTTACTAGAAATACAAATAGTCATCTCCGAGGCCATAGCTTGAAGCTGAATGTCACTGTCAGCTCAACAAATCCGAGACGAAACTTCCTGTCAAATAGAGCAGTGGAAATGTGGAACAAACTGCCCGAAGATGTCGTACAAGCACCCACCACCAATTCCTTTAAAAACAGGCTCGACAAACACCTAAAAAAAACACCAAACTAAACTAACATCAAAATAACAAAGCACCAGTGAACTTAGACATGAACACATCAGCTTAGGCTGTTCGTTCATCAAATAAATAAATAAATAAATAAACAAAAAAGTCGTAGAACAAAAGTTGTTCTATTTCACGTACAGAATCACCCCCTTTCAGGTTTTACGGTTGGGGTCGCAACACCGTGTATATTTCCCCCCAAGTAGTCTCGGGTCCTTCAAAACAGGCGTGAATAGGCTGTCAGGCCGGCTAGGCATTCGCAACTCCCGCATACGACCGAATGTCCATGGGCGTCGTTAGACAGCTTACGAGTGGCTACGCGCCACATGTCGCACTTTCTATAAAAAAAAAATTTATACTGACCGCATCAAACTCGTGCGCCTTTCTTAACAAGTCGCGCAACGCGTCATCATCGCAGATCAGGCGGCCGGCGACAGCGACGTAGGTGTTGCACGCGGCGTCGCCGCTCTGCTGAGCGATTTCCGCCAGCATGCGCACGGCGGGCGACGTGGCGTGCATCGAGAGCGCCAGCTTGGCGAGCCGCAGTTGCGCGGGCGCCAGCAGGCTGTTCGCTACGCTGATCGACGCGTCGTACTTCTGCTTGTCCGTTTCTGTTAATCAATAATAAAAGTAACATCATCGCAGATCAGTCGGCCGGCGACCGCGACGTAAGTGTTGCACGCCACGTCGCCGCTCTGCTGAGCGATCTCGGCCAGCATGCGCACCGCGGGCGACGTGGCGTGCATCGAGAGCGCCAGCTTGGCGAGCCGCAGCTGCGCGGGCGCCAGCAGGCTGTTCGCTACGCTGATCGACGCGTCGTACTTCTGCTTGTCCGTTTCTGTTAATCAATAATAAAAGTAACATTATCGCAGATCAGTCGGCCGGCGACCGCGACGTAAGTGTTGCACGCCACGTCGCCGCTCTGCTGAGCGATCTCGGCCAGCATGCGCACCGCGGGCGACGTGGCGTGCATCGAGAGCGCCAGCTTGGCGAGCCGCAGCTGCGCGGGCGCCAGCAGGCTGTTCGCTACACTGATCGACGCGTCGTACTTCTGCTTGTCTGTTTCTGTTAATCAATAATAAAAGTAACATCATCGCAGATCAGTCGGCCGGCGACCGCGACGTAAGTGTTGCACGCGACGTTGCCGCTCTGCTGAGCGATCTCGGCCAGCATGCGCACCGCGGGCGACGTGGCGTGCATCGAGAGCGCCAGCTTGGCGAGCCGCAGCTGCGCGGGCGCCAGCAGGCTGTTCGCTACGCTGATCGACGCGTCGTACTTCTGCTTGTCTGTTTCTGTTAATCAATAATAAAAGTAACATCATCGCAGATCAGTCGGCCGGCGACCGCGACGTAAGTGTTGCAAGCCGCGTCGCCGCTCTGCTGAGCGATCTCGGCCAGCATGCGCACGGCGGGCGACGTGGCGTGCATCGAGAGCGCCAGCTTGGCGAGCCGCAGCTGCGCGGGCGCCAGCAAGCTGTTCGCTACGCTGATCGACGCGTCGTCTTCCGCTTGTCTGTTTCTGTTAATCAATAATAACAACACTGCCATCACTAAGTGAGGACGCCTTGTCGTGGCGTGATGGCTTGCGAGTGCAAAGCTGTTTAACCTCTCATGACCAGAACTGGTGACTGACTCGTGGAAGGATAACGTAGCTAACACTTCACTAAGAGCTTCACCTGCGAGCATTGCAACGGGCGGCAAAGCTGCGGTCTCTATCCAGCCCATCCTCAAACCCAAAACCCAACCTTCACCAGCCTTCCTGCCACACCCCAATCCCATTCTGACCTGCGCTGCGGGGTGGTGTGTGACAGCCACTCCGTTTACGTCCGTCACCCGCGTGTTTGTGCCGTGCGTGGAGACCCGTGAGGGGGGAGAAGGGGATCCTGGTAGCTGAGCATCTCAGAGAGGTGCAACACGCTGCTTCGGCCCTAGATTCATCTCAAAACGGGAGGTCGCAGTGTAGCCGCACTGCGATCAATCGGCTGTGGTATCCCGTCGGAGGGCTGCTGGCTAGAACCCTCAGGGAGGCGCGACCGCAGTGGGCCGGCACGGTTTTGAGGCTTTGCTGTGACTGCCTAGCCCACTCCGCTGCTGTCACTCACTCGTGGTCGGGTCACCCAGAGCGTGGACCGCTCGTACCTCTTGCTTCTGGAGGACGAGCCGTTCCGAGTTCTATACTCCCTGGTGAACCTGGTGCTAAGGCATCCCCTATTGCGGACTCGGTAGTGGGTGGGAAGCCAGGGGGCGAAGATATAAAAAACACACATGGATGAAGCAAATAAACAGTCACATAATAAAAAAAATAAAAATAAAAATAAAAAGGAAAAGATGTCGGAGACCTCGGCTACGGCCGTTACGGTCCCGGCCAATACATCGGGCGCAACAAAGCCCGTACTACCGATAGCCACTGCTAGCGCCTTCAACATGGGACAGCTAGCGGCAGCTATCTCTACAGAGCAAGCAGGTCTCTGCACTTGGGCAGAACACTTGGCCTACGAAAGAAACCGGCAAGTGCCAAGCGCCGCCAGCGACAGAAGAAGCAGGTGGCGCTAAAGCGCGAACGGTTGGAGCAAAGGAGGCAGGAGTCGGCTGGTCAAACTGTTCCAGCCACAGGGTCTGCCTTCCCTCCCACCCCCCAGACCGCCCAGCTGTCATTAGCCCTCGGGCTGAAGTACGGCAGGGAGGGGCACACTACCCCAATTGGTCGGGAAGGTGGGAGAACACTGCCGGTGGCCCCCGGCACCAGCACAGGTGGTTTTACCACACCATACAAGCGGAATCGGACCGATGAGGATCCATCACCGCGGGGGGGATCTAAGCGCCAACGGGACGAGGCAGGCCAACCCAGGCAGGTCTCGTACGCGGAGACGCTGAACTCCCACCTGAGGGTGGCGGTCACGATGGCCCCTTTCGCAGAATTCACTACTGAACAGGCGGAACTAGTGAAAAAGACGCTTGAGAACAAAGCTTTCCTCGCAGCCTTGACCCCCAACACCGAGGGACTCCACTTCCGTGGTATGCCATTCGTGGGGGATGGGGTGCTCAAACTGAGTTGCGAGGACGATTATACACTGCGGTGGCTGCAGCGCACAGTCGATGGGACTGAATCCCTATGGGAGGGGTGCAAACTCCAGGTGTGCAGGCAGGATCAGATCCCGCGCATGGCCAGGGCAGCTCTGTTTGTGCCCGATTATGAGGGTGGCATGACGGAGCTACAATTGGCCTTACAGAACCAAAATGCCTGGTACTGTATGCGCTCGTGGGACCTCACTTTCCACGAACGCAGAGGTGACCCGCCAGGCATCTTCCTCTGTTTTGGAATCCCCCTCAGGGAGGTCCAAAAGGTGCTGATGAGGAACAGAACGGTCTTCTACAAATTGGGTACTATTTACATCAGGTTCTTCATGGGTGCAAGCTGAGCGATCAGCCGCCCAAATCAGTGATGGACTTTTTACACAAGGACAGAAGCACAGAACAGACAGACACTGACACGGTGACGGAGGGGAAGGCAACCGCTGCCGAGGAAACCATGGTAGAGGATGCCCTCCTCAATTCGCCGGCGCAAACACCGGACCCAGCCATAGAAGAGGTGTTGCAGCCAGACGAACAGACAATCCCAGTCCAAGGGTCGGACTCGGATACTGACACGGATGACACCATGGTGGAGGAAGACGCGCTTGGAACGCACCAAAAGACAGGTGGGAGGGGTATAGGCCCATAGTTCCAATGGCGTCTAAACCTCACACACCAAATAGAACACACATAATACAAGCCAATCTTCAGCACAGCCAGGTGGCTACGGCCACCCTGCGCAGACAGCTGGAGACGAGCACGCGTACCATTGCCCTAATCCAAGAACCGTGGATCAGGAGTGGCAAGGTATGTGGTCTCGGAAGCTTGGGGGGCACAATATTCCAAAATGTAAATGACAGTGCCCAAGGCCCAAGAACATGCATCTACGTGCCAAATTGTATAAAGGCTGAGATGATTACACAGTTCTGCTCCAGGGACCTAACATCCATCAGAGTCCGGGGGGAGACCAAGACAGAAGTACCGCAAGTGGTGGTAGCCTCAGCCTACCTGCCAATAGACGCTGCTGCTCCGACGCAAGAACTGGTGGACCTGGTTGCCTTCTGTGAGGAAGGCAAACAACAAATCATCGTCGCAGCAGACACAAACGCCCACCACACGATCTGGGGGAGCTCCACCACAAACAAAAGAGGTGAGGATTTCTCAGACTTCTTATTTTGCACTACCCTAAACATCTTAAACACGGGAACAGAACCAACTTTTGTCACTTCCAGATGCCAGACAGTCATAGATGTCACACTAGCCTCAAACGAGACTACTGAGCACATCTGTGGCTGGCACGTATCAGAAGATGCATCCTGCTCGGACCATAGATGGATCTGTTTCGACTTACATGTGAGCTTTCAGGGACCAGCACCCAGGAGGTTCCCAAGGAAAACGGACAAAGCCAAATTCCTTGGCGGTGTACGAGACAGAATAGGCGATGGTGAAGCACCAGGGCCCATAGAAACGACGGATGAGATAGAATCGTGGGTAAATACCATCACTTCTACGCTCATCGAAAACTACCACCTATCCTGCCCGCTAAGGGAATGCTCCAGCACCACCGGCAAAAGCAAAAGTTGGTGGAGCCCTAAGCTGGAGCAACTCAAAAGGAAGGTAAGAAAACTCTTTAATAGGGCAAGAAACACACGAACTGATACAGACTGGGGGCGCTATAAGGCGGCACAGTCGGAGTACAACAAGGACATCAGGGCGCACAAAAGACGGTCGTGGAGAGGCTTCTGTGAAGGTATAAAAAGAACAAGTGAGGCAGCCAGAATCAAGAAGTTACTCTCTAACGACCGAAGGGGCACCCTGGGAAACCTGAGGAAGTCAGACGGGACATACACACAGGACGATTCGGAAAAATGCGAGGTATTACTGGAAACCCACTTCCCAGGACTGCACCTTAGTCAGGACGCGGAATGGGTGGATCTGGAACACAATGCCCCCACAGCACCAGAATGGACATCAGCCGAAAGAATAGTCACCGACAACAAGGTGAGATGGGCTGTAAACAGTTTCCAGACCTTCAAGGCAGCAGGCCTCGATGAGATCTTCCCGGGGCTCATGCAGTGGACCATAGACATCACAACACCCATACTAGTCGACATATTTAGGGCGTGCCTTGCGCACAAATATGTCCCCAGACCATGGAGAGAGGTAAAAGTAGTGTTCCTTCCAAAGCCAGGTAGGGACGACTATACGCTGGCAAAATCGTATAGACCGATCAGCCTGACCTCCTTTCTCCTTAAAACCCTGGAAAGGCTCTGCGACAGGGAAATCAGAGACATAACCACAGTCAGAAATCCCCTTCACGCTAACCAGCATGCCTACACTCCAGGAAAATCAACAGAATCTGCACTACACTGCGTGGTATCAAAGATAGAAAGTGCCATAAGCAATAAAAACTCAACCCTAGGAACCTTCATTGACATAGAAGGTGCCTTTGACAAAACTACCTTCACCAGTATCAGAGCAGCCCTAGCTAGATTTGAAGTCGATCCAACAATCACAAACTGGATCGATAACATGCTCAAGCTTAGGGCCGTCCAATTCACTATTAACGACACAACGAGGGGGGTGGTAGCTAGGGGCTGCCCCCAGGGCGGCGTACTGTCGCCCCTACTCTGGAACTTAGTAGTTGATGATCTCATTAGGCAACTGAACGAGAATGGCTACTATACGATAGGATACGCAGACGACCTGGCAATCCTAATAAACGGATTATTTGAGGGAACCCTGTGCAATATGACTCAGGGCGCCCTCAGGATCGTCGAAAAATGGTGTAAGGACTATTCACTTAATGTTAACCCCAGCAAAACAGAAATGGTCCTCTTCACCAACAGAAGGAGACTAGGCGATATGCAGCTGCCCAGACTCTTCAACACACAACTGACTTTATCGACAGAAGTAAAGTATCTAGGTGTAATCCTAGACTCCAAACTCAACTGGTCAAAACATCTGGAACATAAGCTAAAGAAGGCGAGCATATCTTTCTGGCAATGCCAGAGGCTCATGGGTAAATCATGGGGTCTCCAGCCAAAGATATCTCTCTGGTTATACACAGCAGTCATCAGACCCACGGTAACATATGGTGCAGTAGTCTGGTGGCCCAGAACAAAGCTGAGCACAGGAGTCGAGAAGCTACAGCGACTCCAAAGACTGGCGTGTGTGGCAACAACAGGATGCATGCGCACAACACCGACTACAGCTATGGAGGTAATACTATCTTTAGTACCGCTAGACCTGTATGTACAACAGGAGGCTGCGTCAGCGGCAGTGAGACTCAGAACTCTGGGACTCTGGCACACTAACGCCACACTGCCACACACGAAGCTTCTTCAGAAGGTAACAGCGGAGATACCGCTATTGGCGGCCTGCTGTGACCGCATACCCAAACTGTACGTATTTGAGAGATCATACACCATCAACCTGGTCGGAGAGGCCAAAGACCAATCAGAGGAGCTACGCATTTATACCGATGGCTCCAAGACGAAGACAGGCACAGGTGCCGCAGCGCACTCCCTGGACCTAAACATTAACAGGTATACCTACCTTGGGCAACACAATTCAATATTCCAGGCAGAATGTGTCGGGATCATTGAAGCAGCTACAATAGTGGCCCAGCGGAACATGGAGGGACACAGCATCAAGATACTGTCGGACAGCGCCTCAGTACTAGCGGCGCTGAACGGCAGTATAATGAGCTCAGGACTAATCCGTCAATGTCACCTCGCGCTGGAGGCCATTGCTACAAGAAACAAGGTAACGCTACAGTGGATAAAGGGACACAGCGGATCCCGGGGGAACGATGCTGCTGATGAACTCGCGAAGAGGGGATCCAGCAGCAAACCTGAAGGACCCGAACCTCTAGTACCACTACCACACAACCAACTAAAAAGTTGGTTACACAAACGTACGTATCAACTACACACAGACAGATGGGCAGCGGGCAGTGACTGCAGACAGGCGAGGGAGGCAATGGCAAAGCCGGACCTCCGGCTCGCCAAGACACTGCTCCGTGTCCATAGATCAAAATTACGCATAGTGATAGGTATGCTTACTGGTCACTGCACACTTAACAGACACCTTTATGTAATTGGAGTAACGGACAGTCCACTGTGCAGAGCATGCCTGCAGGCGGACGAGACACCCGCCCACGTGCTGTTGGAGTGCGAGGAGTTGGCAGACATAAGGGCGAAGGAGCTGGGAGGCCCTACTACACTTCAAGAGGCGTGCCAAGACCCAAGGAGAGTGTGCCGCCTCCTGGAAGAACTCGGCTGGTTGGATTAAGGCCGTAGGACGCGCAAAAGGCCTGCATGGAAGCGGGCTTACGCGCGGAGAACGAGTCCACTATCATCATCATCATCATCAATAACAACACTGAAACACTGTACCGTGTGGGGCCGGTACTTTAAAAGAATAGCCCCACTGCATCTCTCCCCGTGTATGTCGTAAAAGGCGACAAAGGGATATGACTCCCTTCTTATATTACTAGGTGGTAGGGTTTAACCCGCCCGGGTTGGTACCACCGCACTGAACGAAAGGTCGGTCGAAACCAGTTCAGTTCAGTGTAGCCGGCACGACCGAAGGGAAGTACTGATGTGGCACCAAGTTCATCCGGTGTTATGGGCTGACATCACGGATGTTGAAGGTGATGTAGTCAACGGTGTCAGTTTCCATAAATTTTTTTTTAAAAAAGTAACATTAAAGCTGAGCCCTATCCAACTGTTCCATTTTCAAACTTTAATTGTTTTTTATTGTTTTTCTTTATTAACCGTAGCCTCGGTAGCTCAGTGGTGCGGTCAGTCGACTGTTGTTAAGCAACCCTGAGCGCGGTCAGTACTTGGACGGGTGACCGCTCGATCGTTGGAGGCTTACTGTGGTTCGGATTCCACGTAAAACTGTAGGTCCCTTCCATTCTTAGGTAGGTAGGGTTTCACCCGCCCGGCTTGGTATCACCGCATTGAATGAAAGATCAGTTGAACCGGCTATTAAATAGTTCTTGTTTTCCATGCAGTTCAGTGTAGCCAGCATGACCGAAGGGAAACACTGATTTGGCACCTAGTTTTATTGTTTATTGTATAATTTCATCCACAGGTAGGTAACCTACGCTTGGACATGTCGAAAATTCCGCCAGTTCTAAATTCAATGCGAAGAAGAACTGACAAACAAACTTCGCAAGTCACAATGTTTTGTTAGTACCTTATAAGTATTATATTATAGTAACTTATAAATAATTAACCCATACTACCGCTCACAAGAGCATTCATATTTACAGCATAAACACGAATACTGAAGAATCTGACCACTCTGCCTATTTAAATTACCTATATCTGGTGTATAGTGCCATCGTCAATTTGATACTTAAATATATCAAGTCAATTCAACAAATATTAGTAAAAGTTTATTACAAAGAAATGTAATAAATAAGTCATATTAAAAATCTAAAGATACAAAGTGTATCCAATTGTCAAGTTATTTAGTGGGAAAAACAGTAGTCAGATTCTCAGATAAAATTATGGTCAGCTAAAGCATCCTTAATAGTGTAATAACTCTTTTCAATTAACATTTGTTTAATTCTTCGTTTAAAATTATTATCTTCTAATTGTTTGATGTTAGAAGACAGTTTATTGTAAAATCTAACAAATAAAGCTTCACTGTTCACCAAGATGTCATATATATAAAAATATATTAAATTATTTTGTATAAATTTTTTCTTCTCCAGATCTGCACCTGTGTAGAAACAATTTCAATATATGTACATAAACACTGTGGCGGCCAACGGCTCGAGCGTCGTTAGAATGCACGCCCACCCGCGCTCCCCGCGCTCCACGCCGTCTCAGCGGACGGCAGTTCAGTTTATTGTTTATTGAGCATTCTTATGGCAGTTAGACTGCACTCGAACTTGTTACACTTTGTTCTATCCGGTTCGATTACACCCACGAAGAAGAAACAGCTAGAAACTATAAGGTGTTTTTTTTTTCAATAAATATTATTACAAGTATTTTAGTGACTATCCACATAATAACATCGCCTACAGGCTATCGAACGTACAGCTTGAGAGCAAGATTAAACATTTAACTGAGAGTTCTGACTACAAAGACTTAATTAATTAAGTGTATCAGGTGTAAAGAGCCTCTGTCAAACTGTGATAGGTAATTTGTATCAACATAATTATGTTAGCACATTTTGCATACAGGTCGGTTAACTAAAGCTGGCACGTACACAGTACTCACACCAACGCAATTGCCCGCGTGCGAGTGAGACAGATCGGGTTTTCGTGATGCGTATGCAGTGCGACGTCTCACTCGCACGCGGGCAATTGCATTGGTGTGAGTACTGTGTCCGTGCCAGCTTTGTTTAACCGACCTGTAGTACAATGTAGTATAATTTGTAAAAAAATGTACATTAAAACATGAAGATACTTGAAGTATCAAGTTGTCAATCCTTACCTATAATAAAATCCAACGTCTGCTTTCTGTCTGTCTGAGTGCCTGTCTGTCCGCTTATAACTCGAGAACCACTGAACCGATTTTAATAAAAAAAAATTTTACGGATAGCTTGATTCTTCCCATCAACTATAGGCTACTTACTATCACGCTAAATGGCTTATGAGGTTAGCAGTGAAGTGAAATATGAGAGCGGGCGGAGCCGCGGGCACAGCTTGTAGGTTAATAAAATTGAATTACTAATTGTATCTAGTCAAGAGTTAATTAATTTTGCAGTCAGGTAGTATATGTGCAGTGGATAGAAGCACAGGTGTTTTTTTTTTTTGGCCTGACATTAAATAATTGAAGGTATTGAAGAAATTCTACCTTAACAAATTTTCCCTATTTTTTATTATTCATTTGTGGATTAGTATAGTATCAATTGGCGACTGGACTTGGGGGTGAACCAGCGGCGCCGACTTTTAGAAATCCTCGTGGGTGCTCATCATTGATTTTATAGGGGGAGTCAGATGTACCGTCAGCGATGTTTTAAAGGTAACATGAAATTAGTCTTCAATTATGTCCTAAGATGGCGCCAGGAGTATCGAATTTGAATTAAATAATTATTATATTTTTAAATCTGCTAATTATAGAACGATGCTAAGTGGGAACAGCATAGTTAAATTTAAAGATTATTTTATATTAAGTAGAAATTTCAAAATAGTGTATTTTAAGGTTTTCATAATTTTTCCAATAAATATTTTCATGTTTTGTCAGTCCGTGAGCTTGGCGGATAAAATGTATAATTTCGCCGCTTCTGCATCATAGATGTCAGACCAAAGTTAAGTTGTCCTATTTGTCTATAGATGGCATGCCTATTTCTTATTATATTTTTAGTTGCCAAATACCAAAATACCCACCAACCAAACCTGCGTGCAATTCAAATACGCGCGTGCGGTTAGGATAAAGTGGAGATACCTTCTTTAAAATTATATTTTTTTACCTCACCACCTTTGAAAACGGAAACAAACACGATGGATTAAATATAATAATAATAATAAAAATCGTTAGCCATTTATAAGAAAATCGACCTCAACGAAATAATTTGTATAACAGCTACCCTTATTTTTTTTAATTAAAAAAAACTAAAAAAGGTACCCCTAGATTATCATTTCAAACTACTAAATACGAATTTTGAACGAAATCGGTTGAGCAGTTTAGGCACAAGGTCGCTGGACGGACACACACACACACACACACACACATACATGTTTCTCAAAACCACTTTTTTGGGATCGTTGACAGATATATAGCCCAAATCTGTACTGTGTGGGGCCGGTACTTTAAAAGAATAGCCCCACTGCATCTCTCCCCGTGTATGTCGTAAAAGGCGACTAAGGGATATGACCCCCTTCTTATATTACTAGGTGGTAGGGTTTAACCCGCCCGGGTTGGTACCACCGCACTGAATGAAAGGTCGGTCCAAACGGCTATGTAAATAGTTTGTGTTTTCCGTCCAGTTCAGTGTAGTCGGCACGACCGAAGGGAAGCACTGACGTGGCACCAAGTTCACCCGGTGTTATGGGCTGACATCACGGATGTTGTAGGTGATGTAGCCAACCGTGACAGTTTCAATAAAAAAAAAAAAAATCAGTCGCATTCTCAACTTCGACATTTTGGACGATCACAATACTTCCTTTCTCCTTACAGTCGCTCGAAAGTAAAAAGCCACCTCCATAGTTTTTAGCCGTTGCGGTAATTTATCGATCGACGCGCGACGTTCGCTTGTTTTGGAACACGCAAATGTTTGCGTGGAGCGTGCAGGCAAGCGATACGGGTTACTGCGCGTGGAAAAAGGATGACACAATATCGATGCGATCTCTTGAGACGGTCGGTTCTGTATTCACGCGATACGCACACTACCATAATCGCGGTGTCTCGTTTTAGTAATAGTTGAAGTATGAACAAAATGTCTTTGAGTATGAAGTAGGGAGTCCAGGCACCGAATTAAAAAAAGTTGAGTCCAGGGCTATATTTTCCATCTACGATGCTGCTGGTGGTGTTATACCAAAG
This sequence comes from Nematopogon swammerdamellus, assembly GCA_946902875.1. Taxonomy (NCBI): domain Eukaryota; kingdom Metazoa; phylum Arthropoda; class Insecta; order Lepidoptera; family Adelidae; genus Nematopogon; species Nematopogon swammerdamellus. Next base: position 25,080,826 of record OX336336.1, read on the forward strand.
AGATTAAAAGAGGGTGGGTTTAATGTATTTGTGATAAGCTTTACAGAATATATAAGTCAATGATATTTTATATAAAATTGTAAAATTGTAGATTTTACCGACGACGACACGACAACGAATAAAATAAAAAAATAGTAAATCTGATTTAAATGCAAAATTGATAATAAACCATCGCTTCTCTTATATTCTCTATCTTTTTCGGGAGGAAGGAAGGGATTCCTTCCTCGCCCATCTCTCACTCACCTCTCTCCCGGTCTTCTCTCCTCGATCCCGCCTTCCTCCCCTCCTTCCCCTCACCCTTCACGGACCCCCTCTTTGCCACCTTCCCTTTCGCCCATTCCCTCCCTCTCTCCCTACTTCCCTTCCTCCCCTCATGTCGCCCCTCCTTCCCATCACCCTCGCATTCCATTCCTCCCCTACTACCCCTCATCCTGTCCGCAACCCCCTCTTACCCCGCCCCTTCCCCCTTTCAACCTCTCACTCCCTCGATATCCATTCCTCCTCGTTCCCTCTACTACCTCCCTCCCCCACACCTACCCTCATTCACTAACCCTTCCTCCCTCCATACCTCTCCTCCTCTTCTTCTTTTTTTTATGGAAACTGACATGGTTGGATACATCACCTACAACATCCGTGATGTCGGACATGTCGTGCCGGCTATACTGAACTGGACGAAAAAAAACGAAAAAACTATTTACATCAAATCTCTTTGATTTACATAGCCGTTTCGACATACGTTTTATTCTGTGCGGTGGTACCAACCCTAGTAAGGTAAGAAGGGAAGGGTGCTACAGTTTTACGTGGAATCCGAACCACGGTCAGCCTCAAATGGTCGAGCGGTCACCCATCCAAGTGTTGACCGCGCCCAGGGTTGCCTGCACCACTGAGCTACCCAGGCTGACAAACGTACCTCCCACCCACTCCCCCTTCTTTTCTCTCCCCCTTCCTCTTCCTGACCATTATTCATTATTTCTTACCAAAAGCAGTAACTATTGAGTAATCTGTGCCAAAAGACTAGATAATAAATTTTCATATCCTTACCTAGAGAAATCATGGATTCCCCATACAAAAACTTTCACCCCTATTTCACCCCTTATTTTTAGGTTTCCGTATCCCTGTACGGAAGCCTATTACTAAGCCTCCGCAGTCTGTCTGTCCGTCCGTCCGTTTGTCTATCCGAGGGCTGTATCTCTTGAACCGTAATAGGAAGCCCGTTGAAATTTTCACAGAATATGTGTTACTATAGCGGATATAACAACAAATAAGCGGAGCTAGGTACAACCCAAGTACAACCAAAGAGTTTGTAAATTCTTTGGACCGGAGTAAAACCGCAAACAGGAAATTACAATCTTACACGTTCAACGCCACATGAAAAATCCAGTATTTCCGTTTGGGCCACGGGGCTCACCGCTCACCGGTGAGCCTTTCCTTACTGAACCATTCAGGGCATGGGGGTCACCGGTGAGCCGCGTGAGAGGGCCTACGTAAACGCTTCCTACAAGCCACAGAGCGCAGCTACAAAGCCAATATGGAAGTGAGCCGCATGGCCTTGTAGTCGAAGCGGACGGCGTGGTTTTCAAATCCAATAGAAACTTGTAGTTTTTTATTAAGTTAATTGTAACGATGCTAGGGCTGCTCTTAACGATAAGGTAGAAAATAATATTTGTATTAATAGAATTAATAAAACCAGAAAATAATAAGAAAATATTCGTCAAAATAAAAATGAACATAAAATTTTCTTCATTGCCAAATAAGAAGACATTATTTATTACGAAAATAATTTATGAAATTGAACAAAACAAAATATTTATGAAATTGAACAATCACAACATTATGACACTTCATTATTTAAAATAATCAATCATCTTAACCCCAAAGGGTTTAACCATAAACAATAAAGAATTATCCGTGAGTCATGTTAAAACAAGGCAAACAAAGGAATGGTTTAGTTGGGCTGCTTTGGCAATAAGTGGATACTTTTTTCGACTTGGTTTTAGCCTGTTTGCTACCCATTATTGGTACGTTCTTTGCATAACATTGGTGACATGTTCTTCTCACTTTTCTGGCCAATCCCTCTTTCCTTTCCAGAGTGTGTTTCATTCTCTTCCGTCTTTCTATATGCATTTCATAGTCGCTATCCTCACTCTCCGACAAAAGAATTCGACAGCATCTTCTTTTCGTTGGTTGAACTACGTCTTCATAGAATCTATTCCGAAACTACGGTTCAGAAGATCTATCTCGATGTTTTCTAACTGCGTTAGCGCTTCTTGTGTTAACTCGAAATCTTCAAAATAATCATTTTTGGCGAGAAAAGCGTAAAACATCCTCAATTGTCGACGCAGCCGGACCGGGATTGATCGCTGCGTCCGCGGCGCGCGCGCAACGGGTGGGCCGCGGCGTGACCCCGCGGCCCCAGCCAACAGAAAAATACAAATCCTTCATAGGAGGCCACACGATCCACCCGTGAGCCTTCTGCTATATCTCGAAAATTAGACGGTAAAAGTCGCAAATTTTTATTTTCCTTACAAATTACCGCATTTTATAAACTTTGTGATGAAAATCTCAAGTTGATGAAAATTACGGATATAATGAGTTTGGCTTGGCCCGAACCGAAAAGTACGCTAGGCCCACCGGTGGGTCGTATGGCGTTCAACGTGTTAATTGTGGGCTGATTTTGAAAATTCTTTTTTTGTTTGGTAGGTCATACTTCAGAGGTGCTCCCATTGAAATTTTATTGAAATTGATTGAGCGGTTTATGAAAAAGCAACAAAATACTATTGGTGTGTGGTTACCTTCAGCAAAACTTTTGTGATGTGGGCTTTTTCAGCAATTTGCAGTTTGACACATGGCGAATAATTCTGTACCACTTCAACCGATTTCGATTATTCGATTTCGATTATTGTTTTTTATGTAATATTGTTTTAAAAATATAAAACCGACTTAAAAAAAATAAACTAGAACTAAAAAGTATTAAATAGGTAGAATAGGTACCTAATATTTTGAAATTTTCTCTGTCATTGTATTGAAATACATGAATCGATATTGTCATTCATATTCGGACCCTTGTTTCATGAATATTCTAAATTTGAAATCTTTTCCGACCGGCCAGATGCGTTTAATATATTATAATACGAGTACGAGTACCATCGAGCTGGTCTGATGATGGAGACGGAAGGTGGCCATAGGAACTCCTAAACTACACATGATAAACCCATCGTGTTTGGGCTCGTTGAATTTGTCATCACGAGCAATTTACTTTAGACCTAGGAGATTCTCAATTCGACGGTATGTTTTCTTTTTTTGGATGTTTGTTACGCGATTACTCCGTCAATTATTGTGGGCCGATTTTGAAAATTCTTTTTTTTTGTTTGAAAGGGGATAACCATGACGTGGTTCCATTTTAATTTGGTCGAGATCAGATTGGAAAGCGAGGCGGAATCGCGAGGCCGAAGGTCGAGCGATTCCGCCGAGTACATTAATAGCAAAAAATTCCAAAAAAAACTGTGAAATAAAAAACTATTTAAAAAAATATATAAAAACCGCCTTCAAAAATGTATGAAATAAAAAAAATCGAACCCTAGAGTTGAAGGCGGTGCTAAAGCAAGCAAAAATGATACATGAAAGAAAACATGCGTGGATGATATCCTTTGTGATTTGTGTAGCCTTCTTTAGCACCGCCTTCAACTCTAGGGTTCGATTTTTTTAATTTCATAAATTTTTTAAGGCAGTTTTCATATTTTTTTTTTTACATACAATGCTGACATTATTAGAATGAAGAGTGACGAGTATTTGTTTAACTGTTCAACTAAATAAATACGTTCTATCCACAGAGCACGGAATACCGCGCGCGCGCGCGCGGGGGTATTCCGTGCTCTGTGTGGATCTATCTATTAAAAGCGCACAAACAGGAAATTACAATCATAATAATATTTTGTTCCGTATACCAAATAATTTTCAAAACATTTTTTTATTTTATTTAATTTGATAAGAAGTGTTAGTTTAATTGTAAATTGTCATAATTTTATTATTCAAATATAATAAAAAATTTTGGAATTTACATAAATAATGTTCTTTATAAATATAAATGAAAGCGCCATCTTTTGTCTAGTAGCAGTAATTCTACAGCCTAGTGACAATTAAAGGTACCTAGATACATGTTGTATTTCAACTAGATAGCGCCCTTAGTATAGAAGTATTAACAAACATTAACGCCACCTGTTTGTTTTACGACAACATCAAGAAAAATTATTAACGCACTCTGTTGGTTTTACGATTTACAACGTTACCAAATTTGTTATATGGAGTGGTCTATCTGTCCCGACAGGGTTATAAAATCAATGGTGCTCATGCAATTTTTTTTATTGAACAATAATCATTCAAGTGTTGCCGTCCACTGCTGGACATATGCTTCTCCAATTTTTCATTAATTCTCCCGGCACCTGGCAGCATGGATTCTAGGCAGTACCTACACATGTAATGCTCCTATATTCTATTGCATGGTATAGAATAATATAGGAGTACTATAACGTACGCTATTCGCCGCGCCACTAGTGCGAATGTGTAAATGTGGCCGCTCAAAGGCTTGTAAGTAAATAAGGCACTTTTATCGTAGCTCAAATCCTATTACTGATCAGTTTTTAATTATATCTATCGTCGTGGGTGCTCCGCACCCACTACTCACCCCTCACGGGTGCTGGAGCCCCCGAGCACCCACGTAGTCGGCGCCTATGGGGTGAACTATAAACTTTTGAGAGATCACAATAGATCTTTCTAGGTCGCAGTGACAACAGGGCTCAGGGGCCCTAACTCCCACACTTTAAATCATAATCATCATAACCGACGAGCATGTATGAAGCGACGAGCATGTATGAAGCGACGAGCATGTACGAAGCGACGAGCATGTATGAAGCGACGAGCATGTATGAAGCGACGAGCATGTACTAGATGTGTCAGGATCACTGCCAGTGGAGATTCTTTGTCTCCGCCTACCTCACGGGGAAACAGGTGTGACGCTATGTATGTATGTATTATGCAGAACCTGCACACCGGTGTGTCGCTAAGAACCATTCGGTGTAGGTGTTTAGTTTGAAGTGTCCTGTTAACGTCCTATTAGGACTCTTATGTGGGACAGTCGTCAAACATTCACGTTGGTTACGAGTACTACGCATTTGACCCTTTTTGATAACAGGCCAGATCTGGCCCAGTTAAAAAAAAAATTGGTTGCCTGTAAAGTCGGTTTACGGACGATAGTTTTACGTGATAACGTCATAAAGAAACACAGCTATAAGAATTACCATATTTTTTCGTACGGCACCCCTATCGCTGCTGTATGCCGTACATTTGTCGATTTCTAGCCTCGATTACCGTACGATACGGCAATTACCGTACGTTTGGCAACACTGCCGCTTGGGCCGATTGTGCCTCTCTATCGCTTGTTACGCGCTCTCGCTTGCACACACAGGCTCAGATGGAACGTGACACTTTTTCGTACGTGCAGCCGGTGTTGATCAATTTATAAGCATATATCGGAATCCGCGGGGCACGAATGATTCAAGGTTGTTTAGTGATGGGACAATGTATCCACAAATATCGAAAATCAATCGTTATTTTAGAATAATATGAAATAATGTCGATTATTAAAACTAAGAGTATTTCTATAGAAAATAAGATATAATAAACAAATGTTGTATTTACTTTGTAGGTACAATACAAATCTGTTCAAACCGCAATATTAGTTTTATTAGTATGGAATAGAAAGAATTTGATTTTTTTTACCAACTTACACGTGTTACGTCATCATAATGATATTGAAGACTTTTTTGTTACTGTTATGAAACTGAATCGATTAGGCTATAAAAATCAACCACCTATTTTTTTATTTAAACACAAAAAAAAAGGCCAAGGTCCAAAAAAATAGTTCTTACAAAATTAGTTCATAGTAAGCTAAGGGGGGGTTCTGTATCGGAAATAGATCACTTTTGAAGAACAAAGAATTTTTTTTTTTCACAAAAATTTTTTTTTTAATGTTAAATGTAAAAAAAATTTTTTCTTAATCGTTTCGGTTTCGTGCTAGGAACAAAAAAGTCTTCCAACACGTATATCTTTTTCTTTCAGAAATTGTGAAAAACCACAATTTTAGTTTTATTAGTATGGAATAGAAAGAATTAAATTTTTTTTACCAACTTACACGTGTTACATCATAATGGTCATGAAGACTTTTTTGTTACTGTTATGAAACTGAATCGATTAGGTTATAAAAATCAACCACCTATTTTTTTATTTAAATACCTACATAAAAAAATTTTTTACTTAAAAAAAGCACAAGATCCAAAAAAATTTATATAGGTTTTACTCCCTATATGATACAGAACCCCCCCTTAGCGTACTATGAACTAATTTTGAAAGACCTCATATAAATATGTATTATATTTACTTAATCGTTAACATAAAGTATACATGTTTATATAAGTACTGTAGGTATATAAGTATTCAGGTCTGAAATATGACATGAATAAAATACAATAAACAAATAAATATGAGTATCGATAACAGTGTCGATTGTTTATTGATCGCCGTAGTCAATCCCTAACAAGGTCGTATTCGTGCCCCGCGGATTCCGATGTCTGTTTATAAGACGTTATCATGTCAAAAAAACATAAAATTTAAATTTATCCTGACTAACCCAAATCATCGATCTGCGGTTTGAGCGCGTTGACCCTGTCCACAAACGACCAGAACAGGTCGTCGCTCTCTCCGGCGAGGTACTCCGCGAGCTCCAGCACGAGCGGTGTCGCCTCCCACTTGGCGCTCAGCACCGTCGTCACAGACTTGGAGCGCCGGGCCTCGTCGCCGCGCGACGCCGCGCACAGCGACAGCAGCGCCACCCACAAGCGCCACCGCATTCTGAATATTATAATTTAAATAAATACGTGTTTTTTTTCCAAGCATACCAATCGGTAAAACAATATAGTATTCTATACTTATGGGTTTTTAAATTACCGTAGTTGTTAGACATTGTTTTTAAATTAAAGCAGCTTTAGTCACGGTTCCACTCCGAGCTATGTGGCTCGACGTTTCGGGCCAAGCGTATGGCCCATCTTCACGAGCACTCTGCCTAGTGCGACGGTTGGCAGAGAACTGTCAAATATTCGTCTGCCGTTGACGAAGATTGTAGCTGTGGCCAGTGCGGGTAGTTTCCGTAGACAAGGGTTCAGGTGCGTTCCGGATCTCAGCGCCTTCTGTCTCTCCGCCGAGATCCGGCACGCACCTGAACCCTCGTTACGGAAACTACTCGCACTGGCCACAGCTACAATCTTCGTCAACGGCAGACAATATTTGACAGTTCTCTGCCAACCGTCGCACTAGGCAGAGTGCTCATGAGGATGGGCCATACGCTTGGCCCGAAACGTCGAGCCACATAGCTCGGAGTGGAACCGTGAGTAAAGCTGCTTTAATTTAAAAACAATATAGTGTTCTGAAAATGTACATAAAAACTGCCATATAATTGCATGTTTCAAGGTGGATTAGTACATGTGTAAAACAGTAGGTAAGTACCTACCAAATGTACAAATATTGATGGATTTGTTTTCTCCAAAGATACTTTATCCCAGGTACAGGTACATTGTAACCAAAATATCGTAAACTGTGGAAACTTGAGGTCAACAACTAGGCAACCGAAAAGGACACAAAGGCGCTAAATTATGTCGAAAAACGAATATCGACCGAAATGACTCCGTGTGGACATTGTAAAAGCAAATTTCCTTCCTGCTTTGTTCAACACTATAATTTCACAATTACTGGCAGCCAGCAAGATACAAGGAGTTAAATACAAACTTATATTTCCGTTAGGCGACCCCGGTTATGTCTGACTCCTGAGGGATATCATCAGCAAAAGTCGAGATCCTGGTGAATTAGGCTCAGAGAAGCCCAACCAATAACACTTCTCCACGGAGCGCGCGGCCGGCTTGATGAATGATTGGTTGGAATGATGAATTGACAAACTGTCACTGTCAATGTCAAACGACGAAACGAAATGACAGCTGACAGCATCGTAAAGAGGGAGAAGGACGATCGTAGTTATGGCAACTCGTAAAGGCCCACATCACATGTAAACTTTTCCTTGTTCGGAAATGTATTAATAAATAGTAACACTAGTAGTAGTAGTAGTAGTAGTAGTAGTAGTAGTAGTAGTAGTAGTTCTGTCGTAATCAGGCACACGTCCCAAAGCACACACAAAATATTAAAAAATATATTGTGCGATACAAAACGTTACGATGCGATAAAACCAAAATTTTAAAATCTAAAATGTTTTATTCTGAGTTTGTAAAAAAATCCAACGACCTATCATGTATTCTAAATCAAAATAAAAAATGCCTAAATCAGACATTTTTTGAAATTATATTAAAAACTAATAATTTTCCTCCGAAGTTAGTAATAAAAGTTGTAAATCTTTGTTCATTTTGGTGCTTACAATCTGGGCCTGGGTCCATAAGAAAAACGCTATTTAGAGCTTCATCTAGTGCGAAATTGAATAACTAATTTTGGATCTATCTAGCGCGTTCTGTCTGGCTACCGAAAAAAGCGTTTTTGATAATAACAGTAATCTGTAGGTGTCTGGCTGGCTGGCTGCACTGACAGATCGCGCCACAGGTGGCTCGGGATCAATTCTGATATCTCTCACTGACAGTTCTCCTCCTAAGAAATTTTTATTTTCGGAAATATTCGGAAATATACAAACTGTTTTGGTGGTTTAAAAAAAAATAACCAGGGTTAATATAAAGAAGATGCGTCGCGTAGCCTAATGTTGAGGCGGTGCATGTCGTTTTTGTTACAAGTTTGTATTTCCGAAAATAATTCTTAGGTGGTTATAAAAAAAAAACTAAACATCCTAAAACAATTTAAAACACCGTAACATTGCATCTTTCGAGTCCCAAGTGGAGCGCGCGCTCCCGTTTTCGTCGCCTACCCTTGGCTCCCAAGTGGAGCGCGCGCTCCACTTATTGCGCGCCGCTAGTTTTAATTCAGTATCTAATTCTACCAATTTTCTAACAAAACACTCAATACTGGTATCATTTCTTGGTTAAAACTTACTAATAACTATTCTCAGACACGACTGGGCACACAATAACCTTCACACAGAAAAAAAATAATGAAGTTGACAGAAAATAAAATGTCACTTTTGGCAGCTGACATTTCCACTGACCCTGGAATAGACAAAGATTGTACCCGTAAACGTATTTCGGTATTTGATAGTTCGTTTCAATGCGCTTATTTCGGTATACCATATGTAAGACGAAATTGTACAGTTTTGGTCAGAAAAATTAAAAAAAAAAATTCGAGTGTGTTTTTTTTTTGCCTGGAGTTCAAAAAATCGGTCTGTGCTTCTAAATAAGTGAATCCTGAAGAGTTTGGTATCACTGAACGCGTAATTTGAGTACAAACAAGACTGAATAACGAGTATTGATGGATCGATCGATTGAGGCGGGATATTCGAATTTGTGTGGGAGCGCGCGCGCCAAAATTTTGCGTTTTTGAGCGCCGCTACAAGGGCCTGGGAGCCAAGGGGAGTAGGACTATTTGGAACGTGTGGGGCTCAAAGGGTTAAAAAAGAAAAAAAAAGCAAAAATAACCAAAAAGATTTTGTGGGATTCGAACCCAGGTCATAAGACAACTAGTCCTATACCCTCACCCCTGAGCCACAAAATCACTTAAACGAACAAACGAATATCGAATTCCCTTGATTCGCTTTCGGCTCTATGACGTCACAGCTGTCAGCGAGAGCCAACAGAATTGATCCCGAGCCACTCGTATCGCGCCGCGCGCAAAGAGAATCTATTCTAATGAATGCGCGGCATTGCGCGGTTTACGCCCTAGTGGTATAATTATATTCTTTGGCGCGGTTCTTTCTTCCGTAAGTCCGTAGTCTGTGGTTCTTCTGCTGGGTGTTTTGTTTAGTTAGTTAGATTTAGGTGCTTTATTGGGTGGCAGAGCATTATTTGTTCACTAAATTTGTACACAACAGTCTCCAATTAATGAACTAACGGCGAGGCGGCGCTCAGTTCGGCCGGTAAGACGTTATTTGAATCACGATTCATCATCCCACTTCCTTCCTCCTTCACCTGCCATACTCCCGTCACTTACACCGATGTCAATGCCTGCGCCCGTATTGCGTGTTCCTTCTCAGTTTATTGTTCAATGGGCTTCAAATTAGTCTCCAATTTGTGTGGCGCCTCATTATCGCAAATACGTGCTTGCGGTTTTCTACCGCATATGTGTATGTAGGTAGGCCTGTGTAGTCAATGCACTTTTATTTTTGTTCCGTCAGTTTTTCTTCATAGACATAATATGAACCCATCGGAAATATATCTAGGCACCTCGACAGAATGCGGTCTAACGGCTGGACGCTATGATCGGCAAACGGTCGCATTCTTTCGAGGTGTCGAGATATTTCCTACAGGTTATAGTTCTGCATTAGATGATGAGTCTTCATCAACATTGATATCTATTTTATAGATTAGCCCATCCCATACATCACTCCCGAAAAAATATGTTCTCACCGAGACCTGCACATAATGCAGATTTCACGGACAGCCACTTCATACGGCGTGTGCGGCGCGTGTTGAACGCACGCAAGTCTACCGAGTCGGTGACGCGTGTGTGCAGCATGCCCGGTTGCTGTTATAAAGAGTGACAGTGACAAACGTTGTTGTTTGTTTCGCCTGAGCATGTTATGGAGTGTTAAGAAGCCATGCTGTCACGGATAGGATCGTGTGACGGTGCGGTGGTATCGCGTTCTCGTACTCGCTTACCTACTGGTGATGGGAGTGGGCGGAAAGACGGCAAACGCGCCGCATGACGTCTTTCTCGCTCGTTCTTGTCATCTGTGGGCGGGTGGGGGCGAGCGCGCGATAGCATCGTCGTAGGGCTCGTGTCACGTATCACAATACTGCGTGTGCGTGCACGCACACTTGTACCGACGTCTAGCACAAGTTGCATCATACGACGTTCGATCTATAAAATAGATGTCGATGTTCATCAATATATTTTTAACAATATGTTCCTTTTGTAATATTTTTGTATTAACAAAATGCAGTGAAATGCGTGTTGATTGATAAAGTGCAGTGACGTGCGTTGCTTGTAGGTGTTGATGTGGGAGTGAGAGGAGCAGGGCACAGGAGACAAGATGCAGTACAACGCGTCGGAAGAGGCGTACGCTCGCCTCATTAGCCACAACATGACGGTGCCGCAGCGGATAAAGGTTGTGATTTACTTTAATTTTACATTATTAGTTTATTATTTTTTAGCTTGTAGTGGTTTTTAGTTATAGTTTTTAATTAGTTATATTTCTTTAAATTTTATTTCATAGGTAGTTTAAGTTTATTGAATAATTTTAATTTATAAATTGTAAATGAATATTGAAATGTTATTTTTTATATGTAATTGAATAAGATTAAGATAATTATTTTGTTGTAGAACACACATACATGTATCTCGACAATCGGGGTAAGCAGAGTAATCGTTGTTGTGCTGCAAGTACTCTTGTAAATTACAGCAACACCAACTACCACATTTAGAAAAGTATTAGGGCAAGATAACTATCAAGCAGCATGTAAGTCACCAAGACCCACCTGCTGCATGACTCGGTGGAGTGACCGCGCCAAGATGAGAGGTGGATATCCTGTCGCCCTTTAGCGTGTCATCTTGTCCTTATCACCGTTATCGCCTTTTACGACATGCACAGGGAGAGATGCAGTGGGGCTATTATTTTTAAGCACCGGCCCCACTCTGTACATGTTCTAATTTCATTTTGAAAATATCTAACACACAGGCCACCGGCGACGTGGGTGACGACGACCACATGGCGAACGGGGGGTGGGACTACGCTAACGAGAAGTTCGACATGAACGTGCCCGACCGCATCCTGCTGCTCGGCCAGGACCAGCACTTGGGTACTTACACTAGTGATTTTTATATGAAAACCAGTATGCGTGAACGGAAACACGAAGGGCCTCTCTGACTGCAGACAGTCTACAGCTGCTCTTCCTAGACCAGATGACGGCTGGCTCGAAAACTAATAATTCGGGCTGAGCTAAGCTGAGAACAGCCCATTGTTGGTCTGTTGAGCGGTGATGGTATTGAAAAAGCAGTTGGACAAACACTCTATTAACCTCTTGGCTTCTGGAACGGCCGGCCGGCCCCCAAACTGCTACATCCGTTGATTTCCAGGAGGGCCGGTCGACGCCAAAAAAAAAAAAGAGAAAAATATAGTAAATTGCGATTTCTATGAATGGGTCTTATTAGAACGAATGAGAATGCTGGGCTGTACGGATAAAAACCTTTGCTCTTCCTATAGAACACACTTTAAAAATATTCCCAGGTTTTGAGGAAACAAATTATTGTAACATTTGTACCTATTTGTATTGTGATTTGTATTGTGGGGGACGACGACCACATGGCGAACGGGGGGTGGGACTACTCCAACGAGAAGTTCGACATGAACGTGCCCGACCGCATCCTACTGCTCGGTCAGGACCAGCACTTGGGTACATACACAAGTGATTTTTATATGAAAACCAGTATGCGTGAACGGAAACACGAAGGCCCTCTCTGACTCCAGACAGTCGACAGCTGCTCTTCCTAGATCAGATGATGGCTGGCTCGAAAACTAATAACTCGGGCTGAGCTAAGCTGAGAACAACCCGTCTGATGAGCGTCTGATGGTCTGATGAGCGGTGATGGTATTAAAAATCAGTTGGACAAAATTGTTTTGATATAAATTTTTTATTCATTAATTTTTTTAAAGGTTTTTTGGGCTTTTAACAATGTTTTCTTAATATCAGCCCCATAGTAATCATCTTCCCTTTCACTTAGGACCCAGAGTCCCTAAGGGATAGAGAACGCTTAACGAAATCCAACACAATTACTAAATCCCTCTCACATGGACTCGCCAATAGTTTATGTATACTCAAAAAACGAATTGTATGAAAAAAACAGTATCTAATGCTGTACATTTTTTATTCCAAATTAACTGAGAAATGCGCTGGTGTAAGGTCCACCCGATTCAAGGTCCAGGTGAAAGTAGACAGCTGCCCCAAATGTTCCATTTATAAATCGCCCCGAACGCAGGTACGAAAGCAACACCGCGCGAGATCCAACTGGACAATGCTGTCCTGCCGCCCGACCCGGGCATGGTGCGCGTGAACACGCCGCCACGCGTCATCACCCTCGACCACCACTACTTCCCCTCCGCAGACGACCTACCCGCCCCGCACTCGCCGCCGATGCGCGTGCTCGTCGCGCCGCCGCCCGCGCGCCGTGCCCCCGACGGCGTCGCCTTCACGCCGCGTCCTGATCCGTTCAACGATTCGACGATGAACGAGTCGAGGCTCATGCTCAGGTGAGTGTCACCGTTTGGGGCTGGTACTTTAAAAGAATAGCCCCACTGCATCTCTCCCCGCGTATTTCGTAAAAGGCGACTAAGGGATATGACTCCCTTCTTATATTACTAGGTGGTAGGGTTTAACCCGCCCGGGTTGGTACCACCGCACTGAATGAAAGGTCGGTCGAAACGGCTAGGTAAATAGTTTGTGTTTTCCGTCCAGTTCAGTGTAGCCCGCACGACCGAAGGGAAGCACTGACGTGGCACCAAGTTAACCCGGTGTTATGGGTTGACATCACGGATGTGTACACTGTAGGTGAGGTAACCAACCGTGTCAGTTTCCTTTAAAAAAAAAACGCAATGCACACAATTTTTTTTATGGAGTGGTTGGCTACACACGCGTTGTCGGCCCATCACACCCTGGTTAACTAGGTGCCAGGTTATTGCGTCTCTTTGTTCATGCCGGCTACACTGAACTGAACGTAAAACGTGAACTATTTTTTTTCTTAGTTTGACCAACTTTCATTTGGTGTATAGGTAAGGACAGTTATAAAGAAAAAAACGTGTTTTAAAAAAACATTAAACCGACTTAAAACCCTAAAAAGTATTAAATAATATAATTATCTTGAGTATAAGGCGTTAAAAAAGCACAAAAGGGTCCATCTATAAATTTTCAGGTGTGCTTTTGTACCGCCTCCTCAAGATCAAAATATTTTTTAATACTTTTTAGGTTTAGAAGTCGGTTCAACCTTTTTTTTTAAACAGGTTTTTTGTTTTGTTTTGTTTTTTGTTTTGTGGAAACTGACACGGTTAGCTACATTACCTACAATATCCGTGATGTAAGCCCATAACACCGGGTGAACTAGGTGCCATGTCAGTGCTTCCCTTCGATCGTGTCGGCCACACTGAACTGGACGGAAAACACAAACTATTTACATAGCCGTTTCGACCGACGTTTCATTCAGTGCGGTGGTCCCAACCCGGGTGGGTTGAACCCTACCACCGAGTAAGGTAGGAAAGCAAGGGACCTACAGTTTTACGTGGAATCCGAACCACCACGGTCAGCTTCCAATGATGAAGCGGTCACCCATCCAAGTACTGACCGCGCCCAGCGTTGCTTAAGAATCAATAGCAATAGTCGACTGTCTGCACCACTGAGCTATCGAGGCTGACAAACTTTCAGTTTTTAGAGTCAACAAATAAATGTGAATGATGCCGACAGAGATCCGACACCGCCGGGCGAAGGGCTCACCGCATCGGAGGAGCTGATGCACCTGCGGAGGCAGCTCGTGAAGCTGAACCGGCGCGTGATGGCCATCGAGGCGGACCACCTGCAGCGCCAGCAGAAGGAGAAGATCGCCTACGCAATCGGCGTCGCCTACGTCCTCTTCAAAATCATCGCCTGGCTCAACCGGACCTAGGCCGTTATTATTTGATAGTGTGACGCGTGCGCTTGGCTCCGTCGTCACTGAGACCTTATCAGATCTATTGTGACCGGACCTAGACGTTCACCCAACTATACCTCACCTTAGAGAATTATGTCTAATGGTTCGCGTACACAGTACGCCTTACCTTAGACGTAGGGTACGCTTGAGCGGAACGCTACGTCGCCCCGCCGTGTTGCCTGTGCGCTCGTACTTTGCAGAACTGTTGAGTTTGCACGATGATGCAGCATTTAATCGTCTGACACAGTTTGTAAATGCCCAAATGTCTTTTGCGAACTGAGGTGCGTGATAGGGCGTGCCCGACGGATTGAACTGGGTTGACAGTTTCTGAAGTTGAAATAAGTTATATTTAACCGCTCACGCGTCGGTGGGACGGATGTGTCCCGGCACCGAGGAGTGCCCTAAACGTCGACGGGACAAATTCGTTTTAATGCTTTCCGCATAAGACTCACTTATATAAATCATCACAATAAGACTATCATTAGTTTGTTGTGTTTGTGTATAAATTCGAGAGAATACAACATTGTGAAGTGAATGTGTTATTATTGGAGGTTTTTTATCGATTCGCATGAGTAGGTATGTGAAATTGGAAAAAAAAATATTAACCTAACAATATTTTGTGCACTTCAATGCTAGTGCAATGTTCAACTCACAAATTTGGAATCAAATCAAAGGTCAGTACACTGTAAGGTATAGACAATTTTGTAGGAAATGTAACAATTATAACCGTGCTAAATTTGCTATAGATGTTCATAATTTGTTTTTCTTGCTTTTTTTTATTTTTTTTTATGGAAACTGACACGGTTGGCTACATCACCTACAACGTCCGTGATGTCAGCCCATAACACCGGGTGAACTAGGTGCCATGTCAGTGCTTCCCCCTTTGATGGTGCCGGCTACACTTGTTGCTTAACGAAATGCGCCCACGAAAAAACCTGTGACATTTTACGGAGATGAGGTCGCAGCGGCGTCGACGCCTGAGCGCTTTTTTTTTTTTTTTTTTTTTTTTTTTATTGCTACCGAACTGGGTGGCTCTGTCCGAGGTCGCAACCTCAGGCGCAGCCAATTTCACACCCGAGGAGGTGCCAGTCCGGCTTGGAGGTGGACTAATGTTGCTGGGGAAAGGCTATTAACCCGCGATTTGAAGATCTGTGGATTGTAGGAGTGGGGGAAGATATTTCCTGGGAGCCCGTTCCACACCTTTGCAGTGCGGCACAAGAACGATTTAGAGAATCGTGCAGTTCGAAGAACTCTTCTGTCGACTACAAACGGGTGTTCCGCGAGAGTATGGCGGGTTTGGCGAAGGCGAACAGGAGGAGGAGGGATAAGGGAAGCAAGTTCGTCAGAGCAGCGGCCATAGTAGTACCGATAAAACAGGCTCAATGACCCAACGATACGTCTGTGCTTTAGAGGTTGAAGGTCCTTTGTGAGTACGGAGTCACCAATGAGGCGAATGGCTCGTCGCTGAATAGAATCCAAGGCTGAAAGAAGGTACTCAGGGGAACCCTCCCAAAGATGACTGCAATATTCCATCACCGGTCTTACTTGTGCTTTGTAGAGTGTAAGCAGTTGGACCGGCGTGAAAAATCGCCGACAGCGGTAAAGGACTCCTAATTTTCGAGACGCTAGTTTCGCCTTGGACTCTATGAACGATCGAAACCCAACGTCCCTGGACACCTCCATACCCAGGACACCCAGACTACCATCGTTGGGGACTTGGCTGCCCTGAAAAGTGGCTTGGAGAGGAAACGGATCAGCCTTAGTAGAGAAGGCACAAGCTTGCGTCTTGGCTACGTTGAAGTTGACCAAGTTCTTCTTCCCCCAAGAGGATACTTTTTCGAGAACCTGGTCAACCCGAGCAACAGTTTCGCGTCTCGCGTTTGCTGCTGAGGCCTCTCTACCCTTCCAGTCCTTGATGAACCCTTCGTGCACCGTGCTGTCGTCCGCGTAACAGTGTATTTCGCCGAGCGAGAGCATGTCGTTGATGAACAATAAAAACAGCGTAGGCGACAGCACGGATCCTTGTGGAACACCAGCATTGATTGAGTAGTCGGCCGAGCAGGCACCATCTAGGGTGACAAATATCGACCGGCCACTCAAAAAGCTGGAGATCCAGGTGCACAGTTTTGTAGGGACACCGTAGGCCGGAAGCTTGCTTAAGAGTCCCCGGTGCCAGACGCGATCGAATGCTTTGGATATGTCCAGAGCGACCGCCAGCGATTCCCCAAAACCATCGAGCCTTTCAGCCCATAAATGCGTGACGTACGCTAGAAGATCTCCAGTCGACCTTTGCTTGCGAAAGCCGTATTGTTTGTCGTCGAGGAGTTTAGAGTCTTCTAGGTACGTCAGGAGCGCTGAGTTGACAATACGCTCCATAACCTTACTCAAAAGTGAGGTTATCGCAATAGGGCGATAGTTCGATGGGTTCGCTGGGTCCCCCTTCTTGGGGACCGGCTGGACCGAAGCTCTCTTCCAGCAAGAAGGCATTGATCCGGAGGAATAGGAGCGTTTGAATAGGCGGGTGAGGACTGGCGCCAATTCCAGAGCACAATTTTTCAAGACGATCGCCGGGACGCCGTCAGGCCCACTACTCTTCGAAATATCCAACTCACGTAGTGTTTTATGGACGACTCTGGGGTGGAACCTAATATTTGCCATCATACGCCCGCAATGGGGTAATGAAGGGGGGTTGGCGCCCAGGTCGTCCATGTTTGAGTTGGATGCGAAAAGGCGTGCAAAGATATTCGCCTTTTCTTTCGCGAGTATAGCGAGCGAGCCATCCGGACGTTCCAGCGGAGGTGTAGCTGGACGGCAGAAATTCCGACCGATGGATTTGGCGAGAGACCAGAAGGCGCGGCTACCCGAAGGGCTACGTGCAAGTTTCGCGCCAATTCCACGGTCGTGCCTGAACTTGGCCAAGTTTTGCGTTCGTTTGCAGGACCTAGCAACGACGTTGAGCTCTCGTCTGTTCTCGACAGACCTATTCTGCAGCCATTTCCTATAAGCCTTGTTCTTAGTGTCAATAGCCAGTCTGCATTGACAATCAAACCAAGGCTTATGGCGGCCGCCGATGGGAACGGTGGAGGTAGGTATGAAGAAATTCATACCCTGTGCGATCACATCGACGACCGATTGGGCACACAGGGATGGGTCTGGAGAAGAGAAGCAAACGTCGTGCCAAGGGTAGGCTCCCAGGAAGGATCGGAAGTCATCCCATTGTGCTGACCGGTAGTGCCAAACTGTTCGCGTACTACATTCACGTGCTTCCGCGAAGTGTACAGTTGGCACAGTTGAGCGTACAAGGCAATGGTCGGAGTTTCCGAGGGGAGCTTCGACCCTCACCTTGTAACCATTTGGCTCGGTAGTCAGCACAAGGTCCAACAAACTAGGTCGATGGGCAGGGTTATCAGGTATCCGAGTGGTTCCGGATACCAACTGCGTCAACCCGTGCGCAATGGCCAAGTTGTAAGCCTCCCTGCCGGCATGGTCAGTGATGGGGGAGCCCAACCAGTCTTGGTGTTTAGCATTGAAGTCACCCAGCATCACTAACTCCGCCGTAGGGAACTCGCAAAGCAGTTTGTCTGCCGTACTGCTGAGATGCTCATAAAATGCCTCTGTTCTTGACGCACTGAGGTTAGGGGATCTGTATGCACCCGCGTAAATCCTCACCACGTGGGGAAGATTCACGCGGATCCATAACACAGGAAAAACAGGGTCTTCAAATCGGGTGAGCCGGGTATAGGAGACACCAGATCCAACGTACAAGCAGACACCACCCTTCGCCATGAAACGTTCCTGAAGATTGTAACCAGGAACGTCCAGGTAGGATGCGTCCGCAGGACGCCCGATCTGGGTCTCCGTAAGAAAGAGGAGGTGAGGCCTCGCCGTCTGCAGATGGCAGGCGACGGATGAGAAATTTGTGTGTAGACCTCTTATATTGGCGAGGTCTACCTTAAATTTTGAGGGAGAACGGGCCGCTGAAGGTTTATACAGTTTTCTATTTTTTGTTCGGCTCATAATTTAGATGGGTGATTGATTCGTGGAGTGTATCGGAATGTGCCCAGGGCGCGGTGATGCCTTGTGCAACTCGGATAGACTCAACCAACTGACAGTCGCAGAGAGCGAGAGGACCCCCGGGCCCCCCCTCCCAGAAAACATGTGGTCTCCCATGGTCACCAGCCCCACAATGCTCTCTGACAGGGATTTTCGCGTGTTGATAGGGCAGCCAGCACACGGGTTGGTGAGGGCCGTGTGCCGGGCCCCTGTACTACCACGCAGGCAGGCAGCGGTCACCTGTTTCCACCGGCTCTCCCTGACCCCTGCGGCTGTCAGTCGGTTAAAAGGAGTCTGGAGTGCGAGCGACACTAGCATCCACAACCCAGGACACCCCCGACACACTCAAGTCCACCGACCGGCTAGTCGCAGGCTGGCCTCCAAGTGTAGCAGAGCCACATCAGGAGTTTTTCGCCTACGACCTGTGGTACCAACCCGGACGACATAGTGGAGGACTTGTCTACCACATAGTGAGGCTGAAAATAAATCCTGTTTAGGCGCAGGATGATCGCCTGCGTCCGACATTCCTCAGCTGTTGCGACTCTGGGACGGTGGTAATGCCAAAGGCATCGTCGCAACATTGCCCAGGGAGCACGACGAGGACGTGAATGTCGGACTTGCTGGGCTCTACTTTAGTGTGACCCACCGCTGGCACAGTAGATTGCTAGATTGGTAATTTGGTGAACTCCATACAGCTCCAGAGAACACTACCAATGCTTAACCCAGCGAACCCCCCTAACTAATAGCTAACTAAACTAAAAGCTTAACTAATAAGTATCATTTTGGTAATTTTTTCAAATAAATTTCCTGTTTTAATTATTCGGTCATTTACAGCACCAAAAAATCCAGAATATATAGTTATGTATTGCACGGCAAGATGATGAAAAGTTTTTAACAATCGCAGCAATTAACAGGTACATCCTCACTACATGAAAGATGTCAGGGTCACATTTGTAAGTGTGTGTTTTTATTTTAATTAATTTGTAAATGGATTGTATAGCCGTTTATAGCCCTAAGGATGTCCTGCAATTTTGAATAATCCACGGAGCTTGTGAACTACAGGTTTTATTAATGATTTGTGTAGGTATGTACTCAAAATGACAAAATGTTTCTCAAGCTCTCATTATATTTTGTACTCTAATTCTAGAAGAATGTTGTGGTCAGTACGAGTGCACACACCGGCAACACCAAAGACTGCTCGAGCCATTTCAACTCAAAATAATATAGTTGTTATTTTATTCAAATGTTTACTTTCCTTCCACTGCGTTGTCCAATATGATTTGTGTGAACGCGTTGACTTAGCTGAATAGTTGCATTTGTTATGGACAGGGTCGGACGGACCGTAGTTTACCCGTGACGGGATAGCACAGTAAGAATACAGACGGTAGTGAACTGGGCACGGAGCGAATTTGGTGCCCGACACCTCTTTCCTGCAGAGGAACTAGTGCAGTTCCTTGTTTTGTTTTTATTGTAATAAAATATAATCAGACTATAATGTTTCTTTTCATTATCCTACTACCAAAACCATTCATATTATAGCCGTCCATGATAAAGCCCTTTCTCAAATTCACCGAAGCTCGAGGCCATAGAGTAGTATTATATGTTTATGGGTCTCGATCTCGACTCGACTTTTCGAGGCGTAGTCATATCACTGGGTGTAGTTAGAAGAGCGTTCCAACTAAATCCTCCCTTCGCCGTTATGTTGGCTCCACTGCCAGTGTCACTGTCAGTGGAACCAAATGTGCTGTGCTTAAATTCCTGTTGCCAGATTGTGAAGATTATATTACCTAATAATGTACTAGGTATTTATGTATTTGAGGAGCAACAGATCAAACAGTCTTTTGTGCATTTAATAAAAAAAAATCGGCAAAACTTTATTTTGGTAGAGCTCAATAGCTCCTTTATGTGTGTTTTTACAGAATTCACGTCAAAAAATATTAAGTATTATTAAAAAAATATTGAATGTTGGCGACCGCGTCAAATCGTATTTTGTTCCTAAGTTTTAAGGTTAAGATGGCGGCATGAGCACCTACGTTTGGGTATCCTGCTCTTATGGAATGGATCAAAGATCGCATCAAAGAGTATTATGTTTGAAATTATAATTAAAAAAACACTGATTTATGAAATGAAAGGGTATATTGTGTTATTTTATCATCATAATCTACTCGCTAAAACAAATATATTAGCAAAAGAAATCATCTTTCTATGATTTTTAGTTCTCAAGACACATGTTTTTTGCTAATTTCTCGAAACTAGGATCACGACACAAAATACTGTTTGATCAGTTGCTCCTCATTTACCGTATAATAAATACGGTAAATACTGATAATTACGGGTAAATCTGTACACATAGCAACCCTCACCGCTGTTTTGACAGATAGACAGTGGAGCCAACATAACGGCGAAGGCAAGATTTACATAGATTTACAGAGAGAGAGAGTACGATCTTGCACAAAACCTGAGCCTCTAAATTCAGGACTCCTGAATCAGGAGCACCAGATTTTAGTTTACTGACATGGGCTGAAAGCCAGGCGTATTTGCAAACTGCACTATGCGAGTTTTCTCCCCAAACAAACAGATTATTAACAACTATCAAAGTGAATGTTTTGGTGGTTTAAAAAAAGGTTAATTTAAGGAAGATGCGTCGCTACGCGACACATCTGCAATAAATTAACCCTAACCTAATGTTGAGGCGGCGGCGCATGTCGTTTTTGTTACGTTTCGTTCAAAACTCCCATAGTGCAGTTTGCTATTATGCGTCAGTCAGCGCAGTATTTTTCAAAGAAAGAGACAAGGCTCTTGATTGAAGTTCTAATCTAATAGGAATGAAAAGGATAAAGCTTGTATGTATATAAAGCATGCGAGACTGCCAGTGCCAGTAATGCACTGATTACCGATTTGATTAGTAGCGTAGCTGTCAATGTCAAATAAAATCAAAATATATCGGTCGTGCATTTTGGGCCGCTGGAGGCGCGGCGGTTTTCGGTTGGATTGGTCGTTTGTTTTCTAATGTTTACGCGATTTATGGCTTTTTGAGGCAAGAACGAGGAAGAAATTTGAGATAACACGATGGCCCAGGCAACAGAGGTGACGGAGTGCCTCCGGCGACTGTGCGCTTGCTTGGCGCCCAGCAACCGTGAGTTCCAATTTCAAATTACGAAAACGCAGCGCCCTTGTTTTACAATAATTTACTACATTTCTTGCAGTTTTGTATTCTCTTTCTGAATTTTTATCGTCATTTATGGAGTCCCTCGTTGGATATATTCGCGGGATTCTCCTACCTATGAAGATTCACCCAGGTGACACACCCAATATTTTCCTCAGACGTCCGTCATATTAATTCGTGTTGTGTGGTGGGTGGAGGCTTTGGGCGCATTCCGAATTGCGAACACAATGAATAGACTGCACACAGTGTGACCATTTCAATTTTACTTTATTGTTTATATATTTCATTGCTCATTGAGTGTGGGAAGACCACCCGCCAGGTGGGACGACGACATCAAGTACGTCGGCGGAAAGCAGTGGTTCCGTATCGCTGAAGGCCGGGAGGACTGGAGGAAAATTGGAGAGGCGTATGTCCAGCAGTGGACACTTACATGCTGACTGACTGACTGACTGACATTGCTCAGTAGTCAGCAGTGAGTTGGCAGTAAAGGACAGGGGTGCGCTGTAGTATAAATGCACATAATTAGAAAATTGCTGGTAGCTGGGACTGGTAGGCGAGGGTCTAAGGAACTATTACCAAAAATAATTTTTTGCCAGAAATACATAGTTTCGGAGAAAAAAACATTTTGAAAAAAAAATTTTTCATACAAAATAAATTTTTGATCTTTTTTTTTTTTTTTTTAAATGCACCAAAACATTTATTTTGAATAGGAATTTATGCAAAAACGACATGCGCCGCCTCAACATCAGGTTAGGGTTAATGTTTTTTTAAACCATCAAAACATTCACCCATACCACTTCCCTTGTTTTTACATACATTTATATTCAAAAGCAATGTTTTGGTGCCTTAAAAAAAATATTTTGTATGAAAAATTAATTTTGTATCGGAAATTTCCCATGGGATTATTTAGAAACGGTACAGCTATGGGGCCTCGATCTGGCATACATGATCACTGTACTCGCAAGAGTGCAGGTGTAGACGTCTGGATTTTGTAACCGCAAGGTTGGTATCTCGTAAATCAATAACAATGATAGTAAAGAAGTTGCCCATATTCTGTAGGATGCATAGGCGCCGACTCCGTGGGTGCTCAGGGGCTCCAGCACCCACGAGCGGTGACCACTGATATAAAAACTGATCAGTAATCTGATCAGTAAACGGATTTGTGCTACGATAAAAGTGCACTATTTCCTTCCTACAAGCCTTTGAGCGGCCGCATTTACACATTTGCACGAGTGGCGCGGCGAATAGCGAACGTTATAGTACTCCTATATTATTCTATACCATTAATACAATAGTTTGTTGTTGTTGTTTTGGTTTGGGGTTGGCTCCAGGCCTGCAAACTAATCCCGCTTGGTTGGTGACCTTCCTGCAAAACCCCGCAGTCTCCAGCTACCCCAGCCAGCCTATGTCTTCCATGAAAGCCACAAGTCGACCGGGGTGTCTGCAGGCCGCTTATCCCTTAGTCGCCTTTTACGGCATGCACGGGGAGAGATGCAGTGGGACTATTCTTACTAAGTACAGACCCCACACAGTACCCATTCGGGTACAATAGAATATTGAAGAAGAAGAATTCTATACAATAGAAAATAGAAGCACTGAATGAGTAGGTATAGTCGTGCGAATGTGTAAATGCGGCGTGAAATGCAACACATTGTGTGTATGTTTTGCGAATCCATGTTGCCGGGTGAATTAGTTGGAGAAGCGTATGTCCAGCAGTGGACGGCAACACGCTGATGATGATGATGATGATTGTTCAGTCTAGGATTTTATACTTATCTTCTTTTCTTCTCTTCTATCATTTAAAAGAAGTGGCTAAAGTAAAAAAAAAAATGCATGACTACCCATGAGGATTTCTAAAAGTCGGCCCCCTGGTAGGATACCATACCTTATACCTTGTACCGTGTGGGGTCGGTACTTAAAAAGAATAGCCCCACTGCATCTCTCCCCGTCGCATGTCGTAAAAGTCGACTAAGGGATAAGAAAATTCGTCAGCCTCGGTAGCTCAGTGGCGCGGTTGGTTAGTCAACTGTTATTAAGCAACGCTGAGCGCGGTCAGTAATTGGATGGGTGACCGCTCGACCGTTGGAGGCTGACCGTGGTTCGGATTCCACGTTAAACTGTAGGTCCCTTCCCTTCTTACCTTACTAGGTGGTAGGGTTTATCCCGGCCGGGTTGGTACCACCGCACTGAACGAAACGTCGGTCGAAACGGCTATGTAAATAGTTCGTGTTTTCCGTCCAGTTTAGTGTAGCCGACATGAAATGAAGGGGAGCACTGACATGGCACCTAGTTCACCCTGTGTTATGGGCTGACATCACGGATGTTGTAGGTGATGTAGCCAACCGTGTCATGTTCCATAAAAAAAAAAAAAAAAAAAGGATGCCTCCAGTGACGTTTTCAAAGCTCTCGTCGGCAACATGTGTTTTGCCGCACTTTTCCGAATTAATTCGTAAAACATTATGATTATGATTTAAAGTGTGAGAGTTGGCGCCCTTGAGCCCTGTTGTCACTGCAACCTAGCAAGATCTATTGTGATCTCTCAAAAGTTTATAGTTCACCCCCAAGTCCAATTTCCGCAACAAACCGAGTTATACAGTAATACCCCGCTTTACGCGAGGGATGTGTTCCACATGAAATCGCGTTAAGTGAAATTCGCGTATATCGGGGCTTGATAAAAAGAGAAATAAATATGCACATATATACATACATACTTATTCAATCTTTGAAAATTACCAATTGCTTAACCCTTCGGCTCCTCAAAACCCCGCGCGGGGTTTGTTAGGCGCGCGTCCGTCGGCTCCTCCAAACCCCGCGCGGGGTTCGGCGCGGCGCGGCGGCGCGCGGCTCATTATTTAATTCATCACTAATTCTACCAATTTTCGACCAAAGAACTGATTACTGGTATCACTTCTTGGTTAAAAGTACTAGAACTATTATCAAACAGACTGGGGGCAACACTTCACCTTCACACAGAAAATATTTTTTGAAAATGTCAAAAAAAAAAAGGCTCCCAAGCCAACTGACATTTCCACAGACACTGGAATACACAGATCTTGTACCGTATTTCGTGTACCCGTATTCGAGAGTACGTCTTATTAGCTTTATTTAGAGGTATGACTCGTCTATGGAAATTATACAGTTTTGGTCAGAAAAAATCGGAAAAAAATGTCGAGTGTGTTTTGTTTTGCCTGGAGTTTAAAAAATCGGTCTGTGCTTCTAAATAAGTGAATCCTGAAGTGTTTGGTATCACTAAATGCGCAATTTTAGTACGCAGATTACAGATAACAGATTATTGATGGATCGTTCGATTGAGGCGGGATATTCGAATTTGTGCGGGAGCGCGCGCGCCAAAATTTTGCGTTTTTGCGCGCGGCGAAAACGCCTGGGAGTCAACGGTAGTCAACCGCGCGGGGCTTGCGGGAGCCGAAGGGTTAATATACAATTTTAGTTTCACACGAAAAAACAAATAAAGGTATTGTTAGTTTTACGCACCCAAAGTTTTTGAGTTGAGTTTTGTCTTTGTTCTTGCAAAATGCGCTCGTAACATTCTATTCAATGTCAAGCTTCTGCGCTCTTTTTTCTTAACTGGCGGCATTTTTCACTGTTTTCGCGTATGTAATAATTAGGTATTCGACGCGTGAAACGTATGTATACGCGATGTGCCCATGACATGTTGATTAATCGCGTAAAGCGGGGCATTTTAGCGCGAAATATGAAATTCGCGTAGTACCGAATCCGCACAAAGCGGGGTCGCGTAAAGCGAGGTATTACTGTATTATATTTATCAACCTACTTCCAAAAAGGAGGAGGTTCTGAATTTGTCTCTATGTTTTTATTTGCATGTTACTTAATTTTCCGCCAATTCTCAACCGATTTTAATGATTCTTTTTTTCATGAGTAGGATATATCAGGGGTGGTCCTTTCATAAATTTTATAAAAGAATACCACCTCTAAGGGTGGGAAATTAAGGGGTTGAACACTTTCACACTAAGGAATTTTTCAATCACCCACACTGATGTTTGTTGTACCGTTCTGGTTAAATAGTTTTCCATTTTATGATGAATTTAGTTTTTTAGTGTTTTTGGTGGGAATTTAAGGTTATCTTTCTTTTTTTGTTATTTCCTTAGCAGATGCTCACAAATTGTTTTTTGTGATTCATGTATGTCTAGCCTGTAAGCAAAAAAAAAAATTTATTTCCCGGCAAAATGGGTTCAACTGAAAATCTGCGCGATACATTGTCTATTGCAGTCTCTGAGTTGAGCCCAATTTGTCGCCAAAATTAGTGAATGATTGTGGTGTATTGTAAATTGTAATCCAAAATGGAGACAAATAAATGTTTCAATTCCTTTCATTTCATAATCTTGGGGTTGAGTGCCTGTATTTGGCAAGGGTTAAAAATATAACCCCCAAGAATACGGCTTACGGAGAGCGGCGAGAACAAACTTGTTTGAATTAACAAGACGCGCGCCGCTGCCGCTCAAAAATCCGCCCGTTTCGCTAGCGGCCACGGTGACATCTGGCGATATACGGCATTTGTTTGTTTCGTCCCGCGCCGCCACCGCTCGCCGCTGCCGCTAGCCGCGCGTGGAGCCGCTAGACGCTCCCCGCGCGTGCGTGGCCTACTCGATACATTCCGATATGTTTGTTTAAACCGCTCGCCGCTTGCACTGTGGCCGAACCGTAAGGCCCATTCGGTGTAGGTGTTTATTTAGTCTGCAGTAAAATATTTCCTATATTGGTCTTTATTTTTCTATCCGGCCCCAGTGCCTGTAACAATATATTTAGCAGTATGTATGAAATTCGGAATGCGAACGTTATCTCGCGGTGTTGACAGAGGAGGGCGCGTACCAGCTGGCGGTGTCGTACCTGGCGGCGGGCGAGGCGACGCCGACGCGCGCTCCACCGGACGAGCAGCTGCTGGTGCAGCGGATACGCGCGCAGCTCACGCGCACGACCGGCGTGCGCGACGCCGACAAGTTCACTGACTACTATCACAAGATTAAAAACTCGGTAACATCCCTCATGCAGTCTCCTGTCTCGTTGGGTGGAACTCTTGGTATTTTTAAGCTTCGAGCAGTCTTGGCCAGGGTTGTTGCTGATGCACTTTTTTTTTCGCATCAGCTTTTTTTTTATGTAATCCGGTATGTGTGGCTGAGTCAGAGGGGCCAAAGCACATGCTCTGACTAGCCAATATCAACTCCGAGAAGGTAGGTGCCATACCGGAGACTTCCCTGGATTGCTGGCTATACTGGACTAGAGGAGAACACAACCGAGGCAGCTATGCGGCCATCTTACATCCAGTACGGTGGTATCAACCCAGTCGGCTACAATTTGAGCCTACCACCTAGTAAGGGGCAAGAGAAGGGACCTATAGTTTTACACCGGTTCCGAACGGTGAAGCAGCGGGTGTAGGTATGCACGTAAATTTTTTCGTCAGTAAAAACTCATTGGTACACGCCGACCGGATTAGGACTTAAAAAGAATAGCCCCACTGCAGTACCGTGTGGGGTCAGTACTTAAAAAGAATAGCCCCACTGCATCTCTCCCCATCGCATGTCGTAAAAGTCGACTAAGGCATAAGGAAATTCGTCAGCCTCGGTAGCTCAGTGGTGCGGTCAGGTCAGTCTACTGTTGTTAAGCAACGCTGACCGCGGTCAGTAATTGGATGGGTGACCGCTGGACCGTTGGAGGCTGACCGTGGTTCGGATTCCACGTAAAACTGTAGGTCTCTTCCCTTCTTACCTTACTAGGTGGTAGGGTTTATCCCGGCCGGGTTGGTACCACCGCACTGAGCGAAACGTCGGTCGAAACGGCTATGTAAATAGATCGTGTTTTTCCGTCCAGTTCAGTGTAGCCGGCGCGAAATGAATTGAAGCACTGACATGGCACCTAGTTCACCCGGTGTTATGGGCCGACATCACGGATGTTGTACGTGATGTAGCCGACCGTGTCAGTTTCCATTAAAAAAAAAATATTACGATTCCAATGATACAGCAGTTGGACAGACAGACAGTAGGCTTAGTAATAGGCTTACGTACGGTGTACGGAAACCTGAAAACGCAGTTAATTTGCTATACAGGTGCTGCTGAAGCAGCGCGCATCGGTTCTGACGCTGCTGGCGGCTCTCGCGCCGGTGCACGCCTCGCCCGCCGCCACGATCATCCCCCGGCTCTTCTCGGCACCGTCGATCGCAACACCCGCCACCCTATCCGCACCGGTTGTAGTTAGTAACTTTTGACATTTGCAACATGACTAGCTGCGCCCGCGGCTTCGCCCGCTCTCATATTTCACTTCACTGCTAACCTCATAAGCCATTTAGCGTGATAGTAAGTAGCCTATAGTTGATGGAAAGAATCAAGCTATCCGTAGATTTTTTTTTATATTAAAATCGGTGCAGTGGTTCTCGAGTTATAACAGACGGACAGACAGACCTGTCCGACACAGACAGACAGCGGATAGACAGACATACATACACTCAGACACTCAGACAGAAAGCAGACCTTACTAGGTGGTAGGCTCAAATTGTAGCCGACTGGGTTGGTACCACCGTACTGGATGTAAGATGGCCGCAAGCAACTTCGGTTGTGTTCGCCTCTAGTCCAGTATAGCCAGCAATCCAGGGAAGTCTCTGGTATGGCACCTACCTTCTCGGAGGTGATATTGGCTGGTTAGAGCATGTGCTTTGGCCCCTCCGACTCAGCCACCCATACCGGATTACATAAAAAAAAAAAAAAAGACGTTGGATTTTATTATAGGTAAGGAAGGATGTAAAAAAGGGGTGTACTCATATTTAATAATATTGTGAAGTGAAAAGGTTAAATTCTAAATAATAATAATAAAAAAAATAATGTGATGTAGATGCATCAGAAAAACCTGCTTGTCTATTAAAAATAATATAAGTACCGTGTGAGGCCGGTACTTTAAAAGAATAGCCCCACTGCATCTCTGCCCGTGTATGTCGTAAAAGGCGACTAAGGGATATGACTCCCTTCTTATATTACTAGGTGGTAGGGTTTAACCCGCCCGGGTTGGTACCACCGCACTGAATGAAAGGTCGGTCGAAACGGCTATGTAAATAGTTTGTGTTTTCCGTCCAGTTCAGTGTAGCCGGCACGACCGAAGGGAAGCACTGACGTGACACCAAGTTCACCCGGTGTTATGGGCTGACATCGCGGATGTTGTAGGTGATGTAGCCAGTCGTGTCAGATTCCATAAAAAAAAAAATATATATATATATAATTGTGTGCCCGAGTGGTTTGGGCATTGGTGAGATTTCCGAGATGTCTTGTGAGAGTTCCGAGTTTCGAATCCAGCTGGCGTGTACCAATTAGTTTTTTCTGATTTGAAAATATTTACGTGCATATCTTCGCCCACTGCTCCATTGTTCAGATTCCATGTTAAAATGTAGGTCCATCGGGTTGACTGGAGGAAATTGCCTAAGGCGATAAGCGTGCCCTTGCCACACATTAAGTGGCATAAAGTGCAAAAATAAAATAAATAATAATAATAAAGCTCTAAAACAGACCTGCGCGACGACGTCGCCCTGCAGTCCGGCGGATACGGAGCTCTCCGAGATGGGGGTGGTGGTGGCCTACGTGTCTAGTACCACCACCTATCGCTCGAAGCTAGTCTCGCGTCGTCTCGGAGAGCTTCGTAGCCACGGCCTGCACCCGCCGGCGTGCTTGGAGGCTTGTCTCCCGCCGCCGGCGGTATTACCGTTTTTAATTTTTATATTAATTTTGTGTATTTTTATTACTTTTTTGTATAATATATGTAAAATTAATGTACAATTTTAATAACGTGAAATAAAGACTATAATATAAAGCTCTAATAATCCTAATGGCTAATAGACCTGACATAGTGATAATCGACCGGGAGGCGCGGCGCGCAGCGCTCGTCGACATCACGGTGCCGCATGACGAGAGCCTTGTGAAGGCAGAAAAAGACAAGATGTTAAAATAAATCGATCTATCTCATGAGGTTACCGACATGTGGCCCGTGGACTCGACGATCGTTGTGCCCATAGTCGTGTCTGCGCATGGGCTGATAGCGAAGAGCCTCGACCATCATCTCAAGAGGATCTCGCTAGAGCCACTTGCTTTGATCAAGGGTCAGATGCAGAAGGCGGTCTTGCTCGACACCGCTCGAATTGTCCGGAGGTTTCTCTCTCTCGGGTCCGAGCATCGGTAGCCTGGGTTCGCCCCGCCGCCGGTGGTGGAAACTTGTTATTTTGTATTAATTTTAGATTTAAGTTTTATATGTAAAATTAATATAAAAAGAAAATGTGTAAAGAAACGAATAAAGCTCTACAATAAATAAATATTCTTTATTCTTTATTCTTTATTCATCATTCATATGGTGGTAGTATACGCTTGAATTTGTCCTGTTTAGTTTTTACAATCCGGTTCGATTACACCCACAAAGAAGAGCCGGCAAGAAACTTCGCAGGGTTCTTTTTTTAACGTCTTCAATTACAATACATTGTGACTAGCTACACAATAGACACCGCTTACAGTGTTAAGATATACAGTCAAACCCGCTTAATACGATCCCGGTTAATACGATTTCCCGCATAATACGATCTTTTGTGCTGGTCCCTTCATTTTACGAACAGATTTTTCCCGCTTAATACGACCCCAACCCGCTTAAAACGATCTTTTGGTGACGAAGGTCGCCACGCGGCGCGACCGCCCGAAGCGAGCTCGGGGCTCGGGAACGCTCGCTAGCGCCGCGCGCCGAGCGAGCTCGGAGTTAGTACACATTCCGGTGCCGCCCGCGCATGTTCTGTCTGTGTAGCACATCGCCACCCGCTGCGAACTGTCGAACTGTGTCGAAATTAAAACGTGTGTGTATCCTTCTTCGTGCCATGACGGCCAATATTAAACGACAAGCACTCTCACTTAGTGATAGAAGATGTTGTCCAACTAAGGCGATATCTTTGTTCGATTGATTCCAGTGATGATACTCTTAACAAACTAAACTGCATAGAAAGCTCTTCATTTCTTAACACGTAAACGATTGCGAAGATTGATTTATGTCAGAAATACAATAAACAGATTTTAAAGTATGTACTTTGCATGATTTTAGCTCTTCCCGCTTAAGACGATTTCCCGCTTAAGACGATTTCCCGCTTAAGACGATTTTTGCGCCCATCCCCTTGAGAATCGTATTAAACGGGTTTTACTGTAGTTTGAGAGCTAGAATAGCTATAATTTCAGCTTGATAATTCTGACCACATAAAATCAAAAGTAAAAGTAAAAGTATAAATAAAATCAGGTGTATAGAGCCTCTGTCAGAAATTGTTGATATAATACGTGGGGCACACTGAAAGTTTCCGGAATTAATAAGAATAAAATACTATTAAAGGTCAAAAATGAATTTATTGTTTCTCAAAATATTCTCCCTTTGCGTAAATGCACTTTTTCATACGATTAAACCAATTTTGAAAACTTTTGTGCCACTCCTTCGTGGTGACCTCAGAAACGTGTTTTTCATATTCTTCGACAGCCTCTTCTGGTGATGAAAATCGTTGACCGCGTAATTGGTTCTTAATTTTTGGGAACAGAAAAAAGTCACAAGGTGCCGTCACCTGTTACTATGTCCCACACCAAATTTGAGGCGCCTTTGTTGAATCTGGTAAGCATGGCATTGCACCAAGTGACGCGGTGCGTTTTTTGAGCCTCGGTCAAATTGTGTGGGATCCACCGAGAGCACAGCTTTCTCACACCCAAATGTTTGTGTAGGATTGATTGTATTTGACTCATGCCTATATCTAAGGATGCCCGAATCTCATGGTAGGTCACATGCCTGTCTGTTTCGATCATACGGCGCACAGCATCGATGTTTTTGTTGTTCACAGCGGTGAACGGGCGACCATCCCGAGATTCGTCACTGAGATTGACACGACCGCGCTTGAATTCTGCAAACCAGCAATAAATAGTCGTCTTGCATGGTGCTTCATCGCCAAAAGCAGATTGAAGCCGAGCGAGGCTCTGATGAGCTGTAAAATTACACTTAAAATCGTAGAAAATCATACCACGAAAATTTTCCCGGGTTAAATTTATGTTAATGTAGACACGCAATTTTTAAAATTTGCGCCACAATGGAAAAACAATTGACAGTCAGATGAAACAAACTGCATTCTATAGCCAAAGAGTTCCATTTTCAAATGTTGTAATTACTTTTTAAATATTGTTTATGTAAGTGGCCAATTCCGGAAACTTTTAGTGTGCCCTATGTATGTTGATTAAGTGCTTGAGTGTGTGCACATTCAGGTGGGCTCGCTGAGCAGCCGAAGTACGCTGGGCTCGGACGCAGCGTCCGCCGTCAGCATCCCGCCGCCCCCGCCCCCGCCCGCCGCCGGCAACCTCGCCCTACAGCCCGGTGAGTGTTACACTTTATAGTTTTTTTTGACGTGATAACGTCTTATAAATTGATGAACACCGGCTGCACCAAGTGTCACGTTGTGTCACGTTCCATCTGAGCCGTGTCACGTTCCATCTGAGCCTGTGCGTGCAAGCGAGAGTGCGTAACAAGCGATAGAGAGGCACAATCGGCCCAAGCGGCAGTGTTGCCAAACGTACGGTAATTGCCGTATCGTACGGTAATTGAGGCTAGAAATCGACAAATGTACGGCGTACGGCAGCGATATGGGTGCCGTACGAAAAAATACGGTAATTCTTATAGCTGTATTTCTTTATGACGTTATCACGTAAAACTATCGTCCGTAAACCGACTTTACAGACAACCAATTTTTTTCTTAAATGGTTTTTTAGGAGTATTATTTTATGGTTGGATCAACTTTTTCTTGTTTTTGGTATTTGTCTGAAAAAAAGGATATTATCTTGATAAATTCACCTTATTTAAATAGTTACAGCAACTCTCAGATAAGTAATTGATCAATAAGAAAGAAGCTGCACAAAGAATTTTGAGTATTTTTTTTTTAATATTGGTTACCCAGAGGACAAGCCCTTTTTCCATACAAAACTGGGGACAAAATTGTCCCCTGGGTCACCCCTAAAATGGTTAATTTTTTATTTAAATAGTTCTCTACTTTTTTTTTAATTGCCTATAAACCTAAGTATTTTGTACTTATTGATTTTCAACTAAGTAATAAATTGCAATAAATTTTTTTTTTATTTGAATTTGCAGCTGGTTTTTACATCACAAGAAAAAGTTGATCCACCCTTATATTATTCTAGCTTTTGCCCGCGGCTTTGCTCGCATAGCTTATGCCCATCCTGAAGGTTTTCCTTAAGGTTTCTTGGTAATATTGGTTAAAGAATTTTTCAAATCGAACGAGTATTTTCGGAGATTACCTCCTACATCCAAACTTAAAACTTAGATAGTGTAGATATTATAGGTAGTATTAAAAAAAAACAGCCAAGTGTGTGTGTACCGTGTGGGGCCGGTACTGTAAAAGAATAGCCCCACTGCATTTCTCCCCGTGTATGTCGTAAAAGGTGACTGAGGGATATGACTCCCTTCTTATATTACTAGGTGGTAGGGTTTAACCCGCCCGGGTTGGTACCACCGCACTGAATGAAAGGTCGGTCGAAACGGCTATTTAATAGTTTGTGTTTTCCGTCCAGTTCAGTGTAGCCGGCACGACCGAAGGGAAGCACTGACGTTGCACCAAGTTCATCCGGTGTTATGGGCTGACATCACGGATATTGTACGTGATGTAGCCAACCGTGTCAGTTTCCTAAAAAAAAAGTGCGAGTCGGACTCGCTCACTTAAGTTTCCACGGAGTCTCTCGTTTGTACACACTTTTTTTATTGCTTCTGAACTGGGTGGCTGTGCTCAAGGTCGAAGCATAAGGGGCAGTCAGTTTCACCGCCAAGGAGCAAGTCCAGCTTGAAGGCGGACTAACGGCGCTGGGGACAGGCTGTTAACCCACAATTTGAAGATCCATGGATTGTAAAAGCTAAACATGACAAATTCAAGGGTAGTCTACGACCATACGATTGATGAATAAAGAATTAAGGGGGGTACTAGGCAAAACATCACATCATATTATCCTCACTATAGCCCTATTTCAACAGATATAACTATAATTTATACGCTTAATAATGTGTGATAGACCCAACATGTAAGGAGTTCGTAGGCACGGCCAAACATTTGTTATGCGGATGCAAAATACTACTTGAGCGAGGCCAGTATTCCTACCGTCATGATAAAGTCCTCCAAATCATCAGAGAGGCCATCAACCTGTCAATTGCACGGACCAGGAAAGGGCAAACCAGTAGCGGCTTCCAGAAGGTCAACTTTGTGAAACCTGGAGCCAATAAGCTGCCCAAAGATAGGACTAAACCTTCTTCAATTTCGGGAGCAGCAAAGGATTGGGAATTGTTGATGGACACACATGAGAAGCATTACCGAATGCCTTCGGAAATCTGTACCACAGCATTAAGACCGGATATACTCATATTCTCAAAAGCGACAAAGCATGTAGTACATGGTGTGACGAACACAGAAGGGTACCATTAGCCTAAGTATGATATAATAAGAAGAATTAATTTATTGATTGAAACGAGATAAGTACAGCCATCTAGACGCCTAGTCGCGAACTAGAAGTGTATATAATCACGTGTGACTATAATCACGTGGCGTCATCACACGGACGCGAGTAGAACTTAAGGGTTGCACATGATGTTGATATACTCAAACTTTGCGTGATGCGAGCAAAAGTGGATAGATGGCGGTGATAAATCAATCGCATATATTTGCCGGTAGAGGGCGTATAAATCAAAAGATGGTTATCTGACGTAGGCATAGATCGCGCAATGTCTCGGTTGACAGAAAGGAATGATGTTCGTGCGGTTAACTCGCAATGGCTTGACGGGTGTTCACAGCAGTTCGTAGCTCGGCGGGGCAGTATTTTAATGTCTAAATCGGCCGACAGAGGCGCTGTTAGGGGTGGGGTCCTTATGGAAGGGAAGGCTTTTGATTGGCTAAGAACGTTCGGGAACGACAGGAAACGAAGTAGAGCCAAAGGGTAGGGATGAGGGCCATTTAAACTCGTGCGCAGTGGACGTCGAGTCAGTCTTGTTTCGGGAGCCAGCAATCTACTAACAAACACTAACGGTGAGTGTGAAGTCTGGCAAATCGCGTCGCGGAGCCGTGCTCATTGTCCATACAAGTTCTAACTAGCTTGTTCGCCAATACTTGGGTGGTTGAAGGTTAAAGTCGAGTGTAGCATACCAATGGTGAAAGGCCCTAGACCGAAATGTCGGGGCTGGCATCCGGAGGTTCTGATGATAGCATACCGATGGTGAAAGGCCCTAGACCGAAATGTCGGGGCTGGCATCCGGAGGTTCTGATGATAGCATACCAATGGTGAAAGGCCCTAGACCGAAATGTCGGGGCTGGCATCCGGAGGTTCTGATGATAGCATACCAATGGTGAAAGGCCCTAGACCGAAATGTCGGGGCTGGCATCCGGAGGTTCTGATGATAGCATACCAATGGTGAAAGGCCCTAGACCGAAATGTCGGGGCTGGCATCCGGAGGTTCTGATGATAGCATACCAATGGTGAAAGGCCCTAGACCGAAATGTCGGGGCTGGCATCCGGAGGTTCTGATGATAGCATACCAATGGTGAAAGGCCCTTGACCGAAATGTCGGGGCTGGCATCCGGAGGTTCTGATGATAGCATACCAATGGTGAAAGGCCCTAGACCGAAATGTCGGGGCTGGCATCCGGAGGTTCTGATGATAGCATACCGATGGTGAAAGGCCCTAGACCGAAATGTCGGGGCTGGCATCCGGAGGTTCTGATGATAGCATACCGATGGTGAAAGGCCCTAGACCGAAATGTCGGGGCTGGCATCCGGAGGTTCTGATGATAGCATACCGATGGTGAAAGGCCCTAGACCGAAATGTCGGGGCTGGCACCCGGAGGTTATAGTATGTCGAGAGAGTAACGGGTAGTAATGAGGAGAAAATATGTGAAGGATAATTGAACCCATTGGACGATGAGCATGTTCACCTAGAATAATTGCTAAAATATATAACTCGTTAGGTCCTTACGGCACTAAAGACTACGAATAGTCGAGAGGTTATTAGTAGATTTTGTAACGCGAGGGCGTGCGAGTGAGTGTTGCGCGGCTTGATGGTCAAGTGAAGTGGTGCCTAGATAAAGGCCAAGGTTAACGTAGGTAGAGGTGTTGTGTTCGTATTGGATCGCAGTGTGTTCCAGAAGTGTAGGAAGATCTGTACCAGGTAGACGAGTGTCCTTATATAAGTGATTAGCTAGGGGTCTTGTCAGGTGTACATCGTAGTAAACTAATGTTCTTTGAGCGCACCCGTACGTTTAGAGTTCGTAAGTAAGCGAATAACGTGGACCCGGTCTCTCTTGCTTTGGGGAAGATTACATTTCCATGGCCACAGAAATAGAGGCGTCTCGAAGGTTCGATGCACGTATAAACGGATCGACTAGAGAGAGGTCTAGGGAGGGAGACGAAGTTACGGTTAGGGTTGTCTAAATTGGGTAGGTTACGTAGGAGAGGTAGGCAGGAACACAATAGGTACACTAGACACATAGGTGCAATGTTCTAATAAGGAGCATTGTACATACATTACACATACGCAGTTAAAGTAATCCCGACAGAGGGAACGCTTCATTTGCACAGAATAGACAGGAGACCTTTAGGTACAACTTTAAGTGAGGAGTAGTACCTCAGTCAAACTGGTTGAAGGTCACAGCGATGGGCGTGGTGGAGCTAAGGTGAGGAAACCTCACCTGGTTCAAAGGGGCCCATTGTCTACCCCTCTTGGGGTAAATTTTCTGACTTTGCGAAGCGAAAGATAAGGTGTTTGATACCAAACAGATAAAAGGAAGAGCCTATAATCATAGAAAGTAGGAGTATAGTCCCGAGTAGAAACATAAGAACCTTTACGATAATAAAGCTAATGAATGTACGCACGAAACAATGCGCAAGAAAAGCCAGGTACAATAAACATTAAATAAATTATTTTAAGACCTCTTTCCTAATTCCTGCTAGGCCGTGGCTTTTATTTTGTAAAGATATTTGACCAAAAGGGAAATATAATTTGAAATGCTAAAGTTCAAGAAAGCCTAGGAAATTCCTTTCCAGCTGTTTCCCCTAACTCCTGCAAGGGGGTGATTTATTTATCGTTGGATGTGATAGAACGCTATATCTTCCAGCTGAAGGAAAGAAGTGCTTATACTCCAAGATCAGTGCTAGCCTATCTGATCGGTCAAGGAGAAAAACATATAGTAGTTTCCTTTGGTAAGAGAAGTCGTTGAACCTTGTAGGTATTCCAGAAGTAAGGATAGTGATCTCACACACAAGGTCACGCATCTTCAGGATTAGGCTACATACTTCCTTTTAGGAAGAGAATAAACTGGTTGAAGAATATACACGTTTTCTCAGGTGTAGGAATTTCCGGAGGAGAGAACATAGATTGTTACAATGTGGTAGAGGAGGCATAGTGACGTAGGAAAAGCGGAATTAGGCAGGAATTATAGCTGTAATTAGATTATAACCCATAGAACAAAGATTTGGATAGAAAGGTTAAGGTTTGAGTTAGTACTCTGGGTGATACGGTTACACAACGCTTTCTTGAAGAGAGAAAGAGACAGGGTCCATTTCCGCTTAGGTCATTGTATACGCATGTATACATTGTCTGAGCTTACCTAGAGATCACTTGAATGCTAAACGCAGGCCATGGTTTATTTCAGAGTTTACTCGTAGTAACGAGGATTTCTGTATAAATATTTGACGTTCCTCTGTTGATAGAAGAAGTAATGACAGTGTTACTTTTGAGATAGAGGCAAGTTACGTTACAGTGGTACCGTTAGACCAGGATAGATAACAATGTATCCGCGGATAGATTTACTATAAAAAAATAAAAAAATAAAAAATAAAAAAAAATAAAAAAATAAAAAATAAAAAAAAAAAAATAAAAAAAAATTAAAAATATATATATTAATATTTTTTTTTAATATACATAATTTTATATATAATATATATATAAGTTAGGGAAGTAGATAGGTAGGTAGGAGTAAGATAGGAGGAATCCTAGAACCCAACTTTAGGAGTAGGTATTTTATAGAATAGCTAAATATAAGCAGTGAATAGTGCAAAGTGAAGTGGAAGGTGACTGAACGTTGAGAACGAGATGTCTTTGGAGCAGCAGATATCTTGAATCCAGTGCACAGCATGTGAGTGTTTTCCTTATTATTAAATGAGTGTAAAACAGACAATTTCGTAAAAATATCGCTTATGTTTACGGAACGGTTCGAATGAATTACGCGAGTGCAGTGTCATATATGTAGTAATTAGTAGCTATCTATTATAAAAGAAATTTTATTAAATATTATGTTATTGTCACTTCCATAAGAAATATTTGTTCTGTTGTCGGGGAAGTTTAACGGGCGTCGGCGTCGAGCCGAGTGAGACTCCGGAAGTCCAGACTGGGTGGAAGCACGCTAGGCGTGCGCCATAGTTAAGAGCAGTGGTTCTCAAACGATTTTGCAAGAATAAACTAGGAATAATATATGTTATAATAATTTCGGGGTTTAACATTTTGGGTTCTATATGGTCACCATGGGATAATCCTTTGATGAATTAGTTAGTTGAGATATCTTCATGTAGATTGTGTAGGCACTGATTAGGAAAACATAAGAGTCATATAGTTTCGGGGGGGGGGGGGGGTATTAGTTGGCTTTACAAAAGAATTATCATTGGCAACAATTTATTAGACCTTATTTATAGCTAGCTTTTGCTCGCGGCTCCGCTCGCGTGGGATGCATGTTTCAGGGGGGAAGGTGGGTAATTAGAGGCGGGGCCTGGGGCGGGGTTGCGTTCACACGTAAATCATATTTTTCCCCAATGAAAGTAATTTCGTCGGCATAAATTTGCATTTGAAATCATTATTCCATAGTTTGAGAAGCTTTGGATAGGAAATAAGGTATGGCCTTGTGAATGATTGTAAGGGAATCCAGGGACAAGGAACGGCGGAAGGAATTAGAAAGAAAGCGTTTGGGTAGAGAGGTGAATGAGTATGTTGATTAAAAGTAAGAATGAAAGTTGGGTTGAAATATTGGGTTACCTACGGGTGGGAATGCTTGGTGGTTTGGTGAGAAGTTAGCGAAAGTATTATGAAAGAGACATTTGTGTGAGGAGTGAGAAGTATGGTGTTAAATTCAATAAAAAAGAAAGAATTAGGTTAACAAAATAAAATAAAACGGAAACTTCATATAGATAAATAAAGACATGAATTATATTTTGTTACCAATTTTGTGAATTTTATTTAATTTAAATAAATAAATTAACAATAAATTGAAATATTAATTACTAAAGGGGAAAGTTGCTTTGGGCATTAAGCCTGCTTTGGGCATTAAGCCTGCCTTGTCACATAAGAATTGTTATAAGTATGTATTGTTTATTATCAATGGGGTGTCATAGTTCTGATTATGTGTTAACCTAAGGAATGACCGGTCTACGAGTGTACGTGAATTGCGATGAGAGTTCCGTTGAGAGAATGTATGAAGCGAGGTCACATGTGTATTTGGTTTAGAAGTCGGCTGTTTGAGGCGATAACCATTGATCTAGTTCTAGTTAGATTAGATAGTTAGGTTCATAGTATGACTAGGTCCACAAGTGGGAAATAGTTTAGCCAAGTTCAAGGAGCGAGTGCGCATATAGGAATAATAATGAATGGGAGTTTGATCTAGGTTGACCGATGTTGTCTGAATGAATGTATATCTACGTACGTATGTGTACCTTTAGGTATGAATGAATTACAACGTAGTAGGGAAATATATGTTTGGTGGCCTCTGCTTACCTTACCGGGAAACAGGCGTGACACTAGGTATGTATGTAGGGACTATGGGTGTTATTTATTATACTTTTGTTCATATAGGCTAGGGGAGTACGTAGTCGAACAAAGGAGAATAATCATCGTTGTGCAGCATAGATTTAGGAAGGGACGGAGCTATTCTGTATACGCGTTGGGAGTGTATAAAAGGGAGGATGACTGAGTATGGGTTATGTATGGGTTAGGTATTGACTATGAGACAGAGTGATTGACGTTGTGCGTCAGGAGTTCGGTTGAGGGTGAAGGGATAAACATTATAGGTAGATTGGAAGAATGGTGGAGAGGAGTTGTCGTGGGTGTATAGATGCATGGAGGCGGATGTATGTATGTTCCTGAGAGGGTTCCGTACCTATATGCGCGGATGAGTTGACCAGTATGAAATAAATAAATAAATAATAAAAGTACAAAATCTTAAACACAAATAAACAACAATAGTTAGGTAAACCTTGTAGGGCCGGTATTTGGAAATGGTAGCCCCACTGCATCTCTACCCGTGCATGTCGTGGGGGGCGACTGGGGGATGGGGACGGGATGCCGTGCTGGGGGGGCGGCGGGATCGCCACCTCTCACCTTGGCGCGGGGCTTCCGCCGAGTCATGGAGCGGGTGGGTCTTCGTGCCTTACTTGCTGCTTGATCGATTGAATCTTGTCCTAATGCTTTGCGAAACGTGGATGTCGGTGTTGTGCTGTGGTTTGCCGGAGTTCTTGCAGCGCCGCACCGATCGCTCTGCTTACCGCGATTGTCGGTATTCAGCGTGGGTGATATGTATATGTATGTAGTTAGGTAAATACCTTCCGTAAGTTAAAAATACCTATTTATCGGAAAACGGTGATAATTACGAGTCAAGGTACCTACTTATCTACTTACCCACCTACCTACCTACCTAGTGTGAATCAATCGATGTCGTCAGGATATCTAGGTGGGGCCAATTAATTTTAGGGAGCGGGTGTCGCGAGGGTCCCGTAGCCTTCGTGCTTGACCTGTATGTTCAGACTCAGACAGTAGGGTTCCGTATTAATCTTAAACTATTTATGGAGGGGTACTCACTTGAGTATGGGAGCGTGTTTGTGTACAGGCGAGTATAGAGGGCTGGGTACGGTTATATAACTGTATTTCATGTATGGGGACGTAACATAGATACTTACCTACGTATCCTTGTCGGTTGGATATCTTTGGTAGGTATAATTTGTGTACTTACGTACATGTGTATGTAGGTATGTATGGTTATTTACATATATGTGCAGTACGTATAGGCGTTCGTATTTAGGGGAGGTTGAG
This sequence comes from Nematopogon swammerdamellus, assembly GCA_946902875.1. Lineage (NCBI taxonomy): Eukaryota > Metazoa > Arthropoda > Insecta > Lepidoptera > Adelidae > Nematopogon > Nematopogon swammerdamellus. The sequence goes on from OX336336.1 coordinate 25,121,992, forward strand.
CATTCATTTTAAATTAAATGTTTATACTAATGGTTGCGTGAGTGACTGATTAATTATGTATTTATTTCCTGCTTGCTTACCTACTTAATTGTTTATTACTTGCGCGATACTGTACTGATTGAGTGTTTTATTCTGTTGCGGTTTGCTTACTTGCTTGTGTGTTACTTGTTTGCTTACATGCTCACCTGTTTAATATTTATGTTAATTATATACAATGAGTAGAGTTATAGGAATCGACCATCGCACCGGGGCACGTACCTAGGGTTACATACACTGGATGCACCGTTCGTAGTAGGTATGCACTTATGGAAATTTGATTTATTATGTGTGTTTATGTTGAAGGACTCTTGTTTGTTTTAAATATTTTAATTACCTATTCATGTGTGTACCTACCTACTAGGATAACGTGTCCAACATCGGGTTGCCTGTTTGCTTGTAGGTATTTATATTATAATAATATAATATAAATATAAATATAATATATAATAATATAAATACCTACAAGCAAACAGGCAACCCGATGTTGGACACGTTATCCTAGTAGGTAGGTACACACATGAATAGGTAATTAAAATATTTAAAACAAACAAGAGTCCTTCAACATAAACACACATAATAAATCAAATTTCCATAAGTGCATACCTACTACGAACGGTGCATCCAGTGTATGTAACCCTAGGTACGTGCCCCGGTGCGATGGTCGATTCCTATAACTCTACTCATTGTATATAATCAGGGGCATGTAGTGCAGGTCGAGTTGATAGGTATAGCATTATGTACAGGTCCTTTTAGTGGTTCACTGACTAGATAGGTATGGGGAAGGGGTGAATAGGTATGCTGGAATGGGGTCACGTACGGTTAAGAGTAGGTAACCTTGGTAGCAGCGGCGTAGGGTGAAGTTTGGATCAAGGGAAGCTGGACTTGGTTGCCTGTCAATGAGTTTACGTTAATAGGTATGCAGCGAAAAAAAAAATGTTACATTAATGATAGATATTTTTATTTATTTATTAAATAAATAGTTATTCTTATAGGTATACTCTGAGAATTCCAGTTTAGCACATCATAGAGGTATTATTTCCCTCTCACTCAAATACTTACTTATTTTATCAAATACCTACTTACTTACGAAACCACGTGCTCGAGCTGCTGGGAGCAACGACATCCAACTGAAGAAGGAGTGCGTTAAGGGACGCATGACGTCATGGAGGCCGGGCTGTGAAGAGATAGCTTACCCTGGTAACGTATGGGCATGTCATTCATTCTTTCTGTTCTAATTGCAGGAATTTCTATTTGTAATATTCTCCTTCACTTGTGCCACTTTATGTCTGTACTGGTTTCAACAGGGAAGTCAGCTGTTTACGCTATATTATAGGGAGGCGTACATCTGTGTTGACTGTGTAGATATCAGGGTGTATGTTGCTCGGGGTTGAAGGCAACCTGGTAGGAATCACCTTCAATGGACATCATACCTCGAGGATAAGGAGAGAATATTTTCATACATCAAATTTATATCAGACTACGTACCTATACCTATATGTAGACATGAAGAATGCCGATTGGTGACGAAAGGATGAACGATAATACAGTAGGAAAGTTAGATAATAGAGTAGCCAGAATAGGATATAGAGCCATGTAGAGATCATAGGGTTCGGCGGGCGTATTAGGGTGTTATGTAGGTTATTTAATTTCACATGTGTTTGTATATTAGGAATTGAACACTAAGGGACGCTCAGCGTTTGTTGGACAAACTATAGATAACTATAGGTAGCCTGGCGGCGTACTTCCTATTTTCTTTGAGTGCTATGTACTGTATTAAGTAGGTAGGTAGAATATTATGGAAGTGGAAGAGGAGACAGGGTGGTGACATGATCGTGGCGCGTGGGGATCCGTTGTCTTTGCCTGCTCCGCCGGGAGGCAGGTGCGGCGCTGTGTATGTATGTGTGTATGTATGTAATGTATAGTAAGATAGGAGAGGAGAGGAGTTTAGGATATAGGTCGGTAATGTTAGGCTGAGGAGAGGGTTCCGTCCACATGACACTATAGGAAAGGTAAGGTTATTACTAAGGATAGGGTTCCGTCCACATGGTACTATAGGAAAGGTAAGGTTATTACTAATGATAGGGTCCGTTCACATGGTACTATAGGGAAAAGGGGTGGGTTTATTACTAATGGTAGGCATAGGGATACGTCCATATGGTACTATAGGAAGGGGTGAGGTTATGATGATATATTATTAATTATAGGGTTCCGTCTACCTGGTACATTAGGAAGAGGGAGGAGGTCGCGTTATCGGCAAGAAACGTGGGAGGGAGGACCCAACAAATTAGGGGTTGAGGCCACGTCTGTATAGGGGTAGAGCGGGTGCGGAGAATATTCCGGACGGAAAACCGGTTAAACTTAAGTCGGTTAATACGGCAATAATCATAGTTAAATCACGGAGTGTATATATTCTGGCGGGCGAATAGAATATCAGACTGAAATAAAATCGGTTATTAAGGCGTCAAACATACTCACGGGGCGCGTGTAGTTTGGCGGGCGAATACGAATACTGTTCTGAAGTGAGAACGAGTTCGGATACGTAGTTTAAAATATAGCCTCGTAGTATTATGGCGGATTAATTAGAGGACGGAAACAGTAGAGACATGTGCGTATAGCTAGAAAATAGGGAGTCTAACGAAATAATACCCACTAAGGACAAGTAGGAATAAAAGCCTGTTCAGCGTGGGGGAGTTGGACTATTAGCACTTCTGAACAAGAAGAAAAAAAAAAGTTTGACTTAAAGTAGACTTGTTGGCTTGAGTAGATGGTCTTGGATGGTTGTGTAAATAGGAAAATACGCGATTAAACCTGCTGGTATTATAGTGTCTGTACTCTATGGTAGAACTTCCTTCTAATGAGAGCAGAGCTCTGACCTGAGGGGACTTCTACAATGAATCAGGACACTTTGGTTTCGATTTTGATTGGTTTTCCCGTACATTGCTCCGAAAATAATGTGAACGTAAACTCAGTGTGTTGAACACACAAACGGGACTTGAGAAATGTGAGGTGACCAAGCCATAGTGCAGAACTTTACATTACACCGAGACCTGAGCTCTTACTCGGGGGGAAAAATGGCATTACATACTGAAGGCATTCCGCACACACATAAAAAAGGAATGTTGGGAGTTAGTGGTGATATTTTTCGGTCTATGAACAGTAATCGAGCATAGTATTTTGAACCATTGACCGGAGCAATGTTGGACGTGATTAGAGTAGAATCATGTACAATCAGACCGGGTCCATCCGTTCGCCAATAGGTGAATTAGGTAACAAAGGTTTACGACTCAAATGAAGCTAAAGTCAATTTTAAAGTCTTTGCAATATTTTCCCAGTTTTCCTGTCTATAACATGGAAGGTTAAGGTGTTGGAATGTGCAGCGTAGCCTAAACCAGATGGCAAGGTATGTAGTGCGCTCTTAACATCAGGAGAAGTACTGATCCTGTCCTACCAACAAAGGGTGAGACTACAGGTTCCTGCGTTGGTGGGAAACCTTTCTATGGCATGAAACAGGGACTTTAATTCCTTCAGAATTCAAATTTTGAAACTTCTGCTGGGTCAAACCTGACTTGACTTGGACGAGGGTCAATATGCTGTGTTGTGTGATCGGGACTGCTTATAACATCTAATTTAAAATGCCACAATCATTCTGGGAAGGGACAAACACCTTAATGGAAGAAGTTGATGGTACTACGGACCTACTGGGAGAGAACGAACACTCTAACAGAGGCACAACTACGAAAAGCGGTACTGCAACTATAGCATTGGTATGTTGACGACTGACAAGATGAGACGGTAGTAGAGGGTAGAGACGCTAGTCGTGATCATGAAGGAAGGAAACTAATTTCTTTCCCATGCCACGAAAATCGCCTCTAGGCGGGCGACTGTGACGAACACAGAAGGGTACCATTAGCCTAAGTATGATATAATAAGAAGAATTAATTTATTGATTGAAACGAGATAAGTACAGCCATCTAGACGCCTAGTCGCGAACTAGAAGTGTATATAATCACGTGTGACTATAATCACGTGGCGTCATCACACGGACGCGAGTAGAACTTAAGGGTTGCACATGATGTTGATATACTCAAACTTTGCGTGATGCGAGCAAAAGTGGATAGATGGCGGTGATAAATCAATCGCATATATTTGCCGGTAGAGGGCGTATAAATCAAAAGATGGTTATCTGACGTAGGCATAGATCGCGCAATGTCTCGGTTGACAGAAAGGAATGATGTTCGTGCGGTTAACTCGCAATGGCTTGACGGGTGTTCACAGCAGTTCGTAGCTCGGCGGGGCAGTATTTTAATGTCTAAATCGGCCGACAGAGGCGCTGTTAGGGGTGGGGTCCTTATGGAAGGGAAGGCTTTTGATTGGCTAAGAACGTTCGGGAACGACAGGAAACGAAGTAGAGCCAAAGGGTAGGGATGAGGGCCATTTAAACTCGTGCGCAGTGGACGTCGAGTCAGTCTTGTTTCGGGAGCCAGCAATCTACTAACAAACACTCACGGTGAGTGTGAAGTCTGGCAAATCGCGTCGCGGAGCCGTGCTCATTGTCCATACAAGTTCTAACTAGCTTGTTCGCCAATACTTGGGTGGTTGAAGGTTAAAATCGAGTGTAGCATACCAATGGTGAAAGGCCCTAGACCGAAATGTCGGGGCTGGCATCCGGAGGTTCTGATGATAGCATACCGATGGTGAAAGGCCCTAGACCGAAATGTCGGGGCTGGCATCCGGAGGTTCTGATGATAGCATACCAATGGTGAAAGGCCCTAGACCGAAATGTCGGGGCTGGCATCCGGAGGTTCTGATGATAGCATACCAATGGTGAAAGGCCCTAGACCGAAATGTCGGGGCTGGCATCCGGAGGTTCTGATGATAGCATACCAATGGTGAAAGGCCCTAGACCGAAATGTCGGGGCTGGCATCCGGAGGTTCTGATGATAGCATACCAATGGTGAAAGGCCCTAGACCGAAATGTCGGGGCTGGCATCCGGAGGTTCTGATGATAGCATACCAATGGTGAAAGGCCCTAGACCGAAATGTCGGGGCTGGCATCCGGAGGTTCTGATGATAGCATACCAATGGTGAAAGGCCCTAGACCGAAATGTCGGGGCTGGCATCCGGAGGTTCTGATGATAGCATACCGATGGTGAAAGGCCCTAGACCGAAATGTCGGGGCTGGCATCCGGAGGTTCTGATGATAGCATACCGATGGTGAAAGGCCCTAGACCGAAATGTCGGGGCTGGCATCCGGAGGTTCTGATGATAGCATACCGATGGTGAAAGGCCCTAGACCGAAATGTCGGGGCTGGCACCCGGAGGTTATAGTATGTCGAGAGAGTAAGGGGTAGTAATGAGGAGAAAATATGTGAAGGATAATTGAACCCATTGGACGATGAGCATGTTCACCTAGAATAATTGCTAAAATATATAACTCGTTAGGTCCTTACGGCACTAAAGACTACGAATAGTCGAGAGGTTATTAGTAGATTTTGTAACGCGAGGGCGTGCGAGTGAGTGTTGCGCGGCTTGATGGTCAAGTGAAGTGGTGCCTAGATAAAGGCCAAGGTTAACGTAGGTAGAGGTGTTGTGTTCGTATTGGATCGCAGTGTGTTCCAGAAGTGTAGGAAGATCTGTACCAGGTAGACGAGTGTCCTTATATAAGTGATTAGCTAGGGGTCTTGTCAGGTGTACATCGTAGTAAACTAATGTTCTTTGAGCGCACCCGTACGTTTAGAGTTCGTAAGTAAGCGAATAACGTGGACCCGGTCTCTCTTGCTTTGGGGAAGATTACATTTCCATGGCCACAGAAATAGAGGCGTCTCGAAGGTTCGATGCACGTATAAACGGATCGACTAGAGAGAGGTCTAGGGAGGGAGACGAAGTTACGGTTAGGGTTGTCTAAATTGGGTAGGTTACGTAGGAGAGGTAGGCAGGAACACAATAGGTACACTAGACACATAGGTGCAATGTTCTAATAAGGAGCATTGTACATACATTACACATACGCAGTTAAAGTAATCCCGACAGAGGGAACGCTTCATTTGCACAGAATAGACAGGAGACCTTTAGGTACAACTTTAAGTGAGGAGTAGTACCTCAGTCAAACTGGTTGAAGGTCACAGCGATGGGCGTGGTGGAGCTAAGGTGAGGAAACCTCACCTGGTTCAAAGGGGCCCATTGTCTACCCCTCTTGGGGTAAATTTTCTGACTTTGCGAAGCGAAAGATAAGGTGTTTGATACCAAACAGATAAAAGGAAGAGCCTATAATCATAGAAAGTAGGAGTATAGTCCCGAGTAGAAACATAAGAACCTTTACGATAATAAAGCTAATGAATGTACGCACGAAACAATGCGCAAGAAAAGCCAGGTACAATAAACATTAAATAAATTATTTTAAGACCTCTTTCCTAATTCCTGCTAGGCCGTGGCTTTTATTTTGTAAAGATATTTGACCAAAAGGGAAATATAATTTGAAATGCTAAAGTTCAAGAAAGCCTAGGAAATTCCTTTCCAGCTGTTTCCCCTAACTCCTGCAAGGGGGTGAGTTATTTATCGTTGGATGTGATAGAACGCTATATCTTCCAGCTGAAGGAAAGAAGTGCTTATACTCCAAGATCAGTGCTAGCCTATCTGATCGGTCAAGGAGAAAAACATATAGTAGTTTCCTTTGGTAAGAGAAGTCGTTGAACCTTGTAGGTATTCCAGAAGTAAGGATAGTGATCTCACACACAAGGTCACGCATCTTCAGGATTAGGCTACATACTTCCTTTTAGGAAGAGAATAAACTGGTTGAAGAATATACACGTTTTCTCAGGTGTAGGAATTTCCGGAGGAGAGAACATAGATTGTTACAATGTGGTAGAGGAGGCATAGTGACGTAGGAAAAGCGGAATTAGGCAGGAATTATAGCTGTAATTAGATTATAACCCATAGAACAAAGATTTGGATAGAAAGGTTAAGGTTTGAGTTAGTACTCTGGGTGATACGGTTACACAACGCTTTCTTGAAGAGAGAAAGAGACAGGGTCCATTTCCGCTTAGGTCATTGTATACGCATGTATACATTGTCTGAGCTTACCTAGAGATCACTTGAATGCTAAACGCAGGCCATGGTTTATTTCAGAGTTTACTCGTAGTAACGAGGATTTCTGTATAAATATTTGACGTTCCTCTGTTGATAGAAGAAGTAATGACAGTGTTACTTTTGAGACAGAGCGGGTTACGTTACAATGGGAAAGTAACATACCGAAGGACCACAACATCAAACTTAACAAGTACTGCAACTTAATAGACCGGATTGTGAGAAACGGATTCAAGACTAATCTCTTCGCTGTGGAAGTCGGAGCAAGAGGACTACCAGCGAAGTCGCTCTACAGTCTCTTCAAGAATCTAGGGCTGCCAAGATCGACGCTAAGCTCATATATGGAGAGAGCTTCGAAAACGTCACTGGAAGCATCCTACAGAATATGGATAGGTAGAGAGATGGAGGTCGAGAGCGGGACTGGTGGTTTCCCCGCGTCCTAGTCAACGCAGACTAGCTGACGAGGGCTTGAAGCGAGCCGAAACGTGAAGCATACGCGGGAAATTTAGAGTGGCCACTCGCTAGTCCCGGCCTCGATTAATACCCTCCTCTACTGTCGGACAGAGTGGCCTACATCATCATCAGGCTGAACAAGCGGTATCAGCTGAAGGTGGTGCAGGTATACGCTCCCACAAGTTCACACGCTGACGACGAGGTGGAGCAGTTTTACGAGGATGTATCCAAAGCCTTAGAAACCAACAAATCTCACTTCCAGTACGTGATGGGAGATTTTAATGCCAAACTGGGCAAGCCTCTGAAGGGAGACAGAGCAGTAGGTCCGTACGGAATCGGTGTCAGGAATCGACGCGGCCAGATGTTGGTCAACTATCTCGAAGCCAACCAGCTCCACGCCATGAATACCTTTTTCCTGAAGAAGGAAAAAAGGAAATGGACGTGGGCCAGCCCTGACGGTTGCACGAGGAACGAGATCGACTTCATACTGGCGGACAGTAAATCGTCGTGTATAGACGTTACTGTCCTAAACCGCTTCGATACTGGCAGCGATCACCGACTAGTGCGAGGTACGCTGAAGCTAAACCTCAAGATGGAACGGCGCAAACTCATCCACAAACCGTTGGCCAAGCTAAACATACCGGACGAGACGTTCGAAAATTTCGAAGCCAAACTCGCGGATGCTTTTAGCTTAGCGCCACGAGATGAGGATGCCGACATCGACAAGGTGTATACGAGCTTCGTATCCGCACTAACGGACACTGCAGAGCAGCACTTCAGCAAAAGTCGACAGGCACCCCGTAGCAAGCTATCCGCAGAGACGTTGAGGCTCCTGGAAACACGACGGAATATGAAACCGGAGACCCGGAGTAGTGTCGTGCACAGGAACCTCAACAAGACCATAAGCAAGTCCATTCGCCGTGATATTCGCCGAGAGAACATGAAGATGGTTGAGCGCGTTATAGAGGAAAATCGAGGCAGCAAAGTGTTTGCCCGTGCCTTCTCTACCGGCGCTAACCAAATCTCGAAACTCGAGCGGTCGAATGGGGTTGTCACTGCAAGAAAGCCGGATATTCTTGAGGCGGTGGAGGAATTTTATGGCCAATTGTACTCCGCAGCAATCCCTGCCCCAAGTCCAAGCAAACCAGTCGACTCTGATAGGCGTGCGCCGCTCACTAGACACTACACGGAGGATCTACCCGATATTAGTGTCTATGAGATAAAGGCTGCCTTGAAAGGACTCAAAAAACACAAGGCTCCAGGTGAAGACGGGATAACGACAGAGCTGCTGAACGCTGGCGGACGACCGATCCTGAAGGAACTGTAAAAACTGTTCAATGCAGTTCTTGAAGGCGGTGTAGTTCCGGCCGCATGGCGAAATAGTGTCGTTGTCTTGTTTCACAAGAAGGGGGATAGGGCGAAGCTGAAAAACTATCGACCTATCTCACTTCTTAGCCACGTGTACAAGGTCTTTTCAAGAGTCATCACGAGTCGGCTGACACAGAGGCTGGACCAGTACCAGCCTCGTGAGCAAGCTGGATTTAGGAAAGGGTACGGCACCATGGACCACATATTTACTGTGAGACAAGTGGTGCAAAAATGCGAGGAGTACAACAAGCCGCTCTTCCTAGCCTTCGTCGACTATGAGAAGGCGTTCGACTCAGTTGAAAAATGGGCTGTCGAAAACTCCCTCCTCAGGTGCAGAATCGACCACCGCTACATCGAGGTGCTCCGAAATCTGTATCGGTCCGCGACGATGACTGTGAGGCTTCACGAGAATACCCAACCTATCCTCCTTGGTAAAGGCGTAAGGCAGGGGGATGTGATCTCACCCAAGCTCTTCACAAACGCATTGGAAGATGTGTTCAAGATGCTTGAGTGGGACAACATGGGTATAAACGTGAATGGAGATCTTCTCAGTCATCTGCGTTTCGCCGATGACATTGTTCTTCTGTCCAATTCCCGAGATCAGCTTCAGATCATGCTGGAAGACCTTTATACAGCGTCGATGAAGGTTGGTCTGAAGATGAACCGGGACAAAACCAAGGTCATGGCGACCGAGGTTATGACGGGAGGACAATTTGTTATTGGCGGAGAAGTGATCGAACAGGTTGAAGAGTACGTATACCTCGGTCAAATTCTGCGGCTTGGTAGACAAGGTCTGCTTAAGGAGGTGGAGAGACGAATTCAACTGGGTTGGGCTGCCTTCGGAAAACTAAAATTCGTCCTGAAGTCTGACCTTCCGCAGAATTTAAAGACCCGTATATATGACCAGTGTGTCCTCCCGGTTATGACGTACGGATGTGAAACGTGGACTCTGACGGTCGCTGTTGTCCAAAGGTTGAAAGTTGCCCAGCGAGCAATGGAGCGAGCCATGCTGGGTATATCGCTACGTGATATGGTGCGTAACGAGGCAATCCGCCGACGCACCAAAGTAGTCGATATTGGACACCGGGTGGCTAAGCTCAAGTGGCAGTGGGCTGGGCACGTTAGCCGAAGAGACGATGACCGTTGGAGTAACCGTGTCCTACACTGGCGGCCGTGGACAGGAAAACGGAGTGTGGGAAGACCACCCGCCAGGTGGGACGACGACATCAAGTACGCCGGCGGAAATCAGTGGTTCCGTATCGCTGAAGGCCGGGAGGACTGGAGGAAAATTGGAGAGGCGTATGTCCAGCAGTGGACGCTTACACGCTGACTGACTGACTGACTGACTGACTGACTACTGCCGATGGGCCCGGATATGTTCGGTGAAGCCATCGCAAGCTTAGATCCACACCTTCCTTGTAATATAATTTTGTGAATTATCTGAAAAATGAGTGGGTGAAAAGTGGTAAAAACGTTCGAAAATGCATTTGCTAGATTCGTTACAAATATGTCCATACAAAAAACGCTCGCGCACGGCAACGGCCTAAAATTTAGAACGTTCAGAGATAGTTCAGTGAAAAACCATTTATTCTGTAAGCGTTTGAATTTATTTAGATGATTCTCAGTCTTATTGACTCTAAGCTCAATGAAGCATTTTTCGTATTAGATGCATTTCTAAAAAATGGCGACGGAAATAGCAAAGGCATTTTTGAACGATTTTACCAATTTTCAACCACAAATTTTTAAGGGAATTTATAAGATTAAATTAAAAATAATGTATTCACATTATACCTTGAATCTTTGCCTAACTATAGGCATATAAATTATAGTTAATTCAATTGAAATATGGGTATGTTCAGGGAAATTCGAAGTGCTTTTGCCTAAAGCCCGTTCCAAACCTTTGAAGTGCGGCACAAGAATGAACACTTATTTTAATTTAGGAAAGTTGTACAGTAGATCGATAATCCGTACTCAGGCTAATCCGAACGCCTCTATAGTCCGAACAGCGCCAAGTGCTCGCCGCTGGGAGGCCACTGAACTTAGGTTTTTTTGTCAGTTACGAACGAGCTATTGCGACGTGTACTCTGCGCTTCAATCGCGCGCCACGTGTTCGCTGCACTCGCGCGCCGTTTTTTGGTTATTTCGACGTGTCCACTGTCCGCGTTACTCTGTGCTGTACTCGCGCGCCCGTGTTGTTATTTTTGGTTATAAATATGGTCCGTACACCCCGCCAGACTAAAATAGAGTTTATAACTAAGTAACTGTTTTTTGTGTATTTTATGATACAGAAGGTCACTCAATATATTTTTTCAAAATATACAGCTGTTTTATTGAATTTGTCTATCTAACATACTATAATCTGTACGCTTCGTGAGTCCGAACAGGGGTAGTTTTTTGGTAGTTCGGATTATCAAGGCTCTACTGTATTGCTATTTAGGAGTTCAAACATTTCATTGATATTGTGGTGATAGCGACACCTATCCCACAACTGAATAATAAAGATCGATAATAAATAACCTACATCGCTTCGCGACGAAAAACGGGAAGATTCACTAGCACACCAACAGTGGCGATTACGGGTAATTAAGAATTCCATACGCCACTTAGCACATTGTTGAAATATCAAATACGCCTAAATACAGATCGCTTGGCAAGAACAACCGGGCACTAGCCCATACAACATCAGCTGCAGCTACACGTGGAGCCAGAGGACACGATACCGCTTCACCTTTTACCTCACAGCTCCACAATATCTAATTTGTTCGTCTACCCTGCTCTGGCAGCGGGCGGTTCGGAGCGGGAGCTGGTGCGAAGCGCGCTGCTGGCGGCGACGGGCGTGCGGCGCGCGGTGAGCGGCGCGCGGCCCGCGCTCGCGCTGTACGCGCGCGCCTCCGCGCTCGCGCACCTCCACCACAAGCTCAAGGAGTACACGGACCCCGCCTCCGGCCTCACGCCGCACGGTAACACTCATCTTCATATCACAGCATGAGGCAGAGGTTTCCAACCTTTTTTAGACAACGACTCCCTCAACATGTTTTAAATTTTTTAGCCTTCTCTCTATATTTCTTAGCCTTATAATATAATAATTTCTAAGAACAGTGTGTATAAAAATATTTTCGTCAGCCTCGGTAGCTCAGTGGTGCGGTTGGTCGACTGTTGTTAAGCAACCGTGAGCGCGGTCAGTACTTGGATGGGTGACCGCTCAACCATTGGAGGCTGACCGTGGTTCGGATTCCACATAAAACTGTAGGTCCCCCTTCCCTTCTTACCTTACTAGCTGGTAGGGTTTATCCCGCCCGAGTTGGTACCACCGCACTGAATGAAAGGTCGGTCGAAACGGCTATGTAAATAGTTTTGTTTTCCGTCCAGTTCAGTGTAGCCGGCACGACCGAAGGGAAGGCTGACGTGGCACCAAGTTCACCTGGTGTTGTGGGCTGACATCACGGATGTTGTAGGTGATGTAGTGAAGCGTGTCAGTTTCCAGAAAAAAAAAATTGTATAGAATAGAAACTCTTTATTGCACACAAATTGAAGAAAGAACAGTACACAACAAGAACAAGAAATACAGGAGTGTGCAAAGGCGGACTTATCACTACAAGTGATTTCTTCCAGTCAACCTTTGGGTGATGAGGAATAAAATTCATATTATAGCACGAGGCAGAGGTTTGCAACATTTTTTAGACTATGACTCCCTCAAAATGTTACATTTTTTAGCCTTCCCTGATTTATATAATAATTTCTAAGAATAGTGTGTATAAAAATGCGTAAATTAACTGAAGTTTCCGAAAATTTACAAATAATCTTGTTGCAAATTCGTTTTTAAATTTCACGCCAAGGTACGTGCGACTAATGAAAAAAATGTATTCTTGTTACGGCTGCAATGCCCCAAATGTGATTAGGCAATGCCCTGGTGTATAATAACCATTTTAAAACAAAGTTGACTGGATAGAAATCGGGCTCTGCAATAACTCCGCCATTCTGCACCACAGAAAGATGTAAGATAAGATTATTACTTATAGAAATATCAACTAAGGAACTTAAATAATACCTCTAGTAGTAAATTAAAAGAATAATAAAAAACAAAAACAGAATATACGCACCAGCTTAAAGCTGTGTTAGTATTTAAAATAAATCATCCAAAAATAATCCATTCCACCATGTACTGAACAGGTGATGCACCCCTATTCAATCGACCCACCACGGATTACACGACCTGCAGAACCAACCGGTTCTTTAGGTCTTTTATTCGCAGAACTGGGAAAATGTGGAACGCACTCCCTGCCCGTCTATTTCCTCCCAAGTTCAGCCTGGGGTCTCCGGTCGGGCCGGCATGGCATTCGCAATCCCCGTGCATCGCAGAATGTCCATGGGCATCGTTGGACACCTACTTGTAGGTGAAACGATGCCACATGTCGCGCTATCAAAAAAAAAAATATATACAACACAATAAAAAATAATTGAATAAACAACAATTCTAGGTGGACAGATGACCTAAAAAAGGTAGCCGGGAGTGGATGGATGAGAAGAGCGGAAGACCGCGTGTGGTGGCGTGCCTTGGGAGAGGCCTATGTCCAGCAGTGGACTGATACAGGCTGATGATGAAACAACAATTAGGCTAGGCGTATGCTGGCGCGCAGGCGGCACAGGCACAGACAACGCAGACATCATAGCTACAGATTCTGCATGAGGCAAATGATGCAGACGCAGCACTCTGCGTATGTTGCGCCAAGTCAGTGTGTTTTTGTCTGTTGATATGTTAAGTTCAGAATCAGATTCAGACTACGAATTAGACAATATCGTTTTATTATACAGTCACACAAAAAGAAGAAAGTCTAAATGGCGGAGCGAATATTTGATAAAACGCCAAACCCATGGCTTTGGCAAAGAAAACAACTCGGAGCTGCGTCGCCTGCGCGCAGAAACTGTACACTGAGTACAACTCGACGCAGACGCAGGAACTGCGCGAAGCAGGCGCGTGCCCGTGCGGCACGCGCCTGCCGAGCAGCATACGCAGGTTCATACATGTCTGTAGAATACAAAATCTGTGCGGCCCGCGCCGCACAGATGTACGTCGCGCAGAAATGTCTGCGCGCCAGCATACGCCTATCCTTAATGTAGTGATGATTTGTTTGGTGCCAGGTCTGATGGGCGAGGGCCTGGTGTCCGCGCTGCGGGAAGAGCTCACGGAGTACTACCGCAGCGTTGCCTTACTCCAATCACAGGTCTGCATACAATAATTGCATTGTTACTGTTTTGGTAAAATTGTCAGCCACTCGGTAGCTCAGTGGTATGGTCGGTCGACTGTTGTTAAGGGTCTACCTCCCTAAATTGTGCCTCTCACTCTGACATTGTCCGTTTTTCATACATCTTATTTTATTATGAAGAAATTATACAATTTATAAAAAAATCCTCTGGGAGAAACATGCATGATAAAATTATTAATGTTTTTCAATAAAAATATTTGGTACTCCTCATAATATAATAATTGAAAAAAAAAAATCAAGTTTATTAAGTTTTAGTTTTTTTTTTAATTATTATATGTGGAGTACCAAATATTTTTATTGAAAAACATTAATAATTTTATCATGCATGTTTCTCCCAGAGGGTTTTTTTATAAGTTGTATAATTTCTTCATAATAAAATAAAACTTGCATCGTTAGAGTGAGAGGCACAATTTAGGGAGGTAAACCCTTAAGCAACGCTGAGCCCGGTCAGTACTTGGATGGGTGACCGCTTGACCGTTGGAGGCTGACCGTGGTTCGGATTCCACGTTAAACTGTAGGTCGCTTCCCTTCTTACCTTACTAGGTGGTAGGGTTTAACCCGGCCGGGTTGTTACCACCGCACTGAGCGATACGTCAGTCGAATCAGCTATGTAAATAGTTCGTGTTTTCCATCCAGTTCAGTGTAGCCGATATGAAATTAAGTGAAGCACTGACACGGCATCAAGTTCACCCGGTGTTATGGGCTGACATCACGGATGTTGTAGGTGTCAGCTGTATCAGTTTCCATAAAAAAAAAACTCTTTTGTACCAGAGTGTTGTAAAGCATAAGTTCTTCAAAACTACAATATGACTTTTGACTCTTTAAGCACGACCTTTTTAGGTTTCCGTATCCCGTACGGAAGCCTATTACTTAGCCTCCGCCGTCTGTCTGTCCGTCCGTCCGTCTGTCTGAGGGCTGTATCTCTTGAACCGTAATAGGTAGCCCGTTGAAATTTTCACGGAATATGTGTTTCTATGGCGAATATAACAACAAATAATAAAAAAAAGAAAATGTTAAAAATTAAGGGGGGCTCCCATACAACAATCGTGCGAAAAATCGATTAGTCACGCTAGTGAATAATAGATGGCGCCACAGGCTTTTATACATTGCATTGTTGAAAGACAAAAGATAGCCGCTCAATTGCCAACCACCTCATTGAGGTGCTGTCATTTTCCCATCGTCAATTGCCGTCGACCTCATTGAGGCTTCTCTCCGATCGTCCTACATGTCTTCGAAATTAAAATTCGAAGACCATGCCACCTGAGAGGATAGGCGGATATTATTGATAGCGGATAGATACGGAAACCTCCGTGCGCGAGTAAAACTCGCACTTGACAGGTTTTTAAATTGTACCAGAGTGTTGTAGGTCAGTAGAGCATAAGTTCTTCAAAACTTCAATTTGACTTTTGACTCTTTAAGCACGGCCTTTTTTTTTATTGCATCCGAACTTGGTGGCCGTGTTGTAAGTCGGAGCTATAAATAAAGAGTTGTGACAGTATGTGTGTGTGTAAGTATAGGTGTGTGTGTAAGTATAGGTGTGTGTGTAAGTATAGGTGTGCGAGGGCGCCGGCGGCGGCGGCACGCTGCGGCGCGTGTGCGTGTGGGCGCAGGAGCCTCTGCACAGACTCACCTGGCTCGCAACCATCACCCACGCGGCGCACCATAAGAAAGGTTTGTTTAAAGTAAAGTAAAGTGAAAGTGTATTATTAATTTTCTAAAACATTACAATTGTTAACAATTAATTTTCACTTATTTTTAACAGTGACAATTTTTTTTTTTTTTTTTATGTAATCCGGTATGGTTGGTTGAGTTGGAGGGGCTAAAGCGCATGCTCCGAACAGCCAATATCACCTCCGAGAAGGTAGGTGTCATTCCGGAGACTTCCCTGGATTGCTGGCTGTACTGGACTAGAGGAGAACACAACCGAGGCTGCTATGCGGCCATCTTACATCCAGTACGGTGGTACCAACCCAGTCGGCTACAATTTGAGCCTACCACCTAGTAAGGAGCAAGGGAAGGGACCTACAGTTTTACACCGGTTCCGAACGGTGAAACAGCAGGTGTAGGTATGCGCGTAAATTTTTTCGTCAGACAAAACTCATTGGTACACGCCGACCGGATTCGAACCGCGGACCTCTCGCATGAGAAGCCGATGCCCAAACCACTCGGCCACCCGCCACCCCAACATTTATTTATTTATTTATTTATTTATATTAGAAAACATACAGCCATTCACAATATTGATACACTTATTTTTTTTTTTTAATGCCTAAAGTATGGCCAATTACATGTTTCCCTGATTGGTTTTTTTATTTATGTTTGCGTAGGGCATAAACTTAGGTGTCTAAAGGTGTGTGAGGTGTGGTGTTTTGTGGTGTGTTGTTGTGTGGTGCGTAGTGTGTATGTGAGGGTGTGTGAGGGTGTGTGAGAGGGTGTGTGTGTGTGTGTGTGTGTGTGTGTGTGTGTGTGTGTTTGTGTCTTGTGTATTTAATTTTTTTTTTAATATTTAAAATGTATAATATGAGTATAGGTGTAATATGTTTTAGTCAGGCAGATAATAATCATTCACACCTAAACTGGCCATTGATGGCTGTACTATAGGTGGTTGTCGACATAATGTGTACTTGTAGTTCTAAACAAGTAAGTACAACTCACCACACATCCACCCGCAGACTCACGCACCTACTCAAATCAGTTTTTACTACAGTTTGTTTACCTTCTAGGCCGTGTGATAGCCGTCTTGTGCTAAATTTTGTGGATCATAATGCTTTGTATTTGTATTTATTGTTTGTTTATCATCAGTGTTTGTTGTGCTCAGCTTTGTCATATTTACATTGTGACATTCCGCCAGTTCGATTATCACGAAGCGTAGAAGAACTGACAAGAAACTTCACTGGAATTTTTTTTCAATGTGCACTTAGTCTACTTTACAATAATTTTGTGTGTGTGCCACTAGGTACCTAAGCATGCATGTGCTGATTTATGACAGGTGCAGCAATTCATGACAAAGTAAATTTGTTTTATTGTACACCATATTGTTATAAAATAAGTAAGCAAGCAAGAGATGGCGCCTTTCTCACACCCACACAAACACACCTGACACAGGATAAGAAATAGGCATTACACCTGACGCACGATAAGAAATAGACATTACACCTGATGCAGGATAAGAAATAGGCATTACACCTGACACAGGATAAGAAATATGCAGCACACCTGACGCAGTATAAGAAATAGGCATTACACCTGACACAGAGAATTTGTGTGAGAGTTTGTGTGAGAATGGCGCCATCTCTTGACACATGTGCATTGGGATTTATAGTACTGAACCTAATAATGAGTGAAAGTGTGTACACGCAGGTGGCGAGCTGGCATCGTGCGTGCACCGGTTCGTGGGGCACGGGGACGGGCGCGTGGCGGGGCTGGCGCGCCGGCTGCTCACGGCGCTCACCTACCCGCTGCTGCTCATGCTTACCCGCTGGCTCATGCACGGTATGTGTCTGTATGCACGCACGCACGTGTCGGTAATACAGTATCGCGACAAAATGGGGTAAGCAGAGTAATCGGTTTTGCTCTGCTAGGACTCTGGTAAATTACAGCACAACACCGGCCGCCACGTTTCGTAAAGAATTCGGACAAGATAACTGTCAAGCGGCAGGTAATTCACGAAGGCGACGGCCGGCGCGTCTCGCCCATTGTTCAGACTGGTGCATCGATACGATCACTCAGTTGTCCCTATTCTGCGTCAGTTGTAATGCCGAATTCTTATCCTGCATCAGTTGTAATGCCTATTTCTTATCCTGCGTCAGGTGTAATGCCTATTTCTTATCCTGCGACAGGTGTATTCCCTATTTCTTATAAACGCACATCTTTATTCTGATATTGCACTGGCCAGAAGTAAGTCTTTCATGTATTGTTTTCTACGTTTTCTACTGTACTTTAGAACTTTCTAGAAATGGAAAGTAGATTGTCTTTTATGTTCATGTTATTATAATACCTGTCAACAACGGGCCGATGGAGCCATTCGGTCTCTTATCTTTGCGGCGGTATATTTTTCAAAGAATATACTTATGTCGTCCATGTGCGTTTAATTTGAGTTCGCAGTGAGCTAAGCTTTGAATGGATAAAAATATATAAATACATACAAAATATACACTAAAAATATACAGAGAAAACTAACATGAGACTAATCCATTTATAGCGAGTAATTTTAGAATTTTACTTCATACTCTTTATTGTTGTTTATTATTTATTGTTTATTTAGCCTCGCTTGGCAGTACACTGCGCTCAGATTTGTCATATTTACATTGTAACATTCCGCCAGTTCCATTATCACAGCGAAGAACAACTGACAAGAAACTTCACTGGAAATTGTTTCAATGTGCACTTAGTCTACTTTACAATAATGTTGTGTGTGTGCCACTAGGTACCTAAGCATGCATGTGCTGATTTATGACAGATGCAGCTTTTCATGACAAAGTGAATTTTTTTTTTATATATGAAATTGTAAGAAGTTATATTCCCAACGCACTGCCACATGAAGCAGGCCAGTCTCCACAAACAGCACCCTATCACGAGCAACACACCGGGGACAGCTATCGCCTCACTATCGCTTTATGTTCTGATGGACTGGTTTCAAAATTCTGTAAGGAAACTGCCTGGTACGTGACTACTGCATCCCACCACACTACACTGCACTACACTACACTACACTACACTACACTACACTACACTACACTACACTACACTACACTACACTACGCTACACCACAGTACATTACACAACACTACACTACACACACAAACACACACACGTTTGATCCCACTAAACTAAAGTCTAATCAGGGAAACAAAATATGGCCGAACTTCACTTCACTTCAATGTATGTACAACTTAAGTTTTATCTGTTTGTGATCAGGCTATCTGTTTTCTAATAAATAAATAAATGTTTGTGTGTTGCGCAGGAGAGATCGAGGATCCGTTCAACGAGTTCTTCATCGAGAGCCGCAGCGGCGTGCCCATCGACCACATGTGGCACGACAAGTACCGTGTGCGGTGCGTACACCATCACTTCACCGTTGTGTTACCGTTACCAGGCCTCACGCACTCTATGTACTTGCGCGCGCTAACTACCTACCGCCCGGTGCACCGCCGGCGGTGTAATTCAGTAGAAATTCGTCAGCCGCGCGAAACATACCTACGCGCTCGCCCACGCAACTGCGCGCAGCTGCAAAGCAATAATGCACTTTACACTTGATCGTTTAGGTACATTTTCGCACGCAGCGATTGGCGACGTGAAGCAGTAGGCTATTAAAGCCGAAGGTATGGAACTTTTTCTATGGAGTGATTTATCTGTTACGAAGTAACTATGAAGTAATCTGTGCCGTTACCTTCATGCAGAAAATTCTCCATTCGATCATAGAGCTTAACATCACCTAGTAAAAGATAATTTTGAAAATTGGGGGGCAAACCGTCCGTCCGTAGTATGTTGTCTTGTCTTAGTAGAAAATATTTCTGAGTTAATAAAGTTTCTTCGCCATAAACATCACCTACTACATCCGTGATGTTAGCCCATGACACCTTGGTGAACTAGGTGCCACGTCAGTGCTGCTTCCCTTCGGACGTGCCGGCTACACTGAACTGGACGGAAAACGCGAACTATTTAAATAGCCATTTCAACCGAATTTTCATTCAGTGCAGTGCTACCAGCCCGGCCGGGTTCAACCCTACCACCTAGTAAGGTATGAACGGAAGGGACCTACAGTTTTATGTGAAATCAGAACCGCGGTCAGCCTCCAATGGTCGAGCGGTCACCTATCCAACTACTGACCGCGCCCAAGTGTGCTTATGATCGCGACCGACAGTCGACCGACCGCACCACTGAGCCAGGGCTCACGCAATCTATGTACTTGCGCGCGCTAACTACCTACCGCCCGGCGCACCGCCAGCGGTGAATTTCAATGGGCTGCCCAAAGAATATAAACAGCCGCGCGGAGCATACTTGCGCGCGGCCGGCGCAGCTGTAAAGCAATAACCACGTTACACTCGATCGTTTAGGTACATTTTCGCACGCAGCGATTGGCGACGTAAAACAGTAGGCTATTAAAGCCCGAAGGTAGGAACATTTTCTATGGAGTGATTTATCTGTTACGAAGTAACTATTAGGTAATCTGTGACTGAGCTACCGAGGCTGACATAATTGAGTGTGAACTTGCGCGCAGGGAGTGGATGGTGCCGTCGTTCATGAGCGCGGAGCAGGCGGCGCAGATCCTCGCGACCGGCAAGAGCGTCGTGTTCATGCGCGAGGCGTGCGCGGACGAGCCGACCGACTCGAGCGCGCCCGCGCACGCGCCCTGTCTGCAGGCGCTGCTCCATCCACCCACCGGTAAGACCGAGCGTCATTAGCATAGTTTAACATGAGCGCGGAGCAGGCGGCGCAGATACTCGCGACCGGCAAGAGCGTCGTGTTCATGCGCGAGGCGTGCGCGGACGAGCCGACCGACTCGAGCGCGCCCGCGCACGCGCCCTGTCTGCAGGCGCTGCTCCATCCGCCCACCGGTAACATCCGGCGTCATTAGTCAGATTCAGATTCAGATATTTATTTCGCCATAAAGAACACACAACAATAACAATATTTCATTCAACATCAACAACAATATAAGCGTATGCTTAGTAATAGGGTCCCGTACCGGATACGGAACCCTAAAAAAGAACTGTCATTTGTCAAAAGTACCACCTTTTTCACTTGTCAATTTGTCAATTTAGTCTCATAATTCTTTTGGTAGTTTATTAAAAAAGTTGTGCTCCATCGAAAATTCAACGGGCTACCTATTACGGTTCAAGAGATACATCCCTCGGACACACAGACAGACAGACAGACAGACAGCGCAGGGTTAGTAATAGGGTCCCGTACGACGCATAAGAACTAAGGTAGTCGACATTGCTAAGAAAATAAGCAAGCTGAAGTGGCAGTGGGCTGGGCACATCTGTCGTAGACCCGACAACCGATGGGGTAGACGGGTGCTCGAATGGAGGCCACGTACAAGCAAACGTAGCGTGGGACGCCCCCCGGCTAGGTGGACAGATGACCTAAAAAAGGTAGCCGGGAGTGGATGGATGAGAAGAGAGGAAGACCGCGTGTGGTGGCGTGCCTTGGGAGAGGCCTATGTCCAGCAGTGGACCGATACAGGCTGATGATGATGAACGACGGATACGGAACCCTGAAAAAGGGCGCCTTCGACGCGGAGCACTCGCCCATGAGTCTCGCGGCTGCGCAGGGTCGGAGGAGGCCGCCTGGTGGGAGGAGAGCGGGCTGCGTGACGCGCTCGAGGCGGCGCACGCGGCCGCCTCGCGCCGCCTCCTGCTGGCGCTCACCCAGCACCACCACCTCCTCGACCACCTCATGGCGCACCGGCGCTACCTGCTGCTCGCGCAGGGAGACTTCGTGCATCACCTCATGACCCTGCTGCAGTTAGTTCACATTTATTTCTGTTATTGCTGAGAGAGCTTTTAGGCAACATTTGTATAATTTTTTTTATGGAAACTGACACGTTTGGCTACATCATCTACTACATCCGCGATGTCAGTCCATAACACCTTGGTGAACTGGTTGGCATGTCGGTGCTTCCCTTTGTTCGTGCAGTATCGTGGTATCAACGCGGCTGTGATAAACCCTACCACCTAGTAAGAAGTGGTAGTAACAACTTGGTACAAGTATACGCAAACATGAAGGTTGATTGGAACAACGATCACTCACGATAAGGTGTTATCAACCCGGGAGGGTTAAACCCAACTTGGATCCCGGTTTTTTTTCTCTTTTAATCTTGCACTTTGTGTGTCTGTTTGCCCGGTCACGGATGTCGTGCGTGTCGGCTTACGCGATATTGTTTGTGGCAGGGAGGACCTGGGCAAGCCGGCGTCGTCTCTGTACGTGCACAACCTGACGTGCACGCTGGAGGCGGCGGTGCGCGCGACCAACGCGCAGTACGAGCCGCAGCACGTGCTCGCGAGGCTCCACGTCAACCTGTTCCCCAGCCAGCCGTGTGAGTGTGTTGTCAGTCGCGCGCGCAGTGCGCTCCCGCCTGCAGTACTATATACTGCACACTCACGCATGCACGTGCAAGCATTAAAAGTTGAATTGAATTGAATAGCTTTGGTTTAATTTAAACAATCTGGTTTAATTAAAGAACTGTGAGCCTCGATACCTCAGTGGTGCAGACAGCCGACTGTCGCTATTGATGATTAAACAACTCTGGGCCGGTCAGTACTTGGATGGGTGACAGCTCGACTGTTGGAGGCTGACCGTGGTTTGGATTCCACGTAAAACTGTAGGTCCCTTCCCTTCTTACCTTGCTAGGTGGTAGGGTTCAACCAGCCCGGGTTGGTAAGGAGGGAGGGGTAGTAAATCCTGTAGGTCCCCCCTACAGTGATGTCCTTGATGAAGTTTCTATGATAGTTCTTTAATTGTCGCTTAGGTCTAGTTCACCTGCGCTGAAACTATAAGCAGCGCATTGTAGACGCCTCCGCTGTAGAGTTATGACTGTGCGTTGATATGCAGACGACAGCGGCTGGGACGTGTTCGCGCTGCAGTACCGCGTGGACGGCCCGCTCGGCACCCTGTTCCCGGCGACGTGCGCCGCCCGCTACCGCGCGCTCTTCACGCAGATGTGGCGCGTGAAGCGCATCGAGTACAGCCTGCACGCGGCGTGGCGGGCCAACGCTATACTGCACAAGAGGCTCCGGCACATGCCCGGTATTATTATTTATTTATTATTATTTATTGTGTTGTCCGAAGGTTGAAAGTTGCCCAGCGTGCAATGGAGCGAGCCATGCTGGGAATATCGCTACGTGATATGATGCGTAACGAGGCAATCCGCCGACGACGCACCAAAGTAGTCGATATTGGATACCGGGTGGCTAAGCTCAAGTGGCAGTGGGCTGGGCACGTCAGCCGAAGAGACGACGACCGTTGGAGTAACCGTGTCCTACACTGGCGGCCGTGGACACGAAAACGGAGTGTGCGAAGACCACAGAGAACGAGTCCGAACAACAACAAGTGTTGAGAGTTAGGGCTTCCGAGCCCTGTTGTCACTGTGACCTAGCAGTGCGTTTGCTTCAGTGTATGACTTAGGATCAAGAAAGGTGTAAAAAGGCATCTGTCACCCCGGCATGGCATTCTTTCATAGCCCCCGTTCTGAACTAAATACTTTTGGGTGTCGTCAGCTCAACAGTCCACGTCGACGGCACAGAGTGACTCGTTTATCCATAAAAAAAATTTTATGTTTCATAGTTTTTTTTTTATGTAATCCGGTATATAGAGTCGGAGGGGCCAAACCACATGCTCCGACCAGCCAATATTAACTCCGAGAAGGAAGGTGAAGTTGAAGGAGTCCAGTTTTTTTTATGCAAACTGACATGGTTGTCTACATCACCTACTACATCCGTGATGTCAGCCCATAACAGCTTGGTGAACTAGGTGCCGTATCAGTGCTTCCCTTCGGTCGTGCCGGCTACACTGAACTGAACTGAAAACACAAACTACTTAAGTAGCTGTTTCAACCGACCTTTCGTTCAATGCGGTTGTAACAACCCGGGCAGGATAAACCCTACCACCTAGTAAGGTAAGAAGGGAAGGGACCTACAGTTTTATGTGGAATCCGAACCGCGGTCAGCCTCCAACGGTCGAGCGGTCACCCGTCCATCCACTGACCGCGGCCAGGTGTGCTTATGATCCGACCGACAGTCGACCGACCGCACCACTGTGCTACCGATGCCAGGCCTCATGCACTCTATGTACTTGCGCTCGCTAACTACCTACCGCCCGACGGGCCGCCGGCGGTCTATTTCAGTGGAAATTCGTCAGCCGCGCGAAGTATACATAGACGCTCGCCCACGCAACTGCGCGCAGCTGCAAAGCAATAATCACTTTACACTCGATCGTTAAGGTACATTTTCGCACGCAGCGATTGGCGACGTGAAACAGTAGACTATTAAAGCCTGAAGGTAGGAACATTTTCTATGGAGTGATTTATCTGTTACGAAGTAACTATTAAGTAATCTGTGCCGACGCTGATTATTGAGGCTGATTATTGATTAGGACTGGATATTTGTCCGGCAGAGGTGGGCGGTCTGCTGCGGCGCGTGTCGTGCGTGCGCGCGGAGGCGCTGCGGGTGTGCGGCGCGCTGCAGGAGGTGGGGTGCGTGGGCGCGGCGGAGGCCGCGTGGGAGGAGCTGCTGGCGGCCGTGCGCGCGGCCCGCTCGCTCGACAGCCTGCTCCACTACCACCGGGCGTTCCTCGAGCGGGCGGCCATCGACGCGGTCATACATCACACGACGGAGGTCAGTCGTGCGCCTGAGTTTGGCGGTCTGCAGACACCCCGGTCGACTTGTGGCTTTCATGGAAGACATAGGCTGGCTGGGGTAGCTGGAGACTGCGGGGTTTTGCACGAAGGTCCCCAACCAAGCGGGATTAGTTTGCAGGCCTAGAGCCAACCCCAAACCAAATCAACAACAACGACGACGCCGGAGCTTGTTGCTTTTGAGGGTGTATTATTATAATTTTTTTTTATGTAATCCGGTATGGTTGGCTGAGTCGGAGGGGCCAAAGCGCATGCTCCGACAAGCTAATATCACCTCCGAGAAGGTAGGTGCAATACCGGAGACTTCCCTGGATTGCTGGCTATACTGGACTAGACGAGAACACAGCCGAGGCTGCTATGCGGCCATCTTACATTCAGTACCGTGGTACCAACCCAGTCGGCTACAATTTGAGCCTACCACCTTTTTTTTTTTTTTTTTTTTTTTTTTTTTTTTTTTTTTATACTAAGCGCGACATGTGGCGCCGAGTCACCCATAAGGTGTCTAGCGACGCCCATGGACATTCGGACGCAGGCGGGGGCTGCGAATGCCATGCCGGCCTGACAGGTGCCTATTCACGCCTCTCTTGAAGGACCCGAGACTATACTTGGGGGGAAATATGTGGGCAGGTAGAGCGTTCCAGAGTTTGCCGGTTCTGTGGAGAAAGGATCTGCAGAACCGATTTGTACGCATCCGCGGTAAATCCAGCGTATAGGGATGCAATCGCTGCCCAGTGCGCGTTGTACGGAGGTGGAAAGGGGACGCCGGAATCGCGTTAAACAGCTCCTCCGAGCACTCCCCGTGGAATAAGCGATAGAACACGCTTAGGGCGCCGACATCCCTACGAAGTTGCAGCGGTTCTAGATCGCGGGACACGTCGGGGTCATCCACAAGTCGCACGGCTCGACGCTGGATCGAGTCCAAAGGCGCAAGCTGGTATTTGGCTGAGCCATCCCACAGGTGCGAGCAGTACTCCAAGCAGGACCTAATCTGCGATTTATACAGAAGCAGCCTTTGGCCCGGCGTGAAGTACCGTCGAACCTTATTGAGTACGCCTAGCTTTTTTGAGGCCAGCTTGGCCTTGCCCTCGATATGGCGCCGGTAATTTAGGTCGTGCGACAGTTCGACTCCGAGGACCCCGAGGTGGTCGCTTAATTTAAGCGACGTGCCTTGGAAGGAAGGAGCTGGTGTGAACGCCGCCCTCTTCGCACTGAACGCGCAAACTTGTGTTTTTGAAGCGTTGAACTCGACCAAATTGCTACGGCCCCATTCGGAAATAGACCGAAGCGTTTGTTCGAGTTCAGACACCTAGTAAGGGGCAAGGGAAGGGACCTACAGTTTTACATCGGTTCCGAACGGTGAAGCAGCAGGTGTAGGTAGGTATGCACGTAAATTTTTTCGTCAGAAAAAACTCATTAGTACACGCCACCGGATTCGAACCGCGGACCTCTCGCATGAGAATCCGATGCCCAAACCACTCGGCCACCCGCCGCTTAATTGAGATTTTTTTTTTATGTAAACCAGCATGGGTGGCTGTGCCGAGAGACCAATAATGGTGCAGTCGACAGAGCCAAAATCACCGCTCCTCGCGAAACCACGCTCAGTTAGTAGCCACGCTCAGTCAGCCAGCAGATTTGCGGACTGTTGCTAGGCTGTCTAGCCCGTTAATACGACGCTTGAAGACACCCAGGTTAAAGGATTCAGGAAATACACTCGCCGGAAGACAGTTCCACACTCTAGCGGTGCGACAAAGAAACTATTTAGAGAACGCGTAATGGAACGCGTGAGGTGTGCAGGAGCTGCAGTCGTACCTTGGCAACGTGCTGGAGGAGGTGCTGACGCTGGTCGGGTTCGAGGGCACGCTGCGCGCGGGCCTCGCCGCCGAGCTGCAGCGCCGCGACGCGCTCGCAGCCCTGCGCGCCCAGCGCACCGCCCGAGGTAACTGCGTCACCTTATAAATACTTGCACTTGTTCAATATTCCAAATTCTCCCCAGAACCTCAGTCGCAGTCAGCGTGTATTTTTATATAAGGTCTTTCATTAGTAGGTAACTTTACGCAAAGGGATGTATGTGTATCAAGATACTGATCACGCACCCCTACCCATTTTATTTTTTTACGATATAAAAAACCTACTCACTCCTCAAATTCGACTAAGGGATCGTCAGCCTCGGCAGCTCAGTGGTGCGGTCAGTTATTGAATGGGTGACCGCCCGACCGTTGGAGGCTGACCGTGGTTCGGATTCCACGTTAAACTGTAGGTCCCTTCCCTTCTTACCTTACTAGGTGGTAGGGTTTATCCCGGCCGGGTTGGTACCACCGCATTGAGCGAAACGTCGGTCGAAACGGCTATGTAAATAGTTTGTGTTTTCCGTCCAGTTCAGTGTAGCCGGCGCGAAATGAAGGGAAGCACTGACATGGCACCTAGTTCACCCGGTGTTATGGGCTGACATCACGGATGGTGTAGGTGATGTAGCCAACCGTGTCAGTTTCCATAAAAAAAAAAAAAAAAAAATTTTATATGTGAAGTGACACCTTAACTAGTACGTTTTTTATATCGTAAATAAAAAAAAAATCGGTATGGGAACGTGATCAGTATCTGATACACATACACCCCTTAGCGTATCGATACCTACTATTGAAATACCTTATATATTTTTTATGGAAACTGACATGGTTATAGCTACATCACATACAACATCCGTGATGTCAGCCCATAACACCGGGTGAACTAGGTGCCATGTCAGTGCTTCCCTTCATTTCATGTCGGCTACACTGAACTCGACGGAAAACACGAACTATTTACATAGCCGTTTCGAGCGACGTTTCATTCAGTGCGGTCGTACCAACCCGGGCGGGATAAAATCTACCACTCGTCCACTGCTGGACATACGCCTCTCCAATTTTCCTCCAGTCCCCCCCCCCCCCCCAGCCTTCAGCGGTACGGAACCACCGCTTTCCGCCGACGCACTTGATGTCGTCGTCCCACCTGGCGGCTGGTCTTCCCACACTCCGGTTTTCCTGTCCACGGCCGCCAGTGTAGGACACAGTTACTCCAACGGCCGTCGTCTCTTCGGCTAACATGCCCAGCCCACTGCCACTTGAGCTTAGCCACCCGGCGTCCAATATCGACTACTGTTGTTGTTCGGACTCGTTCTCCGTGCTTAAGCCCGCTCCATTGTGGGCCTTTTGCGCGTCCTACGGCCTTACTCCAACCAGCCGAGTTCTTCCAGGAGGCGGCACACACTCTTTGGATCTTTGCACGCCTCTCGAAGTGTAGTAGGGCCTCCCAGCTCCTTCGCCCTTAGGTCTGCCACCTCCTCGTACTCCAGCGGCACGTGGGTGGGTAACCGTGTACCGTGTGGGGCCGGTACTTTAAAAGAATAGCACTGCATCTCCCCCAGTCTATGTCGTAAAAGGCGACTAAGGGATATGACTCCCTTCTTATATTACTAAGTGGTAGGGTTGAACCCGCCCGGGTTGGTACCGCCGCACTGAATGAAACGTCGGTCGAAACGGCTATGTAAATAGTTTGTGTTTTCCGTCCAGTTCAGTGTAGCCGGCACGACCGAAGGGAAGCACTGACGTGGCACCAAGTTCACCCGGTGTTATGGGCTGACATCACGGATGTTGTAGGTGATGTAGCCAACCGTGTCAGTTTTAAAAAAAAAAAAACATGCAACCACAGAGCTCACACACATACAGGCTGTAACCCTCCAATCGGGGGTAAGCAGAGCAATCCGTGTAAGGAATGTTTTCATCAAGTCATTCATCAAATAAAATTTTATTGAATGTATACACCGTACGCGCTCGGCAATCCGGCGCTCGGAAGACCGGCACGCCCAGTAGTCCGGCATTTTTAACCTCAGCTGACCCGCTCTATGAAATGAAATGAAATGAAATGAAATTTTATTTATTCAGTACTACAAACGGCACATAACAAACATTGGCTCCGTCACTAGATGTTAATCTGTCTCGAAGGAGCCGTTTCATATACATTGTGACATTATCAGTTTTGCGCTCATCTTAACAGTTTTAGTTCAGTTTCGTTTTTGTTAAACAGTTAAAAAAATTTGAAAAACATGAAAATTATACTTAGATCTAAGACTTAGGTTCTAAGTAAGTGTATTTATAGATTTGTAGCATACATAATAATCTAGTGTTGAAAGATATCAGTTATTTATGTATATAGGTATATATATATATATATATATATATATATATGAATGTATAGGTATATATGTATATAAGCGTGTATGTATAGTTGTATGTGTAATTTAACTTCTATGATTATATTTTCTTTTTCTTATATTTTCTTTTGCCTCCTTAGGTTGGAACTATGAACAGATTCTCAGTTTTGCCGTAGTCTAAGTTATTTAGCCACTTCTTAAGTAGAATTTTTCTCTTATATTTGGGTACAGTCTCTTCGTTGTAACCACACGCTAGACTAACTTTATTATATAGGTATGGTGCCAGGCATAACCTATAATTTTGTGCAAATTTAGTTTTGCAATGCCTTGGTTTAGGTTTGTACTGCCCTCTTGTGTTTGGTCTGAATGGTTCCGAGCTCTCAGGCTTATATTCATATTTAAGCAGAAGGCGGCTTATGTACAGTTGTCTCACTGACAGAATACCAGTCTCTATATGCAGAGCGTGAGTAGGGTAGCGATAGGGTTTTTTAAAAAGGACACGGAGAGACGCTCGCTGTGCTCGCTCCAGAATGATTAGATTCGTCTTAGCGCTTCCTCCCCACGCAGTAATACAGTAGGACATAATAGATTCGCCAATCGCGTAATAGATAATTTTTAATAATTTACTGTCAGCAACATTCCGAATATTTTTAAAGAAGAATATAAGTCTCCTAATTCTGCCTGCGATTGATCCAGAATGTACCTGCCACGTAAGGTGCTCGTCCAAATGAACTCCTAGGTACCTAAAATGTGTGACTCTCTCCAAGGTCTCACATGTACACGCTCCCGATTCTGTACACGTATGTAGTCTCTATAATCTGGCACTACTGCCGGATTATAGAGCGGGGGGATTCGGGTGAGCATAGCAAAATTTGCTCTCGCGCTCAGTTCGGCCCCGACCTTGACAGCGAAACTACGCGTCTGTTTTTTTTTTTGTTGAATTACGTAGTGTGTGCGCGCAGTGTGCAACATATGTACATACATAAATGCTTTATATCCCATACAAATACAATAATTCGGCAGTTCCAGCAATCCGGCATAGGCGGAAACATTTCCGTGCCGGATTACCGAGCGCCTACTGTACTTGTGTTGCATACGCGCAGGTGAGTACGCTACGACGTCAGCTGAGGAGGTGGCCGAGAAGGAGCGACGGAAGGAGTTCCAGCAGTACCTCGTCAGCAGGAAGGCGGATCTCAACGTGCTGGCGCGCTCCTACCGGTAACGTACCTACTGCCTTCCATATCTACTGCATTCCATTCTCTCAGGAATAACATATAGGCTATAAAGGAGAATGTGCGTTTTGGTCTACCCCTTCTGTAGCTGCGAGTGTTATATCAAGGGAAAGATTGATTTATATAGAATATTTTTTAGTATGGCAGCGTGTACCGTGTAAAGTGCCGTGTGGGGCCGGTACTTAAAAAGAATATCCCCACTGCATCTCTCCCCATGCATGTCGTAAAAGGCGACTAAGGGATAAGGACCAGATGCCGTGCTAAAGGGCGACAGGCTCGCCACCTCTCACCTTGGCACGGTACTTCCACCGAGTCATGCAGCAGGTGGGTCTTCGTGCCTTACTTGCTGCTTGATCTTGTTCGAATACTTTGCGAAACGTGGTGGTCAGTGTTGTGCTGTAATTGACAAGAGTTCTTGCAGCACAACAACGATTACTCTGCTTACCCCGATTGTCGGGAATCAGCGTGTGTGATATGTATGTATGTATGGCAGCCAAGGTCAATTATTAGTACTTGAGGAGTTATTTCACTTTTAAGGTTTATAAACGTAGAACCTTATCATAGTAATAATGCTTACCTCTGTACGATGATCATAGTTCTAGGAAGGGTAAGTACTTAGAGCGAAACAGTTCCAAAATGAGCGAGCGGTATTGAAACCGTAATGATTACCATTTTTTTGGTTCACATACCGCTCGGTCATTTTGGAACTATTTCGCTCTAAGTACTTACCCTTCCTAGAACGATGATCATCGTACTGAGGTAAGCACATTACTATGATAAGGTTCTATGTTTATAGAACTTAAAGTGATATAACTCGTAAAGTACTAACAATAGATGTTAGGTATGTTTGGACAAAATGTTTTTCTTGGAAAGACCTTTCTATTGATATATCATTCGTTGTTAGAGGAGGGGTAGACCCACTCCCATACATTTTTGCCCATTCTCCTTTATAAAGACAT
Organism: Nematopogon swammerdamellus; assembly: GCA_946902875.1. Lineage (NCBI taxonomy): Eukaryota > Metazoa > Arthropoda > Insecta > Lepidoptera > Adelidae > Nematopogon > Nematopogon swammerdamellus. Next base: position 25,152,934 of record OX336336.1, read on the forward strand.
TGTGTAAATTGACCCAAATTTATCGATAAACTCAATTATCCACGCGGACGAAGTCGCGGGCAAAAGCATAATTTTAAAGTAAAGTAAAGTTAAAATTTAAAGTAAAGTATAATTTTATAGCATGCAACCCTTGGTCAGCTGGTGTGCTTCACTGAATGTGTGCAGGGGTCACGTGAAGGCGCTGATACTGAAGCTGGCGCTGCACGCGGAGGTGTCGCTGCAGACGCTCGCGTTCCGGCTCGACTACAACGACTTCTACAAGCGCGGCGACTCGAAGCTGCACGAGCCGCTAACCTACCAGCACAAGCGGCTCAGCGAGATACACCTCCTAGCCGCCACCAATAAGGTTAGGAAGGTGTGGAACTAAGCTTGCGATAGCTTCACCGAACATATCCGGGCCCATCGGCAGTAGAGGAGGGTGTTAATCGAAGTCGGCACTAGCGAGTGGCCACTCTAAATTTCCCGCGCATGCTTCACGTTTCGGCTCGCATCAAGCCCTCGTCAGCTAGTCTGCGTTGACTAGGACGCGGGGAAACACCAGTCCCGCTCTCGATCTCCCTCTCTCTACCTATCCATATTCTGTAGGATGTTTCCAGTGACGTTTTCGAAGCTCGCTCCATATATGAGCTTAGCGTCGATCTTGGCAGCCCTTACTCTTCCTTTACTCACGGTTTCACTCCGAGCTATGTGGCTCGACGTTTCGGGCCGGACGTTTCAGTTCTCTGCCAACCGTCGCACAAGACAGAGTGCTCATGAAGATGGGCCATAAGCTTGGCCCGAAACGTCGAGCCACATAGGTCGGAGTGAAACCGTGAGTAAAGAAAGCTGCTTGATTTAAAATAATGAATGGAGTTGTCAACTTTCTTTATTTTTCGGTGTTTAATATGTTCTTTCAGCAGCAGCAGCAAATGAAGCCTGCGGAGCGAGCGCTCCGGAAGAAGTGACCTCCGGCGGGGGCGGAGGCGGAGGCGACCGGGGCGGGCGCCTGGCTCGCCTGCCTCTGTGTCACGTGACCTCATGGGCGCCCCACTCTCGACAGTTAGGAGAGCCGTACTAAACTCTCGACGGTTACGAGAGCCGTACCCCACTCTCGACGGTTACGAGAACCGTACCCCACTCTCGACGGTTACGAGAGCCGTACCCCACTCTCAACAGCTACGAGAGCCGTACCCCACTCTCGACAGTTAGGAGAGCCGTACCCCACTCTCGACGGTTACGAGAGCCGTACCCCACTCTCGACGGTTAGGAGAGCCGTACCCCACTCTCGACAGTTAGGAGAGCCGTACCCCACTCTCAACGGTTACGAGAGCCGAACCCCACTCTTGATAGTTACGATAGCCGTACCCCACTCTAAATAGTTACGAGAACCGTACCCCACTCTCGATAGTTACGAGAGCCGTACCGGCTGCTATTCCACCACTACACTATTCCGTCATGTAGACAAGAAGGGTTGGCAATTAAACGTTTGGTCTGGTTAAAACATATTTCAATTATTTTACCACTTGGTTAAAGGTAGGAACATGTTTAAAAATGTTTTTTTGCCAGCCCATTTTGAAACAGACGCTTGATGTAATTGACTTATTGTGTTCTTCCTTGTAAATCTTGTTACTTTCCAATGAAAACTTTTGTTGATATTGTTGAAAATGTTATGCAATGATTTTAGGATATATGATATGTGAATGTATAGTAATTTTACAGTGCAAATGATATTTTGTTGAATATTTCAAAGACAAATGTTAAATTCCTAAATCGAAATAATGTTCAAAATTCAGCAAACATATTCAAAATCTCGAATAATGTATTTTAAAATCTCACTCAAATACTCGTATTTTTGCCAATAATTAATTCTAATTATAATGAAATTCACAATAGAGCGTATGTCATGGCGTTGTCGAAACGTTAAGAGAATTGCACAAAAATACTAAAAGTATTATTTACAAAAATTGTAGATCTTTGTAAGTTTGTGTGTTGTCAATTGAATGTTGCCACTAATTGTTGTGTTGAGAAAGTCTGAACAAATCTTGTTAAGATTCCTGTAGTTACATTAAGTGAATGAGACACCAGTTTTTTTTAATTGTATTTTATATCTGCCATAGTACCTAGTTTTACTAATAAAAAAACTTACAGATGTTTAAGTGCGTGCCTCTATTTTCTATATAATATTATGTTTATTCTATTTATTGGCGAACGGTTCCTGTGGTTTTGCTTCCTGGCAACTTAATTTTTTTTTATGGATACTGACACGGTTGGCTACATTACCTACTGCATCCGTGATGTCCGCCATAACACCTGTGAACTAGATGCCATGTCAGTGCTTCCCGAATACACTAGACTGGACGTTAGACACGAACTCTTTACATAGCCGTTTCAACCGGACTTTTATTCAATGCGGTGTTACCAACCCGGGAGGATTAAACCCTACCACCTAGTAAGGTAAGAAGGGAAGGGACCTACAGTTTCACGTGGAATCCGAACCACGGTCAACCTACCAACGGTCGAGCGGTCACCCATCTAATTACTGACTGCGCCCAGGTGTGTTTATGGTCACGGCCGACAGTCGCCCGACCGCACCACTGAGCTACCGAGGCTGACAAAATGTAGTTCTTCAGCAGCGATCCTTACATGCAACACGTCAGTGAATACCCCATGTGAATTAATATAAGTAGTTCTTGAGGTGATATTGGCTGATCAGAGCATGCGCTTTGACCCCTCTGACTCAACCATCCATATGGGATTACATAAAAAAAATGCAAAAAGGGGGTGTTACTCGGTGGGACGACGACATCAAGTACGTCGGCGGAAAGCAGTGGTTCCGTACCGTTGAAGGCCGGGAGGACTGGAGGAAAATTGGAGAGGCGTATGTCCAGCAGTGAACGCTTACACGCTGACTGACTGACTCGTATTTACTGTAGATTTAACTAGCGTAACTGCAGTCACTGATCGAGGTTCAACCTTTAACTATTACGGCGACTTGGCCGTGAGCCAATAATTGGCAATTCGCATTCGTAACATTCCTCAGAGCAGTCCAAATAGATCAATGTTACTGGGGCGACTAAACGCATACTAGCAACAATTGCACTCATCTTGCACTCTCTCAAAAGTGGCACGTGGAAACGATAACCGCTTCGTGACCGCGTCGAGTGCGTCAGTGCAGTGAAAGTAGTGTCCCTGAAACAGGGTTGCCGAAGACCGTCTTTGGACCAGACAGTTCCATTTTTTAACCCCCGACAGAACGACCCCTCCGTTCTGTGTCGGTGGTTAAAAAATGTTATAAGTATAACGTGTGTGTGTGTATGTATGTGTGTGTCTGTCTGTGGCATCATAGCTCCCAAACGGATGGACCGATTTGGATGCGTTTTTTTTTATTAGAAAGCTGGTTTAATCGCGATGATTCTTTCTTAGCTATGTTTTTAATCAGCTATCAAGTAATTAAATAAAAAAAAATTTATTACCTTAAAAAGTGGACCCATTTGCAAGCGTTTATTTTTTTTAAATCTTATTAGGTAAGTAAATGGAAATTATGTTTTACTTTTTAAGGGTCGGGTTTTTTTTAATAGGTATGTGTCCTGTCTCCAAAATAGTTCTGAAGAGCGGACGAACAAACGTCCGGGTGTCCTTTTATTTATTGCAATTGTTCTATTTTTGTCAGAAAATTTTAATACTAAACTTACTGTCAGTCAGCCTGTATGCGTCCACTGCTGTACATACACCTCTCCAATTTTCCTCCATTCCTCCCGGCCTTCAGCGGTACGGAAACACTGCTTTCCGCCGATGTACTTGATGTCGTCGTCTCACCTGGTCTTTCCACACTCCGTTTTGCTGTCCACGGCCACCAGTGTAGGACACAGAGAGCGTTCCAACTAAAATTTCCCTTCGCCGTTATGTTGGCTCAACTGTCTATCTGTCAAAACAGCGTTGAGGGTGGCCATGTGTACAGATTTACCCGAATTATCAGTATTTACCGTATTTTTCTTACGGTAAATACCGATTACATTATTAGGTAATATAATCTTCACAATCTGGCAGCACGAATTTAAGCACTGACAGTGACACTGACAGTGGAGCCAACATAACGGCGAAGGGAACTTTTAGTTGGAATGCTCTATAGACTTTGTCTCACGAAAGAAATCCCGTGGCAATAGTAATAGTGTAGAGTCCGTCTCACTTCCACTTATTGTCGCGGGACTTCGACTTGAGACGAAGTGTATGACTGTAGCGCCGCGTCTGCGGGGCTTCTTTCGTGAGACGGAATCTAAATATGAATTGAGTGTGTCCGCAATGGCAAATTGATTTTTATTTCGAATATTGGAGATTTTGACTGTTAGGTAGCTTGTAAAGCACAAACACTAAATGAGGAGCATTCTAGCCACTAAGCTGACTATGAAATAGCAGTTTCTTAAATCGCTGGAAGCGTGTGAACCATCCATTGCGACCCGTTTCACATTTTGAATGAAAAATAACTTATTTTTTTTGTGATTGTCTTGACATTTCGGCCAGTGTCAGAATCAAATTTTAGCGGGAAAGAGCTGTCACTTACTCTGGTTCAAGTCGTGGAACTTCAAATCAAATATCAGCCGATAAACTGTTGTTATCTGATCCAAGAATAAACACAAGAAGGCATTACACTACACCGTGAGAAGAGAGCTATGTCGTGGCTTGAAGAGAGCCTGGATCTTCAACAAGACTGGAATGAGGGATTTGGATTCGATGTGAGTATTTTTAGGTTTCCGTACTATTACTACTTAAGCCTACGACGACGTATGTCCGTCCGTCTGTTGTACCTAGGGCGGTATCTTTTGAACCGTAATAGGTGGGTAGCCGGTTGAAATTTTCACAAAATATGTGTTATTATTATGGTGAATATCCTAACAAATATAAAAAAAGTAAAAAATTTAGGGGGTCCCCTTACAAGACATGTTTCTTTCAACGTTTTTTGTTTTTGCTCTATTTAACGGTAATACACACAAGCGTCAAACTTGGTGTGATTATAGTGCAAACTCTAAAGTAAAATAACAAATTAATAAAAACCCGACGAAATAAAAACAAATTATTCCGATTTTTTTTTTATGGAAACTGACACGGTTGGCTACATCACCTACAACGTCCGTGATGTCAGCCCATAACACCGGGTGAATTAGGTGCCATGTCATTGTTTCCCCCTTTGATCATGCCGGCTATACTGAACTGGTCGGAAAACACAAACTATTTCCATAGCCGTTTCGACCGACGTTTCATTCAGTGCGGTGGTATCAATCCGGGCGGGTTAAACCCTACCACCAAGTAAGATTAGGAGGGAAGGGACCTACAGTTTTACGAGGATTCGGATTACAGAACCTCGGTCAGCCTCCAACGGTCAGCGGTCACCCATCCAAGTACTGACCGCACCCAGCGTTGCTTAACATTCAATAGCGACAGTTGACTGTCTGCACCACTGAGCTAACGAGGCTAATACCTATAAGTATTCTTATTCAGATTTTTCCCTTGGTTTATTAGGATCTTATTAGGATGGACTATTGAAGTGATGGTCTGTGCAAGCTAGGTTGATATTGGTAATATACTCATTATTATAATGTTAATAGTCATCGGGAACCCTTCACTCACAGGAACATTCTATCACCAGATATCAACAAAAAAAAAAAAAAGGTTGCACACCGGCAGAAGTGAAAACTTAAACATCAATGTTGTGCATTTTTGAATATTTTGGAATGGTTAGGGAATAATTTCGCAGGAATTGTTTTATTTATCAGTATAAAAAGTACTATCATTTATGTGGTAAAATACAATATTCATTTATTGCGCTATCGTAGACAAACATGACAATTTATATTACACAAAAAAATTTAACACTATTATTTTACATCAAAAAGTTTATTTCTCAGAAAAATCAACTTTCATCCATAATTTCAACGAATCTTACGCTTTTTCGATCAGGCTACGGATCTGATACGAGTTTAACATTTTTTACCCATCTAAAAAAAGTGCCAAGCGCCGCTAAAGAAGTTTTCACTTCAAAAAACAGATATCAATTTGATCTGGGCCAGCGGTGTCCAACCGGTATCAGGCTCCCTTATTTTTAAGCGCCCGCACACAGACGTTCCAATAAACAGAAACATTGAAAAAAGCGAAAAAAAAATTCTAAAAAATTTATTAAGAAATATCTTGACTCCAAAACATGCTAAAAGTTGCCTAGTGCTGTCATTATGTTATAATGTAAAAACTAGGCATTTTGGAAAATAAAAAAAAAGAAATCGGAATACCTACCCGGCCCGATATTCTTAATGAAAAACGTAGTGCTGAATTGGAATATATTTTTGTAATGTTTTCTTATAAATTGTTTATATAAAATTTTTTCTAGAATAGGTATATTTTCTGACTACAGAATGGGATGCCAATGGTGCGTGGCGTCAGTGTGCAGCGTCGCATCTCATCTGCGCGCGCCGCCGCGCTCCAAATAGAGAAGGAGCTAGCCGCGCTGCGGCGCTCCCTCGCGGCGCTGCGAGCGCGCGCCCGGCCCGCGCCCTCCGCGCGCCACACACATCATCGGTAGCCGCTAGTTCATGTTCATTCACACGTCTTGCCATTGTCATCGAGAAATATTGGCTCATATCGTCTCACACGCAATATACAATGCGACAAGGCTTGAAATGAACGTGGTTGACGTTTGTGCGAGGGCGCTGCTGCAGCATTAGGGTTGTCAATTTTGAAAATTTCCTTACACTAGGCGAAAATATCGCTGCAAAAGAAAATGTATGCATAGTACTGTCACGACCACCTAAAGTTTGATGTATAAAAAGAAGAAAGCTGTCAAAAATGACAGGGAGTTTTGTTGTCAGATAAAAATGCGATAGTAAAGTTTGAAAAGTAAAGAATAGAAAAGAGTTTGTGCTGTTTAATTTTCTATCCGGCCCCAGTGCTCGTAACAATTGGTGTCAGAGTGGGGATAGAAAATGTCAATAACGCCGAGGGACAACGAATGCATGCAAACCAGGGCGATGGCGGCGGCCACGCTGAACAATGACGAGGAGCAGCGTGGCGTCGTAGAAGAGGTCCAGAACAGTGCTTCACAACCTCCGGAAGTGGAGGAAGAAGCAACATCCCAGAACCCGAGCTCATTCAATATGGCCGGGCTCATGAAAATGCTAAGCGGAATGGCCGACGAAAATCGTCGCTCTACGGAAGGAAGTCGGCAAGCCATGGAGCGTCTCGAGGCCAAGTCGGAGGAGAGTCGACGTGCTACAGAGGAAAGTCGGCAAGCGATCCTGGACACAGTAAACGGGGCGCTGTCCACGTTGCGCCAAGACTTGGAGAAGGTGACCGCCAAAGTGGAGGAGCAGGATGCCATGTTACACCTCTACGAGGCACGAATGACAAGACTGGAAAAAATACAAACCACTGGAGTAACCGTGAATGCCTCAACTGGAGGAACACGTTTTAAAGTTCCACCTTATGATGGCACAACCTCGTGGGCCGCCTACAAAAAACAATTTGAGTCTGTGGAGCGGGCCAACGGGTGGAACAACGACCAGGCACTCACCGCGTTGACATTGGGGTTGCGTGACCAGGCCCTACATGTCTTGGAAGCCGTCGGAGAGAGGACCACATATGAAGAACTGCTGGAGGCTCTGGAGACAAGATATGGCGATAAACACTTGGAACATGTGTACAGAGCCCAACTTCGTGACCGTGTGCAGCAAGCCGGCGAGGGCCTTCAACAGTGGGCTCTGGAAATAGAAAAGCTTGTCCGAAAGGCATACCAAGCATCGTCGGCACCATTCATCGTTAGCACACTGGTTCAGGCTTTCGTGGACGGAATTTGGGACATGGAAGTGAGGGCAGCCGTGCGACTGGGGCATCACGAGACACTGAAAAATGCCTTAGCGCACGCATTAGAAGTAGAAGCAGTGCGTGCTGACTCTCGCAGACAAAGAGTGAGGGAAGTGAAGGTGTCGGAATATACACCGGGTAGGAATAGGTTTACTCCTCGCTGCTACCGCTGCGGTATTCTTGGACATATCCGCTCTAGCTGCCCAAACAATGAACAATCAAATATGGAAGCACTGAGAACGGAGGAGCATCAGGGAAACGAGTAACCGCCAGGACCACGGGGCGAGTGCTGGCTGGTGGCAAGGAAGCCCCCATAGTCTTGATTTCACAAGCATGCGACGGAAATAGCCTAGTAGTGGATGGACAAATCAGCGGCTATGAGTGTAAAATAACTTTGGATACCGGAGCATCGCGGACCATTGTTAAATCGCAACTTCTAGGGAATTTTATTAAGAATGGAGTAATGAAGCCATGAAGAAGGCGCAGGAAGAAGACCGGGATTTGTTGCCCATCATTTATTGGAAAATGGCGTATGAAAACAAACCTGAGTGGAAAGAAGTAGCACCAAGAAGTGCAACGACGAAAAGTTATTGGGCACAATGGTCTAGCCTTCTCCTCCATGACGGGCTACTCTACCGGAAATGGGAGACACCAAATGGGAGAGAGACATATTTACAGTTGGTAATCCCGCGAACGAAGGTGAAGGACGTGTTGGCTTGCCTTCACGACGGTCCTTCAGGAGGTCATTTGGGAGTTAAGAGAACCCTAATGAAGGTTCGGCAACGTTTTTACTGGATACATTGCCGTGAAGATGTGGAGGACTGGTGCCGCAAATGCACTGCTTGTGCATCAGTGAAGGGTCCGCAATCCCGTTGTAAGGGAGCCATGAAGCTGTATAATGTTGGTGTTCCCTGGGAGAGAATCGCAGTTGACATAGCTGGACCATTCCCAGTAACGGACAACGGAAATAGATACTTCATGGTCGTTATGGATTATTTCACAAAGTGGCCTGAAGTTTTTGCCATTCCGAATCAAGAAGCCACGACAGTTGCACAAAAATTGGTTCATGAGGTATTTTGTCGCTTTGGAGTGCCGCTGGAGTTACACACTGACCAAGGGACTAACTTCGGAGCTGGAGTGTTCCTGGAAGCGTGCCGCATCATGGGAATCCACAAGACCAGGACAACTGCGTATCGACCGCAGTCGGACGGCATGGTGGAGAGGTTTAACCAGACGATAGAGAATCATTTAGCCAAGCTGGTAGAAAATCATCAGAGGGACTGGGACCAATACATTCCCTTGTTTCTGTTATCGTATAGGTCTGCCGTGCATGAGACCACCAATGAAACGCCAGCTTTGGCCAATTTTGGACGCGAGCTTCGCCTCCCAGCAGATCTCCTAACAGGAAATGTTCCAGATTCACCGAGGCCCATAACGGAGTACGTGGCTAATCTTCGAGACAAGATGGACTCAATCCACGCTCATATGAGGGAGGTCAGTCTACAAGCAGGAGAACGAATGAAGACGCGCTACGATCGGAAGACTAACGACCACACTTTTGAAGAGGGTTTCCAAGTGTGGTTACATAATCCTGTACGTCGAAAAGGAAAATCTCCTAAACTACAGCCCAGATGGGATGGGCCATACACGGTGGTGACCCGTATCAATGATGTCACTTACCGCATACAAAGGAATTCAAGGAGCAAACCCAAAATTGTGCATGTGGACCGACTGGCTCAGTACCATGGGTCAAATTACGTTCGGGACGAACGTATCTGAGCGGGGGACGATGTCACGACCACCTAAAGTTTGATGTATAAAAAGAAGAAAGCTGTCAAAAATGACAGGGAGTTTTGTTGTCAGATAAAAATGCGATAGTAAAGTTTGAAAAGTAAAGAATAGAAAAGAGTTTGTGCTGTTTAATTTTCTATCCGGCCCCAGTGCTCGTAACAGTACCTATAAGGTAGGTAGGTACTTACTTATTTTTTATTTTATGTATTGAATTTTAGGTAGACTTGCTCACTAATAAAATAACAGATAGACTTCGATTTCTGCTAACAACACCACAGACTAAGAAAGATACTAACGTACGCGCGAACGGGTGAAACGCGAGACGGTCATCTGGCAACACTGTGGCGGTGTTAGTTCAGCTGTCGGCCACGTTTATTTCAAGCCTTGTCGCATTATACATGGTGACTGCATATAGCAGACTGAAGTTAGTCACGTATTAAGATGTTAGATATTTGAAAAAATATCGCTATCCTTGTTGTCCACGCGAACTTCCTGCCAGCGAAAGAGGGACAGGTGCAGGAACTTAGCTAATATATCAACAAATTACGTCAAAATTTGTCTTTCGGGGCTTATGTTTTCCGGACCGCTAAACTATGTCCGATATTTGCGATTTATTTTTTGTTGTAATAAGGACAGTTCAGTCTATGTAAGTACCTGTCTTTTTTGTTTTTTTTTTTTATTATCTAAAGTAATGATTGAAATTTCAATAAAGACCATGACATGAATAAATAAAAAAAAAATATTTTTTTTTCGTTTGAAAATCATTTTTTTTTGTCTGGCAAAAAATTACAGGTGCGTAGATTAGACTCTAAAACAATCAGATTTTATTTAATGTATTTTTAACATAAGTTTTATATTACGTTTAACATTGTGATCTTAAGTTTACACATGAATTGAAATAAAACAAACATTAAACAATAATAATTCATATTTTATTTACTCAAATATCTCTTGTATCTTAACCTAAACATAATATGGCAGTAGGCACTGACCTAGCATAAATGATAGATAACAGAAAACTGTGCGTCTGTAAAGAAAGCAACAAAAAATATCAGTTGCTAATATTTACACCGTGCGATACTTTTTTGGTACATTTTTTTCTTCTAAAATAATTGTATTTTAACGGAATATTAATGATGATATTATTTACAACGCACAAAATTTAAAAGTGTCTGATGGATGACGACCTCAAGTAATATTACCTACTTGGTACAAATTTTGATAACAAAAAAAAAAAAATACTTTCTCGGAGGTGATGTTAGCTGGTCGGAGCATGTGCTGACACAGCGACCCATACCAGATTACATAAAAAAGAATCAACTTTGCCTTAATTTAGCACAGCGTTTTTTTGTATTCTTTTGCAATAATCCTATACTCTTTTCCAAAACAATTCAGTTTCTCTATTGTATTAATAGTTAAATGAGATGGAAGTTAACGTTCTCCATACAAAATCGTCTTTCAGGGTTTATTTTTTTTACCCCCCTAAACATTATCCGATTTTTACAATTATTTTTGTGTTGTATTAATGACAGTCGCATCTACGTTCCTGTCTTTTTATTTTTTTGATATCTAAAGTGATGACTCAATAAAGCTTAATGAACCTCATGAGATCAAAAAAATAAAAAATAAATTTTTTTTGGTCGAAATACAAATTTTTAGCTCCGGTGTTGTATATTTCATCTAAACAAAAACGACAAAGACAGGAACGTAGATTGGACTGTCCTTAAGATAAGAAAAACAAATTGTAAAAATCGCATAAGGTTTTAGGGGGCTAGAAAACATAAATGCCGAAAGACGATTTTGTATCAATTTTGTATGGAGAAAGTTAACTCCCGTCTCGTCTTAAGGCTAAAACTTTTTTTCCATATATTAATTCCATTGCAATGTTTTGATGAATAAAACAAATTATTGACCGCTCTAGTGCAGTCTCGAACAATATCAATGAAAACAGCCATAAAGTTAAGAAAGAAAGCATAAATCGATTCACAAAATAAATTAATCATTGGCAGTAATAAAAAGCACTCAATATAACACATTGACTCTTCACACAGTCTTCACTTCAAGACCCAGCGGTCCACATATGTATCACTAGCTTTTGCCCGAGGCTTCGCTCGCGGTAGACTCGGTTTAATAGCAAATCCGATTTAAACGCAAATTTATGACAATAAACGATCGCTTCTCTTATATTCTCTCTCTCTCTCTCACGTCCATACTAAACTTTATTTTGATACTGCTCAGCCCTGAGGCTATTTAGCGCGATGGTATATAGTCACCCTCGATAGCTCAGTGGTGCAGACAGTCGCCTGTCGCTATTGATGGTTAAGCAACGCTGAGCGCGGTCAGTACTTGGATGGGTGACCGCTCGACCGTTGGAGGCTGACCGTGGTTCGAATTCCACGTTAAACTGTAGGGCCCTTCCCTTCTTACCTTACTTGGTGGTAGGGTTCAACCCGCCCGAGTTGGTACCACCGCACTGAATGAAACGTCGGTCGAAACGGCTATGTAAATAGTTTGTGTTTTCCGTCCAGTTCAGTGTAGCCGGCACGATCGAAGGGAAGCACTGACATGGCACCTAGTTCACCCGGTGTTATAGGCTGACATCACGGATGTTGTAGGTGGTGTAGCCAACCGTGTCAGTTTCCATGAAAGAAAAAACCCTAATAGTGAGCCTCAAGAACTACTTTTTTCAGCAAACCGCATCAAAATCTGTTCAGATGTTCCGGAGTTTACCTCAAATATACATACAGACATGTTCCCTTTTATAAGAAGTAGAGATTATTACGATTCCAATCAGCGTATCTGCACATATGTGAAGCCAGCTTTACTTCATGGTAATAATTTAAAGGAGAATGTGCGTTTTGGTCTACCCCTCCTCTAGCTGCGAGTGTTATATCAATGGAAAGGTTGATTTATATAGAACATTTTTTAGTATGGCAGCCAACGTCAATTATTAGCATTTTAGAAGTTATATCACTTTTAAGTTTTATAAACATAGAACCTTATCATAGTAATAATGCTTACCTCTGCAAGATGATCATAGTTCTAGGAAGGGTAAGTACTTAGAGCGAAACAGTTCCAAAATGACCGAGCGGTATTGAAACCGTAATGATTAAAATACCATTTTTTTTTTGGTTTCAATTCCGCTCGGACATTTTGGAACTGTTTCGCTCTAAGTACTTACCCTTCCTAGAACGATGATCATTGTTGGTAAGCATATTACTGTGATAAGGTTCTATGTTTATAAAACTTAAAGCGATATAACTCGTAAAGTACTAACAATAGATGTTAGGTATGTTTGGACAAAATGGGTTTCTTGGAAATACCTTTCGATTAATATATCATTCATTGTTAGAGGAGAGGTAGACCAACTCCCATACATTTTTGCCCATCCTCCTTTGTGATGAAACGAACGGGAAGCCGTTAATTAATGTGCGATGTTCCAGCTTTTACAGCATGTTTCAGTTTTTTTTCTCTTTGTCACCTACTACATCCGTGATGTCAGCCCATAAGTCCTTGGTGAACTAGGTACCATGTTAGTGCTTCCCTTCGGTCGTGCCGGCTACGCTGAACTAGACGGAAAACATTAACTATTTAAATCCGTTTCAATCGATCTTTCATTCAGTGCGGTGGTAACAACTCGGGCGGGTTAAACCCTACCACCTAGTAAGATAAGAAGGGACCTACAGTTTTATGTGGCATCCGAACCACGGTCAGCCTCCAACAGCCGAGCGGTCACCCATCCATCCACTGTGCGCGCCCAGGTGTGCTTATGATTACGAACGACAATCCACCGATCGCACTACTGAACTACCGAGGCTAGTTTGATTATTGATGCGAAACGAAACGTTTTGCTTCAGCTTGCACATAAACAAGATGGCTACCTGTCAGCTTCCCATTTAGTAAATCCTCTCTGCATTTGGTCTGGGCACCTAAGTTTGGTGAAGCCATAGGCTGATTAGGCACTGGACGACGGCACAGCGACGGTAACGTCGCGACAACGTGCCGTCAAATGTTTAGCCCTTTTCACACATATGCTACGTTCCCATATGTGTGAAACGGGGCTGCTGTGACGTTATCTCGTTCGTCGCGCATAACACGGTAAAGGCATTTCATACATTTTTGTGCGGTTCCGTGGTCATCATAGCGTTGTCGTCCAAACAGCCATTGGAAGCCGGCTTCCCTACAGGCATTCTCCTGCACATTCACATATCGATTCTTCCTAGACTAGTAAAGGTGGCGTGTGACGTGTGTGAAGGTGACGCGAGGAACGAGACTACCTGTGCTGCTACAAATGTTATGAGGCCATTCTAGGTTTAGAGTCTAAATCTAGAATAAGATCGTCTAAACTTTAGACGATCGCTTCAGCCACAAGAGGTGAGCCATATCCGCTTTTAGGAGGGCAACATTTCTTGGTGGAAGCATTTAGTCGCGATGACACGGGAACCTTTAATATCTTGCATTGTTTGTTTCTTGGAACTCTCGCTTGTGCGTTTATTTTTAGGATTCCGTATCCGCACGCGACCCTATGGCCCGGACTTCATGCATCCGTTTCTCCCCGTAGTTGACTAAAATAGGCCACACCCACCGGTGCGAGCGACAGAGTGAGAAACGGATGCATGAAGTTCTCACTCTGTCGCTCGCACCGGTGGGTGTGGCCTATTTTAGTCAACTCCGGCACAGCATATATATGGCTATATGCACAGCATATATGTGGCTGGTCCAGATACAGCATATATTTAGCCATATATATGCTGTGACTCCGGGGAGAAACGGACGCATGAAGTCCGGGCCTATTACTAAGACTATTTGGTTTGCACCACTATACTGGTTTGTACAGACGTTAAACCATATCTGAAGGAAGTGTGGACTCGGCCAGGCTAGAGGTAGTTGCAGGTGCGTTTCTTAACAGGTTTCTTGCGCAGGGCGGCGCGCACCGCTTCCTCGAACACACCCTGCAGGTTCTCCTTCTTCAGCGCCGAACACTCCACCAGCTGCACTGCCCTGCGAAACACAACGAGAACCGAGATTTAATACGAAAGTTTTTTCGAATGATTTAAGACGGGGCGGAAGTTAACTTTCTCCATACAAAATCGTCTTTCGGCATTTATGTTTTCTAGCCCCCTAAAAAAAATCTTGTCATAAGGGCAGTCCAATCTACGTTCCTGTCTTTTTCTTGTATATTTTTTGAATATCTTAAGTGATGACTCGATAAAGCTTAAAGAACTTCATGGCATAAAAAAATAAAAAATTCCAATTTTTTCGGTCGAAATACAAATGTCCGGTGTTGTATATTTCATCTAAACAAAAACGACAAAGGCGAGAACGTAGATTGGACTGTCCCGGTGGAAGTCAGCGGGGCTAACAATTTGCGGGACGGTACCGTCCCGGTGGAACGCAACAGGTGACAAGAAAAAATAAATGTAAAAATCTGGGTTTAGGGGGCTAGAAAACATAAATGCCGAAAGACCATTTTGTATGGAAGAAAATTAACTTCCGTCTCGTCTTAAGAGCGCACCGACTTTAATTCGTATAACATTGCGAAGAACTGCTGGATACGCAGGAATGAGAAAGTGCCTATTGGGGCCCTAAAAAGGAAGGCAATAGTGATAAAATTCAATAAAATCTTCAACTCATTAGTAAATAATAACAGAACTATTAAACAGTGGATTCCAGCTCACGTGGGTATTGTGGGCAATGAAACAGGGCAAACAAATTGGCAAAAGAAGATATTAATGATGTACCTATGCCAGAAGTAAAAACACTATGCAAATAATAAAATTATGGAAAGATAATTTTGACAGTCGATCCGTACAGAGTGGGATATGGTATAAAACCTTACAATCAGAACCTCCACAGTTTATCTGGTTCCAGACGTGCAATTTAAAAAGGCCTAAAGTATGGCTAGCTGTAAGACTTCGGTCTGGGTCACATTCCATTGAATAAATTTAAATTCCTGATGAAAAAGATATATTCTCCAAATTGTGATCGGTGTAACAAGGAGTGAAGGAGGATGACATGTATCACATTTTGCTGATGGAGTGTGGTCAGAAACGAGGAGTTACGAAGGGAATTGAAGACGTCACTTAGGGTGGATACACTCAATTTGTGTGTGTTTTTTTTATAGTAATCGCGACATGTGGCGCCGATCACCCATAAGGTTTCTAGCGATGCCCATGGAAATTCGGACGCATGCGGGAGCTCCAAATGCCATGCCGGCCTGACAGGTGCCCATTCACGCCTCTCTCGAAGGACCCGAGACTATACTGGGGGGGAATATATGGGCAGGTAGAGCGTTCCAGAGTTTACCGGTTCTGTGGAGGAAGGATCTGCAGAACCGATTGTTTTTAACCGACCGACCATCGATCGACCGACCATGTGAGAGGAATTTAGTAATTGTGTTGGATTTCGTTGAGCGTTCTCTATCCCTTAAGCACTCGGAGCCCTAAGTGATAGGGAACATGGGGGCTGATATTAACAAATCATTGTTAAAAAAAAGACAAACAAAAAACTTAACCTCTGTTACGGTAGTGACAAAGTGATTGTCGGAAATATCACAAAACATCGAATATTAACACTGAAAACTTCAAACCCTGGCAACACTATCGCGCGTACTCCATCCATATCACCAATTCCGAATCCAGCGCTGCCTTTATCGGCAGATATTCTCATTTCCGCCCGTCAAATTGGTCCAACGCTGGCAGATAAGCGGCCGCATACATTTTGTAGTACGCTAGTTGATAGGTTTTGATCGCGGTTCAATCTGTGTTCCGCAGGGACGACCAAAGGGGCGGATAGATAGACTGGATACAGCAATAATTATACAAAAAAACTAGCTGTGCCCGCGGCTCCGCCCGCTCTCATATTTGACTTCTCTGCTAACCTCATAAGCCATTTAGCGTGATGATAGTATAGCCTATAGTTGATGGGAAGAATCAAGCTATCCGTAGATTTTTTTTTTATTAAAATCGTTTCAGTGCTTCTCGAGTTATAAGCGGACAGACAGACAGAAAGCAGACGTTAGGTTTTATTAAAGGTAAGGAAGGAAGGATACATACTAGCTTTCGCCTGAGGCTTCGATTGCGTTAAACTAAAAAAATAAACACCTACTCTAAAGCTAGGTAGGTATATAAGATTCTTAAAATATCTCTATATAAGGTTTCTTGCCCGGTTCTTCTTATGATTGCATTGCTGAACGGGACTTTTTTTTTTTTTTTATGGAAACTGACACGGTTGGCTACATCACCTACAACGTCCGTGATGTCAGCCCATAACACCGGGTGAAGTAGGTGCCATGTCAGTGCTTCCCCCTTTGATCGTGCCGGCTACACTGAACTGGTCGGAAAACACAAACTATTTACATAGCCGTTTAGAGCGACGTTTCATTCAGTGCGGTGGTACCAACCCGGGCGGGTTAAACCCTACCACCAAGTAAGATTAGGAGGGAAGGGACCTACAGTTTTACGAGGAATCCGAACCTCGGTCAGCCTCCAACGGTCAGCGGTCACCCATCCAAGTACTGACCGCACCCAGCGTTGCTTAACATTCAATAGCGACAGTTGACTGTCTGCACCACTGAGCTGACAAATAAAAAAAAAAATGATGACGAACCATACTGAAATGCATACTTATGTCTCAAAATATTGTTAATGTTGTGTGTTCTTTATGGCGAAATAAATATCTGAATCGGGATCTAGAGCTCACGCAGTATTTGATGGGTGGCCGAGTGGCTTGGACAGAGGCTTCTCATGCGAGAGGTCCGAGGTTCGAATCCGGTCGGCGTGTACCAGAATTTTTTCTAACGAAAAAATTTACGTGCACACCTACAACTGGTGCTTCACCGTTCGGAACAGGTGTAAAACTGTAGGTACCTTCCCTTGCCCCTTACTAGGTGGTAGGCTCAAATTTTAGCCGCCTGGGTTGGTACCACCGTACTGGATGTAAGATGGCCGCATAGCAGCCTCGGTTGTGTTCTCCTCTAGTCCAGTATAGCCCGCAATCCAGGGAAGTCTCCGGTATGGCACCTACCTTCTCGGAGTTGATATTGGCTGGTCGGAGCATGTGCTTTGGCCCCTCCGACTCAGCCACCCATACCGGATTACATAAAAAAAACATACTACCATTTTATACCTTGTCAGTTTAGTCCGTGCTCGTGTAGAAAAGAGATTTTTTATGGAGTTTCCGGTATGTGTGGCTGATTCAGAGGGGCCCCGCGCTCCGACCAGCCAATATCACCTTTTGTTGTTGACATTGGGCTTTTGAGAACCCATCGGTTTTTTTTTATTGAAACTGACACGGTTGGCTACATACATCACCTACAACATCCGTGATGTCAGCCCATAACACCGGGTGAGCTAGGTGCAATGCTTCCCTTCGGTCATGCCGGCTACACTGAACTGGACGGAAAACTATTTACATAGCCGTTTCGACCGACGTTTCATTCAGTGTGGTGGTATCAACCCGGGCGGGTTGAACCCTACCACCTCGTAAGGTAAGAAGGGAAGGGACCTACAGTTTAATGTGGAACCCGAACCACGGTCAGCCTCCAACGGTCGAGCGGTCACCCATCCAAGTACTGACCGCGCCCAGCGTTGCTTAACAATCAATAGCGACAGTCGACTGTCTGCACCACTGAGTTATTGAGGCTGACATCGGTTCTCTAAATCGTTTCTTTGTCGCACCGCTAGAGTGCGGAACTGTCTACCGGCGAGACAAACGTCGTATTAACGGGCTAGACAGCCTAGCAACTCTGCTGGCATGGCGCCTAACTGAGCGTGGTTTCGCGATTTCGCGAGGAGAGCTGATTTTGGCACTGTCGACTGCACCATTGGTCTCTCGGAACAGCCACCCATGCTGGTTAACATAAAAAAAAACCTCCGAGAAGGTTCTGCACTAGAGACTATAATATTTTCGCTTATAAAAGCGAAAATAGGATTGACGACGACGCCGGCGCGTCGGAGCGTCGTCGGTTGTTCATGGTTGTTACAGATTGTTGTTGTTGTTGTTGTGTTGTTGTTGTGTGTGAGTGAACGGTGTCGAAGCGCGCGCTAAGTGTAGGTACTTACTTAATTTTCTTCTTGAGTTTTTTCCCTTCTTGTGTCGTAATAATATCTTCCTCTGTGCCTCTCAAGTCTGTTTTTGTTGCTGAAAAGAGAGAAAACGATTGTTATACACACCCATATAGGTAGGTTAGGTACTCATAGGTTAGGTAGGTAATTGTAATACTGTGTGGGGTCAGTACTTGAAAAGAATAGCCCCACTGCATCTCTACCCGTGCATGTCATAAAAGGCGACTAAGGTATAAGGGCCAGTTGGCGCGCTAAAGGGCGACAGGATAGCCACCTCTCACCTCGGCGCGGTCCTTCCACCGGGTCGTGCAGCAGGTGGGTCTATCGTGCTTCTAGTCCGAATACTTTGCGAAACGTGGTGTTCGGTTTTGCGCTGGTATTTACCAGCGAGTCCTTGCAGCACAACACCGATTACTCCGCTTACCCCGATCGCCGGGATACAACGTGTGGTATGTATGTAATGTGTCGAATTAACAATCTCTGTTTTTTTCAATTTTCTTTCATCGCATTGGAGCGTATTGACTACACCCAACCACGTAAAATCACAATACTTAATTGACGTCATGAAAAATTCCACGCCTGCGTATAGCAACAGGGAAACTCGATTCATATTTACCAAAGTATCATCGTAAGTGTAAAACGGTAATTCTATGTGCGCGAACAAGTGCGCAAGTTACTATAAGGCCCTGACGAAACCGACCATTGGTCACACGGTTAGTTACCTAGAGTGAATCAGAACCGCGAGGAGTCACCATCGTCGCAGGAAATCTAATGTTTAATCGTGCCGTCTACGAAAATATATCTATGACCGCTAGTTATTTTTTATGTAATCCGGTATGGGTGGCTGAGTCGGAGGGGCCAAAGCGCACGCTCCGACCAGCCACTATCACCTCCGAGAAAGTAGGTGCCATACCGGAGACTCCCCTGGATTGCAGGCTATACTGGACTGGAGGAGAACACAGACGAGGCTGCTATGCGGCCGTCTTACATCCAGTTCGGTGGTACCAATACAGTCCGCTAATATTTGAGCCTACCACCTAGTAAGGGGCAAGGGAAGGGACCTACAAATCTACACCGGTTCCGAACGGTGAAGCAGCAGGTGTAGGTATGCACGTAAATTTTTTCGTCAGAAAAAACTTATTGATACGCCGAACGGATTCGAACCCCGGACCTCTCGCATGAGAAGCCGATGCCCAAACCACTCGGCCATCCGCCGCTTTTAGGTACTGCATTAACACAAGATTGTGGTTTCATACGCAAACATGGTTACACCTACAGCCTGCAGGTCTATTCTTGTAAATTCTGACAGCGGAATCAGCGCTGTTGTGGCGCTGAGAGCCACTTTGGAAGTGGCTCTCAGCGCCACAACAGCGCTGATTCCGCTGTCAGAATTTACAAGAATATAGACCTGCTGGCCTGGGCTACACCTAGGCCTGCCAAGATCGGACGATCTATGTTTATATATTTTATATTAGCTTAGTCTGTTTTATAGATACTATCACGGACGCTGCTCTGCGGAACTAGCATCCCTTATTCCCTGCTGCCACCCGTCCTATCTCCGCATGACTCGTCGCAGAGAGACTCAGCACCCTTTTGTTGTTGACATTGGGCTTTTGAGAACCCATCGGTTCTCTAAATCGTTTCTTAGTCGCACCGCATCGCTCGTCCGACGAGTGTGTTTCCCGAATCATTTAACCGCTGGGTGTCCTCAAACGCTGGCATGGCACCTACTGACCGTGGTTTCGCGAGGAGAAGTGTTTTTGGCTCTGTCGAATGCATCATTGGCCTCCCGGCCCAGCCACCCATGTTGGTTTGCATTAAAAAAATATGGAGAGAGCTTCGAAAACGTCACTGGAGGCATACTACAGAATATGGATAGGTAGAGAGAGCGGGACTGGTGGTTCCCCGCGTCCTAGTCATCGCAGACTAGCTGACGAGGGCTTGCCGCGAGCCGAAACGTAACGCATGCTTGAGAACTACACAGAGTGACCGCTCGCTAGTCCCGGCCTCGATTGACACCCTTCTCTACTGCCAATGGGCCCGGATATGTTCGGTGAAGCCATTGCAAGCTCAGTTCGACTTTACTGATAATTCTGACTATTGTTGAAAATTTGATATAACCTGTCTGAAATCCCCACTCCGACCTATTATCTCTATATCCTGAAGGTTCTCTAAATATTTAGGCATCTCGATAGAATGCGGTCTGACGATTGCACGCTATGATCGGTAGTTTATACCCTTATGAATAAGAATAAGAATAAGATTTATTTTCACTATAACTTAACCTAGTTTACATTTTTTTTCTTACAAACTATAATTAGGTACACTCTGGGCTTAAACTAGCAATTTTACTTATAGTCCTGTCTCTCACGCTAGGATACCCTGTGTTGTGAGAGGCAGGGTCTTTCACCGTTTCAGTTCTAGTTAGCTTAATATACGATTTTATAGATATTATAATTAACTAGGCATAGATATACAAACATGTAGATATACAAACAGTTAGTTTAGTACCTATACAAACATTTTATGTTCTTATGTATTTTTATAAGCGATTTACATGAGAATTTTGTTATATTTATTTATTATAAGGTTTTATGTAATGTATCTAAGCAGAAAATGTGTTTGTTATTGTTGTATTGTGGAGTTTTATGTGTGCAGGGGTGATTATGTGTATGGGTGTAAATGTGTTTGTTATTCTTGTATTGTGTCGTTTTATGTGTGCAAGGGTGTTTATGTGTGTGTGTGTGTGTGTGTGTGTGTGTGTGTTATTGTATGTATAAATGTGTATGTGCAGTGTGTGTGTGTGTGTGTGTGTGTGTGTTTTTTATTATTTTTTTATTTTGTAGTTTTTTGTTTATTCTGCACCAATAAGGTTTATTTTGGCACAGACAGCAGGTTTTCCGTTTCTCGATAAGATTTTGATTTTAGCCATTTGTGTATTAGTTCCTTACTTTTGTTTTTAGTTGTGTACATTATATTTAAGTTTTTGTTTGCCTCTGCATAAAATAAGGGAGCCAGAAAGTGTGCAAATTTTTGAGCAAACGTAGTTCGGGTTTTGGGTTTAGACCAGTGAATTTGTCGCGTTGGTCTTGCAGATATTGTTCGGGTATGTAATGCTGTTTTGTGGAATTTTAGTATGGCTGTGCTGATAAATAGTTGGCGAACTCTGAGAACTTTGCATTCGCCGTAAAGGTTGTCTGTTGGGTAACGAAAAGGTTTATGTAGCATTACTTTTAGTATTGCTCTCTGTGCTCTCTCTAGTCTTAGAAGCAGGGTTTTTGAGGCTCCTCCCCAAGCTAAGATACAATAGCCCAATACGGATTGGACTAAAGCATAGTAAACCACACAGAGTAGGTCTAAGTCGGCAACATTTCGTAGGCGTTTGAAAATATATATGCATTTGCGTGTTCGTCCTACCAATGCTTCTATGTGGTTGTCCCAACTGAGCCTAGCATCTAATAATACGCCTAGGTACTTTATACAGTTCACACATTCTAGTAATGGGCAGGAGCACTCTGTCGGGTCGTTACAGTTGTGAAGCTTTATAATTGGCTTTTCAGTGGTGTACCTGTTTTTGACAATGTTGAAACAGATGAACTTGGTTTTTGTCACGTTCAGTGTGAGTAGATTCTCTGTTAACCAATTGGCTACCTGAGCCAGACCCTTTTCTACATTTTTTTGGACATCATTCCACGATTCATCGTGGAAGATTAAAGCTGTTCGTAAGTATAACTCGGCAGTGGGCACCTCGAAAGAATGCCGATGTTTGCCGGCCGAACATAGCGTGGAACCGTTAGACCGTATTCCGTCGAAGTGCCAATGCCAGGGGGGCGGAGTGGGGGTTTGGTGGAACAACAACCCTCCCCCCGCCCCTCGAAACTTGCACTTTTTTATTTTTTTTTATAGAAACTGACACGGTTGTCTACATCACCTACAATATCCGTGATGTCAGCCCATAACACCGGATGAACTATAGGTGCCATGTCAGTGCTTCCCTTAATTTCATGTTGGCTACACTGAACTGACGGAAAACACGAACTATTTATATCGTTTCGACCGACGTTTCATTCAGTGCGTTGGTGCCAATTCGGGCGGGATAAACTCTACCACCTAGTAAGGTAAGAAAGGAAGGGACCTACAGTTTTACGTGGATCCGAACCACGGTCAGCCTCCAACATTCGAGCGGTCACCCATCCAAGTACTGGCCGCGCTCGGGGTTGCTTAACAACAGTCGACCGACCGCACCAATGAGCTACCGATAGGCACTTCGACCACCTAGACTATTTTCTAGGATCGTTCCATTATTGTAATTCCCTTTGATCAAATCAGAAACGCCCGCCGTGCTTCAAGAGATTATTATATTCACAACTAGCTGTGCCCGTAGCTCCGCCCGCTCTCATATTTGACTTCTCTGCTAACCTCATATCATAATCCATTTAGCTTAATGAAAAGTAGCCTATAATTGATGGGAAGAACCAAGCTATCCGTAGAAGCAAGCTGTATTAAAATCGGTTCAGTGGTTCTCGAGTTATAAGCGGACAGACAGACAGACAGAAAGCAGACGTTGGATTTTATTAAAGGTATAATATAATATAAAATATAAAATATAATAATATAATAATATAAGGAATAAGGAATAAAGAAATAAAGCAGAACCAACCGACTAGGACGACCGGCACGGATGCAGCGAAGTGCTTCAGCTCCGGATACCACTTGATGCTGACGTTCTCGTAGGAAGCGCGACTGCTCACAGAGTAGCAGAGCAGGAAACAGTCTGTCTGCAACACACACACACCCTCACACTCAAATCACTTCGTAATTAATAAAAAACTCTTTAAAAAAATATAAAAACCGCCTTCAAAAATGTAAGAAATAAAAAAAATCGAACCCTAGAGTTGAAGGCAGTGCAAAAGAAGGCTACACAAATCACAAAGGATATCACCGCCTTCAACTCTAGGGTTAGATTTTTTTTATTTCATACATTTTTGAAGTCGGTTTTATATTTTTTGAAATAGTTTTTTTTCATAGTTTTCTTTAGTAATTTTTTTGCTATGAATGTACTCGGCGGAATCCGCCTCGCTTTCCAATCCGATCTTGACCAAATTAACCAGCTTTCAAATAAAAAAAGAATTTTCAAAATCGGTTAACCCAGTCAAAAGTTCTGAGGTAACAGACATAAAAAAATACAGTCGAATTGAGAACCCCCTCCTTTTTTTGAAGTCGGTTAAAAAACCGGCCAAGTGCGAGTCGGAACGCGTTTCCTTTTTGGGTAACCCCCTTAATTGGTTTACTTTTTGAATGTTTTATTATTTGTTGCTGTATCCGCAATAATTGCATATGCAATATAAATATCTAAGCCGGTTGAAATTTTCACAGAATAGACCTATGCAATTATTGTGGATACAACATCCTTACCTATAATAAAATCCAACGTCTGCTTTCTGTCTGAGTGTCTGAGTGTATGTCTGTCTGTCCGCTTATAACTCGAGAACCACTGAACCGATTTTAATAAAACAAAATTCTACGGATAGCTTGATTCTTCCTATCCACTATAGGCTACTTACTATCACGCTAAATAGCTTATGAGGTTAGCAGTGAAGTGAAATATGAGAGCGGGCGGAGCCGCGGGCACAGCTTGTCAAATAATAAAACATTCAAAAAGTAAACAAATTATGGGAGTTAACCACACAGAAAACCTTTTTTTTCAACTTTTTTTTTGATAACCCTAATTATTAGGGTTCCAAAGATACAGCAGTAAGACAGACAGGCAGACAGACAGACGGCGTAGGCTTAGTAATTAGGCTTCCGTACGGGGTACGGAAACCTAAAAACGACAAGCCTCCGTTCAGCAGGTCTATTCTTGTAAATTCTGACAGCGGAATCAGCGCTGTTGTGGCGCTGAAAGCCACTTTGGAAGTGGCTCTCAGCGCCACAACAGCGCTGATTCCGCTGTCAGAATTTACAAGAATAGACCTGCGGTTCGCTATAGCGAACCGCAGGTCTATTTCTTTTTCACTTTTTCTGGCTATAAGTACTGGACTATAGTCCAGTACTTATAGCCAGAAAAAGTGAGGTCTCCAGTATAGAACCTTCTCGGAGTTGATACTGGCTGGTCGGAGCACTTGGTCCCTCTGATTCAGTCATCCATACCGGATTGGGCGGATTGGAAACTCCATAAAAAATAAGAAACAAACATACTCACAAACTTTCTAAGCGCATTCGACTGAAGATCCATTTTTTTTAATTCTAATTAATTTAATTCGTATTTTTTTTTTATTGACAGCGCGACATATGGCGCCGAGCCACCCATAAGGTGTCTAACGACGCCCATGGACATTCGGTCGTATGCGGGGGTTGCGAATGCCATGCCGGCCTGACAGGTGCCCATTCACGGCCCTCTTGAAGGACCCGAGACTGTACTTGGCTGACTGTATTTGTTTTAATTTTTTCTATAATTATTATTGTACTACATATTCTAGTGTATCTGAATTTGTTGTGTGTGCAATGGGACAAGTGCCTGAATTAATAAATGAATTGATTTGATTTGATTTTGATTTGATTAGCTTATAGTAAGGTAAAGTAAAAAGATTGACTGGAAAAAAATCACTACTATATAAGTCCGCCTTTGTCTTGTTCTATCTGTATGTGTTTCTTTTCTTGTGTCACTCTTGTTATTAGGTGTCGAGTAAATAATTTAATCGAGTCTACAGCGAGCGAAGCCGCGGGCAAAAGCTAGTAATTTATGTTCTATTAGCAGGTTGACTGGAAGAGATTGCCATAAATAATAAGTCCGCTAAAATGTTTGCTTGTAAATGTTTTTTTAATTACAATAAAGGATATTTCTATTCTATTCTATTATAGTTTGTGTTTTCCGTCCAGCAGGTCTATTCTTAAATTCTGACAGCGGACTCAGCGCTGTTGTGGCGCTGAGAGCCATTTACCAAAGTGGCTCTCAGCGCCACAACAGCGCTGATTCCGCTGTCAGAATTTACAAGAGTAGACCTGCAGTTCAGTGTAACCGGTACGACCGAAGGGAAGCACTGACATGTCACCTAGTTCACCAAGGTGTTATGGGCTGACATCACGGATGTAGTAGGTGATGTAGCCAACCGTTTCAGTTTCCATAAAAAAAATTATTTAATAAAATATAAATACCACCTTCAAAAATGTATGAAATTAAAAAAAATCTAACCCTAGAGCTGAAGGCGGTCGGTTATTTTTGCTTGCTTTAGCACCGCCTTCAGCTCTAGGGTTCGATTTTTTTTTATTTCATACATTTTTGAAGGTGGTTTTTATATTTTTTTAAATAGTGTTTTATTTCACAGTTTTTTTTAGTAATTTTTTGCTATTAATGTACTCGGCGGAATCGCCTCGGTTTCGAATCCGATCTTGACCAAATTGAAATGAGACCACACGGGAAGCACCAGCTTTCAAATAAAAAAAAGAATTTTCAAAATCGGTTCACCCAGTCGATAGTTCTGAGGGGACAAACATAAAAAAAAAACTATCGAATTGAGAACCTCCTCCTTTTTTTTTAAGTTGGTTAAAAAAAACAAAAACAAGATTATAAATAAAAACAAAATTCTATCATATGTAATGGTTGGTTTGGTTTGTTTATGGTCTCGCAAAGTGTACGTACATTGGAGTATGAGAGGGGGCGCAGCCGCTCGTAGTCCTCCTGGCCGGCGGTGTCCCACAGGGTCATCTCAACCTCCTGCTCGTCCACCGTGATCGCCTTCACGTAATTGTCGAACCTGCGGCAACAACCCAACAACAACCCCTTTATTTAGACTAAGTGATCTGTGTGCTCCGCGCTGCCCCACGGCATAGGAAGGGCTACTCAATAATCTGTCTATTTATACCAGCGCAGCGGTTCTCAAACTTTTTTGGTGACGGAACCCTTTTGGAAAGCAAAATATTTGACGGAGCCCTAAAATAAACATATTACAGTGTAACAGTTACTTACATAATATTATAATATAAGAGAAAAACAATAATTAAATATCTAATGGGAGGTATGAAACTGTGTCGCCGCGCCGTGACGTCTGCGCAGCCGAGCTGAATCGAGCCAGAGAGGAGAGGTGTATTTTAGATTTTTTTTCTCGTATTCTCGCGGAGCCCCCACAAAGGCTCCGTGGGGCCCTAGGGCTCCGCGGAGCACACTTTAAGTATGTCTGATTTATACTAAGTGATCTGTGTGGGATGAGAAGGGCTACCATCAGCGGCGGGTGGCCGAGTGGTTTTCGCATCGGCTCCTCTTGCGAGAGGTCCCACGTTCGATTCCTGTCGGCGTGTGCCAATGATTTATTCTGACGGAAAAATTTACGTGCATAACTACACCTGCTGGCTGCTGCTTCACCGTTCGGAACCGGTGTAAAACTGTAGGTCCCTTCCCTTGCCCCTTACTAGGTGGTAGGCTCAAATTGTATCCGACTGGGTTGATACCAACGTACTGGATATAATATGGCCGCATAGCAGCCTCGATTGTGTTCTCCTCTAGTCCAGTATAGCCAGCAATCCAGGGAAGTCTCCGGTATGGCACCTACCTTCTCGGAGGTGATATTGGCTAGTCAGAGCATGTGCTTTGGCCGACTCAGCCAACGATACCGGATTACATAAAAAAAAAAGAACTCGGCTGAATTTAGAATTAACACCGACTTCACCTGCAGCAAAATACCTACATACAAGGAACTATCAACCGCCGGACCAGCTCGGAACATCCGCATTAATTTTCTTTTTTAATCCCCGACGCATCTTTATGCGAGGGGTGTTATAAGTTTAACGTGTGTGTGTGTGTGTTTGCATGTGTGTATGGGTGTGACTGTCTGTGGCATCGTAGCTCCCAAACGGATAGACCGATTTGGATGCGGTTTTTTTTATTAGAAAGCTGGTTAAATCGGGATGGTTGTTAGCTATGTTTGTAATCAAGGAATAAAGTAAATAAGCAGTAATTAAAAAAATCCGTCTCACGCTTGGACCGATTTGGATGAGGTTTTTTTTAAAAAAAGTTTGTCATATTGAAAGCGCGACATGACATGGCTCCGAGACACCCATAAGCTTTCTAACGACGCCCACGGAGATTCCGTCGTATGCGGTCGTTGCGAATTCAATTCCTGACAGGTGCCCATTCACTCCCCTCTTGAAGGACCATGTTGTTGGTACCGAACGTCTGAGGACGCATATCGCTTTTCAAAATCGTTGTGTCGTACGGCGAAAATATGGATGGTCTTCCGGTGAGTGTATACCTACTAGCCTGGGAAATACTGGGGCTTTTTACATTAGACGACGACCTTTTTGTCCGCCTCATAGCTGTGATGGCGCATCTCTGAGCGTGGTTTCGCGAGGAGTTGTGGTTATTGGCTGTGTCTGATCTTCCGTTGAGCTGTTGGACACAGCCAAGTCGAAAGGTTTTTTTACCTATAAAAAAATATAATAAATAAAAAAATACCTTTCAAGCCAGGGTAGAGTTTATCCCGGCCGGGTTGGTACCACCGCACAGAACGAAACGTCGGTCGAAACGACTGTGTAATAAAATAGTTCGTGTTTTCCGCTGCAGTTCAGTGTGTAGCCGGCATGAAATGAAGGGAAGCACTGACATTGCACCTATAGTTCACCCGGTTATGACGTTAGTTTTGCGAAGGGGGGAGGGGGGGGGGGAGGGGGGGTGTTCATTAGATAATGAAGACGGACGGACGAATGGACAGCCCATTAGGGGTTAAATTATACAACAAACAATACACACGCAAGTATGCAGACATTCGCCTAAAAAGGAACTGAAATAAAAGTTAATTTCGCACTCATCTAATGAGGAAGTGACACGGAGCATCTGTCGCCGCTGTATCCCGGTTCTGCAACCAACGCAAGCCCTGGATCTGCCTGCTCTAATAAATTATGTACACCCACGCGTGCCCGCGTCAGACAGTTACTGAATATACGGAACAAAATACACTTATGACATAGAATGTGCATGCACTACTTGAGTACGACCGGTGCGTCCGCAAGGGATGGCATCTAGTTTCGACAGGAAGAGTGTTGCGCTGATGGATGAGACAACCAGCTGATTTATGCTGTGTACCACCTGTTGTAGCCAACTCTCCCGTCGTCAGGTTGAATTTAAAAAAGCAGGCCAACCGTTTTTATTATTTTTCGTCTTTTATTATACGAATTTCTCGCTTACATAACAAGCTTTGAAAAAAACCTGTTTAAACATTTGTTTATATAATATATTTCCGTTCGTATGGGCTGTCATCACGGATGTAGTATTGTAGATGATGTAGCCAACCATGTCAGTTTCCATAAAAAAAAAACCGGCCAAGTGCGAGTCGAACTCGCGCACCGAGGGTTCCGTATCGCCATGTCATGGTCAGCGCCACTACCGTCATCTATGGCGTGTTTTATGAAATGCTTCATATTAGTTAAAATTCATGATTAGTTAAAATGCTTCATACTGTTTTCGGTAGATGGCGCGCATAGACTTTTTAGTTTGTCGTATAGGGACCCCGTGAATTTTTTTACTTTTTTTCTTATATGTTGTTATATCGGCAATAATAACACATATTCTGTGAAAATTTCAACAGGCTACCTATTAAGGTTCAAGAGTTACAGCCCTCGGACAGACAGACAGACAGACAGACAGACGGCGTAGGCTAAAAACCAAAGATTTTATTTGGCTTTCACATTTATTTTTTTTTTTTTATGGAACCTGACACGGTTGGCTACATCACCTACAACATCCGTGATGTCAGCCCATAACACAGGGTGAACTAGGTGCCATGTCAGTGCTTCCCTTCATATCATGTCGGCTACACTAAACTGGACGGAAAACACAAACTATTTACATAGCCGTTTCGACCGACGTTTCGTTCAGTGCGGTGGTACCAACCCGGCCGGGATAAACCCTACCACCTAGTAAGGTAAGAAGGGAAGGGACCTACAGTTTAACGTGGAATCCGAACCACGGTCAGCCTCCAACGGTCTGACCGTTGAATAATTTATACACCGTTGAATTCTGCAAACATACGTTTGCAGAATTCAAAGAATTTGCTCACGCCTGAAATACCAATTTCAAGCCGCTCTCCTGAAATACGAGGCAGGTGAGCTGTTGGTATGGTGTAACTCCTTATCAGATTACATTGTCTAATCTAGCCCGCTATCTTTTAGTCATGAGTGCGTATCGTCAGTGCATTTGTATACAGACGTTTGGAAATGTAGGTGACCCTTGTGTGACGTCATCATAGTTGTACTGCACGAGTGTGCATGAGCTTATCACGAGGGTATGCCATCGATGCGACCTTCGGAAAGCCTCTGTATCCTCGGCCAAGGCCGTCGGAGTCTTGCCGGTCTGTATGCTAATATTTATCGCATAATTAACGAACTCGTATGAAAACTGAGCTGAGTGAGGTGGGGTCTAACCTAACCTCAAGTAATAACGGCGTATTGGATATATTGACTTTTAAGTAGGCATTTCGTCTCTGTCAAAGAGGATTATGATTATGATTTAAAGTGTGAGAGTTATGGCCCTGAGTCCTGTTGCCGCTGCAACCTAGGAAGATCTATTGAGATCCCTAAAAAAAATAGGTATTTTTGTTATATTTTTCCAATTGTATTTCTTATATAAGTATGGCTGGGTTGTTTAAAAAGGAAAAGAGTCTTTATTGCAATATGGTTTTAGAAGTATACAGAGTGATTTCATTAAACTATACATATAAAAGAAAAAAGAACAACCCCGGACCAGTGATATGAATGAGATCTGTAAATCAGGTTGATAAATAAAAAATCTCATCCATACCGACCGATCCAGGGAAAGTTCCCAAGACACTCAGCGCATTAGCCCTCTGTATGGCCAGACTAATGCGCTGAGAGAGGTAGGCCCCAGCTCGGGCCTCCCCGGACACTTCTATCAGTCGACTGCCTATATCCTTGCAGAGAGAATTTGCTTCAGCTGACCAGGGCCGTAATGTTTCCACAGCGAAAGCAATCATTTCATAATTTTGTGCTATTACAATATAATGATTATGCTTCACTAGCGCTGCAGCCTCAGCAGCGGCACCAGCTTTTCTTGCTGTTGACACAACGTAGCTATCAGCTAGCGTGTCGACGCAAGTAGAGTCCCAGACGAGAGCCTGACCGTCAAAAGTTTAGTTAGAGGCTCACCCCCAACTTCGATTTCAGCTATGAACCAAGTTATATCCTTGAGGTTGAGTGCCTGTATTTGGCATGCTTTGAAAATATAACACCCCAAGAATACGGCTTCTACTGTGATTGAGCACTTCACATTCACAAAGGATGTGTACGGGCGTTACATCCACTTTTATGCAGAACCTGCACACCGTTGTGTCGCTAAGGCCCATTCAGTGTAGGAATAGGTGTTTATTTAGTCTGCAGTGTCCTGTCAAGATCCTTCTTAGAACTCTTATGTCGTTCCGATGTAGGTTTATTAACTCGGAAGTGAATTTACGCGAGAAAGTAGTGCCTACGCGTGCTTCTGCACGGGTAGTTGGAACCAGTGCTACTTGCTGGTAGGTACTTTTTGGTATTGAAAGTATCGGCTCAGGGCCTCAAAGAGGATGAAAGCTAAAATTCTGGGTAGTGGATTTGTAATGTAACCGTAATAATAAATGTGAGAAATGTATAACCACAGACCTACAATGGGTCTCCCGTAAATTTTTTGGGTAAGTACCTTTTTAAGCGCGCTATCTACGCGGATTGATATAACCCCGTTTTTAACCGACTTCAAAAAAAAAGGAGGAGGTTCTCAATTCGACTGTATTTTTTTTATGTTTGTCCCCTCAGAACTTTCGACTGGGTGAACCGATTTTGAAAATTATTTTTTTATTTGAAAGCTGGTTCTTCCCGTGTGGTCCAATTTGGTCAAGATCGGATTGGAAAGCGAGGCGGACTCGCGAGGCCGAATGCCGAGCGATTCCGCCGAGTACATTAATAGCAAAAAATTACAAAAAAAAAAAAGTGTGAAATAAAAAACTGTTTCAAAAAATATAAAAACCGCCTTCAAAAATGTATGAAATAAAAAAAATCGGACCCTAGAGTTGAAGGCGGTGCTAAAGCAAGCAAAAATAACAGACCGCCTTCAACTTTAAGGTTAGATTTTTTTTTATTTCATACATTTTTGAAGGCGGTTTTTGTAACTGTGCACTTCGAGCTGACAAAGTCGTTAGGGGCGGTGGTTCGACTGCAAACGCTACAAATTCGAAATCTTGAATGTTATTTCTATATTCGGTTACTAGGCCAATAGAGAAGTACATAATTTCCTAAGCAAATATAATTAAAACATTTATTTCCCAAAGTTTTCAAAACCCAACGTTTGAGAACACAAACATCCTCCTTCTGTCATGGTAGGTAGGCATTTCGATTTATGAACATTTTTCCTTGAACCCGATCAAGTTTGGAGTGTGCGCGTCCTGCCTCCATGAATATTCCATTGCTTCCTTATCGGCGTCGCATTGTTATCGCAGTCAGTTCAGCAGCCGCTGCGCTGCCAACGTCCGCGAATGCAAACATTATGCTTTGACATTCACAGCAGCGGCACGAGACGGTCGCCCGTGCATACACAATAGCGTTAAGGCCCTGTCAACCCGTATTCATCCGCACTCCTCTTAGGCGCCGCCGCTTTCGCTGGTTGGAATAGGATGCAATGCAACAAAATGAATCAAAACGAAAATTAGCTTTTTATTTTTTTATTCCAAAACTACGTATCGAAACAAAAAAGTAAAAAGCTACGGATCTAGATATATATATATATATTCAATAAATAGGTAAAATATATTTTTTCCAAAGCCTTGATTTGGTTACGTTGCCTTAAATACGTTTATAGGGTGTCCC
Organism: Nematopogon swammerdamellus; assembly: GCA_946902875.1. Classification (NCBI taxonomy): domain Eukaryota; kingdom Metazoa; phylum Arthropoda; class Insecta; order Lepidoptera; family Adelidae; genus Nematopogon; species Nematopogon swammerdamellus. The sequence continues at coordinate 25,185,453 of OX336336.1, forward strand.
CGGTCTACGCCTTGTAACAAAAGTACTTGTGAAAGATTTTTTTTAAAATGTGCTTTCATTAAAATTTTAGGATTTCCTAACAAACTAAATGCATACTACAAATGTGTGGGCGCCTTTAGACCGCGCGACTGTGAAACGCAAGGCTGAATGACGCGGGTCGGGGCGCGAGCGGTACGCGGGCGGGGTGGGCTATCTGTTTGCGTTCACTCGCGTCGCGTCCCGTCCGTATTCCCGCTGCCCGCTGCCCCGCGCCCCGCGTGCGCCCGATTAGAGCATTACATCATTACACAAAATTAATAACTTTAAAAATTTATATCTCCGCAACCTTCAACCCTACTTCTCTTACTAATTATGTTTGTTACAAAGCGTAGAATAGCCTCCTTAAAGGAACTACACCAGTCCGGGGACACCCTATAACTAAATTCAGAGGCATGTTCATGATTTTTTTCTATCGAGCGAAGTTAATCAAATCGCGTTTTCAAAAAGCTCTCGACCTGCACTGATGGATGAAGTTTTACATATATTAAAACTGAATCTGTCAGATAAGTAATATTGGCGGTAAACTTTTTGAAATTCGAGTCAGACGCAGCCTTACGTCACCTTAACTCTTCCGTCTGGTGGGTTACGCGTCCACTGGACACTACTAAGAATTCCACGTGCGTAAACGAACATGAAGTGTTCAACGAATTTTCATCCGCTCATTTTCAAAGCAAACGTTTTCATTGGCTGTTCTCTAGCTAGATCTCCTCGAGTGATAACTTTCTCCTGTGTCTCCTCTGACACTGTTAAAACGTGACTAGGCATATCTTATGTTATGGCAGGCACACCTAATGTTCCTAACAGATTCCTTCCAGGCTAAAGATTCCACACAAACATTCTTCAAAACACTGTTTTTTGCGTAAAGTCCGCGAATTTTATTTGATCGGTTTACTCAAAACTCACAGGAATATTTGGATTTTAGGATTCCCTAGGTGTAACCGGTGTAAAACTGTAGGTCCCTTCCCTTGCCCCTTACTATGTGGTAGGCTCAAATTGTAGCCGACTGGGTTGGTGCCACCGTACTGGATGTAAGCTGGCCGCATAGCAGCCTCGATTGTGTTCTCCTCTAGTCCAGTATAGCCAGCAATCCAGGGAAGTCTCCGGTAGGGCACCTACCTTCTCGGAAGTGACATTGGCTGGTCGGAGCATGCGCTTGGCCCCTCCGGCTCAGCCACTCATATCAGATTACATAAAAATATATATTTAAGCATTCTGTGTGTGGCCCGGTACTTGAAAAGAATAGTCCCAGTGCATCTTTCCCTGTGCATGTCGCAAAAGGCGACTAAGGTATAAGGACAAGAGGCCATGCCTATGGGCTACCTCAGAATTATTATCCTTATCCTTAATTATCTGTATTATTAACCTAACCTAAGAATTGGATATTTATCTGTAAATAGGAGGTTTTGGATTAAATCTATACATATAATAAAATCGTAAAGGTAAGAAAGTCTGTACATTGAATGTATTCGGAAAAAAACTAACCAGGGTGGCTTAAAATGAGATACTGAACATGTTAGAACAGCTTTTAAAATTTTTGTTTGTTTGTTTGTTTGTCTGTACGCGCATCACGCAAAAACCACTGAACGGAATTAGACGAAACTTTGTATAGTGGCAGCTTATATGCCGGGTTAACATAATACGTAAAAAAAATATCAAAAATAAAAAAAAATTAAACAATTATAAACATTATTGCGCGTTTAAAATCACGTAGTCCAAAGTACATAATCATATTTTGAGAACTGGCAGCAAATACAATTTGAATAAAATATTCATTCGAAATTTAAAAATAAGTAGATACAATGAAAATGACAGTTCTTCTTTTTTATAACTTGAACACAATAGTCTATACATATCTATTCTTTCTATACATAGAATAAAATCGTAAATGCAAAAATGTCTATTTGTACGCGCATCTCGCAAAAACCACTGAACGGAATTTGACGTAACTTTTTATAGTGACAGTGTATATCCCCGATTAACATAATAATTAAAAAATATAATAAAAATCACGTAATCCAAAGTAAAGGTAAAAAACAATTTTAAATGTCATGTTGACAACCGGAGAACTGTCATCTCGACGTGAGCTGGCCGGTGACAAATTGTTTGATAAATAAAAAAAAATATTAAAAGTCGAAGTTATGTCGCTGTCATTGGTGCAATAAAATTTATATATTTGTTGTCCGCGGCTTCGCTCGCGTGAAATTCGTATTTCAAAAAAAGAAAGTAAGTAACTAAAGGCGGGCCCGAAGGCGGATCTGCGCTCACGTAAACGATATTCTTTCTCGATGAAAGTAACTAAGGGCGAGGCGGAAGGCGGAGCTGAGTTCAACAAGAAGAAAAACATTCTTGAAGAAAGTAAGTAACTAAGGGCGAGGCCGAAGGCCGAGCTCTATTCTGGAAGACCATAAACCTTTTCGAAGAAAGTAAGTAACTATGGGCGAGGCCGCAGGCCGAGCTTCGTTCAGGAAGAAGCTAAACCATCTTGAAGAAAGTAAGTAAGTAAGGCGAGGCCGAAGGCCGAGCTACGTTCGGATAATTGAAAAACCATCTCGAAGAAAGCAAGTAACTAAGGGCGAGGCCGAAGGCCGAGCTGCGTTCAGGAAGAAGCTAAACCATCTTGAAGAAAGTAAGTAACTAAGGCGAGGCCGAAGGCCGAGCTACGTTCTGATAATTGAAAAACCATCTCGAAGAAAGCGAGTAACTAAGGGCGAGGCCGAAGGCCGAGCTGCGTTCAGAAAGAAGCTAAACCATCTTGAAGAAAGTACGTAACTAAGGGCGAGGCCGAAGGCCGTAGGCGGAGCTGCGTTCAGGAAGAAGCTAAACCATCTTGAAGAAAGTAAGTAACTAAGGGCGAGGCCGAAAGCCGTGCTCTATTCGGGAAGACCATAAACCATCTCGAAGAAAGCAAATAACTAAAAGCGAGGCCGTAGGCCGAGCTGCGTTCAGGAAGAAGGTAAACATTTTTGAAGAAAGTAAGTAACTAAGGCGAGGCCGAAGGCCGAGCTACGTTCTGACAAATGATAAACCATCTCGAAGAAAGCATAAGTACCTAAGGGCGAGGCCGAAGGCCGAGCTGCGTTCAGGAAGAAGCTAAACCATCTCGAATAAAGTTAATTAATGTTAAGATTGAGTTAATTTAATTTAAATTTTATTATAAAGTCCACGCTTCTGACGGCAAATATACCGTGCATCCTAGAACCTCGCGGTTATTCCCGGCTGGATGGCAAGAGGCCCGATGCTATCACCTTAGTGCCATGGACTAAGGGTAGTTCTTTGAATTGGGACGCCACTTGTGTTCTCACATTGGCTCACGTTAGGACATCTTCAAGAGCGGCTGGCGTGGCCGAGGCTGGGGCAGGAGAGCCTCAAACGCAAAAAATATAGAAATATAATTCAAGATTTCGAATTTGTTGCGTTTGCGGTTGAAACCCTCGGTCCGTGGAGCAGTGAAGCCAAAAGAGTCTTGGGCCCCTGCTGGTTGACGCAACTGGTGTCCCGCCATCAAGGGCTTATGTACATCATTCAAAGGGTAAGCCTTGCCATCCAGCGGGGTAATGCCGCAAGTGCTCTAAGAACATTTGAAAATACCCGTTATGATAGTTATTTTAATGTTTGTTGGGTAGTTTTTAACTCTTTAGTTATTAATATTACTTTTTTATTTTTATGAAATAAATAGATTGAGTAAACGATATTATATTCTATCGAAGAAAGGAAGTCTTTAAGGGCGAGGCCCGAAGGCGGAAGAGGGTTTTTGGTTCACCTGAACGCAGCTCGGCCTTCGGCCTCGCACTTAGTTCCTTCCTTTCTTCCAGAATGTTTATCGTCTTCCTGAACGCAGCTCGGCCTTCGGCCTCGCCCTTAGCTGGTTACCTTACTTTCTTTGAGAAGGTTTATCGATTACCTGAACGCAGCACGGCCTTCGGCCTCGCCCTTAGTTACATACATTCTTCTTTGGAATACGAATTTCACGCGAGCGAAGCCGCGGGCAACAGCTAGTAAATAAATAAAAGAGGAAAAAACAGAACGCTTCTAGGATCACTCGTTTTTATAGTTTTTCAATGCGAAGTCATTATAGGTCTGTTCCAAGTTGCAGGATATCTACGTAATCTGTTCTAAATGCACACAAATTACCAATTTATATATGTAGAGTAAGAACAGCTGCCGCCAAAGGCTGCCGCAGTAACAAACACAATGTTTCTGCAAATACATAATTGATAATGCATGACTCGTAGGTACCTACGTTCGTAACTAGTGGCCATTATGAACCAACTCATCTTTAGCCCGTATTTGACATGTCATTAGCAGAGTTCACGAAAAGTTAACCGCTAACGTGCCCCTAATGGGATCAATGAGTGTGACGGTTCACTCACGTGGGCGTCGAGACAGCTGGAAGCGAAGAAAACCCTCAGCTAGAGGAAGCGACGTCCGTGGAGGGCCTTTTGGGAGTGTTCGTTGGGACCGGTCGGTCTGATAGTACCTGTAAGCACGGGATGTGATAGGATACGATAGGTCGATGGACGAATACTCACACAGTGGGCACATATTCCTTGGGGAACTGGTTCTTGACGAAGACGTAGAGCATACAGGTCTTGCCGACCATACCGTCCCCCACTACGGTCACTTTGAACCTTTTGATCGGCGCCGCCATCGTGCCGACGCGCGACTACGCTCAATCCTCGCCACCACCGCGCACAGACGCACTCCTGCGCAAGCCACCGCCACTACTGTCCCCGCACGAGCTCGGCACACTCATAGAATCATTATCGCGTCATTTTATCACTTTATCTTTCGCGGCGCAGTCATCTTTCGGCGGGAACGACAAGCCGCAAACTATCGAGCTGCGGGCGCTCTTGTTCCGATCCGATCTCGACGCCAACGCCAGGCAGCTGGCGTTCTGCCGCTGCTCGCTGTGAATACTTCACTAAATAGACTGCAATTGAGTACACGAGATTACAATTGAGTCTACTAACTACTCGAGAAGAAGCGCACGCGAGCACCGTACGCGTCGACGATCGACGCACGAATGATTCACGTTTTTGCGTGCGACACCGCTGACGCGCTTACTGATTGTTCATAATTTATTCCGTAAACGCGTTTAGTTCACGCAGAGGCGGTCAAGTTGGTGAGAACAAACACAAGACCAAAATTGTGCAAATACGATCGGTGGCGCGCGTGTTCCAGTAGCCAACTATCTAACTTAAAACAATCAAACTTGATCAAACGGACTCGCAGACAGCTGCAAGCCGAGTCGACTCATGTGGGATTGCTGGTGATGCATGATGCTTTTCTGCTTAATCTTGACTAATACTTACTAATAAAATTGCCGTGCCTTCTTTACTAGCTGGTTGGCTAGGCCCGAGGTCGAAGCCTCAGGCGCAGCCAATTTCACCCCCGAGGAGGTGCCAGTCCGGCTTGGAGGTGGACTAATGTCGCTGGGGAAAGGCTATTAACCCGCGATTTGAAGATCCGCGGATTGAGGAGTGGGGATAGATATTCCCTGCCCCGGGAGCCCGTTCCACACCTTTGCAGTGCGGCACAAGAACGATTTAGAGAATCGTGCAGTTCGAAGAACTCTTCTGTCGACTACAAAGGGGTGTACCGCGAGAGTATGGCGAGTTTGGCGAAGGCGAGCAGGAGAAGGAGGAATAAGGGAAGCAATTTCGTCAGAGCAGCGGCCAGAGTGGTTCCGATAAAACAGGCTCAATGACCCAATGATACGTCTACGTGATTTAGAGGTTGAAGGTCCTTTGTGAGTAAAGAGTATCCAATCAGGCGAATAGAATCCAAGGCTGAAAGAAAGAACTCAGGGGAACCCTCCCAAAGATGACTGCAATATTCCATCACCGGTCTTCCTTGTGCTTTGCTTTATAGAGGTTGAAAAAAAAAATCCTGAACTGAGAGTAATGGCAGATTTACATTGACGACAGCTCATCGGCAAGTCAGTACTGACTCGGTACAATTTTCATGATGCACGTTTTGGGGGAAGGACGCCGACTTGGAAACTATAGATCATACATACATACATAGCGTCACGCCTGTTTCCCATTGCGGGTGGCCGAGTGGTTTGGGCATCGGCTTCTCATGCGGGAGGTCCGAGGTTCGAATCCGTCGGCGTGTAGGTACCAATGAGTTTTTTCTGACGAAAAAATTTACGTGCATACCTACACCCGCTGCTTCACCGTTCGGAACCGGTGTAAAACTGTAGGTCCCTTCCCTTGTCCATTACTAGGTGGTAGGCTCAAATTGTAGCCGACTGGGTTGGTACCACCGTACTGGATGTAAGATGGCCGCATAGCAGCCTCGGTCGGTTGTGTTCTCGTCTAGTCCAGTATAGCCAGCAATACAGGGAAGTCTCCGGTATGGCACCTCCCTTCTCGGAGGTGATATTGGCTGGTCGGAGCATGTGCTTTGGCCCCTCCGACTCAGCCACTCATACTGGATTACATAAAAAAAGGTCAGTGCCGACAAAAAATTTACACAATAGCAGGACCGTGTCAGCACTGACTTGCCAATGTACTGACGTCAGTGACTTGTTATATGTAAACATGAGCATAAGTAAGAAAAATTGCATATTGAGGATTATTCTGCATCTCTCCCCGTGCATGTCGTGAAAGGCGACTAAGGGATAAGCACAAGGTGCCGTGCTAAAAGGCGACAGGGTAACCAGCTCTAACCTTGGCACGGTCCTTCCACCGAGTCATGCAGCAGGTGGGTCTTCGTGCCTTACTTGCTGCTTGATAGTTAGTTACCTATACATTGCTAAACGTGGTGGTACGTGCTGTGCTGTAATTTACAAGAGTACTTGCAGCACAGCACCGATTACTCTGCTTATCCCGATTGTCGGGATACAGGCGTGTGGTATGTATGAGGATTTATCGAAGATAGAACCATGTAAAATTTGCCTCCGTTGCTTCCCTACGCGAGGTTCACTTTTTCCAACTACTGCTCTCAACCTGGGTGTCTTCAAAATGATTTAGCGTTCTATCATTAATTTTATAACCCTGAAATCAATGCGTTCTATTCTATACAATATTGGACGAGAACTTGGTATTCAATTTAAAACATTGCCATCTAGCGGTAAACTATTGCAACGCTTTGTGAAGTAGTATATGCTGGGCAAGGAACGCGCTGTTGAAGTGAGTATTACGGTAACTATTAAGTAATCTGTGGTATTTATTACCAACGCAACGAACGTTCGGCCACGGCGAACGGTCGTCGGCCCGCACCCTTATTACGATAATGTAACCGGTCCGCCGGACCGGTCCGTAGCTGTCCGTAGCTCCAAATCTGACAGTTCGGCGACTGTTTTATGCGATTTTGGAATGCAACCAGTCCGTGCAACTGGTATTGCGGTATCAGTCCGCAGATGTGTCATACATTTTACTGCATATTGGAATTACGATCGCATTTGCAGTCGCACAACTGTCAAACTTGCGACCGACCGCAGCCCGCGAGCTGTCATCCGTGATGCTCCTCCTGAGCAGCATCATAGCACCATTCACGGCTAACGAGCGACGATCTTTTCTGTGTTTTTGGTGGTGACATCGTATAGGTTTATTTATAGTGGGTAAAATAAGTAACGTATGTTTATTTATATTGTTTGAATTATGTTGTTGTAGTAAATTTTGTATTTTAATAGTATTTATTAAATGTATATAATTTTAACTTGGTCTTGAATTTATATCATATATATTATAGAATATATAATAGGAATAATAAAGAAAATCTCTCTCTCTCTCTCTCTCTCTCTCTCTCTCTCTCTCTCTCTCTCTCTCTCTCTCTCTCTCTCTCTCTCTCTCTCTCTCTCTCTCTCCCTCCCTCCCTTTTTTTTTTTTTTTTTTTTTTTTTTTTTTATGGAACCTGACACGGTTGGCGACATCACCTACAACATCCGTGATGTCAGCCCATAACACAGGGTGAACTAGGTGCCATGTCAGTGCTTCCCTTCATTTCATGTCGGCTACACTAAACTGGACGGAAAACACGAACTATTTACATAGCCGTTTCGACCGACGTTTCGTTCAGTGCGGTGGTACCAACCCGGCCGGGATAAACCCTACCACCTAGTAAGGTAAGAAGGGAAGGGACCTACAGTTTAACGTGGAATCCGAACCACGGTCAGCCTCCAACGGTCGAGCGGTCACCCATCCAGTCACTGACCGCGCTCAGCGTTGCTAAATAACAGTTGACTAACCAACCGCGCCACTGAGCTACCGAGGCTGACGAATTTTCTTATCCCTTAGTCGACTTTTACGACATGCGACGGGGAGAGATGCAGTGGGGCTATTCTTTTTAAGTACCGACCCCACACGGTACAAAACTCCCTCCCTCCCTCCCTCCCTCCCTCCCTCCCTCCCTCCCTCCCTCCCTGCCTCCCTCCCTCCCTCCCTCCCTCCCTCCCTCCGTCCCTCCCTCCCTCCGTCCCTCCCTCCCTCCGTCCCTCCCTCCCTCCGTCCCTCCCTCCCTCGTTCCCTCCTTTTTAATTATTGGTACGCGAGACACTTGGCGCCGTCAGCATGGATTGTTGAGCCGACGACGCCCATATTTATCATCTATATAGAATTATCTATATTGTAATAGGAATAACAAAAAATTTTGAAGTTTTAGTTGATAAGTTGATAAATAACACATTTTGGTCTTCTGCGTCATAGAAATTATAATACAAGTGACAATATACGGTGTTGCAAATGCCCACTCAAAGAATATAATACGCCTTCGGGAGGTTATTCTGTATGTGAAGCTAAATAACTTTTGTAACAGAAATGTTTTTTTCGAGACAAAATATTTTTATATCAGAAATAACTTTGTAGCATACATACCACACTCACGATTACAACCCACAACCTCCTGCATTGAATTCAAGCACACGATATGAGTGAGATAGCATGAAAGCGGCCGCCATCATAATATCTTTATGTGTATATATCAGTATATATACATACACCGCCCGACAGACCGCCGCGCCGTGCAGGCAGAAACGCCTTTCCTAAGCAATCCGTAACACAATAAATAATTTGTTCAATCGCTTGTATTAATTATCATTGCTTTATGTTCCTATATTTGGCATGTTAAAAGTAACATACGTTATTTATTATTGATTTTAATATATACTTTTACCATTCGTAGTAACATTTTATAAGTTTCTTTCAAAATTTGGCACCTTACCTGAACCAACAACCAACCTTTGATGTCGGTCCGCGGGACCGGTCGCAATAACGTAATACCAATTTTGTCCGTCGCAGTCGCAACATCAACACCAGTCGCAACATCAGCACCATTATCGTAATAAGGGTGCGGTTCGGCGATTTGTAAATATTTTGGAAATTATGTGATATAGTATAACTACGTGCACTTATTTGTGATATGATATGTGACGTCGCCATTCTTGTTTCTGAGAAACAAGAATTTAGAACTGTAAAAATCGTACCGGGAAGATAAACAGTTTCTCTTCCCGGTACGATTTTTACAGTGTCGCAGTGTCAAATATGACCATAAAATCGGACACGTCCTTTCTATTCCAGAAATTTATAGATTTAGTTATTTAAAATGCTAGAGTAAAACTCCCCCGCCTCTGCGACTTTTAGTTTAGGAGAAATAAATTTTTGAAAATTACACTTTTTTAGTTTCGAAAAAAAAGAAAAATAATTCTACAATTAAAACTAAGCTACTTATTTAAATTTCACTCAGCCTTATCAAAGACCCTTTCGAATATCCACATTTGAAAAGTTATTCGAGGCTGTGAAAGTATACAGAAATCGAATTATATATTTTTTTAATTTTATTTTTTTCTCCTAGATCCCGTAGTAGTAGGCGGAGATATTTATACCGAAAATAGTTCACTATTTTCACTGTCCGTTAAAAAAAAACTGATGCCTAATTCCATGGGTTTAAGAAGTTATGCTCATTTTAGTGCAATTATCAAGTTTCGGGCAATAGGGTTGGCACTTTACAAAATCTTTTATTTTTCCGCAAAATGATGATATGGTCCCAGCAGTGGATGTATATGGACTGGTCAGTTAGTCAGTCAGTGTGTGTATGTGTTCACTGCTGGACATACGCCTCCCCAATTTTAAACATAGTAGCCGACATGAAATGAAGGGAAACACTGACATAGCATGCATACCTAGTTCTCCCGGTGTTATGGGCTGACATCACGGATGCTGTAGTGTAGGTGATTTAGCGAGCCGTGTCAGTTTCCATAAAAAAAAAAAACAAAAAAAAAAAAACAAAAACAAAAACCAAAACAAGCTAATTATTATTAAAAGAAATCACGAAACAATACAATAAAATTAATCAAATGTCAAAAATATATAAATAAAAAATGGGAAAATTTTTATTCATTCTAGTAACAACCCTAGCCCATAGCGAATAACTCCTGTAACTTCTTAATCCCATGGAATTAGGCGTCGGTTTTTTTTTAACGGACAGAGGAAACAGTGAACTATTTTCAGTATAAATATCTCCGCCTACTACTATGGGATCTAGGAGAAAAAAAATAAAATAAAATAAATTAAAAATAAATATAGTTCGATTTCTGTAAACTTTCACAGACTCGAATAACTTTTCAAATGTGGATATTCGAAAGGGTCTTTGATAAGGCTGAGTGAAATTTAAATAAGTAGCTTAGTTTTAATTGTAGAATTATTTTTCGTTTTTCCGAAACTAAAAAAGTGTAATTTTCAAAAAAATATTTCTCCTAAACTAAAAGTCGTAGAGGCGGGGGAGTTTTACTCTAGCATTTTAAATAACTAAATCTATTAATTTCTGGAATAAAAAGAACGTGTCCGATTTTAAGGTCATATTTGACACTGTGGTCGTCGAGCGTGCGAGCGTGAGGGGGCGTGCGACAAACCGTCGTCAACTCAAGATCCTCCGTATATATGTCAATGGCTGGATAGTGCTTCTTTAAAATCTATAGTCCGGAACTCTGCTAGTATGGTGTCTCACTGAGCGTGGTTTTGCGAGGTGAGGTAATTTTTTTAAATTTTTTTTATGGAAACTGACTCGGTTGCCTACATCACCTACAACATCTGTGATGCTGATGTCAGACCATAACACCAGATGAACTAGGTGCCATGTCAGTGCTTCCTTTCGGTCGTGCCGGCTACACTGAACTGGGCGGAAAACACAAACTACTCGTATTTACATAGCCGTTTCGACCGACGTTTCATTTAGTGCGGTGGTACCAACCCGGGCGGGTTGAACACTACCACCTACCTAGTAAGATAAAAAGGGAAGAGATCTACAGTTTTACGTGGAATCCGAACCATGGTCAGCCTCCAACGGTCGAGCGGTCACCCATCCAAGTACTGACCGGCCCAGCGTTGCTAAACCCATTGCTTCTGACTAGCGCGATTTTCCACATAAATAGTAGGTACCATTTGCGCACGCATTTCCGCGCGCGAAACTTTCTCCGCGCTTTCTCGATTATAAGATCATAACTATGAAATGTCTTTCGGGACCCTTTAAAAGGTGTTTCGTTTGTCATGTCATTAACTTCGAGAGGGTTACATAGACACTCAAATAAACACGTTACGCAAAAAAAAAATTATATGTTTATAGTATTACTTTTCGAAAAATTTAACAAAAAATGTTTGCTACCTGTGTGTAACAGTAGGTAACTTGCATTGTACGGGGTCAATGACCGTACTATGTTCAAACGCAGAACAGCTGTTTGTTGTAAGCAAGTCACAAGGTCACTATGATTGGTTTTTACAGCTACTTATTTGATTTTATTTTTTTTGTTAGGAGAAAAAATGCTCCTATAAACATATGTTTTTTTCTTACGTCAAGTGTTTATTTGAGTGTGTATGTAACCCTCCCGAAGTTAATGACATGACCAACGAAACACCTTATATAAATTTGCACGTCATTGTAATCTAGATGAAATTATCTTTCATATGACATAGGTTTGAGCTAATTTGTTCGCAATTGTAATGCATAGAATCAAATCAAAAAATCAAAGTTAGAAATCAAATGGTTTATGGGTATAGGAATGAGGATCCCTCTAAAAGTAAATCGATAAAATATTTTTTTTTTTTTTATTTTAAATTAGAATTAAAATACATTTACAATAAACCTAAATCAAAAGTAAATATCTTCTTGAAAAATATTTCACCAGAGCCCTCCACTCCAACGATGAGCCAACCGGTGCGTAATATGTACCGACGGCAGAATTTTTAATGGTAGGTACAAATAACTTATTGAATCAGCGAAAACGAAACGAAACGGAACGAAACGAAAATGAGCAGTACCCTAATCACGAGATTTAACCTACTACGCTACGCACGCTACGCGCCGTGTTCTCCGCATCATTTTGTATGGAGAAACGGAGCAGCGCCTCTAGTGATAGATTTGCGAACTTCGTTTCTCCATACAAAATGATGCGGAGAACACGGTGTAGCGTAGTAGGTTAAATCTCGTCATTAGGGTACCTACAGTAAATACAAAAAGCAGGTATGGCCATTTTCATCTGCCCCCAAGTGTCCTCAAGAATGAGTAGAAGAAATCATAACATTTTACGTCTTAGATTTTTTTTGAAAAATAAAAAATTTAATCCCTTTCAGTACGTGAGAAAACTAGTACTAGCGATATTTTGGCTATCAAACAACACTTTGTAAAGGTTATAGTGTCTCACCTCAGTCGAGCATGCACTTAGTAATCAAAAGGATAGCGTACCTACCTGTCAACATAAAAATATATACCTTAGTCCGTGGCATTAGAGATAATTTTCCGCCACCTGTTTCACAGAGGGAAAATATGACAATGAGATACCTACCACGGAGCCGTGCGTTGACTTGTGTTATGTTATGTATGTATGAGCCGTTCATTTCTGGATCAGGGCGGCAGCGATCTGAGCAAGGCACTATACACGTTGAGCAATACACGTTAGTCAACCGTAATTTTCTTATACCATATTACGGCACTGGAATGAAAAGAAGTAAAAACAATATTTGCACAAGGGGCCAAGGGGGGCTGGAACCGACGACGACCATAAGATCAAAAAATTGATACGCTTTACACTACACTCTATAACTACACCAGCAGAGCATATCCAGTCTTCAGCGATACGGAACCACCCACTGCTTTCCGCAGACATAATTGATGTCGTCGTCCCACCTGGCGGGCAGTTGGTCTTCCCACATTCCGTTTTCCTGTCCACAGCCGTCAGTGTACGACACGGTTGTTACTACAACAACAACAGTCGTCGTCTGTTCGGCTAACGTGCCAGCCCACTGCCACTTCAGCTTAGCTACTCGGTGTCCAATATCGACTACTTACTTTGTTGTGTCGGCGGATTGCTTCATCATTACGCACCATATCATGTACCGAGCGATATTCCCAGCATGGCTCTCTCCATTGCACGCTGGGCAACTTTCAACCTTTGGACAACAGCGACGACCGTCGTCAGATTCCACGTTTCACACCCGTACGTCTTCATACATAACGGAGAGGACACACTGGTCATTATACTATACAGGATGTAAAAACGGCGAGGGTCTTAGATTTTGCGGGAAGTCAGACCGCGCGCATGCGCGTATGAAGTACGCACCTACATAACTTGCATACTTACTTGCATAATTTTTGTGGTTGTCAAGGCCGTGTGGCAAGCAATGTCGCGCCTCCGCTCCTCCGCGCCGCGCCCCGCGCCGGAGCGGCGCCGGCCGGCGAGCGAGGAGGTGATGATGTCATTCATAGCGGGTTAGCGGTAGGGAGGCAGTCACAACATACGCAGCACAGCTGATAGCCGGCCGGCCGGCTGTAAATAGAAGCGGGCGTGAAACAATTCGTTGATTTTCCACGATTCTCACTATTGTAGTGCTGGAAGATTTTGAAACACCTTTCGTCTCTAAAAGGGAACCATGGAGGTTGAACAATTGTCATCCAGCATCGCCAAGTTCTCAGCTCGGTTCTGTAAGGTGAGTTAGGAACTTTCATAGGATTTGAAATGAATACTATTATTTTTAAGGTCCCGTCGCAAAACGCGAATAAAAAAGGGACCCTTATGGTATCGCTCTGGTGTCTGTCTGTCTGTCTGTCAGTCACACGCAGATATATCCGGACCGGACCTACTGAACCGATTTCGATGAAACTGACAGCAAATTACGTATAATTTTTTCCGCTAGATAGATTATAGATAAGTTTGTCTAGTAGTTCAGTGGAAAGTACTACGCCTGCGACACCCGAAAGACATTGGCGGCTCCTTTTGAGAACGCTCGGCTCGAAGACTCGTATCAAAAACGACATGCGCCGCCACAACATTAGGTTGGGTTAGGTTAGGTGGGGACGGAACTTTCGATCTGAAGTTTGTCGATAAATTTAGGTTATTACCTAACTTCACATCCCTTCTTATTACTGCAGACAGTTGCGCATATTTCCCACGCATCATAACTTCCTGGTGGCACTATACCACTTTCCTTCGAGCCGAAGTCTGCCGAAGTGTGCACGAAAGGAGCCGGCAATGTCTTTCAGGTGGCGCACCGGGAAATTACAGGGTGCCTGTGAACCAAAATAATAATTGTTTTTTTTAATTAATCAAGTGAAATTTCATTCTATATTAAGGTGTTAGTTTAGTTTTTGAGTATTAATTAGAATATAATAGAAACTCTTTATTGCATACAAATTGAAGGAAGAACAGTACCTACCAGACAAGAAACAAGAAATACAGGAGTGCGCAAAGGCGGACTTATCCGCAACAAGTGATTTCTTCCAGTCAACTTTTGGGTGATGCTGATGAGGAATAAAATACAGAGAAAGGAATATGGGTAGTGCAAGCGAAAGGGGGGAGGAATACTTACCTACTTACGTGTTTAATATTTTTTTAATTAATATAACACATATGTACATACATAGCTATTTATACAATACATAAAATACAAACAGCATATATGTATATCGTGACGAATCACAACCTACCTCCTAGCCTACCTCAATGAGCAATAGTTAGCAATGGGAGATATAAAGGCAGGCTTGTAAAGTGGTATAAGGCGTAGGAGTTCGGTTTGGCGCCTAGGTGATAGAAATAGCAAAGAGACCGCGGTGCGTATAAATTGTAGCAGGTTGCATGTAGTTAGGCGCTGAAAATACAACATGTTAGGATTATGAACAGAAGTAGCTAGGAACACCGTATTAGCGGGAAATGGCGAGAGATAAGTATTATAGGTCGGCATGCAGTAAGATATGAAACAAATTCGCTGTATTACATCTACTTTTGTGGATTCGTTGCATTGTTCAGAGATTATTTACTGAAAGATTTAGGGAAAAATGGAACGCATTGTTAAGAGAAATTGTTTCAGGCATTAGGATTGGTCGACCAATGGGAAACGCGGAAATGAAATTGGAGGTCGTTCCTGATTGGTCGTAGGGGTGAGAGTGAGGGTAGGCAAAGAAGGCTATATAAGGGCGTGTAACGGGGAACGAGCACCTTTTGTAAAACTGCGAGTCTCGGAGAAACAACTGGCCTGAACCCCGGTCATCGGTCACCGTTAAGTCGCCTCGAAGCGCCACTGAATTTCGGCAACAACGTCTCGGTGAATCTCGGGCGCCGCGCTATATCTTAGAGTCTTTTAGCTGCAATTCGACCAGTTTTATTAACTTTCATTGTATCGAAGTCTTCTATTTGGTGGCTGGGCACGTCTTGGAAATAAGACTGGCTTTTCAGAACTTATTTGCTAGTGTTAGGGAAGTGAAATATTTTTATATGGACCATCATTGGAGCACTGTGTGGAATGCGAGCTATGCTGAAATATGTGTGCACGCACACTCATACACCTTTTCCCTTTCATTGGAGCACTGTGAGAGGAATGCGGGTTTTGCTGAAATATGCATGCACGCACACTCATGCAGGGTGCTTTCATGGAATGTTGTGAGGGAAGCGGTTTTTGCTGAAATATGCATACGCGCACACTCTTACAGGGTTCTTCCCTGGAATGTTGTGTGAGGGATGCGGGTTTTGCTGAAATATGCATACGCGCGTACTCATATGAGGTTCTTATTCTTTCAATGGAATGTTGGGTGAGGAATGCGGCCTATGCTGAATAAGCATACACGCGTGCTCACACAAGATTCAGTTCATTCTCAATAGTATCCCGAGACAAGGCCTCGTGATAAGAAGACGTGAAATAAGGTCGATGCGCAGCTGGAATTCTGGCTAAATTATCAAATTATAACGTGGGTACTTATCTTCTTCAAACACTAAATTCATATTGGTAGGTTAGCTATCTAGCTGTGGGAATTAATTCTCTTTAATCCTGCAAGCGTGTAAGGTTTCATTTCGTGGGAACTATTAGTATTATAGTGTGTAGCACTTATTAAGGTTAGGTTTTAGAAAGACTAGGTAAGTACCCCTCGGTGGTTCTCTTTAATCCTGCTAGGCTGTGAGGTCCCATTTAATTTGACTAGTACTAATTTCACATTGGTAGGTTAGCTATGTAGCTGTGGGAATGAATTCTCTTTAATCCTACAAGGGTGTGAGGATTCATTTCGTGGGAACTATTAGTATTATAGTGTGTAGCACTTAGTGAGGTTAGGTACTAGAAAGACCAGGTAAGTACCCCACAGTGGTTCTCCTTAGTCCTGCTAGGCCGTGGGGTCCCATTTAACATGACCTGTTAGTGCGTTACCTATTCTATCTGGACGAAGTGGGTGGCTGTACTCTAAGGACCGGTGCGAGCCGAGCTGACCATCTGAGGAGGAAACCTACGACAGTTTTGTTTTCGATAGGCGAAGTCCGTCGGACGAGGTACTCCGACGTCAGGGTAGGGATCACACACACACTTACACACACACGCATGCTTTAGGATTTGAAGTCCGTAGGGGCTCTAAATCAATCACATTACACCACGAATTTCATCTTAAATCTCTTCCTAAGAGAAACAGTTTCTTCACAGTATAGGAAAGAAAGGGGGTTATTAGGTATACAAAATAGAACTGTTGAAAGTAAAACCGCTCTATATGGATGATGGACACTGTGAGGAGCGTGGAGAGCCCAGGGATGAGGCGACCCTGGACTCGTGGAACTCCTTACTTCCCCTTCGGGGGAACTTGTTTGAATAATATGAAAATTACTCATTGACACAATTTCTGGGAGGAGAGAACACAGACAATTACAGTGTGATGGAGGAGACACAGTGATATAGGAGAGGCGGACTGAGGCAGAAAATTACATGTATAGTTAGAATATAATTCGATGAACAAAGGTTAGGATAGAAAGCTAGGGATTGAGTTAGTACTCTGGGTTATACGGTTACACAACGCTCCCTCGAAGAGAGGAAGATACAGGGTCCATTTACACTTAATTCAGTGTATACGTATGTATGCATTGTTTGGGTTTACCTAGAGATCACTTGAATGCTAAACGCAGGCCATGTTTTATTTTAGAGGTTACGCGCGGTAGCGTGGAATTTCGGAATAATATTTAACCAAGTATTTGACGATACCTATCGGATGAAGTATAAATACGAAATATACTTTGGCGGGAGGCTAGTTCGTTTCAATACACATGTATAGAACATAGATACTACACACAAATAATGCATACTATACTAATCCATAAGTGAATAAAAAAAAAATAGGGAAAACTAGTTATTTCTTGAATGACTTTTTAAAATAACTTAAAGTTTGGGATTGACGGACGTAGTGCGGCAGCGCGGCCGACTTTCAATGAGAGGTGTATTTTTAATTAAGGTGATGTGAGACTGCGTCTAACTCGAATTTCAAGAAATGTACCGCCAATATTACTTACCTGACAGATTCAGTTTTAATAAATGTAAAACTTCATCTATCAGTGCAGATCGATAGCTTTTTGAAAACACGATTTGATCGCTCGATAGAGAAAAATCATGAACATGCCTCTGAAGTTAGTTATAAAAATGTATAAAAGGCAACGTGACCAATCAAGGCTTTGGGAAAAAAAATTTTTTTTAATATACATATATATCTAAATCCGTAGCTATTTACTTTTTTGTTTAGATCCGTAGTTCTGGAATAAAATAATAAAAACCAATTTTTTTATTGATTTTGTTGTATCCTACTCCAACCAGCGAAAGCGGAGCGGCGCGGCGGCGCCGGCGCCTTGAAAGAGTCTGGGTGAATACGGGTTGACAGGGCCTTAATAAGGCTGAACTTCTAAAAATGGTGAAGTATGCCTTACTTGATCTGATTTACTTTGTCGCCAACCTAGAGCAGAAAATAAACGAATTTTCAGTTGTTTTCGAGACTTGGCGGAATTTTTAGACATTAGTTTATGTTAGGTTAGTAAATAAATTCGAAATAATACAACATATCTCAAGTAAATGTGTTATTATTGGAGGTTTTATCCATTTGAGAATGCGTGAATAATAAAAAAAACCTAACCTCACTATATTTGGGAAGTGCAATATGTGCAATGTTCAACTCACAATTTGAAATCAAAACAAAGTTGCATTGAAAGGGGTCCCGCAGACGATGGATCGCGATTGTCAATGTGTACGTTATTGTCAATTCCAATTGAAGTGCTATTGATGCAGCTTCAATCGACGCGTCAATGTGTTTGCCCTTAGTAACTTTGGCATCTAGAGAGTTCAGTTGGTTTTACATTCAAACTACCTACTAGACCGGACAACAAGAGCAAAATTGTAATCCCATAATTGTTACCTCAGTCATTCAGTCAGCGTGTATGCTGAACGCAGCTCGGCCTTCGGTCTTGCCCTTAGTTACTTACTTACTTTCTTCGAAAAGGTTTATCCTCTTCATTGTACATTGTGGCGCATTGTGCTTAGATTTTATCAATTTCACAGAATATGCTTGCTGTCTCAACTCCCTTGCTTTCTCTCTCTCTCTCTCTCTCGCACAAACTTTACATCCACCTGTATGTATCTCATTTAAATTACAATATTCAATAAGTACCTATTCATTTTTTGCACACTAACTATCCCTAGTTAGTAACACCTAGAAAATTTTCCGGGCCCTTTCCAGCATTAGAATTTCCTTTGTTCAAATATGTATGAAACCCTCCCCAAACCAAAATTCTGGGTACCTACGCCCGTTCTGTATGTATCACTATATATGTATTTAATATAAATATTTTATACTTGCTTGAAGTATTCATTTATTTGAATTAAGTATGCTTATTTCTAATTCTCGCAATAATGTCCTTGCTACTACCTAAATTATCTACCACTTACTTATATATCCAACATCCAACGATCCATCGAAATCTATACTCCAGGAATGTGTAGTTGCTTCTGTTTGCCGTAAGTCATCTCATCATACGTACAAGCCGCAACATCAGTGGCGGCTGGCCCTTAAGTGCACTCGTGCGCCGCACTACCACAAAACAGCGCCTTCACCCGAAAGAAATAAATAAATTAAAATATTAAACATTTCCATGATTATCACCGATCGAAGTAAAAATATCAAACTGAATTCGTTCCTATTTCCTAGACAACAAGGCACGATTTTGCTGTACGTAATACGTACTACTTACTACGTATCGCCGCCGAGCTCGCCGCCGAGCTCGCCCGCCGTGTGCATGACAAAACACCGCGAACGTGTTACTATGAAAAAATGTCAAAAGCCGCTGCCCCGCCGTGTGAAACAAAACACTCTTCATACGATTATGTGTGGAACAAGGTTGCAGTCTGCGTGTGACACACGACGGAAAAAGAAGGACAGTATATTGTGGATAGACGCGCGTGCGACACGTCGCGACCGAGCCAGCCGACGATGAGCCGAAGTAAGTAAGCCGAGATCGCGAACCCGACCGCGGGCGGGCACGTGCGGGCGGGAGCGCGCGGGCGCGGCGGGGGCGATCCAAACTCTGGGTCGAAGTCACACACACACAAGCGTTAAGTACCTACATGTATGTACGCTGTTGCACGACTCGACAGGCGAGTCCATTTTTGGAATATGGGTGTTTCTTATATATAACAGATCGAGTTTGCAATTGAATTTTGAATTATTCGCATATCGATTTGATACATATTCGAATGGTAATTTATAAAATATTCGAATGTTACAACAAACATTAATGCGTTACGACAATATTTCGCTATTTTAGTTAAAGTCAAAAAATTTAATCACCCAAAGAGCTAGGCAGGCAGGCGTTGTTTGGCGCGCCGCGCCATCTCAGTTCGGGGCGAGACCCGTCGTCGCGTGACGCGTCGACCAACAATCGCCGCGCGCCGCGCCGCCGCGCCGGGATGTTTTGCAAATCAGTTTTTTAGCAGTTTGAACGACTTTTCGTCAGTTAACATGTACGTACATTGTGAAGTTTTCTTCATTGCCCGGCGCGGCGAGGACGCGACACCGACACAAACATTAATAACAGTATCGCACGCTGTCTGGCCGGGCGGGCGCGGGCGCGCGCGCCGGGCACGCCTCGCGCGCGCGCGCACCCCGACCGCGGCTCGCTCGTGGCCACTGCGCGCGCAGTGAAGTGTCGCTTTGGTTCTTCGAGCAATTAGGACTCTGGGTGGGTATATAATTTTAGCAAATAAGTCAAGACGGCGGTATCCATTAGATTCACGTTTGGGTATAGTACTAAGTACCTAGCGCACACCCAGTCCCATAGGTCACCAGCCGCCACTGCGCAACATATTATGCACACACGCACTGTGCGCAGGAGTTGAGCGGACGGGAGAGCGCGGTGTCGTCGCCGCTGTCCGCGGAGCTGGTGCTGGCGCTGCTGGCGCTGGGCGCGCGCGGAGTCTCCCACGACCAGATCCTCGACGCCCTCCACTTACCAGGCGATGACTTTGTGAGCTGCCTTCTTACATACTTAATATTAATATTTATGTTCAGATTCAGATATTTATTTCACCATAATGATTGAGACATAGGCTCAATTCACACTGGGACGGCAGCGGCCGGCGGCGCGTCGCCGCGCGCTGCCGCCCGCCTCTTGACCAGTCTAGTCACCGCGCGACCGCCAGCGGCGCCGCGCCGCACACTGGTCCCAAATTGAAAAAAAGCGGACTTACGAATTTAGTCGGGATTTTCGGGTTTTTTTGTTATCTGTCTGTCATATTATGTTAAAGAGATTCGTATAAAGTACAAATTGACCTAACTGAATAGAATACTTCGAAGAAAAAAAATATTTTTCTTTTTTTACTATGGAGAAAAACACATTTTCTCTATTTGTCTTCGTGGAACCTAGTGGAACCTCACAGTTCAATATGATAATAATGTACTACCATGAGGTCTTCCAGATGGCTATCAAAGTTGCTGCATCGGCTTGCATCGGAGCGACTTTAACAAACTTTTATGTTTTTGAAGAAAATACATACTATTATTATTATTGTAATCGGTGTAGTTTCATATGTATATCAAAAAGTTTCAAGAAGGTACATTTGTTAATTGCACACAAACGTAAATAAAAAAATTAAAAAAAAATTTTCTGTCTTTTTCTTTGCGGAACCTAGTGGAACCTCACAGATTGATATGTTAATTATGTAATATAATTATAATATATATCATCATATAATAATTATGTACTATAGCATGAGGTCTTCAAGATGGCTACTAAAGTTGTCACAGTAGCTTTCATCCGAGCGTATTTGATAAACTTTCCATTAAAAAAAATCACAATAATGTTATTATTATGCTGATAACTAGTAATAACTGTAAAGACTTTGTCAATTCGTGAAACCCCTTAAAATATTAACACGATAAGTGGACATTTAATAGTTCAATACACTTAAACGCGAATATCTCAAGCGGTTTCACGAGAAACCTTGTCATCCGCACTGCAATTTCCAAACTGAAAAACAAAAATAATGACGATTTAACACTGTTCATGAAAGAAAAATTACATAAAGCAAGAGTACTATTACGAAAACATATTTTTAAGTTGCCTTTATGACTTGAATACATTATGATGACAAATAAGCCATGGTTCAACCGTCTATGCCGCATAGCTGTCGAGGCCAAGAACCAAGCCTACAGGCGGTGGCTCTCCGCACGTACCGCTGAGGCAAGGCGCGCACTTAACGCCTCTTCCAGGTCTTGCAAGCGAACACTCATCGTGGCCAAGTCCAAGCACGATCATAGAATTGGCCAGAGACTAGTGCGATGCCCGACCGGCAGCCGCGCATTCTGGTCTCTCGCCAACTCTATCGGACGAAACTTCTGTCGCTCTGCTACACCACCCCTGGAACGGTCTGACGGATCACTCGCTATCCTCGCGAAGGAAAAGGTGAACATTTTTGCTCGTCTTTTCGTGTCTAACTCAACGTTGGATGATCAGGGTGCAACTCCTCCCTTGATACCACGCTGTGGGATTTCGATGATGGAGCCGAAGATGCACCCTAGACAGGTATTCAAATGTTTGAGAACGTTAGACACTTCGAAGAGTAGTGGTCCTGATGGCATTCCAGCCATAGTGCTCAAGATTTCTGCCCCTGAGTTGACTCCAATAATCTCCCGTCTTTTCCGTCTCTCCTTCGCCCGTGGGATTGTACCCTCTTGCTGGAAAAGAGCCTCGGTCCAACCGGTTCCAAAGAAGGGAGACTCCGCGAACCCCTTCAACTATCGGCCCATTGCGATAACTTCACTACAAAACACAGATTAGGCCGGTGATGGAGTACTGCAGTCACATCTGGGAGGGTAGTCCGCATTATCTGCTTGCGTCCTTGAACTCGATACAGCGCCGAGCCATCCGTCTTGTTGGTGACCCGAAACTTACAGATGGTCTGGAGTCTCTGAGTCACAGACGATTTGTGGGTTCGCTTAGTCTGTTTTACAGATACTATCACGGACGCTGCTCTGTGGAACTAGCATCCCTTATTCCCTGCCACCCGTCCTATCTCCGCATGACTCGTCGCAGAGAGACTCAGCACCCTTTTGTTGTTGACATTGGGCTTTTGAGAACCAATCGATTCTCTAAATCGTTTCTTTGTCGCACCGCTAGAGTGTGGAACTGTCTTACGGCGAGTGTATTTCCGGAATCCTTTAACCTGGGAGTCTTCAAGCGTCGTATTAACGGGCTAGGCAGCCTAGCAACAGTCCGCAAATCTGCTGGCATGCCCCTAACTGAGCGTGGTTTCGCGAGGAGAGGTGATTTTGGCTCTGTCAACTGCACCATTGGTCGCTCGGCACAGCCACCCATGCTGGTTTACATAAAAAAAAATACTAAGCTGCTATATAATCAAGAAATAATAATAATAACCTATATTTTAAATCTAGATTTGCTTCCAGAAGCAAAAGAGTTGGTAGATATACACGAGTCATATTCATTCCTCGATGATGACGAAGAGGAGACATACGTAGTCACTGAAGTTGAAAAAGAGAACGACCCATTAGACATTTATTTGTCATCATAATGGATTCAAGTTAAAGGCAAGTTAAGGCAAGTTAAAAATATGTTTTCGGAATAGTACTCTTGCTTTATGTAATTTTTCTTTCATGAACAGTGTTAAATCGTCATTATTTTTGTTTTTCAGTTTGGAAATTGCAGTGTGGATGACAAGGTTTCTCGTGAAACCGCTTGAGATATTCGCGTTTAAGTGTATTGAACTATTAAATGTCCACTTATCGTTTTAATATTTTAAGTGGTTTCACGAATTGACAAAGTCTTTACAGTTATTACTAGTTATCAGCATAATAATAACATTATTGTGATTTTTTTTTATGGAAAGTTTATCAAATACGCTCGGATGAAAGCTACTGTGACAACTTTAATAGCCATCTTGAAGACCTCATGCTATAGTACATTATTAACATATCAATCTGTGAGGTTCCACTAGGTTCCGCAAAGAAAAAGACAGAAAAAAATTGTTTTATTTTTTTATTTACGTTTGTGTGCAATTAACAAATGTACCTTCTTGAAACTTTTTGATATACATATGAAACTACACCGATTACAATAATAATAATAGTATGTATTTTTTTTCAAAAACATAAAAGTTTGTTAAAGTCGCTCCGATGCAAGCCGATGCAGCAACTATCTATATATATAAAAGATGGCTATCAAACCATCTGGAAGACCTCATGCTAGTACATTATTATCATATTGAACTGTGAGGTTCCACTAGGTTCCACGAAGACAAATAGAGAAAATGTGTTTTTCTCCATAGTAAAAAAAGAAAAATATTTTTTTTCTTCGAAGTATTCTATTCAGTTAGGTCAATTTGTACTTTATACGAATCTCTTTAACATAATATGACAGACAGATAACAAGAAAACCCGAAAATCCCGACTAAATTCGTAAGTCCGCTTTTTTTCAATTTGGGACCAGTGTGCGCCGGCCGCGCGTCACCGCGCGTCCACGCGCGGCGCCGCGCGCGGCCTCTCGACCTTTTCAAGCGATATTGGTCTTTTTGAGTATGTAGATAAAGTTTAAAATAATTTCGCACCGAAAGTGCGCGCCGCGCCGCGTCGCGCCGCTGCCGTCCCAGTGTGGATTGAGCCATAGGTATGCTTAAGCACATCAGTATGATTCGTTATCATTTTTTAGGGTTCCGTATTTTGTCATGTCCCGTTCAACAATGCAATCCTATAAGGAAGAACCGGGTAAAAAACCATATTGAGCTTTTTTTAAATATAACATACCTACATACTAACCTTTAATTATTTATACGTTAAATCTATACATATAATAAAATCGTAGACGTACCATGTCTGTACATTAAATATTTTTGAAAAAGAAAAACAGGGAGACGGAAGGAATAGGTAGGTAATAGAACGTAAAAATATATTTTTAGAAATTTTTGTCTGTCGGTTTGTCTGTTTGTCGGTTTGTCGGTTTGTCGGTTTGTTTGTTCGTTTGTGCGCGCATCACGCAAAAACCACTCATTGGATTCAAAATCTAATTACTACAAAAAATGAAGCTTTATTCTGAGTAACATTTAGAGTTTATTTCATCAAAATCAACCCACAGAATCAAAAGATATTAATTTTTTAAGTTTTGTTAGAAAATGTCTTATAGCACCACGCCCACGCCACCGCGCCGCAGCGCCGGCCCCGCGTCGCTCGCAGCGCCGCCGCCGCGTCGTCGCGGCGTCGCGTCGCTCGGATCTAGAAACACGGCTGTAGACTGATGAGGGTGAAAAATTTCGTGTGTGCAGTTTTTATCTGTTTTTATAATTTATATTACTTAATAAAAAAACACATATTTTTTATTATATTCGACCAATTTGTCGTCTTCAGATAAAATTGTTTGTATATTTAATAAGTCGACTAATGAATGACAGATGGCGCTGTTATCTGTTAATTAGATTTATGAGTTCCTTTATCCTTTCATTTCATTTTTAGGGTTCCGTATCCGGTACCCTATTACTAAGCCTACGCTGTCTGTCTGTCTGTCTGTCCGTCCGTCCGTCCGTCTGTCTGTCCGAGGCACGAGTCAGTAAGCCTGGAGGCGCTATACATAGGAGGACAGGGGTAGCCGCGCGTCGGCGCACACGCGCCAGCGCGTCAGTCTAGCGCCGGCGACCGATCTTAGTCTCCGTCCGCCGCTCAGGCGGGGCGAACGTGCGCGTCTGTCACAAAATGCCTCATTGTGCAGTGCTTTGGTGCAAAAAGTCGTCGAAAAATTCAAACTTGAACACAGATGGAGTCACCTTTCACGAGTAAGTACTTTCATTCAATTTGATAGCATTTTTCGCTTGAATTTCAGTAACAAACATCGGCGTAAATATGTATGGAGAGCTCTTTTCTGCTTACCCACCATAGGTCGACTATCGTGTTGGATGCAGTTAGCTCTTGTAATTTTTTTTGTTTATTGATAAATATGTATGTTAAATGTATACAGATATTTCATGCATTCTGCCTTATTGCCAAAGGACATTTCTTCTAGTCAACCTCAGCAGGTTTCCTCGTTCAATATTCGTTTATCGCGCTTTTTTCATTCAACGTATTCAACAATTCAAAGTAAAAACCGGTAGGTACTGCTACCGGTTTTTACTTTTGAGCGACTCTAAAGGAATTAATTTCTTTAGGTCATGCGTCTACCGGGAATTAGTCTTGTTATGCTTAGCATTAACAAAATTAATTCATAATGAATACCCCGTTAGCATTTAGAACTGCTAAGCGCCCTGATGAATAAAAATTAATGCTAAATGCTAAGCAATAATCACATTTAATTTTAATTAGCATTGCTGTTTCGTTCGTAAAACTTTGTTGGTTCGTTTGTTTTGGAACGCACAAAGCAATGAAGTATGTGCTATTTATCTGTGGTACTGCTAAATGCTAAATGCTATATAGCGCCTGCGCTCCGCTGCTAGCTAGCTAGCTAGCATCTAAATGCGAAATGCGATGCGATCATGCGAGTGAGGGGTCGGAATTATCATCTGTCACGTGATCATTAGTTTTGGTCATATCTACAGAACCACTGGACTTAGACCCATCGTGTTGGTACTCAATCTGAACGTCTCGATGAGATCTATCCATCTGTCACATTAACTATTGTTTTGGTCATAACTCGAGAACCACTGGTGCTAGACCCATCGTGTTGGTACTCAAACTTCAGGTCTCGGTGAGATCTATCCATCTGTCACATGAACTTTTGTTTTGGTCATAACTCGAGAACCACTGGTGCTAGATCCATCGTGTTGGTACTCAAACTTTAGGTCTCGGTGAGATCTATCCATCTGTCACATGAACTTTTGTTTTGGTCATAACTCGAGAACCACTGGTGCTAGACCCATCGTGTTGGTACTCAAACTTCAGGTCTCGGTGAGATCTATCCATCTGTCACATGAACTTTTGTTTTGGTCATAACTCGAGAACCACTGGTGCTAGACCCATCGTGTTGGTACTCAAACTTTAGGTCTCGGTGAGATCTATCCATCTGTTGCGCGACCATCTCTCGAGACACATGTTAGTTCTTTAGTTCTTTAGTTCAACAATAACAATGTAAATGTCAACAATGTAAACAGTAACAATGTAAATGTCGTAAATTGTGCTTTTAAATTTAATTCAATTGTTCAAAAGTTACCAAATGAAAATTTTAATATAGATACCGATCTATAAATAAATAATTAAGTAAATTATTGTTCTGTTTCAAATATATGTTTCTATTACAGACTACACAGCCTTTCATTTGTTATTTTATTAACCCTTATATAACGAATTCACACCGTCAAACTGACAGAGAGACGCATGGTACATTTTATAAGGCTCTAGCTGCATGGCTGGTTAGTTTGTTAAAAAAGGCAAAGCCTGGAAAACCTCATTTTACCCTAAAAAAATTAAATATCCATGTGGGTATGGCTGGTTAGTTTGTTAAAAAAGGCAAAGCCTGGAAAACCTCATTTTACCCTAAAAAAATTAAATATCGAGGTGGGTACTCATAATTTTTTTATGGTAGGGTAGATTTTCGCGAATTTTTCGCGAAGTCATATTGCAATATAATTTGTCATATCGTTGGCTAAGTAATTAGCAAATAGTTGTTAATAATATAATAATTATTTTTTTTGGTTACAAAACTTTTCGACTTTCTAACATTATTTTTTTAATTTTGGAAAATTCCAATAACAAATACTCCAATAAGATAATACCAATGTACGAGGTCTTACATATCATTGTTTTGGAAATTTGATGTAGATTTATAATAAAGTATCCGAGGTACTCGTATCTCAGAACTTAGAACTATGCTAGAACTAGAACTAGAGTGTTTATGCGAAAATCTGCAAATTCGCAAAATTGTGAAAGGGGCGTTGCCTTTGTTCATTTAAGAGAAAGTTATATTATTCCCTTGATGTAAAGAAGGGTTAAATATTGTTAAATCCGTTTCATCTTTTCATCGCGAATCGACACAATGAGCGACTTATTGTATGAATCCCGTTCAAACGTATGGAAGACTGGCGTCACGTGGCTACCTACTCGCTCGGCCAATCACGGCGTTCCATGCGCCGCTCCCGCCTCAGACTTCACACCCCTTTGGCGGCTACCTCGGTTCTCATACAAACGATGCCGTATTTCGTATCCAGGCTTACTGACTCGTGGTCCGAGGGCTGTATCTTTTGAACCGTAATAGGTAGCCCGTTGAAATTGTCACAGAATATGTGTCATTATGGCCGATATAACAACAAATAATAAAAAATAAGAAAACCGGCCAAGTGCGAGTCGAACTCGCGCACCGAGGGTTCCGTATCGCCATGTCATTGTCAGGTCCACTCACGCCATCTATGGCGTGTTTATGAAATGCTTCATATTAGTTCAAATTCATGATTAGTTAAAATGTTTCATAGTCTTTTCGGTAGATGGCGCGCATACACTTTTTTAGTTTTTTCTATGGGAACCCCCGTGAATTTTACGGTATACGGTTACCTATTACGGTTCAAGAGATACAGCTCTCGGACGGACGGACGGACAGACGGACAGACGGACAGACGGACAGACGGACAGACGGACAGACGGACAGACGGACAGACGGACAGACGGACAGACGGACAGACGGACAGACGGACAGACGGACAGACGGACAGACGGACAGACGGCCAGACGGACAGACGGACAGACGGACAGACAGACAAGATCTCCTGTTGACCGCGCCTTCCGGAATCCGTACTGCTTGTCATCCGGGAGTTTATTTGCTTCTAAGTACGTTAGGAGCTGGGTGTTAATAAGGCACTCCATAACTTTGCATAATAGTGAAGTTATCGCAATGGACCGATAGTTGGAGAGGTTCGCGGAGTCTCCCTTCTTTGGAACCGGTTGGACCGAGGCTCTTTTCCAGCAAGAGGGTACAATCCCACGGGCGAAGGAGAGACGTCTATAACTTGTATTATCTCTCCTACTAGCTTCACGACAGCTGATACCTCTGAGGCTGATACACTCTTTTGTGCAACCTGCCATGATTCGTCCACAACACCGGCCACAAGTCTGATGGCAACCCACGAGATCATATTCCTCCGTGGCGGGTTTTCACGTTGGTTGTGCCGGACGGATACACTTAACTGGGCGAAAAACACTTTTCCTTAGGTACTGCAATCTGTCTCCAAGCAGACATTTATCAGTCACGCAAATCTATCCGTTTACTACACAAGTCAAAATACTGTAACAGACATCAGCACATTATAACACCAGATAGATAGATCGATAAGAACTTTTACTAATATCATTGACTTGTCAATGTTCAACGACTAAGTATGTCGTGCATACCTGACCACGACAAAATGCGCCTTTTACGACATGCACGGGGAGAGATGCATTGGGGCTATTCTTTTTAAGTAGGTACCGACCTCACACCCCAGTGTTTGCCAAAGTCCCAATTATAAAATAAAGATGAAAAGAATGTCCTACACGTGTATTGTGTTTGATCAGATACGTTCTAAGTTCGCGGCGATCTCTGCCAAGCTGTCGAGCATCAAGGGCGTGACCTTCAACATCGCCAACAAGGTGTACCTGATGGATGGGCCTTACGAGCTGAAGCCTCGGTTCAAGTCGGACGCCGTGCAGGTGTTTGGGGCCGACGTCGAGAAGATTGATTTCAGTAATGGAGCAGACGCCGCCAACACCATTAACAAATGGGTATTTATTTATTATTTGTTTCAGTGAAAACTTTCCTTTGCTATATTTTTATGTATTATTTTTTGCTATGTTGGCGTATCAAGGCCAATGAAAACAAATCTGTGCAAGTGGCCTTCATCATTAGACGTGACAAGTGCGTGACACATGCCCATTGGTAACACTAAACGGAGTTGAAATTCCCCAATCGGAAGATGCTAGATACTTGGGACTATACTTGGACAGATCTTACTTGGAGAAAACCAAAGAGATTAAACACATAATATTCACAAAACGAAAAGCGCTGAGCATAGAACTCAGAAAACTATACTGGCTGCTAAGCCAGAAATCCCAACTCTCCATGGAAAACAAATTATTACTGTTCAAATGTTCCCTCAAACTTACGAGTATATGGTGCAACCTACGGTATTCAAGTATCGGGCATTGCGGCCAATTCAAATATCGAAATTCTGCAGCAACGATTCCAATCAAAACCCCTTTATATGATTAGAATCCGTACAAACGCAAGTAGACAAAATGTGATTTTTAGTATTGGGACCATTAATACAAGTCAATAATAAGACGATTAATATGTGTTTTTATATGGTTCTAGTTTGCTGAAATAAATAAATAGGTACATAAAAATAAAAATAAAAATATATACATCACCGGTTATAAGTATAACATGGAACAATATCTGTCTCATTTTCTATGGCACTTCACGTAATGATGTTATCACGAACAAATTGTGCCTACCGTGTGAATATAACTGTTAAAATTCATACAGTAGCTTTATTTCTCTTTACATATTCACGTATGAAATGACTAAGTACCTACCTATTTTTCAATAGTAAATTGGGTTCGAAAGTCAACTGTAAATAGGGATGGTAGATGGAATAGTTACCGCTAGGGATATTCAAAGTAAGTCTTGTGACTCGGAAACACAGGTCGTTCAATAATGATTCGGTGGTATTCTGTTGATAGTAAACTAATGTGTCAGGCTATCTTGAAAAAAATTATGAATCCCACTGTTTATTGAGCTTTACAAGAAAACACTCTATTCAAATATAAATTTCCAGCATACTGTACGTCACAGTGAGTTTAGAAATGCGAGAGTATTGTTTGGCAGGTGGAAGGCAGGACCAACGACCGCATCAAAGGTCTGCTCAGCCCGGACAGTCTCAACGCCGACACGTGTCTCGTCCTTGTTAATGCCTTATACTTTAAGGTGAGTTCTCTCGAGTACTGGAACATTCTGTAGCCGACCGTGCGTGCCAGTGTTAGTTATATTGACATGAAGAACTAGTAAATACATTATATGAACTATAGTGACAAAATACGTTTATTGAATCAATTACAATTGGTTTGACTGCAGATTTAATAAAGTAACTAGGTACGGTTTGACTACAGCCACAGAATAGAAAAGAGTCTACAGCACTGTATGTGTCAAAAAGTTAGACACGAATGTTCAATTTCGACCAAAAATCACACAAGTGAGAGTTAGAATAATTTTGAATGTTCGAAAAATGCATTTGGTCACACATTACCTAATATGTTTCAGAAAACTTATGGTCTAGTGCCTACTATCACTATTGTGTTGTAAGCATAACTTGCTTTTCTTGTTATCTGAAGTCAGTCAGCCAGTAACTAACGTTTTTTTTATTGACAGCGCGACATATGGCGCCGAGCCACCCATAAGGTGTCTAACGACGTCCATGGACATTCGGCCGTATGCGGGGGTTGCGAATGTCATGCCGGCCTGACAGGTGCCCATTCACGCCCTTCTTGAAGGACCCGAGACTGTACTTGGGGGGAAATATAGTGGCATGGAGAGCGTTCCAGAGTTTACCGGTTCTGTAGAGGAAATATCTGCAGAATCTGTATAAACATTCTGTATAAACATTGCAGGGTTCATGGGAGGAGCGTTTCGACCCGAAGCAGACGAGGGACTTGCCGTTCCACGTCAGCGCCAAGCAGACCATCAGCATCCCCTTCATGTCCATCGAGAAGTGTTTCATGTACCACCGAAATAGCAAGGAGCTCAATGCCGAGGTTCTACTTAATATATTTTACTAATTATTATATGTACAGTGTATAAGTATGTGGCGTGCTTGTGCTCTCAGACGCGGGGGCCTGCAATTTAGCCAAAATTCGCAAGTGCTAGCGGCATCTTGCGAAAACGACCGCAAAGCGGAGCGATGTACACAGCGCGGTTCTACAGAACACTTCTAGACTTTTTTGTATGAAACTTGAGTGAAAAACGCATATTTTCTAAATAAACATTTACGACTTAGACCAAGTGTAAGTCGAGCGAGACTAAGTCGATTTCTGACTTTACGTAATAAAATATTCATTTTTACTAATAATGGGATATAAACGGGGGACTGAATTAATCTCCTGTTAGTGCTGCTCCATCGCATGATGGTGAAGTAGTAGTGGAGTGAAATTATTTCTCCAATTTCCGACTCACACCTCCTCACGGTGTATCCTGGAAACTTAGGTGCGTAATTCCGCAGGTATTAAAATCTTAAGGCTGACGAGAGTGGAAGACTCGCCAAGACGTTTGGCCAATGTGGCGATTTATGGGCAAAACCTCTATCATGAATAGTATAACAGTACCAGCGATCCAGGTTCCGGCGAGGGGTGCTAAAAATTCCTGGATTAGATCTGGCTGCCACACCCAACTACACTTGGCTACTCACAATATATGGAACTTGAGAACGCCAGAGAAAATTGGTCGAGATGGAACAGGAGCTGGCTCATATAAAATGGGACAGCCTGGGTCTTTGCGAGGTCAGAAGAAAGGGCGAAGAGACTGAAGTGCTACGTTCCGGCAAATTCCCAAAAATTTTAAAGTGGAGTGGGATTTATGGTGAGGCGATGCCTCGTGATCAGCATCATCGAAATACACCGCTCATCGAACGCGGTGGATCGATCGCCGAAGGTGGTGCAGGTATACGCTCCCACGAGTTCACACGCTGACGACAAGGTGGAGCAGTTCTTCGAGGATGTATCAAAAGCTTTAGAAACCAACAAATCTCAATTCCAGTACGTGATAGGAGATTTTAATGACAAACTGGGCAAGCCTCTGAAGGGAGACATAGCAGTAGGTACATACGGTATTGGTGTCAGGAATCAACGCGGCCAGATGTTGATCAACTATCTCGAGGCCAACCAGCTCCACGCCATGAATACAATTTTCCTAAAAAAGTAGAAAAGGAAATGGACGTGGGCCATCCTTAACGGTTGCATGAGAAACGAGATCGGCTACATACTGGCGGACAGTAAATCGTTTGTATATACGTTACTGTCCTTAACCGCTTCGACACTGGCAGCTATCACCGACTAGTGCGAGGTACGCTGAAGCTAAACCTCAAGATGGAATGCCACAAACTCATCCACAAACCGCTGGCCAAGCTGAACATACCGAACGAGACGCTCGAAAATTTCTAAGCCAAACTCGAGGATGACTTTAGCTTAGCGCCACCAGATGAGGATACCGACATCGGCATGGTGTATACGGGCTTCGTATCCGCACTAACGGACACTGCAGAGCAGCACTTCAGCAAAAGTCGACAGGCACCCCGTAGCAAGTTATCCGCAGGGACGTTGAGCCTCCTGGAAACACAACGGAATATGAAACTGGAGACCCAGAGCAGCAATCTCAACAAGACCACATAGAAGTTCATTCCCCGTGATATTCGCTGAGAGAACATAAAGTTGGTTGAGCGCGTTATAGAGGAAAATCGAGACAGCAAAGTGTTTGCCCGTGCCTTCTCTCTCTACCGGCGCTAACCAAATTTCGAAACTCGAGCAAGCGAATGAGGTTGTCATGTCACCGCAAGAAAGCTGGATATACTTAAGGCGGTGGAGGAATTTGAAATTAAATGAATTAATTTTTTTGTCACACAACAACTCAAATAATTACAAACACAAATGAACACATATAAAAACCGCCTTCAAAAATATATGAAATAAAAACCTAAAAAAAAACGAACCCTAGAGTTGAAGGCGGTGCTAAAAAGGCTACACAAATCACAAAGGATTCAAATCACACGGATCCATTCATGTTTTCTTTGCCTTCAACTCTAGGGTTCGTTTTTTTTTAGGTTTTTATTTCATATATTTTTGAAGGCGGTTTTTATATTTTTATTTTAAATAGTTTTTTAGTTCTACTTTTTTTAGGAAGTCGGTTTTATGTTTTTTAAAACTTTTTTTTATTTCACAGTTTTTTTTAGTAATTTTTTGCTATTAATGTACTCGGCGGTACTTTCCAATCCGATCTTGACCCAATTAAAATAGGACCAAGTCAGCCTCGATAGCTCAGTGGTGCAGACAGTCAACTGTCGCTATTGAATGTTAAGCAACGCTGGGTGCGGTCAGTACTTGGATGGGTGACCGCTGACCGTTGGAGGCTGACCGAGGTTCGGATTCCTCGTAAAACTGTAGGTCCCTTCCCTCCTAATCTTACTTGGTGGTAGGGTTTAACCCGCCCGGGTTGATACAACCGCACTGAATGAAACGTCGGTCGAAACGGCTATGTAAATAGTTTGTGTTTTCCGACCAGTTCAGTGTAGTCAGCACGATCAAAGGTGGAAGCACTGACATGGCACCTAGTTCACCCGGTGTTATGGGCTAACATCACGGACGTTGTAGGTGATGTAGCCAAACGTGTCAGTTTCCATAAAAAAAATCTCAGGGTTGTCAAACAAAAAAAAAAAGAATTTTCAAAATCGGCCCACAATTGACGGAGTAATCGCGTAACAAACATCCAAAAAAAGAAAACATACCGTCGAATTGAGAATCTCTTAGGTCTAAAGTAAATTGCTCGTGAAGACAAATGCAACGAGCCCAAACACGATGGGTTTATCATGTGTAGTTTAGGAGTTCCTATGGCCACCTTCTGTCTCCATCATCAGACCAGCTCGATGGTACTCGTACCATAATAAATTAAGCGCATCTGGCCGGTCGGAAAAAATTTCAAATTTAGAATATTCATGAAACATGAAGGGTCCGAATGTGTATCACACACAATATCGATTCATGTATTTAAATAAAATGACAGAGAAAATTTCAAAAGTATTTAATACTTTGTAGTTCTTTTTTTTTTGGAAATCGGTTTTATATTTTTTAAAACAGTTTTTATTTCATTCTTTTTAGTAATATTAAATATTACATAAAAAAGAATAATCGCAATCGAATAATCGAAATCGATTGAAGTGGTACAGAATTATTCGCCATATGTGTCAGACTGCAAATTGCTGAATAAGTCCACATCACAAAAGTTTTGCTGAAGGTAACCACACACCATAGTAATTTATCAAACTGAAAATTGCTGAAAACGACCACATCACAAGTTTTGCTGAAGGTAACCACACACCATAGTATTATGTTGATTTTTCATAAACCGCTCAATCAATTTCGATAAAATTGAAATGGGACCACCTCTGAAGTATGACCTACCAAACAAAAAAAGAATTTTCTAAATCGGCTCTCAATTGACGGAGAAATCGCGTAATAAACATAAAAAAAAACATACAGTCGAATGGAGAACCTCCTCCTTTTTTGGAAGTATGTTAAAGATGTGACGAAAAGGGAAACGAAAAGAGGGGGAACTCAGCTGACTCACTATCCGAGACAGTGAAGCTGATTTTCAGTGGCTCCCCTTTCCAACCGAGGACAAGACTAAAAACAAACAAACAACAATGACAATCAACATATTATACAAAAAATAAAAATATAAAAACCGCCTTCAAAAATATATGAAATAAAAACCTAAAAAAAAAAAACGAACCCTAGAGTTGAAGGCGGTGCTAAAAAGGCTACACAAATCACAAAGGATATTATCATCCACTCATGTTTTCTTTCATGCATCATTTTTGCTTGCTTTAGCACCGCCTTCAACTCTAGGGTTCGTTTTTTTTTTAGGTTTTTATTTCATATATTTTTGAAGGCGGTTTTTATATTTTTATTTTAAATAGTTTTTTAGTTTTACTTTTTTTAGGAAGTCGGTTTTATGTTTTTTAAAACTTTTTTTTTATTTCACAGTTTTTTTTAGTAATTTTTTGCTATTAATGTACTCGGCGGAATCGCTCGGCCTTCGGCCTCGCGATTCCGCCTCGCTTTCCAATCCGATCTTGACCCAATTAAAATAGGACCACGTCAGCTTCGATAGCTCAGTGGTGCAGACAGTCAACTGTCGCTATTGAATGTTAAGCAACGCTGGGTGCGGTCAGTACTTGGATGGGTGACCGCTGACCGTTGGAGGCTGACCGAGGTTCGGATTCCTCGTAAAACTGTAGGTCCCTTCCCTCCTAATCTTACTTGGTGGTAGGGTTTAACCCGCCCGGGTTGGTACCACTGCACTGAATTAAACGTCGGTCGAAACGGCTATGTAAATAGTTTGTGTTTTCCGACCAGTTCAGTGTAGTCAGCACGATCAAAGGGAGAAGCACTTACATGGCACTTAGTTTACCCGGTGTTATGGGCTGACATCACGGACGTTGTAGGTGATGTTGCAGAACTTAGTAGAATGGACAGACATAAACGTGTTACGGAACCCTACTTTTATTATAAAATAACCGTCGGAGGACCTTGGTTGAAAATTGTGAAATTTAGTAGAACGGACAGACATACATTTGTTACGGAACCCTACTTTTATTATAAAATAACCGTCGGAGAGCCTTGGTTGAAAATTGTAAAATTTAGTAGAACGGACAGACATACATTTTTTACGGAACCCTACATTCATTTTGAAATAAATGTTAAATTTTGTAGAACGGACAGACATGCATTTGTTACGGAACCCTACATTCATCTTGCAGAACTTAGTAGAATGGACAGACATAAACGTGTTACGGAACCCTACTTTTATTATAAAATAACCGTCGGAGGACCTTGGTTGAAAATTGTAAAATTTAGTAGAACGGATAGACATGCATTTGTTACGGAACCCTACATTCATTTTGAAATAAATGTTAAATTTAGTAGAACAGACAGACATGCATTTGTTACGGAACCCTACATTCATTTTGCAGAACTTAGTAGAATGGACAGACATAAACGTGTTACCGAACCCTACTTAACAGTTGCACTCCGGGAGTGCCGGCAGATCCCGTGCCACTCTAACTTAACCCTTAATGCAATGACTTAAGGTTTCATTTTAAAAATGACGCTGACGCGATGTCGCGAGTTATACATTTTTTACCCACCTAAAAAAGTGCCAAGCGCCGCTAAAGAAGTTTTCACTTCAAAAACCTCAGGGTTATCCCCTTTCAAATAAAAAAAAAAAGAATTTTCAAAATCGGCCCACAATTGACGGAGTAATCGCATAACAAACATCTAAAAAAAGAAAACATACCGTCGAATTGAGAATCTCTTAGGTCTAAAGTAAATTTCTCGTGAAGACAAATGCAACGAGCCCAAACACGATGGGTTTATCATGTGTAGTTTAGGAGTTCCTATGGCCACCTTCTGTCTCCATCATCAGACCAGCTCGATGGTACTCGGTACAGTAGGTACCGGTCAGGTACCATAATAAATTAAGCGCACCTGGCCGGTCGGAAAATATAAAAAATTTCAAATTTAGAATATTCATGAAACAAGGGTCCGAATATGTATCACTAGTAAATATCGATTCATGTATTTCAACAGGACAGAGAAAATTTCAAAATATTAGGTATTTAATACTTTTTAGTTCTTTTTTGTTTTTTGTTTTTTTGAAATCGGTTTAATATTTTTTAAAACAGTTTTTATTTCATTCTTTTTAGTAATATTACATAAAAAAGAATAATCGAAATCGAATAATGGAAATCGATTGAAGTGGTACAGAATTATTCGCCATATGTGTCAGACTGCAAATTGCTGAATAAGTCCACATCACAAAAGTTTTGCTGAAGGTAACTACACACCATTCTAATTTATCAAACTGAAAATTGCCGAATACGACCACATCACAAGTTTTGCTGAAGGTAACCACACACCATAGTATTATGCTGATTTTTCAAAAACCACTGAACCAATTTCGATAAAATTGAAATGGGACCACCTCGGAAGTATGACCTAACTAACGAAAAAAGAATTTTCTAAATCGGCCCTCAATTGACGGAGAAATCGTGTTACAAACATAAAAAAAAAAAAAAAAAAAATAAATAAAAAAAAAAAAAAAAAAACATACAGTCGAATTGAGAACCTCCTCCTTTTTTGGAAGTCGGTTAAAAAATAATAATAATAACTAACTAACATAACTAAATAACATAATATACAATTGACAAGCATGTGTGTGAGGGTGTGTGAGGGTGTGTTTGTGTGTGTGAGGGTGAGTGCGTGTGAGTGAATGTTGGATGTGTGATCGTGCCGTGTGTGTGTTATGTGTCAGAACCTTTGAGGGAGTGGTATGTATTTACTTTTGCACATAGAGGAGATAATTCTTGCATTATTTTTTAAGATATTATATAAGCGACTTTTTAATTTTATGGTGCATTTTACTCCGCAGCAACCCCTGCCCCGAGTCCAAGCAAACCAATCTACTCTGATAGGCGTGAGCAGCTCACTAGACACTACAAAGAGGATGTACCCGAGATTAGTGTCTATGAGATAAAGGCGGCCTTGAAAGGACTCAAAAAACACAAGGCTCCAGGTGAAGACGATAGAGCTGCTGAATGCCAGCGGACGACCGATCTTGATGGAACTGTAGAGAATATTCAATGCAGTTCTTGAAAATGGTGTAGTTTCAGCCGCATGACGAAATAGTGTCGTCTTGTTTCACAAGAAGGGGGATAGGCGAAGTTGAGAAGTTGAAAAACTATTGACCTTATCCACGTGTACAAGGTGTTTTCAAGGGTCATCACGAGTTTGCTGACACAGAGGGTAAACCAGTACCAGCCTCGTGAGCAAGCTGGATTTAAGAAAACATACGGCACCATGGACCACATATTTACTGTGAGACAAGTGGTGCAAAATTTCAAGGAGTACAACAAGCCGCTCTTCCTAGCCTTCGTCGACCATGAGAAGGCATTGGACTCAGTTGAAAAATGAGCTGTCGAAAACTCCCTCCTGAGGTGCAGAATCGACCATCGCTACATCGAGGTACTCCGAAATCTGTATCGGTCCGCGAAGATGACTGTGAGACTCGACGAAAACCCATCCTCCTTGCTAAAGGCGTAAGGCAGGGCATGTGATCTCAGTTCTCACCCAAGCTCTTTGCAAACACATTAGAAGATGTTTTCAAGACGCTTGAGTAGGACCACATGGATATCAACGTGAATGGAGGTCTTCACAGTCATCTGCGTTTCGCCGATGAAATTGTTCTTTTGTCAAATTCCAGAGATCAGCTTCAGATCATGCTGGAAGACATTTATACAGCGTCGATGAAGGTGATTCTGAAGATGAACCGGGAAAAAGCCAAGGTCATGGCTACCGAGGTTATGACGGGAGGATAAATTGTTATTGACGGAGAATTGATCGAACAGGTTAAAGAGTATGTATATCTCGGTCAAATTCTGCGGCTTGGTGGACAAGGTCTGCTTAAGGAGGTGGAGAGACGAATTTAACTAGGTTGGACTGCCTTCGGAAAGGTAAAATTCGCCCTGAGGTCTGACCTTCCTCAACATTTAAAGACTCGTATATATGACCAGTGTGTCCTACAGGTTATGACGTACGGGTGTGAAACGTGTACTCTGACGGTCGCTAATTGTCCTAAGGTTGAAAGTTGCCTAGCTAGCAATGAAGTGAGCCATGCTGGGAATATCGCTACGTGGTATGGTGCCGGGTGCGTAACGAGGCAATCCGCCAACGCACTACAGTAGTCGATATTGGACACCGGGTGGCTAAGCTCAAGTGGCAGTGGGCTGGGCACGTTAGCCGAAGAGGCGAAGACGGTTGAAGTAACCGTGTCCTACACTGGCGGCCGTGGACAGGAAAACGGAGTGTGGGAAGACCACCTGCCAGGTGGGACGACGACATCAAGTACGTCGGCGGAAAGCAGTGGTTCCGTACCGCTGAAGGCCGGGATGACTGGAGGAAAATTGAAGAGGCGTATGTCCAGCAGTGGACGCTTACACGCTGACTGACTAATAAAAACAGTGCGATATAGATGCGTAGCTCCTCTGACTGGTCTTTGCTTCTCCAGCCAAGTTGATCTCTAAAATACATACAGTTTGGGTATGCGATCACAGCAGGCTGCCTTATATCAGCCTTATGGCAGGCATAGTAATTTTTGGCTGGCATTATGCCTAGTTAATTGCATACATTTCTAGCGTGGCTTCGAGATGCTGGGTGTTATTGGCTATATTTGATTTTCGATGGACCGATGGGCTATTGAGCGCAGCCAACCACGCTGGTTCTTAAAAAAAAGTAAATGGTTAGATTATTTCCTCAATATGATGACGGCAGCCTTCAAATTGACTAGCTAAATAGTGTTGGCAGGAAGACAATGTGTCTTGCAGCTGCTGGAGTTGCCGTACGAGGGCGGGGAGGCGAGCCTGCTGGTGGTGCTGCCCAAAGCTGTGGACGGACTGGATGCGCTGCTAGACAAGCTGGCGGCGGGGGCGGACCTGGACGCCGCCAGGCGCTCCATGTCCTACGAGAAGGTGACGGTTTGCCTGCCCAAGTTCAAGATCGATACTGAGGTTGATCTCAAAGATCTGTTGCCCAAGGTATGTACACACATACATCCATAATTGTTAGGTTTGTAATTAGGATTGTGACGGGCACTAGGGCCCGATAGAAAATTAAACACCTCCCGGAAGCATTGCACAAATTTATTCGTAATAAAAAGCGCGGCAATACCCACACCAATGACTTTTGAAGGTGTGAAACTCAGTATCACACCACTTTACAAGTGTTTACTGTCTCTTTTATAAATTTCAATTCACTTGTATCGCATAAAAAAAATATTACGTTCACTTCACTGTCACTGGTATCACAGTTCAAGAGAAACTCTCTTATCGCATCCAAAAAGGAACTAACTTTCCCTGCGCCAATTTAAAGACTTCTATAGTCAGTCATAAGAGTCTAGTTAAATCACGAAAATTCTCGAATCAGCCAGACAAAGAAAGAACGAAATTTCTAGAACTTAGTGCTATCTCGCTCTATCTAGTCACCTTACTATGTTAGTGTTAGTTTGTGACAGTTTTTGTAATGGCAATGGAATATATTGTAATACAATTAAAATTGGTGTAAAGTTTCTATTCAATTCAGTGTATTCGTCACAAGCAAAGGGAAGCTCTGGGTGGCGTGCCACCTAACTCCGACGTGAACAAGGTTTAATGGAGCGATGTGACGGGCGTGGGTGCAACAAGCATTAAGTGATAATAACGTGTTTGTCCTGCAGCTGGGTATCAAGGCGATATTTGAGCCGAGGGAATGCGACCTGCCGGGGGTGTTGGACAAGCAGGAGCTGTACGTGTCGAAGGCTGTGCAGAAAGCCTTCATCGAGGTGAACGAGGAGGGCACCGAGGCGGCCGCCGCTTCCGGTGAGAGATTCCCCACAAATCCCAATCGACCTTGGACGATCCATCGTCCATGTCGCATGGAGTCGCTTCCTGTCTGATTGTGAAGTTACTCCAATCACCACATTGTGACTCATGTATATCCGAGTGGAGGGAATCGCTGAAATGCTGGCCTTGTATCTGCAGAGATGGCCGGCTTTAGTTTATCTACCTTGCCATCATAGCTGGTGGTGTCCTATGAAAGTCGCATTGCATAAAATTATTATTCACTTTCAAATAGGTCAGTAGGTAGCTAGTGCCTTCTTTGAAAAGTTAATAGTTAGGAGGGAACGTTCCCATACCACGTGACCGGTTTTAGGCCACTTTTGGACCCCACCCTCCCATCCCCCCTGTCACCATGTGTGGTATCATGACTAAATGTTTTTACGTGGTATTTCAAAACTTGCTCTTTTTCATAGCCTGACTGACTGCTCGCCAGCGCCAGAACGCCCGTCCGCTGTCCGTTGTCCATTGCCAGTCAAAATTAGTGAAGCGGCTGCTGCACCATTCCACTCTACGCCAACGAAGCGATAGTTTTTGGATCTCGGAACAGACCGCCGCCGCTGCCGCTGTGTTTTTTAGTCTTTTTAAAATAATAATTATTTTTTTAAATATGTACCACGTGACAAGGTGAATTACCTGCGACCCAGCGTGGTATTTTAATACCCCCCCCCCCCCAAATCGGTGACGTGGTACGGGAACGTTCCCTGTGACCTGTGGAGGTGCGGACACGGCGGGTCGGGTGCTGTCGCCGGACAGCCGGCGCGGCGGTGCAGTTGGGGACGCGGTGGGGCGCTCTGTACTGGGTGGTGTCGTTCGGTGTGCTGCTGGCGACACGGCGCGGCGCCGCTCTCTCCCACCACCCCCGTACTCACGGAGTTATAATAACGCGCGTTGTTTACAGGCTTTAAAATGTTCCTATGCTGCATGCCGCCGGAGTTCGTTGCGGATCATCCGTTCTACTTTGCGCTGCTCTCGGGACGCACGCAACTCTTCACGGGCTACTTCCGTCCGTCGGCGCAGTAGAGTTAGTGTCCGGTGCCCTGCGTCGACAAAGGACACATTTCTCAGATTATAATAAACGTAAATATGTAATCCCCCCAGAATGTTTTTATTGTTTGCTTTTTTTGTTGGTAAGTACATTACGTGTGGAATCTAGCTGAACATTCTACAAATATAAAATCAAAAAGAGCAATAATGCTCTTTTTTATTTTATATTATATTTTATGAAGACGAGGGACTCTTGTAGAAATGTATTTGTTAAGTAAGTATGTAGGTAGGTACGCAGTGTTAATATTTATAAAAATATCTGCTCTAGGAAATACATATGCAAAACAGTACTCTTCATTCCAATATTCACCAGCATGATACTCGTACCTACTAGGCGTAAACGTTATGTCCAAATTACGAAGCACAGATTATCTAAAATGTCGAAACACATTATTTGTACAGTATTGGTACCATCTTCATGCATTGTTTTTATGTTTATCTACCTGTACTGTAACCTATTTACATGTACCTGACTAATAAACACTTTTTTGATTTGATTTGATTTAATTGATAGCGAGCGCACTGTATAAAGAGCATTTTTCTAAAAATAAATTCAGCCTGTATCTGAAGGCCTCGGCAAAAAGGCAATAAATAAAACAGATTTCGTACTGCATATGTCTGGATTCTGGATGTGTGGGAGAGAGTGATTTCACATTTAGCGCGAGTCTGCGGTGCTGGAAGTATTCCTATCTAATAATCTAATATTGGCCGATACAGATAAACATTAGCAACCAGACAGCTGCCTGCGGTAACAACAATTTCACTTACTATACTCACGATGAATTAAACTGAACATTGCTAATGCAGTGTGACAAATTGTTCGAAGTTTGATGAGATGGTTAGAAATGAAAAAAATATTTTGTAAAAATTTATATTTTTTTATTTTATTTCATTTCTATTTACATACATTTGTACAAATACAAAATTAATGATTCACCCAATAAAAAAGTTTCACTTATCATCAATCAATATCATCAATACTAATAATAAATCTGTAGGGGATGGTCATGGAACTCATGGAGTAAGTTAGTTTGTTTTATGAGATATTGCGTTTGTACACTCTATGTATGATACTAAAACTAAATTGACGATTTTTAGAAATCTTTTCTGTATGCATGTTATGTATATTCCTCCGTAACTCTTAAACCGTTGATCCGAATTTGACGAAACTTCGTACAAGCACATTTACCTATACGAGACACAGGATAGGCTAAATAAAATTCATTTCCGGTTACAAACCGAATTCTTTCGCGCGCCGAAGTAAAGGTACGGTAGCGGGCTTACTTACTTTCTTCTTTTTAAATACAAATTTCACGCGATCGAAGCTGCGGGCAAAAGCTAGTATTATAATAAAATAGTTAAACTTATATTCAAGTATCACTGCATGCCTATATGTATTATAATAATATTTTGTTTTCACTTCATAAACAGGTCATTTAATTTTTAATCCTAAGTAATGCAATAGATGGCGAAATACCTAGTAAAATAACAAACATATTATTAAGATCAAATTACTGATTCAGACTTGTTTCACCTTAAAATGCTTTCATAATAATCCCTCAAAGAAAGCAGTACATTCGACAACAGGACAACACAACAGCTATAGACGTTATGAATAAAGCAAAACTGGCGACACAGAGCAACCGACACTAAATCTACTGCGCTGACGGACGGAAGTAGCCCATGAAGAGTTGCGTGCGTCCCGAGAGCAGCGCAAAGTTGATCCGCGTAGAACTCCGGTGGACTGCAGGTTAGCACCCGCAGTAGCCCTGTAAACGATCACGCGCGTTAGGCCTCGGCTACACGGCCAATTGTACAGTTTAGTGCAGCGCAACGTAGGGTGGCGGTTGACTAAAAAGTCCGCAGCCGATTAATAAGTGTAGCCATGGCATGATATACCGTCGATTAAAAAGTTGGCCGCTGTTGGCATTGTACAACTTTTTTAGTGATATACCAACTTTATATTTGAGTCGAGTCGGTGCCAACTAAACAGCTGAGTTGGCGCCGTGTGCGAGCCCTCGTCATTTTGCATGGATTTTGGTAGTTTTTTTTTATTACAATCCAAAAGTTTAGTTAGATAAGAATCAGTCGCTGGTAGTACGAGAGCGCACCGTAAAAAACCAACGTCATCGAGTACCAAGATGGGACTAGTTTGTGGTGGTCTAGAATAGGATAGGCATCTAAAATATACAGGGTTGCCTGAGCAAATCCTGGCACGTTTTGTGTAAAAGGTAATTAAACATGTCATTTTTTTGGTGCAATTTACGTCATCGAGTACCAACTGGAGACCTGGCACATTCGATAAAGGTCATCAAGAAGAGCACAAAAATACTAGGTTGCCTCGTCCTACCTTGGCAGTTTATGGAGTCGGGCAAATTTAAGAGTGGTGAAAAATGGTCAAATTTACGTCATCGAGTACCAAGATGACAGTCACACCATTCGATAGTTCTGATAACCTAATTCATAAAAAACCTTGGTTGCCTGCCCTCACCTTGGAGCATTTCCTAGTCGGCCAAGTTGAATACCGGATAGCCGCCTTGTTACTAAGTTCTAAAATCGTTCATGTGTAATCATAGGACCGTTTAAAGATATATTTATTATAAAACTGTGAACACTTTATTAATCCAGCTATACCAGTGGTAGTCAAACCGCGGCCCGCGGGCCGCATGCGGTCCGCGGGCGGTATTTGTACGCATTGTCACAAACAGCGCAGATAATAATATATATTTTAGCTTTTACTCAGTATGAAAATATTATCTGCGCTGTGAGTGTGTGTGCGCACTTGACGACAAAAACTGATGCGGAAATATGCAGAGCAAGTGAGCGGGTGACGGGACTGGCGGGAAAAGAGTTTCGGCAAAATTTCCAACTGTTGCTGCCCTGCGATACCTACGACATATCTAATATCTATCAAGATATGGTGTCATATTTGAAGGAATATTTGACATAAATTAAAAAAAGAATTAACGATGTGAAAAGTATTAATAAT
The DNA here is from genome assembly GCA_946902875.1 of Nematopogon swammerdamellus. Taxonomy (NCBI): domain Eukaryota; kingdom Metazoa; phylum Arthropoda; class Insecta; order Lepidoptera; family Adelidae; genus Nematopogon; species Nematopogon swammerdamellus. Next base: position 25,230,447 of record OX336336.1, read on the forward strand.
TGCTTTATTTCTACAAAAAAAGCCCGTAACATTTTGAAAATGATGACATGAAATTATTCAGCCAGTTGATGAACGAAATCATCGAACTTCATCGAACATCGTGAAAAGCAGGAGGACATAAAATTTTTGAGAAAGCCTAGCACCCTTAAATGTTTTCAAGACTCCACACTATTTTAATAAAGTTTCTTTCGACGTACCTCTGAGAAGTTTCATTTTCAAAAATGAACATCTTAAAAAAACAAATATTGCAATAGCCTTTTCAGCCGGAAGACGCATTGAGGATTGCATGTAGTCCCAAAGACGCCAACATAGAAGAAATAAGTAACGTAGTACACCTTTACTTTAAATTACACAGTACACCTCAATACTTTAAATTATGTCACATATAAATTAACTAAAACATGTTTGTCGATGTATTAAACATCTCGAAGACACACATTTTTTGTTTACTGTACAGTACGTGGCAGTAAATCCGGATTTAAAAAGAGACAATCCGGTTGTTGAGCATCTCTCTGTCGTTCTAACTCGCACGTCTCTGTACCCCTATAAGCTTTTCGAGACAATAGTTTCGCCTTCAACTCTATGAACGATCAAAATTCAACGTCTCTGGACACATTCCCCACCCAGGAAGTCCAGACTACCGTCGTTGGGGACTTGGTTGGAGACATCCTGGAAAGTAGCTTGAAGATGAGATGGATCAGCCTTAGTAGAGAAGGCGCAAGCTTTCGTTTTGGCTACCTTGACGTTGACCAAGTTCTCCTTTCCCAAGAGGATACTTTTTCGAAAACGAGTCAACCTGAGCAACAGTTTCGCGCCTCGCATTTGCTGCTGAGGCCCCTCTACCCTTCCAGTCGTTGGTGAACCCTTGTTGATAAATAAAAGAAACAGCATTGGCGACAGCACGGACCCTTGTGAAACACAAGCTGATTGATTAATCGACCAGACAGGCACCATCTAGGGCAACAAAGATCAACCGACCACTCAAACACTGGAAATCCAAGTGCACAGTTTTGTTGGGACACCGTAGGCTGGAAGCTTGCTTAGTATTTCCCGGTGCCCGGCGGCGCGATAATGCTTTGGAAATATCCAGAGCGGCCGCCAGCGATTCCCTAAAACCATCGAGCCTTTCAGCCTACAAATGTGTGACGTACGTAAGATCTCCAGTCGACCTTTACTTGAGTAAGCCGTACTGCTTGTCGTCGAGGAGTTTAAAGTCTTCTAGGTACGTCGGTAGCGCTGAGTTGACCATACGCTCCATAACATTAGTGAAGAGTGAGGTTATCGAAATAGGGCGATGTTTTGATGGGTTCGCTGGGTCCGAAACCGACCGGACCGAAGCTCTCTTCCAGCAAGAAGGCATTGAACCGGAGGAATAGGGGCATTTGAATAGGCTGGTGAGGAATGGCGCAAATTCTAGTGCACAACTTCTCAAGACGATCGCTGGAACGCCTTCAGGCTAGCTCCTAGCTCCTCTTCGAAATATTCAACCCACGTGCGTTTTATAGACGACTCTGCGGTGGAACGTAATATTTGCCATCATACTGCCGCAATGGGGTAATGGCGGTGGTTGGCGCCCAGGTCATCCATGTTGGAGTTGGATGCGAAAAGGCGTGCAAAGACATTTACCTTTTCCTTCGCGAGTATTACGAAGTCGATACCGGTTATTTACTTTTTAAAAAGTATTTAATTAATTAGTAGTAATTTTACAGAGTTCTTTTCAGGTCGGCAATAGCTTGCAGACTAACTAAAATATATCGGAGTCTTCAGTGAAGAGAACAATGCAGGCGGCCGGCCGAGGTGCTGTCCTCAGAAGTCGTCTGCATCGTCAGCGGGAATCGCCTGCTGCTGGGTACATAACTTGAGCAAACCATCCGACCGAACGCTCCAGCGGAGGTAGCAAGACGGCATAAATTCCGATCAAAGGACGAGAGACCAGAAGGCGCGGCTACCCGAAGAGGTAGGTGCGAGTTTCGCGCCAATTCCACGGCCGCGCCTGAACTTGGCCAAGTTTTGCGTTCCTTTGTAGAACCTAGCAGCGACGTTGAGCTCTCGTCTATTCTCGACTTTTTAAAATGGAAACGGACACGTTTGGTTACATCACCTGCAACATCTGTGATGTCAGCCCATAACACCGGGTGAACTAGGTGTCATGTCAATGCTGCCCTTCATTTCATGTCGGCTACACTGAACTGGACGTGAAACACGAACTATTTACATAGCCATTTGGACCGACGTATCGTTCAGTGCGGTGGTACCAACCCGGCCCGGATAAACCCTACCACCTAGTAAGGCAAGAAGGGAAGGGACCTACAGCTTAACTTAGAATCCGAACCTTGGTCAGCATCCAATGGTCGAGCGGTCACCCATCCAAGTAAGCGCCCAGGGTTGCTTAATAACAGTTGACCGACCGCACCACTGAGCTACCGAGGCTGAAAGACCTATTTTGCAGCTATTTCCTATAGGCCTAGTTCTTAGCGTCAATAACCAGCCTTGAATGACGATCGAACCAAGGGTTAAGGCGTCCGCCGATGGGAACGATGGATGGAGAAATTCATACCCTGTGCAATCACATCGACGACCGATTGGGCACACAGGGGTAGGTCTGAAAAAGAGAAGCAAACGTCGCGCCAAGGGTATACACCCAGGAAGGAACGGAAGTCATCCCATTGTGCTAACAGGTAGTACCAAACTGTCCGCGTACTACATTCACGTGCTTCTGCGAAGTGTACAGTTGGCAGAGTTGAGCGTATAAGGCGACATAGGATTTACCGAGGGGAGCCTCAATCCTCACCCTGTAGCCATTTGGCTCAGTAGTCAGGACAAGGTCCAATAAACTAGGTCGATGGGCAGGGTTATCCGATATCCTAGTAGTTCCGGACACCAACTGCGTCAATCCGTGTGCAATGGCTAAGTGACCAGCTAGTTACAGGCTGACCTCCAAGTGCAGGAAAGTGACATCAGGAGTTTTTCGCCTGCGACCTGTGGTACCGAACCGGGCGACATGGTGGAGAACCTGTCTACAACATATTGAAGGTGAAAATATATCCCGTTTAGGCGCAGGATGATTGCCTGTCGCCTGACATTTCTCAGCTGTGCGAGGTTTAGGACGGTGGCAAAGCCTACAGACATCGTCGCAATGAATGTCGGACTTGCTGAGCTCTACTTGAGTGTAAACCGCCACTGGCATAGTAGATTGCTAGATTCCTAATTTGGTGAACTCCATTCAGCTCCAGAGAACACTACCAAGGCTTAACACAGCGACCCTTCGGCCAAAGGACTCATCAACAAGACGAGGGTCAGGCAACATAAATTCTTGTGCATCACCACAGGTGCGCCCTGGTCTACAGAAACGCCAACCTATACAGAGACCGCACCGTACACCGTACGTACAGGGATAGCACCGCTGGAGGAGTATTTCCAGACGCTGTCCACGGGCTTCTTCAAGGGGCGTACTGACACGACAGCCCGCTGATCGCTAGCGCTTGCGACTACCGACTGTGGGATCCATCAACACGGCGCTCTCTGTCGATACTATACTAACATATCCGTTTAACTTCGCAGGTCCGGAACCACCTCGCCGTCCTACCGTCGACGACCAGGGTACGACCCAGCGAAGTTTCTTGCCAGTTCTTCTTCGCTGTGGTAATCGAACTGGCGGAACTTCTTCTAGCACCATCGTCCCGGCGGGCGCCGGGGTCGATTTCGAGCAAGCAGGCGGTTTGACTGACATTCGCTTCTCATTGGCAGTTCTCTTTACCACTCGCAGCTGCAGCGGCTTCGATGCCGCTCGCCCTTAGCCAGTAGTCAGTCACTGCGGCCGCCCTAACTTATGGCGGACAAAGTGACCACTCCTACCCATGGCTCCTACTCACCAACCAGCCGACCACGGCGACTGTGCTATTTTATATAGGGCGGACAAAGTGACGGCAGGCCTCACGGGGTTACCGGGCAAAAAAGACTGGTTACGGTGTGAGAGTTTTACGACTAATACCTTGTTTTCCTTCGCAGATTCCAAATTCCAGCGACCCTTTAATTTTTTTATATTATTCTTTAAATATTTCTTCAAGTATAACCATATTGATAGATACTATCGGCAATAGATACGTCGAATCGCAGAGCAGCAACATTTGGAAAATTTACCGAAACTCTTCTCCCGCCAGTCCCGCCACCCGCTCACTTGCTCTGAATATTCACGCATCAGTTTTTGTCGTCAAGCGCGCACACACACTCACAGCGCAGATAATATTTTCATACTGAGTAAAAGCTAAAATATATATTATTATCTGCGCTGTTTGTGACAATGCGTACAAATACCGCCCGCGGACCGGATGCGGCCCGCGGGCCGCGGTTTGACTACCACTGGTATAGCTGGATTAATAAAGTGTTCACAGTTTTATGATAAATATATCTTTAAACGGTCCTATTATTACACATGAACGATTTTAGAACTTAGTAACAAGGCGGCTATCCGATATTCAACTTGGCCGACTAGGAAATGCTCCAAGGTGAGGGCAGGCAACCAAGGTTTTTTATGAATTAGGTTATCAGAACTATCGAATGGTGTGACTGTCATCTTGGTACTCGATGACGTAAATTTGACCATTTTTCACCACTCTTAAATTTGCCCGACTCCAAAAACTGCCAAGGTAGGACGAGGCAACCTAGTATTTTTGTGCTCTTCTTGATGACCTTTATCGAATGTGCCAGGTCTCCAGTTGGTACTCGATGACGTAAATTGCACCAAAAAAATGACATGTTTAATTACCTTTTACACAACACGTGCCAGGATTTGCTCAGGCAACCCTGTATATTTTAGATGCCTATCCTATTCTAGACCACCACAAACTAGTCCCATCTTGGTACTCGATGACGTTGGTTTTTTACGGTGCGCTCTCGTACTATGGGGAGCGATCGCAGTGGTAGACTTCGGTCTACCCAAGGTGTCGAGCCCAGCCACCAGGATCCATAGACCCATATTAGCGACCCTAGTACGGGATCGCAGAGGCGTTCAGTCGTCCAAGGTGTCGGACTTGGGTGCTAGTATCCGTGACGCTTCCCTATGCAGACCACACGGTGGCTACCCTTAAAACTAGCAGTTGGCTACCCTATCCCGCAACTGGGGTGTAATGGCAGGGCTCACGCACTCTATGTACTTGCGCGCGATAACTACCTACCGCCGACCGGACCGCCGGCGATCCATAATTCATTGGGCTGCCGACAGCCGCGTGGAGCTAACCTACGTGAGCGCGCGCTCACGCTACTGCTTCGTACGGTCGTACCTACCTATATCCAAAGAGTTTCTTTGCCTATGTCTTAATTCAAGTTGACATGGCGAAGTAACTATTAAGTAATCTGTGACATGGCTTCTGTTAATAGTGGCAGTGGCAATTTATGTGCAGTAGATGGATGTAAATCCAGCAAGAGGAGAGATAAAAATCTCTCTTTTTTCCATTTACCTGCTGATGAAGAAATGTGAGTATATTGTTTTTGTTGAGCAATAATTACCTATTCTAAAAAACCGGACAAGTGCGAGTCGGACTCGCACACGAAGGGTTCCGTACCACCGTACAAGATTTAACACTATGTAGGTACTTTATTTTTTATATTTTTACTATTTCTTGTTATAGCGGTAATAGAAATACAGCCCGCTGACAGACGGACGGACGGCGGGCAGAGGTGTCTGTCGTGTCGGTTTGCGGCACGAAATCGCGCACGACAGTTTCGGGTACAGCCCGAACACGGTGCGTGCAAGCCGAAATGTTCCGAGCACGATCGTGTTTCCGTGCTAGCTAGGCCAGCCCGACGCCCGGTCGACACGATAAGCACGAACCGTGTTGACGGCATGCTGATGTGATTATGCGCGCGCGCACCTACAAGAATTTAGGATTTCTTTATTTATTTCTTACTTATACAATGTCAGCCCAACGCAAAATTTTTCCTCACTTTCTTCGAGACGGTTTATCGTTTAAGTACCTGAATCCAGCTTTCCCTTAGTTCTTCCTTTGAAATACGAATTTCACGCGAGCGAAGCCGCGGGCAAAAGCTAGTTAGGAATAAGATGTCAAAGAAACAAAAGAAACTCTTTTGTTTTCTTGTTTCCTTATCCCTTAGTCGCCTTTTACGACATGCACGGGTGGAGATGCAGTGGGGTTATTCTTTTTAAGTACCGGCCCCACACGGTAATACAATATCATTGCTAAATCATGGCCCAGGCCCACTTGTGGCATAATAACTTCCGTCTCGTGTACAGCGGGCTGGCTAGTGTCGTGCGTGACACGAACACGAAACGGGCCAGCTAGGCTGAGCCGAGTTTAACCGAGCACGCGCGGCGTCGTACACGGGGCGCGCACGCTCGCTTGATTCCTGTGCACCGGGCTGCGTTCGTGTCCAACTCGACACGATACGACAGGTCTGACGGCGGGGCTTAGTAATATGGTCCCGTGGCACCCTTTGGTACGGAACACTAAAAAAGTTTTAAAAAACATAAAACCGACTTCCTAAAAAAAGTAAAACTAAAAAACTATTTAAAATAAAAATATAAAAACCGCCTTCAAAAATATATGAAATAAAAACCTAAAAAAAAAAACGAACCCTAGAGTTGAAGGCGGTGCTAAAAAGGCTACACAAATCACAAAGGATATTATCATCCACTCATGTTTTCTTTCATGCATCATTTTTGCTTGCTTTAGCACCGCCTTCAACTCTAGGGTTCGTTTTTTTTTTTAGGTTTTTATTTCATATATTTTTGAAGGCGGTTTTTATATTTTTATTTTAAATAGTTTTTTAGTTTTACTTTTTTTAGGAAGTCGGTTTTATGTTTTTTAAAACTTTTTTTTTTATTTTAATATTACAAGCAATAGGAAATTGCCCATACTTTATATTGTACATGATTCAATCGCAACTTCTATGTTATTGAGGCCTAGCTATTGATAGTTTAATGATTTTTGTGGCTTTAAATTTATAAATACAAAGTAAGATGTACGAGTACCTACGTAGGTACGCACAAAAACTTTGTTTTAATATTACAAGCAATAGGCAATTGCCCATACTTTGTTGCTCATGATTCAATCGCAACTATGTTATTGAGGCCTTGCTATTGATAGTTTAATATACAAAGTAAGATGTACGAGTACCTACGTAGGCACGCACACATACAATATAATATAAATTACAATCAATAGGCCCATACTTTAAATATTGAAGTTGAGTGTACCCTATTTAAAGGAATGAATGTTAAAATTTTATATATTACAATTTTATAATAAACTGATTTGACCTATGTACCTATATTGTTTCATTTTTATTATTCTTTAGGAATTCCCTATGCCCACCTTCCGTCTTCATTTTCAGACCTCGACACCAGGTCTAAAATAAATTGCTTGTCAAGACAAATGCAACGAGCCCAAACACGATGGGTTTATCATGTGTAGTTTAGGAGTTCCTATGGCCACCTTCTGTCTCCATCATCAGACCAGCTCGATGGTACTCGGTACAGTAGGTACCGGTCAGGTACCATAATAAATTAAGCGCACCTGGCCGGTAGGAAAAGATAAAAAAATTTAAATTTAGAATATTCATGAAACAAGGGTCCGAATATGTTAGGAGTTCCTATGGCCACCTTCTGTCTCCATCATCAAACCAGCTCGATGGTACTCGGTACAGTAGGTACTGGCCAGGTACCATAATAAATTAAGCGCCGGTCGGAAAAGAAAAAAAATTTCAAATTTAGAATATTCATGAAACAAGGGTCCGAATATGTATCACTATGATATCGATTCATGTATTTCAACAGGACAGAGAAAATTTCAAAATATTAGGTATTTAATACTTTTTAGTTTTTTTTTTGTTTGTTTTTTGGAAATCGGTTTAATATTTTTTAAAACAGTTTTTATTTCATTCTTTTTAGTAATATTACATAAAAAAGAATAATCGAAATCGAATAATCGAAATCGATTGAAGTGGTACAGAATTATTCGCCATATGTGTCAGACTGCAAATTGCTGAATAAGTCCACATCACAAATGTTTTGCTGAAGGTAACCACACACCATACTAATTTATCAAACTGAAAAAATTGCCGAAAACGACCACATCACAAGTTTTGCTGAAGGTAACCACACACCATAGTATTATGCTGATTTTTCGAAAACCACTGAACCAATTTCGATAAAATTGAAATGGGACCACCTCGGAAGTATGACCTAACTAACAAAAAAAGAATTTTCTAAATCGGCCCTCAATTGACGGAGAAATCGTGTTACAAACATACAAAAAAATAAAAATAAAAAAAAAAATAAAAAAAAAAAAAAACATACAGACGAATTGAGAACCTCCTCCTTTTTTGGAAGTCGGTTAAAAATGGTAGGTAGATAGGTATTTTGGTTTATGTTGTGTTTCGCTTGAGTTTCGGTATGTTCGATATATCTGTCTGTTTGTCTATCACAGTCACTTTACGATTTGTGTGCATACAGCTGACATTTTCTGGTTGTTAAGGCAATTGTAAGACTATGTACGACGCAACGGACCGGAAAACAACGTCCGTGAAGATGGGGGTCGTCATTTGAAAATGGAGGGGGGGGGGGGGGGGGGGAGGTGTATTTATTTATTTGGTTTTCTACAAGTAGGACACAACATAACATAAAATAACACAACAACCGTGTCAGGTTCCATAAAAAAAAAAAAAGCACTTGACATGGACATATCCACGTGCTAGCAATACATATAGTGGCTGCTCAGACAGCTGACATATAGTGGAGGGGGGGGGGGGGGGGGGGGGGTTCACTGAAATCGATTGCCTACGGCAATAAGTCCGCCTTCTGCCAAGCAGAAAGGTGTATGTAAAGGTCGACTGGAAGTAATTGCCGCCGGCAATAAGTCCAGCTTCGCTTGGCAGATGTATTTTTAATCTATACCGAATAAAATCGGTTAGATAAGCATGCGTACAGGTAACAATAATAACATTACAGGGGTAGTAGGTAGGTAGGATTACCTGAAGTATTTTCGGGCTGAACTAATTTCTTCCTTTAATATATTTTAACGAGGGCGAAGCCGCGGGCTAAAACTAGTAGTAGCCTATATGTTAAACAAAAAAAAAATTGGTACCTATCTAACAGTAAAAAAACATTTTTAAATCTGTGCTGCAGCTCGCGAACAAACATTCACACATATTTCCTCTTTACAATATAATAATATTAAAGATTGTGTAATGCATTGATATTTTTATCGAAAGTAGCAGCCCTAACGTCACCGAATTTGCTTCAAGGCCCCGCGTCCGCGCGCAGCTGCAAAGCAATAATCACTTTACGCTCTTTCCTTTAGGTACATTTTCGCACGCAGCGACTGGCGTCGTAAAAGTTTAGGCTATTAAAGCCGAAGGTACGTAACTTTTTCTATGGAGAGATTCATCTGTTACGAAGTAACCATTTAGTAATCTGTGGTAATGGGGGCGGTGTAATGAGCGTCACTGTTTGAAATAATGTGTGATAGAGAACTTGTTCTCGACGATTACTCATTAAACGTTGCAAGTCTAACATGAGTACTAAGTTGGGGGTTTCGGCCTCCGCTTAGCTCACGCTGCTGACTCCACTCAGGTCGGTGGGTCAAATGAGATACTACCCTAAACGCTGGGTTGAGTACTGCGGGGTTCCGTTAAAAGCCCCAGAATGCTTCGTGCTTCTGCACGGAACACTGGAGTTGGTCTCGCAGGGGTTGTGGTTTAGCGTTGATTCCCTGGTGCTTCCGTACTTGTGTAGTTAAAACACCAAACACGGGAATAAGTAGCGAAAGCTGCGAGTGGTGAGCCACTTAGAGCTCCGAACCAATGTGGAGAATTGGTAGACATGCGAATAATGTAGATCGGTATGTCGGTGCAACACACACTTATTTGTGGATGTGGGATGGATTTCTCACGAGCTAATGACGCTGACGTGAGTCAGTCATTCGAGACCGGTGAATCCCCGGTACACACTAGGTGGTGGTCATATGCACTTCCACGCATATACATAGCTGGTGAAAACAAAGGCCGTTAGGCTAGTACAAAACGCTGAGGCCCTGGGCACAGGTTGTGGTTGGATAGGGTGCGGACCCCAGTGGCAGTGAAGGCTTCACCCCTGGCCTTCGACTTCGGTCGGGAGTTCCTTCGGGTGGACGGGTGGTGGCTCGGATCGGCTGGGGAAAGGTCACAGCCTCTGTTTCCCGTGGGATTTTTTCGGAAGAACGGATGTTCGACAGAGCAGCTATGGGGCCTCGATCTGGCATACATGATCACTGTACTCGCAAGAGTGCAGGTAGTAGACGTCTGGATTTTGTAACCGGAAGGTTGGTATCTTTGGACGTCTATAAACAAAACGTAAATCATTAATGATAGTAAGAAAGTGTACCGTGTGGGGCCGGTACTTTAAAAGAATAGCCACACTGCATCTCTCCCCGTGTATGTCGTAAAAGGCGACTAAGGGATATGACTCCCTTCTTATAAGTATTACTAGGTGGTAGGGTTTAACCCGGCCGGGTTGGTACCACCGCACTGAATGAAAGGTCGGTCGAAACGGCTATGTAAATAGTTTGTGTTTTCCGTCCAGTTCAGTCTAGCCGGCACGACCGAAGGGAAGTACTGACGTGGCACCAAGTTCATTCGGTGTTATGGGCTGACATCACGGATGTTGTAGGTGATGTAGCCAATCGTGTCAGTTTCCATTAAAAAAAACAGTCCACAGTAATGCCACAGATTACTGACGCCACGCATAGTGGGAGCAGCACGTGGCAAATACTGGAATTATTCGGCACTCCATATTAGAATTGTGCAGTACACTTGTTCCCTAGACCGCTGATTATACCCTACCCTACCGCTGACTAGACCCTAGATTTTTTTATTTCACCATCTTGTCGCTCTCGTCGCGTCTTGACGCGTCATTTGACACCATTCATTCGTATTGATCATTTATATGGCAGTTAGACTGCGCTCGAACTTGTCACAATTTGTTCTATCCGGTTCGATTACACCCATGAAGAACCGGCAAGAAGCTTCGTAGGGTATTTTTTGACATTGAAAATGTCTTTTCGATCGCTTCAGTATAGTCTCCGATTTTCAGCGAGAGTCGCACTCTCGCTGGAAATCGGGGGCTACGCGGCTGTCCGTTGGCCTGCCTGACTGACTGCTCGCCAGCGCCAGCGCGCTCGTCCTCTGTCCGTTGTCCATTGCCAGTCAAAAGAAGTGAAGCGGCTGCTGCGCCATGCCATGTAGTCCCTTCTCTTAGCATAAAAATAGTTCACTTAGTGATACCAGCACCAACTTTTAGTATGTTATTAAACATGTTATTTTATATAAAAAACCGTTGGGACACAAGCTGTAGAGTGCCTGGATCCCCAGATATGACGTCATCAAAATGGCGGCCACCGCATTTTGAAAACTGCAAATTATTTCGAAACTGTGAGTCTTATATACATGTGTGAGGTGTCAAATTGAAGGTATTTAAGTGTTCTATAATATTGTTTTTACATAAGACCACGTGAGTAGTACATTTACAGAAATATTTAAGATTTTGTTAAAATTTTACTTTCAAATTCTTCGTATTTTAACTATAGTCTCTAAACTATTCATTTTATACCAAAACTATGTATGGCAGAAACATTTACCACATTTTCACCTTTTTAATAAAAAAAACCATAAATTGATCGGATTAAAAATGTCTTAGTTATGCCACTCTTAGCTAGGCGCTCCCGCTTGTCCGCACAGGTGTCGCGCGCGATCTGTAATAAAAAATAAATTGGTGAACTGTTTAATTAACTTTTATTTATAGTATTATATATTCAGCTATATTTATTTTATATATGTATAATATAGCAAATTATATATATTTTTTTTTATTTAATTTTCAACTTTTTGGACAACATACAGTACTACTTGTATAAATAAATAAGGTACTGACTATAATATTACTTAAACTTATGTGGAACTGTCTTCCGGCGAGTGTATTTCCTGAATCCTTTAACCTGGGTGTCTTCAAGCGTCGTATTAACGGGCTAGACAGCCTAGCAACAGTCCGCAAATCTGCTGGCATGGCACCTAACTGAGCGTGGTTTCGCGAGGAGAGGTGATTTTGGCTCTGTCGACTGCACCATTGGTCCCTCGGCACAGCCACCCATGCTGGTTCACATAAAAAAAAAAATGTGATCTAGACTGGTGAAGTTTCCACTTATAAATGTATATATGTATAATAGTTAAATAAGTAAATTTCTCTAGAGCATGCTCCTTCGCATGCACAAAGGAGGGCATTTCAGTTCGTTCTTCACGCACCCACATCTCGTGCACCTTTTCTTGCAGTTACAAGTTAAGAGTTCCTTGCAACTGTTACTGGCGTCAGGAATAGTTTTCCATACAGGAGTATACGACAGTCCGTTGTTTTTACTTTCCCAACCTCAGTTGCATGGGTCAATTTTTTTCGGGTTGGAGTATAGACATTTGTCCATGTTTTAGTCTCTAGCACTGCTCGCTTAAGGTGTTGTAGTAATGCATCTTGCGTCGGTGGTATATGCTCTATAGACCTGTTCCTTTTAGTGAACAGGACTCTTCGTGCTGTGTTCACGCTGGTAGTATCACTTGTAGGGTGGTAGATGTGCACTACAAACTTTTCGATCAATATAAATTCAATACTTTTATGTGATGGTATTCCCGCATATGAGTACGTTTCAAAAGCGGCGTCTACATCTCTCAAATTCAACCATGTTTTCCACGCACTTTTCTTCCCAATTCCACAAAACGCCGACCATGTCTTCTGTACTCTCCTTCCAAGTGGAATGCCCAATTTGATGCCATTTTTTCACGCATTTACCGGGTGCGACACGGTGTCAGGGTTTTGTGGAATTGGGAAGAAAGTGCGTGGAAAACATGATTGAATTTGAGAGATGTAGACGCCGCTTTTAAAATGTACTCACGCGGGAGAATACCATCACAAAACAGTGCAGAATTTAGATTGATCGAAAAGTTTGTGGTTCACACCACCCTACAAGCGAGACTACCAGCGTGAACACAGGACGAAGAGTCCTGTTCACTAAAAGGAACAGGTCTATAGAGCATATACCACCGACGCAAGATGCATTACTACAACACCTTAAGCGAGCAGTCCTACAGACAGACTAAAACATGGACAAATTGTCTATACTCCAACCCGGAAAAATTTGACTCATGAAACTGAGGTTGCGAAAGTAAGAACAACGGACTGTCGTATACTCCTGTATGGAAAACTATTCCTGACGCCAGTAACAGGTGCAAGGAACTCTTAACTTGTAAATCCAAGAAAAGGTGCACGAGATGTGGGTGCGTGAAGAACAAACTTAAATGCACCCTCCTTTGTGCATGCGAAGGAGCATGCTCCAGAGAAATTATCTAAGGTATCTGCTGACTTCACATACTTTTATTTGATTTTCCACAAAGATTCAAAAACTTAGTAAAGTAGAGAATTTTACTTATTTAACTATTATACATTACATTTATATGTGGAAACTTCACCAGTCTAAATCACATAAGTTTAAGTACTATTATAGTACCTTATTTATTTATATAAATTGTACTGTTGTTTTCCAAACCGTTGAAAATAAAATAAAAATATATATACAATTTGCTATATTATAGAGATTGAAATATATTTTTATTAATACCAATAGTATGGCTTATTATTTTATTTTATTATTTACTAGCTGAGCCCGCGGCTCCGCTCGCGTGAAATTCGTATTCCAAAGAAGAATGTAAGTAACTAAGGGCGAGGCCGAAGGCCGAGCTGCGTTCAGGTAATCGATAAACCTTCTTAAAGAAAGTAACTAACTAAGGGCGAGGCCGAAGGCCGAGCTGCTTTCAGGTAAACGATAAACCTTTCTCAAATAAAGGAAGTAAGTAAGGGCGAGGCCGAAGGCCGAGCTGCGTTCAGGAAGACGACAAACCTTCTGGAAGAAAGGAAGGAACTAAGTGCGAGGCCGAAGGCCGAGCTGCGTTCAGGTAAACCAAAAACCCTCTTCCGCCTTCGGGCCTCGCCCTTAAAGACTTCCTTTCTTCGATAGAATATAATATCGTTTACTCAATCTATTTATTTCATATTTCATACTATACATACTATACATATAATAAAATCGTAGAGGTAAGAAAGTCTGTACATTGAATGTATTCGGAAAAAAACTAACCAGGGTGGCTTAAAATGAGATACTGAACATGTTAGAACAGTTTTTAAAATTTTTGTTTGTTTGTTTGTTTGTCTGTACGCGCATCACTCAAAAACCACTGAACGGAATTAGACGAAACTTTGTATAGTGGCAGTTTATATGCCGGGTTAACATAATACGTAAAAAAAATTAACAAAAATAAAAAAAAATTAACAATTATAAACATTATTGCGCGTTTAAAATCACGTAGTCCAAAGTAAAGGTAAAAACAATTTTAAATGTCATGTTGACAACGGAGAATGTCATCTCGACGTGAGCTGGCCGGTGATAAATTGTTTGATAAATAAAAATAATAATTGAAAGTCGAAGTTATGTCGCTGTCATTGGTGCAATAAAATTTATATATCTGTTGCCCGCGGCTTCACTCGCGTGAAATTCGTATTTAAAAAAAAGAAAGTAAGTAACTAAAGGCGGGCCCGAAGGCGGATCTGCGCTCACGTAAACGATATTCTTTCTCGATGAAAGTAACTAAGGGCGAGGCGAAAGGCGGAGCTGATTTCAGGAAGAAGAAAAACATTCTTGAAGAAAATAAGTAACTAAGGGCGAGGCCGAAGGCCGAGCTCTATTCTGGAAGACCATAAACCTTCTCGAAGAAAGTAAGTAACTATGGGCGAGGCCGCAGGCCGAGCTGCGTTCAGGAAGAAGCTAAACCATCTTGAAGAAAGTAAGTAACTAAGGCGAGGCCGAAGGCCGAGCTACGTTCGGATAATTGAAAAACCATCTCGAAGAAAGCAAGTAACTAAGGGCGAGGCCGAAGGCCGAGCTGCGTTCAGGAAGAAGCTAAACCATCTCGAATAAAGTTAATTAATATTAAGATTGAGTTAATTTAATTTAAATTTTATTATAAAGTCCACGCTTCTAACGGCAAATATACCGTGCATCCTAGAACCTCGCGGTTATTCCCGGCTGGATGGCAAGAGGCCCGATGCTAGAGACCTTAGTGCCATGGACTAAGGGTAGTTCTTTGATGTGGGACGCCACTTTTGTTCTCACATTGGCTCCAAGTCACGTTAGGACATCTTCAAGAGCGGCTGGCGCGGCCGAGGCTGGGGCGGAGAGCCTCCAACGCAGCAAATATAGAAATATAATTCAAGGTTTCGAATTTGTTGCGTTTGCGGTTGAAACCCTCGGTCCGTGGAGCAGTGAAGCCAAAAGAGGCTTGAGCTGGTTGACGCAACTGGTGTCCCGTCATCAAGGGCTTATGTACTTCATTCAAAGGGTAAGCCTTGCCATCCAGCGGGGTAATGCCGCAAGTGCTCTAAGAACATTTCAAAATGACCGTTATGATAGTTATTTTAATGTTTGTTAGGTAGGTTTAATTCTTTAGTTATTAATATTACTTTTATATGAAATATGAAATAAATAGATTGAGTAAACGATATTATATTCTATCGAAGAAAGGAAGTCTTTAAGGGCGAGGCCCGAAGGCGGAAGAGGGTTTTTGGTTTACCTGAACGCAGCTCGGCCTTCGGCCTCGCACTTAGTTCCTTCCTTTCTTCCAGAAGGTTTGTCGTCTTCCTGAACGCAGCTCGGCCTTCGGCCTCGCCCTTACTTACTTCCTTTATTTGAGAAAGGTTTATCGTTTACCTGAAAGCAGCTCGGCCTTCGGCCTCGCCCTTAGTTAGTTACTTTCTTTAAGAAGGTTTATCGATTACCTGAACGCAGCTCGGCCTTCGGCCTCGCCCTTAGTTACTTACATTCTTCTTTGGAATACGAATTTCACGCGAGCGGAGCCGCGGGCTCAGCTAGTTTCATATAAAAGTAATATTAATAACTAAAGAATTAAACCTACCTAACAAACATTAAAATAACTATCATAACGGTCATTTTGAAATGTTCTTAGAGCACTTGCGGCATTACCCCGCTGGATGGCAAGGCTTACCCTTTGAATGAAGTACATAAGCCCTTGATGACGGGACACCAGTTGCGTCAACCAGCTCAAGCCTCTTTTGGCTTCACTGCTCCACGGACCGAGGGTTTCAACCGCAAACGCAACAAATTCGAAATCTTGAATTATATTTCTATATTTGCTGCGTTGGAGGCTCTCCGCCCCAGCCTCGGCCGCGCCAGCCGCTCTTGAAGATGTCCTAACGTGACTTGGAGCCAATGTGAGAACAAAAGTGGCGTCCCACATCAAAGAACTACCCTTAGTCCATGGCACTAAGGTCTCTAGCATCGGGCCTCTTGCCATCCAGCCGGGAATAACCGCGAGGTTCTAGGATGCACGGTATATTTGCCGTTAGAAGCGTGGACTTTATAATAAAATTTAAATTAAATTAACTCAATCTTAATATTAATTAACTTTATTCGAGATGGTTTAGCTTCTTCCTGAACGCAGCTCGGCCTTCGGCCTCGCCCTTAGTTACTTGCTTTCTTCGAGATGGTTTTTCAATTATCCGAACGTAGCTCGGCCTTCGGCCTCGCCTTAGTTACTTACTTTCTTCAAGATGGTTTAGCTTCTTCCTGAACGCAGCTCGGCCTGCGGCCTCGCCCATAGTTACTTACTTTCTTCGAGAAGGTTTATGGTCTTCCAGAATAGAGCTCGGCCTTCGGCCTCGCCCTTAGTTACTTATTTTCTTCAAGAATGTTTTTCTTCTTCCTGAAATCAGCTCCGCCTTTCGCCTCGCCCTTAGTTACTTTCATCGAGAAAGAATATCGTTTACGTGAGCGCAGATCCGCCTTCGGGCCCGCCTTTAGTTACTTACTTTCTTTTTTTTAAATACGAATTTCACGCGAGTGAAGCCGCGGGCAACAGATATATAAATTTTATTGCACCAATGACAGCGACATAACTTCGACTTTCAATTATTATTTTTGATGACATTCTCCGTTGTCAACATGACATTTAAAATTGTTTTTACCTTTACTTTGGACTACGTGATTTTAAACGCGCAATAATGTTTATAATTGTTAATTTTTTTTTATTTTTGTTAATTTTTTTTACGTATTATGTTAACCCGGCATATAAACTGCCACTATACAAAGTTTCGTCTAATTCCGTTCAGTGGTTTTTGAGTGATGCGCGTACAGACAAACAAACAAACAAACAAAAATTTTAAAAACTGTTCTAACATGTTCAGTATCTCATTTTAAGCCACCCTGGTTAGTTTTTTTCCGAATACATTCAATGTACAGACTTTCTTACCTCTACGATTTTATTATATGTATAGATACAATATAGTTATTAAAAAATCACTCATTTGCATATATTTCGTTCGACTGAAGACGACAGCATGTCGAAATATATGCAAATGTGTGATTTTTTTAATAACTATATTGTATAATTGCTATATTATACATATATAAAATAAATATAGCTCAATATATAATACTATAAATATATAAAAGTTAATTAACCAGTTCACCAATAATGCTGCTTTACACGCCAACGAAGCGATTGTTTTTGTGTCTCAGACCGCCGCCGTCGCTGTACCCCACCCCCCTCCCCCCCGTGATCCAGCGTGGTATTTTGATAAACCCCTCCCCCCCCCCCCCCCAATCGGTCTCGTGGTATGGGAACGTCCCAGTGACCTGTGGAGGTGGGGAAGGACCGGGTCGGGTGCTGTCGCCGGACAGCCGGGGCGGTGCAGTTAGGGACGCGGTGGGGGGCTCTGTACTGGTTGGTGTCGTTCGGCGTGCTGCTGGCGACACGGCGCGACACAGCGTCGTTCTCTCCCACCGCCCCCGTACTCACGGAGTTATAATAACACGCGCGTTGTTTACAGGCTTTCAAAGGTTACCACGTTGCATGCCGCCGCGGTTCTACACGGATCGTCCGTTCCACTTTGCTCTGCTCTCGGGACGCACGCAACTCTTCACGGGCTACTTCCGTCCGTCGGCGCATTAGTGTTATTGTCCGGTGCCCTGCGTCGACAAAGGACACATTTCTCAGATTATAATAAACGTAAATATGTTTCATGAGGACCCCCAGAATGTTTTTATTGTTTGCTTTTTTTGTTGGTAAGTACCTTACGTGTGGAATCTAGCTGAACATTCTACAAATATAAAATCAAAAAGAGCATTATGAAGACGAGGGACTCTTGTAGAAATGTATTTGTGAAGTAAGTATGTAGGTAGGTACGCAGTGTTTATATTTATCAAAATATCTGATATGCTAGGAAATACATACTTATATGCAGAACACTAATCTTCATTCCAATATTCACCAGCATGATACCTACTAGGCGTAAATCTTATGTCCAAATTACGAAGCACAGATCATCTAAAATGTTGAAAAGGTTTGTTTGTGTACAACACTTGACCAGGTTCGATTTTCTTATTTTTTATTTTCACAATTATCGTGAAAAAATATGTAATAATGTTTATATTATATACATATATAGTTCATGGAGGGAGGAGTAAGATGTGGTCAGTGCGGCGATCAGGTCCACAGGTTGGGTTAGGTTAGTTGCCGTGTCGCCAGCAGCACGCCGAACTACACCACCCAGTACAGAGCGCCCCACCGCGTCCCACCGCACCGCCTCGCCGGCTGTCCGGCGACAGCACCCGACCCGCCGCGTCCGCCCGCACCTCCACAGGTCACTCGGAACGTTCCCGTATCACGTCACCGACTTCAGGGGTTTATTAAAATACCACGCTGAGTGACAGGCTGCTGCCGTTGCAGTGTGACTCCGTCTACAAATTATACTACAAAGCATGCATAATGTGCTAACGTTATTGAGTTGATAAAATACTTAGAGTAATATAAATTATGAAAAAAAATTCCCAGATCTCATGCATTACATGACCTTCGGGTATATTGAAAATTACTTTTAGGGCGTAGTCAAATATAAGAAATATGTAAATTTTGAAAAATTTGCAAAAATTTTCAAAAATAAATAATTATAAAATTTAAAAAGTCTAATTCTTAATTTTCAGGTACCTATATGCATGCATACACGATAACCATTTTAACTACTCACACTGCAAGATAAAGACGACTCGTAACTCTCGTAACAGAAGAATAAATCATAACTCCTTATTAACATACTTAAGATATAAAAAAAGTAACACTAATAACTAAAAAAATAAACCTACCTAACAAACATTAAAATAACGGGCATTTTCAAATGTTCCTAGAACACTAGCTGCATTACCCAGCTGGATGGCAAGGCTTACCCTTTGAATGAAGTAGGCCCTTGATTGCGGGACGCTAGTTGACTCCTTATTTATATTTAATTATTTTTACAAAACATGTCGTAACAAAATAATTGTGTCCTATAAACCTTTATACAGTTGTCGGGCAGGGCATGCCGTCGATTAAAAAGTTGGCCGCTGTAGGTGTTGTACAACTTTTTTAGTTATAGCAACATTATAATTGAGTAAACAACTAAACAATTGAGTTGGCGCCGTGTGCGCGCCCTTGTCATTTTGCATGGATTTTTAACCGACTTCCAAAAAAGGAGGAGGTTCTCAATTCGTCTGTATGTTTTTTTTTTTATATATTTTTTTTATTTTTTTTTTTTTATGTTTGTTACGCGATTTCTCCGTCAATTGAGGGCCGATTTAGAAAATTCTTTTTTTGTTAGTTAGGTCATACTTCCGAGGTGGTCCCATTTCAATTTTATCGAAATTGGTTCAGTGGTTTTCGAAAAATCAGCATAATACTATGGTGTGTGGTAACCTTCAGCAAAACTTGTGATGTGGTCGTTTTCGGCAATTTTCAGTTTGATAAATTAGTATGGTGTGTGGTTACCTTCAGCAAAACTTTTGTGATGTGGACTTATTCAGCAATTTGCAGTCTGACACATATGGCGAATAATTCTGTACCACTTCAATCGATTTCGATTATTCGATTTCGATTATTCTTTTTTATGTAATATTACTAATAATATTACTAAAACGAATGAAATAAAAACTGTTTTAAAAAATATTAAACCGATTTCTAAAAAACAAAAAAAAAGAACTAAAAAGTATTAAATACCTAATATTTTGAAATTTTCTCTGTCCTGTTGAAATACATGAATCGATATACTAGTGATACATATTCGGACCCTTGTTTCATGAATATTCTAAATTTGAAATTTTTTATCTTTTCCGACCGGCCAGGTGCGCTTAATTTATTATGGTAAGAGTACCATCGAGCTGGTCTGATGATGGAGACAGAAGGTGGCCATAGGAACTCCTAAACTACACATGATAAACCCATCGTGTTTGGGCTCGTTGCATTTGTCTTCACGAGCAATTTACTTTAGACTTTAAGAGATTCTCAATTCGACGGTATGTTTTCTTTTTTTGGATGTTTGTTACGCGATTACTCCGTCAATTGTGGGCCGATTTTGAAA
The DNA here is from genome assembly GCA_946902875.1 of Nematopogon swammerdamellus. Taxonomy (NCBI): domain Eukaryota; kingdom Metazoa; phylum Arthropoda; class Insecta; order Lepidoptera; family Adelidae; genus Nematopogon; species Nematopogon swammerdamellus. Next base: position 25,250,938 of record OX336336.1, read on the forward strand.
ATTCTTTTTTTTTATTTGAAAGGGGATAACCCTGAGGTTGTTGAAGTGAAAACTTCTTTAGCGGCGCTTGGCACTTTTTTAGGTGGGTAAAAAATGTATAATTCGCGACATCGCTTCAGCGTCATTTTTAAAATGAAACCTTAAGTCATTGCATTAAGGGTTAAGTTAGAGTGGCACGGGATCTGCCGGCACTCCCGGAGTGCAACTGTTAAGTAGGGTTCGGTAACACGTTTATGTCTGTCCATTCTATTAAGTTCTGCAAAATGAATGTAGGGTTCCGTAACAAATGCATGTCTGTCTTTTTTACTAAATTTAAAATTTATTTCAAAATGAATGTAGGGTTCCGTAACAAATGCATGTCTATCCGTTCTACTAAATTTTACAATTTTCAACCAAGGTCCTCCGACGGTTATTTTATAATAAAAGTAGGGTTCCGTAACACGTTTATGTCTGTCCATTCTACTAAGTTCTGCAAGATGAATGTAGGGTTCCGTAACAAATGCATGTCTCTCCGTTGTACAAAATTTAACATTTATTTCAAAATGAATGTAGGGTTCCGTAACAAATGTATGTCTGTCCGTTCTACAAAATTTTACAATTTTCAACCAAGGCCCTCCGACGGTTATTTATAATAAAAGTAGGGTTCCGTAACAAATGTATGTCTGTCCGTTCTACTAAATTTCACAATTTTCAACCAAGGTCCTCCGACGGTTATTTTATAATAAAAGTAGGGTTCCGTAACACGTTTATGTCTGTCCATTCTACTAAGTTCTGCAACATCACCTACAACGTCCGTGATGTCAGCCCATAACACCGGGTAAACTAAGTGCCATGTCAGTGCTTCCCCCTTTGATCGTGCTGACTACACTGAACTGGTCGGAAAACACAAACTATTTACATAGCCGTTTCGACCGACGTTTAATTCAGTGCGGTGGTCCCAACCCGGGCAGGTTAAACCCTACCACCAAGTAAGATTAGGAGGGAAGGGACTTACAGTTTTACGAGGAATCCGAACCTCGGTCAGCCTCCAACGGTCAGCGGTCACCCATCTAAGTACTGACCGCACCCAGCACCACTGAGCTATCGAAGCTGACGTGGTCCTATTTTAATTGGGTCAAGATCGGATTGGAAAGCGAGGCGGAATCGCGAGGCCGAAGGCCGAGCGATTCCGCCGAGTACATTAATAGCAAAAAATTACTAAAAAAAACTGTGAAATAAAAAAAAGTTTTAAAAAACATAAAACCGACTTCCTAAAAAAAGTAAAACTAAAAAACTATTTAAAATAAAAATATAAAAACCGCCTTCAAAAATATCTCACTAGTCTCACTAATATCATAAATGTGAAAGTATGTTTGTTTGTTTGTTTGTTTGTTTGTTTGTTTGTTTGTTTGTTCCTCTTTCACGCCTGAACGGCTGGACGGATTTTGACGAAACTTCGTATAGGGGTAGTGTATATCCCGGAGTAACATAATTTTTAAAAAAAGTGGTCAAGTTCGAGTCGACCTCGCGTAAAGAGGGTTCCGTACCATCGCGTTTTCTGTGAGAACTAGAAGGATTGGGTTTTTCTTTTATGTTTTCCTGTAAATTAAGTGTATATCCCACGGTAACATAATTTTTAAAAAAATTGTGGTCAAGTTCGAGTCGGGGTCGCGTAAAGAGGGTTCCGTACCATCGCGTTTTTTGTGAGAACTAGAAGGATTGGGATTTTCTTTTACGTTTTCCTGTAAATTAAGTGTATATCCCATGATAACATAATTTTTTTTAAAGTGGACAAGTTCGAGTCGATCTCGCGTAAAAAGGGTTCCGTACCATCGCGTTTTCTGTGAGAACTAGAAGGCTTAGGATTTTCGTTTAGGTTTTCCTGTAAATTAAGTGTATATTACATGGAAACATATTTAAAAAAAAAAGTGGTCAAATTCGAGTCGGGCTCGCGTTAAGAGGGTTCCGTACCATCCCGTTTGCTGTAAAGGGGGAGGGAGAGGGGAGGGGGAAGGGGAGGGGGAGGTGAGATGGAGGGGAGGGGGAGGGGAGGGAGAGGAGGAGGGAGAGGGAGAGGGAGAGGGAGAATATAAGACAAACGATAGTTTATTATCATATTTGCGTTTAAATCGAATTTGGTTGTTTCTCTTAAATAGTTCTAAAAAAAGTCCTCCATACAATTTAAGCCGATCATCTAATTAAAATTAGTACACGCACATTTAGCTATACGAGACACAGGATAGGCTAAATAAAATTCAGTTCCGGTTACGCTAATAAGTGGAGTATTTTACTTAGTTAGGTATCTAAAGTATTTGATTTATTTTAACTGAAGTTTCTTATTTAAATATCGATAGCTTTTTCCCGCGGATTCGCTCGCGTGAAATTTGTATTTCAAAAGAAGAAAGGAAGTAAATTAGGCCGAGGCCGGAGGGTGAACTAGATTTAGATGAACAATAAACATTCTCAAAGAAAGTAAGTAACATACTAATGGCGAGGCCGAAGGCCGAGCTGCGTTCAGGAAGAATATAAACCTTTTTAATGAAAGTAAGTAACAGAGGGCGAGGCCGAAGGCCGAGCTGCGTTCAGGAAGACCATAAACCTTCTCGAAGAAAGTAAGTAACTAAGGGTGAGGCCTAAGGTCGTGCTGCGTTCAGGAAGACTATAATCCTTCTCGAAGAAAGTAAGTAACTAAGGGCGTGGCCGAAGGCCGAGCTGTATCCTGGAAGACACTAAACCTTCTCGATGACAGTTAGTAACTATGGGCGATAGTTACTTACTTTCTTCAAGACGGTTTATAGTCTTCCTGAACGCAGCTCGGCCTTCGGCCTCGCCCTTAGTTACTTACTTTCTTCGAGAAGTTTTATGGTCTTCCTGAACGCAGCTCGGCCTTCGGCCTCGCCCTCTGTTACTTACTTTCATTAAAAAGGTTTATATTCTTCCTGAACGCAGCTCTGCCTTCGGCCTCGCCCTCAATGACTTAATTTCTTCGAGAAGGTTTTCCTGAACGCAGCTCGGCCTTCGGCCTCGCCCTTAGTTACTTACTTTCTTCGAAAAGGTTATCGTCTTCCTGAACGCAGCTCGGCCTTCGGCCTCGCCCTCAGTTACTTACTTTCTTCAAGAAGGTTTATAGTCATCCTGTACGCAGCTCGGCCTTCGGCCTCACCCTCAATTACTTACTTTCTTTGAGTAGGTTTATCATCTTCCTGAACGCAGCTCGGCCTTCGGCCTCGCCCTTAGTTACTTACTTTCTTCGAGAAGGTTTATTGTCTTCCAGAATGCAGCTCAGCCTGAAGCTTCGCCGTTACTTACTTTAGTTGAGAAGATTTATCGTTTACCTGAACCCAGCTCGCCCTTAGTTACTTACTTTCTTCCTTTGAAATACGAATTTCACGCGAGCGAAGCCGCGGGCAAAAGCTAGTATGAAATAAAAACCTAAAAAAAAAACGAACCCTAGAGTTGAAGGCGGTGCTAAAGCAAGCAAAAATGATGCATGAAAGAAAACGTGAATGGATGATAATATCCTTTGTGATTTGTGTAGCCTTTTTAGCACCGCCTTCAACTCTAGGGTTCGTTTTTTTTTTAGGTTTTTATTTCATATATTTTTGAAGGCGGTTTTTATATTTTTATTTTAAATAGTTTTTTAGTTTTACTTTTTGGTAGTTGTTTTATTACAACTCAACAGTTTAGTTGGATAAGAATCGGTCGTCTGCTCGAGCCCTTATAGCTCCGTGCGAGCGAGTGCGGGTGCGGAGGCGGAAGCGGAGCATCACACCTAGCGACACCACCACAGTTCACAGATTATTGACGCCACGAATAGTGAGAGCGGCACGTAGCAAATACTGGAATTATTCGGCACTCCATATTAGAATTGTGCAGTGCACTTGTTCCCTGGACCGCTGATTATACCCTACCCTACCGCTAACTAGACCCTAGATTTTTTTATTTCACCATCACCATTGTCGCTCTCGTCGCGTCTTGACGCGTCATTTGACACCCTAAACATTCATGTAGCCTTATAAATCACGACGCCGCCGCCGGGCGAATTCGAACTCTCGCTAGAAATCGGGGACTCGGCTCAAGCGATCTAAAAGACATTTTCAATGTCAAAATAATACCCTGCGAAGCTTCTTGCCGGTTCTTCTTCGTGGGTGTAATTTAACCAGATAGAACAAATTTTGACAAGTTCGGGCGCAGTCTAACAGCCATATTAATGATCAATACAATAGAGCTATGTTGGCAAGGGAGATAGCATAAAGTCAAGTGAAAGTAGGATACATTGCAACAGTCGAAATCTCTGCAGATACAAGGCCAACAGTTCAGGACTTCTCTCCACTCGGATATACATTTGTCACAATGTGGCTTATGTTTATTGTATAATTTCATCCAATGGTAGGTAGGTAACCTACGATGCGAAGAAGAACTGACAAACAAACTTACAATGTTTTGTTAGTACCTTTTAAGTGTATTATATTATATGACTACACCCAGTTTCACGTGGTATGTCAAAACTTGCTCTTGTTCAATGTGGACGCCCGGCGGCCGCGGGCTACTCGGCTGTCGTTGGCCTGCCTGACTGACTCGCCACCGCCAGCGCGCCCGTCCGCTGTCCGTTGTCCATTGCCAGTCAAAAGAAGGGAAGCGGCCGCTGCTGTGCTGCGCCATACCACTCTACGCCAACGAAGCGATTGTTTTTGTGTCTCAGCTCAGACCGCCGGCGCCGCCGCGCCGCCGTTGTGTTTTGTAGTCTTTTTAAAATAATAATTATTTTTTAAATATGTATCTCCCCCCCTATGACCCAGCGTGGTATTTTCATAACCCCCCTTGCTGTCGCCGGACAACCGGCGGCGGCGGAGGTGCAGTTGGGGACGCGGTGGGGCGTTCGGCGTTGCTGGCGACACGGCGCGGCGCGGGGCCGTTATCTCCAACCTGCCCCCGCACACACGGAGTTATAATAACACGCGCGTTGTTTACAGGCTTTCCAATGTTCCTATGCTATATGCCGCCGCAGCAGTTCATCGCGGACCGTCCGTTCTACTTTTCCCTGCTCTCGGGACGCACGCAACTCTTCACGGGCTACTTCCGTCCGGTCCGTCGCAGTAGTAGTGTCCGGTGTCCTGCGTGGATAAAGGGCACATTTCTCAGATTATAGTAAACGTAAATATGTTTACATTATTAATATTAACTTTTCTTGTATTTGGACGCCCCAGAATGTTTTTATTGTTTGCTTTTTTTGTTGGTTACGTACCTTACGTGTGGAATCTGGCTGAACATTCTACAAATAGAGAATTGTAACTTATAATATCATTGGAATTGTATATAAATTTTATTTTTATTTTTTATGTACAAATATTTAATAAAACTAATTAGAATTAAATTAACCTAATGGAGAACATATTAAAATATACTAAAACTAATTAAATGTAAGGTGGAAAGAAGGAGGAAACGGCGTGTGTGTTTCTACACGGTGCCGTTAACGGTTATATAAATATTTCTTCAAAAAGAGCATTATGAAAACGAGGGACTCTTGAAGAAATGTATTTGTGAAGTAAGTATGTAGGTAGGTACTCAGTGTTAATATTTATCAAAATATCTGCTATGCTAGGAAATAAATACCTATATGCAGAACATTACTCTTCATTCCAATATTCACCAGCATGATACCTCCTAGGCGTAAACGTTATGTTCAAATTACGAAGCACAGATCATCTAAAATGTCGAAAAGGTTTGTTTAGAACGCTTGATTAGGTTCGATTTGTACATAAATTTTATAATATATCTATTTTTTATTTTCTTATTTTGTATTTTCACAATTACCATACCATACCATTCACCAGGCCTCAACGTCATTCACTAAATTAAACATACATCACCAGTATACCTTTCACATCTCATAACTCATATTAATTTACGTTCATCCACTCACCATGTATCCATAAAACCATCATTTGCTTTCTATTTCTATATAAAAAATAATAAAAAAAGAAGAAAATATTAAAAAACATATCTATCAAATCATTATTTCTCACTTGACTGAAGACGCCACCGACATCGGGGCGAAATATTTCATTAATAAATGTGCTTTTTTATTATTATTAATAAAATATGTGTTTTACATAAAAATAAAGCAACAAAAAGTTGTTAGTATTTAATAAAAAAATATATATATTTATAAAGTGAAAGTCACAATTATTGTGAAAAATTATGTAAGTAATAATGATTATATTATAGTATATATAGTTCATGGTGGGAGGAGTGAGACGTGGTCAGTGCGGCGATCAGGTCCGCAGGTTGGGTGGGACTGTATCACAGATTACTTAATAGTTACTTCTTATAACCCGAAGGTTGGCTGGAGGAGAACGCCTACGGCGTGAAGTTGTTTTGCAAAAATATAAAATTGATTTTTGAACTCCCAAATTTTTCACTTAAAAAACAAATCAAAAAACATCCCCAGATATTGAGTCAATCTACAATATTAAAATATAAAAGTTTAAAATATATATTTAGAAATATGTTTAAAAGAGCCCTATTTAAACCCCCCTAAAACGGCTATTTTAAGCGGTTTTTTGCGGTTTTCTCAAAAACTCTTAAACTTTTTTTTTCAACATCTTGTAGCTGTCGTCATTTGGCACCCTAAATATTCACGTAGCTTTAAAACTCACGACACCAGGGCGAATTCGTACTGTCGCTGGAAATCGGGGATTATACTGAAGCGATCGAAAAGACATTTTCAATGTAAAAAAAAACTGCGAATTTTCTTGCCGGTTCTTCTTCGTGGGTGTAATCGACCTGGATAGAACAAATGATGACAAGTTCTATAATATTATCAAAACCTCGTGTCCGGTTGGGCAATAAAGTTATATGGCTTAGGGAAGCGAATCTGCGCACGGCGCTTTGTCGATAAAAAGTTACCTGGGTCGATAGAAGTTATTCACGGCTTTTTATTTAGATGAATTAATAATATCTAAAGGTACTACACTACAGGTTATAAATGCTTAAGGTACTTATATATCTATTTATAATAGATACCTATTTCACATACTCAATCATAAAAAAAATTCGACAACACATTTTATTGTTTTATTTTTATAGGTTTTTTTGATTTATCTGAATAGATTCATAAGATATTTATTTATGATACTTTACATTAGATTCAAAATTCGTATTCAGATATTTATTTCGCCATAAAGAACACACAACAATAACAATATTTCATTGAGACATGCATATTCAGTATGGTTCGTCATAATTTTTTTTGTCCTGTCCCGTTCAGCAGTGCAATCTATAAGGAAGAACCGGGTAAGAAACCTTACAGAGTTTTTTTTAAATATAACTTACCTACTAAGTTTTCATTATGTTAAATATACTATATAACTATATCTAAGCAAAACATTAAAAATATATATACCCATTAAAAAGATAATAAAATACAAAACAAAGAACATAGGGTTCAGTCAAGTTATTAATAAAATTTGAGTATATGCATATGAACCATTTGAATTATAATAAAATCCAACGTCTGCTTTCTGTCTGAGTGTCTGAGTGTATGTCTGTCTGTCCGCTTATAACTCGAGAACCACTGAACCGATTTTAATAAAAAAAAATCTACGGATAGCTTGATTCTTCCCATCAACTATAGGCTACTTACTATCACGCTAAATGGCTTATGAGGTTAGCAGTGAAGTGAAATATGAGAGCGGGCGGAGCCGCGGGCACAGCTTGTGTAGCCGACCAAATGGAACAGAAAAGAAAATTTTAAAATCTGGCATATGTCACTTGAAAGTCTAGGACAAATAAAATATTGCTATCGAAGGAAAACACGATTTTCATTGAATCATTGTGGATTTATAACAATGTTTGGTACCTTCTTCGCCGGACCATGAGCTTACAGACACGTTTCGGTATTCGGAAGAGCAAGAGGGTTGCCGCAAGGCAACATGAGGCGGATAAGTCAGGACCAATGACAAACCCAGGACTTTCTGCACGTATTGATGATCACGTAGAGGAGTCCATGCAACGGTTTCGCGACTCGAGAAGCGATACGGGGGTCAGGTATGGGACGCCTCAAATATATTCTTCAAGTCAGAGTAAGGTACTTGCTCCAGTATCTGACAATACTGAAAGTGTAACAAATTTGTCTCTCCGATCATCACATAGTACCATGTCCCACACTAGCGTCGTTTCTAGAAGACATTTGCTTGAAGCCCGAGCGGCACGGCAAAAAGCAGAACAGGAAGCTGCTCGGATTGAGAGAGAGAACAGGTTAGAGGAAAGACGCATGGCAGCGGAGAATGCATTAATAGAAGCACAGCTTGCAGAAGAATTAGCTATGCTCGATATCGAGGCCAACGAGATGTCAGCTCAAGCCAGCGTGACAAGCTGGCTCGAACAATCTGCACGAAATTCTTGCTGTAATCCAACTACTCCGTTGCCAAAACCTTTTCAGATGAAAACACCGGTAACATTACCGGTCAAACCTGCCACTCAGACGATGGCTATGCTTGATGGACCAGACCAGCAGAATGACGATGAACCGAGAGGCCGAAAGATATCTAGAAGCGACTGCATGGCAGAATTGACAAAGGCGATTACCAATGCTGTCAACGTTTCGTGTGGATCTAAGCCAGCTGTTGGAGAAAAATTACTCGGAAGATTATCTGCCAAAGATTTACCTACCTTTTCTGGAGATTCACTCGATTGGCTTCGATTTAAAAATGCCTACGTAACATCGACCAAAATTGGGCAATATACGGAAGAGGAAAATGTAGCCCGCCTACAGAAAAGTCTCCAAGGTGATGCGTGGGATGCAGTTGCGGCACAGCTGATTACTGCTACATCGGCTGAACAGATCATCAAGATTCTTGAGCTAAGATTTGGTCGACCTGAACTGGTCTTAAATAAGATTATTGGGGAAATGAAGAAGACTCCGAAACTTACGGGTGCCCGATCAGAACTAGTAGTACTAGCGACAAAGGTGTCAAACTGTGTGGCAGCTATAGAGACAGTTAAACATGTCGGATATTTACACAGTCCAGAGCTTGTTTCTGAGGTGATCAGTAAACTGACAGAGGTATTAATTTATCGGTGGCTCGATTACTCTGCGAATTTAGACTACGACCAGCCCCGACTACCTGCACTTGCGAGCTATCTTATGGCAGAAGCTGAACGAGCATGCAACGCTGGAGTAATAGAATTGCCACAGAAAACGTTTAAGCCTCAAAATATAATAAAGCGACCTGTACTACTGACAACTGCAGAAGGCTCCACTTCTGATGATGAGCTCACGAGTGATGAGACATCAACTCATGTTAACGTAGTTTCTGATACGTCAAATAAGTTGAAATGCACTTACTGCAAGTCTGAAGATCACACGGTTCAGAAGTGTCCCATATTCACGAAGATGGAAGTTAACAAGAGATGGGATTGGGTTTGTGAGCAGCGACTTTGCTTTCAATGTCTGCTAGCTAAGCACCAACGGGATCGTTGCAAGTACAAGAAGAGATGCACATCATGCAAGGCCAGACACCACACTCTATTGCATCGTGAGGACTGGGGGAAGACCACAAATACAGCAAGTGAATGCGATAAAGAAACAGCAAATGAATGCGATAAAGAAATTACTGCTAACTTACACGATAAAAAGAAGAAAATGGTTTTCCTGAAGGTATTGCCTTTAGAGCTAGAAGGCCCAAGTGGAATTGTCAGTACATATGGATTATTTGACGAAGGTTCTTCTGTCACGCTTATAGAAAATAAGATTGCAAAGGAGATTGGAGTTATTGGGCCTGTTACCACTTTAGAACTGCAAGGCGCTATTGGACAAGGAACAAAGGCAAAGGCGGGCAAGGTTTCCTTTAACATTCGATCAGCGGAAGGAACATACCGTCTCGATAATGTACGTACAGTTGATAAGCTCCACATGCCCTTGCACACCGTAGAAGAAGAATTCATTTCTCGTTTTTCACACCTAAAGGACATACCTCTCGAGGCATTCAAGGGACGACCGACAATTCTGATCGGTCAAGACTATTGGGACTTGATTGTAACTAGAGAACTCAAAGAAGGAAAGAAAAATGAACCTGTTGCCTCTAAGACACTTTTAGGGTGGGTGCTACATGGATTTACTTCATCGACGACGAAAGGCATGCCAGAATTCATACTTCATATTCGGGACCAAGACGATGAGAAACTAAATGAAATGGTTAAAGATTATTTTAACCTGGAAAGTATCGGCATTCAACGTGTAGAAAGGATGTCACCAGAGGACAAACGAGCTATCGAGATACTCGATACCAAAAGCAAGAGGATCGGCAATAGATGGAAAACTGGCCTTTTATGGCGTTCTGATGACGTGAAGCTTCCCAATAATAGACGGAATGCAGAACAAAGATTGAAAACTATAGAGAGAAAAATGAAAACGGATTCCAGTTTTGCGGCCGACTATACAAAGCAGATGAACAATTTTCTGAAAAGTGATTATGCGGAAGAGATTGAAGAGCTGATAACAGGAGAACGAGTTTGGTTTCTTCCTCACTTTGGGGTCCGAAATCCGAACAAGCCTCAAAAGCTACGCCTAGTATTCGATGCAAAATCAGAAACAAAAGGCATCTCCCTTAACACACAACTGCTATCTGGTCCCGATTTGCTAAATTCTCTTTTAGGTATTATTTTCAGATTCAGAGAAAAGGCTGTCGCAGTCACGGGAGATATAAAGGAAATGTTTCTTCAGGTGAAGATAGATGAAGAGGATCGAAAGGCTCAATCCTTTCTATGGAGAGAAATGGATAGTAATAAACCACCTCGTACTTACCAGATGTCATCAATGACTTTTGGCGCAACTTCATCTCCGTGCACTGCTACCTATATTCTACGTCGAAATGCTGATGAATTCGCTTCGACACACCCTCGAGCTGTAATGGCTATAAAAAGGCGACACTACGTCGATGATTATTTAGACAGCGCTGACACTGAGGAGGATATGAAGACGATAATGGAAGACGTAATCATGATACATAAAGCTGGTGGATTTGAGATACGAGGATGGGCCTCCAACAAACCCAGCATTCTTCCAAAGAACGAACTAGAAAACAATGCAGTGAGCATTCTAAACAAGACTAATGAAATTGAACGTACATTGGGCCTACATTGGAAGACATCGAATGATACACTGGGTTTTTGACTTAAGTCTTAAGAAGGTTAATGCTGAAGTGGCCGAATGTCGTCGTAGTCCAACAAAGCGTGAGATGCTCAAGGTGATTATGACAATATTTGACCCCCTTGGACTGCTATCACCGATTTTGGTACGTGGAAAGATTCTGTTGCAAGAGGTTTGGCGCACTGGTTTGACATGGGACGAGACAATACCTGACGAACAATCTAACGTCTGGTTCAGCTGGTTGAATGAAATTAAAGCCTGTAAAAATTTTTCTATCCCTCGATGTTACGGCTTCAGCAAAACAGAAGATAGTTTTCAGCTTCACGTATTTGTCGACGCATCTGAGCAGGCCTATACAGCAGTTTCTTACTTAAAAAGAGGACGAGAAGTTGCTTTCGTAGCGGCAAAAAGTCGTGTAGCACCACTAAAGCTAACCACAATTCCCCGGCTGGAGCTACAAGCTGCACTGATGGGCGCCAGGCTCGGTTCTACCGTAGAAAAGGAGATCGACTTTAAAATAGAGAAACGTTACTTCTGGACTGACTCGAAAACCGTCTGGCATTGGATACAGAAGAGCCCACGTCAAAATGAGCCATTTGTTTTACATCGACTAGCAGGAATAGAAGAAATAACTAAAGCAAGCGAGTGGAAATGGTTGCCAGGACGGATAAATGTGGCCGATGAAGCTACAAGGAGTAGTATTTTTAACAAGTCAAAATGGATAGAAGGCCCCGACTTTCTGCGGCTTCCTGAAGATCAATGGCCAAACCTCGAACCAAACGCAGAACAGACTACAAGAGAATTGCATGAGATCGTATTGGCAGTCATCGAACGGACCCCTCTGATCGATATGAGTAGATTTTCCAATTGGCGCCGTTTACTCAGAACAGTTGCAATGGCACTATGTTTTATCGACAAGTGCAGAAAACGAAATACACACTTGACGGCAGATCAAATGGGACGTGCTGAACGACTAATTTTAAAACAAATACAAAGAGATTCTTTCCCTGAGGAGATAGAAGTTTTGGAAAAGTGCCAAGAAATAAGACCAACGAGTAAATTGAGACAATTTAGACCTATGTTCGACAAAGATGGATTACTTGTTGTTGATAGTAGGATTGAAGCAGTGAAAGATGTGCCACATGCAATGAAGAAACCAGTAATTGTTGACGGACGTCACCATGTAGCCCGACTCATAATTAATTTTTTTTTTTTTTTTTTTTTTTTATGGAACCTGACACGGTTGGCTACATCACCTACAACATCCGTGATGTCAGCCCATAACACAGGGTGAACTAGGTGCCATGTCAGTGCTTCCCTTCATTTCATGTCGGCTACACTAAACTGGACGGAAAACACGAACTATTTACGTACATAGCCGTTTCGACCGACGTTTCGTTCAGTGCGGTGGTACCAACCCGGCCGGGATAAACCCTACCACCTAGTAAGGTAAGAAGGGAAGGGACCTACAGTTTAACGTGGAATCCGAACCACGGTCAGCCTCCAACGGTCGAGCGGTCACCCATCCAAACACTGACCGCGCTCAGCGTTGCTTAATAACAGTTGACCAACCAACCGCGCCACTGAGCTACCGAGGCTGACGAATTTTCTTATCCCTTAGTCGACTTTTACGACATGCGACGGGGAGAGATGCAGTGGGGCTATTCTTTTTAAGTACCGACCCCACACGGTACAAAAAATTAAAATAAAATAAATAAAATAAAAATAAATAAATAAATATATAAATAAATATAAAAAATAAAAATAAAAATAAAATAAATAAATATAAAATAAATAAATAAAATAAAAATTAATGATAAACACAAGCAGCTAGGGCATCACAGTTTTGAGACACTGCTGAACGAGTTGAAGCAAAGATATCACATACTCCGACTGCGGGTAACTGCACGCTCCATTGTAACCAAATGCGTCATCTGCAGAGCAAGAAGACTTCACAGTGAAAAACCTCTCATGGCTAGACTTCCACCGGCACGTCTCGAACACCACTGTAGACCGTTCAGCTACTGTGGAGTAGACCTTTTCGGCCCCATGAATGTGACCATTGGCCGAAGACACGAGAAAAGATGGGGAGTTCTCTTTACTTGTCTAAGCATTAGAGCAGTCCACATAGAATTAGCTGCATCCCTGACTACCGATTCCGCGATCCTTGCAATAAGACGAATGGCAGCTCGTCGAGGGAATCCGGTACAAATGTATTCGGATAACGGGACAAATCTGCGAGGAGCGGACAAAGAACTACGCAAAGCTCTCCAGGATATGGTGCAAAATGACAGGCTCCAAGAATATACTACCGAAAGGGGAATCGACTGGCGCTTCAACCCTCCGGACGCGGCGCATATGGGTGGTGTATGGGAAAGATTAGTTCGGTCTATAAAGGTGGCACTATACGCCACCTTGAATTCCAGAGCTCCCAGCGAAGAGGTTCTCCTAACCTTACTCACCGAAGCGGAGAACATTGTGAACAGCCGGCCGCTTACCCATGTAAACTTAGACCCAAACGAGGAGGAGGCCTTGACTCCAAATCATTTTCTTCTGGGTTCGGCCAGCTCTCTGCAGACGCCAGGAACATTTACCGACGAAGACCTGCAGCTAAGAAAACGGTGGCGCATCGCACAAAGGCTCGCTGACATGTTCTGGGCACGATGGATTCGAGAATTTTTACCGTCGCTACACGGACGCACAAAATGGACACAAGGTAGCCAAAATAAGCTCTCTGTGGGCGACATTGTTCTGATTGCAGATTCAACGGTTCCTAGAAACACATGGGCTCGGGGCAGGATCTCTGCTATTGTACCAGGCAAAGATGGACGAGTGCGCATTGTCGACGTCGCCACAAGAGGAGGTACAATGCGCCGCCCAGCATCTCGCATTGTACTGCTTCTAAGTGGAAGAGAGCAGGCGGAGACACTACCCACCAGTCGGCATCCACCAGAGAACGAGGAGGAGATTGTAGCCGACCAAATGGAACAGAAAAGAAAATTTTAAAATCTGGCATATGTCACTTGAAAGTCTAGGACAAATAAAATATTGCTATCGAAGGAAAACACGATTTTCATTGAATCATTGTGGATTTATAACAGCTTGTTTGAATTGTAAGTCAGCAGAATTTTTATTTAGAGTAAGAAAAAAATCACTTAACTTATAAAATTATTATTGCATATGCCATTTATGAAAAAATTAAATTATTGACTGCTAAAAATATATTTATATATACATTTATGCACAATCCCGGGGACAAAAGCACTAAATGAAATTAATGAAGAGTAGTAACTTTAACGAAGGTCGAACTGTAACTGATTAAAACATCAAAAGAGCGTCAAACTGTGCAATGACGGCCAGCGGACCAATTAAATCGTATCACGTCATTGATGCACTCTACAGCGTTCGTTCTTGGTCGACCAATGAGGTCGCGTCACGTCATTGATGCATTCCACAGAGCGTGTTCTCGGTCGGCCAATGAGATCGCGTTACATCATTGATGCATACCATAACGTGCATTAGCGGGCGACCCTTCAAATGATATTATGTCATTCATTAAAAAAACAACACAAACATATAATTCATGATTGGAGATAATTAAAAAACCGTGAATAACTTCTATCGACCCAGGTGACTTTTTATCGACAAAGCACCGTGCGCAGATTACCGGACACGAGGTTTTGATAATACTATAGTGCGGTATTACTGCCATATGAATGCTCAATGAACAATAAACATTAAATCAATTAAAAAATATGTCACAATGTAGTTTATTTGAATCATAAATATGCATTATTGGGATGTTGCTTTTTTTTACAAAACAAGTCGTAAAAAAATAATTGTGTCCTATAAACCTTTGTACAGTCGTCGACAGCAAAAAAATGTGTGTCGAAATTTAGAAAGAGACAATCCGGTTGTAGAGCTTCGTTTCTGTCGCATAGAGACGAGCGAGTTAGTGCGATAGGGACGGCGCTCTATAACCGGATGGTCTCTTTCTAAAGCTCGACATGCATTATTTGCTGCCGGGAACGGCTCGCTTCCAAAGACTACAAGGAAACTGAGAATCTGTTTCGCATTTTAGTATAGTTAAATTAAAATAAATTTCATTAACATTTTAGTTCATCAATCCCAATGTATCTATTCCATTGTAGGTATTTATTAGATTTCTCTTTTATTATTTATATTATCATATTTATCATGCACACTCTCTCATTTAACATATAAACTCTCTCATACATCCTACACCCACAAACATAAACACAATACACGCACGCACCCCACACATGCTCACCCTCTCTCATTCACACACGGCACACAAACTAGAATATGTACTCTATTATAAATTGGTTTATTAGATTTAAATAATATCATATATAACTACATATGTAGATTAGATACCCGAATGTAAACAAAAGTGGTTTGACCAAGAAATGTCGCCTATGAAACAGCCGGCGATAGTGTTTAATAAATACACGATCTCGCGGGCACAGTATTGGTACCATCTTCATGCATTGTTTTTTATGTTTATCCACCTGTACAGTAACCTATTTACATGTGCCTGACTAATAAACCGTTTTTTTTTATTTGATTTGATTTGATTGATAGCGAGCGCACTGTATAAAGAGAAATTTTCTAAAAATAAATTCAGCCTGTATCTGGAGGCAACGGTAAAAAGGCAATAAATAAAACAGATTGCGTACTGCATATGTCTGGATGTGTGGGAGAGAGTGATTTCACATTTAGCGCGAGTCTGGGGTGCTGGAGTATTATTAACTAATAATCAAATATTGGCCGATACAGATAAACATTAGCAACCAGACAGCTGCCTGCGGTGACAACAGTTTCACTTACTATATTCACGATGAATTAAACTGAACATTACTAATGCAGTGTGGCAAATTGTTCGAAGTATGATGATGAGATGGTTAGAAATGAAAAAAACAAAATTATATTTTTTTATTTTATCTCATAATGAAACTTAACAGATATTTACATTTGTTTATTGTTTATTGTATAATTTCATCCATTCGTAGGTAACCTACGCTTGAATATGTCGAAAATTCCGCCAGTTCTAAATTCAATGCGAAGAAGAACTGACAAATGAACTTCGCAAGTCACAATGTTTTGTTTGTACCATAAAAGTATTATATAGTAACTTACAAATAATTAACCCATACACGAGTCAGTAAGCCTGGATACGAAATACGGCATCGTTTGTATGAGAACCGAGGTAGCCGCCAAAGGGGTGTGAAGTCTGAGGCGGGAGCGGCGCATGGAACGCCGTGATTGGCCGAGCGAGTAGGTAGCCACGTGACGCCAGTCTTCCATACGTTTGAACGGGATTCATACAATAAGTCGCTCATTGTGTCGATTCGCGATGAAAAGATGAAACGGATTTAACAATATTTAACCCTTCTTTACATCAAGGGAATAATATAACTTTCTCTTAAATGAACAAAGGCAACGCCCCTTTCACAATTTTGCGAATTTGCAGATTTTCGCATAAACACTCTAGTTCTAGTTCTAGCATAGTTCTAAGTTCTGAGATACGAGTACCTCGGATACTTTATTATAAATCTACATCAAATTTCCAAAACAATGATATGTAAGACCTCGTACATTGGTATTATCTTATTGGAGTATTTGTTATTGGAATTTTCCAAAATTAAAAAAATAATGTTAGAAAGTCGAAAAGTTTTGTAACCAAAAAAAATAATTATTATATTATTAACAACTATTTGCTAATTACTTAGCCAACGATATGACAAATTATATTGCAATATGACTTCGCGAAAAATTCGCGAAAATCTACCCTACCATAAAAAAATTATGAGTACCCACCTCGATATTTAATTTTTTTAGGGTAAAATGAGGTTTTCCAGGCTTTGCCTTTTTTAACAAACTAACCAGCCATACCCACATGGATATTTAATTTTTTTAGGGTAAAATGAGGTTTTCCAGGCTTTGCCTTTTTTAACAAACTAACCAGCCATGCAGCTAGAGCCTTATAAAATGTACCATGCGTCTCTCTGTCAGTTTGACGGTGTGAATTCGTTATATAAGGGTTAATAAAATAACAAATGAAAGGCTGTGTAGTCTGTAATAGAAACATATATTTGAAACAGAACAATAATTTACTTAATTATTTATTTATAGATCGGTATCTATATTAAAATTTTCATTTGGTAACTTTTGAACAATTGAATTAAATTTAAAAGCACAATTTACGACATTTACATTGTTACTGTTTACATTGTTGACATTTACATTGTTATTGTTGAACTAAAGAACTAAAGAACTAACATGTGTCTCGAGAGATGGTCGCGCAACAGATGGATAGATCTCACCGAGACCTAAAGTTTGAGTACCAACACGATGGGTCTAGCACCAGTGGTTCTCGAGTTATGACCAAAACAAAAGTTCATGTGACAGATGGATAGATCTCACCGAGACCTGAAGTTTGAGTACCAACACGATGGGTCTAGCACCAGTGGTTCTCGAGTTATGACCAAAACAAAAGTTCATGTGACAGATGGATAGATCTCACCGAGACCTAAAGTTTGAGTACCAACACGATGGATCTAGCACCAGTGGTTCTCGAGTTATGACCAAAACAAAAGTTCATGTGACAGATGGATAGATCTCACCGAGACCTGAAGTTTGAGTACCAACACGATGGGTCTAGCACCAGTGGTTCTCGAGTTATGACCAAAACAATAGTTAATGTGACAGATGGATAGATCTCATCGAGACGTTCAGATTGAGTACCAACACGATGGGTCTAAGTCCAGTGGTTCTGTAGATATGACCAAAACTAATGATCACGTGACAGATGATAATTCCGACCCCTCACTCGCATGATCGCATCGCATTTCGCATTTAGATGCTAGCTAGCTAGCTAGCAGCGGAGCGCAGGCGCTATATAGCATTTAGCATTTAGCAGTACCACAGATAAATAGCACATACTTCATTGCTTTGTGCGTTCCAAAACAAACGAACCAACAAAGTTTTACGAACGAAACAGCAATGCTAATTAAAATTAAATGTGATTATTGCTTAGCATTTAGCATTAATTTTTATTCATCAGGGCGCTTAGCAGTTCTAAATGCTAACGGGGTATTCATTATGAATTAATTTTGTTAATGCTAAGCATAACAAGACTAATTCCCGGTAGACGCATGACCTAAAGAAATTAATTCCTTTAGAGTCGCTCAAAAGTAAAAACCGGTAGGTACTGGTTGAATGAAAAAAGCGCGATAAACGAATATTGAACGAGGAAACCTGCTGAGGTTGACTAGAAGAAATGTCCTTTGGCAATAAGGCAGAATGCATGAAATATCTGTATACATTTAACATACATATTTATCAATAAACAAAAAAAATTACAAGAGCTAACTGCATCCAACACGATAGTCGACCTATGGTGGGTAAGCAGAAAAGAGCTCTCCATACATATTTACGCCGATGTTTGTTACTGAAATTCAAGCGAAAAATGCTATCAAATTGAATGAAAGTACTTACTCGTGAAAGGTGACTCCATCTGTGTTCAAGTTTGAATTTTTCGACGACTTTTTGCACCAAAGCACTGCACAATGAGGCATTTTGTGACAGACGCGCACGTTCGCCCCGCCTGAGCGGCGGACGGAGACTAAGATCGGTCGCCGGCGCTAGACTGACGCGCTGGCGCGTGTGCGCCGACGCGCGGCTACCCCTGTCCTCCTATGTATAGCGCCTCCAGGCTTACTGACTCGTGAACCCATACTACCGCCCACAAGAGCATCAATACTTACAGCCTAAAGCTACTTAAAAAAGCCTATTTACACACATTTGTACAAATAAAAAATAAATGATTAAGCCAATAAAAAAGTTTCACTTAACATCAATCAATATCATCAATACTAATAATAAATCTGTAGAGGATGGTCATGGAGTAAGTTACTTTGTTTTATGAGATATTGCGTTTGTAGACTCTATGTATGATACTAAAACTAAATTGACGATTTTCAGAAATCTGTTCTGTATGTATGTATGTATATTCCTCCATAACTCTTAAACCGATGATCCGAATTTGTGAAACTTCGCACAAGCACATTTACCTATACGAGACACAGGATAGGCTAAATAAAATTCAGTTCCGGTTACAAACCGAATTCTTTCGCGCGCCGAAATAAAGGTACGGTAGCGGGCTTATTTACTTTATCTTTTTAAATACAAATTTCACGCGAGCAAAAGCTAGTACCTATTATAATAAGATAGTTACCCTTATATTCAAAGTATCACTGTATGCCTAAATTATAATAATATTTTGTTTTCACTTCATAAACAGGTCGTTTAATTTTTAATCCTAGGTAATACAATAGATGGCGAAATAGGTACCTAGTAAAATAACAAACATATTAAGATCAAATTACTGATTCAGAGTTGTTTCACCATAAAATGCTTTCATAATAATGCCTCAAACAAAGAAGTACATTCGTCGATAGGACAACACAATAGCTATAGATGTTATGAATAAAGCAAAACTGGCGACTCAGGGCACCGACCGGACACTTAACTCTACTGCGACGGACGGAAGTAGCCCGTGAAG
Source organism: Nematopogon swammerdamellus (assembly GCA_946902875.1). Classification (NCBI taxonomy): domain Eukaryota; kingdom Metazoa; phylum Arthropoda; class Insecta; order Lepidoptera; family Adelidae; genus Nematopogon; species Nematopogon swammerdamellus. Next base: position 25,270,656 of record OX336336.1, read on the forward strand.
AGTTGCGTGCGTCCCGAGAGCAGAGCAAAGTAGAACGGATGATCCGCGTAGAACCGCGGCGGCATGCAGCATGCCTTCCTCACAAACCCTGTAAACGATCACGCGCGTTAGGGCTCGACTACGCGGCCAATTGTATCACCAATGAAACAGTTTAGTTTAGTGCAGCGCAGCGTAGGTTGGCGGTTGACTAAAAAGTCCGCCAGTAAGTGTAGCCATGGCATGGCATACCGACGATTAAAAAGTTGGCCGCTGTAGGTGTTGTACAACTTTTTAGTTATACCAACTTTATAATTGAGTCGAGTCGGTGCCAACTAAACAATTGAGTTGGCGTCGTGTGCGCGCCCTTGTCATTTTGCATGGATTTTGGTAGTTGTTTTATTACAACTAAACAGTTTAGTTGGATAAGAATCGGTCGTCTGCTCGAGCCCTTATAGCTCCCTGCGACCCTGCGAGCGAGTGCGGAGGCGGGAGCGGAGGGCGAAAACGGCGGCGGAGGCGCTTCGGCTGCGCTGCGCCACCGCCGCGCCGGCGCCGCCGCCGTCTCGCCAGCATCACGCCGAGCGACCCCACCACAGTCCACAGATATGCCACAGACAAGACAAATGTTCTTGGCCACAGATTACTGACGCCACGCATAGTGGGAGCGGCACGTGGCAAATACTGGAATTATTCGGCACTCCATATTAGAATTGTGCAGTACACTTGTTCCCTAGAGCGCTGCTTATACCCTACCTACCCTACCGCTGACTAGATCCTAGATTTTTTTATTTCACCATCACCATTGTCGCTCTCGTCGCGTCTTGACGCGTCATTTGACACCCTAAACATTCAAGTAGCCTTATAAAACACGACGCCAGGGCGAATTCGAACTCTCGCTGGAAATCGGGGACTCGGCTGAAGCGGTCGAAAAGACATTTTCAATGTCAAAAAAATACCCTGCGAAGCTTCTTGCCGGTTCTTCTTCGTGGGTGTAATCTAACCGGATAGAACAAATTGTGAAAAGTTCGAGCGCAGTCTAACTGCCATATGAATGATCAATACAATCTATACATATAATAAAATCGTAGAGGTAAGAAAGTCTGTACATTGAATGTATTCGGAAAAAACTAACCAGGGTGGCTTAAAATGAGATGCTGAACATGTTAGAACAGATTTTAAAATTTTTGTTTGTTTGTTTGTTTGTTTGTTTATCTGTACGCGCATCACGCAAATACCACTGAACGGAATTAGACGAAACTTTGTATAGTGGCAGTTTATATGCCGGGTTAACATAATAATTAAAAAATATAATAAAAATCACGTAATCCAAAGTAAAGGTAAAAAACAATTTTAAATGTCATGTTGACAACGGAGAACTGTCATCTCGACGTGAGCTGGCCGGTGACAAATTGTTTGATAAATAAAAATAATAATTGAAAGTCGAAGTTATGTCGCTGTCATTGGTGCAATAAAATTTATATATCTGTTGCCCGCGGCTTCGCTCGCGTGAAATTCGTATTTCAAAAAAAGAAAGTAAGTAACTAAAGGCGGGCCCGAAGGCGGATCTGCGCTCACGTAAACGATATTCTTTCTCGATGAAAGTAACTAAGGGCGAGGCGGAAGGCGGAGCTGAGTTCAGGAAGAAGAAAAACATTATTGAAGAAAGTAAGTAACTAAGGGCGAGGCCGAAGGCCGAGCTCTATTCTGGAAGACCATAAACCTTCTCGAAGAAAGTAAGTAACTATGGGCGAGGCCGCAGGCCGAGCTGCGTTCAGAAGAAGCTAAACCATTTTGAAGAAAGTAAGTAACTAAGGTGATGCCGAAGGCCGAGCTACGTTCGGATAATTGAAAAACCATCTCGAAGAAAGCAAGTAACTAAGGGCGAGGCCGAAGGCCGAGCTGCGTTCAGGAAGAAGCTAAACCATCTTGAAGAAAGTAAGAAATTAAGGCGAGGCCGAAGGCCGAGCTACGTTCTGATAAATGATAAACCATCTCGAAGAAAGCAAGTAACTAAGGGCGAGGCCGAAGGCCGAGCTGCGTTCAGGAAGAAGCATAACCATCTCGAATAAAGTTAATTAATATTAAGATTGAGTTAATTTAATTTAAATTTTATTATAAAGTCCACGCTTCTAACGGCAAATATACCGTGCATCCTAGAACCTCGCGGTTATTCCCGGCTGGATGGCAAGAGGCCCGATGCTATCACCTTAGTGCCATGGACTAAGGGTAGTTCTATGATGTGGGACGCCACTTTTGTTCTCACATTGGCTCCAAGTCACGTTAGGACATCTTCAAGAGCGGCTGGCGCGGCCGAGGCTGGGGCGGAGAGCCTCAAACGCAGCAAATATAGAAATATAATTCAAGATTTCGAATTTGTTGCGTTTGCGGTTGAGACCCTCGGTCCGTGGAGCAGTAAAGCCAAAAGAGGCTTGAGCTGGTTGACGCAACTGGTGTCCCGCCATCAAGGGCTTATGTACTTCATTCAAAGGGTAAGCCTTGCCATCCAGCGGGGTAATGCCGCAAGTGCTCTAAGAACATTTGAAAATGCCCGTTTTGATAGTTATTTTAATGTTTGTTAGGTAGGTTTAATCTTTAGTTATTAATATTGCTTTTTTATTTTTATGAAATAAATAGATTGAGTAAACGATATTATATTCTATCGAAGAAAGGAAGTCTTTAAGGGCGAGGCCCGAAGGCGGAAGAGGGTTTTTGGTTTACCTGAACGCAGCTCGGCCTTCGGCCTCGCACATAGTTCCTTCCTTTCTTCCAGAAGGTTTATCGTCTTCCTGAACGCAGCTCGGCCTTCGGCCTCCCTCGCCCTTACTTACTTCCTTTATTTGAGAAAGGTTTATCGTTTACCTGAAAGCAGCTCGGCCTTCGGCCTCGCCCTTAGTTAGTTACTTTCTTTAAGAAGGTTTTTCGATTACCTGAACGCAGTTCGGCCTTCGGCCTCGCCCTTAGTTACTAACATTCTTCTTTGGAATACGAATTTCACGCGAGCGGAGCCGCGGGCTCAGCTAGTATTAAATAAAAATACAATACCACCAGCTATGTTGGCAAGGGAGATAGAATAAAGTCAAGTGAAAGTAGGATACATTGCAATAGTCGCCGCCGATATCTCTGCAGATACAAGTGTACAAGGCCAACAGTTCAGCGCTTCTCTCCACTCGGATATACATTTGTCACAATGTGTTTTATTGTTTATTGTATAATTTCATCCATTTGTAGGTAAGTAACCTACGATGTGAAGACGGACTGACAAACAAACTTCGCCTGTCACAATGTTTTGTTAGTACCTTTATTGTATGACTACCCCCCCCCCTCACCCCCTCCCTCCTGCCCCCAGTTTCACGAGGTATGTTAAAACTTGCTCTTGTTCAATGTATTTATGTGGCTGTCCGTTGGCCTGCCTGACTGACTCGCCAGCGCCAGCACGCCCGTCCGCTGTCCGTTGTCCATTGCAAGTCAAAAGAAGGGAAGCGGCCGCTGCTGTGCTGCGCCATACCACTCTACGCCAACGAAGCTATTGTTTTTGTGTCTCAGCTCAGACCGCCGCCGCCGTTGTGTTTTGTAGTATTTTTAAAATAATAATGATTTTGTAAATATGTACCTCCCCCCCTATGACCCAGCGTCGTATTTTCATAACCCCCCCCCCCCCCCCCCCCCCCCCTCCGTGCTTTCGCCGGTCAGCCGGCGGTGCAGTTGGGGACGCGGTGGGGCGCTCTGGTGTCGCTCGGCGTTGCTGGCGACACGGGGCGGCGCGGGCGCGGGGCCGCCGTTCTCTCCCACCTCCCCCGCACTCATGGAGTTATAATAACACGTGCGTTGTTTACAGGCTTTCAATTCTTCGCATACTGCATGCCGCCGAAGTTCATCGCGGATCGTCCGTTCTACTTTGCTCTGCTCTCGGGACGCACGCAACTCTTCACGGGCTACTTCCGTCCGTCGGCGCAGTAGTGTTAGTGTCCGGCCCCGGTGCCCTACGTCGACAAAGGACATAATTCTCAGATTATAATAAAAGTAAAATTAAATATGTTTCAATTATTAATGTTAACGTTTCTTGTATGAGGACCCCCTAGAATGTTTTTATTGTTTGCTTTGTTTGTTGGTAAGTACATTACGTGTGGAATCTAGGTGAACATTCTACAAAGATAGAATTGTAACTTATAATATCATTGGAATTGTATATTTAAATGTTATTTTTATTTTTTATGTACAAATATTTAATAAAACTAATTAGAATTAAATTAACCTAATGAAGAACATATTAAAATATACTAAAACTAATTAAATGTAAGGTGAGAAGAAGGAGGAAACGGGATGTGTGTTTCTACACGGTGCCGTTAACGGATATACATATAAAAAATTTCTTCAAAAAGAGCATTATGAAGACGAGTTACTCTTGTAGAAATCTATTTGTGAAATAAGTATGTAGGTAGGTATAGGTACCCAGTGTTTATATTTATCAAAATATCTGCTATGCTAGGAAATACCTATATGCAGAACACTACTATTCCTTCCAATATTCACCAGCATGATACCTACTCGTACCTACGAGGCGTAAAGGTTATGTTCAAATTACGAAGCATAGATCATCTAAAATGTCGAAAAGGTTTGTTTACAACGCTTGACTAGGTTCGATTTGTACCTAAATTTTATAATATACTTATCTATTTATTATTTTATAATTTTTTATTTTCACAATTATCGTGAAAAAATATGTAATAATGATTATTTTATATAATATAGTTAATGGTGGGAGGATTGATTTACTATCATATTTATTCTCTCTTAAGTTTTTAGGGTTCCGTACCTCAAAAGAGGAAAAAACGGAACCCTTATAGGATCACTTTGTTGTCCGTCTGGCTGGCTGGCTGGGTGTCTGTCTGTCAAGACCTTTTTTCTCAGGAACGGGTAGAGGTATCAAGTTGAAATTAATATCAAATACTAAGGTCTACGTTTCCTCGGAGGTGTAAAAAAATTAAGCTTATAGATTCACGCAATCACTAGATACGCCCATTTAAGTCACATATTTTACTACCGGCAAACCAAATCAAAACCTATAGAGTACTTCCCGTTAACCTAGAATAATGAAATTTGTTAAGAAGCAAGGTCTCATAGCACAAGTAAAGGAAAAAATCGAAAATTGTAAATTTATAGATATGTGACATTAAAAAAAAAATTTGTTTGTTTTGTATGTCAAGGTCCCTTTTTCTCAGGAACGGATCAAGATAACAAATTGCATTTAATATGAAATACTAAGATCTACGATCTCTTTAAGGTGTAGAATATTCAAGCTTCTAAATCAACGTAATCAAAAGATACGGCCATCTATGTCATATTTCATACTCGCAAACTCACTCAAAACAAATCAAAACCTATAGGGTATTTCCTGTTAACATAGAATCATAAAATTTGGTAAGAAGCAAGGTCTTACAGCACAAGTAAAGGAAAAAATCCGAAAATTGTAAAATTGTAGTTATTGACATAAAAAAAAATTTTGTTTTGTATGTCAAGGTCCCTTTTTCTCAGGAACGGATAAAGATAACAAATTGAAATTAATATGAAATACTAAGATCTACGATCTCTTTAAGGCGTAGAATATTAAAGCTTCAAAATATACGGCCATCTATGTCAGATTTCATACTCGCAAACTCACTCCAATCAAATCAAAACCTATAGGGTATTTCCCGTCAACCTAGAATCATAAAATTTGGTAAGAAGCAAGGTCTCATAGCACACGTAAAGGAAAAAATCCTAAAATTTTAAACTTGTAGTTATATGATATTAAAAAAAAAATCTTGTTTTGTGTGTCAAGACCCTTTTTCTCAGTAACGAGTCAAGATATCAAATTGAAATTAATATGAAATACTAACGTCTGCGATCCCTTCGAGCTATAGAAAATGAAAGCTTCTAAATCAATATAATCAAAAGATACGGCTATTTATGGGAAATTTTAATAATTGCAAACTCACTCAAATGAAATCAAAACCTATATTATTACTTACCGTTGACCTAGCTAGAGTAATGAAATTTGGCAAGAAGCAAGGTCTCACAAGTAAAGATAAAATCCGAAAAGGATATGTCATTATGTCATATATATAAGATATATATTTTTGTATATTTCAACTTCACGAATGCCGCACAGTCAAAAACCATTGCTGTAGTGTTTATTTAGGCGGTTCGTGATTTCCAAAACAATTGTTTTTGTACATACATAATACCTACAAAATATATTGAGTGATGCTGATGATACGGAACCCTTGGTGCGCGAGTCCAACTCGCACTTGCCGACTTTTTTTTATAGACGTCCGGAAATACCAGCCTTCCGGCTATAAAATCCGGACGTCTATCCCTGCCATGGACAAAATATACTGGACCGATCATACATAGGCGAGCGGGAGTAACACGAGGGGAGTAACCACGCACGGGCGTCAGGTTCACTGACTGCCTGAACTGCATTTCGCTCACTCATTTCGTACAACTTGGGTGCGATCACGTCAGGGTCTTTTTTTTTCATCCGTTAACGATGTATGCGAAACATATTTTAGACGCTCTTAATTAGGAGCACACAGTTAATAGGTATCTATACTAAAATATGATCGCTCGTTTTTGCAGTATTAGCACAACCGGACTACCAACCGAACTACTGCTACTAAACGCATTATTTCAGCATCGGTTGAGTTACCCCACAGGAGTACCCCCATACGATAGGTAGGAGTGAGTGTACGTCTTTGTCTTCGAGCGTACTTTTCCTTGGGTACTGCAATCTGTCTCTGAGCAGACATTCATCAGTCACGCAAATCTAAATCTAAATATGTAAGAGACAACACCACATTATTACAACAGATAGATCGATAAGACCGTTTACTAATATCATTGACTTGTCAATGTACCACGACTAAGTATTTCGTGCGTACCTGACCACGACAAAATACCATACATGGCATTCATATGTAAAGTTACAGTACACTATCTGCAAACTGAACTCTTAGACCCTAAAAAGGTCATCAGATTACTGTGGGTCTTGCCAGAATTGTGAAATGTCACTGACCACGAACTGTAGTGGTACCTAAACAAAGAAAGCGTGCCGCTTGCATGAGAAATGCGCGTAAACAATATAGTTACTAATATCATTGACTTGTCAATGTACCACGACTAAGTATTTCGTGCATACCTGACCACGACAAAATACCATACATGGCATTCATATGTAAAGTTACAGTACACTATCTGCACTCTGAACTCTCAGACCCTAAAAAGGTCATCAGATTACTGTGGGTCTTGCCAGAATTGTGAAATGTCACTGACCACGAACTGTAGTGGTACCTAAACAAAGAAAGCGTGCCGCTTGCATGAGAAATGCGCGTAAACAATATGGTTACTAATATCATTGACTTGTCAATGTACCACGACTAAGTATTTCGTGCATACCTGACCACGACAAAATACCATACATGGCATTCATATGTAAAGTTACCCCTTTCGGCGCCAGGCCCGCCAGGACCCAGTCATGCGCCCAGGCCAAGGCTTTACGAAACCTCCACAGGTACTACTACTACAATAAACTACAATTAAACCTGTTTATATGAAAGCACTTTTCTAAATCACATATGTGTGCGCCTGGCCTCACAGAATGACTAATAGGCGCGCACAAATATGTGCGCCTGGCGCCACCTATTTATGAAAGCACTTTTTCTAAATCACATATGTGTGTGCCTGGCCTCACAAAATGACTATAGGCGCACACAAATATGTGCGACTGGCGCCGAAAGGGTTACAGTACACTATCTGCACTTTGAACTCTCAGACCCTAAAAAGGTCATCAGATTACTGTGGGTCTTGCCAGAATTGTGAAATGTCACTGACCACGAACTGTAGTGGTACCTAAACAAAGAAAGCGTGCCGCTTGCATGAGAAATGCGCGTAAACAATATGGTGGCTGTAATGTTGACACCGCATAATATCGATGGTTCCGGCAACAAAGGTCATAAAAGCCATTTCGTTTCAGGCAACAAAGGTCGTAAAAGCCATTTCGTCAAAATGTCGTAAAAGCCATTTTGACGAAATGGCTTTTACGACCTTTGTTGCCTAAAACGAAATGGCTTTTACGACCTTTGTTGCCGGAACCATCGATATGTGTGTATATGTTTCAAAGAGTATCACACGACTAGTTGCCGAGTAAGTTTAGTGTACAAGTCCCAGATAGTTCCCACGGATCTTATTTGGGACTATTATATATAGGTATTTTACCATAATTTGAATTTAGTTTATTTAAAAAAAAATATTTTTTTACATTCTATACGAGAGCCATGCTTTCAGACAAGGTGACCACATACATACGGACATACCTACCACACACTGTATCCCGACAAACGGGGTAAGGAGAGTGTTTTTCCGCCTCATAGTCGACATGGCGCCTCACTGTGCGTGGTTTCGCGAGGAATGGTGTTATTGGCTGTGTCTGATCTTCCGTTAAAGTATTGGGTGTCCACCCAGTCTATTGGGACTTTAGCCAACACCCATACGATAGGAGTGAGTGCCATTTAACCCCATCAATGGGATGTGTTTTCCAAAGTCCCAATTATGAAATAAAGATGAAAAGAATGTCCGTCCGTCACGTGTATTTTGTTCGGTCAGATACGCTCTGAGTTCGCTGCGATCTCTGCCAAGCTGTCGAGCATCAAGGGCGTGACCTTCAACATCGCCAACAAGGTGTACCTGATGGAGGGGCCTTACGAGCTGAAGCCTCGGTTCAAGTCGGACGCCGTGCAGGTGTTTGGGGCCGACGTCGAGAAGATTGATTTCAGTAATGGAGCAGCCGCCGTCTACACCATTAACAAATGGGTATTTATTTATTAGTTATTTTGGCGATAACTTCCCTCTGCTATATTTTTAGATTTTATTTTTTGCTGTATTGGCGTAAGGCCAAAGAATGCAAATCTGTACAAATGGCCTTCACCAATAGACTTGCGTGACACATGCCCACCGGCTACACTAAACGGAGTTGAAATTCCCCAAGCGGACGATACTGGGGACTATACTTGGACACACATCTTACTTGGAGAAAATAAATATTCACATAACGGAAAGCGCTGAGCAAAGCAATCAGAAAACTATACTGGCTACTGGCTGCTGACCCAGAAATCACAACTCTCAAAATGAAAATCAAACTATTGCTGTTCAAATGTATACTCAAACCTATTTGGTGCTACGGTATTCAACTATGGGGCACTGCGGCCAATTCAAACCTCGAAATCCTACAGCAGCGGTTACAATCAAAAACCCTTCGTATGATTGGGACCGGTGGTGCAAACAGACAATTAATATTTATTTTTAATATGGCCCTATGAAATAAAGAGATACATAAAAACACCAAAAAAAATAGCATAGTTACATCAATTAATATTTATCAATAGTAAAGTAGGATCGTTTTTGGGAACGTTAGCAACGGTAAGTAGAGATGGTAGATGGAATAGTTACCGCTAGAGTCCACTAGCAGTAAGTCATGTGATGTGTCTCGGCAGCATATGTGATTCATTGGTATTCTGTTGATAGTATACTAATGTGTTAGGCTTTCGTGAAAAAATTATGAATCACACTGTTTGTGGAGATAATAATGTATGTAATCATCATCTTTACAATCTATTCAAATATTCATTTTCAGTATATTGAACGTCACAGTGAGTATAGAAATGTGAAAGAGAGTATTGTTTGGCAGGTGGAAGGCAGGACCAACGACCGTATCAAATATCTGCTCAGCCCGGACAGTGTCGACGCCGACACACGTATCGTCCTTGTTAATGCCTTGTACTTTAAGGTGAGTTCTCTCGATTACTGGAACATTCTGTTGCAGACCGTGCGTGCCAGTATTAGTTATCATGACATAAGAACTAGTACATACATTAATGAGCTTTACTGACAAAATAAGCTTAATTAATTACGATTGGTTTGACCGCAGATTCAATAAGTAGGTAACTACGGTTTGACTATAGCACTGTATGTGTCAAAAAGTTGGACACGAATATTCTAGTTCGGCCAACACAAGCGAGAGTAAGGAAAAATGCATTTGGTCACTATTACCTATATGTTGAACAGAAAGATTACAGAAAAATTATGAGTGATACTGTTGTGAGCATAACATGTTTATCTCGTTGTTGTAAGTCAGCCAGCGAGCAACTCACGTCCTGTATACACATTGCAGGGTTCATGGAAGGAGCGTTTCGACCCGAAGCAGACGAAGGTCATGCCGTTCCACGTCAGCGCCACGCAGACCATCAGCATCCCCTTCATGTCCATCCAGAAGTATTTCATGCACGGAAATAGCAAGGAGCTCAATTCCGAGGTTATACGAAATATAATATGTACAGTGTATGGAGTATGTGACATGCATATAGCTCTAATGTACGATGATGACGTGCTGAAGGAGTACCCGGCGGCGCGCGTCCGACTCGAGTCCATCGCGGTCAAGCGCCTCGAGAAGTACAAGAAGGCGTATTGACAAGGGTCTGTTTCTTTTCCATATATTTATATTATATCTTATATATAAACAACTGGGACAACTCGCTGAGCCATCGGAAGATCAGACACAGCCAATAACACCGCACCTCGCGAAACCATACTGTGCTAAGCTGAAGCACTATGCCAGCTACAAAGCGGACAGAAAGGTCGTCATCAACGAGTTATTATGTTTTACTAGAGCTCTTACTCGGGCAACGGGCATTGCTCCGCCGTGTTGAAGCACAATTTACGAATTGGGTCACGTCGAAACTAGTCGATCGCGAGCTGCCGAACTCTTCGCACGCGCCACCGCCTGCGCGCAGCACGTCATCTCGCGCCAGGCAATATGCCCGGTTGTATTTCAATGTTGGATTGGCCTTGGCTGGCGTTGTCGCTTAGAGTGCGCGGCACGTAACTTGGCCTCAGTGCGAGAGGGACGGCGTTATACGCATGCCATCGTTGGTATAACGCTGTCCCGCTCGCACAGCGGCCAAGTTACGTGCCGGGGGTTATACCGGCCGCTAGCCCCTCTTCCGCTCGCTTCCCGCCCCGCGCGAGCCCCTCTCGCCGCACGCTAGCCCCCCTCCCGGTCGCTTCCCGCCCCGCACGAGCTTCCCTCTACCGCTAGGCTCTGCGCTTCGCCTTCCCGCTGCCTTACCTCATACCTCAGCTGAAGGGACGCTGTTTCTCTGTATCTTTCTTCGTAGGGATACCTCTAGTAAAACATAATACCTCGGTGGTCGTCATGTACTTATTGACACACCTTTTCAAGAGTTTTATAGGCAGTAGGGAACACACTCACCAAAAGACTCACGGCCATAATAGGCCATTCAATATTTTCGGCGAAAGGCATAGGAACTAAGTATATTTAGAAAAATTATACATTCATCACTCACGCGCAGTATGTACAATACCCGGTAAGTTCATGTTGAGGAGGTGGAAAGTGACAGTGGTGGGAGGTGTATAGTGGGTCCCACGCTCACCCCCCTACCACATTATTGCTGTGGCCGTGATGTGTAAGAGTTTTGTCGCAACACTGTCCAGTGATGTCTCACTATGGTGAATATACTTCCATTCCTTTATGTACCTACATTCAATACAACACTTAATTCCTGTCTAAAGTACTGTTTCTAAATTAAAATGCAATGTTGTATTTTAAGAATATCATCGGGAGGGAGCCAGGGGTTACATTATATTGGCCACTACAGTTTGTTTAGAATGATGTCACAGATTGGCCAAATAAGCTAACCATTTAAGTTTCATCTCACTCTGCTATACTATAGGTACCAAAGAGTTTGTATCAGTCGCTGCGTAGGTACTCTCACCATCCCTAGAACTTTCGTATGACAGCTATCAGCCGATAGATGATAACTCTGTTCTATATAAAATGTTCAGTTCTTATCTGTTGTTATGGCGAACAAGTTACTAAAGTGATCTTCTAAAGACGTGCTTCATTTAGTGACAGCATTTTTATCTGCCATATAGCAGGCATAGTAAAGTTTGGCTGGCATGGTGCCTAGTTCATTGCATACATTTCTAGCGTGTGGCTTCGCGACGTTGGATGTGATTGGCTGTGTCTGATATTTCGATGGACTATTGAGCGCAGCCACCCGTGCTGGTTATCTAATAAAAGCAAATTATTAGTTCATTTGCTCTAGGTCAGTCCTGGATTTCCCATTAGGCCGCATAGGCCGCAGCCTAGGGGCGGCAAAATTCAGGGGGCGGCAGACTTCCAAAGGCGCTAAGCACTTGCGCTTTGGTATAGTGTAAGCCGTCAAGTTCGTGTGCGATTATGGACGCTATACTCAAGCAAGTCACTTGTGGATAGAGTTTTCGAAAGAAACTATTAAATGCTAAATATCATTTGGATACAGGTTTTAAGTCCCCATTGCGACTTAGTAATACTCCTATCCTATTTTTTTATTTATGTTGTGCGCGGGCGGCGAAAGTCAATTGGCCTATACTTAAGAACAGTACAAGTCCGGCACTGCTCTAGGTATATGTATGACGACGAGCAGCGTTCGAATTGACTAGCTACTTAGTTTTGTGAGGAAGGAAGACACTGTGTGTGTGCAGCTGCTGGAGATGCCGTACGAGGGCGGGGAGGCGAGCTTGCTGGTGGTGCTGCCCCACGAGGTGGACGGGCTGGGTGCGCTGCTATACAATCTGGCGGAGGGGGCGGACCTGGAAGCCGCCAGGCGCTCCATGTACTGCAGCGAGGTGACGGTTCGCCTGCCCAAGTTCACGATCGAAACTGAGATCGATCTCAAAGATCTCCTGCCCAAGGTATGTACATACAGAGTACGGCAGCATAACTTCCTTTTTTCAAATGCAATCAAACTCATTTAATGGAGTAAATATGTTTTTTTATGTGTCTAGGTAGACATCTAAAGTTTGATTTACATAGTTTTGAGTCAATAAACCCTCCAGTGTGTCAATAAACTGTGCAAACCGAATTCTGGCGTTTGTCATCTCATCACTCTTTCCAGTATAGCGACGGGTATGTTGGCGAATTCTAACCATATGTTGGCCTTCAGGTCTTCTAGAGCCTTGGGCGTAAACGCTGGATTTGAAATTTTTTAAATAACCCCGTAAAAAGAAATCGCGAGGGGCCAAATCGGGCAAGCGCCTTGTTCACTCCAAATCGCCCCTCAGGGAGATGAGGCGCCCTTGGAAGTGTAGGAACATGACGGTTTTGAGGGATAAAAACTGGCATCGATGCCCTGAAGTGTTAACGCATATTTTCAAGTGAAAATTAGTCATCACTGAAAAACACCATCGCGTCGTCATGGACCTTTTTGAGAAGCACTTCACATGAATTTCTTCAAAAATGTAAGTCGCCTTCAGACAGTTCTTGCACAATTGCAAACTTGTAAGGATGGAAATGAAGGTCGTGAAGAATTCGCCTCACAGAACCATAACAGAACGATCAAATGCATGTTTTCGCGCAGAACGCCGCGGGAATTGCAAGATTGAAGATCTTACTGCCTAAATGTTCTGTGATCTGACGGGCCATGCATGGGACTACAGTTCTTCTTTGCGTCACATTTCCGGTATCTCGGAACGTAGTCAACCAATAAAATATACCCAATATATTGAATACATACATTGTAATATAATTAAAGTTTGTGTAAAGTTTCCATTCAATTCGGTGGATTCGTCACAACCAAAGGGAAGCACTAACTGGCCTGGCATGCCACCTAGCTCTTTTCATTTCATTGCATTCGTTTATTGTCAATATAAACCATGAACAGATAAGACAAAAAATTTACCATTCCACACATTTAGACACACAATTATCGTCATAAGCACGTCAAATTTACAATTTAATTACTTATTAACTATGTACTTTACTCAATTTCTTACTGAAAATAATTTAAATTCTATTAAAATGGATTTAATTCCTGAATACACTCAGGTAATAATAAATTATAGTAATTATGTGTAAAATTAATATGAATTTGTATAAAAATGCTCTGACAGGAACAAGGTGTAATAGAGTGTCGTAACGGTTGCAGCAGGCGATGTTGGATTCCATGTAACAAGTATAACACGATGTTTATATTTCTTTGGTCAACTAAAGTGACAATAACGTGTGTGTCTTGCAGCTGGGTATCGAGGCGATATTTAAGCGGACGAAATGCGACCTGTCGGGAGTGTTGGACAAGCAGGAGCCGCTGTACGTGTCGCAGGCTGTGCAAAAAGCCTTCATCGAAGTGAACGAGGAGGGCACCGAGGCGGCCGCCGCTTCCGGTGAGAGTTTCCCCACAAATCCCTTCACCCATCGATCATGTCGCATGGAGTCGCTTCCTGTCTGAATGTGAAGTTTCACTAATCACCACATTGTGACAAATGTATATCCGAGTGGAGAGAAGCGCTGAACTGTTGGCCTTGTATCTGCAGAGATGTCGGCGGCGACTGTTGCAATGTATCCTACTTTCACTTGATTTTATTCTATCTCCCTTGCCAATATAGCCGGTGGTACCTATTGTATTTTTGTATTGCATTGATCATTCATATGGCAATTAGACTGCACTTGAACTTGTCACAATTTGTTCTATCCGGTTCGATTTCACCCACGAAGAATAACCGGCAAGAAGCTCCGCTTGTTTTTTTTCATACATATTATTACTTTACTTATAATTATTTTAGTGGCTAGCCACATAATAAAATCCCCTTGTTTTCGATAGTATACAAACCTTGCATACTATCGAAAATCACAGCTTGAGAGCAAGATTAACACTTTTACTGAGAGTTCTGACTACAAAGACTTTATTAATTAAGTGTATCAGGTGTAAAGAGCCTTTGTCAAACTTTGATACGTATTTATGAATACGTTACGATGTGAATATGAATACGTGATATCCTGTTAAAAGATATTCCTTGTGCATAAAATTATTTTTCATTTATCAAAGGAGTCAGTCAGTACGTTAATAAAGGTTTACATAAAAAGAGAGCGATATGAACCAAACCTGGTGTCGATGTCGATTGGCATTCCAACCACATTTGGTTATAGTCGCTACCCCGTCCACAACGGGGCGCGCACACGACGACGCCAACTCAACTGTTTAGTTGGCACCGGCTCTCCACGACTCAATTATAAAGTTGGTTGGTACCACGGGGGTGACAGTTCATAGTGGCAATCTCGTCCGTAAGCCGGCGGCCATTTTGAGGGTCGCCAACACAACCGACCAATGAAATCGAGCCGTCAGTTTGAAGCTCGCAAAAAAAAGTAATGGCGGCTGGTGTAGGTAGGTACCTAGGTGTTGTTATTGCGGTGCGGTGCAGTTGTTATTATTGTGATTTGTGGTATTTTGCGAGCGCGTAAATACATTTATGTCAGTAATTTGGGCGGAGGCAAGGTGACGATGCCGTACGTGAGGTGCTGCGTACCCGGCTGTGCCAGCAGGACGAGTGCAGATGTGCCTGCCCCGGGACAGGCACAGCTGCCAACAGGCTGCCTCGGAGCGTGCCCCTGCTGACGCTGTGGATGTCCTACCTCAGTTGTGTACGCCCGGAGTTCTCTAGTTTGACTCCGAACCAACTCCGCATGAAGAGAATTTGCAATAGACATTTTGAAGCGAGATTCTTTCCTTGAAGGTTTCCGACCTGAATGTCGTACGTCTTGGTGCTGTGTTTCAGGGAAAATGTCATATACTGTGTTTTATCTATGTTAAGTACTAGTTGATTACTCTGGAACCAATTAAGTGCTTTTAACAGCGCCTCATTAATAATAAGTGGACAGTGTTCATGCTTTTTTTTTATGGAAACTGACACTGGCTACATCACCTAAAACATCCGTGATGTCATCCCATAACACCGGGTGAAATTGGTGCCACGTTAGTGCTTCCCTTCGGTCGTGCCGGCTACACTGAACTGGACGGAAAACACAAACTATTTACATAGCCGTTTCGACGGACCTTTCATTCAGTGCGGTGGTACCAAATCTAGTAACATAAGAAGGTAGTCATATCCCTTAGTCGCCTTTTACGACGTACATGGGGAGAGATGCAGTGGGGCTATTCTTTTAAAGTACGGGCCCTACACGGTTCTTCTATTTTCATAAGTATTAATGTGTCATCTACAAATAAGATTACCTCAGTCATGCATGTGTGAGACAAGCTGGTAAATCATTAATATACACAAGGAATAACAGGGAACCCAGTATGGATCCCGGAGGAATGTGACACTTATTTGTCACACATGTGACATTTATTGCGCTGGCTATGATTTCATTTGTTTGAATTTGTGTAAATATATTGTACATTATTCGATAGATATAATTCAGCTAGATTTAGTTCTATACCTCTGATTCCATTTAAGGTTCCAGTTTGTCACTAAGATGGTATATTTTAAGCAGTCAAATGCCTTTGATTCGTCGCAAAAATCGAGAGGGAGAGGGAGAATATAAGAGAAACAATAGTTTATTATCATATTTGCGTTTAAATCAAATTTGGTGTTAAATCGAGTCTACAGCGAGCGAAGCCGCGGGCAAAAGCTATATAAATATATGTGTATGTAATAGATAGTAAAATAGTATTTAAGTATGTAAGGATTATTAAGAGAAGGCTGTGACTATCTATTCCAGGGATGGGCAAACGACGGCTCGCGGGCCATCTCCGGCCCGCGAACGGTTGCAATCCAGCGCGCGACCATCGACCCAGAAGTAGATAATAACATAAATCATGGAAACATTCAGCAAACATTAATAGCGTAATTTGTTACTTTAATTAATAAATATTTGTCCTATTTTATAGATTACCTGCAATAAATATATATTTCCCTATTTAATAGTGAACCAGGTACACTGTATGTACCTGATTCGATATCTATAGTTTTAGTATCTGCGCTCCAGTCTGAGAATAGCGGTCATTCACCCCTTCCTACCAATGTACTCGTATTTGCGGAAGCGATATTTCCCTATGTTCTGCGTATCGAGCGAAATTACTGTCGCTAGCTTATTGTGGTAGCCGGGCGGCCGCTGACCGTTCGTACTATGTTATGATTCACACGCCTCTCTGAGCATGTGTGCGTGCTGAGAGGAAGGGGTGAATGACCGCTATTCTCAGACTGGAGCGCAGATACTATAGATAGTTCACATAATTTAATTTTGTATATAAATAAGAGAACTTTTAATGTTGTTGAAACATATGGGTCAATAAATATCTTAATTTCGGAAAATACAAATATTTTTATAAGTATTATATTAGATATAGCTAAAAATTCAAAAACCTGGCCCCCACATAGATTATATTTGTAAATATTGGCCCGCGTAGAACAAAGTTTGCCCATCCCTGATCTATACTATCAAGACCAACATCCAAATTGTGCAATATCACATTAAGCATGCACGCTATTGCATCGTTAGTTGACTTTTTCTTCTGAAATTTAAATTGGCGAGGATTACTAGGTACCATATGATTGTTTCCCTTTGGTCGTGCCGGCTACACTGAACTTGACGGAAAACACCAACTACTTACATACCACTTTGATCGACCTTTCATTTAGTGCGGGTGGTGGGACCAACCCGGACCGGTTAAACCAGTGCTGTCCAACTGGTTTCGCCGACGAGCTACTTCGATATTTCTGTGAATTTTAATGGGATACCTGGCTCTGGATATTTTTATTTTCTAAATTAAAAAATCTGCTATAAATCCATATGACAGCATGAAAGCATTAGGCAATTTTTAACATGTTCTCGAGTTAACGTATTTCTAAATTTATGTTTTATACATTTTTTTTGAGGTATTATTTCAATTTTATGTTTATTGGAACGTCTGTGAGTGGGCGCTTAAAATAAGGCTGCGTGCTACTGGATGCCCGCATACTACCGGTTGGACACCGCTGGGTTAAACCCTACCACCTAATAAGGTAAGAAGGGAAGGGACCTACAGTTTTACGTGCGAGTCACGATCAGCCTCCATCGGTTGAACGGTCATCCATCCAAGTTCTGACCGCACCCAGGTGTGCCCATGATCACGAACGACAGTCGGCCGATAGCTCCACTGAGCTACCGAGGCTGACACCCACTGGCTCCATGAAGTACAGCCTCAATATGTTATTTATTATTCATTTTTTTCAAAATATTTTACTCTGTAATTTTTTTAAATAAACACATTGGTCATATTACATATTTTCATTATTTACTCACCTAACCTATCGACCAACTATGAAAAATGCCTCTTAAGTTTTTAGTTTCTCTCTAGATGAACACAAAAAATATAGCTTCGAAGGAAAATATTGAAAATATGAGGCATTTTTCATTTTTGGCTAAAATAATTATTTCAACAGTTCTCATAAGAGTATATCTATCGATATTAGGAGGACATCCTTAATATCGATAATGATTCTATCGTGAGTTCACCTCACTAAGTCTAGCTTCTGATTGGGCAGCTGTCACGTCTGTGATTGGTCGTTTGTCTTGGCGACCCAATGGCTCTATGGGTTGCTGCTATGTTCAAGACTGTCCCATCTGTCCAAAGACATATATATTGGTAATCTGTGGTTGGTACAACTAAAAAAATTGTACAGCGGCCAACTTTTTAATCGCAGGACTTTTTAGTCAACCGCCAATCTACGCTGCGCCGCACTAAACTAAACTGTTTAATTGGTGATACAATTGGCCGCGTAGTCGAGCCCTAACATGCGTGACGTTTACAGGGTTTGTGAGGAAGGCATGCTGCATGCCGCCGCGGTTCTACGCGGATCATCCGTTCTACTTTGCGCTCCTCTCGGGACGCACGCAACTCTTCACGGGCTACTTCCGTCCGTCGCAGTAGAGTTAGTGTCCGCCGTCCGGTCGGTGCCCCGCGTCGCCAGATTTGCTTTATAGCTGTTGTGTTGTCCTGTTGTCGAATGTAGGTACTTATTTCATTTAGCGAGATTATTGTGATAACATTTTATGGTGAAACAACTCTGAATCAGAAATTTGATCTTAATAATATGTTTATTATTTTACTAGGTATTTCGCCATCCATTGCATTACCTAGGATTAAAAATTAAATGACTTGTTTATGAAGTGAAAACCAAATATTATTATAATATAGGCATACAGTGATACTTTGAATATAAGTGTAAATATTTTATTATACGAGTGAAACTTTTTTATTGACTGAATCGTTAATATTTTCTTTGTACAAATGTATGTAAATAGCTGTTAAGTTTCATATTGAAATAATATAAAAAATATATACCTATATTTTAAATTCCTTTTTTCTCATTTCTTTATTTTCAATTCCTGTTTTTTTAATGTGTGTTACGCGGTTACTCCGTCAATTGTGGGCCGAATTTGAAATGTTGACATGATAACGTCTTATAAATTGATGAACACCAGCTGCACGCACGAAATAGTGTCACGCTCCATCTCAAATCAAATCAAATCAAAAAACGTTTATTGCACATAAAGTCGTACAGAAGGTAGTACTTAATGCCTATGGCATTTTCCGCCAGCCTACCCTTTTTACATATAAAAACCAGGGTAGGTGCAACAAAACATAGTCTTAGATAATAGAAGAATAGAAAAACAAAGATTTATATTATATATACATATAATACACACATATAATAACCATATAGTAACCAAAGTAAATCGTAAATATATATATATAAGCATATACAAAAATAAAACTCAGACAGTGATGGATGATTGATGAAAGACAGACAAACATGTTATGAATTTACTCTGATATCTGATATCTGAGCTTGTGTGTGCAAGCGAGAGGGCGTAACAAGCGATAGAGAGGCACAATCGGCCCAAGCGGCAGTGTTGCCAAACGTACGGTAATTGCCGTATCGTACGGTAATCGAGGCTAGAAATCGACAAATGTAAGGCGTACGGGAGCGATAGGGGTACCGTACGAAAAGATACGGTAATTCTTATAGCTGTGTTTCTTTATGACGTTATCACGTAAAACTATCGTCCGTAAACCGACTTTACAGACAACCAATTTTGTTTTATTTGGTAGGCCATACTTCTTATGTCGTCCCATATAAATTTTATCGAAATTGATTTAGTGGTTTTTGAAAAATCAACTAAATACTATGGCTTGTGGTTACCAAAGATAATGGAAGTTTTCTGTGGTGGTTACCTTCAGCAAAATTTTGATGTGGACTTTTTCAGCAATAAAAACATAAGCAAGTCGATACCTCAGCAGTATACTGCAACACGCTCAACATTTTGCAGTTTGCCACATGGCGAATCTCGTGGCGAATAATTCTGTGCCACTTCAACCGATTACGATTATTCGATTTCGATTATAATCGATCAGATCCTAGAAGAAAAATTGTGAGGACAAAACTTGTAGAGAATCAAATTTCCTAAAATTTTTGTCCTCACGGTTTTACTGTAAAATGGCCGAGTTATTAAAAAAAAACCGTTTTTCGAATATACACAGGAGCCTGATTCAGTCTACTTTTTGAATTTACACTCCCAGTAACCCCTCCCCCCCCCCCCCCCCTCCCCCGAGGGACCTACGAAAAAAAAATCCAAGATCTGATTATTCACGGGTCAAAATCTATAATGACTGAACTACTACGCCTGGAGTTAGTTTTGCGATTTTATTCTGAGAATGTTTCAGGTAGCCAGGTGCAGTCGGCCGGTCAGTCGACGCAATCAGTAGCCTTTCCTACGCGTCATAATAATAACGTATAATTGTTTTGCATATTTTTCACGTATTATTTTGAAGTTTTGTATATTATTTGTGTGGCTGTGAACAGATTTGTATATTATTATATTCATTGTGTTATAGTGTGTGTTGATTAAGTGTTAACTTATCCACCTACAATAGAAGGAACAGCTAAAGTAAGTAGATTAGGCACAAAATTTAAATATTATATAATTTTAATATTAAATAACTTACAGTGAAAATATAAATATTTACCTGATTCCAAGCAAAAAATAAAAATAAACAGGTTTATTGCAAAATTTTCATTCATCAATAAATAAACAATAATTCAATATTTTTTTTAAATTAAACTATATTCATAACCTCAGTTCACAACAGTCACTTCAATCACCCTTTGCGAGAGTGAGAAGTACAGAGAAAGAGAAACCGCTCGGCATTAGTTCCTATGATGAATGAACTGTAGTAGAATGTAACTGCATGTAGGTAAATGCCAAACACTTAATTGAATGGAATCAAAAGAAAAAGGGGAATGGCTAGGTCATTGCACTCCCTAGACCTAGACAGCACTGTTGCCAAATCTCAGTGTCCATCGAGTTTTTATTACAATTTTTAATTTTTGTATGTAAAAAAAAATACGAAATTTCGTTTTGAGTGATAAGGATTTTTTTCTTCTAATAATGAGTACTTTCTATTCCTGAAGTTTCTCAAACCTACCTAACCTGAACATCCTATAGGCTATAATATGATATATGGATGGCATCATGACGACAAGGCAGGTATGTAATCATAAAACAAGTATTATTTTTAAAAACACTGTATTTTTTATTTTTATTTAACTTTTCAAATTTGGAAAAGCCAACAGGAATTTGCATCCAGAACACAAGGTATTACAAGATAAAATTGAGTATGTAAAAACCCAGTCAACGTTTTTCACATAAGTAAGAATACAGAAGGACAGGCATACAGAATAGGTACCTACTTGAGACATGAACATGAAATAAACAATCAAACATAAACCTACAAATAACACAAAGACAAACAGACGGAAACAAATAAATGACATAAATAGAGAGAAACAGCTGAAAGAGACATACAGTACACTACTACACGCGGTGCGGAGGGCGGCAGGCGACTGGCCGCCAACCAATCACGCCAAGGAGAATACCTACGGGAGACGCAACGCTACTGCGTTTGTATCGGAGCACGGCTAGCCAAAAATCCCTACTACTACGAAAATCGAAATCGCAATTTAATCTTTTATGACGTGACTTGTCTATCTCCGTTACCCATATCGCGCCCCGCGATATGGAGAGAGACAGAGCGAGCAAGGCGAGCGACAGGTTTGTTATCGCTGGCTTGGCTCGGGTATCTGGTAGTAAGAGCCGACCGTCCGACCAATCGGAAGCCTTGCTTGACGGTAACTTGACGGGATCACTACGAATGCCAGTCTGACGGACAATGATGGTGCGGTATATTTGTGAATTTTGAAATTGTTATTTGTAATATTATTTCAAATAGTTTTTACTGAACGAATATTATTGTTTGAATCCAAAAAAAATATTGAAAAATTAAACAAGACTGTTGTTTTAATATTTTTGAAAAGTTGTACTTATAATCAGTGATAGGAATAAGTAGGGTTTATTTACCTAAATTTCGAGGAACAGAGTAAAAGATTGGAGACTTCCTTATGACAATATTTCTTTCCGGTTTAATAATATTCATGGTGTTTTAATTTCGCGATTTGAAAAAAGTGGCCACCATTTTGAACTTTTTAGTTACTGAACCGATTGCTTTCAAAATCGATATCTGGGTGTCAGTGTGGGCTCTGAATACGAATCTGTAGTAAAAATTTAAAAAAGTGGCCGCCATTTTGAACTTTTTAGTTACTGGACCGATTTCTTTCAAAATCGATATATGGGCGTCTGTGTGGACTCTGGATACGAATCTATAGTCAAAATTTAAAAAAAGTAGCCGCCATTTTGAACTTTTTAGTTACTGGACCGATTGCTTTCAAAATCGATATCTAGGCGTCTGTGTGGACTCAGAATACGAATCTGTAGTCAAAATAAAAAAGAAGTGGCCGCCATTTTGAACTTTTTAGTTACTGGACCGATTTCTTTCAAAATCGATATCTGGGTGTCTATGTAGGCTCTGAATACGAATCCGTTGTCAAAATTAAAAAAAAAGTGGCCGCCATTTTGAACTTTTTAGTTACTGGACCGATTGCTTTCAAAATCGATATCTGGGTGTATGTGTGGGCTCTGAATACGAATCTGTAGTAAACATTTAAAAAAAGTGGCCGCCATTTTGAACTTTTTAGTTACTGGACCGATTGCTTTCAAAATCGATATCTGGGTGTCTGTGTGGGCTCTGAATACGAATCCGTTGTCAAAATTTAAAAAAGTGACCGCCATTTTGAACTTTTTAGTTAATGGACCGATTGCTTTTAAAATCGATATTTGTTTGTCTGTGTGGACTCTGAATACGAATCCGTTGTCAAAATCTTAAAAAAGTGGCCGCCATTTTGAACTTTTTAGTTACTGGACTGATTACTTTCAAAACCCATATCTACATGTCTGTGTGGGCTCTGAATAACAATATGTAGTTAACATAAAAAATATGATATCGATTTTGAAAGCAATCGGTCCAGTAACTAAAAAGTTCAAAAAGGCGGCCACTTTTTTTAAATTTTGACAACGGCTTCGTATTTAGAGCTTACACAGACACCCAGATATCGATTTTGAAAGCAATCGGTCCAGTAACTAAAAAGTTCAAAATGGCGGCCACTTTTTTTAAATTTTGACTACAGATTAGTATTCAGAGCCCACACAGACACCCAGATATCGATTTTGAAAGCAATCGGTCCAGTAACTAAAAAGTTCAAAATGGCGGCCACTTTTTTAAATTTTGATTACAGATTCGTATTCAGAGCCCACACAGACACCCAGATATCGATTTTGAAAGTAATCGGTCCAGTAACTAAAAAGTTCAAAATGGCGGTCACTTTTTTAAATTTTGACAACGGATTCGTATTCAGAGCCTACATAGACACCCAGATATCGATTTTGAAAGCAATCGGTATAGTAACTAAAAAGTTCAAAATGGCGGCCACTTTTTTTAAATTTTGACTACAGATTCGTATTCAGAGCCCACACAGACACCCAGATATCGATTTTGAAAGCAATCGGTCCAGTAACTAAAAAGTTCAAAATGGCGGCCACTTTTTTTAATTTTTACTACAGATTCGTATTCAGAGCCCACACATACACCCAGATATCGATTTTGAAAGCAATCGGTCCAGTAACTAAAAAGTTCAAAATGGCGGCCACTTTTTTTTATTTTGACTACAGATTCGTATTCAGAGCCCACACAGACACCCAGATATCGATTTTGAAAGTAATCGGTCCAGTAACTAAAAAGTTCAAAATGGCGGTCACTTTTTTAAATTTTGACAACGGATTCGTATTCAGAGCCTACATAGACACCCAGATATCGATTTTGAAAGCAATCGGTCCAGTAACTAAAAATTTCAAAATGGCGGCACCTTTTTTAAATATGACTACAGATTCGTATTCAGAGTCCACACTGACACCCAGATGTCGATTTTGAAAGCAATCTGTCCAGTTACTAAAAAAGTTCAAAATGGCGGCCACTTTTTTTAAATCGCGAAATTATAACACCATGAATAGGTATTATTAAACCGGAAAAAAATATTGTCGTAAGGAAGTCTCCAATTTTTTACTCTGTTCCTCGAAGTTTAGGTAAATAAGTCCTACCTATTCCTATCACTGATAATAATAATATAATACATAATATACAATATATTAGTTTTGTATAGGTATATTTGTTTTATAATTATAAAAAATAGAAAACGTAATATTAAAGAAATAATAACAATACATATTATAAATTGAATTCATCCATGTCATTGCCATAAAAAAACTAACAACACCCATATACAATAATTGATTTCAAATTTCTTTCCAGTCTGTCAAATTTGCCTATCATGTGTACGCGCCCAGTATGGCGCGCAGTCGTGCTCCTATCTCGCGGAATTTTTGTATTTTACACGCTTTAAGCATTGTATTATCATTAAAATTACCTAATTATGAAAGGTTACGCCATCTTTTGTCATTCCTGATGATCTTGAGCTCTTTCGACACGCACGAACTGCACAAATCGCCATTTTGCGTAGTGCACATATACGTGTTCTTCGTTCCCAAGTCGCGAGCGCACTGACGGTCGATCCCGCAGCAGCGCTATATGTTAGTGCAAATGCTCTAACACGCGGCTAATTTTCCTATATATTAGCGCTCGACGGTTGCCACTCCCGTAGGTATGCTCGGTGAATCACGCGGTCGGCAGGCGCTCTCCCCGCCGTCGCATCCCGCGCCCTCCACCAAGATACCCTAAAATCGGCTACTGCACTGGTCCAAGTTACATATATGCCAACTGGGCCAAGTAAGCATAAAGGTAGGTAGCTACCTAGTACAAGCAAGTAGTGTTGGAAGCCAAAGGGTTAATATTTTTATATTTATTTTTTTACTTTTTGACAATAATACTACATTGTAGGTAGTGTGTTTAATATACTAACATAATTAAGTTGATACAAATTACGTACCTACCATTGATTTTATAACCCTGTCGGGACAGATAGACCACTCCATATAACAAATTTGGTAACGTTGTAAATCGTAAAACCAACAGAGGGCGTTAATAATTTTTCTTGATGTTGTCGTAAAACAAACAGGTGGCGTTAATGTTTGTTAATACTTCTATACTAAGGGCGCTATCTAGTTGAAATACAACAGTATCTAGGTACCTTTAATTGTCACTAGGCTGTAGAATTACTGCTACTAGACAAAAGATGGCGCTTTCATTTATATTTATAAAGAACATTATTTATGTAAATTCAAAAATTTTTAATTATATTTGAATAATAAAATTATGACAATTTACAATTAAACTAACACTTCTTATCAAATTAAATAAAATAAAAAAATGTTTTGAAAATTATTTGGTATACGGAACAAAATATTATTATGATTGTAATTTCCTGTTTGTGCGCTTTTAATAGATAGATCCACACAGAGCACGGTATACCCCCGCGCGCGCGCGCGCGGTATTCCGTGCTCTGTGGATAGAACGTATTTATTTAGTTGAACAGTTAAACAAATACTCGTCACTCTTCATTCTAATAATGTCAGCATTGTATGTAAAAAAAAAAAATATGAAAACTGCCTTAAAAAATTTATGAAATTAAAAAAATCGAACCCTAGAGTTGAAGGCGGTGCTAAAGAAGGCTACACAAATCACAAAGGATATCATCCACGCATGTTTTCTTTCATGTATCATTTTTGCTTGCTTTAGCACCGCCTTCAACTCTAGGGTTCGATTTTTTTTATTTCATACATTTTTGAAGGCGGTTTTTATATATTTTTTTAAATAGTTTTTTATTTCACAGTTTTTTTTGGAATTTTTTGCTATTAATGTACTCGGCGGAATCGCTCGACCTTCGGCCTCGCGATTCCGCCTCGCTTTCCAATCTGATCTCGACCAAATTAAAATGGAACCACGTCATGGTTATCCCCTTTCAAACAAAAAAAAAGAATTTTCAAAATCGGCCCACAATAATTGACGGAGTAATCGCGTAACAAACATCCAAAAAAAGAAAACATACCGTCGAATTGAGAATCTCCTAGGTCTAAAGTAAATTGCTCGTGATGACAAATTCAACGAGCCCAAACACGATGGGTTTATCATGTGTAGTTTAGGAGTTCCTATGGCCACCTTCCGTCTCCATCATCAGACCAGCTCGATGGTACTCGTACTCGTATTATAATATATTAAACGCATCTGGCCGGTCGGAAAAGATTTCAAATTTAGAATATTCATGAAACAAGGGTCCGAATATGAATGACAATATCGATTCATGTATTTCAATACAATGACAGAGAAAATTTCAAAATATTAGGTACCTATTCTACCTATTTAATACTTTTTAGTTCTAGTTTATTTTTTTTTTAAGTCGGTTTTATATTTTTAAAACAATATTACATAAAAAACAATAATCGAAATCGAATAATCGAAATCGGTTGAAGTGGTACAGAATTATTCGCCATGTGTCAAACTGCAAATTGCTGAAAAAGTCCACATCACAAAAGTTTTGCTGAAGGTAACCACACACCAATAGTATTTTTTTGCTTTTTCATAAACCGCTCAATCAATTTCAATAAAATTTCAATGGGAGCACCTCTGAAGTATGACCTACCAAACAAAAAAAGAATTTTCAAAATCAGCCCACAATTAACACGTTGAACGCCATACGACCCACCGGTGGGCCTAGCGTACTTTTCGGTTCGGGCCAAGCCAAACTCATTATATCCGTAATTTTCATCAACTTGAGATTTTCATCACAAAGTTTATAAAATGCGGTAATTTGTAAGGAAAATAAAAATTTGCGACTTTTACCGTCTAATTTTCGAGATATAGCAGAAGGCTCACGGGTGGATCGTGTGGCCTCATATGAAGGATTTGTATTTTTCTGTTGGCTGGGGCCGCGGGGTCACGCCGCGGCCCACCCGTTGCGCACACGCCGCGGACGCAGCGATCAATCCCGGTCCGGCTGCGTCGACAATTGAGGATGTTTTACGCTTTTCTCGCCAAAAATGATTATTTTGAAGATTTCGAGTTAACACAAGAAGCGCTAACGCAGTTAGAAAACATCGAGATAGATCTTCTGAACCGTAGTTTCGGAATAGATTCTATGAAGACGTAGTTCAACCAACGAAAAGAAGATGCTGTCGAATTCTTTTGTCGGAGAGTGAGGATAGCGACTATGAAATGCATATAGAAAGACAGAAGAGAATGAAACACACTCTGGAAAGGAAAGAGGGATTGGCCAGAAAAGTGAGAAGAACATGTCACCAATGTTATGCAAAGAACGTACTAATAATGGGTAGCAAACAGGCTAAAACCAAGTCGAAAAAAGTATCCACTTATTGCCAAAGCAGCCCAACTAAACCATTCCTTTGTTTGCCTTGTTTTAACATGACTCACGGATAATTCTTTATTGTTTATGGTTAAACCCTTTGGGGTTAAGATGATTGATTATTTTAAATAATGAAGTGTCATAATGTTGTGATTGTTCAATTTCATAAATATTTTGTTTTGTTCAATTTCATAAATTATTTTCGTAATAAATAATGTCTTCTTATTTGGCAATGAAGAAAATTTTATGTTCATTTTTATTTTGACGAATATTTTCTTATTATTTTCTGGTTTTATTAATTCTATTAATACAAATATTATTTTCTACCTTATCGTTAAGAGCAGCCCTAGCATCGTTACAATTAACTTAATAAAAAACTACAAGTTTCTATTGGATTTGAAAACCACGCCGTCCGCTTCGACAACAAGGCCATGCGGCTCACTTCCATATTGGCTTTGTAGCTGCGCTCTGTGGCTTGTAGGAAGCGTTTACGTAGGCCCTCTCACGCGGCTCACCGGTGACCCCCATGCCCTGAATGGTTCAGTAAGGAAAGGCTCACCGGTGAGCGGTGAGCCCCGTGGCCCAAACGGAAATACTGGATTTTTCATGTGGCGTTGAACGTGTAAGATTGTAATTTCCTGTTTGCGGTTTTACTCCGGTCCAAAGAATTTACAAACTCTTTGGTTGTACTTGGGTTGTACCTAGCTCCGCTTATTTGTTGTTATATCCGCTATAGTAACACATATTCTGTGAAAGTTTCAACGCGCTACCTATTACGGTTCAAGAGATACAGCCCTCGGACAGACAAACGGACGGACGGACAGACAGACTGCGGAGGCTTAGTAATAGGCTTCCGTACAGGGATACGGAAACCTAAAAATAAGGGGTGAAATAGGGGTGAAAGTTTTTGTATGGGGAATCCATGATTTCTCTAGGTAAGGATATGAAAATTTATTATCTAGGCTTTTGGCACAGATTACTCAATAGTTACTGCTTTTGGTAAGAAATAATGAATAATGGTCAGGAAGAGGAAGGGGGAGAGAAAAGAAGGGGGAGTGGGTGGGAGGTACGTTTGTCAGCCTCGGTAGCTCAGTGGTGCAGGCAACCCTGGGCGCGGTCAACACTTGGATGGGTGACCGCTCGACCATTTGAGGCTGACCGTGGTTCGGATTCCACGTAAAACTGTAGCACCCTTCCCTTCTTACCTTACTAGGGTTGGTACCACCGCACTGAATAAAACGTATGTCGAAACGGCTATGTAAATCAAAGAGATTTGATGTAAATAGTTTTTTCGTTTTTTTCCGTCCAGTTCAGTATAGCCGGCACGACATGTCCGACATCACGGATGTTGTAGGTGATGTATCCAACCATGTCAGTTTCCATAAAAAAAAGAAGAAGAGGAGGAGAGGTATGGAGGGAAGAAGGGTTAGTGAATGAGGGTAGGTGTGGGGGAGGGAGGTAGTAGAGGGAACGAGGAGGAATGGATATCGAGGGAGTGAGAGGTTGAAAGGGGGAAGGGGCGGGATAAGAGGGGGTTGCGGACAGGATGAGGGGTAGTAGGGGAGGAATGGAATGCGAGGGTGATGGGAAGGAGGGGCGACATGAGGGGAGGAAGGGAAGTAGGGAGAGAGGGAGGGAATGGGCGAAAGGGAAGGTGGCAAAGAGGGGGGCCGTGAAGGGTGAGGGGAAGGAGGGGAGGAAGGCGGGATCGAGGAGAGAAGACCGGGAGAGAGGTGAGTGAGAGATGGGCGAGGAAGGAATCCCTTCCTTCCTCCCGAAAAAGATAGAGAATATAAGAGAAGCGATGGTTTATTATCAATTTTGCATTTAAATCAGATTTACTATTTTTTTATTTTATTCGTCGTCGTGTCGTCGTCGGTAAAATCTACAATTTTACAATTTTATATAAAATATCATTGACTTATATATTCTGTAAAGCTTATCACAAATACATTAAACCCACCCTCTTTTAATCTCTTTGGTATAACACCACCAGCAGCATCGTAGATGGAAAAAATAGCCCTGGACTCAACTTTTTTTAATTCGGTGCCTGGACTCCCTACTTCATACTCAATGACATTTTGTTCATACTTCAACTATTACTAAAACGAGACACCGCGATTATGGTAGTGTGCGTATCGCGTGAATACAGAACCGACCGTCTCAAGAGATCGCATCGATATTGTGTCATCCTTTTTCCACGCGCAGTAACCCGTATCGCTTGCCTGCACGCTCCACGCAAACATTTGCGTGTTCCAAAACAAGCGAACGTCGCGCGTCGATCGATAAATTGCCGCAACGGCTAAAAACTATGGAGGTGGCTTTTTACTTTCGAGCGACTGTAAGGAGAAAGGAAGTATTGTGATCGTCCAAAATGTCGAAGTTGAGAATGCGACTGATTTTTTTTTTTTTTATTGAAACTGACACGGTTGGCTACATCACCTACAACATCCGTGATGTCAGCCCATAACACCGGGTGAACTTGGTGCCACGTCAGTGCTTCCCTTCGGTCGTGCCGACTACACTGAACTGGACGGAAAACACAAACTATTTACATAGCCGTTTGGACCGACCTTTCATTCAGTGCGGTGGTACCAACCCGGGCGGGTTAAACCCTACCACCTAGTAATATAAGAAGGGGTCATATCCCTTAGTCGCCTTTTACGACATACACGGGGAGAGATGCAGTGGGGCTATTCTTTTAAAGTACCGGCCCCACACAGTACAGATTTGGGCTATATATCTGTCAACGATCCCAAAAAAGTGGTTTTGAGAAACATGTATGTGTGTGTGTGTGTGTCCGTCCAGCGACCTTGTGCCTAAACTGCTCAACCGATTTCGTTCAAAATTCGTATTTAGTAGTTTGAAATGATAATCTAGGGGTACCTTTTTTAGTTTTTTTTTCATTAAAAAAAATAAGGGTAGCTGTCATACAAATTATTTCGTTGAGGTCGATTTTCTTATAAATGGCTAACGATTTTTATTATTATTATTATATTTAATCCATCGTGTTTGTTTCCGTTTTCAAAGGTGGTGAGGTAAAAAAATATAATTTTAAAGAAGGTATCTCCACTTTATCCTAACCGCACGCGCGTATTTGAATTGCACGCAGGTTTGGTTGGTGGGTATTTGGCAACTAAAAATATAATAAGAAATAGGCATGCCATCTATAGACAAATAGGACAACTTAACTTTGGTCTGACATCTATGATGCAGAAGCGGCGAAATTATACATTTTATCCGCCAAGCTCACGGACTGACAAAACATGAAAATATTTATTGGAAAAATTATGAAAACCTTAAAATACACTATTTTGAAATTTCTACTTAATATAAAATAATCTTTAAATTTAACTATGCTGTTCCCACTTAGCATCGTTCTATAATTAGCAGATTTAAAAATATAATAATTATTTAATTCAAATTCGATACTCCTGGCGCCATCTTAGGACATAATTGAAGACTAATTTCATGTTACCTTTAAAACATCGCTGACGGTACATCTGACTCCCCCTATAAAATCAATGGTACCTACCTATCAAAGTTTGACAAAAGCGCTTTACATCTGATACGCTTAAATTAATTTTTGTCATTAGAACTCTCAGTAATATGGTTGATCTTGCTCTCAACATGTATTGCCGAAAGACTATAGGCGATGTTATTATGTGGATAGTCACTAAAATACTTTTTTTTTATTTGTGGGCTTTTTTTCACTTTAGTAATACATCAACCCTTCCCTTAACAAAACACATTACGTAACAGAGTGATACAAATACATAACACATCAGTAGGTAAGTATTCCCGAAGAGATAGGATGTAAAAAAACATTAAATTACACGCACAAAATACACTAAAATACTTGTAATAAATACGTGTGAAATAATATGAATGAAAAAATAAACGTAAAAAATTAAAAAAAACAAACTTTTATATTGATAAAAATTAACTAAACAGTTGATAATAAATTTATTCAGATTGGAAACATGCCATTTTCTCCCTTTTATACAGTTTTCAAATAACAGTGCTACATTTAACATCAGGAGAGAAAAAGAGGGTGTAACACCACAGATTACTTAATAGTTACTTCGTAACAGATAAATCACTCCATAGAAAATGTTCCTACCTTCGGGCTTTAATAGCCTACTGTTTCACGTCGCCAATCGCTGCGTGCGAAAATGTACCTTAACGATCGAGTGTAAAGTGGTTATTGCTTTGCAGCTGCGCGCAGTTGCGTGGGCGAGCGTCTATGTATACTTCGCGCGGCTGACGAATTTCCACTGAAATAGACCGCCGCGCCGCCGGCGGCCCGTCGAGCGGTAGGTAGTTAGCGCGCGCAAGTGCATAGAGTGCGTGAGGCCTGGTAACACGCTTTTATTTGAAAACTGTAAAAAATTGAGAAAATGTCTTGTTTTCAATCTGAATAAATTTATGTTTAACGATTTAGTTCATTTTTATTATTTTAGTTCATTTTTTGTACCGTGTGGGGTCGGTAGGTACTTAAAAAGAATAGCCCCACTTCATCTCTCCCCGTCGCATGTCGTAAAAGTCAACTAAGGGATCGTCAGCCTCGGCAGCTTAATGGTGCGGTCAGCATCGATGTCTAGCGGTCAGTTATTGGATAGATGACCGCCCGACTGTTGGAGGCTGACCGTGGTTCGGATTCTACGTTAAACTGTAGGTCCCTTCCCTTCTTACCTTACTAGGTGGTAGGGTTTATCCCGGCCGGGTTGGTACCACCGCACTGAGTGAAACGTCGGTCGAAACGGCTATGTAAATAGTTCGTGTTTTCCGTCCAGTTCAGTGTAGCCGGCGCGAAATTAAGGGAAGCACTGACATGGCACCTAGTTCACCCGGTGTTATGGGCTGACATCACGGATGATGTAGGTGATGTAGCCAACCGTGTCAAGTTTCCATAAAAAAAAATAATAAAAAATTATCAAACTAAAAGCTTGTTTTAAACATTTAGATAAACTGCAATCTGGGAATGTCCATTGGCGACGCAGCAGGGCACCGGACACTATCTCTACTGCGCCGACGGACGGAAGTAGCCCGTGAAGAGTTGCGTGCGTCCCGAGAGCAGAGCGAAGTAGAACGGGTGATCCGCGACGAACTCCTTCGGCTTGCAGCATTTAACCATCATAGGCCCTGTAAACGCATCGCGCGTTAGAGACCCATTAGGTTCACATACCACGTTCTTTGTACCGTGTGGGGTCGGTACTTAAAAAGAATAGCCCCACTGCATCACTCCCCGTCGCATGTCGTAAAAGTCGACTAAGGGATCGTCAGCCTCGGCAGCTCAGTGGTGCGGTCAGTTATTGGATGGGTGACCGCTCGACCGTTGGAGGCTGACCGTGGTTCGGATTCCACGTTAAACTGTAGGTCCCTTCCCTTCTTACCTCACTGGGTGGTAGGGTTTATCCCGGCCGGGTTGGTACCACCGCACTGAGCGAAACGACGGTCGAAACGGCTATATAAATAGTTCGTGTTTTCCGTCCAGTTCAGTGTAGCCGGCGCGAAATTGAGGGAAGCACTGACATAGCACCTAGTTCACCCGGTATTATGGGCTGACATCACGGATGTTGTAGGTGATGTAGCCAACCGTGTCAGTTTCCATAAAAAAAAAAAAAGACATTGTTGGACACTTTTTTCACCCCTCCCCCTCCCCGTGAGCAATCGCGGACATTTCCCGACCCCCGACCCCCCTTTTCTGTTCACGTGGTATGTGAACGGTTCCTTTTTTTTTTTGGAAACTTGACATAGTTGGCTACATCACCTACAACATCCGTGATGTCAGCCCATAACACCGGGTGAACTAGGTGCCATGTCAATGCTTCCCTTCATTTCGCGCCGGCTACACTGAACTGGACGGAAAACACGAACTATTTACATAGCCGTTTCGACCGACGTTTCGCTCAGTGCGGTGGTACCAACCCGGCCGGAATAAACCCTACCACCTAGTAAGGTAAGAAGGGAAGGGACCTACAGTTTAACGTGTAATCCGAACCACGGTCAGCCTCCAACAGTCGGGCGGTCATCCATCCAATAACTGACCGCACCATTAAGCTGCCGAGGCTGACGATCCCTTAGTCGACTTTTACGACATTCCTTATAGCTATGTACGTGTGGGAGCGGCGGCGGGTGGCGGAGGGAGGGAGGGAACGGGTCGCGCCGTCGCCACTTACCTTACCTAGTTGTCGCCAGCAGCACGCCGAGCAACATCACGCAATACAGAGCGCCCCACCTCCGGCGACAGCGCCCGTCGCATCCGCACCGCACCCACCACACGTCACTCACTACCTCTATTAAGATACTCACTCCTTTGACAAGTGAATAATAATTTTATGCACATGCGACTTATCTTTTCACAGGATATCACCAACTATGTTGGTAAGGGAGATAGAATAAAGTCAAGTGAAATTAGGATACACTGCAACGGTCGCCGCCGACATCTCTGCAGATACAAGGCCAACAGTTCAGCGCTTCTCTCCACTCGGATATACATTTGTCACAATGTGGTGATTGGTGTAACTTCACAATCAGACAGGAAGCGACTCCATGCGTCATGGTCGATGGGTGAAGGGATGGGGAAGTGGTCTCTCACCGGAAGCGGCGGCCGCCTCGGTGCCCTCCTCGTTCACCTCGATGAAGGCTTTCTGCACCGCCTGCGACACGTACAGTGGCTCCTGCTTGTCCAACACTCCCGGCAGGTCGCATTCCCTCGGCTCAAATATCGCCTTGATACCCAGCTGCAGGACACACACGTTATTGTCACTTTATACTTGTTACATGGAACTCGACATGGCCTGCACCCGTGCCCGTCACTACGCTCCATTACACCTTGTTCCTGTCGGAGCTAGCTATGCTAGAGCATAGAGCTAGCTATGATAGAGCATAGAGCTAGCTATGATAGAGCATAGAGCTAGCTATGCTAGAGCATAGAGCTAGCTATGCTAGGGCATAGAGCTAGCTATGGTAAGCATAGAGCTAGCTATGGTAGAGCATAGAGCTAGCTATGGTAGAGCATAGAGCTAGCTATGCTAGAGCATAGAGCTAGCTATGGTAGAGCATAGAGCTAGCTATGCTAGAGCATAGAGCTAGCTATGCTAGGGCATAGAGCTAGCTATGCTAGAGCATAGAGCTAGCTATGCTAGAGCATATAGCTAGCTATGCTAGAGCATAGAGCTAGCTATGCTAGAGCATAGAGCTAGCTATGCTAGAGCATAGAGCTAGCTATGGTAGAGCATAGAGCTAGCTATGCTAGAGCATAAAGCTAGCTATGGTAGAGCATAGAGCTAGCTATGGTAGAGCATAGAGCTAGCTATGGTAGAGCATAGAGCTAGCTATGCTAGAGCATAGAGCTAGTTATGATAGAGCATAGAGCTAGCTATGCTAGGGCATAGAGCTAACTATGCTAGAGCATAGAGCTAGCTATGCTAGAGCATAGAGCTAGTTAATCTAGAGCATAGAGCTAGCTATGCTAGGGCATAGAGCTAGCTATGCTAGGGCATAGAGCTAACTATGCTAGAGCATAGAGCTAGCTATGCTAGAGCATAGAGCTAGTTATGATAGAGCATAGAGCTAGCTATGGTAGAGCATAGAGCTAGCTATGGTAGAGCATAGAGCTAGCTATGCTAGAGCATAGAGCTAGCTATGGTAGAGCATAGAGCTAGCTATGGTAGATCATAGAGCTAGCTATGCTAGAGCATAGAGCTAGTTATGATAGAGCATAGAGCTAGTTAATCTAGAGCATAGAGCTAGCTATGCTAGGGCATAGAGCTAACTATTGAAACGCCCCCCCCCCCCCCCCCCCCCCCCCCCCCCCCCTCTGGTCAAACAGTCCTACTGACGCGGACTCCTTGTCTGAACCAGACTAGGTGGTTGCCTTCGATTTAAAATTAAACCTACCTAACACGTCATCTCTACGGAACCTATCTAACCTACCCTGTCCTACTTTAATGACGAAAATTACAGTTTTCGTGGAAAATAAATACCGAAAGGATTACATGATTTAAATGTTGGTTTAGTTATAACTAGGCTACAGGAAAAGGAAAGAGGAAAATTCTGAAATTGTCTATGGAGGAAAAGCTGAAAGAAAGAAGGCTAAGTAAGTTTCCGCAGATTTGAATCCCGAAGAAGGAAATTAAGATTGGAGAGTTAAGAATTCGTAGAGTTTATGTGAAGCATAGATTAATGATGAAGCTAGATGGGTAAAATAATCGAGAGAAGTTAGTATTAGGTTCGATTTCATTGTGGAGAAAGGCTGAAAATAAGGGGAGATAACTCGAAGCATTACGAAGAGAAGCTGTAAAGTAAAACGTTATTTCGAATTCTTTATGGAAAGTAAAGCTGTAAGAAAATTGGCTATCCGACCTCTCTCGCTGAGGTCGGCCGCGAACGGTCGCGCGTCGGACAACATTAAGAAAACCCAATCACTCGTAAAGAAAATTACGTGTGAAAACTTCCTTACGCTCGTTCGTTCTTCCTTGAAGCTCTAGAAGATTGAAGCAACCGACCCAATGGGGGTCGTTCGACATTTAGAAGAATCCGGCGTAGTTCACTTACCTTGGAAAGCTTTAGCTTTTTTTATATGTAAATACCCCTATGTATGTCTCTAATTATCCAGCGACGTCTAGACCTATCTCCTACTCTCCTCGTCGTTCTCCCTGTCTCTATTCAAGCAGTTAAATGACCTAGGGCGGCTATACGGTAAAGATATATGTATATACTTGTGTTGATGAGGTTATTAATAGGTCGCGGGACTGATACTCGTCGAATGGTGTGTAAGATTGTGTGCATTAAATTTAGATTCGGACAAACAGATATCGAAATAATAGGCAGTTTATTATATATAAGTATATGTGAAAAATATGAGTATGTGCGATTATAGAATTTAGGTTTTGTTAGCAAGAAGTTAACGCTACGCCACCGTCCAAATTCCCCTACTTCGTTCCAAGGTTCGCCCAGCGCTAAGCTAGGCAGGGAAGCCTTGGAAGGAAGTGCGTAACCCGAATCCACCACAAGGTTGATTTGGGAGGGAGAGTTTTACTCAACCCCTCCCAGGTGTCAGACGACTGTGCCGAATACACCCCTTATCCAAAGTGCGGTTTGTGTGTTGGTGATGAGAGCACTGAGCGTGCTACGTAGCGAAGATAATGAACTCAGTCAGGCTAGCATGGTTAGCAGATTCCTTTCCTCGTTCGTTGATGTGACGAAGTCGGTTTTGAACTCGGGAAGGCTGGCATGGTTAGCCGATTCCTTTCCTCATTCATTGATGCGAAGAATGGTTTTGAACTCGGGAAAGCTAGCATGGTTAGCAGATTCTTTTCCTCGTTCATTGGTGCGAAGAAAATGTTTGGAGAAGTTGTAACGAAGATCCATGGTGCTACCCCCTAAAGGTCAGACTTCATTCGATTAGCTCATCTTAACCCGTCATCCGCTAATAAAGCTGTCCGAAGCGTAGCGAAGCGTAGATAGTGAGTTGAAACCGTATCCGCTATGGTTAAGCGTCAGCTCAAAACACTGTTTTCGAAGCGTAGAGTGTGATTAGTACTGACCGGCATGGTTAGCTCAATCCCAGTACCTCTCACGTTTATACGTAGCGTAGCGTAGCGAAGCGTAGCCTACCTAACCTTAAAACTAGGGTGACAACTTTATGAAGGAATGATAGATTATACGAGACCTCGACGCTATTTATTAGGGAGTGAGCAACTTCCGGTTTCCTCGTGAAGAAATTACGTTTAAGTCGTGTTGATAACGAAACATTACGTCTCGTGGGTCAAAGGAGGTGGCTTTATGCACCTAACACATTTACATT
The DNA here is from genome assembly GCA_946902875.1 of Nematopogon swammerdamellus. Classification (NCBI taxonomy): domain Eukaryota; kingdom Metazoa; phylum Arthropoda; class Insecta; order Lepidoptera; family Adelidae; genus Nematopogon; species Nematopogon swammerdamellus. The sequence continues at coordinate 25,308,064 of OX336336.1, forward strand.
TAGTTACATACTATCCGATGCAGGCTCATTCCTTACACTTCCGAATAGATGTCGCAAACCTATACCGCCTTTCCTACATGGTTTTATTTTACGAAGAGCTGTTAGCCGCCCTTGCAAAACAAATATCTAGACCCGATTGGTCGTGAAATTACTGTGTATAAATCAAGAGGAAGTTTTGATTTAATACACGGATAAGGACGTATTATGGATCAGCCGACTGTCACCTATGCTAAACCACAATGATTCTCATATTTACATTTAAAGCTACTTCTCTGGCAGCCATCAAAGCAAAGCAAAACCTTAATTCTACTTCCCTAAATACACATTCGTAACTAGACAAAAGAAAAAAATAATAAAAAAACTTGACGAATAACTGAACGAATTGTGCATTATAACTATATTGTGTAGTGCTTGATCGCCTGTCTATGTGTGTTCAACCCTTCAATTACGCATTCAAACTTAGAAAAGAAATAATAAATAAACTGAACGGAAAGTGTATGAATTGTGTGGTGTGATGCTTGATAGTTAATCATGTATCGCCTGTCTATGTGTTCAACCTTTCTGATACAAAATTATGAACGAACCGAATGAAAATGTATATAAATTGTGTGATGTGTCGCTTGATAGTTAATCATGTATCGCCTGTCTATGTGTTCAACCTTTCTGATACAAAATTATGAACGAACCGAATGAAAATGTATATAAATTGTGTGATGTGTCGCTTGATAGTTAATCATGTATCGCCTGTCTATGTGTTCAACCTTTCCGCTATACGGTCAGGTAAAAGTAAACAATAAATCAGAACGAATAATTGAACAAATTATGTGATGTGTTATAACTAAGTGTGTAAAATAATATATATATAGAACCTATACATATCCCTACACCGTACATCCGCCTTCTACTCACTACCTGTCTATTCCTATCGATGTAGTGCAAATCAAATCTATCCGTAGACCTCGTCGACTACAGTTATGGCGAATCTGGCTCTTCTACTTCTTTTCTACACTAATGTAAACTCGTGACCTCGCTAAGACAGAACGGGTAACTTCACATTACATTGTTCTGAGCGGGGAAGTAAATAACTGTGGAGCCTACAATATACACATTACATCATTGACGACGAAAAATAGGCAATTGTAGCCTATTTCAGAATCGTCGATCCACCTGTAAATTACACGCAGAACAGTAACCCATTACAGGCATTTTGTTCTTACACACACGCTGGTATTATTCGCTGAAACATGACATTTTGTGAATTGAAGAACACAGTGCTGAAAAAATACACAATATTCGTAGCTTCAGGCGACTGTAGGATTCTCTCCTCCTTGTAGCTAAATAAACTGTAGGTAACCTTTGTCCCTTGCTGGGAAAAAATATACACGTGAAGAACTCCGACGATCAATACAAGGTTTCTCGTAGCAGAATAGATATAAAAGTAAAGAAATTAGTCTATCACTCAATACTGAGCCGATAATTCTTCTACAGGCTGATGTCATGTTCCACTCTAGTTTAATTCCGCTCCCCCGGGGGTTTACAGATTTAGTTGAGGTGAGCCGCAATACGGTCTCGCAAATAAATATTACCGATGAGTTAGGAAGGCTGCATTCAATTTGTTACTCTAAGCTCAACTCACAAGGTGGAATTGATAAAATAATAGTTTATTTAGACATAGATAGCTTTTTGTAAAGTTCCACGTCCCGCCGTGGCGATAGGCTCTAGCCAGGTTTTCCCTTGCAGTATGCGCCATCGTTAAATTGTCCGGAGAAAACCTACTATCTATGCCAATCTAAGTTTCGCGCACTGTTTTAATTTGGGCAGAAAAATAACAAATAATTTTGTTCCCTACAATCACTCGGCTAAGCCGATATGAATACGTGTCGCTCCTGAAGCCGTGCCCTTTCGACTGTCTGGAATCCCGCTCGTCGCGTCGGCACGAGCATCCCCGAGACGTTCCCCTTACTCCTGCGTGCACGCACCCCCCGCGTCTCGCGTTGCCTGAAAATCTATTTTTAACTCTCCCACCCTCCATCAGACTCGCAGCCTAAATATGAAATTTATAAACCTCTCGCTTGTACCTATTGAATGTAAACTATATCTGTTGCGCGTGTCTATGCGTCGACGTTTCCTATACTAATCAATACCTATGTTCACACAGCCCAGTGCTACCGAAGCCCGAACTACACGGTGCCTGTTCTACACGGCACCCTATAAATATTTGATATTATTTAAAAATAAAAAATGGAACGACCATAGGTCCGTTTCACTATGCTAGAGCATAGAGCTAGCTATGCTAGAGCATAGAGCTAGTTAATCTAGAGCATAGAGCTAGCTATGCTAGGGCATAGAGCTAACTATGCTAGAGCATAGAGCTAGCTATGCTAGAGCATAGAGCTAGTTAATCTAGAGCATAGAGCTAGCTATGCTAGGGCATAGAGCTAACTATGCTAGAGCATAGAGCTAGCTATGCTAGAGCATAGAGCTAGTTATGATAGAGCATAGAGCTAGCTATGGTAGAGCATAGAGCTAGCTATGGTAGAGCATAGAGCTAGCTATGCTAGAGCATAGAGCTAGTTATGATAGAGCATAGAGCTAGTTAATCTAGAGCATAGAGCTAGCTATGGTAGAGCATAGAGCTAGCTATGCTAGAGCATAGAGCTAGTTATGATAGAGCATAGAGCTAGTTAATCTAGAGCATAGAGCTAGCTATGCTAGGGCATAGAGCTAACTATGCTAGAGCATAGAGCTAGCTATGCTAGAGCATAGAGCTAGCTCTATGCTCTAGCATAGAGCTAGCTATGCTAGAGGAAAGCTAGCTCTATGCTCTAGCATAGCTTTGTGGAAACTTTACACAAATTTTTATATTTCGGTCAAGTCAAAAACTGACCAAGGGACGATTTTGGCGAAATTGATTTATGAATACAGAAGTATTCCTTTTCAGGGTGTCCAGTGGGTACTCAGTGTACAAAACTGACTAAATCATCACTTTCCTCTAACAAAGTTATATGATATATGGAAAATTAGTTCCTCAAAAAAACTGCTCACTCACTTGGTCACTTTTTGCTTTAGAACGAAAGCGAAAATTTGTCTGAAACTGATGAGGATGAAGGAAATGAAGCAGGAGTGTTTTTTTGTGTATTCCTAGTAATGGTAATAAAATGTAGCAAGTTTTAAATTAATATTTTTTTTTAATTCGTTTTTTTTAAACCTTAAATAAAAAAAACCTACCATATTATGAAGTTTTTAAAATTTTTATTTAATACACACCCAAGATATTATTTTAAACTTAAATGCTTTCACAATATTTTATGTATGATGGCACAAGAGGGGTATATTTTTAATGCATGGACCTAGTACATTTTTATACGCTGTAAGTGTTCTGTAGGTAGAATGACATGTAACTCAATAATTAAGTAAGAAAAACAAAAATAATTTTTAGTTTAAATTTTGGGGTACCCTATACTTTCCACAGGAATATTAGACAAACTTATGTAGATATCTATGATATATCTGCGGACAAAAATTACACGTATTGTGGCGTCCGTTTCATCGTAATCGGTTCATTAGGCCGGAAGTATCTGCGTGTGACCGACAGACAGACAGACACCAGACCGATCCCATAAGGGACGCCTTTTTTCGCATTTTGCGATGAGACCCTAAAAAGGAAGCTGTCTGTATGTAGGTAGGTACCTTGGGCAGCAGATCTTTGAGATCGATCTCGGTTTCGATCTTGAACTTGGGCAGGAACACGTACAGCTTCAAACAGTACATGGAGCGCCTGGCGGCGTCCAGGTCCGCCCCCGCCGCCAGCTTGTCTAGCAGCGCATCCAGCCCGTCCACCTCGCGGGGCAGCACCACCAGCAGGCTCGCCTCCTCTCCCTCATACGGCATCTCCAGCAGCTGCACACACAGTGTCTTCCTTCCTCACAACACTATCTAGTCAATTCGAACGCTGCCCGTTGTCACATTGAGAAAATAAATTAATCATTTACTTATTTTTTTTAGAGAACCAGCTTGGGTAGCCGCGCTTAATAGTCTTTAAGAAGATCCGACGCAGCCAATAACCCCAACGTCGCGAAGCCACACTAGAAATGTATGTAATGAACCATGTCAGCTTAACATTACTATTTCTGCTACAAGGCACAAAAAATGCTGTCACTAAATTAACACGTCTTTAGTTCGAAGACCACTTTTAGTAACTTGTTCACCGTACTTTAGTAACAGATAAGAGCTGAACATTTTATATAGAACAGAGTTAGCATCTATCGGCTGACCGGTCGTTGTACGAAAGTATAGTGTAGCAGAGTGTGATGAAACTTTAATGGTTGGCTTGTTCGGGCAATCTGTGACATAATTCTAAACGAACGGTGGTGGCCAACAGAACTCCTCCTGACGATATTCTTAGACAACATTGCATTTTTTTTATTTGGAATTCTGACAGGATTAAAGTTTTGTATTGAATGTACATGTAGGAATTGAAAGTGATGTCTCACTAATAGCGAGACACCACTTGAACAGTGTCGTGACAAATCTCCAACACATCGCGGCCACATCAATTTGCGTGGTAGTGAGCGTGGGACCCAGTATACACTTCCCACCACTGTCACCTTCCACCTCTTCAACCTTCCCCTGTCCGGGCGTTACAAACACGCCGATGTGAGTATGAGAAACGATCTCACTCAACCAATGTGAGGCATCCGGCCCGGCTATTGGTTGAAATATGCGAGTATTTGTGTGAGTTAACGCCGGTAGACCCGCTGGGCTTGCTTGAGCATGACTTTAGTCATGTCACGCCATATCATTTATACGCATTTTTTATAATACATTAATGTACATAACATGTAATGTACACTGCTGATGGTCAGCATTCCAAATCCAAATCTTTATTTATCAGAAGTCATAGAAGAAACAGAGTAACAGTAGTAGGAGCATTGAAAGTATCGTTTTTCGAAATTGTTCCTATACCTTTCGGCGAAAATATTGAATGGCCTACATACTAGAATCAAAACAGTTCCGGGATTCGTAAATAAAAAAGTTTTTTTGTAAATTTTCGGGTACATTTATCTCATTGCCTTCAAAATAACAACCATTTTAGATGCACATACGCTAAAGCTTAACCCATTTATCCATACACTTTTCATAGTCCGATGAAGGAATGGCTTTCAATGCCGTCGTCGCATTTTCTTTTATTTCATCTATGCTCGAAAATCTCTTTCCACGAAGATGATTGTTGTGTAGTTAGGAAATCATATTCGTAAACCCATGTTTCTTCACCAGTGACTAGGCGCTTCATATGGTAGAATCGTTTGTTATCTCAGAAATCATCTCCTGAGTCACCGTCTTGCGGAACTGTTTTTGAACTAATTTCCTGACTTCGTGCTGCAACGTGTTTCATGCCAAAAATATGCACCACAATGTGCTGTGCCGATCCATACGCGATGTTGAGCTCACCAACAATCTCTCTGAGGCTTGCATGACGATTTGCGAGTACGATTTCTTGAACTTTTTCGACGTTATCATCGGTTGTTGATTTCGAATGGCATCCACTATGAGGTGCATCTTCAACTTGTTTGAGACAATTTTTGAATGACGAATACTACACTTATGCACGTGTTTTTAAAAGAGCAGAATCCCCGTCGGCTTTCTGTAGCATTTTCAATGCACCAGCACAAGATATTTCGCTTGAAACACTAAATTTCAAACAAATTCTTTGTTCAATATTTTTTGTGCAAAAACTTGACAGTTGTAAAAAGGCGCCAAACAACTACTAATGATACAGATCGCGCTCACATTTGACGGGAGTGCCGGGGAGAGGTGTATGAACCTGAGAAAACACAAGTTTTTCGAATCGGTCATTCCAGGAACTTCTTGATTATTGGTTAAATCGCCAACTGCGCCCGTCAGTCTTCTGGTGGGTGCCTTGCTTACTGCCTATAACCTGGGGGTCTTCAAAAGGTGTGTCAATAAATAGAAGATGACCATTTAGTTAACTCTATAGCAGCTGACATAGTTTATTGTATAATTTCATCCATATGTAGGTAACCTACGCTTGGATATGTCGAAAATTCCGCCAGTTCTAAATTCAATGCGAAGAAGAACTGACAAACAAACTTCGCAAGTCACAATGTTTTGTTAGTACCTTATAAGTATTAAAGTAATTTCAAATAATGATTACCCATACTACCGCTCACAAGAACATTAATATTTACAGCATAAACATGAATACTCAAGTGTCTGACCACACTGCCTATTTAAATTACCTATATCTGGTGTACATAGTGCCATCGTCAATTTTGATACATCATGTATAAAAAAAAGCTCTCAAAATAAGCATGATAAACCGTTTTTGCAGCATGAGTCCCGCCTATAGTGCCTAGCACAGTGTGGTTTCGCAAGGTGTGGTGTTATTGGCTGTGTCTGATCTTCCGATGGACTGTTAGGCTCAGCCAGGGGTTGTTTAAAAAAATATTGTACATACATAGTTATGTGCTACGCTAATATAGAATTATTTCATACTAGCTCTTGCCCGCCGCTTCGCTTGCTGTAGACTCGATTTTACAGCAAATCCAATTCAAATATGATAATAAACAATCTTTTCTCTTATATTCTCTTTCCCTCCCTCTCCCTCTCCCTCTCGCTCTCGCTCTCGCTCTCGCTCTCGCTCTCGCTCTCCCTCTCGCTCTCCCTCTCCCTCTCCCTCTCCCTCTCCCTCTCCCTCGCCCTCTCCCTCTCCCTGTCCCTCTCCGTCTCCCTCCCGTACTTCCCCCCGCCCCTCCACCCTTACTACCTCCACCCCTCTTCCCTTAATTCCCCCCACCCTCTTCCTACCAACTCTTTCCCCAATCACTGATATCTAGGGAAAATAAAAATAATATTTCTGGAAATAGCTTTACATCAAATTCTTGTAGGTTCTGTAAACGCTAACATGATTTCGGTCACGTGAGATTGCTTTGATTTTGAAAAAACACTATCCTAAAATCTAAACTACTCGTCCAAACCATATTGCGTAAAAGACAATTTTTATCAACATAAGCAATAAACAAACTCCCTCCCCTTCCCCGCCCCTCCCTCCGTTTCCCTAAGCCTTCTAGGTCTCACAGAAAACGGGATGGTACGGAATCCTCTTTACGCGAGCTCGACTCGTACTTGACCACTTTTAAAAAAAAAGTTACCATGGGATATACACTTAATTTACAGGAAAACGTAAATAAAAATCCTAATCCTTCTAGTTCTCACAGAAAACGGGATGGTACGGAACCCACTTTACGCGAGCTCGACTCGAACTTGACCACTTTTGTTTAAATTATGTTACGATGTGATATACACTTAATTTACAGGAAAACCTAAAAGAAAATCCTAAGCCTTCTAGTTCTCAAAGAAAACGGGATGGTACGGAACGCTCTTTACGCGAGCTCGACTCGAACTTGAGCACTTTTTAGGTTTCCGTATCCCGTATGGAAGCCTATTACTAAGCTTCCGCCGTCCGTCCGTCCGTCCGTCTGTCCGAGAGCTGTATCTCTTGAACCGTAATATACTAGCCCGTTGAAATTTTCACAGAATATGTGTTACTATGGCGGATATACCTAAGAACAAATAAAACAAAAAAGAAAATGTTAAAAATTAAGGGGGCTCCCATACAACTAACGTCCGAAAAATCTATTAGTCACACTATTGAATAATAGATGGCGCCACAGATATTTATATATTGCATTGTTGAAAGACAAAAGATAGCCGCTTCTTAATCTTTGATCGTTCAAAAAAAGAATTTTCAGAAGTTTGATGTTTGACAGATCACTTTTAAAAAATTAAGTGACGTTACTATGGTAACAGCTGTCAGTGGGCAAACATGGAGACCTGTCATAACATAAACAAATATCTGATAATTCAAATTCGAAGACCATACCACCTGAGCGAATAGGCGGATATTATTGATAGCGGATAGATACGGAAACCTCCGTGCGCGAGTAAAACTCGCACTTGACAGATATTTTTTAAATTGTTACCATGGGATATTCACTTAATTTATAGGAAAACCTAAATGAATATCCTAATATCCTTCTAGTTCTAAAAAAAACGGGATGATACGGAACCTCTTTACGCGAGATCGACTCGAAATTTACCACTTTAAAAAAAATTATGTTACCATGGGATATACAATTAATTCACAGAAAAACGTAAACAAACATCCTAATCCTTCTAGTTCTCACAGAAAACGGGATGGTACGAAACCCTCTTTACGCGAGCTCCACTCGAACTTGACCGTTTTTCTTTTACTCCGGGATATACGCTACCCCTATACGAAGTTTCGTCAAAATCCGTCTAGCCGTTCAGGCGTGAAAGAGGAACAAACAAACAAGCAAATATACTTTCGCATTTATGATATTAGTTAAGTGATAGTGATGATGATGATGATGATGATGATGATTAGTGATGATAGTTAAGTCATGATGATGATGATTAGTGATGATAGTTAAGTCATGATGATGATGATGAAGTGATAATGATGATGATGAGAAGTGAGATGAGATTTATATCATCGTAAATTGCAGCTATATGCATGTCACATACTCCTATACTATACATAGGTATATTAGTAAAATATAAATTAAGTATACCCTAGCATCGAGCTCCTGACTATAGGCAATCTTGAAACACTTCTTCATATACATGAAGGGGATGCTGATGGTCTGCGCGGCGCTGACGTGGAACGGCTTGTCCTCCGTCAGCTTCGGGTCAAAAGGCTGCTTCCATGAACCCTGCAATGTGTATACAGAACTTGAGTTGCTCGCTGGCTGACTTAGGCCCACTTGCACCAACACGAATTTAACTATAAACCAGTTTAACTCGTTAAACTAGCACCCGTTGTATGTGGGAACCGCGTTTGAACCGCGTTTAAATCCATAACTCGCTATTTAACTCTAAACTCGTGTTGGTGCAAGACGCGCTTAGAACAACGAGATAAGCAAGTTACACTTACAACAGTGATAGCTATGGACCAGACCATACGTTTTCTGAAACATAATATTGGTAATGTGTGACCTAATGCACTTTTCAAACTTTCAAAATTAGTGTGGCTTATGTGGTTGTTGTTTAAATATTACTATATAATATACAAAAACACACCATACACATTGCACATCCTACTACATCGGATCCACCATCAACCCTCTTCACATAAGAATTAACCAACATAGATGCACAGCAAATTCCATAAATTCACCTCTGCCCATACCTACACACTGTCGTCACCACCAAACTAAATTCAACGAATGTTTCAGAGTCCGCATCATCAGGTCTTTCACCCCACCCATTAAGGAAATAGAACTCAGAACGTGGGAAACATCTTACATTTGGAATCTGGGCGCCCATCACTCCCCTGGTTTAAATATCATACATTAATCATCTACACAAAGCAATCTATTATCATAATAATCATTGCATATCAACCACCATCCATCACCAAAAACAATAATAAATAGATGGGGGTGGTGGTGGCCTACGTGTCTAGTACCACCACCTATCGCTCGTAGCTTGCCTCGCGTCGTCCCGGAGAGCTCCGTAGCCACGGCCTGCACCCGCCGGCGTGCTTGGAGGCTTGTCTCCCGCCGCCGGCGGTATTACCGTATTTAATTTTTATATTAATTTTGTGTATTTTTATTACTTTTTTGTATAATATATATAAAATTAATGTAAAATTTTCAATATGTGAAATAAAGAAAAATAATAAAAAATAAAAAATAAAAATGTATATTCTATGATCATATTTATAATTAATCAACTGACGACGGCCCATAAAGGGCCGAAATATTTTGTGTTTTTGTATATTATATAGTAATATTTACATAAAAAGCCAAAAAATTGGTAATAAAAATATAATTTAATGTTATGTGATTGTTGGTCAGACTTGAATATTCTTGTCCAACGGTTTGACACATACAGTGCTGTAGTCTAACCGTAGTTACTTATTGAATCTGCGGTCAAACCAATTATACCTAATTCATTTAACTTATTTGGTCACTATAGCTAAAATAATGTATTTACTTACAAGTTCTTCATGTCAGTATAACTAATACTGGCACGCACGGTCTGCAACAGAATGTTCCAGTAATCGTGAGCACTCACCTTAAAGTACAAGGCATTAACAAGGACGAGACGCGTGTCGGCGCCGACACTGTCCTGGCTGAGCATATCTTTGATGCGGTCGTTGGTCCTGCCTTCCACCTGCCAAACAATACTCTCTTTCATATCTAAACTCAATGGGACGTACAGTATGCTGAGAATGATTATTTGAATAGAGTATTTACTTGTAAAGGTGATGATTACATTATTATCTCCACAAACAGTGTGATTCATAATTTTTCACGATATAGACACATTAGTTTGCTATCAACAGAATTCCAGTGAATCATTAATGAATGAACTGAGCTCCCGTGACACATGACATATCCCTAGCGGTAACTATTCCTTCTACCATCCCTAGTTACAGTTGCTAACTTTAACCTACCTACCTTTAACAAAGAAGGTCCCATTTTTCGGGTTTTTGCTTATATCTCGAAAACGGTACATCATAGGAAATACTGTTCAATTGCGGAATAAGAGGTGATAAAATTCCCTACAACTTTGATAATATACACTTTTTACCAATTCTCAATGGTTGTCAAGATATAAGTCCGAAAAAAGGCCGATTTTATTTGCAAATAAAAGCAATAAGACAAAAAACGTGAGGTAAAAAACTCATTTTTGAAAATCCGATATCCGATTTTTTAAAAAAGGCACACACCTTGAAAGCGCAAAAGTTCGTGTCAGACAAGTGAGAAGGAAGAGCTTATTAACCGGCGTTTACACAACTTAGTTTTTATGTTACCTAACATAGTTGACTTCATCACTTAGGTACTACGCCAGAGTTGTCAGACCCATTAACACCTTGGTGAACTAGGTGCCAGCCATGTCAGTGCTTCCCCTTGGTCGTGCTCGAACTCAAATCTAGTAAAAATCTGTTCAAATTTATCTGCTGTTCCACAAATAGTATTGCAGTCAAACATTATTTTGGTATAGTTACACTGTTCCTTTACAACCAACACAATCATGCACAAACAAATATTTAGGTGCCTAACCAGTACTACAAATATAGCAGAGGGAAGTTTTCACTGAAATAAATACCCATTTGTTAATGGTGTCGGCGGCGGCTGCTCCAGTATTGAAATCAATCTTCTCGACGTCGGTCCCAAACACCTGCACGGCGTCCGACTTGAACCGAGGCTTCAGCTCGTAAGGCCCCTCCATCAGGTTTTTTTTTTTTTTTTTTTTTTTTTTTTTTTTTATCGATAGCGCGACATGTGGCATCGTTGCATGGTACACCTTGTTGGCGATGTTGAAGGTCACGCCCTTGATGCTCGACAGCTTGGCAGAGATCGCCGCGAACTCAGAGCGTATCTGATCAAAAACAATACACGTGTAGGACATTCTTGGCAAACACATCCCACTGAACCCATTCGATTCCAAATTTTGGTAAAGTCACCTATTAAGGTTCAAGAGATAGAGACGGACAGACAAACAGCCGGACAGACAGCGTAGGCTTAGTAATAGGGTCCCGTACGACGGATACGGAACCCTAAAAATCAAATATACAACCTGTTGTAAAAGTGTATTATCATTATGTTTTGCATTATTATCACACACAGGTAGGTACCTAAGTTAAATATCTAGGTACCTACGGCAAACAAAGCATTGCTTAGTAAACAAAATGTTAGAGCATCAAAAAATCCCAGTCATAAGCTGAAGTATTCGGCTCTCACAAGGGAACTGATCTGACTGCTTGAGATCAAGGGTCCAAGCCAAGACCGTGCTGATCACCCGCTGCTCTAGCTTGTTGCGGCATCTTGACCTTAGTAGACGAACAAGTAGATATGTAAGAAGGCAGCTCACAAAGTCATCGTCTGGTAAGTGGAGGGCGGCGAGGATCTGGTCGTGGGAGACTCCGCGCGCGCCCAGCGCCAGCAGCGCCAGCACCAGCTCCGCGGACAGCGGCGACGACACCGCGCTCTCCCGTCCGCTCAACTCCTGCGCACAGTGCGTGTTTTTTTTTTATGGAAACTGACACGGTTGGCTACATCACCTACATCATCCGTGACGTTAGGCCATAACACCAGGTGAACTTGGCGCCACGTCAGTGCTTGCATAATATGTTGCTACCTTGTACGTATGATGATGATGACCTTGCTTACCGCAACCGGAAGGTCATCGTGTTCGTTGAGTACTTATTTATAGATTTGGATGAATTTGTTGGATGTGGGAAATGTGAACAGTTCCCCTGTGAGGTCAACGAATTTTAGGTCCTAATTCGTAGAACATAGGGTAGACTTTAATGTCGCTCGCATCTTGGGTTCGCGCATGTGCAGTGCAGCAATTATTATCTACCCTATGATCTACGCCGCCGAGTGCTGACCTAAAATTCGTTCACTGCGCAGGTAGGTCGAGCGTAAGATGAGTAAGATGAGCCAACCCCGGTGTCAGTATCCATTAAAAAAAAACATCAAACCAGAATATACGATTTACAGAGTGATTGGATATCCAACAAATACCTATACAGTAAACAATATGTGTGTAATTTACTAATTTACCATTAGTTCATTTTAGTTCAGAATACAATTATTTTTCTTTTCAGAAAGAATTATTGATGTAATAAAAAATATATTCATAGGTTGGCTAATGTGCAGGCCCTAGATGCCAGGATAAATAATTTTATGTATTTAAAATCTTATGAAGGTTTATTTATATACCTTCTCCTGTATCCTATACTATATCTCACCTTACAGAACTGAGCTGAGAACTTGGCGATGCTGGATGACAATTGTTCAACCTCCATGGTTCCCTTTAGGACGAAACTCTGCTAGCACTACAACAAAGAGAGCGGATAAACTCCGCCAGCACTACACATTGAAAGTTGCGGAAAACCAACGAAATTGTTTCACGTGCGCTTCTATTTACAGCCCGCCGGCAAACTGCTAACCCGCATGAGATCACCATCTCGCCGGCCGGCGGCGGCGGCGGGGGCGGCGCGCCGGCACTATGACTGGACTATAACGCTCCATAATGTTGCGCTCGGGTATACAATCTAGAAGTAGCAAATCACTTGCTTTGCTACTTCTTGAAAATATAAACCGACCACAACACATTTTTGTGGTATACTTTCATGTACGAAACTTCGCTTGGCTATCCTTTAATCCTTCCTTACCTATAATAAAATCCGACGTCTGCTTTCTGTCTGAGTGTCTGTCTGTCCGCTTATAACTCGAGAACCACTGAACCGATTTTAATAAAACAAAATTCTACGGATAGCTTGATTCTTCCCATCAACTATAGGCTACTTACTATCACGCTAAATAGCTTATGAGGTTAGCAGTGAAGTGAAATATGAGAGCGGGCGGAGCCGCGGGCACAGCTTTTTAATGTATTATACCCAAATTCCCGATCCCAACACGATGTTCGTATTAATATTGCGTTGAACATTTATACCTATGCACTAGCACTAGCTAATCCCGCTCAATTCCCGCGCGCCCCGCGCGATTCCCGCCCGCCCCACGCGAGCCCCTCTCGCCGCCCGCTAGCCCCACTCCGGTCGCTTCCCGTCCCGCGCGAGCTCCCCTCTTCCGCTCGGCTCTGCGCTCCGCCTCCCCGCTACCTTACCTCATACCTCATACCTCAGCTGGTGGGGCGCTGTTTCTCTGTATCTTTTCTTCGTGGCGATAGCTCTATACATAATACCTCGTTGATTAGGTACACTTACAATGTTTAAAAATTATAGCACACTATAGTCTGTTCATTCATCGAGTCGCCCTAGTACCACAGAATACTAAATAGGTGCTGTCGTGTAGGTGTCGCTAGTACTGGATAAATGTGGCCTTGCACGTGATTGGATGCATAGGGGTGGGGCGTTCTAATTTTTCGTCCTTATCATTTGTATGCCAATTTGGAACAGAGAGAGCGCCATACTAGGTCGACTCGGTGAACAGCTGTGAACAGACTTAGTTGTGCTATAGTACCGTCATTTATTAATGTTTTAACAATTAATAGTTGTGCTATAGTACTGTCATTTATGAATATTTTAACAATTGTGTATGTAGTTTTACATGCAGCGCAGGTAGCGGGATTATAACATGATTATTATACGGAATATTTAAGTTTATGACAAGGTCGGCGCTCAAGGCCGCGGCGCGGAGGAAACACCTGATATACCAGACGGCATATAAGTAGGTAACTTGGACCAATTTGCGCAGGTACGGAAGTGTATTTGGGAACGAATGGCGAGCGCGCGCGGTGCAGAGGGCGGCGAGCGACTGGCCAACCAATCACGCGGTCTACAGGCGCTATCCCCGCCGTCACCCTTGTCCCTGAGTACACACATCTGGTAATAATGGGTGATTTTAATACATGCCTAATTAAGGCCGATTTCCGTTCCCGTAAACTTCTCTCTATTATTAGATCTCTAAATCTTGACATTATTCCTCTTCAGCCGACATTTCACGTTCGAGATTCTCACACACTTCTGGATTTAATAATCACTTCACGTAATGATTTAGTTAGCACTCATGGCCAGTTGATTGCTCCTGGCTTTTCCAACCATGATCTTATATTTTTATCTTACAAAATTAAACCCCCCAGACTAAAGCCCAAAATTCTTCTGCAGCGTAATTTTGCTCGCATGGACTTGAACTCTCTGTTGGCGGATGCGGCTAGTATCGACTGGACCTCACTAACTACTCTTGACTGCATTGACTCCACGGTGGAGGTATTGTCGGGTAAAATTATACAGCTCTACGACAAACATGCTCCGGTTCGAGCTGTCAAGGTCAGACACGCGCCTGCCCCATGGCTGAATGCCGAAATTCGGAAGGTGATGGCCAAGCGTGATGCATTGAAGCGGAAACACAGGCGTCTGCCTACTGATGAAAATCTAACCCTGTACAAGCTTGCACGTAATCGTTGCAATAGAATGTGTAGAGATGCTAAACGTCGCCATATCCATGATTCCATTGAAAACACTTCTCCCAATGATATGTGGAAATTCCTGAGAACGCTTGGTTTAGCTAAAGGTAATTCTGATGTCAGTGTCTCGATTGACATGAACGGTTTAAACCGCCACTTCTCTGCTTCTCCAGTATCTATGGATCCCAATATTAAAGCTAATACAATACGTCATTTACACTCTGTTGTTCCTCCTAACACTACACCTTTTGCGTTCACACAAGTATCTGACTGCGATATAAAAAAGATTATTTTGTCCATCAAAAGTAAGGCCGTAGGCTTTGATAACATGAGTAGGGAACTATATATCCCGATATTAGAGAATATTTTACCTGCCATCTCCCACATCATAAATTTTTCCCTAATGTCGGGATGTTTCCCTAACTCATGGAAAAAGGCTTACGTCATACCGTTACCCAAAAAAAGTTCTCCTACTCAATTTAGTGAGTACCGACCTATCTCTATTTTACCATTCCTATCTAAAGTTCTCGAACGTGTAGTTCACCATCAGCTAACTAGGTTCCTTTCCTCAAATAATCTTCTTGACCCTTTCCAGTCTGGATTTCGTCCATCGCACAGTACCACTACTGCCCTTCTCAAAATCACCGATGACATTCGTTATGCGATGGATGAAAGACAACTTACTCTCCTAGCATTGCTAGACTTTAGCAGTGCGTTCAATTCTGTCGATCACGACATTCTATTAGCCATCCTCCTTTCTCTTAATATCTCGCAGTCGGTACTTGATTGGTTCTCTTCATATCTAAGTGACCGTCAGCAAAGTGTCCGAGTTGACAGTGTCTGCTCTGACTGGTGCGACATTAATGCTGGCGTGCCACAAGGCGGCGTACTTTCTCCCTTACTTTTCTCCGTCTTCATCAACACTATTGTCAAGGTGTTAATGTGTCTCTACCATCTATACGCTGATGACCTGCAGCTGTATAGGCGTTTCCACCCTGATGACATCAGTACGGCAGTAGCCCTTATGAATATTGACCTGGACTCAGCTTTTAGCTGGGCTGTACGTTTTGGACTCTTGGTGAACCCGACAAAAACGCAGGCAATTTTGTTAGGTACTCCAAAACTACTTGCTAAATTGGACCGTGCTGCGCTTCCAACCTTGGAATTCAACGGTGTAGTCATTCCATACAGTAAACAGGTAAAAAATCTTGGTCTCGTCATGGATGAGACGCTTTCCTGGCATACTCAGGTTGGTGAGGTCAGCCGGAAATTGTTTGCTAGCATGCATTATCTCAAACGCCTTCAGAATTTTATTCCGGTCTCTACCAAAATTACGCTTGCACAATCACTACTCCTACCCCTACTCGATTATGCCGATGTGTGTTATCTTGATCTTAATGAAGAGCTACTTAACAAACTTGATCGTCTTCTCAACTTGTGTATCCGATACATCTTTGGTTTGCGCAAGTTTGATCATATATCAGATTTTCGAAATCGTTTGCAGTGGCTCGATATCCGCCTTCGCAGGAATAGTCATGTCTTATCACTTCTCTACTGCACATTGTTTAACCCTAATGCTCCTAAATACCTAAGTGATCGTTTTTCCTTTCTCAGCTCCCACGGGCTATCGCTAAGGTCAAATGATAACTTGGTGCTGACTATTCCTTCCCATTCTACTACATCATATTCGGACTCATTCACGATACATGCAGCTCGTCTGTGGAATCAGCTCCCTGTCAATCTCCGTCTGTCTTCTTCCATTCACACATTCAAAATTCTTTTAAAGAAGCACTTTTTGTCAACTTAATTTCTCTGATCCAAAAGTATGTCTCTCATGTTCAGAGTTAGTAAATATATATGATATGTAAAAACTAAGTATATTTAGTCTATCTTATGTATATATCTGGTATATAGGTATAGTATTTAATTATTCATATTTAAGTTTATCTATCTTTTGTATTCCCGTACATCTGTCATACCATAATATTTAAATTTCTCTTTCCGCCACTCACCTAGCAGTTATCATACCCCAAAGGTACCCTGTTAGAAAATGCCTAGAGGCATTAAGTGTTACCTTTTGCCCATATTCTATTTGAGTGCAATAAATATATACAATACAATACAATACATCCCGCGCCCTCCACCAAAGATACCCTAAAATCGGCTACTGCACTGGTCCAAGTTATATGCCGTCTGGTATACCCAAGTAAGCAATATAGGTAGGTACCTAGTGCAAGCAAGTATTGTCAGGCTCAGGCCTCGGACACTCCTTTATACCTTTTTTTTTTCTTATGTAATCCGGTATGGGTGGCTGAGTCAGAGGGGCCAAAGCACATGCTCTGACTAGCCAATATCACCTCCGATAAGGTAGGTGCCATACCGGAGACTTCCCTGGATTGCTGGCTATACTGGACTAGAGGAGTACACAACCGAGGTTGCTATGCGGCCATCTTACATCCAGTACGGTGGTACCAACCCAGTCGGCTACAATTTGAGCCTACTACCTAGTAAGGTGCAAGGGAAGGGACCTACAGTTTTACACCAGTTCCGAACGGTGAAGCAGCAGCGGGTGTAGGTATGCACGTAATTTTTTTCGTCAGAAAAAACTCATTGGTACACGCCGACGGATTCGAACCTGGGAGGTCCGAGGTTCGAATCCATATGAGAAATCATCGCATGAGAAGAATATACATCAATGATGAGAAGCCGATGCCCAAACCACTCGGCCACCCGCCGCGCAACCTACCTAGGAATTTATTGAAATTTATGAGGGAGAGGAGTGAGGATAGAGGGGGAGGGGCGATGAATCGAGGTAGAAGGGTAAGTAAGTTGGGGGGATGGAGCACCGAGAATAGAAGGGATGGAGTGATGGGGAGGGGGGATATTATTTCGTCGGCTCAAATTAAGCATAAGCTACAATGCCGCGAGCGAAGCCGCGGCCAAAAACTAGTTTCAAATAAAACACAAGTTTTATATAAGAATTTATTCCTAGAATATCAGAATGAAATAATTAACTTCGTAATATAAGTCAGAAAAATGCAATGTGAAAATCATTGCAATAAATATTAATAAATAAAACCTTAACAAAACATTAACTACAACATATTACGTAACACAGTAATACAAATAACACATCAGTAGGTAGGTAGGTATTCCCGAAGAGATAGGATGTAAAAAAAACATTAAATTGCACGCACAAAATAAAGTAATTTTTCTTAAAAACAAGCTTTTATATTGATAAAAATTAACTAAAAAGTTGAAAATGAATTTATTCAGATTGGAAACATGCCATTTTCTCCATTTTATACAGTTTTCAAATAAAAGCGTGTCACATTTGACATCAGAAGCGAAAAAGAGGGTGTAACACGCTTTTATTTGAAAACTGTCATCCAAAGGTTGACTGTAAGAAATCTCTGTAAGGGATAAGTCCGCCTTTGCACCTTATGTAAATTTTCTAATGTATTTTTTTTTTTATAGGCAGCCGGCGCGGGTGTCTGTTCCCAATACTTCAACGGAAGATCAGACACAGCCAATAACACCATTCCTCGCGAAACCACGCTCAGAGAGGCGCCATGCCGGCTATGAGGCGGACAAAAAGGTTGTCGTCTAATTTATTGACACGCCTTTTGAAGATTCCCAGGTTATAGGTGGTGGGGAACACACTTACCGGAAGACCGTTCCATATTTTCGCCGTTCGACACAGGAAAGATTTCGAATTGTTACTGTTTAATGTTTACTGGAGCAATAAAGAATTTTCTATCTATCTATCTATCTAACTGTAAAATAAATGGTAGGGTAATATACCCCACTGACTTTCTCGCTTGTTTGGCGAACTGAACGTTTTTCTATGTTCGAAATTCAAAATGTACTGACAGGACAGTTCCGTTGAATTAGTTAGGCGCTCGCAACAAACATTTTGTATGCAACATTTAATAGAAAGAAAACTTCGTTTGTACGGCAGCCACCCTTTTTTGAGTTTTCCTGGAAAAACTGATAACGGCATCTTTTTAGACTAGTAATAGGGTTTCTATGTGGAAAATATAATAAAAATCGTTAGAGCCATTTTTGAGAAGACCCTTATTTTTTCGAATTAAAAAAAACTAAAAAAAGGTACCCCTAGATAATCGTTTCGAACTACTAAATATGAATTTTAATAGAAATTGGTTGAGCGGTTGAGGCTCAATGTCGCTGGACACATTGCCATACACAAATTTTGTATGACAGATACCCTTATTTTTTCGAATTAAAAAAAACTAAAAAAAGGTACCCCTAGATTCTAGATAATCGTTTCAAGCTACTAAATACAAATTTTGAACGAAATCCCAAACCATCCCAAGATGTTCATTGTTCATGTAATATTGTGTGAACACTAACCGAACTGATGGCTAAGATTTTGTCTATGTCCCTGTATGAAATTCGTGGGTCTTCTCGCACCAGAAGCTTTTCAGTAGTCCACAAATTTTCTGCAGTGATTGCTGTTGGCGAGCGTCCACTTCTGTCATCATCTTCAAGGCTAATTTTTCACCTTTTAAATTCGTTAAACCATCTAAAAATCGTTGGCCGAGAAGGAGCAGACTCACCTAAAGCTCATTTTAAACGTTCTAAGCTTAAAACTTCAGGTAAACCACATTTAAAGTTGTAATATATCATAGCACGCAAATATTCACGTTTCAGCAACACCGTAGCAGACGAAAAAGCTGGAAATTGTGACAGAATAATACCCCAAAATGCATAAATTTTGTTGTAAGTATTTGGCCTTTTGCGTTCGATTTTCAAATAAATTAGCCATTTAAAAATATATAACACAGATGCGTCCCACTTTTAAATGTCGAGCATCTCAAAACTTATACAGGATGTATGTTTGCGACCTACGTATTATGGCAAACACCTGATCTAGGACCAGAGTACTGTCAAGACAAAATAATCAAACAGCCCGAACTCGATGTGGTTGCGTAGTTTCGTTTCAGAGCTCCTGTGGCCACATCCCGCATTGTCGTCCAATTTACATATGTGTACCAGCTCAATCGAATACAGGGAAGTGGGTCAAATTTAACTTGTAAGATTTGATTGCCCACAGATAGACCGGAACAGGTGAAACTAAATAAAAGCTTGTAACAAAAAATACCCTGCGAAGTTTCTTGCCGGTTATTCCTCGTGGGTATAATCGAACCGGATAGAACAAATTGTAACAAGTCGAGTGCAGTCTAACTGCCATAAGAATGCTCAATAAACAATAAAGTTACAATTCTTATTTCATAATAATCCCGCTAATTGAAATACATTCGATAACAGAACAACACAACAGCTATAGATGTTATGAATAAAGAACAAAGAATTTTAAACATTTACTCTTATTTCAATCTGGGAAATGTATCCATTTGATTGGCGTCGCAGGGTACCGCACACTATTGCGACGGACGGAAGCAGCCCGAGAAGAGTTGCGTGTCCCCCAAGAGCAGAGCAAAGTAGAACGGATGATCCGCGACGAAACGCGGCGGCCTCAGCACAGGCCCTGGAAACGTCCACGCGTTAGGGATCATTCACACACCACGTAGACACTTTTTGATCTCTCTTTCTCCCCTCCCCCTGGACATTTCCGTTAAAACATTTGTCTACGTGGAAAATGCCCTTCTTTCCTACCTGTGTGTACCTACTCAAGCTGCTCAAGCGAGTTCGCGGCAAAGTGAGTTAAAAAAAATCCACGTGGACGGCCTCGGTACCCCTCCCCCTCCCCCCTGTGAACAATCGCGGACATTTTCCGACCCCCCTCCGCCCCTTTTCTGTCCACGTGGTATATGAACGGTTCCTTATAGCTATTGGCGTGCGGGAGCGGCGGCGCGCGGCGAGTGGCGGAGGGAGGGAACGGGTCACGCCGCCGCCGCCACTTCGTTGTCGCCAGCAGCACGTCGAGCAACAGCACGCAATACAGAGCGCCCCACCTCCGGCGACAGCGCCCGTCGCATCCGCACCGCCCCCACACCCACCACACCCACCACACGCCACTCACTACCTCTTTAAGATACTCACTCCTTTAAAAGTGAATAATAATTTTATGCACATGCGACTTATCTTTTCACAGGATACAGATTTAGATTTATTTATTCATCTTTGGACACAAGGTGCCTCTCAGATATCAATATCATACAAACAAACAAAATATGGTATAAATAAGACAAAATACAACAATAAGACACCATAAAATTCTTACAAAAGTTACAGATTCAATAAACAAAATTGAAGATTCAGATTCAATAAACAACATTAAGGAATTCATCAATCGAGTAATGGGAGTTTTTCATCAATAATTCTTTGATTCTGAATTTGAAACAATTGTCACTATGCATTGAAAATGCAAGTGTAAGCTTGATATAGAACTTAACGCTCTGGCACAAGAAACTTACAGATACTTATACAGGATACCAGTACAGCGTTTATATTAATGAAATCAATCGAACGTATACAAAGCAAATTTTTAAGATATGTGGGCTATTATCGAACTTGGCGAATCTAGAGATGAATATTTATTTTCTTTATATTTACTTTCGCAGAGAAGACAAGTTTCGGACGTTACCTTCTTATACAAAATTATTAACTATATTGTCGAATCTCCCTACTTACTGGAGAAAATTAAATTCAGGTGCCCAAACAAACGAACACGCTCTATCGACACTTTCATTTTGTATAAAACCTACTGTAATTTAATTACTTACAGTAAACATAGATTTATTAATAGAAGTTGTAAATTATATAATGGCATTTTTCATAGTGTAGACTTTCTTATCTTTAACTTAAAATTAGGTAGCTTTAAGAAACAGTGTTTAACTTTGTGCACACAAATAATTTTGCTCTAGGTGATTAAAATTTTATTAATACCTTCCTTTTTTTTGCATATTTTTTTTTATTATTTTTTTTTTTTATGGAAATTGACACGGTTGGCTACATCACCTAGCTATATATTTCACTGCTTTGTTTACTATGTAAGTAATATCTCGAGTAATCTAATGTATGTAGTGTTGAAAACATGTTCTATAGTTGTGCCTAATTGTGGAAACTTCACTGGTTTATCTTTTTAATTTAAGATATTATATTACACCTGCGTGTTTCCTTAAAATAAAAAAATAAAAAATACCACCAGCAAGGGAGATAGAATAAAGTCATAGACAAAGTCAAGTGAAAGTAGGATACATTGCAACGGTCGCCGCCGACATCTCTGCAGATACAAGGCCAACAGTTCAGCGCTTCTCTCCACTCGGATATACATTTGTCACAATGTGGTGATTGGTGTAACTTCACAATCAGACAGGAAGCGACTCCATGCGACATTATCGATGGGTGAAGGGATTTATTAGTGAAGGGAAACACTATTACCGGAAGCGGCGGCGGCCGCCTCGGTGCCCTCCTCGTTCACCTCGAAGAAGGCTTTCTGCACAGCCTGCGACACGTACAGTGGCTCCTGCTTGTCCAGCACTCCCGGCAGGTCGCATTCCCTCGGCTCAAATATCGCCTTGATACCCAGCTGCAGGACACACACGTTATTGTCACTTTATACTTGTTACATGGAACTCGACATGGCCTGCACCCGCGCCCGTCACTAAGCTCCATTACACCTTGTTCCTGTCGGAGCTAGCTATGCTAGAGTATAGAACTAGCTATGCTAGAGTGTAGAGCTAGCTATGCTAGGGTATAGAGCTAGCTAGCTATGCTAAAGTGTAGAGCTAGCTATTCTAAAGTGTAGAGCTAGCTATGCTAAAGTGTAGAGCTAGCTATGCTAGAGTGTACAGCTAGCTATGCTAGGGTATAGAGCTAGCTAGCTATGCTAAAGTGTAGAGCTAGCTATGCTAGAGTATAGAGCTAGCTATGCTAGAGTATTTAACTTTTTTTTTTTTTTTTTTTTATGGAACTAACTGCTAGAGTATAGAGCTAGCTATGCTAAAGTGTAGAGCTAGCTATGCTAAAGTGTAGAGCTAGCTATGCTAAAGTGTAGAGCTAGCTATGCTAAAGTGTAGAGCTAGCTATGCTAAAGTGTAGAGCTAGCTATGCTAGAGTGTACAGCTAGCTATGCTAGGGTATAGAGCTAGCTAGCTATGCTAAAGTGTAGAGCTAGCTATGCTAGAGTGTAGAGCTAGCTATGCTAGAATGTACAGCTAGCTATGCCAGGGTATAGAGCTAGCTAGCTATGCTAAAGTGTAGAGCTAGCTATGCTAAAGTGTACAGCTAGCTATGCTAGGGTATAGAGCTAGCTAGCTATGCTAAAGTGTAGAGCTAGCTATGCTAAAGTGTAGAGCTAGCTATGCTAGAGTGTACAGCTAGCTATGCTAGGGTATAGAGCTAGCTAGCTATGCTAGAGTGTACAGCTAGCTATGCTAGGGTATAGAGCTAGCTAGCTATGCTAAAGTGTAGAGCTAGCTATGCTAAAGTGTAGAGATAGCTATGCTAAAGTGTAGAGCTAGCTATGCTAGAGTGTACAGCTAGCTATGCTAGGGTATAGAGCTAGCTAGCTATGCTAAAGTGTAGAGCTAGCTATGCTAAAGTGTAGAGCTAGCTATGCTAGAGTATAGAGCTAGCTATGCTAGAGTATAGAGCTAACTATGCTAGAGTATAGAGCTAACTATGCTAGAGTATGCTTCTCTTTGGTTGTGACGAATACACTGAATTGAATGGAAACTTTACACAAATTATTTCGGTCAAGTCAAAACTGACCAAGGGACAGTTTTGGTGAAATTGATTTATGAATGCAGAAAGTGTTCCTTTTCAGGCTATCCATCGACCATCGACAAGACTGACCAAATCGTCCAAAGTTTTCTATTTTTGAAATTGCCTTAACAATACCTATAGAACAACATGACACTCAATTTATATAAAAAACACAAAAAACAAAAATCGTTTTTGGTTCACATTTTGGGTTACCCTCTACTTTCCACTGGACTAGTATACAAACTTAATGTATCTATGATATTTCTACGGACAAAAATTATACGTATTGTAGCTTCAGTTTCATCGTAATCGGTTCAGTAGGTCGGAAATATCTGCGTGTGACCGACAGACAACGATATGCTATATAAGTCAATGCCAACAGACAGACAAACACCACACCGATCCCGGGTCCCTTTTTTGCATTTTCCGATGGGACCCTAAAAAGGAAGCTGTTATATGTACGTACCTTGGGCAGCAGAACTTTGAGATCGATCTCAGTTTCGATCTTGAACTTGGGCAGGAACACCTCCATGCGGTACGTAGAGCCCCTGCCGGCGACCCGGAACCCCCACATCGCCAGCCTTTCTAGCAGCCCATCCAGCCCGTCCACCTCGTTAGGCAGCACCACCAGCAGCCTCGCCTCCTCGCCCTCGTACGGCATCTCCAGCAGCTGCACACACACAGTGCCTTCCTTCCTCACAACACTAGCTAGTCAATTCGTACGCTGCCCGTTGTCACATTGAGAGCCACCCAGGCTGCGCTCAATAGTCCATAGGAAGATCCGACACAGCCAATAACCCCCAACGTCGCGAAGCCACACTAGTAAGGTGTGCAATGAACCATGTCAGCCAAACATTACTATTTCTGCTATATATAAGGCAGATAAAAATGCTGTCACTAAATTAACACGTCTTTAGAAGACCACTTTAGTAGCTTGTTCACCGTTACTTTAGTAACAGATAAGAGCTGAACATTTTATACAGAACAGAGTTAGCATCTATCGGCTGATAGCCGTTATACGAAAGTATAGTGTAGCAGAGTGTGATGAAACTTAAATGATTGACTTGTTTGGGCAATCTGTGACATAATTCCAAACAATCTGTGGTGGTCAACAGAACTCCCGACGATATTCTTAGACAACATTGCATTTTTTAATGTCTAATTCTGACAGGAATAAAGTGTTGCGTTGAATGTTGAACCTAACCTAACCTACATGTAGGAATTGAAAGTGTTGTCTCACTAAGCGAGACACCACTTGGAAAGTGTTGTGACAAAACTCCAACACATCGCGGCCACACCAATTGTTGTTTATTGTTTATTGTATAATTTCATCCATAGGTAGGTAACCTATACGCTTGGACATGTCGAAAATTCCGCCAGTTCTAAATTCAATGCGAAGAAGAACTGACAAACAAACTTCGCAAGTCACAATGTTTTGTTAGTACCTTATAAGTATTATATTATAGTAACTTACAAATAATTAACCCATACTACCGCTCACAGGAGCATTAATATTTACAGCATAAACATGAATACTGAAGAATTTGACCACACTGCCTATTTAAATTACCTATATCTGGTGTATAGTGCCATCGTCAATTTTGATACTTCATATTATATCAAGTCAAAAAATAAATAAAAATTAGTTTACATTTATTACAAAGAGATGTAATAAGTCATATAAAAAAAAAAAAATTATCATACAAAGTGTATCCAAATGTCAAATTGTCAAAGTTTGTTAGTGGAAAAAACAGTAGTCAAACTCTTAGATAAAATTACGGTCAGTTAATGCATCCTTAATAGTGTAATAACTCTTTTCAATTAACATTAATTTAATCCGTCGTTTGAAATTATTATCATCTAATTGTTTTATGTTAGAAGACAGTTTATTATAAAATCTAACACTATTACAAATAAAGCTTTTTGAGGTTTTAGCTAATCTATGTCTTATTAGTTGTACAATTTACGTGGCAGTGAGCGTGGGAACCAGTATACACCTCCCACCACTGTCACCTTCCACCTCTTCAACCTTCCTCTGTCCCGGTGGCGTTACAAACACGCCGATGTGAGCATGAGAAACGATCTCACTCAACCAATGTGAGGCATCCGGCCCGGCTATTGGTTGAAATATGCGAGTATTTGTGTGAGTTAGCGAGTGAATTAACGCCGGTAGACACGGTGAACTTGCTTGAGTATGACTTTAAGTCATGTCACGCCATAAGCACTTATAGGCATTTGTTTATAATACGTTAATATACAAACTGCTGACGCTCAGCATTCCAAATCCAAATCTTTATTTATCAGAAGTCATAGAAGAAACAGAGTAACAGTAGTAGTAGCGTTGAAAGTATCGCTTTTCGAAATTGTTCCTATACCGTTCGGCGAAAATATTGAATGGCCCAAATACTAGAATCAAAACAGTTCCGGGAATTCGTAAATAAAACAGTTTTTTTGTAAATTTTCGGGTACATTTATCTTATGGCCTTCAAAATAACAACCATCTAAAGCCATGCGCATACTCTAACGCCCATTCATTCATACACTTTTCATAGTCCGATGAAGGAATGGCTTTCAATGTCGTCGTCGCATTTTCTTTTATTTCATCTATGCTCGAAAATCTTTTTCCACGAAGATGATTGTTGTGTAGTTAGCAAATCATATTCGTAAACCCATGTTTCGTCACCAGTGACTATGCGCTTCATATGGTAGAATCGTTTGTTACCTCAGAAATCATCTCCTGAGCCACCGTCTTGCGGAACTGTTTTTGAACGAAGTTCAGGACTTCGTGCTGCAACGCGTTTCATGCCCAAAATATCCACGATAATGTGCTGTGCCGATCCATACGCGATGTTGAGCTCATCAACTATCTCTCTGAGGCTTGCATGGCGATTTTCGAGCACGATTTCCTGAACTTTTTCGACGTTATCATCCGTTGTTGATTTCGAATGCCGTCCACTACGAGGTGCATCTTCAACTTCTTTGAGACCATTTTTGAATGATGAATACTTTTTTTAATGCTAGGAAGTGCAAAAACTTGACAGTTGTAAAAAGGCGCCAAACAACTACTATTGATACATTTGACAGAAGTGCCGGGGAGAGGTGTATCAACCTGATAAATTACAAGTTTTCCGAATCGGAAAAGCGCGCGTCATTTAAAATACAAATTCCAGGAAATTCTTGATCATAGTTTATTATTGGTTAAATCACCAACTGCGCCCGTCAGTCTTCTGGTGGGTATCTTGCTCACTGCCTATAACCTGGGGGTCTTCAAAAGGTGTGTCAATAAATAGAAGACGACCATTTTGTCAGCTCTATAGCTGACATAGTGCCTAGCTCAGTGTGGTTTCGCAAGTTGTGGTGTTATTGACAAGTTGGTTGATTGTTAGGCTCAGCCACGAGTTGTTTTTAAAAAATATTGTACATAGTTATGTGCGACGTTAATATAGAATTATATATCATTGTACATTACTGCTCTATGCATGTCACATACTCATACACTACACTTAGTAAAACCGCCTTCAAAAATGTATGAAATAAAAAAAAACTAACCCTAGAGTTGAAGGCGGTGATAAAAAGGCTACACAAATCACAAAGGATATCATCCACTCATGTTTTCTTTCATGCATCATTTTTGCTTGCTTTAGCATCGCCTTCAACTCTAGGGTTGGTTTTTTTTATTTCATACATTTTTGAAGGCGGTTTTTATATTTTTATTTTAAAAAGTTTTTTAGTTCTATTTTTTTTTTGGAAGGCGGTTTTTATATTTTTTAAATAATTTTTTATTAAACCGTTTTTTTAGTAATTTTTTGCTATTAATGTACTCGGCGAAATCGCTCGGCCTTCGGCCTCGCGATTTTGCCTCGCTTTCCAATCCGATCTTGACCAAATTAAAATGGGACCACCTCAGGGTTATTCCCTTTCAAAGAAAAAAATAATTTTCAAAATCGACCCACAATTGACGGAGTAAACGCTTAACAAACATCCAAAAAAAGAATACATACCGTCGAATTGAGAATCTCCTAGGTCTAAAGTAAATTGCTCGTGAAGACAAATGCAACAAGCCCAAACACGATGGGTTTATCATGTGTAGTTTAGGAGTTCCTATGGCCACCTTTCGTCTCCATCATCATCAGACCAGCTCGATGGTGCTCGTACCATAATAATATATTAAGCGCATCTGGCCGGTCGGAAAAGATTTCAAATATGGAATATTCACGAAACAAGGGTCCGAATATGTATCACAATATCGATTCATGTATTTCAATAAAATGACAGAGAAAATTTCAAAATATTAGGTATTTAAATACTTTTTAGTTCTAGTTTTTTTTTTGGAAGTCGGTTTTATATTTTTTTAAATAGTTTTTATTTAATTCTTTTTAGTAATATTGCATAAAAAAGAATAATCGAAATCGAATAATCGAAATCGGTTGAAGTGGTACAGAATTATTCGCCATATGTGTCAAACTGCAAATTGCTAAATAAGTCCACATCATAAAAGTTTTGCTGAATGTAAACACACACTATAGTAATTATCAAACTGCAAATTGCTGAAAACGTCCACAACAAAAGTTTTGCTGAAGGTAACCACACACCATAGTACCAACGATTAATATACATAATATGTAAGTTTATTATATACATTATACATATATGCTTATTAAAGTATTTATGTAGTATTCATATGTAGTTTATCATACATATTTCTTTACAGTCTAACACATTGCCACAAGCTATTCTTGTTCGCCTGCGTGTACTTCTCCCACATCCCAAAGGTTAGTTAGAATAGAATGCCTCGCGGCATTAAGCTCGCCTGTTGTACCTACTTTTATAAATTGGTGTTCAATAAAGAATATATACATACAGTTGATTTTTCATAAGCCGCTAAATCAATTTAGATAAAATTTAAATGGGACCACCTCTGAAGTATGGCCTACCAAACAAAAAAAGAATTTTCTAAATCGGCCCTCAATTGACGGAGAAATCGCGTAACAAACAAAAAAAAAACATACAGTCGAATTGAGAACCTCCTCCTTTTGGGAAGTCAGTTGAAAATATATATTAAGCATACCGTGGCAACGAGCTCCTGGTTATATTCAAACTTGAAATAATTCTTCATATACATGAAGGGGATGCTGATGGTCTGCGTGGAGCTGACGTGGAACGGCATGTCCCTCGTCTCTTCCGGGTCGAAACGCTCCTTCCATGAACCCTGCAATGTGTATACAGAGCGTGGTGAGTTGCTCGCTGGCTGAGTTACAACAACGAGATAAGCAAGTTACGCTCACAACAGTGATAGCTAGGGACCAGACCATACGTTTTCTGAAACTTAATATTGGTAATGTGTGACCTAATGCACTTTTCAAACTTTCAAAATGAATATGGCTTGTGTGATTGTTGGTCAGACTTGAATATTCGTGTCCAACTGTTTGACACATACAGTGCTGTAGTCTAACCGTAGTTACTTATTGAATCTGCGGTTAAACCAATTATACCTAATTCATTTAACTTATTTGGTCACTATAGCTCAAATAATTTAACTAAACCTGGCAGGCATGGTCTGCAATAGAATGTTCCAGTAATCCAGAGCACCCACCTTAAAGTACAAGGCATTAACAAGGACGAGACGCGTGTCGGCGTCGACACTGTCCGAGCTGAGCAGATCTTTGATGCGGTCTTTGGTCCTGCCTTCCACCTGCCAAATAATACTCTCTTTCATATTTCTAAACTCAATGTGACGTACAGTATGCTGAAAATGATTATTTGAATAGGTAGTGTATATTCTTGTAAAGGTGATGAGGATGATTACATTATAATCTCCACAAACAGTGTGATTCATCATCTTTCACGATATAGACACAATAGTTTAGGTACTATCAACAGAATTCCTGTGAATCATTATGAATCTAGGAAATACTAAAAATCACATTTTCTCCACTTGTGTCTGTGCGGGTCGCAATAGATACTCGTATGCGTCATATTGGTCTGCTGACGCGGTAGCTGAGGTGCGCGTGGAGTGGGCGCAGATTGCGTCGGCGGCGGCGCGAGCTGCGTCTCCTGAATGTGCAGGACGGCAGTGCGGCATCCACCTCCGGAGCGGGCTCAGCTACTTAGGGCGCACGCTACCTCACGCTGAAGGTAGCGATAGTATCGTCCAAACACCAACACTGGAGAGCCAGAACTCGCTCCGAAGGAATGTTTTCACCTTCTCACGAGGAATGCACAGCTTGAAGGCGCAAAAGTTCGTGTCAGTCGAGTGGGAAGGAAGAATTTAACCGACGTTTACACAACTTTGTTTTTAACCCCCGAGGAAAAAAACGGAGGGGTGTTATAAGTTTGACGTGTGTGTGTGTGTGTAGTCTGTCTGTGGCATCGTAGCTCCCAAACGGATTGACCGATTTGGATGTGGTTTTTTTTATTAGGAAGCTTGTTTAATCGGGATGGTTCTTAGCTATGTTTGTAATCAAGTAATCAAGTAATTAAGTAATAAAAAAAATTATTATCTTAAAAAGTGGACCGATTTTCATGCGGTTTTTTAAAAAAAAACTTTAAATAAAAGTTAAATTACAAATTTAAAAAACCCCCGACCCTTAAAAAGTCAAAAATAATTTCCGGTTACTTACTTAAAGGAGTCGGGGGACCGCTAAGTAAATAAAATATAAAAACTAAGAGCTGCGCGGGAATTTACTTAGCGGTCTCCCGACTCCTTATTTTTGACTTTTTAAGGGTCGGGGGTTTTTTATGTTACCTAAAATGGTTGGCTTCATCACCTAGGTACTACGCCAGAGTTGTCAGCCCCATTAACACTTTGGTGAACTAGGTGCCATGTCAGTGCTTCCCCTTGGTCGTGCTCAAACTAAAATCTAGTAAAAATCTGTTCAAATTTATCTGCTGTTCCACAAATGGTATTGCAGTCAAACATTATTTTTGGTATAGTTACATTGTTCCTTTACAACTAACACAATCCTGCACAAAGAAATATTTAGGTAACTAAGTACCTACTAAAATAAAAATATAGGAGAGGGAAGTTTTCACTGAAATAAATATAATAAATAAATACCCATTTGTTAATGGTGTTGGCGGCTGCTGCTCCAGTATTGAAATCAATCTTCTCGACGTCGGTCCCAAACACCTGCACGGCGTCCGACTTGAACTGAGGCTTCAGCTCGTAAGGCCCTTCCATCAGGTACACCTTGTTGGCGATGTTGAAGGTCACGCCCTTGATGCTCGACAGCTTGGCAGAGATCGCCGCGAACTCAGAACGTATCTGATCCGATGGTCGGTCATCATGCAATACAAACATGCATACAAACTCAATCCCTAAATAACAAACCAAATGTGGGTATGGCATAGATGTAAATGTGCAGCGGCGGCGTCGCTCCCATTAACTGTGCCATTAGTCCCAAATTGGGGTCAATATTTTGTACTCATATTGAAATATAGTCGGAGTTTTCTATTTAATCTCGCAAGAGACAGTCCAAATAACAATAGACTTGAAAAAAAAGTGCATAAATACTCACATAGAACTTTGAACATTATCATCATCACAAACTGAACTGTTATAAAATTTGCCAATAAACCAGTTGTTGAATCAAATTCACAATGTACCAAATGGCCCTTCTATCTGGTACCAAATAGGTTAAGGACTTAAATTTGCGTAAATGTTTTTTTTGTGAGAAGAAGTTACTGATTCACATGTAAAAAAATATTTTTTCAAAGTCTTCGTGCAATCCCTTCAAACAAGTCTTCGTGCAGTCTCCTCGAACTCATGATGCTCTAGGCCTAGTCGGTTTAGCAACTTCGTGTAGTTTATCGGGATTCCTGCAAACCTCTGCAACGAGAACAGTGAGTTAATGCTCTAGCAATGTTGATTAAAACACGTTATATTTCCGCTGCGCAATAATATGAGACTATTATTATTAAAAAAAGTTGTAAATTCAAAGTAATTTTATCATGATTGTATAACAAATTAGATGGTATCGATTTGGGATTGTATTAATGTTAGCGCTTTTTCTAGCGCAATCGAATTTCACAGTCAGACTACTAGCTCACCGTGACACGACTACTCGATCGAGCGGGCTCTACTCTATCGTCAAATCCAGCTGCCAACTAGTAGCTACTCAGTTGTACGCCAGCGCTGGTGTCGGGAATCGACCCGCAGAGCGGACTCTTCGTCTCGTACATTGCATTTGAGACACACACTATACTATACCATAATACATTAATAACCTTGCTATCTCAAAATTTTTCAATTGAAGGCGCTACCTAACGCACGCACGTAAAGGACCACCGCCACGTAAAGGAGTCGGGGGACCGCTAAGTCAATAAGTCTAGGAAGTAAGGAAGTCTCCGGTATGGCACCTACCTTCTCGGAGGTGATATTGGCTGGTTAGAGCATGTGCTTTGGCCCTTCCGACTCAGCCACCCATACCGGATTACATAAAATCCTTATCCTTACCTATAATAAAATCCAACGTCTGCTTTCTGTATGTCTGAGTGTCTGTCTGTCCGCTTATAACTCGAGAACCACTGAACCGATTTTAATAAAACAAAATTCTACGGATAGCTTGATTCTTCCCATCAACTATAGGCTACTTACTATCACGCTAAATAGCTTATGAGGCTAGCAGTGAAGTGAAATATGAGACGTAAGTAAACGGAAATTATTTTTGACTTTTTAAGGGTCGGGGGTCTTTTATATTCTAATTATTTCCTTATATGTACTGTATGATTGTTTACTGAAGAAAATATTTAAAAAAATATGTAAGAAGGCAGCTCACAAAGTCATCGTCAGGTAAGTGGAGGGCGTCGAGGATCTGGTCGTGGGAGACTCCGCGCGCGCCCAGCGCCAGCAGCGCCAGCACCAGCTCCGCGGACAGCGGCGACGACACCGCGCTCTCCCGTCCGCTCAACTCCTGCGCACAGTGTGTGTGTGTGCATAATATGTGCGGCTTGTGAGTACGTATAATGAGAGTTGTGTGGGACTCTTTCAACTTCCAAATGGAATTGTACCTTTATTTGGAACTTTATTGGAAAGGTTTCCAATTTTTTGGAAACCTTTCCGAATACACTTACATTATTGGAAGCTTATTTTTTAGCTAAGCTTACTTTTGTCAACTTTTGTCACATTTGGTAACTTTTGTTGACTTTTGTCAACTTTTGTCACATTTGGTAACGGTAATTGTTGAACCGATTTTGAAAAAAAAAAAACCTTATTTCAGAAAGAGACATTTTTTTACGGAACCTTAAAAATGACGGTCGATTTTTGCAAATGGCACGCGTAAGACATTACATTATGGATTCCATGTCAAAAACATTTTCAATATTAAAAATACTCTTCCGAAACGCTTCCAAAAACTTTAGCATATCACTGCCAAAAACGGAAACCTTTCCGGACCGTATTCGGAATATTTTCTACTTTTGGAAAGGTTTCTGGAAGTTACCCATCTCGCCTTCCTTACCGCAACCAGAAGCAACAATATACAAGCACTGTGTGTTTATTGAATATAGATTGGAGATATTATACACGGTGTTGCAACCCCAACCGTAAAACCCGAAAAGGGGTGATTCTGTACGTGAAATAGAACAACTTTTGTTCTACGACTTTTTTATTTGAAGAAAAAAAATTTTTTTCTCCATACCTTTTGAGAATAGGTAATTAAAATTTGTATGGAAAAAACATATTTTTTTTTTGTTTCAAATTTTTTTTTTCTTCACAGAAGTTGTTTAGTTTCACATATAGAACAACCCCCTTATGTCAGTTAAAAATATTACGGGGGCAACTGCAACACCTTGTTTATGTAGGTAAGTAGTAGCAAAGATATTGAGAACTAGAAATAAATCAATATCTATACATATAATAAAATCGTAGAGGTAAGAAAGTCTGTACATTGAATGTATTCGGAAAAAAACTAACCAGGGTGGCTTAAAATGAGATACTGAACATGTTAGAACAGTTTTTAAAATTTTTGTTTGTTTGTTTGTTTGTCTGTACGCGCATCACGCAAAAACCACTGAACGGAATTA
This sequence comes from Nematopogon swammerdamellus, assembly GCA_946902875.1. NCBI lineage: Eukaryota > Metazoa > Arthropoda > Insecta > Lepidoptera > Adelidae > Nematopogon > Nematopogon swammerdamellus. Next base: position 25,341,766 of record OX336336.1, read on the forward strand.
GACGAAACTTTGTATAGTGGCAGTTTATATGCCGGGTTAACATAATACGTAAAAAAAAATAACAAAAATAAAAAAAAAATTACAATTATAAACATTATTGCGCGTTTAAAATCACGTAGTCCAAAGTGCATAATTATATCTTGAGAACTGTCAGCAAATACAATTTGAATAAAATATTCATTCGAAATTTAAAAATAAGTAGATACAACGAAAATGACAGTTCTTCTTTTTTATAACTTGAACACAATAGTCTATACATATATATTCTTACTATACATATCATAAAATCGTAAATGCAAAAATGTCTATTTGTACGCGCATCTCGCAAAAACCACTGAACGGAATTTGACGAAACTTTTTATAGTGACAGTGTATATCCCGGATGAACATAATAATTAAAAAATATAATAAAAATCACGTAATCCAAAGTAAAGGTAAAAAACTATTTTAAATGTCATGTTGACAACGGAGAACTGTCATCTCGACGTGAGCTGGCCGGTGACAAATTGTTTGATAAATAAAAATAATAATTGAAAGTCGAAGTTATGTCGCTGTCATTGGTGCAATAAAATTTATATATCTGTTGCCCGCGGCTTCGCTCGCGTGAAATTCGTATTTAAAAAAAAGAAAGTAAGTAACTAAAGGCGGGCCCGAAGGCTGATCTGCGCTCACGTAAACGATATTCTTTCTCGATGAAAGTAACTAAGGGGAGGCGGAAGGCGGAGCTGAGTTCAGGAAGAAGAAAAATATTCTTGAAGAAAGTAAGTAACTAAGGGCGAGGCCGAAGGCCGAGCTCTATTCTGGAAGACCATAAACCTTCTCGAAGAAAGTAAGTAACTATGGGCGAGGCCGCAGGCCGAACTGCGTTCAGGAAGAAGCTAAACCATCTTGAAGAAAGTAAGTAACTAAGGCGAGGCCGAAGGCCGAGCTACGTTCGGATAATTGAAAAAGCATATCGAAGAAAGCAAGTAACTAAGGGCGAGGCCGAAGGCCGAGCTGCATTCAGGAAGAAGCTAAACCATCTTGAAGAAAGTAAGCAACTAAGGCGAGGCCGAAGGCCGAGCTACGTTCTGACAAATGATAAACCATCTCAAAGAAAGCAAGTAACTAAGGGCGAGGCCGAAGGCCGAGCTGCGTTCAGGAAGAAGCTAAACCATCTCGAATAAAGTTAATTAATATTAAGATTGAGTTAATTTAATTTAAATTTTATTATAAAGTCCACGCTTCTAACGGCAAATATACCGTGCATCCTAGAACCTCGCGGTTATTCCCGGCTGGATGGAAAGAGGCCCGATGCTATCACCTTAGTGCCATGGACTAAGGGTAGTTCTTTGATGTGGGACGCCACTTTTGTTCTCACATTGGCTCCAAGTCACGTTAGGACATCTTCAAGAGCGGCTGGCGCGGCCGAGGCTGGGGCGGAGAGCCTCAAACGCAGCAAATATAGAAATATAATTCAAGATTTCGAATTTGTTGCGTTTGCGGTTGAAACCCTCGGTCCGTGGAGCAGTGAAGCCAAAAGAGGCTTGAGCTGGTTGACGCAACTGGTGTCCCGTCATCAAGGGCTTATGTACTTCATTCAAAAGGTTAGCCTTGCCATCCAGCGGGGTAATGCCGCAAGTGCTCTAAGAACATTTGAAAATGCCCGTTTTGATAGTTATTTTAATGTTTGTTAGGTAGGTTTAATTCTTTAGTTATTAATATTACTTTTTTATTTTTATGAAATAAATAGATTGAGTAAACGATATTATATTCTATCGAAGAAAGGAAGTCTTTAAGGGCGAGGCCCGAAGGCGGAAGAGGGTTTTTGGTTTACCTGAACGCAGCTCGGCCTTCGGCCTCGCACTGAGTTCCTTCCTTTCTTCCAGAAGGTTTATCGTCTTCCTGAACGCAGCTCGGCCTTCGGCCTCGCCCTTACTTACTTCCTTTATTTGAGAAAGATTTATCGTTTACCTGAAAGCAGCTCGGCCTTCGGCCTCGCCCTTAGTTAGTTACTTTCTTTAAGAAGGTTTATCGATTACCTGAACGCAGCTCGGCCTTCGGCCTCGCCCTTAGTTACTTACATTCTTCTTTGGAATACGAATTTCACGCGAGCGGAGCCGCGGGCTCAGCTAGTTATTAATAATAAATCAATGTTAATTAGCTGTTTTTCCAGCCTTCGCTCGCGTGAAAATCGTATTTAATAAAAAGGAGCTTTTGTCCACGAGATAGGGTCGAGGATGTCTGCTGCCATAGGTCACCCCTCTTGCCTCACCTTCTTCCGCCAAAGAATAAGCCTGGCAATTCAGAGGGGTGGGTAACGCGGCTGGCATCCTCGGCACAATTTATTTCCTAAGTTAGTTTATATAATTTTTAGATTAGTTAATTATTTTATAACTATGTTAATTTGAATTGAATAAACTATTTATACCCTAAAATAAAAAGGAGAAAATAAACAAACTCGCTGCCGTATCTTTATTTCGGCGCGCTGAACAAATCGCTTTGTATGAGAGCTACATCTTAGCGTAACCGGAACTAAATTTCATTTAGCTTATCCTGTGCCCCGTATAATCAAATATGCTTGTACTAAGTTTTATCGAATTCGGATGATCGGCTTAAGAGTTATATGAGCCCCCATAACTCTTAAGCCGATCATACTATCATACTACATATTTTTTACATACCTTTAAAAAACTGATACTCCCATACAATCTTTAACCTCCCATTTCCCTCCCTTAAAATGTGAAAAACCAAAAACCCTCAAACACGTCATTATTTATTTATGATGAGTAGCTAGAATTATGATTTTCAAGTTCCTACCTTTAAAAAACCGATATTCCCATACAAATTGTCACCCCCCATTTCCCTCCCGTAAAATGTGAAAAACCAAAAACCCTAAAAAACGTCATTATTTCTTTATAATAAGTAGCTAGAATTATGATTTTCAAGTTCCTACCTTTAAACAAAACTATATTCCCATACAATCTTTAACCCCACGTTTCCCCCCTTTAAAATTTGAAATCTAAAATCCCTGAAAAAGGTCTTTATTGATTTACTAGCTGAGCCCGCGGCTCCGCTCGCGTGAAATTCGTATTCCAAAGAAGAATGTAAGTAACTAAGGGCGAGGCCGAAGGCCGAGCTGCGTTCAGGTAATCGATAAACCTTCTTAAAGAAAGTAACTAACTAAGGGCGAGGCCGAAGGCCGAGCTGCTTTCAGGTAAACGATAAATCTTTCTCAAATAAAGGAAGTAAGTAAGGGCGAGGCCGAAGGCCGAGCTGCGTTCAGGAAGACGATAAACCTTCTGGAAGAAAGGAAGGAACTCAGTGCGAGGCCGAAGGCCGAGCTGCGTTCAGGTAAACCAAAAACCCTCTTCCGCCTTCGGGCCTCGCCCTTAAAGACTTCCTTTCTTCGATAGAATATAATATCGTTTACTCAATCTATTTATTTCATAAAAATAAAAAAGTAATATTAATAACTAAAGAATTAAACCTACCTAACAAACATTAAAATAACTATCAAAACGGGCATTTTCAAATGTTCTTAGAGCACTTGCGGCATTACCCCGCTGGATGGCAAGGCTAACCTTTTGAATGAAGTACATAAGCCCTTGATGACGGGACACCAGTTGCGTCAACCAGCTCAAGCCTCTTTTGGCTTCACTGCTCCACGGACCGAGGGTTTCAACCGCAAACGCAACAAATTCGAAATCTTGAATTATATTTCTATATTTGCTGCGTTTGAGGCTCTCCGCCCCAGCCTCGGCCGCGCCAGCCGCTCTTGAAGATGTCCTAACGTGACTTGGAGCCAATGTGAGAACAAAAGTGGCGTCCCACATCAAAGAACTACCCTTAGTCCATGGCACTAAGGTGATAGCATCGGGCCTCTTTCCATCCAGCCGGGAATAACCGCGAGGTTCTAGGATGCACGGTATATTTGCCGTTAGAAGCGTGGACTTTATAATAAAATTTAAATTAAATTAACTCAATCTTAATATTAATTAACTTTATTCGAGATGGTTTAGCTTCTTCCTGAACGCAGCTCGGCCTTCGGCCTCGCCCTTAGTTACTTGCTTTCTTTGAGATGGTTTATCATTTGTCAGAACGTAGCTCGGCCTTCGGCCTCGCCTTAGTTGCTTACTTTCTTCAAGATGGTTTAGCTTCTTCCTGAATGCAGCTCGGCCTTCGGCCTCGCCCTTAGTTACTTGCTTTCTTCGATATGCTTTTTCAATTATCCGAACGTAGCTCGGCCTTCGGCCTCGCCTTAGTTACTTACTTTCTTCAAGATGGTTTAGCTTCTTCCTGAACGCAGTTCGGCCTGCGGCCTCGCCCATAGTTACTTACTTTCTTCGAGAAGGTTTATGGTCTTCCAGAATAGAGCTCGGCCTTCGGCCTCGCCCTTAGTTACTTACTTTCTTCAAGAATATTTTTCTTCTTCCTGAACTCAGCTCCGCCTTCCGCCTCCCCTTAGTTACTTTCATCGAGAAAGAATATCGTTTACGTGAGCGCAGATCAGCCTTCGGGCCCGCCTTTAGTTACTTACTTTCTTTTTTTTAAATACGAATTTCACGCGAGCGAAGCCGCGGGCAACAGATATATAAATTTTATTGCACCAATGACAGCGACATAACTTCGACTTTCAATTATTATTTTTATTTATCAAACAATTTGTCACCGGCCAGCTCACGTCGAGATGACAGTTCTCCGTTGTCAACATGACATTTAAAATAGTTTTTTACCTTTACTTTGGATTACGTGATTTTTATTATATTTTTTAATTATTATGTTCATCCGGGATATACACTGTCACTATAAAAAGTTTCGTCAAATTCCGTTCAGTGGTTTTTGCGAGATGCGCGTACAAATAGACATTTTTGCATTTACGATTTTATGATATGTATAGTAAGAATATATATGTATAGACTATTGTGTTCAAGTTATAAAAAAGAAGAACTGTCATTTTCGTTGTATCTACTTATTTTTAAATTTCGAATGAATATTTTATTCAAATTGTATTTGCTGACAGTTCTCAAGATATAATTATGCACTTTGGACTACGTGATTTTAAACGCGCAATAATGTTTATAATTGTAATTTTTTTTTTATTTTTGTTATTTTTTTTTACGTATTATGTTAACCCGGCATATAAACTGCCACTATACAAAGTTTCGTCTAATTCCGTTCAGTGGTTTTTGCGTGATGCGCGTACAGACAAACAAACAAACAAACAAAAATTTTAAAAACTGTTCTAACATGTTCAGTATCTCATTTTAAGCCACCCTGGTTAGTTTTTTTCCGAATACATTCAATGTACAGACTTTCTTACATTGATGTCTAATTTTATAGATCGAACGTCGCGCGATTTAACCTGTACTACGTTTCGTCTTAACAAGTGTGCGTGCATTCACACACAGTATTGTGATACTCACACAAGCACACACTTACATCATATAGTCGTTTCATGTCCGTAAACGGCGGGCATCGGAGCGCGCCGCGCCTCCTGCCACGAGATACTTTCGTGTTTGCATTTTACACACCGCCATGCTGTCACGTGACGCGATCCCTACGACGTTACTGTCGCGTTCTCACTTGCCTGCAGATGATAAGAGTGAGCGAGAAAGTTGTCATCGCTCGCCCATCGGCGCGATTGTCGTATTTCCGCTCGCTCTTATGATCAGTAGGCAGGTGGGAACGAGAACGCGATAGCTACGTCACACAAGTCAGCATGGCTTCTTAACACGCCATAACATGCTCAGGCGAAACAAACAACAACGTTTGTCACTGTTACTCTTGCATAAAACACAGCTTTACTCTTTCTCGTTCGCTCTTTATATTAATTACGTATACAAAAATCTGTTTAACATAAAATTTGAGAAAAAAACCAGCAAAATAAATACTTACTGATGGAAGGAGACGCCATTCTTTACGTAATTTCGATCTGAGCTGTTACAATACTTGTAACAGCAACCGGACATGCTGAACACACGCACTTTTGCGCCACAGACTCGGTACAGTAAGACTTACGCTCAACACGCGCTGCACACGCCGTATGAAGCGGCTGTCCGTGAAATCTGCAATTTATGCAGTTCTCGTCGAGAACAAATTTGTTCGGGAGTAATGTATGGGATGGGCATATCTCTAAATATACATCAATGCTTTCTTACCTCTACGATTTTATTATATGTATAGATTCTCGGCAGCTGTAATTCAAATTTCATGTTTCTAACTTCAAAGAACAAAGACTTTCATATAAAGTCGTCGTCCCCATTTCCCTCACCCCCCCCCCCCCTCCCCCCCTCCCCGTTGAAATTTCCAAAAATGCTGTCTTCGCGGATGCTTACGTTATGAAATAAACCTATGTTCCAAATTGCAGCTTTCTAGACTTAGTAGTTTTGGCTGTGCGTTGATAGATCAGTCAAGTCATCCAGGACAAACAATTTTATAAGTATAGATTGATGATTCATAGAGTCCAAGGCGAAATTAGCGTCTCGAAAATTAGGGATTCTTTACCGATGTCGGCGATGTAGCGCCATCGCCTACTTTATTTGAGGATTATTGTTTACCTGAACGCAGCTCGGCCTTCGGCCTCGCCCTTAGTAGCTTACTTTCACTGGGAATGTCGTTAAATAAAACGAAGCTTGGCCTTCAGCCTCGCCCTTAGTGACTTTCTTTGAAAAAGTATAGGGTTTACCTATACGGAACTCCACCTTTGGCGTCGCCGCCATTATAGTTATCTACTTAGTTTCTTCGAGAAGCATAGAAATGAGCATGAAAGGAGCTCAGCCTTCGGCGTCGCCATATTTGCTTAGTTTCTTCGAAAATAATAGCGTTTACGTGAAAGGAGCTCGCTCTTCGGTCTCGCCCTTAATGGCTTACTTTCTTCTTTTGAAATAAGTACGAATTTTTCGCTAGCAAAGCCGCGGACTAAAGCTAGTAAACAATATGTGTTTAATTTACTAATTTACCATAAAAAGTTCAGTTTAGAATAACATTATTTTTCTTTTCAGAAAAAATTATATTGATGTAATGAAAAAAAATATATACATATGTAGGCCCTAGATGGAAGAATATATTATAGTATTGATTTAAAATCCTATGAAGGTTTATATACTCCTCATATAATTATCCTATATCTCACCTGACAAAACTGAGCTGAGAACATGTCGATTTTGGGTGACAATTGTTCATCCTCCATGGTTCCCTTTAGAGACGTACGGCGGATCAAACTCCGATAGCACTACAACACTGAGAGTTTCGGAAAACCAACGAAATTGTTTCACGTGCGCTTCTATTTACAGCCGGCCGGCTATCTGTGCGCTGCGTATGTGTCTGACTGACTGCCCCCCGCTAGCTGACCCGCTATGCATGATGTCACCTTTCACCCAGTGATATATAAGTCAATGCATTCACCTCGATCGCCACCGCGCCTCCGCATCAGCCTGTATCGGTCCACTGCTGGACATAGTCCTCTCCCAAGGCACGCCACCACACGCGGTCTTACGCTCTTCCATCCATCCACTCCCGGCTACCTTTTTTAGGTCATCTGTCCACCTAGCCGGGGGGCGTCCCACGCTACGTTTGCTTGTACGTGGCCCCCTTTCGAGCACCCGTCTACCCCATCGGTTGTCGGGTCTACGACAGATGTGCCCAGCCCACTGCCACTTAAGCTTGCTTATTTTCTTAGCAATGTCGACTAACTTAGTTCTTTGGCGTAACACGTCGTTACGAATTTTATCGGTCAAAGAAATGCCGAGCATATGGCTCTTTCCATAGCTTGTTGAGCGACTGCGGCGCACTGTGGGTGAAATCGACAATCTAGCAACTGGAAACCAAAGAGGTGGAAACCAAAGAGCTGGAAACACAATTATCTGACTATAATAAGTTCCTGGAAAGTTACTTGCTGGTTAATGCGCGCCTTAATTGAATGAAGAGAAAGAGATAAGCCCACAAATGAATAGGTGAGATGCCGGGAAACATCAACATTTGTAACCTGTTTTCCTGGAACATTTGTAACCGACTTCCCAAAAGGAGGAGGTAGGTTCTCAATTCAACTGTATGTTCTTTTTTTATGTTTGTTACGCGATTTCTCCGTCAATAGTGGGCCGATTTTGAAAATTCTTTTTTTGTTGGTAGGTCATACTTCAGAGGCGGTCTCATATAAATTTTATCAAAATTGATTTAGCGGTTTTTGAAAAATTAACAAAAAAACTATGGTGTGTGGTTACCTTCAGCAAAACTTTTGTGGTGTGGACTTTTTAAGCAACAAGAAAACATAAGCATGTCGATACGTCAGCACCGGGTATTGCCCGTGGTCCACCTGCTCAGTCCACCTGGGTGGACCACGGGCATTTAATTTTGCCCGTAGTCCACCTCTACGATGACTATACCACAGACCTAAAAAGTATTAAATAATATTCGCCTATGTATATGAATACAGCAGCTATCCATGGGCAAAGCAGAACCCAAACCAAACAGTAAACAACAACAAGGAAATACTAACGATGAGACATACATATTGGATGAATCAATGGCACGCCCGGTTGCCCGCCCCCGACCGTGACTCCCTGATCATAGTGGACACACGAAAGGACCCCTAGGCGTAGTTGCATGTGGACCCTCGGGCGTCACATGCAAGGTATTCTTAAGAATTTAAGGCATTTAACACAGATCTTTTAAAGGTGAAGAGGTTAGAGGGATAGACGATCAATATCAGAAAAATGTCTGTTGTAGTTTTCACATGCTCTTCTTCTGCTATTGAGATTATATATTATTTTTTTTATATGTTAGTACTTAGCATGACGATTCCTTCATCGCAGGAGCTTTGACGCAGCTGCTGTGGCAGCATAAACTGCACTATGGAAGTTTTCATAAAAACGATATGCGCCGCCTCAACATTAGGTTGGGGTTAAATTATAGAATTAAGTAATTTAACCCTGGTTATTTTTTTTAAACCACAAAACATTCATTTAAAGCCTGACCAGGAATATATGAGAGCTGTCAAGATGGAGCCACTTTTTAGATTTATATACCAACATTCAGTATAGTACGCACATATTGAATTGGCCGATGTTTTTATTCAAAATGTACTTTTGCACTGAAATACACAATAAGATATACAAAATGTATTTTAATTTAATGCATCTTTTATATATATTTTGATGTTAATGTAAAAAGAACTACTTGACATTTACATGTTCACAACATTTTTTCCATGTATCTGCAGATATGTCCTGAAGCGAAGTGTACAAATTATTAAAAAAAATATTAATCGACCTCGCTGAAACACTAAACTTTTTAATAAAAATTCTAGTTCAGAAAAACTTAACCTAAGCTGTATTTATTCCAACGTTTCGTATTTCTGTAAAGTCAAAAAGTGTTTTTTGTTCAGAAAGAATAATATTTACGTCCCTCTTTTGTTTGCTATTCGGTAAATAGATGCTTGAGATACACCTAGATAGAACAAAAAATAATTACCTAATTGTACATTACGGCGTCCAATTCATGACAATCTCACTACAATGACATAACGTTTCACCTAAATGTCAGTTCAGAAGCAATTTTGACATTGACAACAGAAACATAATTGTGGCCAGTGTAAGAAATTAGTTCCAACGAAATTCCGCAATATGGCGGCCTCTCATATATTCCTGGTCAGGCTTCACTTTGATAGTTCTAGTTAATAATCTCTGTTTGGGGGAGAAAACTCGCATAGTGCCGTCCGTCACAGCTGCGTCAAAACTCTCCTGCGATGAAGGACTCGTCTTAGCATATACTCGCTTTTTATATATTTCTTTTTAGATAAATGCAAAGCCGAAAATGAAGAGAAAAAATACGTCCCGACCGGGATTCAAACCTCTGGCTTGAGCCGCCAGCGCGTTGCCAATTCCGCCACCGGGTCAACTAAATTTTCGAACCGTGTTGCTTGCATGTTCTCTAGTAGAAATGACGCATCTCCTGCGTTCAGTGAACTTGCACGATTCAATATTGAATCTTATGCCTCTCCTATGAAATTACTGTCTGTGTTACGTTTGTGTTTCGTCAAAACCGCACGTTTCGCCAAAATGCTATTCTACTCGCTAAGTTAGAGCAAACGCGCGTGTTAGGTTATGTTATGTTTGTGAAACACTAACACGCCGTCTGCATCAAAGTAACGATGTGTTTTGGTGAAAACATATTATTCTTGAGGTGATTTCGAGTGTTTTGTTTTGAGTTTTGGGTTTAAGTTTAAATTGTTGGTTGTGAAAGTTTCGAAAAATGGCAGAAGGCTATCTAGAAATGAGAATGAGGAGACAGGGATCGCCAAGAGAAAACTGAGAGACGCGTCAAACCCTCTCGACGTACCAATAATTTTTTTATTTATTGTTTAATATTTATTATTCATTATTCATTAGTCACTATTCACTATTCATTAGTCACTATTCACTATTCAATATTCACTATTCACTATTTACTAATTCACTATTCACTATTCACTATTCACTATTCACTATTCATTATTCACTATTCACTATTCATTATTCATTATTCATTATTCATTATTCATTATTCATTATTCATTATTCATTATTCATTATTCATTATTCATTATTCATTATTCATTATTCATTATTCATTATTCATTATTCATTATTCATTATTCATTATTCATTATTCATTATTCATTATTCATTATTCATTATTCATTATTCATTATTCATTATTCATTATTCATTATTCATTATTCATTATTCATTATTCATTATTCATTATTCATTATTCATTATTCATTATTCATTATTCATTATTCATTATTAAATATTTATTATTTATTATTTATTTATTTAATATCCTTTATTTCACGTTTTTAAAATGCTATATAATTAATTATGTTATGTTATTAATTTTACATATTATATTAAACTGAAAGTAATAAAACACAAAATTAATACAAATCTAATAATAAAAAGGGTAATTATTAATTATTAATGTTTGCCGTTTTGGCTTCTAAATAAATTGTTAACGTACTTACTATTCAGATTATTTCAGTGAAATTATGTTAATTGTAATATCACTTACTTACATACATATTATATTTTATATCTTGTAATAATAATTATATAACATTTTGTAAAAATTATTCGTTCTAGTAAATAAATCCCCATTTATGAGGGATTTGTAAAATGGTATCACCTATAAGAGCGTGTCACCAAGCGACGAAAATCAGTAAACATTTGCATTCAATTTGAACAAAATAAATGTTTAACTAGCTTAATTATGAATGTTTGTTACAATAATTAATTCTTGCATATTTTTATGCACCTATTACGCATAATTTATTATTTTTATAGGATATTAGGTAAGGATTTAAAAGAAAAAACTTTAGTCAACATTATTGTCAGAATTTTTCGCGTTGCGACGCGATGACAAACCTTCACCTAAGCTCCGCCTCCTGTTACCATAGACACTAACTAAACGTGTTTTGTAAATAGCAGAATAGCATCATGTGGAAACCAAGTCCAAACTTACTCGTGTTATGTTTGACTCAAACACAACACACGAAGTATGTTTGAAAATTGTGCAATTAGCAGAATCGAGCTTCCGGCACAGATTACTTAATGCTTCCGGTTGACACGATTCGAGTTCACGCACGAGAAATGCTTCTCGAACGCATTTACGAACCGTGTAGACAGTTCTCGCAAGCTCGTTCGCGCGCGAACGAGTTCATGCATGTTTATTAGTTGGCGTTCGAGAGGAGCGTCTCGCACGAACTTTGTTGGTGCAAAAAAGTTTTCTTACTGGTTTTTGGTTGTTTACGGCACCATGACAAAGTGGACTGATGTGCAAATGATTAAGTTATCTTTATATACTTATCTATTTCCTTGTCCACATAGATCTCAGATGACTGCCTTCTTAAATTACTAGGTGGTAGGGTTTAACCCGCTCGGGTTGATACCACCGCACTGAATGAAAGGTCGGTCGAAACGGCGATGTAAATAGTTTTTGTTTTCCGTACAGTTCAGTGTAGCCGGCACGACCGAAGGGAAGCACTGACGTGGCACCAAGTTCACCCGGTGTTATGGGCTGACATCACAGATGTTGTAGGTGATGTAACCAACCGTGTCAGTTTCTATAAAAAAAAGATCTTTTCTGTTTTTTTTTTCTTCTTTATTTTGTTTCTTATAAAACGTCGTAATAAACGCTAAAATTGCACCAATACACGCCAAACCTTCGTCTACAGACTCCATTTTTGCAACTGACAAATAGACAAACACAGACGAGCTCGAACGAGATGTGGAATAGTGTGAACAGTTCCACGAACGCTTCACGAATGCGAGTTTTCTCGTTCGAGAAGGCGGCAGGCTTCTCGTGCGTGAAACCTCGCATCGTGTCAACGTACCATTATGCTGTCGTCACCAAAGTCGTATTTGGCATTGGACACTAGAAGTTGACTTGGGATTTTTAATATTATATATTTCGAGTAGTCCAGAGTTCCGGGTTCTAATCCTGGTCGGGACGTATTCTTTCTCTTCATTTTCGGCTTTGCATTTATCTAAAAAGAAATATTTAAGTTATTGACATTAATTTTCGTGTTTATTTCATTTTAATTTGTAGTAGGTACTTGTGGAATTGTTATCGCCAGCACAATAGCACAGAGTATACTTAGGTACTTGCTTACTTATATTATATCTTTCGTGTGTTTTATTTATAGAAACACTGCGTTCGCCGACCTGCCTCCGCGCCGCCCCGCGTCGCCTCAGCTTCCAGCGACTCTCGTGCGCCGGCCGGAGCTAGACGACGTTGTAATGAATGAGAGATATTTCTTATGAGGAAGAACTAAGTACTAAGGTCCCCGCCGAGGAAGGCCGACCATCTAGGAACATCTAGACCAGTCATACTCAAGTGCGGCCCGCCAAGCTTTTCTAAGTGGCCCACCCGGTATAGCTTCAAATCCTATGTAGTGTAACTACATAAGTCGACTATAGGCCGGTCAAAATCCACAATAAATTAACAAAACATGATGTATCTCTGATTTTTTAGTATGTTGTTCGGACCTATTAGGGCTATGTATACCCAAGTTTGCAATTCTCAAAAAGTTGTGGAAACATTTTTACACACCATAAACCGCGAAATTTTTCGCCTTGTTACAGATTCTGCTCTATATCTCCTAATGCATGAATTTTTCGTTAAAGGCTACTTCATAAGTTTTTGAAAACATTAAATTTGTGACAAATTAAGCCTAACCTGAGCTCTGTAGGTCAATTGGTTACCGAATTACGGTACTTTGAAAATATGCAATTTTTACCAAAAATTTAAAATTTTAGTTTTCGACCTTCTTTGGACCGAAACTGCGTCGAAACCATTATGAGTATAACTTATGAAGTATAATTTGTAGGCAATTTAATTAGCTTTAAATTAAGCGCAGCGCGGGGTCTGTAAGCCTCGTAGTTCTCTCAAAATCTAAAAAAAAAACATATAAGGCAAAATCGCATTTTTCCAGAAATGCTCCATAACCTCGGCTGGACTCATCCCCATTACCAGTCGGCAAGCTCCTGCCCCCGCAGAGCTCCTAAAACTCCTCTCTTGCAAATGCAAGAAGGGGTGCATAGGTGGCTGCACTTGCCTGAAAGCAGGGCTCAGATGTTATGTGATGTGTGCTACCTGCTCTGGGGAAACATGCCAGAACGCTGCCCATATCATCATTGAAGAGGACGACGATGACGAGCCTCAAGACAACCCTCACGATCCACTAATACTGGAGTACCTACCTATAGGGGACGAAGACGGCGACCCACCAATAGTGGAAGAACTATGTATTGAAGAGAGCAACGAAAGAGACGGCCCAGTGCCATCAAAAACAAGGCGACGAGTTTGACTATGTGTCTAATTTGATTGACTGATTTATTGATTAAGTTACTGTACTTTTGACTACTTATGTTTATAAAACACATTTCACCGTTTTTTAAATGATTTTATGCCTTCTTTTTCATTACCAAACAAAAAAACGAATGATAGGAAAGGTAATGGAACATTTCTGGAAAAATGTGATTTTACCTTATATGTTTTTTTTTTTTAGATTTTGAGAGAACTACGAGGCTTACAGACCCCGCTCTGCACTTAATTTAAAGCTAATTAAATTGCCTACAAATAAAATTATATTCCATAAGTTCTACTCGTAGGATCAATGGTTTCGACGCAGTTTCGGTCCAAAGAAGGTCTAAAACAAAAATTTTCACTTTTTGGTAAAAATTGCATATTTTCAAAGTTCCGTAATTCGGTAACAAATTAACCTACAGAGCTCCCGTTGGGCCTAATTTGTCACAAATTTAATGTTCTTAAAAACGTTTAAAGTAGCTTTTGACGAAAAATGCATGGATTAAGAGATATAGAGCAGAATCTGAAACAAGGCCAAAAATTTCGCGGTTTTTGGTGTGTAAAAATTTTTCCACAACTTTTTGAGAATTGCAAACTTGAGTGTACATAGCCCTAATGGGTCCAAACAACATACTAAAAAATCAGAGATACATCATGTTTTGCGAATTTAGCGAGTTTTTGTATCGATTTTGACCGGCCTACTATGTCATCGCACCAGCCAGAGCCGACTGTCATTGTCTCCCTAGAGTCTAGAGGGAGACAATGATAGTCGGCTATGTACCAGCACGTCCTGATGATGTCTGCAGCGCAGCAGACGAAACATTGACATTAAACCTAAGTGATACCGTTTAGCTTCAAAAATACAAACAACAATTAAACTGTAATAGGTTTTTTCATTAACATTATTGTGTAAGTGGCCCGAAAAAAAAAGGTTGAGTATTATTTATTATTAGAAATTTATCGTGTATAGGGTTTTTTTTATTATAGAAATTTATCGGGTTACACAGTGTGAGTCGATGCAAATAAAATTAAATTTCTTATAGTAGGTAGGCACTTGTTTACAGACAACACAAGCCTTCACTGCTATTAAAGTCCATGCAGTCTTGTCAACTCTTCTGTTACTAAAATAACCACTGTTCACTACCATAAAATCAAATCTCATGCAGTAATTTGCTCGCTATCGGTTGTTTTGTTACAACACAAAAGTCACTTTTCAATGAACTGCCAGTTACCGATCTTACTGTATAGATTTACAGTCTTATTACAGCATACACAAATCATATAAAGTACCTACTTGAGCAAGTTATCTTCACATTATTATCGTCGTCGGTTTCACCATTCCTTCATTCATACATTCGGTCTGCAGGCTGGTATCCAACAAGGTTCACCCACAACCCCGTCACTCCCGGACCGGCCAAATCAAAATATGATTGTCACCCACCGGTGCCATCAGGATTACAGGCTAGCCACACGACCACCTGATCAGCTATCTCGAGAATAATGAAAACACGGCGTGACTTCGCACAGTGCAGAAACAGCACCACCACTAAGTTGGACTATCATCATCATCATATCATCAATCAATCATCAATCATCATAAATCTGTAAGGGATGGTCATGGAGTAAGTTACTTTTTTTATGAGATATTGCGTTTGTGGACTCCATGTATGATACTAAAACTAAATTGACGATTTTTAGAAATATTTTCTGTATGTATGTATGTTCCTTCACAACACTTAAACCGATCGTCTGAATTCGATGAAACTTAGTGCACATTTATCTATACGGGACACAGGATAGGCGAAATAAAATTCAGTTCCGGTTACGCTAAGATGTGGCTCCCATACAAACCGAATTGTGCCGCGCGCCGAAATAAAGGTACAGTAGCGGGCTGACTTACTTTTCGGGCAAAAGCTAGTATTCTATAATCCACTTCAAGTATTCGAAATGTATCTATATCGCAATAGGTATTGCTCAAGTAACTCAAATAACAATAAAGCGATCACACCGTCATAGGCACTTCATTACTTCCACAAAGTAGCACTTGACATTCTCAGGTTTTTTTTTTTTTTTATGGAAACTGACACGGTTGGCTACATCACCTACAACATCCGTGATGTCAGCCCATAACACCGGGTGAACTTGGTGCCACGTCAGTGCTTCCCTTCGGTCGTGCCGGCTACACTGAACTGGACGGAAAACACAAACTATTTACATAGCCGTTTCGACCGACCTTTCATTCAGTGCGGTGGTACCAACCCGGGCGGGTTAAACCCTACCACCTAGTAATATAAGAAGGGAGTCATATCCCTTAGTCGCCTTTTACGACATACACGGGGAGAGATGCAGTGGGGCTATTCTTTTAAAGTACCGGCCCCACACGGTACGGAGGTAGTCAAAATTAAAGTTATAGTAAAGTACAGTACAAATTTATTTTATTTTATTTATTTATTTGAAATTCGTCGGTAACACCATATTATACAGGCATGACGATCAATATTAATATAATTCCAATAATTTCCCATCTGAAGCTTACACTGATGCATGATGAACATGCATTATCAAAATAATTATTAAATATTTAGGTAACATTTAAAAATAGTAAAATGATGATTAAAGATCTAACTGTAAGTAAAAATAACATTAAAAATAGTGTGTTATGCTTACTTCGATAGTCTTATGTCTTATATGATCTTATGTCCTCCTAGTCCCGATAGTCTTATATCTTATTTTTGGGAAATCCAGCGGAATCTAACAGAATATTTGTTATTCAAAAAAGAGAATTGCGTTGTGTACTCAGTATGAAGGCGAGGGACTCTTGTAGAAATTTATTTTTTGAAGTAGGAATTATGACATTACCCAGTGTTTATATTTATCAAAATATTTGCTGTTCTCTCTATTCTAATATCTCTGTTTGTTCAGCTCTTATCTGTTACTAAAGTAACGGCGAACAAGTTACTAAAGTGGTCTTCTAAAAACGTGTTAATTTAGTGACAGCATTTTTATCTGCCTTAGAATAGCAGAAATAGTAATGTTTGGCTGACATGGTGCATTGAATACATTTCTATTGTGGCTTCGCGGCGACGTTGGCGGTTATTGGCTGTGTCGGATCTTCCTATGGACTTGAGCGCAGCCACCCAAGCTGGTTCTCTAAAAAAAATAGGATCAGCCAGACCAGCAATGATATCATTATACTGCATCTATTCACATACGTATGCGAAATTTCAGCTCAATCTTACACCGTGATGTGGGTCAAATTAAGTTGTAAGATTTGATTGCCGACAGACAGACCGGAACAGGTGAAACTAAATAAAAGCTTGTAAAAAAAATCCCTGTGAAGTTTCTTGCCGGGTATTCTTCGCAGCGGCGATTGCTTTAAGTTGGCTAGGTTGGCGCCGCCAAACCAAATAAAATGAATGCCAGCATTAATATCGGAGTATTAAGCAAAAACAAATGTGAAAAAATATCGGGGTTATATTATTTTTATTGTACCCACGATGAATAAGCTAAAACGTCAATCCCGTTACATAATTTGAAATTTCGCACGCGTCACACGCGGACGACGAATGACGACACATCAAGGCATTCATTGGCCGGTTGGCTACATTTGAAGCGCCATCGTATTCCATACAAGCGGCTGATGCTCCCCGGCCCGCGCGCACCCGCTGATAGCGGCTAGGCTAACTAACGAGCTAGGCTAGCTGCGTTGTGTGTGCGTGTGTGTGCGTGCGCGCTGCTGCGGCAGCGTATGCGTGACTTCTTTGTAAACATAATCTCGCGAGTTGATATTGGCATTATATTCCGTTTTGTAGGTATGGGCCTGTTATGGATGAATCTTGTGCGGTGTTTTTTTTAAAGTGATTATTTATTGGTAATAAATAATGGCAAACTCCAGTGCGAAATCTATAATAGAATATCTTTTCGAAAAACCATTCTCAACGAGGACATTTTCTGAAAAAACTTTTAATGGTTCAAAACGGTCGCCCTTGCCCAAGTTGATCGAATTTGAAGTCTGTACATAAAGACAGCAAAAGCGAATATTATGGTCTCTCAGTTTTTGAACTCATTGTGGTAGAAATAAATTAACGCGAAAGTTATGAAATTATGAAAAAAAAATCCTTAGCCAGAGCCAACCCAATACTCAGCACCAGGAGTCACTACTGATTCTTCGTGGGTGTAATCGAACCGGATAGAACTCATTGTAACAAGTTCGAGTGCAGTCTAACTGCCATAAGAATGTTCAAGAAACAATAAACTTACAATTCTTCTTTCATAATAATCCCGCTAATTGAAATACATTCGACAACAGAACAACGCAACAGCTATAGATGTTATGAATAAAGAACCAAGAATTTTAAACATTTACTCTTATTGAAATCTGGGAAATGTGTCCTTTGGCGACGCAGGGCACCGGCCACTATTGCGACGGACGGAAGTAGCCGGTGAAGAGTTGCGTGTCCCCCGAGAGCAGAGCAAAGTAGAACGGATGATCCGCGTAAAACCGCGGCGGCATGCAGCATAGCGTGTAGTCAAGCCCTGCAAACGATCACACGCGTTAGGGACCGTTCACACACAATCCCCCCCCTCCCCCCCCCCCCCCCTGCGGACAATCGTGGATATTTTCGTTACCACCCCCCCCCCCCCCCCCCCCCCCTGGGAAATTCCGTTTTTTCCTACCTGTGTGTACCTACTCATGCGAGCGAACAGCCCGGTCTGTTCTTGTAAATCCTGACAGCGGGATCAGCGCTGATTTGGCGCTGAGAGCCATAAAATCCACGTGGGGGTTGGGAAACAATCGTGGCCATTTCCCAACCCCCTCCCCCCCCCCCCCCCCCTTTTCTGTCCACGTGGTATATGAGTAGTAATCTGCATCTGTAAAAAAGGTATTAGTCATACAACTTTTACACCGTTACCGATCTTTTTGCGCGGTTTCCGCGCGAGGCCTGACGTCACTTTGTCCGCTCTATGTAAAATAGCGCGGTCGCCGTGGCCGGCTGGCTGGCTTTATAATGGTTGGTCACTTTGTCCTCCCTAAGTTAGGGGGGTCGCCGTGACCGACTGCTGGCTAGGGGCCAGCGGCATCGAAGCCGCTACTGCTGCTGGCACGTTCTGCAGTCTCTCGACTGCTGCAGCTGCCTGTGGTGAGGAGAACAGCGAATGAATCGGTGGTTTTCGGTTGGCTTCCTCGCTCGACATCGCCGCCGGCGGCTGCCGGGGCGATGATGCTGGAAGAAAAACATGTCCGCCAGTTCGATTATCACAGTGAAGAAGAACTGGCAAGAAACTTCACTGGGTCGCGTCCTGGTCGCCGGCGGCTGCTCGGCGTGGAGGCTCTGGACCTGCGAAGTTAAAGGGATGTGTAAGTATCGACAGGGGGCGCCTGATCGATGGATCCCGCTGTCGGTAGTCGCAAGCGCTAGCGATCAGCGGGTTGTCGTGTCGGTACGCCCCCTTGAAGAAGCCCGTGGACAGCTTCTGGAGATACTCCTCCAGCGGTGCTATCCCTAGGTCTCTGTGCAGGTTGGCGTTTCTATGGTACCAGGGCGCACCTGTGGCGATTCGCAAGAATTTGTGTTGCCTGACCCTCACCTTGTTGATGAGTCCTTTGGCCGCATGCGCCCATGCCGGTGAGGCGTAGGTCATGACAGGTCTGATGCAGGTTTTGTAAATTGTCAGCTTATTTCTAAGTGACAATTTACTTTTCCTGTTCAAGATGGGGTACAGGCCTTATAGCTATGTACGTGCGGGAGCGGTGGACTATTATTTTAGGAAAATGCAGCGGAATCTAACAGCATATTTTGTTCTTCAAAAAAAAGGCATTGCGGCGGCGGCGGATGGCGGAGGGAGGGAACTAGGCGCGCCGTCACCACTGTGTTGTCGCCAGCAGCACGACGAGTAACAGCACGCAATGAGCGCCCCACCTCCGGCGACAGCGCCCGTCACATCCGCACCGCACATATATATGGTGCCCACGGCCACCACACCCACCTCACTTTACTCACTACCTGTATTAAGATACTCCTTCCTTAGACAAGTGAATAATAATTTTATGCACATGCGACTTATCTTTTCACAGGGTTTCCCCAGCTATGTTGGCAAGGGAGATAGAATAAAGTCAAGTGAAAGTAGGATACATTGCAACAGTCGCCGCTGACGTCTCTACAGATACAAGGCCAACAGTTCAGCGCTTCTCTCCACTCGGATATACATTTGTCACAATGTGGTGATTAGTGTAACTTCACAATCAGACAGGAAGCGACTCCATGCGACATGATCGATGGATGAAGGGATGGGGAAGTGGTCTCTCACCGGAAGCGGCAGCCGCCTCGGTGCCCTCCTCGTTCACCTCGATGAAGGCTTTCTGCACCGCCTGCGACACGTACAGTGGCTCCTGCTTGTCCAACACTCCCGACAGGTCGCATTCCCTCGGCTCAAATATTGCCTTGATACCCAGCTGCAGGACACACGTTATTGTCACTTTAGTTTACCAAAAGAAATATCAACATTGTGTTATACTTGTTACAAGGAACCCGCGACATCGCAGAAGTGTTCCTTTTCAGGCTGTCCATCGACCCAGTGTACAAAACTAACCAAATTATCACTTTCCTCTAACAATGTTGCATGGAAAATTTCTTCCTCCGAACAAAAACTGCTCGCTCACTTGATCAGTTCTATTTGCCTTAGAACGGAAGCGAAAATGTGTCTGAAACTGATGAAATGAAGGAAATAAAGCAGGAATAGACTAGAATAGTAATAGAATGTAACAAGTTTTAAGTAAACATTTCAAATATGAACAATTTATTTGTTTTTTAAACCTTAAATAAAAAACGGATCATATTATGCTTTTTATTGTTTTTTTTTTTGTTATTTAATACACGTCCAAGATTTTAATTTAAACTTAAATGTACAATATGTTATGTATAAAGGATGGCACAAGATGGGTATATTTTTAATACATGGACCTAGAAAATTTTTATACACTCGAAGTTTTTGCTGTTTTTTTGTTAACGAAAAACTGTGTAGAATTACCATGACACTCAATTTATTTAAATAAATTATAATTTTTGGTTCACATTTTTGGGTACCCTCTGCTTTCCATAAAACTATTAGACAAACTTATGTAGGTATCTATGATATATCTGCGGGCAAAAATTACACGTATTGGGGCGTCAGTTGCATCTTAATCGGTTCAGTAGGTCGGAAATATCGGCAGACAGACACCACACCAGACCGATCCCTTCCGCCTTTTTTCGAATTTTGCGATGGAACCTTAAAAAGGAAGCTGTCTGTATGTACGTACCTTGGGCAGCAGATCTTTGAGATCGATCTCGGTTTCGATCTTGAACTTGGGCAGGCGAACCGTCACCTCCTTGCGGTACATGGAGCACCTGGCGGCGTCCAGTTCCGCCCCCGCCGCCAGCTTGTCTAGCAGCTCATCCAACCCGTCCACCTTGTTAGGCAGCACCACCAGCAGGCTCGCCTCCTCGCCCTCGTACGGCATCTCCAGCAGCTGCACACACACAGTGTCTTCCTTCCTCACAACACTAGCAAGTCAATTCGAACGCTGCCCGTCGTCACATTGAGAAAATAAACGAATCATTTAGAACCAGCTTGGGTGGCTGCGTTTAATAGTCCATAGGAAGATCCGATGCAGACAATAACCCCTAACGTCACGAAGCCACACTAGAAATGTATGCAATGAACCATGTCAGCCAAACATTACTTTTTCTGCTATATATAAGGCAGATAAAAATGCTGTCACTAAATTAACACGTCTTTAGAAGACCACTTTAGTAACTTGTTCGCCGTTACTTTAGTAACAGATAAGAGCTGAACATTTTATATAGAACAGAGTTAGCATAATATCTAATTCTGGCAGGAATAATGTGTCGTATTAAATGTACATTTAAAGTGATCGAGACACCACTTGGACAGTGTTGTGACAAAACTCCAACACATCGCGGCCACACCAATTAACGAGGCAGTGAGCGTGGGAACCAGTATACACCTCCCACCACTGTCCCCTTCCACCTCTTCAACCTGCCCCTGTAGCGGCCTTACAAACTCGCCGATGTGAGTATGAGAAACGATCTCACTCAACCAATGTGAGGCATCCGGCCCGTCTATTGGTTAAAATATGCGAGTATTTGTGTAAGTTAGCGAGTGAGTTAACGCCGGTAGACCCGCTGGACTTGCTTGAGTATGACTTTAAGTAAAGTCAGGCCATAAGCGCTTATATGCATTTATTAATACTGCTGACGCTCAGCATTCCAAATCCAAATCTTTACTTCTCAGAAGTCACAGAAGAAACGGAGTAACAGTAGTAGTAGCATTGAAAGTATCTTTTTTCGAAATTGTTCCTATGCTGTTCGGCGAAAATAATATTGAATAATATGTTATGTTTATATGTTAGTACTAAGCACGTTTTTTTTTTTTTTTTTTTTTATGGAACCTCACACGGTTGGCTACATCACCTACAACATCCGTGATGTCAGCCCATAACACAGGGTGAACTAGGTGCCATGTCAGTGCTTCCCTTCATTTCATGTCGGCTACACTAAACTGGACGGAAAACACGAACTATTTACATAGCCGTTTCGACAGACGTTTCGTTCAGTGCGGTGGTACCAACCCGGCCGGGATAAACCCTACCACCTAGTAAGGTAAGAAGGGAAGGGACCTACAGTTTAACGTGGAATCCGAACCACGGTCAGCCTCCAACGGTCGAGCGGTCACCCATCCAATCACTGACCGCGCTCAACGTTGCTTAATAACAGTTGACTAACCAACCGCGCCACTGAGCTACCGAGGCTGACGAATTTTCTTATCCCTTAGTCGACTTTTACGACATGCGACGGGGAGAGATGCAGTGGGGCTATTCTTTTTAAGTACCGACCCCACACGGTACACGTACTCGCTTTATATATATTTTTATTAGAAAAATGCAAAGCGAAAATCATTGGAATCCTGGCCGGGATGTATTTTTTCCAATGATTTTCGCTTTGCATTTTTCTAATAAAAATATAATATTGAATAGCCTACATACTAGAATCAAAACAGTTCCGGGAATTGGTAAATAAAACAGTTTTTTTTTTTGTAAAATGTCGGGTAAGTACATTTATTTTATGGCCTTCAACCACGAGCCTTCAACATACCAACCATATAAAGCGATATACATATATATACATACGCTAACGCTTAACCCATTCATCCATACACTTTTCATAGTCCGATGAAGGAATGGCTTTCAATGCCTTCGTCGCATTTTCTTTTATTTCATCTATGCTCGAATATCTCTTTCCACGAAGATGATTGGTATGTAGTTAGGAAATCATATTCTTCCATCCATTCACCTATGTTTCTTCACCATTCATTATGCGCTTCATATGGTAGGATCGACCTCAGAAATCATCTCCTGAGCCACCGTCTTGCGGAACTGGTTGGTTTTGAACGAAGTTCAGGACTTTTGGCACAAGTCGTGCTGCATAGCGTTTCATGCCCAAAATATCCACCACAATTTTTTTCACAACTTTAGTTCAACTACAATTTCACATTATTCACAAACCTGTCTCTAACAGCGCTAATCTACACATAAAAACTGTTTAGTAATGTTTTAAAAAAATAAGATTTTAAAAATTAAGGTAATCGTCACTTTTTATTGTAGTGACTTTGTACAAATGATGTTAATTTTGAATATGTTACAATTGTAACACCACTACAATTTTTGGTCTGGAGAATTGTGATATTTATAGGTAGTTTCTAAGGGCATGGGCAAATCTCCGGTAGTACTTTTTTTTCACAGTGATTTTTCAAAAATTGATCAGTTTTAATGTAAACTGAACAAAAATTCACTGAAAGGGCTATAGCAACAGTACAGTCTAGGAGTAAACCTAAAAACTATTCATCACGTACTAGCTACATGTCTCCTCTACTTCCATACCAAATTTTATTCGATTTTGTGGAATAGATATCCAACTAGAGCGGTTTATGTGACTAAAATAGAGAAATTTCAAAAAAAGTTTTAAAAAATCATAACTTCTAAACTATTGATTTTCGCGGAACTAATGTTTCTTTTAAATGAGTCAACATGATGTCCTCCATCAAAAAAAATTTTTTGGACCACTATAACTGGGTCATCCTGTACATATTTATTTTCATTTTCAAATGCGACGAAGTGCAAGAACTTGACAGTTGTAAAAAGGCGCCAAACAACTACTAATGATACAGATCGCACTCACATTTGACAGAAGTGCCGGGGAGATGTGTATCAACTTGAGAAAACACAAGTTTTTCGAATCGGTAAAGCGCGCGTCATTTAAAATACAAATTCCAGGAACTTCTTGATCATAGTGTATTATTGGTTAATCACCAACTATGCCCGTTAGTCTTCTGGTGAGTGTGTTCCTTACTGCCTATAACCTGGGGGTATTCAAAAGGTGTGTCGACGACGACGACGATCATAGTCGACGACCATTAAGTCAGCTCTATAGCTGACATAGTGCCTAGGACAGTGTGGTTTCGGCACTGGCGGCTGGTCCTAAAGTGCGCTCGTGCGCCGCACTACCATACCACGAGAAGTCTTTACTTTACTCAAAATAAATAATATCTTACAATACATACAACATACCTAGGTACATTAAAACTATAAAGATCGTACTCCAAATAAATACGAATGTGAATTCGACCTTATTTTATAGATCACAAGGCACGTTTTTGCAAGTAAACCCGTGCCATTACATCGCTAGCCCGCCCACCCCGTGCGGAATCGAAACCCGCACGCGGGTCTCCTTACTGAATGTATGGGGATCGGCAAAACACCGCTGGCGCGTGAGACAAAAGATACTTCATAGAAACAGTATGGGCCGAAATGGAGTTCTGCGTGCGGTGCACGAGCGCCAAACAAGGACGCTATATCGTGAATACTGAATAGCCGCGCGTGCGACACGTCGCGAGCGATTCCTTTTGCACGAGTCCGTCTACCTAGCTAGAGTCAGCGCGCTGTCATGTGATGTCACATAACCGTTATGCGCAGCGCGCGAATATTTAAAATGGAATATGGTTAGGTTTTGTGCTTTCTGTCACGTGATTCTGTGAATTAAGTGTTATACAATCAGGTAATCCCGGGTTCAATTCTTCCTTTTCAAATGCTTTTATTTTTATATTGTTTTAAGTATTTCTGGGACATTGCTATTGTTTTATTTTTGAAAGCTGCAGTAGTGGTTGTGGTCTATGGGTGTGTTCATAAAGGTACTAAAAATTTGTAAAAAAACTTGTTTGGAGTTATTTTCTTGTTTTTTGCAACTCATTGAGTGTCTTGAGAATATTCATACTAGGTAAGTACATAATAAAACGCAGGCGTTTAAAAAATTCGGAAGTCGCGATCTAAAAATAACATTGGGAATGTGTTGGGAAATTTGGTAGGTAGGTTAGGTACTTAGCGCACTAC
Source organism: Nematopogon swammerdamellus (assembly GCA_946902875.1). Lineage (NCBI taxonomy): Eukaryota > Metazoa > Arthropoda > Insecta > Lepidoptera > Adelidae > Nematopogon > Nematopogon swammerdamellus. The sequence continues at coordinate 25,367,039 of OX336336.1, forward strand.
CGGTTACTGAAGTCACCAGCCGCCACTTTCGCAAGGTGTGGTGTTATTGGCTGCGTCTACGAGTTGATTAAAAAAATATTGTACATAGTTATGTGCTACGCTAATATAGAATTATTTCATATTTATATCATCGTACATTGCAGCTCTATGCATGTCACATACTCATACATATAATTAGTAAAATATATATTAATTCAGAATAACCTTGGCATCGAGCTCCTTGTTATATCCAAACATGAAATACTCCTCGATATGCATGAAAGGGATGCTGATGGTCTGCGTGGAGCTGACGTGGAACGACAAGTCCCTGGTCTCCTTCGGATCGAAACGCTCCTTCCATGAACCCTGCAATGTGTATACAGAACGTGAGTTGCTCGCTGGCTGACTTACATACAACAAATAGATAAACAAGTTACGCTCACAACAGTGATAGCTAGAACCAGACCATACGTTTTCTGAAATATATTGGTAATGTGTGAACTAATGCATTTTTCAAACATTCAAAATTAATATGGCTTACCTATGTCATTGTTGGTCAGACTTGAATATTCGTGTCCAACTGTTTGACACATACCTAATTCATTTAATAATCTTATTCACTATAGCTCAAATTATGTAACTTACAAGTTCTTCGTGTCATTATAAGTTATAATTTATAACTAACACTGGCCGGCGCGGCGGCACGGTCTGCAACAGAATGTTCCAGTAATCGAGAGCACCCACCTTAAAGTATAAGGCATTAACAAGGACGAGACGCGTGTCGGCGTTGAGACTGTCCGGGCTGAGCACATCTTTGATGCGGTCGTTGGTCCTGCCTTCCACCTGCCAAACAATACTCTCTTTCATATTTCTAAACTCAATGTGACGTTCAGTATGCTGAAAATAATTATTTGAATAGAGTATTTTGTTGTAAAGGTGATGTTTACATTATTATCTCCACAAATAGTGTGATTAATCATTTTTCACGTTAAAGACAAATTCGTTTACTATCAACAGAATTCCAGTGAATCACTAATGAAATGAATGACCTGAGCTCCCGAGTCACATAACTTACTTTACGTATCCCTAGCGGTAACTATTCCTTCTACCATTCCTAATTACAGTTGCTAACTTTAACCTAATCACATTTTTTTATTTATATGTATTATATTATATATTATATATATTTTAAATACTTTTTATCTTCACTCTCAGACAGGTTTAGCCTACAGACATACCAGTGCAATTTAACACACCGTAAATAGTTTTTATCTTAACTTTCAGGCAGGTTTAGCCTGCAGACAGACCAGTGCCATTTAACATATACCGTAAATAGTTTTTATCTTAACTCTCAGGCAGGTTTAGCCTGAAGACAGACCAGTGCCATTTAACATATACCGTAAATAGTTTTTATCTTAACTCTCAGGCAGGTTTAGCCTGCAGACAGACCAGTGCCATTTAACACACCGTAAATAGTTTTTCATAGAGAAAAATTACATTTTCTCCACTTGTGTAATGTACAGTGTCAACTGTCTATTTTTATGGCAATATAAATAAAAGCCAGGTGTACTACTTGTAGATTTATTAAATCGTTTCTACAATTTAATTTATATTTTAGTAAGGGTCTCTGGATTAGACACAAATCCTCGGCGTGCAGCGTGCGCACGGCGAACAAAATTCCTACCTACCTACTTACTTGGTCAGCTGAATAAGGGGAAAATAGGAACGATCGCACCGGTTTCTCGTCGGACACAATAGATACTCGTATGCGTCATATTGGTCTGCTGACGCGGTAGCTGAGGTGCGCATGGAGTGGGCGCAGATTGCGTCGGCGGCGGCGCGAGCTGCGCCTCCTGAATGTGCAGGACGGCAGTGGCATCCAGCTACGGAACGAGCTCAGCTAACTACTTAGGGCGCGCGACCTCTCCCTGAAAGTCGCGATAGTAGTGTCCAAACACCAACACTCGAGGGCCAGAACTCGCTCCGAAGGACTGTCTTCACCCGCGAGGAATGCACAGCTTGAAAGTGCAAAAGTTCGTGTCAGCCGAGTGGGAAGGAAGAGCTATTTAACCGGAGTTTACACAACTAACTTTTTATGTTACCTAACATAGTTGTCTTCATCACCTTTGTTGGTACTAAACCAGAGTTGTCAGCCACATTAACACCTTGGTGAACTAGGTTCCATGTCAGTGCTTCCCCTTGGTTGTGCTCGAACTCAAATCTAGTAAAAATCTGTTCAAATTTATCTGCTGTTCCACAAATGGTATTGCAGTCAAACATTATTTTGGTATAGTTACATTGTTCCTTTCCAACTAACACAATCATGCACAAAGAAATATATTATTTAGGTACCTAAGTACTGAAAATATAGCAGAGGGAAGCTTTCACTGAAATAAATACCTAATAAATGAATACCCATTTGTTAATGGTGTTGGCGGCTGCTGCTCCAGTATTGAAATCAATCTTCTCGACATCGGTCCCAAACACCTGCACTGCGTCCGACTTGAACCGAGGCTTCAGCTCGTAAGGCCCCTCCATCAGGTACACCTTGTTGGCGATGTTGAAGGTCACGCCCTTGATGATCGACAGCTTGGCAGAGATCGCCGCGAACTCAGAGCGTATCTGACCGAACACAATACACGGGTAGGACATTCTTGGCAAACACATCCCACTGAAACGATTCGATCATAAAGTCACCTTGGGGTGTGAAGCCGGTATTTAAAAATAATAACCCCACTGCATGCCGTAAAAGGCGACTAAAGGATGAGGACAAGATGCCGCGTGAAAGGGCGACAGTTTAACTTGTCATTGGCACGGTCCTTCCTTGCTTCTTGATAGTTATCTTGTCCGAATATTTTGCTAACATGGCAGTCGGTGTTGTGCTGTAATTTACGAGAGCCCTTGCAGCAAAACACCTATTACTCTGTCTTTCGATTACTCTTACGCCGTTTTTTCGGGATACAGCGTGTGGTATGTATATCTGTCTGTATGTATGTAGGTGAGTCACCTTGTCTGAAAGCATGACTCTCGTATAGAATTTAAAAAATAAGAATTATTTTTTTTATAAATAATTATAATAAAATATTTACAAGTCCTGGACCGTCCTAGACCTTTGGGACTTGGACACTAAAATGTATATCTATTATTCAGCAACTAATGTGTGCGCGCGCAGTAACTCTTTGCAGCCAAAGCCAGCCAGCCAGCCGTATGCGGTGCCAACATTACAGCCACCACAATGTTTACGCGCACTTCTCATGCAAGCGGCACGCTTTCTAGGTACCACTACACAGTTCTCTCGAGGATTTAGTGGATGACATTTCACAATTCTGGCAAGACCCACACTAGTCTGACGACCTGTTTAGGGTCTGAGAGTTCAGAGTGCAGATAGTGTACCGTAACTTTACATGTGAATGCCATGCATAGTATTTTGCCGTGTTCAGGTATGCAAGACATAGTTGTTGTACATTGACAAGTCAATGGCATTAGTAAACGGTCTTATCACCCATATAATTTATTATATTTAGTGATGAGGTAGGACTGCTGAGCGGTAATATTTTTCTTCTCAGATTTTCTATACATTCGAACATTTACCGTCGGGTTAACAGTCTTAGGCCCACTTGCACCAACACAAATTCAATATATAAACCAGTTTAACTCGTTAAACTAGCACCCGTTGTATGTGTGAACCGCGTTTAAATCCATAACTCGCTACTTAACTTTAAACTCGTGTTGGTGCAAGACGCGCTTAATGTTCTTCTGTTGAGCGTACATAATTATCAGCTCTCCTGAACCGTCATGTTAATTATCAAGCCGTAAGTTTATTTCATCATGTGGGTGGATTCACGTCATTGAATTAATCTATCACATCGTCTTTCTTTGACTTACATGCAACAACTTTAGAAAGCTGGTTTGAATAGATTGCATCTGTCTGTCTCGCATATGTGGACCTTCAGCGAGATGGAGAATTCTGAGATGAAGTGCCGGCGCTTTGTTGGAGGCAGTTAAACTTCTGGGACTGATGGCTCACCTGTTAAATTACGTTCAATCTTGTCTGGAACCTTATTAGGCACCCCGCTTCCTTCCAAATCCTTATCATCGATATCTTCTTTATCTGTCAATGCGTAAACCAGCAACGGCGCTACCTATACACACGCATGCAGCGTGTATCAAGGTGTATCTGCACTGCAGCATTGTGTATCGAGATGATACACAATGCTGCAGTGCAGATACACCTCGATACACCCTGCTAAAGTACAGATACACCTCGATACACAATTCTTCAGTAAAGATACACCTTTAAACACAATGCTACAGTGCAGATGCACCTTGATACATAATGCTACAAGGCAGATACATCTTACATCTGCACTGTAGCATTGTTTATCTAGATGAATCAGCAATTTAACGTTGTGGATCGAGGTGTATCTGCACTGAAGCATTGTGTATCGAGGTGTATCGGCACTGTAGCATTGTGTAGCGAGGTGTACATGCACTGTAGCATTGTGTGTGTATCTAGATGTATCTGCACTGTAGCATTGTTTATCGAGGTGTATCTGCAATTTATCGTTGTGTATCGAGGTGTGTCTGCACTGTAGCATTGTGTATCAAGGGGTATCTGCACTTTAGCATGGTGTATCGAGGTGTATATGCACTATAGCATTGTGTATCAAGGTGTATCTACACTTTAGCATTGTGTATCAAGGTGTATCTGCACTATATCATTGTATAGCGAGGTGTATCTGCACTTTAGCATTGTGTATCGAGGTGTGTCTGCACTGTAGCATTGTGTTTGGAGGTGTATCTTCACTGTATAATTGTGTATCGCGGTGTATCTGCACTTTAGCAGGGTGTATCGAGGTGTATCTGCACTGCAGCATTGTGTATCGAGATGTATCTGCACTGTAGCATTGTTTATCGAGGTATATCAGCACTTTAGCATTGTTTATCGAGATGTATCTTCACTGTAGCATTGTGTATCGAGGTGTATCTGCACTGCCGCATTGTGTATCGAGATGTATCTGGACTGTCGCATTGTTTATCGAGGTATATCAGCACTTTAGCATTGTTTATCGAGATGTATCTCCACTATAGCATTGTGTATCGAGGTGTATCTGCACTGTAGCATTGTTTATCGAGATGAATCAGCAATTTAGCGTTGTGGATCGTGGTGTATCTGCACTGAAGCATTGTGTATCGAGGTGTATCTGCACTGTAGCATTGTGTAGCGAGGTGTATATGCACTGTAGCATTGTGTATCTAGATGTATCTGCACTGTAGCATTGTTTGTCGAGGTGTATCTGCAATTTAGCGTTGTGTATCGAGGTGTGTCTGCACTGTAGCATTGTGTATCAAGGTGTATCTGCACTTTAGCATGGTGTATCGAGGTTTATATGCACTGTAGCATTGTGTATCAAGGTGTATCTACACTTTAGCATTGTGTATCAAGGTGTATCTGCACTTCGTCAGCCTCGATAGCTCAGTGGTGCAGACAGTCAACTGTCGCTATTGAATGTTAAGCAACGCTGGGTGCGGTCAGTACGTGGATGGGTGACCGCTGACCGTTGGAGGCTGACCGAGGTTCGGATTCCTCGTAAAACTGTAGGTCCCTTCCCTCCTAATCTTACTTGGTGGTAGGGTTTAACCCGCCCGGGTTGGTACCACCGCACTGAATGAAACGTCGGTCCAAACGGCTATGTAAATAGTTTGTGTTTTCCGACCAGTTCAGTGTAGCCGGCACGATCAAAGGGGGAAGCACTGACATGGCACCTAGTTCACCCTGTGTTATGGGCTGACATCACGGATGTTGTAGGTGATGTAGCCAACCGTGTCAGGTTCCATAAAAAAAAAAAAAAAATACTATATCATTGTATAGCGAGGTGTATCTGCACTTTAGCATTGTGTATCGAGGTGTATCTGCACTTTTAAGACGAAACAACTTTTAGGAGCGCAGGCGGCCGAGTGGTCTCAGCGTCGGCTTTCTTTGCGAGAGGTCCGTGGTTCGAAACCGGTCGGCGTGTACCATTGATTTTATAACCCTCTCGCGTGAACCAATGAGTTTTTTTTTTACTGAATCATTTATGTGCACACCTAGATCCACTACGATCTCGTTCGAGATCCTGGTGTAAACCTGTAGGCCCGTCCCTTGCCCCTTACTAGGAGGTAGGCTCAAATTGTAGCCGACTAGGTGTTGTTACCACCGTATTGGGTATAAGATGGCCGCATCGCAGCCTGGGCGAGTTCTCCTCTAGTCCATTATAGCCAGAAATCCAAAGGAAATTCTCCGGTATGGCGTCTACCTACGCGGAGGCGATATTAGCTGGTAGCATGTGCTTTGGCCCCTCTGGCTCGGCCACCCATACCTGATTACCTACATGAAAAAAAAACAGTACACACCGATAATGAGTTCAAATGTCGAGATACTTTTGAGTTATCTCTCAGCCAACAATATCAGCTGTTCGCTGTTTTTGTATATTTAGTTAACAGAAACTCAAGTTTTAGGGTTCCGTAGCTAAATGGCAAAAATGGAACGCTTATAATTTCGTACTGTCCGCTTTGTGTCCGTCCGTCCACTATATAAATAAAATTTGGAAGAAAGGTGTGTTCTATAAATCTCTATAGACGATGTACAATGGCGTGGTGGAATAAAAAAATCTGTCAAGTGCGAGTTTTACTCGCGCACTGAGGTTTCCGTATCCGCTCAGGTGCCATAGCCATATTTGAAATGTCACCCAGGCACTTGCCAGGCACTTTTCGAAAAATGTACGTTAAATTTACTAAAGCCTCAATGAGATCGATGGCAATTGACGGTGGGAAAATGACAGCACCTCAAGAGATCGTGGAGCCTCACAGTCATCGTCGCAGACCGATACAGATTTCGGAGTACCTCGATGTAGCGGTGGTCGATTCTGCACCTCAGGAGGGAGTTTTCGACAGCCCATTTTTCAACAGAGTCGAACGCCTTCTCATAGCCGACGAAGGCTAGGAAGAGCGGCTTATTACAATAACAATAATAATAACTTCGGCCTCCTCGCACTTTTGCACCACTTGTCTCACAGTAAATATGTGGTCCATGGTGCCGTATCTTTTCCTAAATCCAGCTTGCTCACGAGGCTGGTGCTGGTTCAGCCTCTGTGTTAGCCGACTCGTGATGACTCTTGAAAATACCTTGTACACGTGGCTAAGAAGTGACATAGGTCGATACTTTTTCAACTTCGCCCTATCCCCCTTCTTGTGGAACAAGAGAACGACACTATTTCGCCACGCAGCCGGAACTACACCATTTTCAAGAACTGCATTGAACAGTTTCTGCAGTTCCTTCAAGATTGGTCGTCCGCCAGCATTCAGCGGCTCTGTCGTTATCCCGTCCTCACCTGGAGCCTTGTGTTTTTGAGTCATTTCAAGGCGAATAGCGTGCACAATAATAAGCGTGCGATAAGCGTGCTCTCGCATCGCCTCAAGGCCAATACTCGTACTTGGAGCGCGCGGGGTGTAAAGTGAAGCGACGACGGTCGGGAGGGGCGCACACCCGCCCGCTTCCCCAGCCGCCAATTCCTCGGAGCTCGCGCGCGGACAGTATAAGAGTTACAGGAAGGTTAGGCATATCGTCCTAAAGGTAGTTCTTCCGACTTGCTAAGGCGACATACCCGAGAGCCGTACATCAAGCCATTCTATAAATATGGACCTTAGAAAAAAGGCTTCGAAAATCAATAAATGCTTATAACTCCTGAACTACTGGTCAGATCGACTTGCAATTTGTTTCTTTTCGTAGAAAAAAATTATCTTTTTTAAATACTTGTTTTTTTAGAGGGTATATCTCGGAAACACTGATCCGCGACTACTCATCCGCTGGAGGAAATGATAGGCCTCGACGAGATTTTTTTTAAATTTTTTATCGTTCCGTACCTCAAAGGAGGAAAATACGGAACCCTTATAGGATCACTTTGTTGTCCGTCTGTCTGTCTGTCTGTCAAGACCTTTTTTCTCAGGAACGGGTAGTGGTATCAACTTAAAATTAATATCAAATACTGATCTACGTTTCCTCAGAGGTGTAAAAATTTAAGCTTCTAAGCTCGCTTCTAAGTCAACGCAATCACTAGATACGCCCATTTAAGTCACTACTATTTGCTACTCACAAATCAAATCAAAACCTATAGAGTACTTCCCGTTAACCAATATTATGTTGAAATATACAAAATAAATATTTTTGGTTAGGTATTTCAACTAAAAGAACGCCTAACAGTCAAACCATTGTTGTATGTAGTTTTTATTTATGTAGGCGTTTCGTGATTTGCCAGAACAAAATAATTTTTGTATACACACATAATACAAATATATTGTGGG